>CM062942.1:45908204-47267464 GCA_031878705.1 Tapirus indicus | reverse complement strand
TAAACCCTAAGCCCCCCCCCACCCCGGCCCCCTTCCACAGCCAGCCCCCACCCACCCTCCTAACCTCCACCCTCTCTCCAAGGATAAAACGTCACAGGGGGCCTGGACAAACTGAGCACGACAAATGGACGTGCTCCTGGCGCGGAATCGAAACCCGTGAGCCTGGCTACCAACGCCTGTGGGCAGAAAGACCCCGATGTGAACTTGTGAGCAAAGGTATTCTAGTGAGGGCACGGGACACACCAGGCTCCGAATGAGTTGCCAAGTGGCCTTCCCGGAGACCCACCCGTGTAACCCATCCCATTCCGGAAAGGCCCACCCGTGGGCACAAACCGGTGCCTGGGGATCCTCCGGAGGCTGGTGGCCTCCGGAGCCTTGTGACGGCCGGCACAACCCCGTTGTGCAGGATGGGTCAACAGTCTCTGGACCCCTGTGGGGCCCGGCTGCCTCCGACCCAGTCTTTGGCCCAGTGAAGCAAGCGACGTCAGAAGAAGGGAGTCTGCTGCCTAGGGACAGGTGCGGCGCAGAGGAGCAAGAGGCCAGGTGTTGTCTGAAGACTCAAAGAAGAATCTGCAAGCCCAGCGGTGGGGTTTCCTGAGGGCTGTCTGCATTCACAGTGAACCCTAGCCTGAAGAGACTCCAGAAAAGCCTAGCTACTCTCGCAGGTTTGCCCCAAAGCGGCCAAGCTGGTGAGGAGCCCAGCTGAAGGTGAGATGGGTGCTCTGTGGCCTAGAGGAGGACGGGGACGGTGGCGATGGTTTTTTCCCCTCTTTCTCTGTCTGGCAGCAAATGGAGGGAGAGGAAGGCTTGGGGGGGGGGGGCGCAGGGAAAGGCGTGACTGGCATTTGTGGGGCCACAGTGCCATCCAGCGGAACCCGTTTCAGAGAAGCCCAGGCAGCAGCGACCTGACCTGCCTTCCTGCCGGGCACAGCGCTCAGCAGGGATGTGCCGGGCTGTCTGGGCTCTACCCAAGCCAGGCTTTCCCTCACCGGGGGTCACAGGCCTACAGGGAAGTGTGCCTGCCAGTGGGACCCGGTGGGGAAGCGGCAGCTCTAGGGGCCCTGGGACACAGCAGGCAGCCCCAGGACCAAAGCGCTCAGGGGGCGGAGCTCCCCGTCAGCCATTTTGGGGTGGGCCCAGGAGAAGCGACACACCAGGGACTGCGGGGCCGCGGGCATTTCCTCTGGCGTCCTTTGTGGGGAGTACCGGGGTGCCCTGCCTGGGGCCACGCTGGCGCCGGGAGGCCCCTTTCCTCCCTGGGAGCTGAGGCGCTTAGAGGTTCTGGGGACGGGGCCACTGGCACTTGGCGGTCCCAGGCAGCTCCCAGTGGCAGCCAACTCGGGCTGCCTCTGGGCTTTCTGAGCGCCTTCCCCAGCTGTGGAGCCAGGGTCCAATCTCGGATCCAGCACACTGGTGAAGGGACAGACAGGAGCCAGTCGTCCAGGTGCACCCTCAGGAACACCCCCCGACCCCGGCCCCGGGCCTACGCCGCCATCTCCTCCGGACTCCTGGGCTTTCCCCAGCACTTGAGCCCCAGAAGCTCCCTCTCACAGAAAGGATTTCCGCTTGATGGCAGTATGACTCCACAAATGCCAACCAAACTGTCACCCTCCCCCTCACCCGACCCCACCCCCACTCCTTCTAGGCCTTGGTCCTCCGCCCCTTCGAAGGTAAAAGAAAATGATACATGGAGAGAGCCAGAAAGACAGAGAGAGAGAGAGAGAGAGATGTAAAATTGAAGAAAGAATAAGAGAAAAAGAAAGCAAGCAGACGCCTGGACCCACGGTGACCACTGAATACACAGGGAGAAATGACTGCTGACTAGGAGGCTGGACACCCTGCAGGCCTTTCCCCTTCCTTTGCCCCAACCCCATTTTTCTTGGTTCCTGCTCTTGGGAGAAGGAAACGGCAAAGGAGGCCACTTGAGCCTGCCTGCCTCCCTGACTCAGCTTGAGGGTTTAAATGGTGGGAGTGCTCCTGGACAATGTGGTGGCCTCCATGCTGACTTGCAAGTCACTTTCTTGCAGGACTCTGCTTCCTCCCAAGGCCTGGAGCTTCAGGCTGAGGTCACCACCACCACCACCAGACTCCCCCCCCGCCCCCCCGCCCCAGGTTCCGGGCTGGCCCAACAAAACAGCCAGAAAAGGCTGGCCCAACCTGCAGTCACGGGGCTGCATCCGGGAGCCTCCCCCCAAAGGGGTACCAAGCACTCACACTAGCATTGACTCTGGGCAGGCTGGCCCTGCTCTCACACAGGAGCCTGGGCAAGGCTGGCAAAAGCTCAGAGCCACAGGGCCCCCACACAGGACCAGGATCCTGGGGCGGGGACTGGCACTGACTCGCCTCCAATTTGGAGTCCCCATTTATCTGGGTGAACAAGGGAGGCTCCTCTCCAGGTTCACCCCTGCTGCTTGGGGTGACCTGGTAACAGATGACCAGCTCATGGAACACGGAATGGCTGCGTGTCCCTTTTGGAGCGCCCATCTGGGAACCTGTGTGTCAGCCTCCTTCTGTGTTTGTGTGCGTGCGTGCGTGTGCGCGTGTGTGTGTATGGCACTTGCCTACCTGGGTGCATGTGCGGCCATGTGTATCTGTGGGGGGGGGGGTGGGGGGGGTGGGGGCGTGTGTGTGGAGGTCTGTGCGTAGTCTGGGTGTGGGTGTCAGTGCTCGAGTGTCCCAGTCCTCTGAGCACCCACCCGCCAATGCGAGCCCGAATGGGCCTGTGGGAGTGGAGGAGACAGCTGGTATGTACCCATTGAAATCTCTATCGTTCCGTGCACAAGACTGGATTGGGAACAAGAGGAAGCAGGGCGCAACTTGAAGAGGCTCCTACCGGCTCAAGTGTGGACTTTGGGAGCTTGAAGAAAGAGAAGAACTGCAAGGAATGGAAAGCCATGAGATATTTTGCAAGTCTTGAGTTCACGATGCTGTTTCATTGAAAAGTATCTTCTGGATCATTTTCTTTCGGGGGGGTGGCGGCAGGGAGGATGAGAGTGATCTCCAGCGCTGGTGGATGAAAGGAAAGAGTCGAACCCGGAATTTAGCTGCTGCCTACTTCGACACCTGTGCCTCCCCCATAACCAAAGAGCAGAGGTGGGAGGGGGCTCCACACAGCACCAGGCCCGCTAAGAATAGAAAGTGAAAGGAAAAGAGAGAAGCAGACCGTCACCACCATCCACCACGCCACCGCCAATGTCGTCGTGGGTCTAGTCCAGGGGCGCTTCACTGGGCGGTAACATAGTTAAGGGGTGACATGGAGACCCAAGCGGCCTTGCGATGGAAGCACAGCCCTCCCAGGCAGCCTCTTGTCAGTGGGATCCCTCCTGAGTGTCATCGAGGGTTCTGATCCAGCAGCTGGTCTGCAGGGCATAGAGAGGGCGAAAGGAGAGGCTGGGCCACAGCCTGAGTGTGGAACCGGCACACTCCAAAGGGCCAGGGAGCCCGGGGTATGCACGCAGGGCAAAGAAAGGGCAGGAGGACCCCCGGGAACTGCAGGGTAAAAGGGGCAGGTAAGGGACACCAGAGGGATGGGATAATCTCCCACGGTGATAAAGGGTCGGTTGTAATGTGAGGGGGTGTCCCTTACTCCCCCAAGCCACGCAGCTCATTTTAACTTCCAGGGGAAAAGTGAAGTTTATTGTCAGGAATGATTCTCTCCCTTCCCACTCAGGCACCCCGCCCCTTCCGCCCCACACCACCTCCCACAGAGCCCCCAACCCCAAGGCCGCCTTCCTGGAGAGAGGGACATCCACCAAGGAAGAACCGAAAGTAAAAGAAAAGACGTGAAAGTAAAGAGCTGAAAGTGGAGAGCAAATTGAAAGCAAAGAGAGAATTGTAGTGGAGGAGAAGAATGCATGTGAGCTGAAATGCACTGTATCCCAAGTGGACAGGTGGAAGCAGCAGTGGCCTCCTGCGGCCTCCCAGGGGAAGAGCCATCAGCCAAGGCAGTGTCTCAGCCACTGAGGCAAAGGGTTGGACCCTGTCCAGAGAGAGGCCTGTTTGGCCACGCTGTGGTGCCCAACTGGGAAGTGGAAAGACGAACGGAAAGGGGCAAGGAGGAAGAACAGGGACCGAGGAGGGGCAAGAGTCGGGTCCACCGAGCCTCGCGTAGAGATACGCGGTGTGCCTGTGTGCCGGCGTGGGTGCCTGCACAGACGCGTTTAGCTGAATATGACTGTGCACGTATGTGCCCGGGTTCAGGAAGATAAGCGTAGGCGAATGCAGGGAAAGGTGTGAAGTGATGCACCCAAATGTGAGAAAACGATGACCCCTGAGGCTGAGAGTGGGGATTCCACCACTTGCTGGTCCCAATCCCCGCCCTTCTTTCTCCCTGCATTTTCCCCAAGGAAGGGTCAGACGTGCCCTGGTGCTTAATATCTATCTGGGAAAGATCCACCTTAGGCCCCACCTGGCAGGATGGTGGTGACTTTTGTTTTCCCGGGGTGTGTGTGTGTGTGTGTGTGTGTGTGTGTGTGTGTGTGTCTGTGTGTCTGTGTTTGGGGGGGTGCCTGTGTGTTTCTCATCAATTTCAAATGTTTGCCTACTTCCTGGAAGAGCTTGGTGTGGAAGAATGTCCGAAACAGCGACTCCACAGTCCTAAGAGCCCTTAAGATAACCCTGAGTGTTGGGATTCCCTGCAATGTGGGTTTTCATTCCTATGGAGTGCCGCTGGGTCTGCACATCTAGGAAGACTTTTACAAGGCGAAGGAAGGAAACATTTGGGAAAGCGTAAAAAAGCCTCAGGATCACGTTCCACATTGCTCTCTCGAGGCACTGGGTGGCATGGGTACGAGGACGTTAAACAGTCACACCAAGGTGACCACTGCTTTGCTCTGCATCCCAATCTGCTCTGTATCAAGGCCCTTATCCGCGGTTTTGCGTGTCCGCCCGGAAACACGGCCTTGCATTAAGGTTCCTCAGAAGTGGTGTTTCTACGGTTTGTTTGGGATTTTCGGGGGGTGGTGGGGTGGGGGGAACCATAATTTCCCCTCCAAGGTCTCCTTTGTTTTCCGGGGCAAATACTGGCCCAGCATCAGAGGTTACTGTTGAGAAGCGGAACGATCTACATACCAAACCAGGCCCCCAACCACCCTTCTGCCAGGGGCCCCTCCAAACCCTAAGCCCCCCCCCACCCCGGCCCCCTTCCACAGCCAGCCCCCACCCACCCTCCTAACCTCCACCCTCTCTCCAAGGATAAAACGTCACAGGGGGCCTGGACAAACTGAGCACGACAAATGGACGTGCTCCTGGCGCGGAATCGAAACCCGTGAGCCTGGCTACCAACGCCTGTGGGCAGAAAGACCCCGATGTGAACTTGTGAGCAAAGGTATTCTAGTGAGGGCACGGGACACACCAGGCTCCGAATGAGTTGCCAAGTGGCCTTCCCGGAGACCCACCCGTGTAACCCATCCCATTCCGGAAAGGCCCACCCGTGGGCACAAACCGGTGCCTGGGGATCCTCCGGAGGCTGGTGGCCTCCGGAGCCTTGTGACGGCCGGCACAACCCCGTTGTGCAGGATGGGTCAACAGTCTCTGGACCCCTGTGGGGCCCGGCTGCCTCCGACCCAGTCTTTGGCCCAGTGAAGCAAGCGACGTCAGAAGAAGGGAGTCTGCTGCCTAGGGACAGGTGCGGCGCAGAGGAGCAAGAGGCCAGGTGTTGTCTGAAGACTCAAAGAAGAATCTGCAAGCCCAGCGGTGGGGTTTCCTGAGGGCTGTCTGCATTCACAGTGAACCCTAGCCTGAAGAGACTCCAGAAAAGCCTAGCTACTCTCGCAGGTTTGCCCCAAAGCGGCCAAGCTGGTGAGGAGCCCAGCTGAAGGTGAGATGGGTGCTCTGTGGCCTAGAGGAGGACGGGGACGGTGGCGATGGTTTTTTCCCCTCTTTCTCTGTCTGGCAGCAAATGGAGGGAGAGGAAGGCTTGGGGGGGGGGGGCGCAGGGAAAGGCGTGACTGGCATTTGTGGGGCCACAGTGCCATCCAGCGGAACCCGTTTCAGAGAAGCCCAGGCAGCAGCGACCTGACCTGCCTTCCTGCCGGGCACAGCGCTCAGCAGGATGTGCCGGGCTGTCTGGGCTCTACCCAAGCCAGGCTTTCCCTCACCGGGGGTCACAGGCCTACAGGGAAGTGTGCCTGCCAGTGGGACCCGGTGGGGAAGCGGCAGCTCTAGGGGCCCTGGGACACAGCAGGCAGCCCCAGGACCAAAGCGCTCAGGGGGCGGAGCTCCCCGTCAGCCATTTTGGGGTGGGCCCAGGAGAAGCGACACACCAGGGACTGCGGGGCCGCGGGCATTTCCTCTGGCGTCCTTTGTGGGGAGTACCGGGGTGCCCTGCCTGGGGCCACGCTGGCGCCGGGAGGCCCCTTTCCTCCCTGGGAGCTGAGGCGCTTAGAGGTTCTGGGGACGGGGCCACTGGCACTTGGCGGTCCCAGGCAGCTCCCAGTGGCAGCCAACTCGGGCTGCCTCTGGGCTTTCTGAGCGCCTTCCCCAGCTGTGGAGCCAGGGTCCAATCTCGGATCCAGCACACTGGTGAAGGGACAGACAGGAGCCAGTCGTCCAGGTGCACCCTCAGGAACACCCCCCGACCCCGGCCCCGGGCCTACGCCGCCATCTCCTCCGGACTCCTGGGCTTTCCCCAGCACTTGAGCCCCAGAAGCTCCCTCTCACAGAAAGGATTTCCGCTTGATGGCAGTATGACTCCACAAATGCCAACCAAACTGTCACCCTCCCCCTCACCCGACCCCACCCCCACTCCTTCTAGGCCTTGGTCCTCCGCCCCTTCGAAGGTAAAAGAAAATGATACATGGAGAGAGCCAGAAAGACAGAGAGAGAGAGAGAGAGAGATGTAAAATTGAAGAAAGAATAAGAGAAAAAGAAAGCAAGCAGACGCCTGGACCCACGGTGACCACTGAATACACAGGGAGAAATGACTGCTGACTAGGAGGCTGGACACCCTGCAGGCCTTTCCCCTTCCTTTGCCCCAACCCCATTTTTCTTGGTTCCTGCTCTTGGGAGAAGGAAACGGCAAAGGAGGCCACTTGAGCCTGCCTGCCTCCCTGACTCAGCTTGAGGGTTTAAATGGTGGGAGTGCTCCTGGACAATGTGGTGGCCTCCATGCTGACTTGCAAGTCACTTTCTTGCAGGACTCTGCTTCCTCCCAAGGCCTGGAGCTTCAGGCTGAGGTCACCACCACCACCACCAGACTCCCCCCCCGCCCCCCCGCCCCAGGTTCCGGGCTGGCCCAACAAAACAGCCAGAAAAGGCTGGCCCAACCTGCAGTCACGGGGCTGCATCCGGGAGCCTCCCCCCAAAGGGGTACCAAGCACTCACACTAGCATTGACTCTGGGCAGGCTGGCCCTGCTCTCACACAGGAGCCTGGGCAAGGCTGGCAAAAGCTCAGAGCCACAGGGCCCCCACACAGGACCAGGATCCTGGGGCGGGGACTGGCACTGACTCGCCTCCAATTTGGAGTCCCCATTTATCTGGGTGAACAAGGGAGGCTCCTCTCCAGGTTCACCCCTGCTGCTTGGGGTGACCTGGTAACAGATGACCAGCTCATGGAACACGGAATGGCTGCGTGTCCCTTTTGGAGCGCCCATCTGGGAACCTGTGTGTCAGCCTCCTTCTGTGTTTGTGTGCGTGCGTGCGTGTGCGCGTGTGTGTGTATGGCACTTGCCTACCTGGGTGCATGTGCGGCCATGTGTATCTGTGGGGGGGGGGTGGGGGGGGTGGGGGCGTGTGTGTGGAGGTCTGTGCGTAGTCTGGGTGTGGGTGTCAGTGCTCGAGTCCCCAGTCCTCTGAGCACCCACCCGCCAATGCGAGCCCGAATGGGCCTGTGGGAGTGGAGGAGACAGCTGGTATGTACCCATTGAAATCTCTATCGTTCCGTGCACAAGACTGGATTGGGAACAAGAGGAAGCAGGGCGCAACTTGAAGAGGCTCCTACCGGCTCAAGTGTGGACTTTGGGAGCTTGAAGAAAGAGAAGAACTGCAAGGAATGGAAAGCCATGAGATATTTTGCAAGTCTTGAGTTCACGATGCTGTTTCATTGAAAAGTATCTTCTGGATCATTTTCTTTCGGGGGGGTGGCGGCAGGGAGGATGAGAGTGATCTCCAGCGCTGGTGGATGAAAGGAAAGAGTCGAACCCGGAATTTAGCTGCTGCCTACTTCGACACCTGTGCCTCCCCCATAACCAAAGAGCAGAGGTGGGAGGGGGCTCCACACAGCACCAGGCCCGCTAAGAATAGAAAGTGAAAGGAAAAGAGAGAAGCAGACCGTCACCACCATCCACCACGCCACCGCCAATGTCGTCGTGGGTCTAGTCCAGGGGCGCTTCACTGGGCGGTAACATAGTTAAGGGGTGACATGGAGACCCAAGCGGCCTTGCGATGGAAGCACAGCCCTCCCAGGCAGCCTCTTGTCAGTGGGATCCCTCCTGAGTGTCATCGAGGGTTCTGATCCAGCAGCTGGTCTGCAGGGCATAGAGAGGGCGAAAGGAGAGGCTGGGCCACAGCCTGAGTGTGGAACCGGCACACTCCAAAGGGCCAGGGAGCCCGGGGTATGCACGCAGGGCAAAGAAAGGGCAGGAGGACCCCCGGGAACTGCAGGGTAAAAGGGGCAGGTAAGGGACACCAGAGGGATGGGATAATCTCCCACGGTGATAAAGGGTCGGTTGTAATGTGAGGGGGTGTCCCTTACTCCCCCAAGCCACGCAGCTCATTTTAACTTCCAGGGGAAAAGTGAAGTTTATTGTCAGGAATGATTCTCTCCCTTCCCACTCAGGCACCCCGCCCCTTCCGCCCCACACCACCTCCCACAGAGCCCCCAACCCCAAGGCCGCCTTCCTGGAGAGAGGGACATCCACCAAGGAAGAACCGAAAGTAAAAGAAAAGAAGTGAAAGTAAAGAGCTGAAAGTGGAGAGCAAATTGAAAGCAAAGAGAGAATTGTAGTGGAGGAGAAGAATGCATGTGAGCTGAAATGCACTGTATCCCAAGTGGACAGGTGGAAGCAGCAGTGGCCTCCTGCGGCCTCCCAGGGGAAGAGCCATCAGCCAAGGCAGTGTCTCAGCCACTGAGGCAAAGGGTTGGACCCTGTCCAGAGAGAGGCCTGTTTGGCCACGCTGTGGTGCCCAACTGGGAAGTGGAAAGACGAACGGAAAGGGGCAAGGAGGAAGAACAGGGACCGAGGAGGGGCAAGAGTCGGGTCCACCGAGCCTCGCGTAGAGATACGCGGTGTGCCTGTGTGCCGGCGTGGGTGCCTGCACAGACGCGTTTAGCTGAATATGACTGTGCACGTATGTGCCCGGGTTCAGGAAGATAAGCGTAGGCGAATGCAGGGAAAGGTGTGAAGTGATGCACCCAAATGTGAGAAAACGATGACCCCTGAGGCTGAGAGTGGGGATTCCACCACTTGCTGGTCCCAATCCCCGCCCTTCTTTCTCCCTGCATTTTCCCCAAGGAAGGGTCAGACGTGCCCTGGTGCTTAATATCTATCTGGGAAAGATCCACCTTAGGCCCCACCTGGCAGGATGGTGGTGACTTTTGTTTTCCCGGGGTGTGTGTGTGTGTGTGTGTGTGTGTGTGTGTGTGTGTGTCTGTGTGTCTGTGTTTGGGGGGGTGCCTGTGTGTTTCTCATCAATTTCAAATGTTTGCCTACTTCCTGGAAGAGCTTGGTGTGGAAGAATGTCCGAAACAGCGACTCCACAGTCCTAAGAGCCCTTAAGATAACCCTGAGTGTTGGGATTCCCTGCAATGTGGGTTTTCATTCCTATGGAGTGCCGCTGGGTCTGCACATCTAGGAAGACTTTTACAAGGCGAAGGAAGGAAACATTTGGGAAAGCGTAAAAAAGCCTCAGGATCACGTTCCACATTGCTCTCTCGAGGCACTGGGTGGCATGGGTACGAGGACGTTAAACAGTCACACCAAGGTGACCACTGCTTTGCTCTGCATCCCAATCTGCTCTGTATCAAGGCCCTTATCCGCGGTTTTGCGTGTCCGCCCGGAAACACGGCCTTGCATTAAGGTTCCTCAGAAGTGGTGTTTCTACGGTTTGTTTGGGATTTTCGGGGGGTGGTGGGGTGGGGGGAACCATAATTTCCCCTCCAAGGTCTCCTTTGTTTTCCGGGGCAAATACTGGCCCAGCATCAGAGGTTACTGTTGAGAAGCGGAACGATCTACATACCAAACCAGGCCCCCAACCACCCTTCTGCCAGGGGCCCCTCCAAACCCTAAGCACCCCCCCCCACCCCGGCCCCCTTCCACAGCCAGCCCCCACCCACCCTCCTAACCTCCACCCTCTCTCCAAGGATAAAACGTCACAGGGGGCCTGGACAAACTGAGCACGACAAATGGACGTGCTCCTGGCGCGGAATCGAAACCCGTGAGCCTGGCTACCAACGCCTGTGGGCAGAAAGACCCCGATGTGAACTTGTGAGCAAAGGTATTCTAGTGAGGGCACGGGACACACCAGGCTCCGAATGAGTTGCCAAGTGGCCTTCCCGGAGACCCACCCGTGTAACCCATCCCATTCCGGAAAGGCCCACCCGTGGGCACAAACCGGTGCCTGGGGATCCTCCGGAGGCTGGTGGCCTCCGGAGCCTTGTGACGGCCGGCACAACCCCGTTGTGCAGGATGGGTCAACAGTCTCTGGACCCCTGTGGGGCCCGGCTGCCTCCGACCCAGTCTTTGGCCCAGTGAAGCAAGCGACGTCAGAAGAAGGGAGTCTGCTGCCTAGGGACAGGTGCGGCGCAGAGGAGCAAGAGGCCAGGTGTTGTCTGAAGACTCAAAGAAGAATCTGCAAGCCCAGCGGTGGGGTTTCCTGAGGGCTGTCTGCATTCACAGTGAACCCTAGCCTGAAGAGACTCCAGAAAAGCCTAGCTACTCTCGCAGGTTTGCCCCAAAGCGGCCAAGCTGGTGAGGAGCCCAGCTGAAGGTGAGATGGGTGCTCTGTGGCCTAGAGGAGGACGGGGACGGTGGCGATGGTTTTTTCCCCTCTTTCTCTGTCTGGCAGCAAATGGAGGGAGAGGAAGGCTTGGGGGGGGGGGCGCAGGGAAAGGCGTGACTGGCATTTGTGGGGCCACAGTGCCATCCAGCGGAACCCGTTTCAGAGAAGCCCAGGCAGCAGCGACCTGACCTGCCTTCCTGCCGGGCACAGCGCTCAGCAGGGATGTGCCGGGCTGTCTGGGCTCTACCCAAGCCAGGCTTTCCCTCACCGGGGGTCACAGGCCTACAGGGAAGTGTGCCTGCCAGTGGGACCCGGTGGGGAAGCGGCAGCTCTAGGGGCCCTGGGACACAGCAGGCAGCCCCAGGACCAAAGCGCTCAGGGGGCGGAGCTCCCCGTCAGCCATTTTGGGGTGGGCCCAGGAGAAGCGACACACCAGGGACTGCGGGGCCGCGGGCATTTCCTCTGGCGTCCTTTGTGGGGAGTACCGGGGTGCCCTGCCTGGGGCCACGCTGGCGCCGGGAGGCCCCTTTCCTCCCTGGGAGCTGAGGCGCTTAGAGGTTCTGGGGACGGGGCCACTGGCACTTGGCGGTCCCAGGCAGCTCCCAGTGGCAGCCAACTCGGGCTGCCTCTGGGCTTTCTGAGCGCCTTCCCCAGCTGTGGAGCCAGGGTCCAATCTCGGATCCAGCACACTGGTGAAGGGACAGACAGGAGCCAGTCGTCCAGGTGCACCCTCAGGAACACCCCCCGACCCCGGCCCCGGGCCTACGCCGCCATCTCCTCCGGACTCCTGGGCTTTCCCCAGCACTTGAGCCCCAGAAGCTCCCTCTCACAGAAAGGATTTCCGCTTGATGGCAGTATGACTCCACAAATGCCAACCAAACTGTCACCCTCCCCCTCACCCGACCCCACCCCCACTCCTTCTAGGCCTTGGTCCTCCGCCCCTTCGAAGGTAAAAGAAAATGATACATGGAGAGAGCCAGAAAGACAGAGAGAGAGAGAGAGAGAGATGTAAAATTGAAGAAAGAATAAGAGAAAAAGAAAGCAAGCAGACGCCTGGACCCACGGTGACCACTGAATACACAGGGAGAAATGACTGCTGACTAGGAGGCTGGACACCCTGCAGGCCTTTCCCCTTCCTTTGCCCCAACCCCATTTTTCTTGGTTCCTGCTCTTGGGAGAAGGAAACGGCAAAGGAGGCCACTTGAGCCTGCCTGCCTCCCTGACTCAGCTTGAGGGTTTAAATGGTGGGAGTGCTCCTGGACAATGTGGTGGCCTCCATGCTGACTTGCAAGTCACTTTCTTGCAGGACTCTGCTTCCTCCCAAGGCCTGGAGCTTCAGGCTGAGGTCACCACCACCACCACCAGACTCCCCCCCCGCCCCCCCGCCCCAGGTTCCGGGCTGGCCCAACAAAACAGCCAGAAAAGGCTGGCCCAACCTGCAGTCACGGGGCTGCATCCGGGAGCCTCCCCCCAAAGGGGTACCAAGCACTCACACTAGCATTGACTCTGGGCAGGCTGGCCCTGCTCTCACACAGGAGCCTGGGCAAGGCTGGCAAAAGCTCAGAGCCACAGGGCCCCCACACAGGACCAGGATCCTGGGGCGGGGACTGGCACTGACTCGCCTCCAATTTGGAGTCCCCATTTATCTGGGTGAACAAGGGAGGCTCCTCTCCAGGTTCACCCCTGCTGCTTGGGGTGACCTGGTAACAGATGACCAGCTCATGGAACACGGAATGGCTGCGTGTCCCTTTTGGAGCGCCCATCTGGGAACCTGTGTGTCAGCCTCCTTCTGTGTTTGTGTGCGTGCGTGCGTGTGCGCGTGTGTGTGTATGGCACTTGCCTACCTGGGTGCATGTGCGGCCATGTGTATCTGTGGGGGGGGGGTGGGGGGGGGTGGGGGCGTGTGTGTGGAGGTCTGTGCGTAGTCTGGGTGTGGGTGTCAGTGCTCGAGTCCCCAGTCCTCTGAGCACCCACCCGCCAATGCGAGCCCGAATGGGCCTGTGGGAGTGGAGGAGACAGCTGGTATGTACCCATTGAAATCTCTATCGTTCCGTGCACAAGACTGGATTGGGAACAAGAGGAAGCAGGGCGCAACTTGAAGAGGCTCCTACCGGCTCAAGTGTGGACTTTGGGAGCTTGAAGAAAGAGAAGAACTGCAAGGAATGGAAAGCCATGAGATATTTTGCAAGTCTTGAGTTCACGATGCTGTTTCATTGAAAAGTATCTTCTGGATCATTTTCTTTCGGGGGGGTGGCGGCAGGGAGGATGAGAGTGATCTCCAGCGCTGGTGGATGAAAGGAAAGAGTCGAACCCGGAATTTAGCTGCTGCCTACTTCGACACCTGTGCCTCCCCCATAACCAAAGAGCAGAGGTGGGAGGGGGCTCCACACAGCACCAGGCCCGCTAAGAATAGAAAGTGAAAGGAAAAGAGAGAAGCAGACCGTCACCACCATCCACCACGCCACCGCCAATGTCGTCGTGGGTCTAGTCCAGGGGCGCTTCACTGGGCGGTAACATAGTTAAGGGGTGACATGGAGACCCAAGCGGCCTTGCGATGGAAGCACAGCCCTCCCAGGCAGCCTCTTGTCAGTGGGATCCCTCCTGAGTGTCATCGAGGGTTCTGATCCAGCAGCTGGTCTGCAGGGCATAGAGAGGGCGAAAGGAGAGGCTGGGCCACAGCCTGAGTGTGGAACCGGCACACTCCAAAGGGCCAGGGAGCCCGGGGTATGCACGCAGGGCAAAGAAAGGGCAGGAGGACCCCCGGGAACTGCAGGGTAAAAGGGGCAGGTAAGGGACACCAGAGGGATGGGATAATCTCCCACGGTGATAAAGGGTCGGTTGTAATGTGAGGGGGTGTCCCTTACTCCCCCAAGCCACGCAGCTCATTTTAACTTCCAGGGGAAAAGTGAAGTTTATTGTCAGGAATGATTCTCTCCCTTCCCACTCAGGCACCCCGCCCCTTCCGCCCCACACCACCTCCCACAGAGCCCCCAACCCCAAGGCCGCCTTCCTGGAGAGAGGGACATCCACCAAGGAAGAACCGAAAGTAAAAGAAAAGAAGTGAAAGTAAAGAGCTGAAAGTGGAGAGCAAATTGAAAGCAAAGAGAGAATTGTAGTGGAGGAGAAGAATGCATGTGAGCTGAAATGCACTGTATCCCAAGTGGACAGGTGGAAGCAGCAGTGGCCTCCTGCGGCCTCCCAGGGGAAGAGCCATCAGCCAAGGCAGTGTCTCAGCCACTGAGGCAAAGGGTTGGACCCTGTCCAGAGAGAGGCCTGTTTGGCCACGCTGTGGTGCCCAACTGGGAAGTGGAAAGACGAACGGAAAGGGGCAAGGAGGAAGAACAGGGACCGAGGAGGGGCAAGAGTCGGGTCCACCGAGCCTCGCGTAGAGATACGCGGTGTGCCTGTGTGCCGGCGTGGGTGCCTGCACAGACGCGTTTAGCTGAATATGACTGTGCACGTATGTGCCCGGGTTCAGGAAGATAAGCGTAGGCGAATGCAGGGAAAGGTGTGAAGTGATGCACCCAAATGTGAGAAAACGATGACCCCTGAGGCTGAGAGTGGGGATTCCACCACTTGCTGGTCCCAATCCCCGCCCTTCTTTCTCCCTGCATTTTCCCCAAGGAAGGGTCAGACGTGCCCTGGTGCTTAATATCTATCTGGGAAAGATCCACCTTAGGCCCCACCTGGCAGGATGGTGGTGACTTTTGTTTTCCCGGGGTGTGTGTGTGTGTGTGTGTGTGTGTGTGTGTGTGTGTGTCTGTGTGTCTGTGTTTGGGGGGGTGCCTGTGTGTTTCTCATCAATTTCAAATGTTTGCCTACTTCCTGGAAGAGCTTGGTGTGGAAGAATGTCCGAAACAGCGACTCCACAGTCCTAAGAGCCCTTAAGATAACCCTGAGTGTTGGGATTCCCTGCAATGTGGGTTTTCATTCCTATGGAGTGCCGCTGGGTCTGCACATCTAGGAAGACTTTTACAAGGCGAAGGAAGGAAACATTTGGGAAAGCGTAAAAAAGCCTCAGGATCACGTTCCACATTGCTCTCTCGAGGCACTGGGTGGCATGGGTACGAGGACGTTAAACAGTCACACCAAGGTGACCACTGCTTTGCTCTGCATCCCAATCTGCTCTGTATCAAGGCCCTTATCCGCGGTTTTGCGTGTCCGCCCGGAAACACGGCCTTGCATTAAGGTTCCTCAGAAGTGGTGTTTCTACGGTTTGTTTGGGATTTTCGGGGGGTGGTGGGGTGGGGGGAACCATAATTTCCCCTCCAAGGTCTCCTTTGTTTTCCGGGGCAAATACTGGCCCAGCATCAGAGGTTACTGTTGAGAAGCGGAACGATCTACATACCAAACCAGGCCCCCAACCACCCTTCTGCCAGGGGCCCCTCCAAACCCTAAGCCCCCCCCCACCCCGGCCCCCTTCCACAGCCAGCCCCCACCCACCCTCCTAACCTCCACCCTCTCTCCAAGGATAAAACGTCACAGGGGGCCTGGACAAACTGAGCACGACAAATGGACGTGCTCCTGGCGCGGAATCGAAACCCGTGAGCCTGGCTACCAACGCCTGTGGGCAGAAAGACCCCGATGTGAACTTGTGAGCAAAGGTATTCTAGTGAGGGCACGGGACACACCAGGCTCCGAATGAGTTGCCAAGTGGCCTTCCCGGAGACCCACCCGTGTAACCCATCCCATTCCGGAAAGGCCCACCCGTGGGCACAAACCGGTGCCTGGGGATCCTCCGGAGGCTGGTGGCCTCCGGAGCCTTGTGACGGCCGGCACAACCCCGTTGTGCAGGATGGGTCAACAGTCTCTGGACCCCTGTGGGGCCCGGCTGCCTCCGACCCAGTCTTTGGCCCAGTGAAGCAAGCGACGTCAGAAGAAGGGAGTCTGCTGCCTAGGGACAGGTGCGGCGCAGAGGAGCAAGAGGCCAGGTGTTGTCTGAAGACTCAAAGAAGAATCTGCAAGCCCAGCGGTGGGGTTTCCTGAGGGCTGTCTGCATTCACAGTGAACCCTAGCCTGAAGAGACTCCAGAAAAGCCTAGCTACTCTCGCAGGTTTGCCCCAAAGCGGCCAAGCTGGTGAGGAGCCCAGCTGAAGGTGAGATGGGTGCTCTGTGGCCTAGAGGAGGACGGGGACGGTGGCGATGGTTTTTTCCCCTCTTTCTCTGTCTGGCAGCAAATGGAGGGAGAGGAAGGCTTGGGGGGGGGGGCGCAGGGAAAGGCGTGACTGGCATTTGTGGGGCCACAGTGCCATCCAGCGGAACCCGTTTCAGAGAAGCCCAGGCAGCAGCGACCTGACCTGCCTTCCTGCCAGGCACAGCGCTCAGCAGGGATGTGCCGGGCTGTCTGGGCTCTACCCAAGCCAGGCTTTCCCTCACCGGGGGTCACAGGCCTACAGGGAAGTGTGCCTGCCAGTGGGACCCGGTGGGGAAGCGGCAGCTCTAGGGGCCCTGGGACACAGCAGGCAGCCCCAGGACCAAAGCGCTCAGGGGGCGGAGCTCCCCGTCAGCCATTTTGGGGTGGGCCCAGGAGAAGCGACACACCAGGGACTGCGGGGCCGCGGGCATTTCCTCTGGCGTCCTTTGTGGGGAGTACCGGGGTGCCCTGCCTGGGGCCACGCTGGCGCCGGGAGGCCCCTTTCCTCCCTGGGAGCTGAGGCGCTTAGAGGTTCTGGGGACGGGGCCACTGGCACTTGGCGGTCCCAGGCAGCTCCCAGTGGCAGCCAACTCGGGCTGCCTCTGGGCTTTCTGAGCGCCTTCCCCAGCTGTGGAGCCAGGGTCCAATCTCGGATCCAGCACACTGGTGAAGGGACAGACAGGAGCCAGTCGTCCAGGTGCACCCTCAGGAACACCCCCCGACCCCGGCCCCGGGCCTACGCCGCCATCTCCTCCGGACTCCTGGGCTTTCCCCAGCACTTGAGCCCCAGAAGCTCCCTCTCACAGAAAGGATTTCCGCTTGATGGCAGTATGACTCCACAAATGCCAACCAAACTGTCACCCTCCCCCTCACCCGACCCCACCCCCACTCCTTCTAGGCCTTGGTCCTCCGCCCCTTCGAAGGTAAAAGAAAATGATACATGGAGAGAGCCAGAAAGACAGAGAGAGAGAGAGAGAGAGATGTAAAATTGAAGAAAGAATAAGAGAAAAAGAAAGCAAGCAGACGCCTGGACCCACGGTGACCACTGAATACACAGGGAGAAATGACTGCTGACTAGGAGGCTGGACACCCTGCAGGCCTTTCCCCTTCCTTTGCCCCAACCCCATTTTTCTTGGTTCCTGCTCTTGGGAGAAGGAAACGGCAAAGGAGGCCACTTGAGCCTGCCTGCCTCCCTGACTCAGCTTGAGGGTTTAAATGGTGGGAGTGCTCCTGGACAATGTGGTGGCCTCCATGCTGACTTGCAAGTCACTTTCTTGCAGGACTCTGCTTCCTCCCAAGGCCTGGAGCTTCAGGCTGAGGTCACCACCACCACCACCAGACTCCCCCCCCCGCCCCCGGTTCCGGGCTGGCCCAACAAAACAGCCAGAAAAGGCTGGCCCAACCTGCAGTCACGGGGCTGCATCCGGGAGCCTCCCCCCAAAGGGGTACCAAGCACTCACACTAGCATTGACTCTGGGCAGGCTGGCCCTGCTCTCACACAGGAGCCTGGGCAAGGCTGGCAAAAGCTCAGAGCCACAGGGCCCCCACACAGGACCAGGATCCTGGGGCGGGGACTGGCACTGACTCGCCTCCAATTTGGAGTCCCCATTTATCTGGGTGAACAAGGGAGGCTCCTCTCCAGGTTCACCCCTGCTGCTTGGGGTGACCTGGTAACAGATGACCAGCTCATGGAACACGGAATGGCTGCGTGTCCCTTTTGGAGCGCCCATCTGGGAACCTGTGTGTCAGCCTCCTTCTGTGTTTGTGTGCGTGCGTGCGTGTGCGCGTGTGTGTGTATGGCACTTGCCTACCTGGGTGCATGTGCGGCCATGTGTATCTGTGGGGGGGGGGTGGGGGGGTGGGGGCGTGTGTGTGGAGGTCTGTGCGTAGTCTGGGTGTGGGTGTCAGTGCTCGAGTCCCCAGTCCTCTGAGCACCCACCCGCCAATGCGAGCCCGAATGGGCCTGTGGGAGTGGAGGAGACAGCTGGTATGTACCCATTGAAATCTCTATCGTTCCGTGCACAAGACTGGATTGGGAACAAGAGGAAGCAGGGCGCAACTTGAAGAGGCTCCTACCGGCTCAAGTGTGGACTTTGGGAGCTTGAAGAAAGAGAAGAACTGCAAGGAATGGAAAGCCATGAGATATTTTGCAAGTCTTGAGTTCACGATGCTGTTTCATTGAAAAGTATCTTCTGGATCATTTTCTTTCGGGGGGGTGGCGGCAGGGAGGATGAGAGTGATCTCCAGCGCTGGTGGATGAAGGGAAAGAGTCGAACCCGGAATTTAGCTGCTGCCTACTTCGACACCTGTGCCTCCCCCATAACCAAAGAGCAGAGGTGGGAGGGGGCTCCACACAGCACCAGGCCCGCTAAGAATAGAAAGTGAAAGGAAAAGAGAGAAGCAGACCGTCACCACCATCCACCACGCCACCGCCAATGTCGTCGTGGGTCTAGTCCAGGGGCGCTTCACTGGGCGGTAACATAGTTAAGGGGTGACATGGAGACCCAAGCGGCCTTGCGATGGAAGCACAGCCCTCCCAGGCAGCCTCTTGTCAGTGGGATCCCTCCTGAGTGTCATCGAGGGTTCTGATCCAGCAGCTGGTCTGCAGGGCATAGAGAGGGCGAAAGGAGAGGCTGGGCCACAGCCTGAGTGTGGAACCGGCACACTCCAAAGGGCCAGGGAGCCCGGGGTATGCACGCAGGGCAAAGAAAGGGCAGGAGGACCCCCGGGAACTGCAGGGTAAAAGGGGCAGGTAAGGGACACCAGAGGGATGGGATAATCTCCCACGGTGATAAAGGGTCGGTTGTAATGTGAGGGGGTGTCCCTTACTCCCCCAAGCCACGCAGCTCATTTTAACTTCCAGGGGAAAAGTGAAGTTTATTGTCAGGAATGATTCTCTCCCTTCCCACTCAGGCACCCCGCCCCTTCCGCCCCACACCACCCCCCCCACCTCCCACAGAGCCCCCAACCCCAAGGCCGCCTTCCTGGAGAGAGGGACATCCACCAAGGAAGAACCGAAAGTAAAAGAAAAGAAGTGAAAGTAAAGAGCTGAAAGTGGAGAGCAAATTGAAAGCAAAGAGAGAATTGTAGTGGAGGAGAAGAATGCATGTGAGCTGAAATGCACTGTATCCCAAGTGGACAGGTGGAAGCAGCAGTGGCCTCCTGCGGCCTCCCAGGGGAAGAGCCATCAGCCAAGGCAGTGTCTCAGCCACTGAGGCAAAGGGTTGGACCCTGTCCAGAGAGAGGCCTGTTTGGCCACGCTGTGGTGCCCAACTGGGAAGTGGAAAGACGAACGGAAAGGGGCAAGGAGGAAGAACAGGGACCGAGGAGGGGCAAGAGTCGGGTCCACCGAGCCTCGCGTAGAGATACGCGGTGTGCCTGTGTGCCGGCGTGGGTGCCTGCACAGACGCGTTTAGCTGAATATGACTGTGCACGTATGTGCCCGGGTTCAGGAAGATAAGCGTAGGCGAATGCAGGGAAAGGTGTGAAGTGATGCACCCAAATGTGAGAAAACGATGACCCCTGAGGCTGAGAGTGGGGATTCCACCACTTGCTGGTCCCAATCCCCGCCCTTCTTTCTCCCTGCATTTTCCCCAAGGAAGGGTCAGACGTGCCCTGGTGCTTAATATCTATCTGGGAAAGATCCACCTTAGGCCCCACCTGGCAGGATGGTGGTGACTTTTGTTTTCCCGGGGTGTGTGTGTGTGTGTGTGTGTGTGTGTGTGTGTGTGTGTGTGTGTGTCTGTGTTTGGGGGGGTGCCTGTGTGTTTCTCATCAATTTCAAATGTTTGCCTACTTCCTGGAAGAGCTTGGTGTGGAAGAATGTCCGAAACAGCGACTCCACAGTCCTAAGAGCCCTTAAGATAACCCTGAGTGTTGGGATTCCCTGCAATGTGGGTTTTCATTCCTATGGAGTGCCGCTGGGTCTGCACATCTAGGAAGACTTTTACAAGGCGAAGGAAGGAAACATTTGGGAAAGCGTAAAAAAGCCTCAGGATCACGTTCCACATTGCTCTCTCGAGGCACTGGGTGGCATGGGTACGAGGACGTTAAACAGTCACACCAAGGTGACCACTGCTTTGCTCTGCATCCCAATCTGCTCTGTATCAAGGCCCTTATCCGCGGTTTTGCGTGTCCGCCCGGAAACACGGCCTTGCATTAAGGTTCCTCAGAAGTGGTGTTTCTACGGTTTGTTTGGGATTTTCGGGGGGTGGTGGGGTGGGGGGAACCATAATTTCCCCTCCAAGGTCTCCTTTGTTTTCCGGGGCAAATACTGGCCCAGCATCAGAGGTTACTGTTGAGAAGCGGAACGATCTACATACCAAACCAGGCCCCCAACCACCCTTCTGCCAGGGGCCCCTCCAAACCCTAAGCCCCCCCCCCACCCCGGCCCCCTTCCACAGCCAGCCCCCACCCACCCTCCTAACCTCCACCCTCTCTCCAAGGATAAAACGTCACAGGGGGCCTGGACAAACTGAGCACGACAAATGGACGTGCTCCTGGCGCGGAATCGAAACCCGTGAGCCTGGCTACCAACGCCTGTGGGCAGAAAGACCCCGATGTGAACTTGTGAGCAAAGGTATTCTAGTGAGGGCACGGGACACACCAGGCTCCGAATGAGTTGCCAAGTGGCCTTCCCGGAGACCCACCCGTGTAACCCATCCCATTCCGGAAAGGCCCACCCGTGGGCACAAACCGGTGCCTGGGGATCCTCCGGAGGCTGGTGGCCTCCGGAGCCTTGTGACGGCCGGCACAACCCCGTTGTGCAGGATGGGTCAACAGTCTCTGGACCCCTGTGGGGCCCGGCTGCCTCCGACCCAGTCTTTGGCCCAGTGAAGCAAGCGACGTCAGAAGAAGGGAGTCTGCTGCCTAGGGACAGGTGCGGCGCAGAGGAGCAAGAGGCCAGGTGTTGTCTGAAGACTCAAAGAAGAATCTGCAAGCCCAGCGGTGGGGTTTCCTGAGGGCTGTCTGCATTCACAGTGAACCCTAGCCTGAAGAGACTCCAGAAAAGCCTAGCTACTCTCGCAGGTTTGCCCCAAAGCGGCCAAGCTGGTGAGGAGCCCAGCTGAAGGTGAGATGGGTGCTCTGTGGCCTAGAGGAGGACGGGGACGGTGGCGATGGTTTTTTCCCCTCTTTCTCTGTCTGGCAGCAAATGGAGGGAGAGGAAGGCTTGGGGGGGGGGCGCAGGGAAAGGCGTGACTGGCATTTGTGGGGCCACAGTGCCATCCAGCGGAACCCGTTTCAGAGAAGCCCAGGCAGCAGCGACCTGACCTGCCTTCCTGCCAGGCACAGCGCTCAGCAGGGATGTGCCGGGCTGTCTGGGCTCTACCCAAGCCAGGCTTTCCCTCACCGGGGGTCACAGGCCTACAGGGAAGTGTGCCTGCCAGTGGGACCCGGTGGGGAAGCGGCAGCTCTAGGGGCCCTGGGACACAGCAGGCAGCCCCAGGACCAAAGCGCTCAGGGGGCGGAGCTCCCCGTCAGCCATTTTGGGGTGGGCCCAGGAGAAGCGACACACCAGGGACTGCGGGGCCGCGGGCATTTCCTCTGGCGTCCTTTGTGGGGAGTACCGGGGTGCCCTGCCTGGGGCCACGCTGGCGCCGGGAGGCCCCTTTCCTCCCTGGGAGCTGAGGCGCTTAGAGGTTCTGGGGACGGGGCCACTGGCACTTGGCGGTCCCAGGCAGCTCCCAGTGGCAGCCAACTCGGGCTGCCTCTGGGCTTTCTGAGCGCCTTCCCCAGCTGTGGAGCCAGGGTCCAATCTCGGATCCAGCACACTGGTGAAGGGACAGACAGGAGCCAGTCGTCCAGGTGCACCCTCAGGAACACCCCCCGACCCCGGCCCCGGGCCTACGCCGCCATCTCCTCCGGACTCCTGGGCTTTCCCCAGCACTTGAGCCCCAGAAGCTCCCTCTCACAGAAAGGATTTCCGCTTGATGGCAGTATGACTCCACAAATGCCAACCAAACTGTCACCCTCCCCCTCACCCGACCCCACCCCCACTCCTTCTAGGCCTTGGTCCTCCGCCCCTTCGAAGGTAAAAGAAAATGATACATGGAGAGAGCCAGAAAGACAGAGAGAGAGAGAGAGAGAGATGTAAAATTGAAGAAAGAATAAGAGAAAAAGAAAGCAAGCAGACGCCTGGACCCACGGTGACCACTGAATACACAGGGAGAAATGACTGCTGACTAGGAGGCTGGACACCCTGCAGGCCTTTCCCCTTCCTTTGCCCCAACCCCATTTTTCTTGGTTCCTGCTCTTGGGAGAAGGAAACGGCAAAGGAGGCCACTTGAGCCTGCCTGCCTCCCTGACTCAGCTTGAGGGTTTAAATGGTGGGAGTGCTCCTGGACAATGTGGTGGCCTCCATGCTGACTTGCAAGTCACTTTCTTGCAGGACTCTGCTTCCTCCCAAGGCCTGGAGCTTCAGGCTGAGGTCACCACCACCACCACCAGACTCCCCCCCCGCCCCCCCGCCCCAGGTTCCGGGCTGGCCCAACAAAACAGCCAGAAAAGGCTGGCCCAACCTGCAGTCACGGGGCTGCATCCGGGAGCCTCCCCCCAAAGGGGTACCAAGCACTCACACTAGCATTGACTCTGGGCAGGCTGGCCCTGCTCTCACACAGGAGCCTGGGCAAGGCTGGCAAAAGCTCAGAGCCACAGGGCCCCCACACAGGACCAGGATCCTGGGGCGGGGACTGGCACTGACTCGCCTCCAATTTGGAGTCCCCATTTATCTGGGTGAACAAGGGAGGCTCCTCTCCAGGTTCACCCCTGCTGCTTGGGGTGACCTGGTAACAGATGACCAGCTCATGGAACACGGAATGGCTGCGTGTCCCTTTTGGAGCACCCATCTGGGAACCTGTGTGTCAGCCTCCTTCTGTGTTTGTGTGCGTGCGTGCGTGTGCGCGTGTGTGTGTATGGCACTTGCCTACCTGGGTGCATGTGCGGCCATGTGTATCTGTGGGGGGGGGGGTGGGGGGGTGGGGGCGTGTGTGTGGAGGTCTGTGCGTAGTCTGGGTGTGGGTGTCAGTGCTCGAGTCCCCAGTCCTCTGAGCACCCACCCGCCAATGCGAGCCCGAATGGGCCTGTGGGAGTGGAGGAGACAGCTGGTATGTACCCATTGAAATCTCTATCGTTCCGTGCACAAGACTGGATTGGGAACAAGAGGAAGCAGGGCGCAACTTGAAGAGGCTCCTACCGGCTCAAGTGTGGACTTTGGGAGCTTGAAGAAAGAGAAGAACTGCAAGGAATGGAAAGCCATGAGATATTTTGCAAGTCTTGAGTTCACGATGCTGTTTCATTGAAAAGTATCTTCTGGATCATTTTCTTTCGGGGGGGTGGCGGCAGGGAGGATGAGAGTGATCTCCAGCGCTGGTGGATGAAGGGAAAGAGTCGAACCCGGAATTTAGCTGCTGCCTACTTCGACACCTGTGCCTCCCCCATAACCAAAGAGCAGAGGTGGGAGGGGGCTCCACACAGCACCAGGCCCGCTAAGAATAGAAAGTGAAAGGAAAAGAGAGAAGCAGACCGTCACCACCATCCACCACGCCACCGCCAATGTCGTCGTGGGTCTAGTCCAGGGGCGCTTCACTGGGCGGTAACATAGTTAAGGGGTGACATGGAGACCCAAGCGGCCTTGCGATGGAAGCACAGCCCTCCCAGGCAGCCTCTTGTCAGTGGGATCCCTCCTGAGTGTCATCGAGGGTTCTGATCCAGCAGCTGGTCTGCAGGGCATAGAGAGGGCGAAAGGAGAGGCTGGGCCACAGCCTGAGTGTGGAACCGGCACACTCCAAAGGGCCAGGGAGCCCGGGGTATGCACGCAGGGCAAAGAAAGGGCAGGAGGACCCCCGGGAACTGCAGGGTAAAAGGGGCAGGTAAGGGACACCAGAGGGATGGGATAATCTCCCACGGTGATAAAGGGTCGGTTGTAATGTGAGGGGGTGTCCCTTACTCCCCCAAGCCACGCAGCTCATTTTAACTTCCAGGGGAAAAGTGAAGTTTATTGTCAGGAATGATTCTCTCCCTTCCCACTCAGGCACCCCGCCCCTTCCGCCCCACACCACCCCCCCCACCTCCCACAGAGCCCCCAACCCCAAGGCCGCCTTCCTGGAGAGAGGGACATCCACCAAGGAAGAACCGAAAGTAAAAGAAAAGAAGTGAAAGTAAAGAGCTGAAAGTGGAGAGCAAATTGAAAGCAAAGAGAGAATTGTAGTGGAGGAGAAGAATGCATGTGAGCTGAAATGCACTGTATCCCAAGTGGACAGGTGGAAGCAGCAGTGGCCTCCTGCGGCCTCCCAGGGGAAGAGCCATCAGCCAAGGCAGTGTCTCAGCCACTGAGGCAAAGGGTTGGACCCTGTCCAGAGAGAGGCCTGTTTGGCCACGCTGTGGTGCCCAACTGGGAAGTGGAAAGATGAACGGAAAGGGGCAAGGAGGAAGAACAGGGACCGAGGAGGGGCAAGAGTCGGGTCCACCGAGCCTCGCGTAGAGATACGCGGTGTGCCTGTGTGCCGGCGTGGGTGCCTGCACAGACGCGTTTAGCTGAATATGACTGTGCACGTATGTGCCCGGGTTCAGGAAGATAAGCGTAGGCGAATGCAGGGAAAGGTGTGAAGTGATGCACCCAAATGTGAGAAAACGATGACCCCTGAGGCTGAGAGTGGGGATTCCACCACTTGCTGGTCCCAATCCCCGCCCTTCTTTCTCCCTGCATTTTCCCCAAGGAAGGGTCAGACGTGCCCTGGTGCTTAATATCTATCTGGGAAAGATCCACCTTAGGCCCCACCTGGCAGGATGGTGGTGACTTTTGTTTTCCCGGGGTGTGTGTGTGTGTGTGTGTGTGTGTGTGTGTGTGTGTGTCTGTGTCTGTGTTTGGGGGGGTGCCTGTGTGTTTCTCATCAATTTCAAATGTTTGCCTACTTCCTGGAAGAGCTTGGTGTGGAAGAATGTCCGAAACAGCGACTCCACAGTCCTAAGAGCCCTTAAGATAACCCTGAGTGTTGGGATTCCCTGCAATGTGGGTTTTCATTCCTATGGAGTGCCGCTGGGTCTGCACATCTAGGAAGACTTTTACAAGGCGAAGGAAGGAAACATTTGGGAAAGCGTAAAAAAGCCTCAGGATCACGTTCCACATTGCTCTCTCGAGGCACTGGGTGGCATGGGTACGAGGACGTTAAACAGTCACACCAAGGTGACCACTGCTTTGCTCTGCATCCCAATCTGCTCTGTATCAAGGCCCTTATCCGCGGTTTTGCGTGTCCGCCCGGAAACACGGCCTTGCATTAAGGTTCCTCAGAAGTGGTGTTTCTACGGTTTGTTTGGGATTTTCGGGGGGTGGTGGGGTGGGGGGAACCATAATTTCCCCTCCAAGGTCTCCTTTGTTTTCCGGGGCAAATACTGGCCCAGCATCAGAGGTTACTGTTGAGAAGCGGAACGATCTACATACCAAACCAGGCCCCCAACCACCCTTCTGCCAGGGGCCCCTCCAAACCCTAAGCCCCCCCCCCCACCCCGGCCCCCTTCCACAGCCAGCCCCCACCCACCCTCCTAACCTCCACCCTCTCTCCAAGGATAAAACGTCACAGGGGGCCTGGACAAACTGAGCACGACAAATGGACGTGCTCCTGGCGCGGAATCGAAACCCGTGAGCCTGGCTACCAACGCCTGTGGGCAGAAAGACCCCGATGTGAACTTGTGAGCAAAGGTATTCTAGTGAGGGCACGGGACACACCAGGCTCCGAATGAGTTGCCAAGTGGCCTTCCCGGAGACCCACCCGTGTAACCCATCCCATTCCGGAAAGGCCCACCCGTGGGCACAAACCGGTGCCTGGGGATCCTCCGGAGGCTGGTGGCCTCCGGAGCCTTGTGACGGCCGGCACAACCCCGTTGTGCAGGATGGGTCAACAGTCTCTGGACCCCTGTGGGGCCCGGCTGCCTCCGACCCAGTCTTTGGCCCAGTGAAGCAAGCGACGTCAGAAGAAGGGAGTCTGCTGCCTAGGGACAGGTGCGGCGCAGAGGAGCAAGAGGCCAGGTGTTGTCTGAAGACTCAAAGAAGAATCTGCAAGCCCAGCGGTGGGGTTTCCTGAGGGCTGTCTGCATTCACAGTGAACCCTAGCCTGAAGAGACTCCAGAAAAGCCTAGCTACTCTCGCAGGTTTGCCCCAAAGCGGCCAAGCTGGTGAGGAGCCCAGCTGAAGGTGAGATGGGTGCTCTGTGGCCTAGAGGAGGACGGGGACGGTGGCGATGGTTTTTTCCCCTCTTTCTCTGTCTGGCAGCAAATGGAGGGAGAGGAAGGCTTGGGGGGGGGGGCGCAGGGAAAGGCGTGACTGGCATTTGTGGGGCCACAGTGCCATCCAGCGGAACCCGTTTCAGAGAAGCCCAGGCAGCAGCGACCTGACCTGCCTTCCTGCCAGGCACAGCGCTCAGCAGGGATGTGCCGGGCTGTCTGGGCTCTACCCAAGCCAGGCTTTCCCTCACCGGGGGTCACAGGCCTACAGGGAAGTGTGCCTGCCAGTGGGACCCGGTGGGGAAGCGGCAGCTCTAGGGGCCCTGGGACACAGCAGGCAGCCCCAGGACCAAAGCGCTCAGGGGGCAGAGCTCCCCGTCAGCCATTTTGGGGTGGGCCCAGGAGAAGCGACACACCAGGGACTGCGGGGCCGCGGGCATTTCCTCTGGCGTCCTTTGTGGGGAGTACCGGGGTGCCCTGCCTGGGGCCACGCTGGCGCCGGGAGGCCCCTTTCCTCCCTGGGAGCTGAGGCGCTTAGAGGTTCTGGGGATGGGGCCACTGGCACTTGGCGGTCCCAGGCAGCTCCCAGTGGCAGCCAACTCGGGCTGCCTCTGGGCTTTCTGAGCGCCTTCCCCAGCTGTGGAGCCAGGGTCCAATCTCGGATCCAGCACACTGGTGAAGGGACAGACAGGAGCCAGTCGTCCAGGTGCACCCTCAGGAACACCCCCCGACCCCGGCCCCGGGCCTACGCCGCCATCTCCTCCGGACTCCTGGGCTTTCCCCAGCACTTGAGCCCCAGAAGCTCCCTCTCACAGAAAGGATTTCCGCTTGATGGCAGTATGACTCCACAAATGCCAACCAAACTGTCACCCTCCCCCTCACCCGACCCCACCCCCACTCCTTCTAGGCCTTGGTCCTCCGCCCCTTCGAAGGTAAAAGAAAATGATACATGGAGAGAGCCAGAAAGACAGAGAGAGAGAGAGAGAGAGATGTAAAATTGAAGAAAGAATAAGAGAAAAAGAAAGCAAGCAGACGCCTGGACCCACGGTGACCACTGAATACACAGGGAGAAATGACTGCTGACTAGGAGGCTGGACACCCTGCAGGCCTTTCCCCTTCCTTTGCCCCAACCCCATTTTTCTTGGTTCCTGCTCTTGGGAGAAGGAAACGGCAAAGGAGGCCACTTGAGCCTGCCTGCCTCCCTGACTCAGCTTGAGGGTTTAAATGGTGGGAGTGCTCCTGGACAATGTGGTGGCCTCCATGCTGACTTGCAAGTCACTTTCTTGCAGGACTCTGCTTCCTCCCAAGGCCTGGAGCTTCAGGCTGAGGTCACCACCACCACCACCAGACTCCCCCCCCCGCCCCCGGTTCCGGGCTGGCCCAACAAAACAGCCAGAAAAGGCTGGCCCAACCTGCAGTCACGGGGCTGCATCCGGGAGCCTCCCCCCAAAGGGGTACCAAGCACTCACACTAGCATTGACTCTGGGCAGGCTGGCCCTGCTCTCACACAGGAGCCTGGGCAAGGCTGGCAAAAGCTCAGAGCCACAGGGCCCCCACACAGGACCTGGATCCTGCGGGGGGACTGGCACTGGGTCTCCTCTAATTTGGACTTCTGTTAAAGAGATGAAATTTTTTGATTTTTTCCATTTATCCCTTTCATCACAGTTTTGTAAACCTTTCCCTTTTTGTTTCAGGCAGGAGGAATTGTTGATCATTTCTTTTAAGGGAGATCTATTGGTGATGCACTACCTCAGATTTTGTGTATTTGGGAAATCTTTTATTTCTCTACCATGTCTGAAGGGTAGTTTTGCTGGAGATAGTAGTCTTGCGTGTAATTGTTCAGTATTTCGAATATATCATTCCAGTCTCTCCTAGCCTGTAAGCTTTCTGTTGAAAGCCTGATAGGAGTTTCTTTGTATGCCTTGCTCCCCTTCATATATTTTCTTTGTCATTGACTTTTGACAGTTTTAATATTATATGCCTTGGAGAAGGTCTTTTTGCATTGATGTAATTATGAGTTCCATTGTCTTCTTGTACTTGTAATTCTAGTTCCTTCCACAGGTTTGGGAAGTTCTCACCACTCATTTCTTTCAAAAAGCTCTCTGCTCCTTTCTCCCTCGCTGCCCTCTCTGGAATACCTATAATCCTTATGTTGTGTTTCCTAATTGACTCAGATATTTCTCAAGTATTTCTTCTTTTTTTAAAGTGTTATTTCTCTCTCATCCTCCACCTGAAGCGTTTCTACATTTCTGTCCTCTAAATTTCTTGTTCTGTTCTCCATAACATTAACTGTTTTTTTAAGGTTTCTAGATTGCTTTTTATCCCATTCATTTTGTTCTTCATCTCCAGAATTTTTTTTTTAAAGTTTCAATCTCTTCGGTGAAGTATTCCTTATGCTCATTAATTTCATTCCTGAGTTCATTGAACTGAGTTTTCTTGTAACTTGCTGAGGTTCTTTATGACAACTATTTTGAATTCTCTGTCATTTAAATTGTAAATTTCTGTGACTTCAGGATTGGTGTCTGGGACTTGTCATTTTCATTCTACTCTGAAGTATTACTGTAGTTTTTCTTGGTGTTTGATGAACTCATCCTTTGCTGAGGCATTTGTAGTAGTATCATGTTGTAGATGCCACCTGCCACTTCTGAGGGGGGTAAACCCATCATGTCTATGTGAAGTTCTGCCAGTTGAGCTCATCTGTGCTTGCCCACTGGCCACAGCTGCTTCATGGGTCACATACACATGCAGGTGCTCTTGTGCAGAACTGCTGCCTTGGCTGGGAACTGGCCAAGGTGGTGCACTAGGCTGGAGGGGAGGGGTGCTTTCTTTCATGCATGTCGGCACACTCTATGCTCGTGGGCAGTTTTCCTGGGCTGGTGCACTTGGTGGGGGTGCCCACACAGTGGCTGAGCCTCGCCACTTGGTGTGGAGCATTCCAGTGGGCCAGGCTGCAACTCCAAATGTGAAAGCATTTGTGCGGAGGCCTGCCTGTTCCCCCACCTCCTCCTACAATTATGCACCAGCTGCTGTGTGAGGACCCGGGAACTAGATCACTGCCACTGCGGAGAGGGATGGGATCTGCTCCCCTCCTTCCACTATTTCCCAGGAGTCCAGTACCCATACCTTCAGATGTATGGCTGTGTGGATCTCTTAGATGTCCTATTGTGCTTTGTAGGGAATCCCCTGTTGGCTAATGAATGTCCATTTGATTATAACTTAGTGGGGAGAGACTAAGGGAACTCACTCCACCATGATGCTGATGTCACTTTGTCCTTGTCTTCTTCTTGATCTTAGGAGGAATGCTTTCAGTCAATTATCATTAAGTATGATGTTAGCTGTTTGTTATTCATAGATACCTTTTATTATGTTGAGGAAGTTCTCACTATTCCTAGTTTTTTCTGTCTCTCTTTTTTGTTTTTGCTGAGGAAGATTCCCCCTGAGCTAACATGTGTTGCCAGTCTTCCTCATTTTGTATGTGAGTCACTGCCACAGCATGGCCACTGACAGACAAGTGGTGTAGGTTCACGCCTGGGAACTGAACCTGGGCTGCCAAAGCGAAGTGCATCAAAGTTAACCATTAGGCCACTGTGGCTGGCCCTGATTCTTTAAATGATGAAATGGTGTTGGATTTTGTCAAATGCTTTTTCTGTATCAATTGGGATCTTTATATGTTTTCCTCTTTCAACTTATTAATGTGGCATATTACATTGATTGATTTTCTTATGTTGAACCAGGCTTTTATTCCTGAGATAAATCCCACCCACTTGGATCATGGTGGATAATCCATGTATATATATATCCACATATAATATGCAGTTGGAATTGGTTTGCTAGTATTTTGCTGAGAATTTTTGCATTTATATTCATAAGGGATATTGGTCTGTATTTTTCTTTTCCTGTGGTGTCTTTTTCCAGCATTTATATCAGGGTAATTCTGGCCTCATAAAATGACTTAGGCAGTGTTCCCTCCTCTTCTTTTTTTTTGGAAAATTTTGAGAAGGATTGGTGTTAATTATTCTTTAAATGTTTGGTAGAATCCATCAGTGAAGCCATGTGTTCCTAGGCTTTTCTCCCTTGAGAGATTCTTGGACTACTGATTCAGATTTCCTGTTTCTTCTTGAGTAGGTTTCATTAATTTGTGTACATCTAGGAATCTGTTCATTTCATTTAGGTTAGTTACCTAACCTGTTGATGTACAATTATTCACAGCATTCTCTTATTATCCTTTTTATTTCTGTAAGGCAGTAAGGTTCCCACTCATTTCTGATTTAGTTATTAATTTAGTTATTTGCATCTTTTCTCTCTTTTTCTAAGTCAGTCCAGGTAAAGTTTTGTCAATCTTTTCAAAGAACCAACTTTTGGTTTTGTTTGTTCTGTTGTTTTTCTATTCTCTATTTTACCTCCACTCCAATATTTATTATTTCCTCCCTTCTGATAGCTTTGGGTTTGGCTTGTTCTTCTTTTACTAGATCCTTAAGGTATAAAGTCAGGTTTTGAGATCTTTCCTCTTGTTTAATACTGACATTCACAGCTACAGATTTCCCTCTGAGCACTGCTTTCACTGCATCCCATAAGTTTTGGTATACTGTGTTTTCATTTTCATTTATCCTACAGTATTATATAATTTCCCTTGTGATTTCTTCTTTGACCTATTTGTTGTTTAAGGATGTATTACTTAACTCATATATTTGTAAATTTTCTAGTTATTAACTTCTAGCTTCATTCCATTGTGGTTGGACAAGATACATTGTATGACTTCAATTTGTGGCCTAACATATGGCCTATCCTAGAAAATGTTCATGGCACTTGAGAGGAATGTGTATACTGTTGTTGTTGGATGGAGTGTCCTATAGTTGCCTGTTAGGTCTAGTTGGTTTAGAGTGTTGTTCAAGCCTATTTCTTCATTGATCTTCTGGCTACATGTCATCCATTACTGAAAGTGGAGTAGTTAAATCTCCAACTATTATCATCTATTTCTCCCTTCAGTTCCCTCCTCACCTAAGGCATACTCTTCCATCTCTGTTCTCAATCCCATATGATCTCACTTCCCTCAAATTATTAATTATACCCATTTTCACCTGTCTCTTCAGTCTCTCTATTGATCTTTCCCATAATCATTTTGAAATGCTCATCTTTTTCTCTTTAAAAAATCATTTCCCTTAACCTTATGTTCCCCTCCAGTTATATCTCTTTCTCCTGCTTCCTACGCATCATAGTCCAACTTCTTCAAAGCACTGTCTGCCCTCTCTTTGACCACTTCCTCACACTCCCTCCACACACTCCTCAATCTATTATCATCTTTTTTCTGTCTCCTCTATGCCAATGAATTTGCTCTTACCAAAGTCACCAACCAAAGACCTCCTTTGATAGATTCAATACTTTTGTCCTCCCTTCCTTCTCCAACACCAATGGCACTTTTAGGTCCTTCTCATACAAAAAAATATTTGACACCATAGATTACTCCCTCTTTCTTGAGATACTCTCTTCCCTTAGGTTCCAAGACACTTCATTTTCTGCTTTCCTTCCTTAGTTCTTTGGGTATTCAGTTTCTCTGTAGGATCTTCTTCCTCTGCCAGTTATTTCACTGTTGGTGTTCGTCAGAATTCCATTCTTGTGGTGTTCTCGTCTCACAATATACACTCCCTATGGCTTCAGCTCCAATATATATGCAGACAACTCCCACCTATATGCTGAGAACATCCAAATCTGCATTCCTTGCCTATAATTCTGACATTCTAATGAAGATCTGCACTTGAATGTCCCACAGGTATCTCAAATTGATCATGGCTGAAAATAAAATACCTTGTCAACTTTCTTCACATGAGTGTCTCCTACTTAAAATGTTGTTTAATTTGTTTTTTTTAATAGTTTATGACATTGTGGGGTTTTACCTGTACATTATTTTTTGTCCATCACTATGAGGATGCATCCCTTCACCCCTTGTGCCCACCTCCCCCCACCTTCCCTTTGGTAACCACCAACCGGTCCTCTCTGTCTGTGTGTTCATTTATACTCCACATATGAGTGAAATCATGCAGTGTTGGTCCTTCTGTCTCTGGCTGATGTCACTTATCATAATACCCTCTAGGTCCTTCCATGTTGTTGCAAATGGGACAATTGTGTCTTTTCTTATGGCTGAGTAGTATTCCATTGTATGTATATCCCACATCTTCCTTATCCAATCTTCAGTCGAGGGACACTTGGGTTGCTTACACTTCTTGGCTATAGTGAATAATGCTGCAATGAACATGGGGTGCATAAGCCTCTTGGGATGGTTGATTCATGTCCATTGGGTAGATGCCCAAGAGTGAGATTGCTGGATCATAAGGTATTTCTATTTTTAGTTTTTTGAGGAATCTCCATACTGTTTTCCATAGAGGCTGCACCAGTTTGCATTCCCACCAGCAGTGAATTAGGGTTCCCGTTTCTCCATAACCTCTCCAACATTTGTTGTTTTTTGTCTTGGTGATTATAGCCATTCTAACGGGTGTCAGGTGATATCTTAGGGTAGTTTTGATTTGCATTTCCCTGATTAGTGATGTTGAACATCTTTTCATGTCTCTATTGGCCATCTGTATATCTTCCTTAGAAAAATGTCTGTTCACATCCTCTGGTCATTTTTTGATCGGGTTGTTTTTTTTGTTGTTCAGTTGTGTGAGTTCTTTATATATTATGGAGCTTAACCCCTCCTTGGATATATGCTTTGAGAATATTTTCTCCCAGCTGGTGGGTTGTCTATTCATTTTGATCCTGGTTTCATTTGCCTTGTAGAAGCTCTGTAGTCTGATGAATTACCATTTGTTTATTTTTCCTTTTGTTTCCCTTGTCAGAGAAGACATGGAATCTTAAATGATCCCTTTCTGACCAATGTCAGTTAGTGTACTGCCTATATTTTCTTCCAAGAATTTTATAGTTTCAGGTCTCACTTTGAGGTACTTAATCCATTTTCAGTTGATTTTTGTGTTTGGCGATAGAAGATGGTCTACTTTCATTCTTTTGCATGTGGCTGTCCAATTTTCCCAGCACCATTTATTGAAGAGACTTCACTTTCTCCATTGTATGTTCTTTGCTTCTTTGTTAAAGATTAGCTCTCCATAGGTGGATGGTTTAATTTCTGAGCTTTGCATTCCGGTCCATCGATCTGTGTGTCTATTTTTGTACCAGTACCATGCTGTTTTCATTATTATAGCTCTATAGAATATTTTGAAACCAGGGAGTGTTGCCTCCAGCTTTGTTCTTTTTTTCAGGATTGCTTTAGCTATTCCGGGTCTTCTGTTGCCCCATATGAATTTCAGTATTTTTTATTCTGTTTCCATCAAGAATGACATTGGGGTTCTGATTGGGGTTGCATTGAATCTGTAGATTGCTTTAGGCAGAATGGACATTTTAACTATGTTTATTCTTCCAATCCATGTGCATGGAATATTTTTCCATTTCTTTATGTTTTCCTTGATTTCTTTCAATAGTGTCCTATAGTTTTCATTGTATAGGTCTTTCACCTCCTTCGTTAAATTTATTCCCAGGTATTTTATCCTTTTTGTTGCAATTGTAAATGGGATTGTCTTTTTGAGTTCTCTTTTTGTTAGTTCATCATTAGCATATAGAAATGCAACTGATTTTTTTAAGTTGATTTTATACCCTGCCACTTTGCTGTAGTTGTTGAATATTTCTAGTAGTTTTCCAATGGATTTTTGGGGGTTTTCTATGTATAAGATCATGTCGTCTACAAATAGAATTGCACTTCTTCATTGCCTATTTGCATTCCTTTTATTCATTTTTCTTGCCTCATTGCTCTGGCCAAGCCCTCCAGTACTATGTTGAATAAGAGCCACGAGAGTGGGCACCCTTGTCTTGTTCCTGTCCTCAAAGGAATGGCTTTCAGCTTTTCCCCATTGAGTAGGATGTTAGCTGTAAGTTTCTCATATATGGCCCTTATTATGTTGGGGTACTTTCCTTCTATACCCGTTTTGTTGAGAGTTTTTATCATAAATGGATGTTGGATCTTGTTGACTATCTTCTCTGCATCGAGTGAGATGATCATGTGGTTTTTATTCTTCATTTTGTTAATGTGGTGTATCATGTTGATTGATTTGAGGATGTTGAAACATCCCTGTGTCTCTGGTATAAATCCCACTTGATCATGGTGTATGATCTTTTTGATGTATTGCTGTATTCGGTTTGCCAATATTTTGTTGAGGATTTTTGCATCTATGTTCATCAGCGATATTGGCGTGTAGTTTTCCTTCTTTGTATTGTTCTTGTCTGGCTTTGGTATCAGGGTGATGTTGGCCTCATAACATGTGTTAGGAAGTATTCCATCTTCCTCCATTTTTTGGAATTGTTTGAGAAGAACAGGTGTTAAATCTTCTTTGGATGTTTGGTAAAATTCTCCAGGGAAGTCATCTGGTCTTGGACTTTTTTGGGGGGGGGGAGATTTTTGATTACTGTTTTGATCTCTTTACTTGTGATTGGTCAATTCAGATTCTCTATTTCTTCTTGATTCCGTTTTGGGAGGTTGTATGCATCCAAGAATTTATCTGTTTCCTCTAGGTTGTCCAATTTGTTGCCATAAAGTTTTTCATAGTATTCTCTAATAATCCCATGTATTTCTGTGGTATCTGTTGTAACTTCTCCTCTTTCATTTCTAATTTTATTCATTTGAGTCTTCTCTCTTTTTCTTAGTGAGTCTGGCTAAGGATTTGTCAATTTTACCTTCTTAAAGAACCAGCTCTTTGTTTCATTGATTCTTTCTACTGTTTTTTTGTTTGTTTCTATTTCATTTATTTCAGCTCTGGTTTTTATTATTTCCCTCCTTCTGCTGATTTGGGGCTTTGTTCTTCTTTTTCTAATTCTGTTAGGTGCAGTTTAACGTTATCTATTTGGGATTTTTCTTGTTTGTTAAGGTGGGCTTGTATTGCTATGAATTTCCTTCTCAGGACCACTCTTGCTGCACCCCATATGAGTTGGTATGGTGTATTTTCCTTTTCATTTGTCTCCAGATTTCTCCTTTAATTTCATCAGTGATCCATTGATTGTTCAGTAGCATGTTGTTTAGTCTCCACATCTTTGTCCCTTTCCCAGTTTTCTTCTTGCAGTTGATTTCTGGTTTCATAGCATTATGATGAGAAAAGATGCTTGTAATGGTTTCAATCTTCTTAAATTTATAGAGGTTTGTCTTCTTTCCTAATATATGGTCTATCCTTGAGAATGTTCCATGCACACCTGAGAAGAATGTGTAATCTGCTGTTTTTGGGTGGAGTGCTCCTGTATATATTTATTAAGTTCATCATGTCTAGTTTTTCGTTTAAGTCCATTATTTTCTTATTGACTTTTTGTCTGGATGATCTATCCGTTCACATAAGGGGGAGTGTGAAGATCCCCTACTACTATTGTGTTATTGTTAATATCCCCTTTTAGGTTTTTTAGCAGTTGTTTTATGTATTTTGGTGCTTCTGTGTTGGGTGCATAGATATTTATAAGTGATATGTCTTGCTGGTGAAGTGTCCCTTTTATCCTTATATTGCCCTTCTTTGTCTCTCATTACCTTTTTTATCTTGAAGTCTACTTTTCTAATATAAGTAAGGCAATTCCTGCTTTCTTTTGTTTGCCATTAGCTTGGAGTATGATTTTCCATCCTTTTTCTTTGAGTCTGTGTTTGTCTTTAGAGCTGAGATGTGTTTCCTGGAGGCAGCAAATTGTTGGATCTTGGTTTTTAATCCATCCCACCACTCTGTGTCTTTTGATTGGAGAATTCAATCCATTTACATTTAGAGTGATTATTGGTATATGAGGGTTTAACGTTGCTACTTTATTCATTTTCTGGTTCTTTTGCATTTCCTTTGTTTCTTGTCACATGTGTTTCGGACTGCCAATTCAGTTTGGTAGTTCTGCATGATGAGTCTCTTAATTTTCTTTTTATTTGTCATATGTGGTTCTCTTTTGGTTATTTGTTTAGTGGTTACCATGAGGTTTATGTAAAAGATCTCCTGGATAAGACAGTACATTTTCAGATGCCTCTTGTTTCCTTAGACCAAGTCAATTTGATCCCTTTCCTCTTCCTCTTCTTGTTGTTCTCAGTACTTATTCCATCTTGTGTCATGAGTGTGTGTTTACAGTGATGAGCTTAAATTCATTTTTGATGTTTTCCAACTGCAGTTTTTCTGGTTTAGTCTCCTTGTTATTCTCCTTGCTCAAAACTTTGTATCCCCTTTCTCTTTTGTTTGTTTTTTTCAGGCCTAAGGGCCTTCCTGTACATTTCTTGTAGTGGGGGTCTTGTGGTGATGAACTTCCTTAGCTTTTGTTTATCATGGAGAGTTATTTCTCCATCATTTTTGTAGGATATTTTTGCTGGATAAAGTATTCTTGGCTGAAGGTTTTTGTCTTTCAAGATTTTGAATATATCATTTCAGTCTCTCCTAGCCTGTAGAGCTTCTGTCAAGAAATCAGCTGAGAGCCTGATGGGGTTTCCTTTGTATGTGATTTTGTTTTTTTTAAATTTAGCTGCCCTTAATATTTTTTCCTTGTCACTCACTGTTGTTAATTTAGCTGTTATGTGGCGTGGCATGTGTCTTTTCCTGTTTATATGTTTAGGTGATCTATTGATTTCATTCACTGTTATTTCCATCTCTTTCCCTAGGTTTGGCAAGTTCTCAGATATTATTTCTTTGAACAAACTCTCTGCTCCTTTTTCTCTTTCTTCTCCTTCTGGAATACCTATTATCCTTATGTTACTTTTCCTCACTGAGTCTGATATTTCTTGAAGAATTCCTTCATTTCTTTTTAGTCTTACCTCTCTCTCCTTCTCTATCTACGTTTACTTTGAACATTATCTCTTCCAATAAACCTTCTCTGTCTGAGCTCACTATTCCTCCTTTGTGCTTCCTACCTTTATCTTCTCCCTTACAGGATGACTTGTCTCCAGCACTAGACTGTGTGGTCTTCAAAGGTAGGTGCATGGTGTCATAATCTGTGTGCCCAACACATGGTAAGTTCTCAGTAAGTCTTGATTGAATAGAACTGAGTTCATTGCAAATTAACATCTTTTCTTTCCTAGAAAATTTTGAGGATCTTTTCCTCTAAAGTTTCTTAAAAATTCTTAATATTCCATTGTGCCATAGATAATACATCTGCTACATTTTATTTCACTGTGAGGACACCTATCCAAATACTCACAGACTTTCTGAATTTTATGACTCAACAGTTGAAACCTTACCTCCCTCTTGGAGCATCTCCTCATGGCTATTTCAGTATCTGTTTCCTCATAGACACCATTAGCATGCACCAGAGTTCTAAGGTTTTTATAAGGCTTCATATAAAAACTTGTCTGACAAAGGAGCACATACTCTGTGATTCCTTTTATGTAAAGTTCAAGAACAGGCAAAACTAATGAATGGTGATAGAAGTCAGGATTGTGGTTACTTCTTGAGGGTACTGACCTGGAAGGGGCACAAATCAGCCTTCTGGTTTTTGGAAATGTTCTATATTTTGATTTAGGTGGTGGTTGCATGATGGTATAAATATATGTACAAATTCATTGAGCTATATACTTAAGATTTATCTACTTTACTATGAGTCATATCTCAAAGAGCAAAACAGAAGAAACCAATGAATTTCTGCTGTGCTCTTTATTTTTCTTTTACCTTCCTAATCAACCAGATAGAAAGATGATATACTGAGAATTCAATTCAAATCAATGTGCATCTACCAAGTCTGTATATGATACCTGTAATAGACAAATACCAGGCAAAGAAGTAGTGAAGAGGAAGTAATCACTTCTAGAGGCAGAGGAGAAATGAGGGAAATTTTTCCTTAGGTTAGGACAAGTGAGCAGGACTTTGAAGAATGAAGTTTATGAGGTATATAAGGTTGTAAAGATATTAGAGGAAGCCAAATGTGCAAAAAGCATGGGAATGAAATAACATGGTAGGTTCAAGGAAACCCTAGTGGAGCATAAAATACAAGAAAAGTGTTGTGTAAGGGTGGGGTGGGTTGCAGGGATTAGTGGCAATAGACAAAGCTTGAGTAAGAGGCATGTCAGAGAGAATCTTTAAGGCCATACTAAGACTTTATCACAGAAAACAGGAAGTCATTAAAGGATTTTAATTAGGGAAATATGGTTAGAGATTTATTCTAGAGGCTGTACCAAGGATCAACAGGCAGTAGTGGAGGCAGGAGATCAGTTAGAAAACTATTATTGTCATTTAGGAGAGAAATGGTAAGGGTCCAAACTAGGGTATGGGAATGGAGTATTGGGAATGGAAAAAAGAAATTCATGAAATATTTTGAAGGAATAATCATTATGATTTTGTAACAGATTAAACAGTGGAGGTGAGAAAGGAGAAGTAGAACATAATGCCCAAGATTTTGCCTTGGGAGTATTAGTACCAACAAGAATAAGGAAGAGGCTGGTGGTGTTGCTAGTGGAGTCAGGAAGAGTTCAGTTTTGGCTATGCTCAGTTTGAAGTGCTGATAAGGCATCCACACAGAAAAAGCCAGCAGGCAGTTGGCTTCATGAGTCTAAAGCCTGGCACAAAAGCTTGTGGTGGAGATAAAGATTTGGGAGTCATCTGCACATATATATTTAATTTAACTCAAGGAAGTGGGTGAGATTGCCATGGAGAAGTGAGAATCAATACAGAGAGATTTAGGAACCACCAAATCTAAGGATCCAGGCAGAGGGGGACTATTCAGAAAAATGGAGTGAGGAACAATGGCCAGATATGTAAAAGGAGAACTGGAAGAGAAGGATGTCATAGAAATACAGACAGGAGAAAGTTTTAAATGTTACAGAGGGTCCAGATAAGGACTGAAAGCAATTCACTAGATTTGGCAATTAGAGCTATGATAACCTCTACCACAAAGCCATTCTCACAAATTCCTGCATCTCTAAATAAAGTGTATCAAGTTCTCACCCATTCTTATCTTCTTTCCTCTGGGAGAGTGTTTCTCAATCCTATTTGGCCCCCTTTCCTAAATATTTTAATGCCTACTTTACTATCCTGAAATAAAATTTACATAATTTCAAAAATTTGATATCTAGAATATGAAAGAGAAATACAAAGAAAGTAGTTTATAATGAAATAAAACTTACTTCAGTATGTAAATGCTGGGACATGACAACACTAGAAGACACATGCAGAAAAATATACAGAGAATGCCTGTAAATGTGGCAGCTACAAATGCTGACTGATACTGGTGTGTTATTACTGTTATTTCAAATATTGAAGAGGAGTATTTTTTGTAGGTGACATGATTTCCCAAAATAAACATTCTTGGTAACATCCTGAACAAAACAAAGTAAGATCTTACATAGATTTACATGGTGGTTGCATTCCTGGAAAAGTCAGTGTATATCAAAACTTTCTTCTTTGTATACAAAATGGAGTGTGATTCAAAGGCCTAGCTCAATATAAACAGGTTTTTCACGTATATGAACATCCAGTGGGATACTCAAAAGGTGTATGGGATACAGGAAAATTATTTTTTTGTGCAGGCTGTCCTGCATACTGCAGAACATTTAGCAACCCTGACCCTGCCCTCAATACGCCAGGAAGCCCTCCAATCATTATGATCTAAAATGCCTCTCACAATCTTTCACACCATACCCTTGGGTTTATATTCCCTTCATTGAGAGCCACTACTCTATTCTCATCCAAAGAAGAAAACAAGTCCTTCCCTTGGCATCGCATCACCCTCTAACAAGTAGGCCTATTTCTTTTCTTTCTCAGTTATTTTGTATTCTCTTCTCTCCTAGATCTTTAATCTCTCCTTCTTTTCTTGCTACTTTCAGCCAATAAACTTTCTCAAGTTTCTACCATTTTTTAAATCCCCTCTCGGTGCTTAATCCTCTTATAGTTATCATCCTTTTTGTTGTATCATCCAATTTTTATCCTCCTCTTCTCATCTAAACATCTCCTATGAGTGGTCTACACCAACTAGCTCCAATTTGGCATCTCCTAGTTATTCAACCCACTGCAATCTGGCTTCTGATCTAACACTGAAACCATTCATGGTAATTCACTAGTGAATTCACAAATTAATAGATATTTTTCAGTACTAAACTTACTGAACTCTCTTAATATATCATGCTGCTGTTCGCTACATTTTTCTTAAAACCAGGCATCAAACACTTCTGGGTTCTCTCCTCATCCTATTTCTTCTTTATCTTTTCATCTTTTTCTATATAATTCTTAAGTGTTGGTGGTGCCCAGAATTTCCTTCTCAACTCATAACTTTTCCCTATATACCTTCTTCTAGATCATCACAATTACTTCCCTGGTTCAACTATCACATTTATGCTGATGGTTTCCAAATGTATTTATTTTGTAGAAACTTCTTGCAATCTCAGAACATGGTATCTATCTTGCTCAAGATGTTGGAAACATGCTCCATCTCTTGTATTCTATGTCTCAGTTAGTGATTTCACCTAATACCCAAGCCAGAAACTTGAGAATCATTCTCTATTATTCTGACTCCTCCATCCCATCTGTGATGGTCTTTCAATGTATAAACTTGGCTAGGCTATATTCCCCAGTTATTGAATCAAGCACTGATCTAAGGTGTTGCTTGCTATGAAGCCATTTTGTAGATGTGATTAACATGTGTAATTTCCTTTAAGAAGATTATCCTGATTATCTGGGTGAACCTGGTTCAATCAGTTGATAGGCCTTAAGAGTACAGCTGAGGCTTCCCTGAAGAAATTTCACCTGTGAACATCAGCTTCAGCCTGTGCCAGAGAGTTCCAGCCTCCACTTCCTGTGAGCCTGTTCTATGGATTTCAGACTCACCTAGTTGGTCCCCACAACCTCAAAAGCCAATTCCTTGTGATACATTTCTTAATATATATTATTGGTTCTGTTTCTCTGGTTAAACTCTGATTGATATACCATCTTATACTTAAGTATTAAGTAATACTTAATCTTCCTCAAATCCATTCCTCTGTGATCCACCCCAATGATGACTGACTGAGTTCAGGCCCTCATCATTTTTCATCAGGATTATCACAAAAGCATCTTAAATGGTCTTCTTACCCCAATCTCTTTCTACACCATCCTCCATGTGTCCACTAGTATGATCTATGTAAAATATAAATGTGAACATAGTACCCTCCTTAAAAATCTTCAATGACTTCCCATTTTCTACAGATTTTTCTTAAACCTACCTAGCATGGCATACAAGGTCTTCATCTTCATGCTCCAGCTTGTTGTTCTAGCTTCATCTCTCCTCTCCAGAGAAACCATATGACTTGGAGATCTGCCTACCATCCACCTCCATCCCCCAACAAGAACAGGCTATCTCAAACTTCTGTACCTTTGGTCATTCAATTCTCACTGCTTGAAGTTCTTCCCTCTATTTTCCCCTCTACCATCACTCATCCTAACTTAATACTTCTACTCCTTTTTAAAGTTTAGCTTAGACACTGATTAACACAAGAGGGCATCCCTGGCCTTACTAGTCTAAGATGTATGTCCTCCTATATTGCCTTTTAACACTCTGTGCCAATCTCTATCTACAGAACTTACTAAATCAGTTTATGAACCCTTTGGGTGAGTTGGATGTCTTATTTTTGTAACTCTGGCATCTAGAAAAATGCCTGGAATTTAGGAGATGCTCATTATATCTTTATTGATTGAATGAAAGAATGAATGGATCATCATCTGGGTGTCAGGTTATGGTTGGGTGCTATAATGGAATTTGTGATAGGCAGAATTATGGCTACCCAAAGATTTCCGCACCCTAATTCCCAGTACCTGTGACTATGTTACCTTACATGGCAAAAGTAATTGTGCTGATGTGATTAAGTTAAGGACCTTGAGATGAGGGAGATTATTCTGGATCACCTGTGTGGTCACACTGATTTCATGAGTCCTTAAAAGCAGAGGACTTTTCCCCAGCTGAGTCAGAGAGAGATGTGAAGACGAAAGGAAATGGAGACTTCTGGGTATATATCCAAAGGAAATGAAAATAGGATATCGAAGAGAGAGCCACACTCCCATGTTCACTGCAGCATTGTCCACAATAGCCAAGATACAGAAACAACCTAAGTGTTTATCAATGGCTGAAAGGATAAAGACATGATTTTATATATGCTAAGTGAAATAAGCCAGACAAAGACAAATACTGCATGGAGTCACTCGTATGTGGAATCTAAGAAAAAAAAAGTCAAACTCTTAGAAACAGAGAGTAAAGTAGTTGCCAAGGGCTGGGGGGTGGGGAAATAGGGAGAGGTTGGTCAAAGGGTACAAACTTTCAGCTATAAGATGCATAAGGTCTGAGAATCTAACATAAAACATACACTGTACTACATAATTGAAAAATATTGAGAGTAGAAATTAAATGTTCTCACCAAAAAAAAAAAAAAAGATAAATGTGAGGTGATGGACATGTTAATTAGCTAGATGTTGGGAATCCTTTCACAATGTATATGTATATTAAATCACCACGATGTACACTTTAAATATCTTACAAGTTTATTTGTCAATTATACCTCAATAAAGCTGAAAAAAATTGTGAGATGAGGATAAAAACCCCTATCAATACACAGTCTTTAGAGGGCATGGGGTACATATAGTTCACTTGTAGAAAAATGTATGCATCTACTACCTATGAGGACCCTTTTATACACTCTTTATGGTTGAGGAGAATAGTCAGGAAACTTGCTTTCATTCACCTTTTTGCAAGTGAAGTGTGGTGGTTTCATGGCTGACTTTGGAAGCTTGGAGAAGTTGACATGTATTGACTTGAGAGCTCTGCCAAAACAAAAATTGCTATAGATTTATTTTACTATATTGTTACATGCACATAGTTTTTTTAAATTTTATTTATGTCACTTGACCTTAATAGCTTATGAGTCAAATGTGACAGATATTTATTATCCTCATTTACAGATATGAAAATTGGACTCAGAAGATCAATAACTTGCTTCAGGTGATATAATCAGAAAATGAAGGAATCATATCTGAGCCCAGATTTCATGATTTCAGAAAAGATTCTCTTATAACAAGATAAGAATGCTTCTGTTCCCTATTTTTTCCTTAAAAGTGAGTCATAAAACCATTCTTTTTAAATGAAAAATACTTCTCACATTCTCTTAGTGTCACTATATATCTTTTTTAGTGCAATGCTGTTCAAACATACACACATATCCTAGGTGATGTGAATTTCTAAAGCTTGTATCTCTCAAAATAAACTTTAAAAAAAGAACATGGAGAAATTCTAATGTGAGAGGGACTTGACCTACCGCTGTTGGCTTTGAAGACTGAAGAAGGGTGCAACAAGCCAAAGAATGCAGGTGGCCTCTAGAAGCTAGGAACAGCCCTCAGTTGACAGCCAGCAAGGAAACAGGGATCTCAGACCTACAGTCACGAGGAACTAAATTCTGCAAACAACCAAATGAGTAAGACACAACTTTTCCCCTGGTATCTCCAGAAAGGAATGTAGCCTGCCAACACCTTGATTTTCATCCAATGAGACCTGTACCAGGTTTCTGATCTACAGAAGTATAAGATAATAAACGTGTTGTTTTAAGCCCCCAAGTTTGTGATAAATTTGTTATGGCAATAATAGAAAACTAATACAGAATTAATGCAAGAAAAGCTAGTGCATTTTGAAGAAACATAGAGGACTGAAATGATATGATAATATGTCAGAAAGTAAGATTACCAGGAAAGGAATTTAATCATATCATCTTTTCCTTTTAAAAATGATCAATCTAAAGTAGTATAGGAAGGTCCTTATGTAATGAGAGGGGGAAAAAAATGGCTAACCTCACAGAGAAAGTTGATTAGGGAGACTCTGATCATGAAGCTGCTGAAATAACTCTTCTGAGAGAGAAACAGATAGACCACCAGCCAGGCTAGGTAAATGCTCTGAGGCAGGAAAATTTGATGGCAGAACAGACATAAGAACTCCTTTTAATGCTGAGCACTTCTACAGAGAGGTAAGCTAGACAGGGAATATGGTCCTATTTATAAACTATAATTTTACCTGTGTCCAAAAAAAAGTGACTATTTCCTAAGGAGAAAGTAAAAAGTACCCACCTAGCTATCCATGAAATCACCAAAGGGCATCAAAACCTTACATTGTGAAATCTCCTGAACAGTATTCTGTAACAAGAAATTAAAAGTTAAAGTTATAGAACAAATTGACACCACATGCCTCCTGATATAATAAACCAAGAAGGACAAAATATCATTTCAGTGGTATTCCTTGACAAAAGTGCATAAGCTGAACCTAATCATGAGGAAACATCAGAAAAACTGAAATTGAAGGACATTCTATAAAATAACTATCAAATATTCAAAAATGTTTTTTCTCAGATAAAGTCTAAGAAACTATTGCAGATTAAAGGAAACTAAAGAGATATGACAGCTAAATGCAACATATGATTTTGGATTAGATCCTGGACCAGATTTTCTTTTCTTTTTTGGCTCTAAAGGACAATTATTGGCATAATTTGTGAAAAATGAATAAGGTCTTTAGGCAACACATACAGAAGTACTTAGGAGTCATAAGGCAACTTATTGTCAAGTGGTATGTCAAATGTACATGTGTGTGTGTATGTATCTATGTATGTATATATATATAAATATAAATAAAATTTAAATATAAAAATATAAATATAAGCAATCATGCTTCTTGATATTTACCCAAAAAGTTGAAAACTTATGTCCACACAAAAACCTGTACATGGATGTTTATAGAGCTTTATTCATAACTGCCAAAACTTGGATGCAACCCAGATGTCCTTCAGTAGGTGAATGGATAAATAAATTGGTACATCCAGAGAATGGAATGTTATTCAGAACTAAAAAGAAATGAGCTACCAAGCTCATTTATAAGGAGGGAACTTAAATGAATATTACTAAGGGAAAAAAGCCAATCTGAAAAGGCTACATACTGTATGATTCCAACTATAGAACATCCTGGAAAAGGTAAAACTATGGAGACAGTTAGAAGATCAGTGGTCACCAGGGATTGAGAGGGGAGGGATGAATTGGTGGAGCACAGAGGATTTTCAAGGCAATAAAAATATACATTTTCCAAATGTATTATACATTTTTCCAAATCCACAGAATATATAACACCAAGAGGGAATAATAATGCAACTATGGACTTTGAGTGATTATGATATGTCAATGTAGGTTCATCAATTGTGACAAACATACCACTCTGGCAGGGGGTGTTGATAATAGAGAAGGCTTTGCATGTGTGGGGGCAGGGGGTTTATGAGAAATCTCTGTACTTTCCTTTCAATTTTGCTGTGTACCTAAAACTGCTCTTTAAAAAAGCCTTTTAAAAAAGTCAACAAACTTAGCACTATTAATAATGAACAAGACAAACTGGCATTTTGTGCCTCCTGATCTGATGCAATAGCAAGGATACAACATCATTTATGTAGTCTTCTTGCTAAAAATGCTTAAATTAATCATGGGAAAATAGACAAGTTCAGATTGTGGGACATATGCAGGACAACTGCCTAGACTCATCAGAAATGCCAATGTTATGAAAAAAAAATTTTTAAAGGATGGGAAGGTGCTATCCTAGCTTTTAAAAGACTAAAGTAAAGGGGCATGACAACTAAATACAGCACATGATTCTTGACTGGATCATGCATCAAAACAAATAAAAAGCTATAAAGGATATTATTAGAACTGGGGAACTTTGATATGGACAGTATATTAGATAATAGCATTGTATCATTGTTAAATTTCTCTGAGTGTGATAATAGCAATGCTCTTGTTCTTAACAGACACACACTGAAGTGTTTAGGGCTGAAGTATCATAATATCTGCAAGTTACTTCCAAATGATTCAGTAAAAAACGTATATATACATATATATATATATGTATGTATATATATATATACATATTTATAAAGAGATAAACCACATGTAACAAAATAAACACTTGATGGATCTACATGAAAGGTGTCTTTTGACTTTTCTGAAGAGTTGAAATTTTATAAAATAAAAAGTTGAAGAAAAAACGTTGGGAGATATAAAGCTTATTCTTACTGCTAATTATAAATCCTGCTGGTAAATTCAGAAATAGATCAATGCATTCACTTTTTCTGGTAGAACATCTTCTAAAAAATAAAAGAAAGGAAAAAAAAGAGAGTAAGTAAAAGGATGGGAAAAGAAATATTGTCCAAAGGAAAGTCTATCAGACAAAATAGACTTTAAATGCAAAAAGGTAAAACAGGTCACTAAAAATGATAAAAGATGTATATATTTTATACTTTTATGCACATAATAACAAAGCCTCAAATATGTAAAACAAAAATTTACAGAACTACAAGAATTTGACAAATCCACAATCAGTGGGAGATTTTAAGTCTATGTCTCTCAGTAATTGATAGCTCCAACAAACAAAGAAAATAAATAGTGACATGGAAGACAAACAACACAATTAACAAGTTTAATGGACATTTATAAAACCCTACATGTAACAATTAGAAAATACAAAATCTTTTCACACACACATGAAACACTTCTAAATTGATCATTTTGTTTAGAACATAAGGCAAATCTCAACAAATACTAAATGATCAGTATCATATAAACCATGTTGTCTCTACTAAGTGCAATTAAATGGAAAAGAATAACAAAATGTTAAGCTAAAAAATATCCATGTACCCATGTCTTGGTTTCTAAATACCATCTCCCACTAAAAGGTACCAGTGCTCTATACAGAAATGGTCAATGAAGTGGGAAACACAAGGTAAGCCTGAAAGTAAGGAAGTAAGGAAATGTTGAAGTCAAAGTATGTATCAAAGAATGATGGGAACATATCAAATGTACAGAGAAGCCAGCTTGAATGGGCTGTTGCTGGCTAAATCTGGGACAATTTGAACATTAAAATAAATAATGATAACAATAGGATATTCATGAAAAAAAGTAAAAGTCTATGCATCCAAACTAATATAAATAAATAAACAATTGGAGAAAAAAAAAGCTCTTCCTTGAAGTAGAATACAAACTAATAAATGTAGTAAAAATTGTGGAGTTTGAAAATTACCATTTTGCAGTCATCATAACAATAACTGATTCAGTCAAGAATTATCAGTGGATATTAAAACCAGTGGATTTTAGTTTGATGAAGAACAGGTATTTATACAGTTTCAAGGTATCCCCAGCAAAATTATTAACTACAAAGAGAAAAATGGTAACTTTAGAGTGAATTAATCTAGCAAACAACATCTTAACCAAGTAATCAAGTTTAACATTACTTCTAAGGGGTTAAACCAGCATCATGTGCCACTGATATGATGTCCTGAGAACAATACAACATTACTTCTCTGGTATTCCTGCCAAAATGCATAATCTAAATATAATAATGAGGAACTACCACACAAACTTAAATTAAGGGACAATCTACAAAATCAATTGTCCTGTGTTTTTTACAATTGTCAATGTCATGAAAGGCAAAGAAAGGTTGAACCACTCTATATTAAAGAAAACTAAAGAGACATGACAGCTAAATGCAATGCATCATCCTGGATTGAAACTTTGACTAAGAAAAGAAAATAGCTATAAAAGACATTACTGGAACAGTTGGTCAAGTTGGAATATGGCCTAGATAATAGTATTGGAATACTGATTTCAAACTATACTACAAAGCTATAATAATCAAAACAGTATGGTACTGGCATAAAAACAGACACATACACCAATGGAACAGAATTGAGAGCCCAGAAATAAACCCTCACATATATATTCAACTAATATTTGACAAGGATGTCAAGAGTACTCAATGGAGAAAAGATACTCTACTCAATAAACGATGCTGGAAAAAGTGGATATTCACATGAAAAAGAATGAAACTGGAGTCCTATCTTACACCACTGGCAAAAATTAATTCAACATGGATTAAAGAGTTAAAGGTAAGACCTGAAACCATAAAACTCCTAGAAGAAAACATAGGGAAAAACCTTCTTGAAAGTGGTCTTTGCAATAATTTTATGGATATAACACCCAAAGCACAGGCAACAAAAGCAAAAATAAGCAAGTGGGACTACATCAAACTGAAAAGCTTCTGCACAGCAAAAGAAATGATGAACAAAATGAAAAGGCAACCTATGGAATGGGAGAAAATATTTGCAAACCACATATCTGATAAGGAATTACTATCCAAAATATATAAGGAACTCATACAACTCAATAGCAGTAAAACAAACAATCCAATTAGAAAAGGTTCAAAGGACCTTTATAGACATTTTTCCAAAGAAGATATTCAAATGGCCAACAGGTACATGAAAGGGTGCTCAACATCACTAATCATCAGGAAAATGCAAATCAAAACCTCAGTGAGATGTCTCACACTTGTTAGAATGGCTATCATCAAAAAAACCCAAGAAATAACAAATGCTGGTGAGGATATGGAGAAAAGGGAACCCTTGTGCACTGTTGCTGGGAATGTAAATTGGTACATCTACTATGGAAAACAGTATGGAGGTTTCTCAAAGAATTAAAAATAGGACTACCAGATGATCCAGCAATTCCACTTCTAGGTATGTATCTGAAGGAAGTGAAAAGACTATCTCAAAGAGATATCTGCACCCCCATGTTCACTACATCGTTATTTATAGTAACCAAGACATGAAAATAACCTAAGTGTCTATCAACAGATGAATGGACAAAGAAAATGAGATATGCACACATAATGGAATATTATTCAGCCATAAAAAAGGAGATTCTACGGGCCAGCCTGGTGGCATAGTGGTTAAGTTTGGCATGCCCCACTTTGGCGGCCTGGGGTTCGCAGGTTTGGATCCTAGGCATGGACCTACACCACTCATCAAGCCATACTGTGGGGGTGACCCATATACAAAATAGTGTAAGACTGGCACAGATGTTAGCTCAGGGCCAATCTTCCTTAAGCAAAAAGAGGAGGATTGGCAACAGATGTTAACTCAGGGCCACTCTTCCTCACTAAAAAAAAAAAAAAAAAGGAAGGAGATTCTATTTCTGACAAAAAAGATAAACCTTGAGGGCATTTGCTAAATGAAATGTCAGACAGAGAAAGACAAATACTATATGATTTCACTCATACACAGAATCTAAAAAAAAAACAAACTCAGAAACAGAGAGTAGATTGGTGGTTTTCAGGGGTGGAAGGGTAGGGGAAATGGGTGAAGGTGGTCAAATGGTATAAATTTTCAGTTACAACATGAATAAGTTCTGGTGATCTAATGAACAGCATGATGTACAGTATACTATAGTTAACACCATAGTTATATATAGTTATAAAACTATAGTATAGTGACTATAGTTAACAAAACTATATTGTATACTTAAAAGTTGCTAAGAGAGTAGATCTTAAAAATTCTCACTACATATACAAAAAAATGGTAACTATGTGAGATGATTGATATGTTAACTAACCTAATTGTGGTAATTGTTTTGTAATATATACATACAGCAAATAATCACATTGTATACCTTAAACTTACAACAATGTTTTATGTCAGATATATTTCAATAAAGCTGGAAAAAAAAGAACTATAATACAGCTTACACTGTCCATTTGAAATATATGTTCTCCCAAACTCATCCCTTTTTCAGTCAGTATGAGTGGACAATCTTGACAACAACGGTTTACAAAACATAAAAAAATTTGAATAATGTCAAATTTCTATTTTGACACAGGAACTGAGGTTATTTAAGAGACAGGCATTGTTCTGAGGAAATATACACTGAAATATTTACAGGTAAAGGAGCATGATGTCTGCAAGTTACTCTCAAATACTTCAGGGAGAGAGGGAGAGGGAGTGGGAGAAGGAGAGAGGAATTGGGGGAGGTAGAGAAGAGGAGAAGAGGTGGGAGAGGAGTAGAGGAAAAAAGGGAAGGGAGAGTGGGAGGGGGAGTGAGAAGGAGAAACAGAAATACAGAATGATAAAGCAAACATGGCAAAAAGTTAATTGGTGAATCTGGGTAAATGGTATATGGGAGTTCTTGATAATATTCTCACAACCTTTCTTTAAGTGTATAATTAGATTAAAAACAAAAAGTTAAAAACACAAGTATAAATATCAGCAATAACTCTATCATTGACTAGCATAATCATACTTTTCCTATGTATTTAATGAAAGAAAAAGTTTTATATTGCCAAAATCTATTGGGAATGAGGAGCCAGTGGATAAGTTTGCTTTCTGTTATCAGAAGGATAAAAAAACAAACATTTTAAAGTAGAAAATAAGATGAAGTTTAACTATAATTAGACTAATCATTTCACAATATGATTTTTAAAAAAGAGACCCATATGTTTGTAAATTAAAAAAAAAACTCATGAGTCAAAAAAAGAAATCATAAGAGAAATTAAAAAATAATAATTGAATGGTAATAAAATATTACATATGAAAACCTGTGAAATTCTTCTAAAGTGGTACATATTAGAAAATTTATAGTCATAAATTCTTATTTTAGAAAGAAGACTGAAAATTACTTAGCTAAAGGTCAAAATAAATAAATTAGAAAAAGAGCAAAGAGAAAGTAAAGAAAAAATAAAGCTAAAAACAAAAATTATTAAAATAGGGAACAAAATATTCAGTGGCAAGGCCTGATGAAACCAAAAGCAGGAAATACATTAGAAAATTGTTATAATTCATCACACAGTTACACTGTCATATTAACGGAGGAAAAACCCCATATGATCATGGCAGTAGATATAATTTAGAAAAAAAAACTCCATACTGATTCATAAAAGCTCTCAGCAAACTAAGAATAGAAACTTCCTTAACCTGAGAAAGAAAACCTATTATAAATGGTGAAACATTTGTAGAATTCCCTTGTAAATTCAGGAGCAAGAACAGGAAATCACTACTAGTATTTCTCATTGTACTGAAGATCCTAGCTAGTACAGTAAGACAAGCTAAAAGATAAACATTGGAAAGGAAGAAATTGTCATTATTCACAATATAATTAATTAACAGGCAATCCAAGAGAATCTATAAATTATTAGAACAAATAGAATTCAGAAAGGCTGCAGCATATAAAACTCAGTAAGTAAAAATATCGATCACATTCCTACTTACCAGCAATAATCACAAAATGTGGTTTAAAAGATACATTTCACAGTAACAACAGAAACTATAAGGTAATTAGGGATGAATCTAACAAAACAGCTCATAGATTACCTTATTATATGGTATATATGGTTTCATATAATGTAGGAAATGGTTTCAATTTTATCATTTTGTGCTAGCTTTTTGTTTTTTATTTGGCTAGTTATTTTTAATGTGTCATAATCAATTCTTATTCCTTCTCCTCCCTTATGTTTTTGGTAAAGAGATTACTTTAAAAATCACAACTTCCTAGTGCAGGATATCAGAAAAAGCAGGGTAGCATTTTCAATAATCTTCATTGTCTTCACTGGGTGAACTATTTTACGAATGCACCAAAGAAATGGAGTCATACTGCATACCTCAATGACTGCAAAATAGTAAAATAAGGTGAAATCATCCCTTCTGTTACTGTCCATCTCTTTTCCCTGGCCTCCTCAAGTCCTTGTGCTCCACCATGCCCCCATATCAATGATGTATTTCTGTAAACCAGTTATATCGATAGGATTATAAGGGGTCTATTGCATAGCAATTGTGAGCATAGACTCTGGCAGCCCTTTAGAACAGTGTCTGGTGCATAAAAAATGTTCGGTAAATATTTGCTACTATTACAATTTTCAATGATTTGAATCACCGAAGGAAATTATGTAGCTCTTGCACTTCTTGCCCCAGACAACCTCTTTTGTTTGCTGTCTGACCACTGCTATCCCTATGCCCTCTCTCCCACTACAACTACCCCTTTGGACAGAGAGGTAGAGTTGGGGGAAGTAAAGCTGTAGAGAATGACCCGGTGATGCTTTCAAGCAAAATTGAGCTCATTCTTTTTCTATGCGCTACCACCAAGCCCCAAGTCCAGAACTCCCTTAGTTGCCACTGTTATTCTATTATTCATTGACTTATTTATTCAAATATCTGTTTCACTCCTACTATGTATCAAGCACTATGCCTTGGTCATCCATTCCCTACAGCTTCCAGCACAATGCCTAGTCTATTGTAAGGGCTCCATAAAGGTTTATTGCATGAATGAAAAAAGGATGCCCTGTTTTCTTTGGATTACAAGGATCTGTGAGGCTTGAGTCAGATTTGGTTTAATTGTTTGCATTCTAAAAGCTCATCTAAATAGGAGATTGCTTCTCTGATAGTAAAAACTGGACTCCTAAAACACATCACTTGCTTGAAAATCTTCAATGGTTGCCACTGCTTATGGATTAAACTGCATGCTCCTTAGCATAATATTCAAGGCCCTGCAACACTCTATCTCACCTCCTAGTCCTTTTCATAGACTCAGAGTTAAAGTCAAGCTTTTCCCAGAACAAGCCTGACTTGGGGCTTCTGTTCTGGAAATGCTAGGCCTGAAAAGCATTCGCTCTCCCTCAACATGGCAGATGTCAGTCACCCTTTAAGGCCCACCCAAAGTTCCGCCTTCCTCTTTGATGGCTCATGATTACTACCAGGCAGAACTACTTGGTCCATCCTTCGTGTTTCCTGAATACCTTGAACAAGCAAACATTATAGCACTTGGGTTTGATTTACCATATTGTAGCTTTTTTGCTTTTACTTATTAAATTCTCCCACCATACACAAAGAAACACACAGTTCTGAAGGCGTGCCTTACAATATCCTCTGTTAGCACAGTGCTAGGCGTAGGAATTAGGCCTTCAATATATTGTAGTTATTGATCTTGAACCAAGCATTTCTCAAATGAAAAAGTTTCAAATATACACAAAAGTAGCAAGAACAGTATAATGAATCCCCATGTATATATCATCCAGCTTTAACATTATCAACTCATGAATATTTTGTTTGTACTCCCCACCTCAGCCCCACTGAATTATTTTCAAGCATATCAAAACATTTAAGTCTATTTCTAAAAAAAAAATAACAATTATTGCAGCTAATATATTAAAAATAATTACTTAATGCCATTAAATATCTACAATTTCATCCAAGCATATTTTGTGAAAGAGTAATTGAATGCCTGCATGTTCTTTCTTCAATTTTGAAATCATGGTGAGAACAGGGAAAAGGAGGAGATCTGAGAAAACACACATTAAGTTTCAGAGAGCCTGGATTTCGCAGATGAGAAAGAAAGAATCTGACCTGGTTTGCGGTGGGAGAAGTATATTCTACTACTTCTCTGGAGGAGGAGGGTGCGATTTCAGGCCGGGTGACGCAGAAGGAGGTGCAGAGGGAAGAGGGGTACTATCTCCGTTGGGGGTTCCTTCCGGATAATCCCACCGTGGAGCTAGGAGGCAGCGCTTTTTTGGAGGCTTGATTTCCCGTTTGTTTCCAGTTGGGAGCGTGGATCTCCCGGATCCACATGGTTGGTCCCCCATAAGGATTATAGAACCCGGGCGTCAGCTCTCTCCAGGGGACCTTGGCGAGGCCGAGGGACCCGAGATGGCGGCGGGTCCCCTCCAGGCATAGTGCTTCCTGCCGGTTTCGCTCTTACCGTATTTCCTGTATCCTGAGACATATATCCCTTCTCCGCCTCCATCCCCGCTCCCTACTCTACCCCATTTTAACGTTTCTAGAAGGATAGGTCTTGTGGAAAGGCGCGGGGTGTGTGTGAGCGGAGCGGGGAGAACAAATTATTGAAGACCTAAGGGCTTTACGATCCAGTTGCAGATGCATAACACAGAGCCATGAAACCACCTACGACCATTTGAAAAGCATATACAAATATGTTAGTTGACTAAAGTGCAGAATAGCACACTAGCACTGACCATGGAAATTGAACGTGGAAAATAAATTCACCGTATGTCATAGAATCCAAGATCACTTTTTTCTTCATATTTTAACAAATTAGAAATCTCTGAAGGCTTACTTTTTTTTTTTATTGTTTCAACATCTAGGAAATACCTGACAATTGATGGTGTATTATACTTTAATTGGCAACTTTTTTCTTTCCTAAAGATATGGAAAATAATGCTTCATCTTACTATTGTTGGCATATTATACTCTATGATTTATGGTAAATAATCAGAAGAGGATGCAATGTGGCTTAAAAACAAGGCTACAGAATTTTTTAGACCTTCATCATGCACATCCATCCCCCTTTGACTATGGACAAACTAGACCACACTTTCCCAGCACTGTCCTCAGTGTTTTTTAATGGAGAGAGTTCAATCTTTAATGTCAAAATAGAACTGACTTTTAAAAAACTCTGCTGTTTACAAGCTGTGATATTTTAGTTGATTAAACACTCGTAGCTTTAGTTTCCAGGAAATAATTTCTTCCTTGCAAAACTGTTGCCGTAATCAGGGATAATGCATTTAAAACACTTATTAACCATGACTGTCTCTCATCTCCACCATCACTACCTTCCTCCCAGTACCAGTGCAGCCTTTTACACAAACTAGATACTCAGTAAATGTTTGGGAAATAAATGACCCTATGGTTTTCTACCAGATGCTACTAATAGACAAGAAAGGTAGCAGTAGGTTAATGAAAAGATGTGAAGGGAAATCAAGAGAAACAATGCTCTAGAACTAGAAGAGCAATTGGGACTAGACATACAGATATGGAAGTCAGCAACACAGATGTGGTAGTTGAAGTCATGGGCATGGATGATATCCCCAAGAAAAGATGTAGAAAAAAAGAAGTGGGCTAAAGACAGAATATAAAGTAATTAGAGACAGGTGGAAGTAGAGAAGCTTGACACAAAGGCTGAGAAAGAGTGGCCAAAGTCAGAGGAGAGGACTCTAACCCAGGGTTTCTCACTGTTGCACTATTGACATTTGAGACCAGACCACTCTTTGCGGTGGGGGCCTGTCCTGTGCATTGTAGAATGTTTATCAGTATCCCAACCCAGACCAATAGCATGCCCCCCTGCCCTCCATTGTGATAAACAAAAATGTCTCCAGACACTGCCAAATGTCCCCTGGGGGGCAAAAGCATCCCCACTGAGAACCAATGATCTATCATTAATCCTCCAAACTTGTTCCTTTCCTATTCTTCTCAGTGAACGTCACGCCTTCTATCTAGTTGTACAAGTCAACCTTGGAGTCTTTTTTTTTTTTTGGTATTGCAGAAAATTGCATTATTTCCCAAAGTAAATGAAGTAACATTTTCACAGTCTTTTTTACATGGGTCTCTAAATCTGCAAGACTGAAGACTTTAAAAGTAAAAGTTGAAATTAAGTTGTTTTATAGCTATAGTTTTAGTAAATTAAGAAAAATATGTGCCTACTTTAATACAATGACAAGAATTAAAAATTACTCTATCAAATGCAGGCAGGTTTGATTTATGGTAAGCATTTGACTTGAGGTGAAAACAGTCCTAACTTAGAGCTTCTGCCATCAGTCTGGACTATTTGTACTTCAAATGGATTTATTTATTTTTGTTTTAAATTGTGTTAATAATAATATAAAATTTACCGTCTTAGTTATTTTTTTCATTTTTATTGATGTCTTAATAGTTTATAACATTGTGGGGTTTTAGTTGTACATTATTATTTGTCCATCACCATATGGATGCATCACTTCACCCCTTGTGCCCACCCCCACCCCCCTTCCCCTTGGTAACCACCAACCAGTTCTCTCTGTCCCTGTGTTCATTTATATTCCACATATGAGTGAAATCATGAGGTGTTTGTCCTTCTCTCTCTGCCTAATTTCACTTAACATAATACCCTCTAGGTCCATCCATGTTGTTGCAAATGTCATCTTAACAGTTCTTAAGTGTACAATTCAGTAGTGTTGAGTATATTCACAATGTTGTACAACCAATCTCCAGGATGCTTCCATATCCATTAAACAACTTCTCAATTTCTCCTCTCCCTAGCCCTTGGCAATCACCATTATACCTGCAAGTAGATTTTTGTTTGTTTATTTTTGCTATGCTAGAATGGAAAATTAAAACTTTTTACTTCTAGGCCTCAAAATGACTTTTCCCCATCATCTTTTCCAAGTTAAGCTTTTTTCCCCCAACATTGATGAACTTCCTGAATGTGAATCATGGAACCAGAAGAGGGCACTGCTAGGTTGAAGGACAATCAAACCAGATTTGAGAAGTGCTGCAGATCTGAACTTCTTTGATAATTTGAAGTGCTCAAAGGATGAAAACAAAGAACAAAACTGAACCCACCTCTGAATGATAGTAATCTGTTTTCTTTTAGGTTTTTAAAATTTTTTAATTATTTTTTAAACTACCTTTAAAAATTTTTTCATTGAGGTCATAATAGTTTATAACATTTTGAAATTTCAGTAGTACATTATTTTGTCAGTCACCATATATATGTGCCCCTTTACCCCTTATACCAACCCCCAAACTCCCTTCACCTCTAGTAACCACTAATCCGTTCTCTTTGTCCATGTGTTTCTTTATCTTCCATATGAGTGAAATCATACGGTGTTTGTCTGTCTCTGTCTGGCTTATTATTATTATTTTTTGTGAGGAAGACCAGCCCTGAGCTAACATCCATCGCCAATCCTCCTCTTTTTTTTTTTTGCTGAGGAAGACTCACCCTGGGCTAACATCCGTGCCCATCTTCCTCTACTTCATATGGGACGCCGCCACGGCATGGCTGACAAACAGCGTGTGGGCAGGAGCCTGGGATCTGAACTGGCGAACCCCGGGCTGCCAAGCGCGAACTAAACTGCTGTGCCACCGGGTGGCCCCTGGCTTATTTCACTTAACATAATACCCTCAAGGCCCTTCCATGTTGTTGCAAATGGGACAATTCTTTTTCTTTTTCTTTTTTTTTTTTTACAAATTTCTTCCTTTTTAAATTGATGTCATAATAATTTTTCACACTGTGAAATTTTAGTTTACATTATTGTTTGTCAGTCATCATATAAATGTGTCCCTTCACCCCTTGTGCCAACCCCCAAACCCCCTTGCCCAGGTAGCCACCAACCTGTTCTCTCTGTCCACGTGTTAGTTTATCTTACACATACGAGTGAAATCATGCAGTGTTTGTCTGTCTTGTCTGGCTTATTTCCCTTAACATAATACCCTCCTGGTCCATCCATGTTGTTGTGAATGGGATCATTTTGTGTTTTTTTATGGCTGAGTAGTATTCCATTGTGTGTATATATATATATATATATATATATATATATATATATGTATATACCATGTCTTCTTTATCCAGTCATCAGTCAAGGGACACTTGGATTGCTTCCACTTATTGGCTAGAGTGAATAATGCTGCAATAAACATAGGGGTACATAAGCTTGTTTGGATTGTTGATTTCAGGATCTGTGGATAAATAGTAGTGGAGAGCTGGATCATTTTTAACTTTTTGAGGAATCTCCATACTGTTTTCCATAGAGGCTGCACCAGTTTGCATTCCCACCAGCAGTGAATGAGGGTTCCCTTTTCTCCACGACCTCTCCAACATTTGTTAGTTTTTGTCAAGGTGATTATAGCCATTCTAACAGGTGTAAGGTGATATCTCAATGTAGTTTTGATTTGCATTTCCCTGATGATTAGTGATGTTGAACATCTTTTCATGTACCTATTGGCCATCTATATATCTTCCTTGAAAAATGTCTGTTCATATCCTCTGCCCATTTTTTGACTGGGTTGTTTGTTTTTTTGTTGTTCAGTTGTGTGAATTCATTTTATATTATGGAGATTAACCCCTTGTTGGACATATGATTTGCAAATATTTTCTCCAGGCTGGTGGGTTGTCTTTTCATTTTGATCCTGATTTCATTTGCCTTGCAGAAGCTCATTAGTCTGATGAAGTACGATTTGTTTATTTTTCTTTTGTTTCCCTTGCCTGAGTAGACATGGAATTTGAAAAGATCCCTCTATGACTGATGTCAAAGAGTGTACTGCCTATGTTTTCTTCTAGGAGTTTTATAATTTCAAGTCTTACCTTCAAGTCTTTGATCCATTTTGAGTTAATTTTTGTGTATGGTGAAAGAAAATGGCCTACTTTCATTCTTTTGCATATGGCTGTCCAGTTTCCCCAGCACCATGTATTGAAGAGACTTTCCTTTCTCCATTGTATGTTCTTAGCTCCTTTGTCGAAGATTAACTATCTGTAAATGTGTGGTTTTATTTCTGGGATTTAAATTCTGTTCCCTTGAGCTGTGTGTCTGTTTTTGTACCATTACCATGCTGGTTTAATTATTATAGCTGTGTAGTATATTTTGATGTCAGGGTTTGTGATGCCTCCAGCTTTGTTCTTTTTTGTCAGGATGGCTTTAGCTATTTTGGGGTTGCTTTTTGCCCCATATGAGTTTTAGCATACTTTGTTCTATTTCTGAGCACAATGTCATTGGGATTCTGATTGGGATTGCCTTGAATCTGTAGATTGCTTCAGGTAGTATGGAAATTTTAAATATTTATTCTTCCAATCCATGTGCATGGGATATCTTTCCATTTCTTTATGTCATCATTGATTTCTTTCAATAGTGTCTTATAGTTTTCATTGTATAGGTCTTTCACCTCCTTGGTTAAATTTATTCCTCGATATTTTATTCTTTTTGTTGCTATTGTAAATGGGATTGTATTGTAAATGGGATTGTATTCTGTCAGTTCATTATTAAAGTATAGAAACACAACTGATTTTTGTATGTTGATTTTATGCCCTGCAGCTTTGCTGTAGTTGTTGATTATTTCTAATAGTTTTCTGATGGAATCTTTAGGATTTTCTATATATAAAATCATGTCACCTGAAAACAGCGAGTGTCACTTCTTCATTGCCAATTTGAATATCTTATTTCTTTTTCTTGCCTAATTGCTCTGACCAGAACCTCCAGTACTATGTTGAATAAGAGTGGTGAGAGTAGTCGCCCTTGTCTTGTTCCTGTTCTCAGAGGAATGGCTTTCAGTTTTTCCCCATTGAGTATGCTGTAGTTTTGTCATATATGGTCTTTATTATACTGAAGTACTTTCCTTCTATACCTATTTTATTGATAGTTTTTATCATATATGGATGTCGGACCTTGTCAAGTGCTTTCTCTGTGTCTATTGAGATGATCATGTGTTTTTTTTGAATTGTTAATTTTTATTGATGTCTTAATAGTTTATAACATTGTGGAGTTTTTGTTGTACATTATTATTCATCCATCACCATATGAATGCATCCCTTCACCCCTTGTGACCCCCTCCCACCCCCTCCCTCTTGTAACCACCAGCAAGTTCTCTCTGTCCGTGTGTTAGTTTATATTCCACATATGAGTGACATCATGCAGTGTTTGTCCTTCTCTCTCTGGCTTATTTCACTTAACATAATACCCTCTAGGTCAATCCATGTTGTTGCAAATGGGGCAATTCTGTCTTTTTTAAGGCTGAGTAGTCTTCCATTGTATATATATACACCACATATTCTTTATCCAATCATCAGTTGAGGGACACATGGGTTGCTTCCACTTCTTGGCTGTAGTGAATAATGCTGCAATGAACATAAGGTGCATAAGCCGCTTGGGATGGTTGATTTCATGTCCATTGGTTAGATGCCAAATAGTGAGATTGCTAGATCATAAGGTATTTCCATTTTTAATTTTTTGAGAACTTGCCATACCGTGTTCCACAGAGGCTGCACCAGTTTGCATTCCCACCAGCAGTGAATGAGGGTTCCCATTTCTCCACAACCTCTCCAGCACTTGTTTTTTCTCTTGGTGATTATAGCCATTCTAACGGGTATAAGGTGATATCTTAGCATAGTTTTGATTTGCATTTCCCTGATGATTAGTGATGTTGAACATATTTTCATGTGTCTTTTGGCCACCTGTGTATCTTCCTTGGAAAATGTCTGTTCAGATCCTCTGCCCATTTTTTGATTGGGTTGTTTGTTTTTTTGTTTCTCAGTTGTGTGAGTTCTTTATATATTGTGGAGATTAATCCCTTGTCAGATATATGATTTGTGAATATTTTCTCCCAGTTTGTGGGTTGTCTATTTCTTTTGATCCTGGTTTCATTTGCCATGTAGAAGTGCTGTAGTCTGATGAAGTCCCACTTGTTTACTTTTTCTTTTGTTTCCCCTCTCTGAGTAGACATAGAATCTGAAAGGACCCCTTTCTTACCAATGTCAATTAGTGTACTGCCTATATTTTCATCCAGGAGTTTTATAGTTTCAGATCCTTAATCCATTTTGAATTGATTTTTGTGTATGGTGATAGGAGATGGTCTACATTCATTCTTTTGCATGTGGCTGTCCAAATTCCCCAGCATCATTTATTGAACAGACTTCCCTTTTTCCATTGTATGTTCTTTGCTCCTTTGTCGAAGATTAGCTGTCCATATTTGTGTGGTTTTATTTCTGGGCTTTCAATTCTGTTCCATTGATCTGTGTGTTTATTTTTGTACCAGTACCATGCTGTTTTCATTACTCTATAGTATATTTTGAAATCAGGGATTGTGATGCCTCCAGCTTTGTTCTTTTTCTTCAGGATAGGTTTAGCTATTCGAGGTCTTTTGTTGCCCCATACGAATTTCAGTATTTTTTGTTCTATTTCCGTGAAGAATGACATTGGGATTCTGATTGGGATTGCATTGAATCTGTAGATTACTTTAGGTAGTATGGACATTTTAACTATATTTATTCTTCCAATCCATGTGCATGAAATATTTTTCCATTTCTTTATGTCATCAATTTCTTTCAATAGTGTCCTATAGTTTTCAATGTATAGGTCTTTCACCTCCTTGGTTAAATTTATTCCCAGATATTTCATTCTTTTTGTTGCAATTGTACAGGGGATTGTCTTTTTGAGGTCTCATTCTGTTAGTTCATCATTAGCATATAGAAATGCAACTGATTTTTGTAACTTGATTTTATACCCTGTCACTTTGCTGTAGTTGTTGATTATTTTTAGTGGTTTTCAAATGGGTTTTTTGTGGTTTTCTATGTGTAAGATTATGTCATCTGCAAATAGTGAGAATTTCACTTCTTCATTGCCTATTGGGAGTCTTTTTATTCCTTTTTCTTGCCTAATTGCTCTGCCCAAAACTTCCAGTACTATGTTGAATAAGAGTGGTGAGACTGGCCACCCTTGTATTGTTCCTGTCCTCAAAGGAATGGCTTTCAGTTTTTCCCTGTTGAGTAGGGTGTTAGCTGTAGGTTTGTCATATATGGCCCTTATCATGTTCAGGTACATTCCTTCTATACCCAATTTGTTGAGAGTTTTTATCATTAATGGATGTTGGATCTTGTCTAATGCTTTCTCTGCATCGATTGAGATGATCACGTGGTTTTTATTCTTCATTTTCTTAATGTGCTGTATCACGTTGATTGATTTGCAGATGTTGAACCCTCCCTCTGTCCCTAGTATAAATCCCACTTGATCATCCTGTATGATCTATTTGATGTATTGCTGTATTCGGTTTGCCAATATTTTGTTGAGGATTTTTGCATCTAGGTTCATCAGTGTATTGGCCTGTAGTTTTCCTTCTTTGTATTGTCTTTGTCTGGCTTTGGTATCAGGGTGATGTTGGCCTCGTAGAATGTGTTAGGAAGTATTCCATCTTCCTCCATTTTTTTGGAATAGTTTGAAAAGAATAGCTGTTAAATCTTTGAATATTTGGTAAAATTCTCCAGGGAAGCCATCAGGTCCTGGACTTTTATTTTTTGGGAGGTTTTTGATTACTGTTTTGATCTCTTCACTTGTGATTGGTCTATTCAGATTCTCCATTTCTTCTTGATTCAGTTTTGGGAGGTTTTATGCATCCAAGAATTTGTCCATTTCCTCTAGGTTGTCCAGTTTGTTGGCATATAGTTTTTCGTAGTATTCTCTAATAATCCCTTGTATTTCTGTGGTGTCTGTTGTAATTTCTCCTCTTTCATTTCTAATTTTATTTGTTTGAATCTTCTCCCTTGTTTTCTTAGTGAGTCTGGCTAAGGGTTTGTCAATTTTATTTATCTTCTCAAAGAACCAGCTCTTTGTTTCATTGATCCTTTCTACTGTTTTTTTGGTTTCAATTTCATTTATTTCTGCTCTGATTTTTATTATTTCCCTCCTTCTGCTGATTTGGGGCTTTGTCTGATCTTCTTTTTCTAATTCTGTTAGGTGCAGTTTAAGGTTATTTATTTGGGATTTTTCTTTTTTGTTAAGGTGGGCTTGTATTGCTATGAATTTCCCTCTCAGGACCACTTTTGCTGCACCCCATATGAGTTGGTATGGTGTATTTCCCTTTTCATTTGTCTCCAGATAGCTTTTGATTTCTCTTTTAATTTCATCGATGATCCATTGTTTGTTCAGTAGCATGTTGTTTAGTCTCCACATCTTTGTCCCTTTCCCAGTTTTTTCCTTGCAGTTGATTCCTAGTTTCACAGCATTATGATCAGAAAAGATGTTTGTAATCATTTCAATCTTCTTAAATTTATAGAGGTTTGCCTTGTTTCCTAATATATGGCCTATCCTTGAGAATGTTCCATGCACACTCGAGAAGAATCTGTACTCTGCTGTTTTTGGGTGGAGTGCTCTGTATATATCTATTAAGTCCATCACAACTAGTTTTTCATTTAAGTCCCTTATTTCCTTATTGACTTTTTGTCTGGATGATCTATTCATTTATGTAAGGGGGGTGTGAAGTTCCCCTACCTTTATTGTGTTATTGTTAATGTCTCCTGTGGGCACAAGGGGTGAAGGGATGCATCCACATGGTGATGGACAAAAAATAGTGTACAGCTAAAACCCCACAATGTGATAAACTAAGACATCACAAAAATGAAAAATTTAAAATATCAGCTGATAGTCTTATGATGCTTGTTTCATATGCAACTAATTGTTTTACTCTTGCTGCTTTTAAGATCTCTCTTTAACTTTTGACATTTTAATTATAATACATCTTGGTGTGAATCTCTTTGAGTTCATCATATTTGAGACTTTTTGTGCTTTCAAGATTTGGATGTCTGTTTCCTTAGCCAGGTTAGAGAAGCTTTCAGCTTTACTTCTTCAAGTAGTTTTTGTGTCACTTTTTCTCTCTCTTCTCCTTCTGAGACCCCTGTGATGTGGATGTTAGTTTGCTTGATGTTCTCCCAGAGGTCCTTTAAGCGATCCTCATTAAAAAAAGTTTTTTTTCTTTTTCCTGTTCTGATTGGGTTATTTCCACTACCCTGTCTTCCAGATCACTGATCTTTTACTCTACATCATTTAATCTGCTGATGATTCCTTCTAGAGTATTTGTTATTTCAGTTATTGTGTTCTCCAGCTGTAAATGGTTCTTTTTTCATATTTTCTATCTCTTCATTTAAGTTCTCACTGTGTTCACCCATTCTTGTCCTGAGTTCAGTGAGCAACTTTATAACGATTACTTTGAACTCTTTTTCTGGTAGATTGCTTATCTCCATTTCATCCAGTTCTTTTTCTGAGGTTTTTTCTTTTTCTTTTGTTTTGAACATATTCCTTTGTCTCCTCATTTTCCCCAATTCTCTGTGTTTGTTTCTATGTATTAGGCAGATCAACTACATCTCCCTGTTTTGAAGTTGTGTCCTTATGTGGATAGTGTCCTGTGGGACCTAATAGTGCAATCTCTCCTGGTCACCAGAGCCAGATGCTCCAGGTTTGTCCCCTGTGTAGGCTGTGTGCACTCTCCTGTTGTGGCTGGGCCACAATTGCTATGGGCACACTGGTGTACAGTGCTAGACCCACAGGGTGGAAGCCAATTTGGAGGTCTCTAGTGCTGTCCAGGACCACCTGCTGGGTAGGGCTGGGCAAGAGCCACTTTGGAGGGGCATTGGCCAGAGCAGGTCCACAGGGAAATGCTCGGGCAGTGTGAGCAGTGCTATCAAGTTAGAGAGTGTCCAAAATGGCTCTTGCCAGGGTTGGGCCATCAAGAAAGAATGAAAGCAAAAAGAAAAATGCTGGCTACCAGCCCTTCTGTTCCTGAAGAAAGTTTCAGCAGATCCCTGCCCCTCTGCACATGCTATAAAAGTAGTCAATGAATCTTCTTAACATATAACCCAGGAACTTTTCAAATTGCTGCCTCTGTGCTGGGACTCAGAGCAAGTGAGATTGTGTGCACACCCTTTAAGAGCCCTGTCTCAAGTTCCTATAGCCCTCTGGTTCTCCTTAACATAAGTCCCACTGGTTTTCAAAGCCAGATGTTATGAGGGCTCACCTTCCTCGTCCAGGTTCTCCAGGCTGGGGCACCCAATGTGGGGATCACGTCCCTTGTTTGTACAGGAGGACCTTTGCAGTTGTGATGTCCCTCCCACTTGTGAGTTGCTGTGCTCAGGGTGTGGGTTCTGGTGTCTTTGCCCCTCCTACCCATCTTGATGTGGCTTTTCTTTATATCCTTAGTTGTGGAAAATCTGTTCTGCTACTCTTCAGGTTGTTCTTAGTCATAATTGTTCTATAATATGGTTGTAGTTTTTATGTGCTCAAGGGAGGAGATGAGCTAAGGATCTTCCTTCTCTGCCATCTCGATCTAAGCCTCCATCTTAACCATTTTAAAGTGTACAACTTAGTAGTGGTAAGTACATTCACATTGTTATGCAACGAATCTCCAGTTTTTTCATCTTGCAAAAATCAAAATTCCATATCCATTAAATAACAGCTCTTCATTCCCCACTGCCCCCAGCCCCTGGAAACCACAATTCTACTTTCTGTGTTTATGCGTTTGACTACTGCAGTATCATAAAAATAGAATCACACAATATTAGTCTTTTTGTGACTGAGTTATTTTACTTAGCATAATGTTTGCAAGGTTCACCCATGTTGTAGAATGTGTCAGAATTTCCTTCCTTTGAAAAGCTGAATAATATTCCACTGAATGTATATACCACATTTTGTTCATCCATTCACCTATTGATGGACACTTGGTTTACTTCCACCTTTTGACTATTGTGAATAATTGTATGAACGTGGGTGTACAAACTTCTCTTGAAGGTCCTGCTTTCAATTTTTTTGGGTATAACCCAGAAGTGGAATTACTAGATTATAAGGTAATTCTATATTTAATTTTTTGAGGGAATGCCATGTTTTCCATACAGGCGCTGCTATTTTACATTCTCACTAACAGCGCAGAAGTGTTCCAATATCTCCACATCCTTGCCAACACTTGTTATATTCTGTTTTTTGATAGTAGTCATATTTTCTTTGCTGTTTGTTTGCATTACTTTTTATTAAATTGAGGTATAATTGACATACAAAATTACATTAGTTTCACCTGTATGTTATGATTAAATATTTGTATATAGTGGGAAATGATCACCACAATAAGTCTAGTTAACATCCATCACCACACGTAGTTACAGAATTTTTTCTTGTGATGAGAACTTTCAAGCTTTGCTCTCTTAGCAACTTTCAAATATGCAATACAGTATTATTAACTATAGTCTCCATGCTGTACATTACATCATGGTGACGTTTATTTTATAACTGGAGGTTTGTACCTTTTGACTCCCTTCACTCATTTTGCCCACATCCCACCTCTGGCATCCAACAGCCTGTTCTCTGTATATATGAGCTTGTTTCTTTTTTTGTGGATTCCACATATAAGTGAGATCATACAATATTTGTCTTTCTCTGTCTGAATTATTTCACTTAGAATAATGCCCTCAAAATCTGTCCATGTTGTAGCAAATGGAAAGATTTCATTCTTTTTAATGGTTGAATAATATTCATATATATTTTCTTTATCCATTCATCCACTGATAAACAGGTTGTTTCCATATCTTTTTGAGTTAGTGTTTTTGTTTTCTTTTAATAAATATCCAGAAAAGGAATTGCTGGATCATATGGTAGTTCTATTTCTAATTTTTCAAGGAACCTCAATTGTAGTCATCTTAATGTGTGAGCTGGTATCTCATTGTGGTTTAGATTTGCATTTCCCTAATGACCAACAATGTTGGGCAAGCTTTTGTATGCTTATTGAATATTTGTCTGCCTTCTTTGGAGAAATGTCTCTTCAAGTCTTTGCCCATTTAAAAATTGAGTTATCTATCTTTTTACTATTGGGTTGTAAGTGTTCTTCATATATTCTGGATACCAGGCTCTTATGAGTTGTGTGATATACAAATATTTTCTCCTATTCTGTGGGTTATCTTTTCACTTTCAAGATAGCTTCTTTTCATTCACAAAGATTTTTAGTGAAGTCTAATTTATCTATTTTTTTCTTTTGTTGTTTGTGCTTTTGGTGTCATATTCATGAATCCATTACCAAGTCTAATGTCATGAAGATGTGCCCCTCTTTTCTTCTAGCAGTTTTATAGTTTTAGCTCCTACATTTTGGTCTATGATCCATTTTAAGTTATTTTTTACATATGGCAGAAGGTAGGGATCAAACTTCACATTTTTTATGTGGATATCCAGTTGTCTCTGACACCATTTGTTGAAAATACTATTTTCCCCCATTGAATGGTTTTGGAGCCCTTATTAATAATCAATCGAGCATAAACACGTGGATTTATATCTGTACTCTCAATTTTGCTATGCTGGATGGTGTCCCATATTTCTCTGAAACTCTGTTCATTTTTTGTCATTTTCACCCTTCTCTGTCTCAGAATGGATAATGCCAATTAACCAACTTTAATTTCATTGATTCTTGCTTCTATCTGCTCAAATATACTGTTAAGCCCCTCTAGTTATCTTTTCATTTCAGTTACTGCACTTTTCAACATCTTGATGTCTATTTGGCTCTTTTTAAAAATTTCTATCTCTATCCTATGAGATATCTTTCTCAAGCTTTTCTTTAGTTCTTTGGAGATGGTTTCCTTCCTTCTGTATGGAGAGTTTTTGTCTTTTTAAGAAGCATAGTTTCATTTCTTTGCATGTCTTATTTTTTGTTGTTGAACGCTGTACATTTTAAATAATACAATCTGGGAACTCTGGAGATCAAATTCTCTCCTCTCCCAAGAATTTGTTTTTGATAGCTATTGTCTTTTATTTGTTCAGTGACTTTTTTGAACTAATTCTGTATACTCTGTATTTTTGTCATGTTTGTGGCCACTGAAGTCTCTGTTCCATTAGCTTAATGGTCAGGTAGTGATTGCACAAATATCTTCTTAAATTGCCAGTACCAATAAGTGTGCCAGTGTTTACCAAGGAGTTCTCTGTACATGTTGGAACATGCCTTCAACATTCAGCCATGAGTTGACAATTCTGCTTTCACCTCACTTCCTGCTTGCACAGACCCTCAAATTCAGCCATGGGTGAGCAGTCATTGCCTTCTCTGGTCTTTTCTGAGCATTCACACAACCTTGGGCATATGCACATCCCTGTGCATGTGTGGTCTTCTAGATTACCAGAAATGTATTGGAACTTTTCAAATCCCTTATGGAAATCTCATTCCTTAGTTGTTCCTTCTAACATTTTTGGTTATCTTATTGTTTCCCACATTGTTTAATTAGTGATGTTGATTGTCTTTTTATATGCTTATTGCCATTTGTATACCTTTTTTGGAGAATTGTCTATTCAAGTCCTTTGCCCATTTTTTTTTTTTTACACAAAACGGACCTTTATTTCTCTCTCACATAAGAAGAATGTGGTGATGCAAGGCCAGCAGGTGGCTCTGTTCCCCCAACTCATCCAGGGATCCAGGCTGATGGGCTGTCTCTGCTGTCCTCTACAGATTGCTTCCACACCTTGTCCTAAGGTGGCTGCCACAGTTGTTACCATACCTCAGGCAGCAGGAAGATGGAAGAAAAAAATGGAGAACAAGCAATTTTCTTACAAAACCACAATCCATAAATCACATAGATCATTCCTCCCACACCCCATCCTCCACAACTTAGTCACCTAACCAAGGTAGTTGCAAGGGAGGATGGGAAATGTTGTCTCTAACTGGCCACCATGTGCCCAGATAAAATTCAAAGTGTTTTATTATTGGGGCCAGCCCAGTGTCTTTGCCTATTTTTTTAATTGGATTTTTTGTGTTTTGTTGTTAAGTTGTAGGAGTTCTTTATATATTCTAAATGTTAAGCCCTTATCAGATATGCAATTTGCCATTATTTTCTCCCATTTTGAACATTTTCTTTTTACTTTGTTTGTTGTGTCCTTTGATGCACAGATTTTCAAAAAGAATTAATGTAGTTCAATTTATCTATTTTTTACTTTTGTTACCTGTGCTTTTGCTGTCATATTCATGAAATCATTATTGTATTCCCCACTCCCACACAGCCCCTATGATTTCTTCTAAGAATTGTATAGTTTTTGTTCTTATGTTTAGGTCTTTGATCCATTGTGTGTTAATTTTTGTATGTGGTGTAAGGTAAGGGTCCAAATTCATTATTTTGCCTGTGGATATCGTTTTCCTAACACAATTTGTTGAAAAGACTGTCGTTTCTCCATTGAATGGTTTAGCACCCTTATGGAAAATTATTTGAGCATATATATAATAGTTTGTTTCTTAACTCTCTATTCTATTCCATTGGTCTATATGTATGTCCTTAAGTCTGTATCATACAGTTTTGATTGATGTAGCTTTGGAATATGTTTTGAAATCAGGAAGTATGAGATCTCCAGCTATGTTCTCCTTTTTCAAGATTATTTTGTCTGTTTGGGTTCCCTTAATAGTCTACGTGAACTTTTTTAGAATTTTCTATTTCTGCAAAGAACAACACTGGAATTTTAATAGATATTTTATTGAAGATTGTTTTGGGTAGTATTTATATCTTTTTTTCAGTTTTATTGAGACAAACAGCATGGTATAAGTGTAAGGTGTATAAGTTAAGCATAATAACTATACTTTCATATATTTTGAAATGATTACCACACTAAGTTTAGTTAACATCCATTTTGTATATAGATACAAAAAAGGAAAAGAACGTTTTTCCTTGTGATGGAAACTCTTATGATTTACTCTCTTAGCAGCTTTCAAATATACCATAGAGCAGAGTTAACTGTAGTCATGATGTTATACATTACATCCCCAGTACTTGTTTATCTTATAACTGGAAGTTTGTACTTTTTTGACACCTTCATCTAATTCCCCCACCCCCACCCCCTGCCTCTGGTGATTAAAAATCTGATTTTTTTCTATGAGTTTTTTTTCCAGATTCCACATATATGTGAGATCATACAATATTTATCTTCCTCTGTCTGACTTATTTCACTTAGCATAATGCCCTCAAGGTCTTTTCATGTTGTCACAAATGGCAGAATTTCCTTATTTTTTATGGCTGAATAATATTCCATTATATCTATATGTCACAACTTCTTTATCCATTTATCTGTCGATGAACATTTAGGTTGTTTTCTTGTCTTGACTATTCTACATAATGCTGCTATGAACATGGGGATGCAAATATCTCTTCATCATAGTGTATTTGTTTCCTTTGGATACATTCCTGGAAGTGGAATTATTAGGTCATATAGTAGTTCTATTTTTAGTTTCTTGAGGGACAGACATACTGTTTTCCATAGTGGCTGTACCAACTTGCAATCCCACAAACAGTGCACAAGGATTCCCTTTTCTCCAGATCCTCACCAACATTTGTTACTTGTCTTTTTGATGGTTGGCATTCTAACATGTGAGATAATATCACATTGTGGTTTTGATTTGCATTTCCCTAAAGATTAGTGATGCTTAGCACATTTTTATGTACCTGTTGTTCATTCATATATCTTCTTTGGAAAATGTCTATTCGGGTCCTTTGCCCATTTTAAAATTGGATTATTTGATTTTTTGCTGTTGAGTTGTATGAGTTCTTTATACATTTGGATATTTACCCCTTTTCAGATACTTGATTTGCAATTTTTTTCCTGTTTCATAGGATGCATTTTCATTTTGTTGGTCATTTCTTTTGCTATGCAGAGCCTCTTTAGTTTGACATAGTCCCACTTGTTGATTTTTGATTTTATTGCTTGTGCTTTAACTGTCATATCCAAAAAATCATTGCCAAGGCCTATGTCAAGGAGACTTTTTCCTACATTTTCTTCCAGTTTTATGATTTCTAGTCTTACATTTAAGTCTTTAATCCAATTGAGTTAATTTTTCTGAGCAGTGTAAGATAGGGGCCTAGTTTTGTTTTTTACATGTGAATATACAATTTTCCTAGCACAGTATATTGAAAAGACTGTCTTTTCTCCATTGAGTATTCCTGGCTTCCTTGTCAAATATTAGTTGACTATACATATGGAGGTTTATCTCTGGACTCTTAATTCTGTTCCATTGGTCTATGTGTCTGTTTTTATGGCAGCACCATACTGTTTTGATTATTATAGCCTTATAATGTAGGTTGAAATCAGGAAGTATGATGTCTCCTGCTTTCTTCTTCTTTCTCAGGATTGCTTTGGCTATTCATGGTCTCTTGTGGTTCCATAGAAATTTTAGAATTTTTTTCACTTCTGTGAAAAATGTCATTGGAATCTTCATAGGGATTGTGTCAAATCTATACATGGTTTGGGGTAGTATGGACATTTTAACAATATTAATTCTTCCAATCTATGAACATGAACTATCATTCCATTTATTTGTGTCTTCTGTGATTTCTTTCATCAATGTCTTGTAGTTTTCAGTGTAAAGTTCTTTTGCCTCCTTTGTTAAATTCTTCCTAAATTTATTATTATTTTTTATGCTATTGTAAATGGGATCTTTTTAAAATTTCTTTTTCAGATAGTTTGATGCTAGTGTATAAAAATGCTACTGATTTTTGTGTGTTAATTTTGCATTCTCCAGTTTTACTGAATTTTTTGATTAGATCTAACAGTTTTTTGGTGAAGTCTTTCAAATTTTCTGTATATAAAATCACGTCCCCACAAATAGAGACAATTTTACCTCTTCTTTTCCAATTCTGATGCCTTTTATTTCTTTTTCTTTCCTGATTGCTCTGGCTAGGACTTCCAATACTATGTTGAATAGGAGTGGTGAGAGTGGGTTCACTTGTCTTATTCTCCTCTTAGAGGAAAAGATTGTAAACTTTCACCATTGAGTACGATGTTTCCTGTGGGCTTATCATATATAACATTTATTATGTTGAGGTATGATACTTCTATACCTAATTTTTAAAGAGTTTTTATTATGAAGAGATGTTAAATTTTGTCAAATGCTTTTTCTTTATATATTGAGATGATATATTTTCATCAACAAAAAGGTGAAACTGAGGCATTCCTTGCTGTCAGAGACAGCCAACAAGATGAGTTCTTCTCTATTGCTCTGACCCTATACTTCAGTACTTTCCTACTCTCTTCAGACTTTAATTAATTGTTTTCTTTTTAAAATTTTTATTTTCTTTTTAAAAAGGCAGTATAATACAGTGATTAATAGCTTGGGCTCTGAAACCAGATCTGGGTTTGAATTCCAGCTCAATTTATCCTAGTTAGTTGTGTGAGCTTGGAGAAGTTGCTCTAAACTTTATTTTTTCAGCTCTTAAACAAGGATAATAAATGTACTGACTTCATAGGTTTGCTGTGAGAATTAAATGTGGTAATGAAACACTGGCTCATAGTAAGTGCTCAAATTCTTAGCAAATGTTATTTTTATTATTACTATGTGAAAAGAAAGTACATAGATGAAATCTTGGGTGATAAAACACAAAAACGTCCTTTTGTGTTTCAGTGGAAGGGATGTTCCTTCTCCTGTGCAAAGCTTATCTCTCTACTCATGCCCTGGATTCTATCCTCTCATTCTTCTTCTTGCATTTTAATCTTTCTCTCTCTGCACATTCCTGCCAGCTTATAAACAAGTTCAAATTTTTCTTATCTTTAAAAATAAACAAACATCTGTTCTCTGGAATCCAGGTCCCCACCTAGATGCTATCCAATCTTTTCTCTCCAAGGACAAGTTGTTAAGCACTCCCAAACCTTTCTTCATGCCTCCCTCCCTACACTCACTGCTTCTATGTTGGTATTCCCCATGTTTCATATTTGGTTCTATGTTCTTACAGATTATTACTGAGACATCTTGTTCACATCCATAGCTACTACTATCATCTTTATGCTGAAGACTCTTGTGTAGGCCTGCCCTGAGGTCTAGACCTTTGTAGACACCTATCTACAGGTATTTCCACCTGGATGTTCCAGAGACATGTCCAGTTCAACAAATCTTAAGTTGAATTTTTTACTGAGTAGAATTCAAATAGTTACAGTGTCCTAATAACTCCTATCCCACATTTGTCTCTGACTTCCTATATATCCACCTACTCCACTCAAGATATGATGACTTCCCTGCTGTTCCCCGAACATACCAACTACAATTCCATGTCAGAGTCTTTTTTTTGACTGTTTCTCTGGTTTGGACAATTCTTCTCTTAGACATCTACTTGCTTCCTTCACATCTTCACCCAAACCTCACCTTCTCAATGAGAGCTAACTTAGCTACCCTATTTAATACTGCAAAGTTTCTTTCCCAATATCCTCTCCTACCACTAATTTACCTTTCTATAGGACTAATAACTTTCTAACGTTATAGATAATTTATTCATTGATGTTTGTTTAATGCCTAGAATAGTGCCTGGCATGTGGAAGGTCTTCAATAAGTATTTGTTGAGGAAATAAATGAATGTTTATTTAGTTCCAATTCTCTAAAATATCTTCACCTGTATCTCACTTTGTGTTCCTATTTCAGTTGATGGCACCAATATTCTAGGATTAGAAATTGAGACATCACCTTTCATCCATATCTCTCACCAACCACTCAGAACATTCAATTTGTAACCAAGTCCTACAGATTCTATTATCTCTACCACTTTATCCCTCTTCCCACACCACTGTCTTTGTTCAGGCACTGCTCATATAGATAAATCTGAAAGTCTTCTGGATTTTATTCCCTGCATCTAATATTGTACAACCTAATTCAACCTCCACCATTACTACACAAATCTCTTTATGTCCTTGAACCACGATTAAAATTTTTCTGACAATTTTAAATAGATTTTATTCAGGATAAAATCAAAACTCCTTAGGTTGGTATACAAGGCCTTTCATGGCTAATTTCCTGTTTATTTTTATAATTTCAACTTTTTGTGCTTTTCTGAACACTGTACTCCAGCTCCACTAACTCTTTGTAGTTCTCCAAATATGTCATGTATTCTATACCTCCCTACTTTTGCACGTGCTATTTGGCACAAGCATTTATTGACCACTGTGCTAGACTCTGGAAATAGAAAATCAAAATATGTGTAACTCTTGTCCTTAAATAGAGAAGCTCAAAGCCTAGTTGAGGAGACAAATATGTGTATATTTCACCATAATATGGTAGGATCAATGATAGAGATATGCACAGGAAAATGTGAGAACATAGAAGAGGGACATTTAGTCCAACCAGAGGTAACCAGGGAAAGATTCTCAGAGCAGGTGACACGAGGAGAATTTGAAAGAATGAGTGGGAGTTATCCAGGTAGAGACAAGAAAACAGGAATTCTAGGTATGAAATATTCTGTATATTATTCTAGTAATATGGAATTTCTAGAATAACAAGTATAAGTTGGAGGTAGAGATAAAGGCAGTCACCATGACATAGAGAACCTTGTGTACCATGCTATGTTATCCTATAAGCTACACAGATGCAAAAGATCTTAAACAAAGAAGTGACATTTTAGGTATGTGGCATTCTGTCAGCAGAATGAAGGATGGTGAGGAGAGTAGAGACAAGATTAATGACAGGTAAAAAATCACCTAGTGAGACAAAGGGAGAAGAGATCAGGAACTAAGGACTCTAATGGACATGTACAGGAGGCTGTACTTGCAAAGGAGGAGAGAAGTAGCTGAAGAAAGAGAAAAAAGTCTAAGTATGGTGTCACAGGCATCAAGGGAAGAAAGAATTTCAACAGGACAGAATGGTCAAGTAAGGAAGAATTAGATTGTGTCCCTTAGACTTATATGTAGATCACTGGATAATTTGTAAAAGCTGTTTTGGTGGAGTGGTGGGGGGCAAAAGCCAGATTGCAGTTGGTTCATGGGTAAGTGAGAAGCAAGCTAATGGAGACAGCTTGCATAGATAACTAACTTAAGAATTTTGGCCGTGAAGATGAGGAAAGAGAGCAGTAATTTGAGGGGGACATAGGTTCTTGGGATTTTTTTAAGATGGTAAGGACTTGGGCCTTATGATAGAAATGTTCTGGGTGAGAAAGTGACACAAAGAGAAAGGGAGACAGAGAGAGACAGAGGTGGAGAGATTGAAAACAAGAAGATTCTTTTCAATGGAAAAACATCCTGGGATCCTCTCACTAGAATATAAACTTCATGATGGCAGGAATTTTAATTTTGCCCCCCATTCTATGTCCCAGAATAACACCTAAAATAATAAGAGCAAATGCTGAACAAGTACTTACTATATAATCTTACTATGTAAAGTTATAAGAAATGTATGTACATGTGTGTATACTCATCTAATTCTCATAACAATCCAGTGAGCCTAATAATAACCCTAACTTACAGTTGAAGAACCTTAGGCAGCAAGGTTATGCAACTTGCCCAAGATATGACAGCTAGTAAGTGGTAAAGTCAGGATTCAAACCCAGAGAGTCTGGCTCAAGAATCTGCACTCAACCACTATACCATTCTGTAGCTCTAAAGCAGGGTTTTGGCACATGATTTTCACTCAATAAATATTTATTGAATGAATGAAATGGTTTCAGAAAATATTGATTACCCTTGCAAGGAACTTGGCATATGAAATAAGCAGAGAAAGAGCATTTTGTTTTTAATTATTTTAAGATGGGAGAGACTTGAGTTTATTTGTCAGCTGAAAATAAAGGTGATAAAAGTAATACAGAACAAGTTGACAAGATAGGGGATTTGACAGAACACAAAATTGTAGATATTATCATTGGAGAGAAAGACTATTCCACTGTGAAGGAAAGGAAATAAGAATAGGCGCAGAAATAGATAAATGACATGTCTCTCTCTCTTTCTCTATGTATGTATATATGTATGTATGTATTCATTATATTCTCTACCACCACTCAACCAATGGGTAGGTGGAGGTCAGGAAGTTGGAGTAGCTCCTACTTTGGTTTTTCAGTGAAGGATAATACAGCAGTTTAAACTGCTAAGAATGAGGAATGAGACATGGGTAATAAGTTTGAGAAGAGAAAAGTAAAGAGAAGAGCAGAGTTAGTATAGCTCCTGAAAAAAGAGATCTAAGAATTCATAAGATTCCTTTTTAGCCTTGAGGGTCCAGCTCTGTAATCTTCTCCAACACCACTCTGTATCTCTGTCAAAAGAGTGGAAAGGATGGCTAGTTGGATCAACTTGAATGAGGTTCCTACAGGGAAAGAGGAACAAAAGAATGAGGGTTCAAAGAAAGAGATAATATTGGCAAAACTGTCAGTTACATTATACATGGTAGAGTCCAATTTGTTTGGGAGAGAAGTGATGTCAGAAGTTGGCTGAAAGATTAGAAAAATAGAGAAGAGTTGATAGCCTGGAGGTATTGAAGAGGTAAAGAAAATGAGTGAAAAAATTCCTATGAAAATTCAATGGAACTTTCAAAAATAGAAAAAACTATCTTCAAATTCTTATGGAACCACAAAAGAGCTTGAATAACCAAAGAAATCTGGAGAAAGAAGAACAAAACTGGACCATCACAATCCCTGGTTTCAAACTATATTACACCGCTAGAGTAATCAAAACAGTATCGTACTGGTAAAAATCATGCATATAGACCAATGGAACAGGATAGAAATCCCAGAAATAAACCCACACATTTATGGTCAAGTGATCTTCAACAAGGGTGCCAAGAACACAGAATGGGGAAATTACAGTCTCTTCAATAAATGTTGTTGGGAGAAATGGATATCCATATGCAGAAGAATGAATTTGGAACCTTATCTGACACAACATACAAAAATCAACTCAAAATAAATTAAAGACTTAAATGTAAGCCCTGAAAATTTAAAAGTACTAGAAGAAAACATATGGAAAATACTTTTTTCTTTTCTTTTGTACTTTATACATATATGGGGTTATTTTTATTGTGGTAACATTGGTTTATAACATTATATAAATTTCAGGTGTACATCATTATATTTTGATTTTTGTATAGATTACATCATGTTCACCACCCAAAGACTAATTACAATCCATCACCATACACATGTGCCTAATCACCCCTTTCACACTCCTCCCTTCCCCTTCCCCTCAAGTAACCACCAATCCAATCTCTGTCTCCATGTGATTGTTGTTTTAATCTTCTACTTATGAGTGAGATCATATAGTATTTGACTTTCTCCCTCTGACTTATTTCACTTAGCATAATACCCTTAAGGTCCATCCATGTTGTCACAAATGGATGGATTTCATCATTTCTTATGGCTGAGTAGAATTCCGTTGTGTATACATACCATGTCTTCTTTATCCAGTCGTCCCTCGATGGGCACTTAGGTTGCTTTCAAGTCTTGGATATTGTGAATAATGCTGCAATGAACATAGGGGTGCATGTATCATTACACATTCATGTTTTCATGTTCTTTGGATAAATACCCAGTAGTGGAATAGCTGGATCATATGGTAGTTCTGTTCTTAATTTTTGATGTTGGTCTTGGCAGTGAATTTTTGGTTATGACATCAAATACACAGGCAACAAAAGCAAAAATATCCAAGTGTGATTTCATTAAACTAAAAAGATTCAGCACAACAATGGACACAATTGACAAAATGAAAGGCAACCTACAGAATGGAGAAAATATTTATGATACATATGTGATAAAGGGTTAATATCTAAATATATAATATTAAATATTTTATTAAAGCTAAATATGTAAGGAACTCCTACAACTTAATAGAGCAAAACAAATAACCCAATTTAAAAATGGACAAATGACCTGAATAGACATTTCTCAAGAGAAGACACACAAATGGCCAATAAGGTACATGAAAAGGTGCTCACCATCACATCAGGAAAATGCAAATCAAAATCACAGTGATATATCACCTCATACCTGTTAGGATGGCTATTATTTAAAAGAGAAATGATAACAAGTGTTGAGGATATGGAGAAAAAGGAACTCGTGTACATTGTTGGAAGAATGTAATTTAGTAGAGACATTATGGAAAACAGTATAGAGGTTCCTCAAAAAATTAAAAATAAAAAATCACCAGTCCTACTTCTAGGTATATATCCAAAGGAAATGAAATCTGGATCTCAAATAGATATCTGCACTCCCATGTTCTTTGCAGCATTTGTCACAGTAGCCAACATAAGGAAACAATCTAAATGCCTTTCATTGGATAAATGGGTAAAGAAAATGTGGTGTATGTATACAATGGAATATTATTCAGCTTTTAAAAAGAAGGAAATCCTGCCATTTGTGACAATACAGATGAACCTGGAGGACATTATTCTAAGTGAAAGGAGCCAGACACAGAAAGACAAAATACTGCATGACCTCACTTATATGTGGAATCCAAAATAGTCAGACTCACTGAAGCATAGATTAGAATGGTGGTTGCCAGGAAGGAGGGGGAAATGAGGAAATGATGTTCAAATGGTGCAAAGCTTCAGTTATGCAAGATAATTAGTTCCATAGATCTAATGGACAAGATGGTGATTACAGTTAACAATACTGAATAGTATACTTGAAATTTGCTACAGGTTAGAATTTAAGTGTTCTTACCACAAAAGAAGAAAGAAACAAATAAAATGGTAACTATAGAAAGTGAATATGTTAATTAGCTTGATTGTAGTGATCATTTCACAAGGTATACATATATCCAAACATCCAGTTATATACCTTAAATATATACAATTCCTATCTGTCATTATAGCTCAATAAACCTAAAACATTTTACAATATGAGACAATCCTTAAGTTCACAAGAGATTATATATATATGTATATATAAAAATTATGTCTGAATTTACTTTTCATATTTCACATGTTTTTTTTGTAGCAAGAATTGCTCTCATTCAAAGTCTCAGGAAGGGAGACAAGATGGGAAGGCACAACTTATCTTCCTTGAAGTTATTTTCCACCAAATGAGACAAAATTCAATTTATTTGTAATTCATGGATCAAAATATAACAGAAGTTATGAATGTTTTTACACTGTACCTCTGCATAAACTGCAACAAAAACAAAATCATGATACATAAGTACAAAATAAATGAAGACATGTTCCAACTAAAAAAAAGCAGCAAAACCAAAACACTCTCAGATAAACAAAATCTAAGGGAATTCATTACCACCAGATCTGCTCTACAAGAAATACTAAAAGGAGTCCTTCATGGTCAAATGAAAATTGAAGCCATATGAAGAAATAGAGATCTCTGTTAAAGGTATCTACTTTGCTACTTTGGCTTTCTACATTCACTTTTTATTTTCTAAATGATTTTAAAGACAAATGCATACAAATAAATATACATTACCTGGCACAAAATCTATAAAGGTATAATTTGTGATAGTAACAACATAAAGGGGGTTCTGGGCTGTATAGGAGCAGAGTTTTATTATGCTATTGAAGTTAACATGGTATCAATTCCAACTAGATTCTTATAAATTTAGAATGTTAAATGTGATTCCATTATAACTACAAAGAAAATATTTAAATATATACACAAAAGTAAATGAGAAGGAAATCAAAATGTTTCACCACAAAAAATTAACTAAGCACAAAAGAAGGCAGTAATCCAGGTAATAATAGCCAAAAATAGTATAATGTATACAGAAAACAAACAACAAAATGACGTCTTACCTTATCAGTAATTATTTTAAAGGTAAATGGATTAAACTCTCCTAGTCAAAAGGCAGAGATGACAGAATGGACAAAATGATCCAATGATCTGCATTCTACAAGAGCTACATTAGATGCAAAGACAAAAATAGGTTGAAATGGAAAGAATGGAAGAAGATAATCCATGAAAATAGTAACCAAAGGAAAAATAGAATGGCTAGTCACTTAGGTGGCTAAGTCTAAAACTGTTACAAAAGACAAAGTATATTATGTACGCATAAGAGGGTCAATCAAGAAGATATAACAATTATAAAAGTATATGCACCAAACAACAGAGCCCCAAAATATATGAAGCAAACATTGACAGAATTGAAAGGAGGGAAAAAAAAGTTCTGGAATAAAAATTGGAGACTTTGATACCTCACTTTTAACAATGGATGGGCCATCTAGACAGAAGATCAATACGGAAATACAGTACTTGGTCAACAGTGTAAATCAACAAGAGATGACAGATATATAAAGAACACTCCTTCCAACAATGCTCAACTTGAATATTTTGCCAAGTGCACAGGGACCAGTCCACAGGATAGAGCATATGTTAGGCCACAAAACAAGTCTCAGTAAATCTAAAAAGATTAGAATCATGCAGCATATCTTCTGTGGCCACAATGGGATGAAGCTAGAAATGAGCTGAAGAAAAATTGGATAACTCAAAATTGCATCTAAATTAAACAACACAGTTTGAAAGAACAATAGGTTAAATTAGATATCAAAAAGAAAATTAGAAAATACCTTTAGACAAATAAAAACAGAAACAGATCATAAGAAAACTTATGAGATGCAATGAGAGCAGTGCCCAGAGGAAAATTTATAGCTGTACATGCCTACTTTTAAAAGAAGGGGTAATCTCAGCTCTATAATGTGATTTTATACCTTGAGGAACTAGAAAAATAAGCAAAATAAAACTAAATCCAGAAAAAAGAAAGAAATAATAAAGATTATAGTAAACATAAATGAAATAGAGAATAGAAAAAATCAACAAAAGCAAAATTTGTTTCTTTGAACAGGTCAACAAAATTGAGAAACTTGTAGCTATTCTGACAATGAAAAAGGGAGAAGACACAAATTAGTAAAATCACTAAGAAAGTGGGGATATAACTACTGACCTTACTAAAATAAAAAGGATTATATGAGGATACTATACATTTGTACATCAACAAATCAGGTAACAGATGAAAGGGGCAAATTCCTAGAAACACACAAATTATCCAGATTGACTGAAGAAATTTAAAATCTGAATAGACGTATAACAAATAAAAAGATTACATCAGCAATTAAAAACTTCCCCAAAAAGAAACATTCAGGACTAGATGACTTTACTGGATAATTATATCAAATATTTAAAGAAAAATTAACACCAATCCTTCTCAAACTCTGGCATAAAATGGAAGAGGAAAAAAAACTCATTACTGATACTGAATCCAGCATTACCCTGAAAACAAAGTCAAGTAAATATATCACAAGAAGAAAATACAGAGCAATATCTCTTATGTACATAGATACAAAAGTCTTCAACAAAATACTAGCATATCATATCAAAGTGAGATTTCATAGGAATAAAATGATATTTCAACTATAAAAGTCAACAAATGTAATATGTCATAGTACTAGAATCAAGGGGAAAAAAGACACATAAACTCTTCTACTGATGCAGAAAAAACATTTGACAAAACCCAACAATCTTTCATTATAAAATGAACTCAATAAACTAGGAATAAAAGGGAACTTCCTTAACACGATAAAGGACACTTATGAAAATCCCACAACCAACTTTCTACTCCATCGTGAAAGACATTGTTTTCACACTAAGATCAGGAACATAACAAGGATGTCTGCTTTCAACACTGCTATTCAAGACTGTATGGGAAGTTGTAGCCAGATAAACTAAGCATTTCTTTTTAAATGGCATCAAATTGGAAAAAAATGATTAGAACTATCTCCATTTGCTAATTCATGTTCCTATATATAGAAAATCCCAGAGAGAGAGGTCAAGATGGCAGCATAGGGGGACTCTGAACTCACCTCCTCCCACAGACACAGCAGATTTACAACTGATCTTGGAACAATTACTCCTGAGAGAGAACTGAAAACTGGATAAGAGGAACTCCTGCTACAAATGACTGTCCTGAGGCGGAAGAGGCAGAAATTCCCTTCTGGAGAGAAAAACGCCACCTTCACAACCTGCAATGCTTCACAGCCACCCGGGAGCAATCCAAAGGTATGCAGCCTTCCCTGGAGGAGGGGGGTACCTCAGCCAGAGCATTGCTGCTATAGGCATTTTTTGGACCCAGCACAACTGAGATGAGTGTCATAACATCTGGCTTTGCTGGCTACTAACAACAATGGTGAATACCCCCAGAAAAGCTGGGACACAAAGAAATTAGAGCTGGCTCTTTAAAGGCCCATGCACAAATTCAACCTTTTCAGAAAGCAACCTAAAATCACCAGAAAGCAAGCTTCACAGTCCTTTGATGAAAAGAGACTCACCCGATAGGCTCTGGCTGCATCTCAGTGAGAGTTGAGACTTCTTGAGGGGCTGGAACATTGGTGGTGGCCATTGTTGTGACCTGCTGTGGGCATGCTGACACAGTTGCTGGCAGATGCCATTGGAGTTCTCCCGGTGGCCTGCTAGCCCAGGGTCTGTCCTACCTACTAGAGCACTGATTTAATCCAGCTCAGCCAAGGAAGTCAGCCTTCCCTAGGGACTGGCCTCACCCAACAACAAGCCCTTGGGCAACTTGTGGGCCAGCCTAAGGGAGCTGTCTGGATTCTCTGCAGCCTGGCAATTGGGTCCACCTCTATGGGTCAGAGACTGCCTGAGGAGTGGATGGAGAGTGTGGGGCTCCTGCCTTGGAGTGACTGGGTCCACCTCAGGGGGTTAGCCAGTGCACACAGGGCAGGAATGTGTTGACTGTGTGTGTGGCCCCATGGGTGGCAGGGATTCTCAACTGCAGAAGACTTGTGCTTTTCAGACAGCTATGTAGGGGATTGGCCCCACCCTCCAAAGCCTGAAAGAATTGAGTGCAGCCATGGGTGGGGCTAAGCAAGAGTTGACAAGAGCCTTATAGGCCAGTGGATTATAGCAATTGTAAGCCCCTGAGCCTAATAACCAGCAATGATGGGGGCCTAATCATTTAATAGAAAAATTGCAACAGGAATGTGGGACTAGACCTTCCAACCAACTGTGCTGGGGCTCCCCACATCTGATAAAGAGACTGACTGACCTACAATAACCACAAACAGCCGAGAGAGAGACTTTCACCTTTGGTGAAAAGAGACTCACCTGATAGGCACTGGGTACATCTTAGTGAGAGGTGAGACCTCCTGAGAGACTGGGACATTGGTGGTGGCCATTGACATGACCTGGAGTGGACATGCTGACAATGACACTGGCAGATGCCATTGGAGTTCTCCCTGTGGCCTGCTAGCCCAGGGTCTGCCCCACCCACTAGAGAACCAATTTAATCCAGCTCAGCCAAGGAAAGAAGCCTGCCCTAGGGACTTGGGAAAATTGTGGGCCTGCATAAGGGAGTAGCCTGGCAAGTGGGTCCACCTCTGTGGGGCAGGGTGACCCTGAGGAGCAGGTGGAGAGTGTGGGGTCCCTGCCTTGGAGTGACTGGGTCCACTTTAGAGGGTCAGGGGATGCACATAGGGCAGGACTGTGTTGACTCTGTGTGAGGCCCCATGGGCAGTGGGGCTTAGCTGCAGAAGACTTGTGGTTCTCAAACAGCCACATAGGGGATCAGACCCACCCTCCAAAGACTGAAACAATTGGGTGCTCCTGTGCCTGGGACCAGCTCCACCCAGCTGCAACCCTCTGAGAGCTGACAAGAGCTGAATAGGCTGGAGGCTTATAGCAAATATAAGCCCCTGAGCCTAACAACTAGCCAGTTGGGGGCTGATTCATTTAAGAGAAAAACTGCAACAGGAATGTGCTATTAGACATTGCAGTCAACAATGGTGGAGCTCCCCACACCCAATAAAGAGACTGAATGGCCTACAACAACCACACACAGCTGAGCAGTACAACCAGACAGCCAGGGGGACAGCTCAGCCTCCCTGGGCATCTATGGCAAGATCAATCCTGCTACAACAGAAAGACACATGTAAGCCACACAGGGGATACTCCTGAAACATTTGGAACTGGTAACCAGAGGGAAGCACACTGTTGGGCCTCATAAGGCATCACTTACATAAGGTCACCTCTATAAGATCAGGAGACTTAGCTGACCTACCCAATACATAGGTACAAGCACAAAGAGGCAAAATGAGGAGGCTAAGGAATACATCCCAAGCAAGGGAACAGGATAAAACTCTAGAAAAGGAACTAAATGAAGCAGAAATGAGCAATCTACCTGACAGAGTGTTCAAAGTGTTACAAATGTTCACTGATCTTGGGAGAAGATTGGATGAACTCAACAAGAATGTCAACAAACAAATGGAAGATATAAAAGAGAACCAGGCAAAAATGAAGAATACAATACTGGAAATGAAAATTTCAATAGAGGCACTTAAAAGCAGAGTAGAAGATACAGAAGAATGGATTAGTGAGCTGGATGAAAGACTAGAGGAAATCACCTCTAGTGATTTCTAGTGGAACAGATAAAAGAAAAAAGAATTAAAAATAGTGAGGACTTTCTAAGGGAACTCTGGGACAACATTGAGCACACTCACATCAGTGTTATAGGAATCCCAGAAGGAGAAGAGAGATACAATGGGGAAGAGAATCTATTTGAAGAGCTAATAGCTGAAAACTTCCCTAAGCTAATGAAGGAAACAGACATCCAGGTACACTGAGAGCAACAAATGAGATAAACTCAAAGAGGCCCACACCAAGACACGTCATAATGAAAATGTCCAGAATTAAAGATAAAGAGAGAATCCTAAAAGCTGCAAGAGAAAGAAAACTTACATAAAAAGGAAACCCCATAAGGCTATCAGCCGACTTCTCAGCAGAAACCTTACAGACTAGAAGAGAGTGGCATGGTATATTTAAGAGATAAAAGGAAAAAACGGACAGCCAAGAATACTCTACCCAGCAAGGTTATCATTCAGAAGGGAAGGAGAGATAGAGAGTTTCCCAGAGAAGTAAAAATTAAAGGAGTTTGTCACCAATAAACCAGTAATACAGGAAATGCTAAAGGGACTCATTTAAGGGGGGAAGAGAAGATCACAAATAGGAAAAAACTATCTGTACATAAGAGGGTAATGGATACAAACACATGAAAAAGAAGTTAGATATGAGCAAAAATATAAAATGTGGGAGGAGGGGAGTAAAAGAGGAGAGCTTATAGATAGAGGTCAAACTAAACAGACTATCAACTTAACATAGATTGCTATATATGTAGGTTATTACATTTTAGCCTTATGGTAATCACAAACCAGAAACCTATAATAAATACACAGAAAACTAAGCAAAAGGAGCCCAAACATAATACCAAAGAAAGCCATCAAATCACAGGGGAAGAGAGCAAGAGAAGAAGAAAGGAACCAAGAAGTTCTAAAACAACAAGAAACAAAGTTTAAAAATGTCAGTAAGTAAATACATATCACTAGCTACTTTAAATGTCAATGGACTAAGTGCTCCAATGGAAAGGCAGAGGGTATCTCATTGGATAAATTTAAAAAGACCCATATATTGGTGACATCAGCATCATGGTGGAGTGAGATTCCCTCTTTGAATCTCTGCCACCTATGACACAACGAAAACATCATTCACATTCCAACAGAGCTCAATCAAACACTACAAAGGACTTCTAAGAAACCCCTGCTGCCATACATTGGACAGTGGAGGCGCAGGAAGCCCAAAAGGACGGGAGGAGAGGTAAGAAGTTGTACTTCCCCTCCCCAATCGATTGGCAAAGACAGCAGTTCGCAGACAGAGGGGGGAGGGACGGCCGACAGCGGGGAAAACTATCGCCATCCAGGTGCTCTCACAGACTGTCACGAGATCCCCACTGGGAAGCGATGATGGACTGTTTAGGGGGTGTAGCAAACACCCTAAGAGAGCCAGAAAGGAAACCCCAGGGTCAAGCAGGAGAAAGAGAGGGCTCCTCCCCCCACACACCCCTCATTTCAGCATAATCCCTCCGGGGGCTGCAGCAGGCTCAGAGCATACAGCTCATGATCTCCATCCAGTGGCAGCAGGGGGAAACTGCAGGACCAACTTTATAATGAGGGGAAAAAATAAAGCTGTCCCCGTTGCATCCTTGGGACAATTTGTCAGGGCTACAGACCAAAAGGAAAATGACAAACACCCAGAAAGCAACCCTGAAGGCACAGAATTTGATAACCTGAATGAGAGAGAATTCAAAATAGCTATCATAAACAAACTCAACGAAATACAAGAGAACACACAGAAACAAATCAATGAATTCAGGGATTTTGTCACAAAAGAGATTGAAACCATAAAGAAAAATCAATCAGAATTATTGGAGGTGAAAAACAGAATCAACGAGACAGTGGAAAAAAATGGAGTCTTTAAAGAGCAGAACTGACAATATGGAGGAATGAATTAGCATTATGGAGGATAGCCATGCAGAAACGCTCCAGATAGAGGAGGAGAGAGAGCTAAGACTAAAAAGAAATGAAGAAATTCTTCGAGAAATATCAGACTCAATGAGGAAAAGCAACATAAGGATAATAGGTATTCCAGAAGGAGAAGAAAGAGAAATTGGAGCAGAGAGTCTGTTCAAAGAAATAATAGCTGAGAACTTCCCCAACCTAGGGAATGAGAGGGAAATAACAGTGAATGAAATCAATAGATCACCTAAATATATAAACAGGAATAAAAAAACATCTCGCCACATAGTAGCAAACTTGAAAAATACCCATGACAAGGAAATAATATTGAAGACAGCCAAACAAAAAAACAAAATAACATACAAAAAATAACATACAAATAACAAACATACAGGCTAGGAGAGACTGGAATGATATATTCAAAATCATGAAAGACAAAAACTTTCAGCCGAGAATACTTTATCCAGCAAAATTATCCTTCAAATACGATGGAGAAACAATAACTCTCCCTGACAAACAAAAGCTAAGAGAGTTCGTCAACACAAGACCCCCACTACAAGAAATGCTCAAGAAGGCCCTTAGGCCTGAAAAAAAAACAAACGAGAAAGGGGATACAAAGATTTCAGCAAGGAGAAAAGCAAGGAGAGTAAACCAGAACAAAATACAGTTGGAAAACATCAAAAACTAATTCAAGCTCATCACTGGAAACACACATTCATGACACAATCTGGAATAAAGAGATAACAAATAAGGAGGGGAAGAGGTAAGGGATTGAACTGACCCAGCCTCAGGAAAAAGGAGGCATCTGAAAATGTACTTTCTTATCCAGGAGATCGCTTATATATACTGCACGGTAACCACTAAACAAACAACCAGAAGAGAACCACACATGACAAATAAAGAGAAAACCAAGAGAATGATCATGCAGAAATACCAAATTGAATTTGCAGGCTGAAACACAAGGGACAAGAAACGAAGGAAATGCAAAAGAACCAGAAGATGAACAATAAAATAGCAACATTAAACCCTGCTATATCAATAGTCACTCTAAATGTAAATGGATTGAATTCTCCAATCAAAAGACACAGAGTGGCAGGATGGATTAAAAACCAAGATCCAACAATCTGCTGCCTCCAGGAAACACATCGCAGCTCTAAAGGCAAACACAGACTCAAAATAAAAGGATGGAAAACAATACTCCAAGCTAATGGCAAACAAAAGAAAGCAGGAGTAGCCATACTTATATCAGACAAAGTAGACTTCAAGATAAAAAAGGTAATGAGAGACAAAGAGGGGCAATATATAGTGATAAAAGGGACACTTCACCAAGAAGACATAACACTTATAAATATCTATGCACCCAACACAGGAGCACCAAAGTACATAAAACAACTGCTAAAAAACCTTAAAGGAGATATTAACAATAACACAATAATAGTAGGGGATCTTAATACCCCCCTTACATCAATAGATAGATCATCCAGACAAAAAGTCAATAAGGAAATAATGGAGTTAAATGAAAAACTAGACACAATGGATTTAATAGATATATACAGAGCACTCCACCCAAAAAAAGCAGAGTACACATTCTTCTCAAGTGCACATGGAACATTCTCAAGGATAGACCATATATTAGGAAACAAGGCAAACCTCTATAAATTTAAGAAGATTGAAATCATTACAAGCATCTTCTCTGATCATAATGCTGTGAAACTAGAAATCAACTGCAAGGAAAAAACTAGGAAAGGGACAAAGATGTGGAGACTAAACAACATGCTACCGAACAACCAATGGGTCGTGGATGAAATTAAAGGAGAAATCAAAAGCTATCTGGAGACAAATGAAAAGGAAAATACACCATACCAACTCATATGAGATGCAGCAAAAGCAGTCCTGAGAGGGAAATTCATAGCAATACAAGCTCACCTTAACAAATAAGAAAAATCCCAAATAAATAACCTGAAATTGCACCTAACGGAGTTGGAAAAAGAAGAACAGACAAAGCCCCAATCAGCAGAATGAGGGAAATAATAAAAATCAGAGCAGAAATAAATGAAATTGAAACCAAAAAAACAGTAGAAAGGATCAATGAAACAAAGAGCTGGTTCTTTGAGAAGATAAATAAAATTGACAAACCCTTAACCAGACTCACTAAGAAAAAAAGGGAGAAGACTCAAATAAATAAAATTAGAAATGAAAGAGGAGAAATTACAACAGACACCACAGAAATACAAGGGATTATTAGGGAATACTATGAAAAACTTTACGCCAACAAATTGGACATCCTAGAGGAAATGGACAAATTCTTGGACGTGTACAACCTCCCAAAACTGAATCAAGAAGAAATAGAGAATCTGAACAGACCAATCACAAGTAAAGAGATTGAAACAGTAATCAAAAACCTCCCAAAAAATAAAAGCCCAGGACCAGATGGCTTCCCTGGAGAATTTGATCAAATGTTCAAAGAAGATTTAGCACCTATCCTTCTCAAACTATTCCAAAAAATAGAGGAAGATGGAATACTTCCCAACACATTCTATGAGGCTGACATCATGCTGATACCAAAGCCAGACAAGGACAATACAAAAAAGGAAAACTACAGGCCAATATCGCTGATGAACATAGATGCAAAAATCCTCAACAAAATATTGGCAAACTGAATACAGCAATACATCAAAAAGATCACACACCACGATCAAGTGGGATTTATACCAGGGACACAGGGATGGTTCAACATCCGCAAATCAATCAACGTCATACACCACATTAACAAAATGAAGAATAAAAACCACATGATCATCTCAATCGATGCAGAGAAGGCATTCGACAAGATCCAGCATCCATTTATGATAAAAACTCTCAACAAAATGGGCATAGAAGGAAAGTACCTCAACCTAATAAGGGCCATATATGACAAACCTACAGCAAACATCCTCCTCAACGGGGAAAAACTGAAAGCCATTCCTTTGAGGACAGGAACAAGACAAGGGTGCCCACTCTCACCGCTCTTATTCAACATAGTACTGGAAGTGCTGGCCAGAGCAATTAGGCAAGAAAAAGGAATAAAAGGACTCCAAATAGGCAATGAAGAAGTGAAACTCTCACTATTTGCAGACGACATGATCCTATACATAGAAAACCCAACAAATTCCATTGGAAAGCTACTAGAAACAATCAACAACTACAGTAAAGTGGCAGGGTATAAAATTAACTTACAAAAATCAATTGCATTTCTATACACTAATGATGAAAGAACAGAAAGAGAACTCAAAAACACAATCCCATTTACAATTGCAACAAAGAGAATAAAATATCTGGGAATAAATTTAACCAAGGAGGTAAAAGACCTATACAATGAAAACTATAAGACACTATTGAAAGAAATCGAGGAGGACGTAAAGAAATGGAAAAATATTCCATGCACATGGATTGGAAGAATAAATATAGTTAAAATGTCCATTCTACCTAAAGCAATCTACAGATTCAATGCAATCCCAATCAGAATCCCAATGTCATTCTTCATGATAATAGAACAAAAACTACTGAAATTCCTATGGGGCAACAAAAGAGCCCGAATAGCTAAAGCAATTCTGAAAAGAAAGAACAAATCTGGAGGCATCACAATCCCTGATTTCAAAATATACTATAAAGCTACAGTAATCAAAACAGCATGGTACTGTTACAAGAATAGACACACAGATCAATGGAACAGAATTGAAAGCCCAGAAATAAAACCACACACCTATGAACAGCTAATCTTCGACAAAGGAGCAAAGAACATACAGTGGAGAGAGGGAAGTCTCTTCAATAAATGGTGCTGGGAAAATTGGACAGCAACATGCAAAAGAATGAAAGTAGACCATCTCCTATTGCCATATACAAAAATCAATTCAAAATGGATCAAAGACCTGAAAGTGAGACCTGAAACTATAAAACTCCTGGAAGAAAATATAGGCAGTACAGTAATTGAGATTGGACATAAAGGGATCCTTTCAGATTCCATGTCTACCCGGGCAAGGGAAACAAAAGAAAAAATAAACAAGTGGGACCCCATCAGACTAAAGAGCTTCTACAAGGCAAATGAAACCAGGATCAAAATGAATAAACAACCCACCAGCTGGGAGAAAATATTCGCAAATCATTTGTCCGACAAGGGATTAATCTCAGTAGTATATAAAGATCTCATACAACTGAGCAACAAAAAAACAAGCAACCTGATCAAAAAATGGGCAGAGGATATGAACAGACATTTTCCATGGAAGAGATACAGATGGCCAATAGGCACATGAAAAGATGTTCAACATCACTAATCATCAGGGAAATGCAAATCAAAACTACACTAAGATATCACCTTACACCGGTTAGAATGGCTATAATCACCAAGACAAATAACAACAAATGCTGGAGAGGTTGTGGAGAAATGGGGACCCTCATTCACTGCTGGTGGGAATGCAAACCTGTGCAGCCTCTATGGAAAACAGTATGGAGAGTCCTCAAATAATTAAAAATAGAAATACCATATGATCCAGCAATCCCACTCTTGGGCATCTACCCAATGGACATGAAATCAACCATCACACAAGGCGTATGCACCCCTATGTTCATTGCAGCATTATTCACTATAGCCAAGAAGTCAAGCAACCCACGTGTCCCTCGACTGATGATTGGTTAAAGAAGATGTGGTATATACATACAATGGAATACTACTCAGCCATAAGAAAAGACACAATTGTCCCATTTGCAACAACATGGAAGGACCTAGAGGGTATTATGTGAAGTGAAATAAGCCAAAGAGAGAAGGACAGACACTGCATGAACTCACTCATATGGAATATAAGTGAACACACGGACAGAGAGAACTGATTGGTGGTTACCAAGGGGAAGGGGGGTGGGGGAGCACAAGGGGTGAAGGGTTACATCCACAAGGTGACAGACAAACAAAAATGTACAACTGAAACCCCACAGTGTTTTAAACTATTAAGACATCAATAGAAAAATGGTAAAAAAAAAAAGACCCATATATATGCTGCATACAAGAGACACACTTCAGGCCTAAAGACACTCACAAACTGAAAGTGAAGGGGTGGGAAAAGATACTCCATGCAAATGGAAATGAAAAGAAAGCTGGGGTAGCAATACTCATATGAGACAAAATAGACTTTGAAACAAAAACTGTAACAAGAGACAAAGAAATACACTACATAATGATCAAGGGGACAATTCAGCAAGAGGATGTGACACTCATAAATATCTATGCACCCAACATAGGAGCACCTAAATATACAAAGGAATTATTAACAGATATAAAAGGAGAAATAGTAACACAATAACAGTAGGGGATTCTAACACTCCACTTACACCAATAGAGAGATCATCCAAGCAGAAGATAAACAAGGAAATATTATCCTTAAATGACACACTAGACCAGGTGGACTTAGTAGATATACACAGAACATTCCATCTAAAACCCAAAGAATACACATTCTTTTCAAATGCACATGGAACATTCTCCAGGATTGATCACATATTAGGCCATGAAACAAGTCTCCATGAATTTATGAAGATTCAAATAATACCAAGCATCTTTTCTGACCACAAAGTTATGTAACTAGAAATCAGCTATAGGAAGAAAATCAGAAAAGCTACAAATATGTGAAGATTAAACAAAATGCTACTGAACAGTAATTTGGTCAATGAAGAAATCCAAAATAACCTGGAGACAAATGAAAATGAAAATATGGTGTGCCAGAATTTATGGGATACAGCAAAAGCGGTTCTAAGAGGGAAGTTAATAGCAATACAAGCTATCTCATCAAACAAGAAAAAATCTCAAATAAACAATCTAACAGTGCACCTAAAGGAACTAGAGAAAGAAGAACAAACAAAGCCCAAAATCTGTAGAAGGATGGAAGTAATAAAAATCAGACAGAAATAAGTGAAATAGAGACTAAAAATATTAGAAAATAATATTAATGAAACCAAGAGCTGGTTCTTTGAAAAGATAAACAAAATTGACAAAACTTTAGCTAGAGTTACCAGGAAAAAAGAGAGAAGGCTCAAAAAAGTAAAATCAGAAGTGAAAGAGGAGAAATTACAACAGACACCTCAGAAGTACATAAGGCTATAAGAGAATACTACAAAGAGCTATATGGCAACAAATTGGACAAACTAGAAGAAATGGATAAATTCTTAGAATCATAAAACCTTCCCAAACTGAATCAAGAACAAATAGAGAATTTGAATAGACTAATCACCAGTAGGGAGATCAAAACGGTAATCAAAACCTCCCACCAAATGAAAGTCCAGGACCAGACGGCTTCCCTGGTGAATTCTACCAAACATTCAAAGAAGACTTAATACCTATACTTCTCAAACTCTTCCAAAACATTGGAGAGGAGGTGAAGCTTCCTAACTCATTCTACAAAGCCAGCATTACCATGATACCAAAACCAGGCAAGGAAAATGCAAAAAAAGAAAATTACAGACCAATATCACTGATGAACATCAATGCAAAGATACTTAACAAAATACAACAATACATCAAAAATTTCATACACCATGATCAAGTGGGATTCATTCCTTGGATGCTTGGATGGTTCGACATCCTCTAATCAATCAACGTGATACATCACATTAATAAAATGAAGAATAAAAGGCACATGATCATCTTAATAGATGCAGAGAACACAGCTGTCAAGATACAGCATCCATTTATGATAAAAACTCTTAATAAAATGAGTATAGAAGGAAAGTACCTCAACATAATGAAGTCCATATATGACAAACCCATAGCTAATATCCTCCTCAATGGGAAAAAACTGAAAGCTCCCCCTCTAATAACAGGAAGCAGACAAGGATGCCCACTTTCACCACTCCTATTTAACATGGTACTGGAAGCCCTGGCTAGAGCAATCAGACAAGAAAAAGAAATTAAATTGATCTAAATTGGAAAGGAAGAACTGAAACTGTCACTATTTGCAGATGACATGATTTTATACATAGAAAACCCTAAAGAATCCACCAAAAACTTCTAGAAATAATAAATGAATAGGGTAAATTTGCAGGATACAAAATCAACATACAAAAATCAGTTGCATTCCTATACACTAACAATGAAGTAGCAGAAGGAGAAATTAAGAATACAATGTCATTTACAATTGTAACCAAAAGAATAAAATACCTAGGAATAAACAACCAACGAGGTAATAGCTCTCTATACTGAAAACTATAAAACATTTTTGAAAGAAATTGAAGAAGAAACAAAGAAATTGAAAGATATTCTGTGCTCTTGGGTTGGAGGAATTAACATAGTTAAAATGTCCTTACTTCCTAAATCAATGTGTAGATTCAATGCAATGCCTATCAGAATCCCAACAACATTTTTCACAGAAATCGAACAAAGAATCCTAAAATTTATATGGAACTACAAAAGACCCTGAATAGCCAAAGGAGTCCTGAGAAAAAAAGAACAAATCTGGAGGTATCACACTCCCTGATTTCAAAATATACTGCAACGTTATAGTAATTAAAAGGGCATGTTACTGGCACAAAAACAGACACACAGATCAATGAAATAGAATCGAGAGCCCAGAAAAAAACCCACACATCTATGGACAGCCAATTTTCGACAAGGGAGCCAAGAACATACAATGGAGAAAGGAAAGTCTCTTCAACAAATGGTGTTGGGACAACTGGACAGCTACATGCAAAAAAATGAAAGTAGACCATTATCTTACACCATACACAAAAATTAACTCAAAATTGATTAAAGACTTGAATTTAAGACCTGAAACCATGAAACGTCTAGAAGAAAACATAGGGAGTATGCTCTTCGACATAGGTCTTAGTAACATATTTTCAACTACCATGTCTGACCAGTCAAGGGAAACAATAGAAAAAATAAACAAATGGGACTACGTCAAACTAAAAAGCTTGTGCACAGCAAAAGAAACCATCAACAAAATGAAAAGACAACCTAACAATTGGGAGAATATAATTGGAAACCATATATCTTATAAGAGGTTAATATGCAAAATATATAAAGAACTCATACATCTCAACAACAAGAAAACTAACAACCCAATTACAAAATGGACAAAAGACCTGAACAGACATTTCTCCAAAGAAGATATACAGAAGGCCAACAGGCACGTGAAAAGGTGTGCAACATTTTTACTTATCAGGGAAATGTAAATCAAAACTACTAAGAGATATCACCTCACTCCTGTCAGAATGGCTATAATCAACAACACAGGAAACAAGTGTTGGAGAGGATCTGGAGAGAATGGAATTCTCATACACTGCTGGTGGGAGTGCAAACTGGTGCAGCCACTATGGAAAACAGTATGGAGATTCCTCAAAAAATTAAGAATAGAACTACCATATGATCCAGCTATTCCACTGCTGGGTATTTATTGAAAGAACATGAAAACACCAAGACGTAAAGATACATGTACCCCTGTGTTCATTGCAGCATTATTCACAATAGCCAAGACTTGGAAGTAAACTAGGTGTCCAATAAGGGACGAATGAATAAAGAAGATGTGGCATATATACACAATGGAATACTACTCAGTCATAAGAAATGATGAAATCTATCCGTTTGTGACAACATGGATGGACTTTGAGGGTATTGTGCTAAGGGAAATTAGTCAGAGGGAGAAGGTCAAAAACCATATGATCTCACTCATAGGTAGAAGATAAAAACAACAACAAACACATAGATACAGAGATTGGATTGGTGGTTACCAGAGGGCAGGGGGGCGGGAGGAGGGCAAAAGGAATGATTAGGCACATGTGGGTGGAGATGGATTGTATTTAGTATTTGGATGGTGAACATGATGTAATCTATGCAGAACTAGAAGTATACTGATGTACACCTGAAATTTATACAATGTTATAAACCAATGTTACTGCAATACAAAACTAAAAACAACACCAACAAAAATGAAAATCCCATAAAACCTATAAGAAATCTACTAGAATTGAATGAATTTAACAAAGTTGCATGTTACAAGGCCAATATACAAAAATCAATTGTGTTTTTTTATGCCAGCAATGAACAATCCAAAAAGAAATTAAGAAAGTGATTCTAGTTTTAATAGCATGTAAAAAACCAAGATACTTAGAAATAAATTTAACCAGTAGGTGTAAGTCTTGTACAGTGAAAACCTACAAAACATTCCTGAACCAAATTAAGAGGGCCTAAATAAATAGAAAGTCATCCTGTGTTCATGGATTGCAACACTCAGTATCGTTAAGATGGCAACACTTCCTGAAGAAATCTACAGACAATGCAATTCCAATGAAAATCCCTACAGCTTATTTTAATTAAATAAAAAATGCAGTCCTCAAGTTCATATGCAATTGTAAGGGGCCCTAAATAGCCAAAACAATCTTGAAAAAAAGGAACAAGGTTGGAGGGCTCATAACTTACTACAAAGCTACAGTAATCAAAACAGTTTAGTGGTGGCATAGATACAGACAAGTTGATCATTGGAATAGAATTGAGAGTCCAGAAGTTACCCTATATTTACAGGAAATTGACTTTTTGTCAAGGGTTCTAAAACCATTCAATTGGGAAAGAGTATTGTTTGCATGAACTGGTGCTGGAACAATCAGATTTTCACATCCAAAAGAATGAAGTTGGACCCCTACCTCACTCCATATAAAAAATTTAACTCCAAACTCATTAATAACTTAAATATGAGCTAAACTCATAATTCTTAGAAGAAAATATAGGGATAAATCTTCATGACCTTGGAAAGAGTGACTAGAGCAAAATAACCAAATAAGGTGTCCCTCAAGGTATCCTCCCCTCAACAACAAAAATTTGACATCAATCCAAGGACAAAATTGCCTCTGTCGGAGTTGTGGGATCTAGATTGGGAAACCTTATTGTAGTCCAAGAATGAGAGCACTTTTGAGAAGACAGGCCCACATCCAGGTGGCTGACTCACCATATGTGGTCCAGAATATAGATCCAGAAACAACGCTGTACCCCTGAAGACTTGGCTTACAGCCCTGTTTGGTTTTGTTCTTTCACCAACACCATATGCTGAGGCACCCATGAGGAGTCTTGTACAGCCATGTGTTGCGTGATAAGCATGCAAACCTTTGTCCTGGCTTTCGACCCTGATGTGCCCCATGCACCAGCTCCAGCCCCTATCAGCCACAGTCTGGGAGTTCTGGGAGAACATTTAATTAGACAGTCAGCCATGGTGAGCCTTTTTGGAAGCCTAGGAGTCCAGCAGAGAAGTTCCAGCACACCATTGGAAAAAAATATTCAAAACTGGAGAGGATAAGAGGAACATTTTGACTTTATCCACATCACCTCACCCCGAAGACAGAACAGCTAATTGCCAAGAGAGCCCCTTTTGGCCTGTGATTTCTTTCATGGGGGAAAGTGAGAGCATGTGAGTGGGTGACCAGCTTCCCATCTGTGCAGTACACTGCCAAAGGGGCCCAATTCTCTCTTGCCTCATCCAGAATACGGATTCATAAGCTGTACAACTGAGGAGTAGTAAGTGACTGGGAGAACAGCAGCCAGAGCTCAGATTGGATCATATCAAGGGGACACAGATCTTACTAACCACATCAACAAATCCACTGGGACAGCCACACACAAGCCACTGAGAATGCCCTCTTGTGGATTCCCTCAATAAGCCCATGGGTACCCCAGAACTTTGTGTGCCTCACCTTCTGGCCAACTCCCTAAGTACACTACTGATTGTGACAAGAGAAAGTTTTTGCAGATGGCTAGTGAGCACACATAGAAAGCCAGCCCAAATCTGTGGGGCTGGGAAAGACTGCTATTGGGAAAGCAAAAGGGAGGCTGTCAACATATGGCTTAGCTCTGCAGGATGGAGAGAATGCATACAAACTTTAGAATTCTGCCACAAAAGGGAGCAATAACTGTGCAGCAGGTGTATCTGTAGAAGGTCTGAGAAATCCTTAGAATCCCTAGCAGGGCTGATGGAAGGTTTTTCTTTCCCAAATTTGGTCAGTAAAGACTAGAGTAGGTGACTCTTTCTCCAAATGTGAAAACAACAACGGAAGACTTCAAGGAACATAAAAAATCAAGAAAACATAACACCACCAAAGGAACACAGTAATTTTTCAGTAACCAACCCCCAAAACATGGAGAATTACAATTTGCCTGATAAAGAATATAAATACAGGGCCCGCCCGGTGGCGCAGCGGTTTAGTCCGCGCTTGGCAGCCCGGGGTTCGCGGGTTCGGATCCCGGTCGCCCGCCAACGCACTGTCTGTCAGCCACGCCGTGGCGGCGTCCCATATAAAGTAGAGGAAGATGGGCACGATGTTAGCCCAGGGCCAGTCTTCCTCAGCAAAAAAAAGGGGAGGATTAGCAACGGATGTTAGCTCAGGGCTGGTCTTCCTCACAAAAAAAAAAAAAAAAGAATATAAATACAGTTTTAAGGAAGCTCAATGAGCTACAGGAAACCACAGAAAGGCAATTCAACAAAATCAGGAAAACAATACATGAAGAAAATGAGAAATTTAGGAAAGAAATAGAAATTATAAGAAAGAATCAAACAGAGATTTTGCAGCTAAGGAATACAATGAATGAAATGCAATAGAGATTATTAACAAACAGACTAGATCAAGCAGAAGAAAGAATCTGTGAATTAAAAGACAAAAACTTTGAAATTATCTAGTCAGATAAGGCAAAAGAAGAATGAAAAAGAGTCAAGAAAACCTTTATGATCTATGGTATACCACTAAAAGAAACAATTTTGCAAATTGTTGGAGTTCCAGAAGGAGAGGAGGGGCAGAAGGAGCAGAAAGCTTAGTTTAAAAAATAATGGCAAAGAACATCCCAAAAGAAATTTGGGCAGAGATTTGGACACCCAAGTTTATGAAGCTAATAGGTCCCCTGACAAACTTAACTTAAAGTGATCTTTTCCAAGACACATTATAATAAAATAGTCAAAAATCAAAGACAAAGAGAGAATATTAAAAGAAGCAAGTGAAAAGAAGCTTGTAACTTACAAGGGAGCCCCATAAAACTATAAGAGGTTTTCTCAGCAGAAACCTTACAGGCCAGCAGAGAGTGGGGTGATATATTCACAGTGCTGAAAGAAAAAGAAAACTTCCAACAAAAATATTGTATCTGGCAAAATTGTTCTTCAGAAATGAAGGAGAGAGAAAGACAAACAAAAGCTGAAGGAATTCATCGCCACTAGTCCTGCCTTAGAAGAAATGCTGAAAGGAGTTCTTCAAGCTGAAATGAAAGGATGATGATTAGTAACATGAAAACATAAAAATACACAAAATACCGCTAGGTAAGTATATCTTAAAATTCAGAATACTCCAATACTGTAATATAGTGGAGTGTTAACCACTTAACTCTAGTATAAATGTTAAAGGACAAAAGTATTAAAAATCGTTTTTTTGTTTATTAAACAAAAAGCTAGTTAGTTAGAACTAATAAACAAAAAAGGTATAATAATTAGTGAATACACAATGTAAAATGAAGCAAATTGTGACATCAAAAACATAAAAGGGGAGTACTTAAAGGGTAGTTTTTGCATGTTAGTCTTTTTAGTGTAAAACAGATTTATATCTATAACATGTTTTATGTAAGCCTTATGGTAACCACAAAGCAAAATACACAAAAGATAAAGAGGAGTAAATCAAAGCATATCACTATAGAAAATCATCAATTTAAAAAGGAATACAGCAAGAGAGACAGAAAGGAACACAGGAATTACAAAAATCCAGAAAACAATTAATAATATGGCGTTAGTATGTTCTTACCTATCAACAATTACCTAAAATGTAAATTCATTAAATGCCCCAATAAAAGGCATAGAGCTGCTGATTGGATAAAAAAAGAGATCCAAGTATATGCTGCCTACAAGAGACTCACTTTAGCTTCAAGGACACACATAGACTCAAAGTGAAGGAATAGAAAAAGATATTCCATGCAAGCAAAAACCAAAAGAGAAGAGGGGTAGCTGTACTTAGAAAAAAATGTATCTTAACTCAAAAGTTGCAATAGGAGATAAAGAAAGCTATTACATAAAGATAATGGGGTAAATTCATCAGGAGGATATAGCAACCATAAACATATATATGTACCTAACTTTGGAACACCCAAATATATTAAGCAAACAGGAAAAATCTGAAGGTAAAAATAGACAACAATACAATAATAGTAGGGGACTCTAATATCCTACTTTTAACAATGGATGGATCATGCAGGCAGAAAATCAGTAAAGAAACATTGGACTTGAACTACGTTTTACACCAAATGGACCTAACAGACATTTACAGAATGTTCTATTCAACAGCAACAGAATACACATTCTTCTCAAGCACACATAGACAATTCTCCAAGATATAGATAGTATGAAAATTCACAAAAGAAATCTTAGCAAATTTAAGATTGAAATCATACTAAGTATATTTTATGACTGCAGTGATATAAAACTAGATATGAATAACAGAAAGAAAATTAGAAAATTCACAGATATGTGGAAATTAAACAATACACTCTTGAACAACCAATAAGTCAAAGAATTAATCAAAAAATATCTTGAAACAAATGAAAATGGAAACACAACAGCCAAAAGTTATAGGCTGCTGCAAAAGGAGTTCTAAGGGAGCTGTTTTATAGCAATAAAGGAATACATTAAGGGAAAAGAAAGAAAGATCTAAAAAACAACCTAACTTTACACCTCAAGGAAGCAAAAAAAGAACATACTGAGTCCAAAGTTAGCAGAAGTCAGGAAATAATAAAGATCAGAGAAGAAATAAACAAAATAGAGACAGGTAAACAAGAATGATCAACGAAGCTAAGAGCTGGCTTTTTGTAAAGATAAACCAAATGGACATACCTTTAGTAAGACTAACTGAGGAAAGAAGAGAAAATACTCAAACAAATCAATAATGAAAGAGGAGACATTACAACAGATATTACAAAGGATCGCAAAAGATTACTATGAACAATTGTATGTCAACAAATTGGATAAGCTAGAAAAAATGGATAAATTCCTGGAAACATAGAACCTGTGAAGACTGAATAATGAAGAAAAAGAAAATCTGAATAGACCAATAATGAGTAAGGAGATTGAATCTGTAATCAGAAACTTTCCAACAAAGAACAGCCAAGGACCAGATAGTATCAATGATGAATTATACCAAACATTTAAAGAATTATTAATGCCAGTACTTCTCCAATTCTTCCAAAAGTTGAAGAGGAGGGAACACTCCCAAATTCATTTTACAAGGCCAGCATTACCCTGCTACCAAACACAGATAAGGACACTACAAGAAAAGAAAACTACAGGCCAATATCCCTGATGAATATACATGCAAAAGCTCTCAACAAAATATTAACAAACTAAGTTGAACAGAACATTGAAAGGATCATACATCATGATCAAGTGGGATTTATCTCTTGGATGCAAGAATGGTTCAGCATTTGCAAATTGATAAGTGTGATACATCACTTTAGTAGAATGAAAGAAAAAAATCATATGATAATCTCAATAGATGCAGAAAAAGCATTTGCCAAATTGCAACATCTCTTCATGATAAAAACTATTAAGAAATTAGGTATAGAAGGAATGTACTTCAACATAATAAAGGCCATGTATGAGAAACCCAAGCTAACATAACACTCAATGGTAAATGGTTGAAAGATTTCTCTCTATAATCAAGAACAAGACAAGGGTCCCCATTCTCACCACTCCTATTCAACATAGTAATGGAATTGCTAACCAGTGCAATTAGGCAAGGAAAGGAAATAACAAGCATCCAAATTGGAAAGGAAGAAGTAAAATAGTCTTTGATTGCAGATGATATGACATAATACATAGAATATCCTAAAGACTCCATGAAAAAAACTGTTAGAACTAATAAAAAATTTATTAAAGTTGCAGTATATGAAATAGACATACAACTATCTGTTCATTTCTATACACTACTTACTAAATATCTGAAAAAGAATTAAAGAAAACTCCCATTTACAGTAGCATCAAAACCAATAAAATTCTTAGGAGTAAATTTATTGAAGTAAATGAAAGACTGTTCACTGAAAACTTTAAGACAGATGAAAGAAATTAAAGAAGACACAAATAAATGAAAAGATATACCATGCTTATGGATGGAAGGATTAATGTCATTAAAATGTCCCTACTTTCCAAAGCCATCTATAGATTCAATGTAAACCCTATGAAAATTCCCATGACATTTTTCACAGAAATTGGAAAAAATTTCTAAAATTCTTATGGAAGCACAAATGACCCTGAATAGCCAAAGTGATCATGAGAATGAAGAACAAAGCTGGAACCATTGTACTTTCTCATGTCAAATCATATTACAAAGCTATAGTAATCCAAGCAATATGGTACTGACATAAAAACAGACACACAGGCCAACAGAACAGAATTGAGAGTCCAGAAAGAAACCCTCACCTATATGTTCAACTAATATTTAACAGGGGAGACAAGAATACACAATGGAGAAAAGATAGTCTCTTCAATAAATGGTGATGAGAAAACTGGATAATCACATGCAGAAGAGTGAAATTGGACCCATATCTTACATCACTGACAAAAATTAGTTTGAAATGGATTAAAGAATTAAACATAGGCCTGAAACCATAAAAATCCTAGAAGAATATATAGGAAAAAGCCCCTTGGCATTGGTCTTGGCAATAATTTCTGGATATGACACCAAAAGCACAAAAAACAAAATCAAAAATAAATAAGTGGGACTACTTCAAACTAAATAGCTCTGTACAGTAAAAGAAACAATCAACAAAATGAAAAGGTAACCCATAGAAAGGGAGAAAATATTTGCAAAACACATATCTGAAAGGGGTTAATATTCTCTCTCTTTCTGTATGTATGTATGTATGAAATCATACATACATGTATGTATGTATGTATGTATTTCATACATAAATGTATGAAAAGTTGTATGAAATCATACAACTCAATAGCAAAAACCAAACAGTCGAAACAAAACATGGGCAGAGGACATGATAAGATATTCTTTCAAAGAAGACATACAAATGGCCAAGAGGTACATGAAAAGATGCTCAATATCACTAATTCTCAAGGAAATGCAAATCAATACCTCAATGAGATCTCCTCTCCCACTTGATAAAATGCGTATTATCAAAAAGATAATAAGATAGCAACAGATAAGAGCTGGCGAGGATGTGGAGAAAAGGGAAGATTTGTGCTCTTGTTGGGAATGTAAATTGGTACAGCCACTATAGAAAACAGTGTGGAGGCTCCTCAAAAAAAAATTAAAAATAGAACTACCCTATGATCTTGCAATTCCACCTCTGTGTTTATATCTAAAGGAAATGAAATCAGTTTCTTGAAAGATACCTGCAACCCCCATGTTCATTGTAATATTATTCACAATAGCCAGGATATGGAAACAACCTAAGTGTCCATCTATGCATGAATGAATAAAGAAGATATGGTATATGTACAGTGGGCTAGTTTTCAACCATAGGAAAGAAGGAAATCCTGCCATTTGCAACAACATGGATGGAACTTGAGGGCATTATGATAAGTGAAATGTCACATAAACAAGTGAAATAAGTAAATTTGTCAGAGAAAGACAAATAATGTATGATCTTACTTACATGTGGAATTTAAGAAAGCCAAACTTATAGAAACAGAGTAGAATTTTGGTCACCAGGAGCTGGATAGTTGCGGAAATGGGGAGATGGTCAAGAGGTACAAACTTCTACTTATAAAATCAATAAGTTCTGGGGATCCAATGTACAGCATTTTGACTATAGTTAATGATACTGTATTATACATTTGAGAGTTTCAATGTCAGTAGATCATAAATGGTCTCACCACAAAAACTTGATAATTATCTGAGGTGATGGAGTTAACTAACCCTATAATGGTAATCATGTCACAATAGATACATGTATCAAATCATCACTTTGTACACCTTTAACTTAGACAATGTTATATGTCAATTATATCTCCATAAAGGTAGAAAAAAACAAAACCAATAATGTAAAAAAGAAGAACTATGAAGTCCCAGTTAGCATTACCTTATAAATTTTGCAATTAAGTACGTTTAAATAAAAAGCCAACAAAACAACAAAATCTTCATGACCTTGGATTTGGCAATGGATTCTTAGGTTTCACACCAAAAGCATGAATGACAAAATAAAGATAAATAAATTGTACTTCCTTAAAGTTAAAAATTTTTGTGTGCCCAAGAACATTATCTAGAAGATGAGAATAAAACTTAAAGAATGGGAGAGAGGATTGCTGGGAAGATGGCAGCATAGGAGGACTCTGAACTCACCTCCTCCCATGGACACAAAATTTTACAACTACCTGTGGCACAACTACCTCTGTGAGACAACTGGAAACTGGATAAAAAGAACTCCCACAACAAGGAACAACACTGACTGAGGTCAGAGAGGCAGAAATACCTTTCTGCTAAGGAAAAAACCACAGTCTAGCCATGGGCTTCATGGCTGGGAGCAATCTTAAGGTAGGAAGCTTTTCCTGGAGGGGCCAGGGATCTGAGGAGGAGAGCTATGCCACAAAAAGCAGTTTTGGAATTCAGCACAACTGAGATGAGTGTCACAATACCTGGCATTGCTGGCTATTAAGACCAATGGAGAATATCCCCAGAAAAGGTATGGAACATAAGACAAACAAAAGCCTGCTCTTAAAGGGCCCATGCACAAATTCACCCATTCTGGAAACCAGCACAAAATCACCAGAAAGAAAGGTGCATAGTCCTTTGGTAAAAGAGATTCATTGATAAGCTCTGAGTGCATCTCAGAGAGGCAATAGGTGGCTGGGACCACCTCCCCAAGGACAGAGACACTGGCAGCAGCCATTATTGTGACATAGTACAGGCTTGCTGACACAGACACTGGCAGATGCCATTGGATTTCTTCCCCTGGCCTGTTAGCATAGGAGTTTGCCCTACCCAATAGAGAACTAATTTAATCCAGTCCAGCCACAGCAGGCAGTCTGCCCCATGGACTGGCCCTACCACGGAGCAAGACCTTGGGATCTTGTGGGCACATGTAGGTGGAGTGTGTGGGACCTCTGTGGTGGGGTGAGTGGGCCTACCTCTGCAGGTCAGGGCATGTGTGAGGGGTGGCCTGTTTGGGAGAGTGTGTGTGACCTCTGCAGGGGGTGAATGGGTCCACCATGGCAGGGAAGGGCAGGCACTTGGAGCAGAACTGCATTGACAGGGTGTATGAGCCCAATGGCAGTGGGGCTTGTCACCTGTAGCAGACTTATGCCACTGGTCTTCTCAAACAGCCACATAGGGGATCTGCCCCACCTTCAAATGCCAGAAATCACTGTGTGCTGCAACACACGGGGCTGACCCCATCTAGCTAAACTCCTGAGAGAGCTGACAATAGTCTCTCAGGCCAGAGGCCTACAGCAATTGTGACCCCCTGAGGATAGTAGCCAGCCATGCTGGGAGCTTGACTCACTTAGCAAAACAGCAGCATCTGTTTGGCTATTAGAACTTTAAGCCAGCTGTACCGGGGATCTCCCCCATGCAATAAAGTGACTAAAGTGGCCATAGCAGTCACATGCAGCTGAGCCTTAGAACCAGCCTGCCAGACGGCCAGCCTAGACAACCCATGCACCTGCAGCAAGAGCAACCCCACCAAAACAGAAGGGCACATATAGCCCACACAGGGGACACTCCTGGAACATTTGGAACAGGTTACAATAGGGAAGCACAGTGTTGGGCCCCATAAGGCATCACTTGCATAAGGCCACACCTCCAAGATCAGGATACACAACTGATTTGCCTAATACATAGATATAAGCACAGATAAGTAGGCAAAATGAGGAAACAAAGAAATATGTTCCAAATAAGGGAACAGGACAAATTCTCAGAAAAAGAATGAAACAAAACAGAGATAAGCAATCTACCTGATAAAGTGTATAAACTAATAGTCATAAGGATGCTCACTGATCTTGTAAGAAGAATAGATGAACACAGGGATAACTTCAAGAAAGTATTGGAAAATATAAAAAAGAACCAATCAGGAGCAAAGAATATATTAATGGGAATGAAAAACTCACTAGAGGGAATCAAGAGAAGAGTAGATGACACAGAAGAACGTATCAGCAATCTGGACAAAAGAGTAGAGGAAATAATGAAAGCCAGACAAAAAATTGAAAAAAGAATGAGAAGAGTCTATGGGACCTCTGGGACAACATCAAGCATAATAACATCCGTATTATAGGTGTTCCAGAAGTAGAAGAGAGAGACAAAAAGGCAGAGAACGTATTTGAAGAAACAATACCTGAAAAATTTCCTAATCTGGGGAAGGAAACAGACACCCAGGTACAAGAAGCACAGAGAGCACAAAACAAGATAAACTCAAAGAGGCCCACACCAACAAGCACTATAAGTAAAATGTCAACAATTAAAGATAAAGAGAGAATCCTAAAAGCTGGAAGAGAAAGGCTACAAGTTATATACAAAGGAAACCCCATAAGGCTATCAGCTTACTTCTCAGAAGAAACCTTACAGGCTAGAAGGGAGTGGCACGAGACAGTCAAAGCACTGAAAGGAAAAAAACCTACAGCCAAGAATACTCTAACCAGCATGGTTATCATTCAGAATGGACGGAAAGATAAAGAGTTTTCCAGAGAAGCAAAAAGTACAGGAGTTTATCACCAATAAAACAATCTTACAGGAAATGTTAAAGGGACTTAGTTAAGTGGGAAAGAGAAGCCACAAATGAGATAGAAAATTATCGAAGACAAAAATCACTGATAAAGGGAAATATATAGTAAAGGTAGCAGATCAACCACCTATAAAGCTAATATGAAGGTCAAAAGACAAAAGTGCCAAAAATATTTATCTCCATGATAAGAGGTTAAGGGATACATACGCAAAAAAGTGGTTAAATACGATATCAAAAACATAAATGTGGGGAGAGGGGAGTAAAAGTGTAGGTCTTTTAGTAAGAGGTCAAACGTAAGAGACCAACAACATAATACAGATTGCTATGCACATAGGTTACTATATATGAACCTCATGGTAATCACAAACCAGAAGCCTACAATAAATACACAAAAAATAAAGAGAAAGGAACCAAAATATAATACTAAAGAAAGCCATCAAATCACAAAGGAATAGAACAAGAGAAGAAGAAAGGAACAGAGAAGAACTAGTAACACCCAGAAAAAAGTAACAAAGTGGCAAAAAGTACATACTTATCAATAGATACTTTAAATGTCAGTGGACTAAATGCTCCAATCTAAAGAAGTAGGGTGACAGAATGGATAAAAAAGCAACACCCATATATATGCTGCATAAAAGAGATACACCTCAGACCTAAAGACACACACTGAAAATGAAGGGGTGGAAAAAGATACTCCATACAAAGGGCAATGAAAAGAAAGCTGACATAGCAATATTATATCTGATAAAATAGACTTTAAAGCAAAGAATAAAAAAAGACGAAGAAGGGCACTACATAATCATAAAGGGAACTATCCAACAAGAGGATATAACACTTGAAAATATCTAGGCACCCAACATAAGAGCAACTAAATGTATAAAGCAAATTTTTTTTCATTTTTATTGATGTATTAATAGTTTATAACATTGTGGGGTCTTAGTTGCACATTATTATTTGTCACCATGAGGATGCATCCCTTCAACTCTTGTGCCCACCCCCCACTCTCCTTTCCCTTGGTAACCACCAAAGTTCTCTCTGTCCCTGTGTTCGTTTATATTCCACATATGAGTGAAATCAGGTGGTGTCTGTCCTTCTCTCTCTGGCTTATTTCACTTAACATAATACCCTCTAGGTCCATCCATGTTGTTGCAAATGGGAAAATTCTGTCTTTTCTTATGGCTGAGTAGTATTCCATTGTATATATATTCCACATCTTCTTTATCCAATCATCAGTTGAGGGACACTTGGGTTGCTTCCACTTCTTGGCTATAGTGAATAATGCTGCAAATAACATAGGGGTGCATAAGCCTCTTGTGATGGTTGATTTCATGTCCATTGGGTAGATGCCCAAGAGTGGGATTGCTGGATCATAAGGTATTTCTATTTTTAATTTTTTGAGGCCTCTCCATACTGTTTTCCATAGAGGCTGCACCAGTTTGCATTCCCACCAATAGTGAATGAGGGTTCCCGTTTCTCCACAACCTCTCCAGCATTTGTTGTTATTTGTCTTGGTGATTATAGCCATTCTAATGGGTGTCAGGTGATATCTTAGGGTAGTTTTGATTTGCATTTCCCTGATTAGTGATGTTGAACATCTTTTCATGTGTCTATTGGCCATCTGTATCTCTTCCTTGGAAAAATGTCTGTTCAGATCCTCTGCCCATTTTTTGATCACGTTATTTGATTTTTTTGTTGCTCAGTTGTGTGAGTTCTTTATATATTATGGAGATTAATCCCTTGCTGGATAAACAATTTGTGAATATTTTCTCCCACCTGGTGGATTGTCTATTCATTTTGATCCTGGTTTCATTTGCCACGTAGAAGCTCTGTAGTCTGATGAATTCCCATTTGTTTATTTTTCTTTTGTTTTCCTTGTCCGAGTAGACATGGAATCTGAAAGGACCCCTTTATGACCAATGTCAATTAGTGTACTGTCTATATATTCCTCCAGGAGTTTTATAGTTTCAGGTCTCACTTTCAGGCTCTTAATCCATTTTGAATTGATTTTTGTGTATGGCGATAGGAGATGGTCTACTTTCATTTTTTGCATGTGGCTGTCCAATGTTCCCAGCACCATTTATTGAAGAGACTTCCCTTTCTCCATTGTATGTTCTTCACTCCTTTGTCAAAGATTAGCTGTGCATAGGTGTGTGGTCTTATTTATGGGCTTTTCAGTTCTGTTCCATTGATCTGTGTGTCTATTTTTGTACCAGTACCATGCTGTTTTCGTTATTATAGCTCTATAGTATATTTTGAAGTCAGGGATTGTGATGCCTCCAGCTTTGTTCTTTTTCTTCAGGATTGCTTTAGCTTTTTGGGGTCTTTTGTTGCCCCATATGAATTTGAGTATTTTTTGTTTTATTTCCGTGAAGAATGACATTGGGATTCTGATTGGGATTGCATTGAATCTGTATATTAAGTAATATGGACATTTTAAATATGTTTATTCTTCCATTCCACGTGCATGGAATATTTTCCATTTCTTTTTGTCTTCATTGATTACTTTCAATAGTGTCTTAGAGTGTTCGTTGTATAGGTCTTTCACCTCCTTGGTTAAATTTATTCCCAGATATTTTATTCTTTTTGTTGCAATTGTAAATGGGATTGTGTTTTTGAGTTCTGTTTCTGTTAGTTCATCATTAGCATACAGAAATGCAACTGGTTTTTGTAAGTTGATTTTATACCATGCCACTTTACTGTAGTTCTTGGTTATTTCTAGTAGTTTTCCAATGCAATTTTTGGGTTTTCTATGTATAAGATCATGTCGTCTGCAAATAGGGAGAGTTTCACTTCTTCATTGCCTATTTGGATTCCTTTTACTCCTTTTTCTTGCCAAATTACTCTGGCCAAAACCTCCAGTACTATGTTGAATAAGAGCGGCGAGAGTGGGCATCCTTGTCTTGTTCCTGTCCTCAAAGGCATGGTTTTCATTTCTTCCCCATTGGGTAGGAAGTTAGCTGTAGCTTTGTCATATATATGGCCCTTATTATGTTGAGGTACTTTCTTCTATACGTGTTTTGTTGAGAGTTTTTATCATAAATGGATGTTGGATCTTGTCAAATGCCTTCTCTGCATCAATTGAGATGATCATATGGTTTTCATTCTTCATTATGTTAATGTGGTGTATCACGTTGATTGATTTGCAGATGTTGAACCATCCCTGTGTCCCTGGTATAAATCCCACTTGATCATGGTGTATGATCTTTTTGATGTATTGCTGTATTCAGTTTGCCAATATTTTGTTGAGGATTTTTACATCTATGTTCATCAGCGATATTGGCCTGTAGTTTTCCTTCTTTCTATTGTCCTTATATGGCTTTTGTATCAGGGTGATGTTGGCCTCATAGAATGTGTTGGGATGTATTCCATCTTCCTCTATTTTTTGGAATAGTTTTAGAATAATAGGTGTTAAATCTTCTTTGAATGTTTGGTAAAATTCTCCAGGGAAGCCATCTGGTCCTGGACTTTTATTTTTGGTGAGGCATTTGATTACTGTTTCAATCTCCTTACTTGTGATTGGTCTATTCAGAGTCTCTATTTCTTTTTGATTCAGTTTTGGGAGGTTGTATGCATCCAAGAATTTGTCCATTTCCTCTAGGTTGTCCAGTTTGTTGGCATAAAGTTTTTCATAGTATTCTCTAATAATGCCTTGTATTTCTGTGGTATCTGTTGTAATTTCTCCTCTTTCATTTCTAATTTTATTTGTTTGAATCTTCTCCCTTGTTTTCTTAGTGAGTCTGGCTAAGGGTTTGTTGATTTTATCTTCTCAAAGAACCAGCTCTTTGTTTCATTGATCCTTTCTATGGTTTCAATCTCATTTATTTCTGCTCTGATTTTTATTATTTCCCTCCTTCTGCTTATTTGGAGCTTTGTCTATTCTTCTTTTTCTAATTCTGTTAGCTGTAGTTTAAGGTTATTTATTGGGGATTTTTCTTGTTTGTTAAGGTCGGCTTGTATTGCTATGAATTTCCTTCTCAGGACCGCTCTTTCTGCATCCCATATGAGTTGGTATGGGGTATTTTCCTTTTCATTTGTCTCCAGATAACTTTTGATTTCTCATTTAATTTCATCAATGATCCACTGGTTGTTCAGTAGCATGTTGTTTAGCCTCCACATCTTTGTCACTTTCCCAGTTTTTTCCTTGCAGTTGATTTCTAGTTTCATAGCATTCTGATCAGAAAAGATTCCTGTAATGATTTCAATCTTAAATTTATAGAGGTTTGCCTTCTTTCCTAATATATGGCCTATCCTTGAGAATGTTCCCTGTGCACTTGAGAAGAATTTGTAATCTGCTGTTTTGGGGTGGAGTTCTCCGTATATATCTATTAAGTCCATCTCGTCTAGTTTTTCATTTAAGTCCATTATTTGCTTTTGACTTGTTGTCTGGATGATCTGTCCATTGATATTAGTGGGGTGTTAACATCCCCTACTATTATTGTGCTGTTGTTATCTCCTTTTAGGTTTTTTAGTAGTTTTATGTACTTTGTTGCTCCTGTGTTGGGTGCATAGATATTTATAAGTGATATGTCTTGTTGGTCAAGTGTCCCTTTTATCATTGTATATTGCCCCTCTTTGTCTCTCATTACCTTTTTTATCTTGAAGTCTACTTTGTCTGATATAAGTAAGGCGACTCCTGGTTTCCTTTGTTTGCTGTTAGCTGGGAGTATCATCTTCCATCCTCTTACTTTGAGTCTGTGTTTGTCTTTAGAGCTGAGATCTGTTTCCTGGAGGCAGCAAATTGTTGGATCTTGGTTTTTAATCCATCTTGCCATTCTGTGTCTTTTGATTGGAGAATTCAATCCGTCTACATTTAGAGTGATTATTCATATATGAGGTTTAATATTGCCATTTTACTGTTTATTTTCTGGTTTTTGCATTTCCTTCATTTCTTGTCCCATGTGTTTCGGACTGCCAATTCAGGTTGGTAGTTCTGCATGATGATTCACTTAGTTTTCTCCTTATTTGTCATACGTGGTTCTCTTTTACTTATTTGTTTAGTGGTTACCTTGAGGGGTATGTAAGAGATCTGCTGGATAAGATAGTTCATTTTCTGATTCCTCTTGTTTCCTTAGACTAAATCAATTCGATCCCTTTCCCCTTCCCCTTCTAATTTGTTGTTATCGCACCTTATTCCATCTTGTGTTGTGTGTGTGTGCTTACAGTGATGAACTTAATTTCATTTTTGATGTTTTACAACTGTAGTTTTTCTGGTTTAGCCTCCTTCTTTTTCTCCTTGCTCAAAACTTTGTATCCCCTTTCTCTCTGTTTCTTTTCATGCCTAAGGACCTTCTTGAGTATTTTTTGTAGTGGGCATCTTGTGGTCATGAACTCCCTTAATTTTGTTTAACAGGGAGAGTTATTATTTCTCCATTATATTTGAAGGGCATTTTCACTGGGTAAAGTATTCTTGGCTGAAGGTTTTTGTCTTTCAGGATTTTTAATATATCATTCCAGTCTCTCCTAACCTGTAGAGTTTCTGTCAAGAAATCAGCTGAGAGTCTGATGGGGTGTCCTTTGTATGTTATTTTGGTTTTTTGTTTAGCTGCCCTTAATATTTTTCTTTGTCATTGACTCTTGCTAATTTAGCCACTATGTGGCGTGGAATTGGTCTTTTCCTGTTTATATATTTATGTGATCTATTGACTTTATTCACTGTTATTTCTATCTCTTTCCCTGGGTTTGTTAATTTCTCAGCTATTATTTCTTTGAACAAACTCTCTGCTCCTTTTTCCCTTCCTTCTCCTTCTGGAATACCTATTATCCTTATGTCACTTTTCCTAACTAAGTGTGATATTTCTTGAAGAATTTCTTCATTTCTTTTTAGTCTTAGTTCTTCTCCTCCTCTATCTGGAGCGTTTCTGCATGGCTATCCTCGATAACGCTAATTCTTTCCTCCATGTTGTCAGTTCTGCTCTTTAAAGACTCCAGGTTTTCCTTTATCTCGTCCATTGTGTTTTTCATCTCCAATATTTCTGATTGTTTTTTCTTTATGGTTTCAATCACTTTTGTGAAGAAATCCCTGAATTCGTTGATTTGTTTCTCTATGTTATCTTGTAATTTTTTGAGTTTTTTTTTTATGATAGGTATTCTGAATTCTGTGTCATTCAGGTCACAGATTTCTGTGCCTTCAGGGTTGGTTTCTGTGTGTTTGTCATTTTCCTCTTGGTCTGGAGACTTTAAGATACTTTTGCATACAGCCAGCTGATTTACCTTCTCTATTCTTAATCTTGATACAATTTCCTGTCCTTCAGTTTCCACTTGCCACCACTGGGTGGAGGTTAGGAGCTGTGTGTTCTGAGCCTGCTGCAGTCCCCAGAGGGATTGTGCTGAATCGCAGGGCGTGTGGGCAGAGGTGTTCTCTCTTCCACCTGCCCAACCCAGGGGCTTCCTTTCTAGCTCTCTTGGGGCATTGACCACACCCCCAAAACAGTCCACCCTCGCTTCCCAGTGGGGATCTCTTTACATTCTGTGAGAGCACCTGGAGTGCAATAGCTTTCCTTGCAGAGGGCCACCCCTTCCCCCTCTCTATCTGTGAGCTTCGCTGTCTGTCTTTGCCCATTGAATGGGAGGGGGAGTAAATCTCCTTACCTCTCCTCAAGTCCTTTGGGGCTTTCTGTGCCTCCATCATTGGATGTACCACCATGTGGGTCTCTTAGAAGTCCTTTGTAGTGTTTGTCTGACCTCTGTTGGTATGCAAATGATGTTTTTGTTGTGTCTTAGGGGGCAGAGATTCAAAGAGAGAATTTCACTCCACCATGATTCTGATGTCACCTCAATAATGTATTTCTATTTTTAATTTTGGGGGGATTCTCCATACTGTTCTCCATAGAGGCTGCACCAGTTTGCATTCCCACTGGCAGTGAATGAAGTTTCCCTTTCCTCCACAACCTCTCCAACATTTGTTAGTTTTTGTCTTGGTGATTATAGTCATTCTAATGGGTGTAAGGTGATATCTTAGTGTAGTTTTGATTTGCATTTCTCTGATGATTAGTAATGTTGAACATCTTTTCATGTGCCTATTGGCCATCTGAATATCTGCCTTAGAAAAATGTCTGTTCATATCCTCTGCCCATTTTTTTTGATTGGGTTGCTTGTTTTTTTGTTGTTCAGTTGTGTGGGTTCTTTATATATTATGGATATTACCTCCTCATTGGACATATGATTTGCACATATTTTCTCCAGGCTGATGGGTTGTCTTTTCATTCTGATCCTAGTTTCATTTGCCTTGCAGAAGCTCTTTAGTGTGATGAAGTGCCTCTTGTTTATTTTTTGTTTTGTTTCCCTGTCCAAGTAGACATGGAATTCAAAAAGAGCCCTCTATGACCAATGTCAAAGTGTGTACATCGTATATTTTCTTCTAGGAGTTTTATAGTTTCAGGTCTTATTTTCAAGTCTTTGATCCATTTTGAGATAAGTTTTGTGTATAGTGAAAGGAAATGGTCTACTTTCGTTCTTTTGCCTGTGACTGTCCAGTTTCCCAGCACCATTTATTGAAGAGACTTTCCTTTCTCCATTGCATGTTCTTAGCTCCTTTGTCAAAGATTAGCTATGGGTAGATGTGTGGTTTTATTTCTGAGCTTAAAATTCTGTTCCATTGATCTCTGTGTCCGTTTTTGTACCAGTACCATGTTAACTATTATAGCTTTGTATTATATTTTGAAGTCAGGGATTGTGTTGTCTCCAGGTTCGTTCTTTTTTCTCAGGATGGCTTTAGCTATTTGGGGTCTTTTGTTGCCCCACATGAATTTCTGTGAAGAATGTTATTGTGATTCTGACTGGGATTGTGTTGAATCTGTAGATTGCATTAGGTAATATGGACATTTTAACTATGTTTATTCTTCCAATCAATGTGCATGGGATATCTTTCTATTTCTTTATGTCATCATTGATTTCAATCAATAATATCTTATAGTTTTCATTGTAGGTCTTTCAATTCTTTGATTAAATTTATTCCTAGATATTTTACTGTTTTTGTTGTGATTGTAAATGAGGTTGTATTCTTGAGTTCTCTTTCTGTTAGTTCATTGTTAGAGTATAGAAATGCAACTGGTTTTTGTAAGTTGATTTTGTACCCTGCCACATTGCTGTAGTTGTTGATTATTTCTAATAGTTTTCCAATGGATTCTTTAGCGTTTTCTGTATTTAAAATTATGTCATCTGCAAGCAGCAAGACATTCACTTCCTTGTTGCCTATTTGGATTCCTTTTATTCTTTCTTCTTGCCTAATTGCTGTGGTCAAATCCTCCAGTAGTATGTTGAATAAGAGTGGCGAGAGTGGGCAACCTTGCCTTGTTCTCAGAGGAATGGCTTTCAGTTTTTCGCCACTGAGTGTGATGTTGGCTGTGAGCTTGTCGTATATGGCCTTTATTATGTTGCAGTACTTTCCTTCTAAACCCATTTTGTTGAGATTTTTTAAATCACAAATTGATGTTGGGTCTTGTTGAGTCCTTTCTCTGCATCGATTGAGATGATCATGTAGTTTTTATTCTTTGTTTTGTTAATGTGGCATATCACATTGATTGATTTGTGGATGCTTAACCATCCCTGTGTTCCTGGTATAAATCCCACTTGATCATGTTATATGATCTTTATAATGTATTGCTGTATTTAGTATGCCAATATTTTGTTGAGGATTTTTCCATCTATGTTCATCACATATATTGGCCTGTAGTTTTCCTTCTTTGTATTGTCCTTGTATGGCTTTGGATCAGGGTGATGTTGACCTCTTAAAATGTGTTAAGCATGTTCCATCTTCCTTTGTTTTATGGAATAGTATGAGAAGGTTAGGCATTAAATCTTCTTTGAATGTTTGGTAGAATTCTCTAGAGAAGCCATCTGGACCTGGACTTTTTTTGGGGGGGAGGTTTTTGATTACTCTTTCAATCTCTTTACTTGTGATTGTTCTATTCAGATTCCCTATTTCTTTTAGGTTCAGTTTTGGGAGGTTTTATGAGTAAGAATTTATGCATTTCTTATAGATTGTCCAATTTGTTGGCATATAGTTTTTTATACTATTCTCTTATAATCCTTTGTATTTCTGTCATATCCATTGCAATTTCTCCTCCTTCATTTCTAATTTTATTTATTTGAGCCTTTTCTCTTTTTTCCTTAGTGAGTCTGGCTAAGGGTTTGTCAATTTTTCTTATCTTCTCAAAGCATCAGCTCTTTGTTTCATTGATTCTTTCTACTGTTTTTCGGTTTCAACTTCATGTATTTCTGCTCTGATTTTAGTCATTTCCCTCTTTCTGCTGACTTTGGGCTCTTTGTTCTTTTTTTTTTCTTCTAATTCTATTAGGTGTAGTTTAAGATTTTCCATTTGGAATTTTTCTTGTTTGTTAAGGTGGGCCTGTATTGGTATGAATTTCTCTATCAAGATGCTTTTGTTGCATCCCATATGAGTTGGTATGGTGTATTTTCATTTTGTCTCTAAATATTTTTTGATTTCTCCTTTAGTTTCATCTATGATCCATTGGTTGTTCAGTAGCATGTTGTTTAGTCTCCACATCTTTGTCACCTTCCCAGTTTTTTTCTTGTAGTTGATTTCTAGTTTCACAGCATTATGGTCAGAAAGGATGCTTGTTATGTTTTCAGTCTTCCTAAATTTATAGAGCCTTGTCTTATTTCCCAACATATGATCTATCCTTGAGAATGTTCCATGCATGCTTGAGAAGAATGTGTAATATGCTGTGCTTTGATGGTGTGCTCTCTATATAGCTATTAAGTCCAGCTCATATAATTGTTTATTTAAGTCCACTATTTTGTTATTGACTTTCTGTCTGCATGATCTATCCATTGATGTAAGTGGGGTGTTAAGGTCTCCCATTATTATTGTGTTGTTAATATCTCCTTTTAGGTTTGTTAGTAGTTGCTTTATATACTTTGGTGCTCTTGTGTTGGGTGCATATATATTTATAAGTGATATGTCTTCTTGGTGAAGTGTCCCTTTTATCACTATATATTGCCCCTCTTTGTCTCTCATTACCATTTTTATCTTGAAGTCTACTTTGTCTGATATAAGTATGGCAACTCCTTTCTTTTGTTTGCCATTAGCTTGGAGTATCGTCTTCTATCCTTTCTCTTTGATCCTGTTTGTCTTTAGAGCAATGATGTGTTTCCTGGAGGTAGTGTATTGTTGGCTCTTGTTTTTTATCCATCTTCCCACTCTGTGTCTTTTGATTGGAGAATTCAATCCATTTACATTCAGTGTGATTATTGATATATGAAGGCTTAATGCTGCCATTTTATCACTCATTTTCTGTTTCTTCTGCATTTCCTTTGTTTCTCATCCCATGTGTTTCAGAATACCAATTTAGTTTGGTAGTTCTGTATGATGGTTTTCTTAGTTTTCTCTTTATCATATGTGTCTCTGTTCTGATTATTTGCTTAGTGGTTATCTTGAGGTTTCTATAAAAATCTCTTGGATGAGAGAGTCCAGTTTTCTCATGGCCTCTTGTTTCCTTAAACGAAGTCAACTCCATCCCTTTCCTCTTCTCCTTCTAAGTTATTATTGTCATAACTTATTCCATCTTGTATTGTGAGTGTGTAGTTAAAATGATGAGGTTATATTTATTTTTGGTGTTTTTCTTCCCTTAATCTTGGTTTTTATAATTAAGTGTTTGCTAACCTATTCTAATAGAAAGGTGCAATTGTTCTGATTTTTTCTGCCTATTTTTCTCCTTGCTGAGGCTTTTATCCCCTTGTCTTGTTTTTTCATTCAGGCATGAGGGTCTTCATGAACATTTCTTGTAGTGGGGGTCTTTTGGCAATTAACTCCCTTAGACTTTGTATATCTGGGAAAGTTATTATTTTTCCATCATATCTGAAGGATATTTTTGCTGGTAGTGTATTCTTGTCTGAAAGTTTTTTGTCTTTCAGAGTTTTGAATGTATCATTCCATTCTCTCCTAGCCTGTAAGGTTTCTGCTGAGAAATCTGCAGAAAGCCTGATAGGAATTCCTTTGTATGTTATTTATTTTTTTCTGTCTTGTTGCCCTTACCATTTTTTCTTTGTTATTGACTTTTGCCTCCTTTACTACTACATGCCTTGGAGAAGGTCTTTTTATGTTAATATATTTAGGAGATCTATTGACTTCGTTCACCAGTATTTCCAGTTCTTTCCCTAGGTTTGGGAAGTTCTCAGCTATTATTTCTTTGAACAAGCTCTGTGCTCCTTTTTCCCTCTCCTTCCCTCTGGAATACCTATCATCCTTATGTTGAATTTCATAATTGAGTTGGATATTTCTCAGTGAATTTCATTTCCTTTTAGTCTTAGTTCTCTCTCCTCCTCCATCTGGAACATTTTTGCACTCCTATCCTCTATATTGCTCATTCTTTCCTCAATATTGTCTGTTCTGTTTTGTAAAGATTCCAAATTTTTCTTTGTCTCCTCCATTGTGTTTTTCATCTCCAACACTTCTAATTGGTTTTTCTTTATAGTTTCATCTCTTTTGTGAAGCTCCTGATTTCATTGAACTATCTCTGTATTCTTGTAACTCACTGAGCTTAATTTATGATAGCCATTTTGAATTCTCCATCATTTAGATTATAAATATCTGTGCCTTCAGAATTGATTTCTTGGTGCTTGTCATTTTCCTTCTAGTCTGGAGATTTAATATATTTTTGCATACTCTTTGATGGCATGGGTTTGTTTTTCCTCATAATGAAAATATCTGGTTGCAGCTTCCACCTGCCACCACTGGGTGGGAGTCAACAGCTGTGTATTCTGAGTCTGCCACAATCCATGGGAACTCTGGCTGACTGGCTGAGCTGAAGTGCTTGGTGGGGGAGGGGTATTTTCTTTCATCTCCCCGATCCTGAGGTCTTTTTGCTCTTCCCTCACTATCTGCTCTCCTGGGGAGTTAGCTTGATGAAGACACCCCTGCAACAATTCAGTCCTCTCGATGTGGGAGCTTCCCATAGCTTGTGAGGGAACTTGGAGAACAACAGTTTTCCTTCAGAGGGCTGCCACTCCCCCCTCTCTCTCTGAGAACCCAGAGTTGCTGCCATTCAGGGAGGGAAAGCAGCTCTCCTTACCTCCTTCCACTTCCTCCAGGGGTTCTATCACCTCCACCTTCAGATGTAAGGCTGTGTGGGTCTCTGAGATGTCTTCTATGTTGTGTGAATGTCCTCTGTTGGTATATGGATATCCTTTTTGTTGTATCTTAGGGGGGAATGTTTAAGGGGAGAGCTCACTCTGCCATGATGTTGACATATTTTTAAAATTTGATTGAAGTCTATCTCTCTCACAAGACTGTAGGCCCCATGAAGTTAGAGAATATCTATTTTGCTCATCATTTTATTTCTAATGCCTGGCACATAAGAGGTGATCAATGTATATTTGTTACATTAATAAATAAATGCTTACCTACCTAAATTCATGAATTCTATGCACCAAGACTGACAGCTGTATGGTAAGGACAGCAAAACACTAAGTATATCCTGAACAATGATGTCTTTCTGTGCTTACCAATATCTGACACTGGATCTAAGCTTCTGTAAATCTCATTATGTTGGTCTGAATACCTTTTTATATGCTCAAAGCAGATTAAGTTTTACTTCCTCTAGATGGGACTTGCACAGACCATGCACCATTTGAATATACAGCTTGAAGTTGCTCTAACAGCATAATAAAACAGCACTCAAATGTACAAACTACCAGAAATATTAGGGACAAGATAAGAACCAAGTGCAAAATAGTAACAGTGTGGGAAATCTTAAATCTGACCTCACTATGGATTCATATGCTTCTGTTTTCAAAGAAAAAGTAAATTTGTTCATGGCTCAGGTTAGCTTGTGATGGTCGAATTTTTAAAAGGAGGCACATGTCAATGTTAGGATGTCACCAGGAGAGTCCTAATGGCTATTGTGAGCCTTACCAGTTCATGTTTACCTTGGTGAGTTCTTTTAGTATGAGATCTGGCCCTGAGCCTAGTCAGCTCATAAACATGTTTTTGCGGATTCACCACTCAGACATCGACTCTTATTAGTCATGCTCACAAGAGGCTATTGATACCTATCCATTCATCTATCAAAACTTCTGGGTGTTAATTTATAAATTTATAATGGTATGTAAATTGTTAAACAGATCAGAGTACTTATTCAACAGGGAGTGCATTCTCTCACTTTAATCAGACATACTTGGAAAACAAAATTATAATGCCAAGGTTGCTTGCTTAGCCTGAAATCAGAACTTCAAGATCTATTTGAATGAGGTGACTGATTAATGGCTCCAGCACAGATTGTCTGATACATTCTTCTTTACAAGAGAAATGAGTCAGTTAAGTCTGTGGACCAATACATCTCCTTATCTGGACCGTGTTAGACAGTGTCTGCATTTGCCTTTCTTGCTTTAGCTTTACTATGTCATCATCTGAGTTAACCTCTTCTGACTGATACTTTCTTTCTTTTTGTATGTTCATGCTTTTAGTCAAGGCTTTCTGTGGCTTAGAAGTTACTGGATCTTTAAGGTGACTTTGCATAGCTCTGGTCTGACCACTTTGTGTGAATTTCATAACTCCCAAAGGGCCCTCTTATTTCCTAATCTTATTATTTTTTTGTTTAGGAGTACAGTCTTTCTGTCCTGTCTCTCCCATTTCATGTATAGTCTATATCTCAGAGACTAATTATTAGTCGTTTGATGCCAGTGTAAAATCCTGTGCATGCAATCATGCAGTTGTCAGGGTTCTGTGAATGCTTATGGCCAGACAAGAGTGTTTCTGCCACTCAGAATAAAGGAATAGAAGCAACACATGTGAGAATGAAAAGAATGCCTAGACTGGTTCACAACATTTTCAAAAATTTGCCTGGTTTACACTTACAAGGGATGGTGTTTCATCCAATTGGGCAGGCAGGATTGGTCCAGGTGGGCAAAAGACTTTATCAAGTAGATAGGATTCATTCAGCATAGTTTCTAAAGTTCGGGCTGAAGATGGATCTGGGACAGGAAGAAAGTAAAGAAGGGAAGGAAGGAGAGAGGGAGAGACAGAAAGAAGGAGGGAGGGAAGAAAAAGGAAATCAACATATTTTGAGTTCGTTGCAATTGATGAACCAACACTGACTTTTCGTTATCACCCAAAGTCCATAGTTTACATTAGAGCTCATTCCTGCTGTTGTACATTCTATGGGTTTGGACAAATGTATGATAGCTTGTATCCACCATTATAGTATCATATAGAATAGCTTCGGGCCGCCCGGTGGCGCAGCGGTTTAGTTCGTGCTTGGCAGCCCAGGGTTCGCGAGTTCGGATCCCGGGCGCCCGCCGACGCACTGCCTGTCAGCCATGCCGTGGTGGCGTCCCATATAAAGTGGAGGAAGATGGGCACTGATGTTAGCCCAGGGCCAGTCTTCCTCAGCAAAAAGGGGAGGATTGGCAACAGATGTTAGCTCAGGGCTGGTCTTCCCCACAAAAAAAAAAAAAAAAAGAATAGCTTCACTGCCCTAAAAGTCCCCTGTGCTCCACATATTCACCCCTCCCTCTCCCTAAATTCTTAGCACATACCCATCATGTGACTCTTTCCATTATTTTACCTTTTCCAGAATGTCGTAGAGTTGGAATCATCCAGCATGTAGGCTTTTCAGATTAGCTTCTTTCACTTAGTAATATGCATATAAGTTTCCTCCCAGTCTTTTCATAGCTTGATAGCTCATTTCTTTTTAACTTTATCAATGTTGAGACAAGGATATTCAATAATATATGATTCTCACAATCCAAATTTTCAGCCCCACCTTTTCCCCCAGCTCTAGTCCTACACATTAAATTGTTTGCAGAACATCTTCTTGAAGTACTAATACCTGAAACTCAACATTTTCAAAACCAAACTTACAATCTTTGTATCTCCACCTTCTTTCCCACCGTCAAGTCAGCATTTTCCCCATTTCAGCTTACTGTTTTTGTTGTTGACATAATTCTATCAAAGTTCTCTTTGGCTTTTCTTCTTTCCTTGCTCTCTGCATCTAATAAGTCACCAATTTTTTTTGCTGATTCTGCCTGTGCAATGTCTCTTTTCTTTTTTCCTTTATTTTCATCATCACTGACAATATTTCTAGTCCAGAGACTGTGATGTGTACAACAGCACCATTACTAGTTTTCCTGCCTCCTGTTTCCCCTCCCTCTAATCCATCCTCGAGTCTGCTCTGATAATAATCTTCCTAAAGTCCCACTTTTGCATGTGATCTTCTTAATCAAAAAATCTTCAATAACTTCCCCTAGCAAATAAAGTCCAAATAAATTATCTTGGCCTTTGCAATTCTTATGACACAGAAGGCAAAGTCCATAAGATTAGGGAAAGAAGATTTAGTTGTAAGGTTTTAGTTTGTAAGATTTTAGTTGTAAATAAAAATTTACAACTAACATCATTTACAATTTAAACCATTATCGATTCAATTAATAACATGCTTATTCAGAGAGATTCATTTCGGCTACATGTATTAACAGTCAAATATCATATTTGAAGTGACGAAGTAGAGGACTTACAGTATGAACAGCTTTAAGTTTCCTGGGGAGCCTTCCTTAGAAAAGTCTTGTCTTTTATCGATTATTTTCTACAACATAGTTTCAGTTGAATGATGATTTTTGTCTACTTTCAAAACACATGCAGAGGCTCAACATATATCTAAGCATTAGTAATCTGATTATGGTCTTGTAATTTTGAAAAAGACCATGGTGGGTACTATGGATTGGCTTGCTTAATCCAATCTTTGTCCTTTTTTCATTTTGGAATTCATTTATTGTATTCAAACACTTGAAATTATCCTTAGCAACATACTAAGAAATTATACTTTCTCAATAGTTTTTTATTCTGAGAAGGATTTTAGAAGTATAAATATGCCGTTATAGCCATAGAGGAAAGTGTCAGTTTTCTCAATTTGGTGAATATTTTTCTTTTCCTTATTTTTTTGAGGGGGGAAGAAGTTGGCATTATCTTTATTTATTTGTTTTTTCAGGAGTACATCATATATTTCAATTTCTCTATAGACTACATCATGTTCACCACCCAGAGACTAATTACAATCCCTCACCACATGCATGTGCCTAATCATCCCTTTCCTCCTTCTCCCTCCTCCCTTCCCCTCTGGTAACCACCAATCCAATCTCTGTCTCTATGCAATTGTTTGTTGTCATTTTTGTCTTCTACTTATGAGTGAGATCATATGGTACTTGGCTTTGTCCCTGACCTATTTCACTTAGCATAATACTATCAAGGTCCATTCATGTTGTCACAAATAGCTGGATTTCATCATTTCTTATGGCTGAGTAGTATTCCATCGTGTATATATGCCACATCTTCTTTACCCAGTCGTCCATTGATCAGTGCCTAGGTTGCTTCCAAGGCTTGGCTATTGTGAATAATGCTGCAATGAACATATGTGTGCAAGTATCTTTATGCATTCGTGTTTACATGTTCTTTGGAAAAATACCCAGAAGTAGAATAGCTGAATCATATGGTAGTTCTATTCTTAATTTTTTGAGGAATCTCAATACTGTTTTCTGTAGCGGCTGCACCAGTTTGCACTCCCATAAGCAGTGTATGAGAGTTTCCTTCTCTCCACACCTTCTCCAACACTTGTTTCCTGTCTTGTTAATTATAGTTATTCAGATGGGAGTGAGGTGATATCTCATTTTAGTTTTGATTTGCATTTCACTGATAGTTAGTAATGTTGAACAGCTTTTCATGTACCTGTTGGCCATCTGTACATCTTCTTTGGAGAGATCCTGTTCAGATCTTTTGCCCATTTTTTAATGGGGTTGTTAGTTTTTTTGTTGTTGAGATGTATGTGTTCTTTATATATTTTGGATATTAACTCCTTATCAGATATGTGGTTTGCAAATATATTCTCCCAATTGTTAAGTTGTCATTTCATTTTGTTGATGGTTTCCTTTGCTGTGCAAAAGATTTTCAGTTTGATGTAGTCCCATTTGTTTATTTTTTCTATTGTTTCCCTTGCCCAATTAGACATGGTACTTGAAAATATGCTGCTAAGACCAATGCCAAAGAATGTACTGCCTATGTTTTCTTCTAGAAATTTCATGGTTGCAGGTAGTACATTCAAGTCTTTAATCCATTTTAAGTTAATTTTTGGGTATGATGTAAGATAATGGTCTACTTTCATTCTTTTTCATGTGGCTGTCCAGTTTTCCCAGCACCATTTGTTGAAGGGACTTTCCTTTCTCCATTGTAGGTTCGTGGCTCCCTTGTTGAAAATTAGCTGTCCTAGATGTGTGCGTTTATTTCAGGGCTCTTGGTTCTGTTCCATTGATCTGTGTGTCTGTTTTTGTGCCAGTGCCAAGCTGTTTTGGTTACTATAGCTTTGTAGTTTATTTTGAAATCAGGGAGTTTGAAATCTCCACCTTTGCTCTTTTTTTCTGAGGAGTCCTTTGGCTATTCGGGGTCTTTTCTTGTCCCATATAAATTTTAGGATTCTTTGTTCGATTTCTGTGAAAAATGTTCTTGGGGTTTTGATAGGGATTACATTGAATCTGTGGATTGCTTTAGGAAGTATGGACATTGTAACTATGTTAATTCTTCTAATCCAAGAGCATGGAATATCTTTCCATTTCTTTGTGTCTTCTTCACTTTCTTTCAACAATATTTTATAGTTTTCAGTGTAAAGGTATTTCACCTCTTTGGTTAAGTTTATTCCTAGATATTTTGTTCTTTTTGCTGCAATTGTAAATGGGATTGTATTCTCATTTTCTCTTTCTGCTGCTTTGTTGTTAGTGTATAGAAATGCAATTGATTTTTGTACATGGATTTTATATCCTGCAACTTTATTGTATTAATTTATTATTTCTAAAAGTTTTTTTGGTGGATTCATTAGGGTTTTCTGTATATAAAATCATGTCATCTGCTATTAGTGACAATTTCTCTTCTTCCTTTCCAATTTGGATCCCTTTTATTTCTTTTTCTTGCCTGATTCCTCTGGCTAGTACTTCCAATACCATGTTAAATAGGAGTGGTGAAAGTGCACATCCTTGTCTGCTTCCTGTTCTTAGAGGGGTAGCTTTCAGTTTTTCACCATGGAGAATGATCTTAACTGTGGGTTTGTCATATATGGCCTTTATTATGCTGAGGCACTTTCCTTCTATACCCATTTTATTCAGAGTGTTTATCATAAATGAATGCTGTATCTTGTCAACCACTTTGCATCTATTGAGATGGTCATGTGATTTTTATTCTTCATTTTGTTAATGTGGTGTATCATGTTCATTGATTTGCAGATGTTGAACCATCCCTGCATCCATGTAATAAATCCCACTTGATCATGGTGTATGATCTTTTTAATGTATTGTTGTATTCGATTTGCTAGTATTTTGTTGAGGATTTTTGCATCAATGTTCATCAGTGATATTGACCTTTAATTTTCTTTTTTTGTGTTTGTCCTTGTTTGGATTGGTACCAGGGTACTGTTGACTTTGTAGAATGAGTTCAAAATCTTCCCGTCTTCATCAATTTTTTGGAAGAGTTTGAGAAGGACAAGTATTAAGCCTTTTTTGAAGTTTGGTAGAATTCACCCAGGAAGCCATCTGGTCCTGGACTTTTATTTTGGGGGAGGTTTTTGAATACTGTTTTCATCTCCTTACTGGTGATTGGTCTATTCAAATTCTCTATTTCTTCTTGATTCAGTTTTGGTAGGTTGTAAGAGTCTAAGAATTTATCCATTTCTTCTAGATTATCCAATTTGTTGGCATATAGCTTTTTGTAGTGTTATCTTATAATCTTTTGTATTTCTGAGGGCTCTGTTGTAATTTCTCCTCTTTCCTTCCTGATTTTATTTATAAGGGCCTTCTGTCCTTTTTTCTTGGTGAGTTTAGCTAAAGTTTGTCAATTTTGTTTATCTTTTCAAAGAATCAGTTCTTGGTTTCATTGATTTTGTCTATTTTTTTTAGCCTCTATATCATTTATTTCTGCTCTGATTTTTATTATTTCCCTCCTTCTACTGATTTGGGGCTTTGTTCTTCTTTCTCCAGTTCCTTTAGGTGCGCTGTTAGATTGTCTATTTGAGATTTTCTTGTTTGTTGAGGTAGGTTTGTACTTCTACAAACTTCCCTATTAGAAATGCTTTAGCTGTATCTCATAAATTCTGTCATGTCGTATTTTCATTTGTCTCCATGTATTTGCTGATTTCTCCTTTGATTTCTTCATTGACCCAATCATTTTTCAGTAGCATTTTGTTTAATTTCCACGTATTTGTGGCCTTTCTGATTTTCTTCCTGTAGTTGATTTCTAGTTTCATATCATTGTGGTCAGAAAAGACGTTTGATATTATTTCAATCTTCTTAAATTTATGGTGACTTGTTTTGCGGCCTAATATGTGATCTCTCTTGGAGAATGTTCCATATACATTTGAAAAGAAGGTGTATACTTTGGTTTTTGGATGGAATGTTCTGTATAAAACTACTAAATCCATTTGGTCTAGTGTGTCATTTAATGCCAATGTTACCTTATTGATCTTCTGTTTGGAGGATCTACCCATTGATGTAAGTGGAGTGTTAAAGTCCCTTATTATTATTGTGTTAATGTCTATTTCTCCTTTTATGTCTGTTAATAATTGCTTTATATATTTAGGTGCTCTTATGTTGGGTGCAAAGATATTTACAAGTGCTATATCCTCTTCTTGGATTGTTCCCTTGATCATTATGTAGTGCTCTTCTTTTTTTCTTGTTACAGTTTTTGTTTTAAAGACTATTTTGTCGGATATAAGTTTTGCTACCCCAGTTTTCTTTTCAGTGCCATTTCTGCAAAGTATCTTTTTCCACCCCTTCACTTTCAGTTTGTGAATGTCTTAAGGTCTGAAATGTGTCTCTTGTATGCAGCGTATGTATGGTTCTTTTTTTTTAATCGAATCAGCCACCCTGTGCCTTTTGATGGGAGCATTTAGTCTATTGACACTTAATGTAGCTATTGATAAGTATGTACTTATTGCCATTTTGTTACTTTTTTCTAGGTATTTTAGTAGTTTTTTTCTCCTTTCTTCTTCTCTTGCTCTCTTCCCTTGTGGCTTGATGGCTTTATTTAGTATTGTATTTGGGTTCCTTTTGCTTAGTTTTTTGTGTATTTATTATAGGTTTCTAGTTTGTGATTACCATCATGTTCATGCATGATAACCTATGTATATAAATTAAGTTGATGGTCTCTTGGGTTGGAGCCCTTTCTAAAAGCTCTACTCTTTTACTCCCCTTCTCCCACCTTTTATGTTTTTGATATCATATCTAGCCTCTTTGTGTGTATCCTTTACCATCTTATCATAGAAATAGATAATTTTTTCCTATTTGTGGTCTTCCCTTTCTTTATTCAATATGTCCCTTTAGCATTTCTTGTAGGACTGGTTTCTTGGTGATAAAGTCCTTTAATCTTTTCTTGTCTGGGAAATTATCTCTCCTTTCATTCTGAATGGTCACCTTCCTGGGTAGAGTATTCGTGGTTGTAGTTTTTTTTCCTGTTAGCAGGTTAAATATACCATGCCACTCTCTTCTAGCCTATAATGTTTTGGCTAAGTCCTCTGATAGCCTTATGGGTTTCCTTTGTATGTAACTTGTTGCCTTTCTCTTGTGCCTTTTAGGATTCTCTCTTTACCTTTATACCTGGACATTTTAATTCTGATGTGTCTTGGTTTGGGCTTCTTTGGGTTTATCTTTTTGGGTGTTCCCTGTATTTCCTGTACCTAGATGTCTGCTTCCTTCCTTTGGTTAGGGAATTTTTCAGCTATTATTTCTTCAAATAGATTCTCTACCCCTTTATCTCTCTCTTCTTCTTCTGGGATACATATGACACAAATGTTAGTGCACTTAATGTTGCCCCAGAAGTCCCTTAGACTCCCTTCATTCTTTTAAATTCTTTTTTCTTTTAGCTGTTCAGCTTGGGTGATTTCTAGTCTTTCATCCAGCTCACTTATTTATTCCTCTGTGTCATCTACTCTGATTTTGAGTCCCTCTAGTGAATCTTTCAATTCCAGAATTGTATTCTTCATTTCTGATTGGTTCTTTTTAAAATATTTTCCAATTCTTTGTTGACATTCTCACTGATTTCACACATTCTTCTACCAATATCAGTGAGAATCCTTATAACGTTTTGGTTGAACTCTTTGTCAGGTAGATTGCTCATTTCTTTTTCATTTAGTTCTTTTTCTGGAGTTTTGTCATGTTCCCTTACTGGGAACATATTCTTTTTCCTCCTCATTTTGCCTCTTTCTCTGTGCGTATATCTATGTATTAGGTAGATCAGATACATCTCTTGATTTGGGAGTTGTGGCCTTAAGTAAGAGATGCCTTATGATTCCCAGCAGTGTGCTTGCCTCTCATCACCAGTTCCAAATGTTCCAGGAGTGACCCCTTTGTGGGGTATGCATGTCCTTCTGTTGTGGCACGGTTGCTTTTGCTGCATGTGCCCAGGGAGGCTGGGCTGTCCCCCTGGCCAGTCGTTTGTATTGCTCAGCTGTGTGTGACTGCTATGGACCCTTTGTTCACTTTATCAGGTGTGGGGTGCCCCAGCACAGTTGGCTGCAAGGTCTACGAGCACATTCCTTTTGTGGTGTTCCTGTTGAGTGAGTAGGCCTGATGTGTGGCTCGTTGTTAGCCTCAGGGGCTCACAATTACTGTAGACCTCCAGCCTACAAGGCTCTTGTCAGCTATCTCAGGATTGCAGCTGAGTGGGGCTGGCCCCAGGCATGGGAGCACCCAATTGCTTCAGACTTTGGAAGGTGGGGCCAATCCCCTTTGTGGCTGTTTGAGAAACACAAGCCATTGGCAGCTGAGAAAGCCTACTGCCCACAGAGCCACACAGGCCATCAACACAGACCTGCCCCATGCACACACCCCAACTCACTGAAGTGGAACCAGTTGCCCCACTGCAGAGCCTACACACTCCACCAATGCCCCATAGACTCCACCCACTCCTCATGCATGCCCTGCCCAGCAGAGGTGGGCCTTCTTGCCTGGCTGCAGAGAATCCAGGCACTTAGCCTATGCAGACTCACAAGTTGCCCAAGAGCTTGCTGTTGGGTGGAGCCAGTCCCTAGGACAGGCTGCTTTCCCTGGCTGAGCTGGATTAAATTGGTGTTCTAGTGGGTGGGGCAGACCTGAGATGAGAGGCCAGGGGAAGAACTCCAATAGCATCTGCCAGTGTCTGCATCAGCATGCTTGCACCAGGTCACCACCATGGCTGCTGCCAATGTCCCAGTCCCTGGAGAGGTCTCACCTCTCACCAAGATTCACCCAGAGCCTATTAGGTGAGTATCTTTTTACCACAGGACAGTGCAAATATTTTTGTGGAAATTTTATTTTGCTTTCTGAAATGGGTGAATTTGTGCATGGGCCCTTTAAGAGCTAATTTTTCCCCCTTATCCTCAATAGCTTTTCTGGGGGTATTCCCAGTTGTTGTTAGTAGCCACCAAGGCCAGATACTATGACTCTCATCTCACTTGTGCTGGGTCCAAAAAATGCTTATAGTGACTACACTCCCCTGCTCATTTCCCCCACTCCTCTAGGGAAGGCTGTACCTTTGGGTTGTTCCAGGGCAGCTGCGAGGTGCTGCAGCTTGCAAAGGAGGCTTTTTTTTTTTCTCTCCAGAAGGGAATTTCTGCCTTTTGCACCTCAGTCAGTACTGCCACTTGTTGCAGGGGTTATTTTTATCTAGTTTTCACTTCTCTCTCAGAAGTAATTTTTCCAAGAGTAGTTCTAAGTCTCCTGCGTCCATGGGAGGAGGTGAGTTCAGAGTCTGCCTACACCACCATCTTGACACCAACTTCTTAATATCCATTTTAACTTCATCTATTATACAGAGGCTAGAAAGTTAATACTAACAATAGTAAAAAGAACAATAGTAATAATAACATTACATTTTCTAGATTCCCTTGCAACTAGGGTTCAGTACCTGATCTGGATTTTAGAAATCAGATATATGTCTGTGAGGCTAATTCAGAAATGCATCATGTCAGGAGAGGGGCAGGATGAGGAGTATTCATTTTACTAGTGCAAACTGTGGTGGATGTGATATGGTTTTGGAACTTAGAACCATAAAGTCTGCTTCCAAATTTGGTATGCAATCTCCTGAATTATCAGGTTCATGCAATCGTAGGAGTAGCCATCCTAATTTCAGCCAAGGTTTGGTGCTTTAGGGGGCTTGCATTTGTTTTTAGAAGCAAAGCAGATTATAGCCTACTCTTCCAGCCCTCCCAACAAGCAAATAAGCATTTAATTTCCCTATTAAATTTCTTTCTGCCTAAACTAGCTAGAGTGGATATTTAGTTATCTTCAACTAAACACTGATCTATACAGAATTTCTGTAACAATGTTTTCTTTGTTCCTAAAAATTTATAACAATAGAAAAGTACAAAAAACCCCAACAATCATGAACAATTTCAACATCGTGTCTATGGATAGTTGCTAATCCATATTTTTCTGAGGGGGACCTCGTATTCTCTCATGTTGCTGGAGTTCTCATTCAGATTTTCTATTTCATCATGATTCAGTTTTTGTATGTTGTATGTTTCCAGGATTTTATCCATTTCTTCTTGGTTATGCCTTTTGTTGGCAAATGATTTTCATACTGCTCTCTTACAATTCTTTTTATTTCAGTGGCATTAGTTGTAATGTCTCCTTTTTCAATTCTGATTTTGAATATTTGAGACTTCTCTCTTTTTTCTTCATCTAGTTAACAGTTTACTTGTTTTGGTAATCTTTTAAAAAGCCAACTGTGATTTTAGTTGATTATTCTATTGTTTTAATTTTATCTAATTTGTTTATTTCTGCTCTAACCTTTATTATTTCCTTCCTTTTGCTATCTTTGGGTTTAATCGTGATTGTCTATTTAGGTTTTCCATTTCTTGTTGGTTCAATTTTGGGAGTTTGCATGAGTCTAAGAATTTACCCATTTCTTCCAGGTTGTCCAATTTGTTGGTATATAGTTTTTCATAGTATTCTCTTATAATCATTTGTATTTCTGTGGTATCCATTGTAATTTCTCCTCTTTCATTTCTATTTTTATTTATTTGAGCCTTCTCTCTTTTTTTCTTAGTCAGTCTGGCAGAGGGTTTTCCAATTTTGTTTATCTTATCAAAGAACCTGCTCTTTGTTTCATTGATCCTTTCTACTGTTTTTTTGGGTTTCTATTTCATTTATTACTGCTCTGATTTTTATTTCCCTCCTTTTGCTGACTTGGGGATTTGTTTGTATTTCTTTTTCTGGTTCTGTTAGGTGTAGTTTGAGGTTGCTTATTAAGGATTTTTCTTGTTTGTTAAGATGGGCCTGTACTGCTATGAGTTTCCCTCTCAGGACCACCTTTGCTGGATCCCATATGAGTTGGTATGGTGTATTTTCATTTTCTTTTGTCTCCAGGTATTTTTTGATTTCTCCTTTAACTTCTTCAATGATCCATTTGTTGTTCAGTAGCATGTTGTTTAGTCTCTACATCTTTGTCACTTTCCCAGTAGTTGATTTCTAGTTTCATAGCATTATGGTCAGAAAAGATGCTTGTTATGATTTCAATCTTCTTAAATTTAATGAAGTTTGACTTGTTCCCTAACATATGGTGTATCCTTGAGAATGTTCCCTGCATGCTTTAGGAGAATGTGTAATCTGCTGTTTTGGAGTGGAGTGCTCTGTATATCTATTAAGTCCATCTCATTTAGCTTGTCGTTTAAGTCCATTATTTCCTTATTGTCTTTTTGTCTGGATGATTTATCCTTTGTGGTAAGTGGGCTGTAAAAATTCCCTATTATTATTATGGTGCTGTTAATATCTTCTTTTAGGTTTGGTAATAGTTGCTTTATGTACTTTGATGCCCCTGTATTGGGCGCATGTATATTTATAAGGGATATATCTTCTTGGTGAAACATCCCTTTTATCATTATATATTGCCCCTCTGTCTCTCATTACCTGTTTTATCTTGAAGTATACTTTGTCTGATATAACTATGGCAACCCCAGCCTCCTTTTGTTTGCCATTAGTTTGGAGTATTGTCTTCCATCCTTTTACTCTAAGCCTGTGTTTGTCTTTAGAGGTGAGATGTGCTTCCTGGAGTCAGCATATTGTTCGATCTTGTTTTTTAATCCATCCCGCCACTCTGTGTCTTTTGAATGGAGAATTCAGTCCATTTACATTCAGAGTGAGTATTGATATATGAGGGCTTAATGTTGCTATTTTATGGCTCATTTTCTGGTTCTTTTGCACTTCCTTCCTTTCTCGTCCCATGTGTTTCAGACTACCAATTCAGTTTGTTAGTACTGCATGATGATTCTCTTAGTTTTGTCTTTATTTGTCATATATGATTCTGTTCTGATTATCTGTTTAGTGGTTACCACGAGGTTTGTATAAGAAATATCATGGATAATATCCATTTTCTGATGGCCTCTTATTTCCTTAGACTAAATGAATTGAATCCCTTTCCTCTTCCCCTTCTAAGTTCTTATTGTTACTACTTATTCCATCTTGTCTTGTGAGTGTGTGTTTAAAGTGATGTGGTTATATTCCTTTTATGGTGTTTTCCTTCCCTTAATCTTGATTTTTATAATTGTTTGTAACCTATTCTGATAGAGACCTACAATTTTTCTTTTTATTCTACTTATTTGTCTCCTTGCTCAAAGCTTTGTATCCCCTTTCTCTTTTGTTTTCAGGTATGAGAGCCTTCTTGAACATTTCTTGTCGTGGGTGTCTTGTGGTAATGAACTCCATTAGCTTTTGTTTATCAGTGAGACATTATTCCTCCATCATATTTGAAGTATATTTTCTCTGGATAGAGTATTATTGGCTGAATGTTTGTGTCTTTCAGAATTTTGAGTATATCATTCCAGTCTCTCCTAGCCTGTAGAGTTTCTGTCAAGAAATCAGCTGAAGGTCTGATGGGAATTCCTTTGTACATTATTTTATTTTTTTGTTTAGCTGTCCTTAATATTTTTTCTTTGTTGTTGACTTTTGCTGGCTTTACTACTATATGCCTTGGAGTTGTTCTTTTCATGATTATATATTTAGGAGCTCTATTGACTTCATTCACTCTTATTTCCAGCTCATTCCCCAGGTTTGGGAAGTTCTCAGCTATTATTTCTTTGAACAAACTCTCTGGTCCTTTTCCCCTTTCTTCTCCTTCAGGAATATCTATAATCCTTAGGCTGCAATTCCTAATTTACTGGGATGTTTCTTGAAGAATTTCTTCATTTCTTTTTAGTCTTAGTTCTCTCTCTTCTGCCTGGATTTCTGCATTCCTATCCACAATAATGCTTATTTTCCCTCCATATTGTCAGTTTTGTTCTTTAAAGATTCCAGATTTTCCTTTATCTCATCCATTGTGTTTTTCATCTCCAAGTTTTCTGATTGGTTTTTCTTTAGGGGTTTAATCTCTTTTGTCAAGAAATTCCTGAATTCATTCAATTGTCTATCTGAGTTTACTTGTAATTTATTGAGCTTTTGTATGATAGCTATTTTGAATTCTCTGTCATTTAGGTGATAGATTTTTTTGCCTTCAGGGCTGGTTTTTGGGTGTTTGTCATTTTACTTCTGGTCTGGAGATTTAATATATTTTTGTATAGAGCCTGAAGATTTTGGCTTACTATTTCTCATGATGAGGATATCTTGTTGCAGTTTCCACCTGCCACCACTGGGTGTGGGTCAAGAGCTGTGTATTCTGAGCCCACTGTGGTCAGCAACCAGACTGTGCTGAAGCACAGGGCATGTGTAGGGAGGGGCTATCTCTTTCACTTGCCCTTTCCTGGGAGCTTCTTTCTTCCCTCACTATTGCTCTCCTGGGGTGCTTGGATATGAACCACATGCCCACAACAGTTCCATTGTTGCTTCCTTGTGGGAATTTTCTCAATAGTCTGTGAGAAAACTTGGAGAGTGATAGTTTTCCCACAGAGGGCCGCCTCTCCTCCCTCTGTGTCTGTGAGCCATTTGGGCCTGAGTTACCAATTGAATGGGGATGGGGAGTAGTCCTCCTTACCTTTCCCCACTTGTTCTGGGGCTTCCTGTGCCCCCTCCTTCAGATGCACAACTGTATGTGTCTCTTAGATGTCTTTTGTGATATGTGATTGTCCTCGGTTGGTATGCAAATGATGTTTTTATTGTATCTTATGGGGCAGAGATTTTAAAGCTCACTCTGCCGTGATGCTGAAGTCACTCTCATCTTTTGTTTTCTGGTTGTTCTATATTTCCATTGTTTTATTTTCCTTGTATTCCATCTACCATTTCAGTTAGGTGTTTTCTGTGATGTTTTTCTCAGTTTTATCTTTATTTATGATTTGTGACTTTGCTCTGATTTTTTTTTTTTGGTTACCATGAGGGTTTTATATAAGATCTCATAGATGAGGTAGTCCTTTTTCTGATTGTCTCTTACATCCATTAGCCTATGCAGGTTCCATCACTTTTCTCTTCCCCTTGCTTGTTTTTGTTGTCACAATTTATTTTTTTGTGTCTTTTGAGTTTGTGACCAAATTGATGTGGTTATGTTTAATTTTGATGCCTTCTTTCCCTTTATGTTATAATCAAGTGTTTACTAACCTATTCTGATACAGAGTTGCAATTTTCTGATCTGCATATCTATTTATCTCCTTGCTCAAAGGTTTGTAAACTTTTGCCTTTTGGTTTCAGGTAGGAGGGCGCCTTTTAATATTTCTTGTAAGGCAGATCTAATGGCAATGAACTGCCTCCGATTTTTTGGTTTGAGAAAGCTTTTATTTCTCTGTCGTATCTGAAGGGTAATTTTCCTGAGTAGAGTATTCTTGGCTGACAGTTTTTGTCTTTCCATATTTTCAGTATATCATTCCACTTTCTTCTAGCCTGTAGTGTTTTTGCTGAGAAATCTGCTGAAAACCCGATGGGTTTTTTTTTGTAGTTATTTTCTTCTCTCTGACTGCCCTTAATATTCTCTTTCTCATTGACTTTTGACAGTTTTAATATTATATGCCTTGGAGAAAGTATTTTTGCATTGAGGTAATTAGGAATTCTATAAGCTTCATGTACTTGTATATTCAGTTTCTTCCCCAGGTTTGGGAAGTTCTCAGCTATTATTTCTCTGAATAAGCTTTCTGCTCCTTTCTCCCTCTCTTCTCCTTCTGGGATACCTTGTATCCTTATGTTGGTTTTCTAGTTGAGTTGCATATTTCTCATAGAATTCCTTCAGTTTTTTAAAGTCAGTTCTCTCTCCTCCTCCACCTGAATAACTTCTAAATTTCTATCTTACTAATTCTCTCTTCCATATGGCCTGTTGTGTTTTTAATTCTTTCCACTTTATTTTTCATTTCATTAATTGTGTTCTTCATCTCCAGAAGGTGTGGTTTTTTTTTTTTTAGAATTTCAGTATCTTTGTTGAAGTACTCATTTTGTTCATTAATTTTCTTCCTGAGATCATTGAACTGTCTTTCTGAGTTTTCTTTTAAACTCATTGAGTTTCTTTTTGACAGCTATTTTGAATTCTCTGTCAGTTAGACTACAATCTTCTGTGACTTCAAGTTTTGTTTCTGGAGAGTTGTCATTCTTTCTTTTTTGCCATGTTACTGTAGTTCTTCATGGTACTTGATGAATTGATCCTCTGTGCATTTCTGGTAGTTACCACCATTCTTATTTGCATATGGCTTTAGTTACTTTTGTTCTGAGCTGCTGCTTCTTGTATTTGAGGGCCTGCATTTTCCACCCTCCATTGCCTGTGCTAGAGGCATTGTCTGTGCCCTCCTTGTGCCACTTCTTCCTCTGAGGTTGCTGATGCCTTGCTGCTTAAAATGTCACCACAGTCTCAGGTGTCACCCTTGTGGTCACCAGGCTTTGAGCACTTCTGCCACTACTGGAGCTTGCTGGATCTCCTGTTTCCCCACTGGCTCTCCATGGGCTCTTCTTGGGCTCAGATGCTGCTGCCTTATGCATCACCTGCACTGCCGCTCCTGGGTTATCTGGCGTATTGGCAGCACCACTGCCAGGGCTGCTGGGTTCATGCATGTTGCTGTTGCCTCCAGGGGCCTGGGTTCTTGTATGCAGCCCCAACTGCTTGTAAAGCTGGTGTCAGGGGTGGGTCTCTTGTTCTGCTGTGGTTCCTGAATCCTCAGGTAGCAGGTGCCACCTGCCACTTCTGGTGAAGGGGCAGGGGCTAAGCTGCAAGTGTTGTTGCTGGTCCTGTAGCCTCTGGTCACTGGTGCATACCTGTGTGATTTTTGAGACCTCAGATCAGGGCACCTTGTTCCTGCTTGGGGAATGCACGTTTTAGATGCTGTCACCACTGCTGGAAAGGCTGGTGCCACTCCCAGAGGAGGAGGAGGGTTCTGGTTCACCAGCAGTGCCGTGTGTCCTGAAGCCTCAGGACCTGTGCACCACCTACCACTGCTGGTGGGGGGCAGGGGTAAGTTGCAAGTGGGAGTCATTGCTGCTCATGCAGCCTCTGCTTGCTGGTGTGCACTGGTGTGCTTTGAAACCTCAGGTCAGGGCACCCCCACCTCTGCTGAGGAAGTTTGCATTTTGGATGCTGTTCCCACTGCTGGAAAGATTGGCATCACTGCGAGGGGAGGTGGAGGGAGTTAAGTCTCCAGCACCACTCTGTGTTCTGATTCCTCAGGAAGTGAGCTCCACTTAGCACTGCTGGGTGGGTCAGGAGCTAAGCTGCAAGTGCTGCGTTTGCCCTTGCAGCCTGTGGTCACTGGAGTGTGCACTGGTGCTGAAGATCTGCATTTTAGATTGCCACCACTGGGGGAGGGGGAGGGATCTGGTCCCCTACTTCCCAGAGGTCTTGTCTACTCACCTTCAGATGTACAGATGCATGAATCTGTCAGGTGTCATGTTGTGCTGTGCAGGGAGTGTTTTTTGGTCAATGGATGTCTGAGTGATTGGAATTTAGAGAGGAGAGACAAAGGGAACAAGTCACTCTGCCATGAAGTTGATGTCATCTCTCTACAGTTTTTTTTTTGTTGTAACTTCTATAGGTGTTTTCTTTGTGATTATCATGGAAATTATGGGAAATATCTTGTGGTTATTGAACTTTATTTTAAATTGATAACAACTTCAGTTTATTCACAAAGCAAAATGCTCCACTTTTACATTTCCTTTCCTACTTTATGTTATTGATGTCAAAAATTACATTTTTATTTTTTATTTATTTATTTTTTTGTGAGGAAGACCAGCCCTGAGCTAACATCCGTCGCCAATCTTCCTCTTTTTGCTGAGGAAGACTGGCCCTGGGCTAACATCCGTTCCCATCTTCCTCTACTTTATATGGGATGCCGCCACGGCGTGGCTGACGAGCAGCGCGTCGGCGGGCGCCTGGGATCTGAACTTGCGAACTGCCAAGCGTGGACTAAACCGCTGCGCCACCGGGCGGCCCCCTGCATTTTTATATTGTTGATCAACTGACATAATTTTATAGTCACAGTGTGTTTAATACTTTTGCATTTTAACTCTTATACCAGAATTAAAATGGATTTTCATGCCACCATTACAGCATTTCAGTATTTGTTTTTATACTTACTTTTTCCCAGTGAGCTATACACTTTCATATGCTTTCTTTTTGTTCCTTAACTTTTTTTCATTTCAACTCTGAGGATTCCTTTAACATTTCTTTTAAGGCAGGTCTATGGGTGATGTACTCCTTCAGTTTTGGTTTATCTGCGTAAGTCAATATCTTCATTTTTGAAGGACAATTTTGCTAAGTACAGTATTTTTGGTCAGCTGTTTTTTATTCATTACTTTGAATATATCACCCCACTCCCTTCTGGCCCGAAAGGTTTCTGTTGAGATATCCACTGATAGTCTTTTTTTCAATTGAGGTAACAATGGTTTATAATATTATGTAGATTTCAGGTGTACATTGTTGTATTTTGACTCCTGTATAAACTACATCATGTTCACTACCAAAAGTGTGGTTTCCATCCACAACTGTACAAATGACCCCCTTTATCCCTTTCTCCATCCCCTCACCACACCTTTTCCCTCTGGTAACCACCAATCTGTTCTCTCTATGTGTTTCTTGTCGTTGTTTTATATCTTCCACATATGAGTGAAATCATACATTTGTCTTTCTCTGCCTGACTTATTTTGCTTAGCATAATACCTTCAAGGTCCATCCATGTTGTCACAAATGGCAAGGTTTCACCTTTTTTATGGCTGAATAGTATTCCACTGTGTGTGTGTGTGTGTGTGTGTGTGTGTGTGTATATACACACATCACATCTTCTTTATTCATTCATCAACAGGTACTTAGGTTGCTCCCTAGTCTTGGCTGTTGTGAAAAATGATGCAGTATCATAGGGGTTCATATATCTTTCTGAATTATTGACTGATTATCTTAATCTGAGTTCCCTTATATATGACAAGTTGCTTTTGTCTTCCTGCTTTCAAAATTCTCTCTTTTCTTTGAATTTTGACAATGTTTTTATACTGTGTTTCAATGTGAACTTCTTTGGCATCATCATATTTGGGCTTCTTGTATCTGGAGGTCAATTTTGTTTCCAAATTTAGGAAGTTTTCAATCCTATTTCTTTAAATCAACTTTCTTCCACTTTCTTTCTCTCTGCTTCTGAGTCTCCCATAATGTGTTTATCAGTCTTTATGATGGTGTCCCAGGTCCCTTAGGCTTTCTTTATTTAATTTTTTTCATTCTTTTTTCTTTTTGTTCTTCTGACTGGATAATTTCAAATCACCCTGTCTTTGAGTTCACTGATTCTTCTTGGATAATTCTGCTTTTGATCTCCTCCTGTAAATTTTTTTTGTTCAATTATTGCATTCTTCAGTTCCAAATTTTCTGTTTTGTTTTTTAAAATATTTCTCCTTTGTTGAAATTTTCATTTTGTTCATGCATTGTTCTCCTGACCTCAGTGAGCACATTTATGATGGAGATTTTGAGTTCTTTGTCAGGTAATTCATATATCTCCATTATTTTAGGGTTAGTTTCTGCAGATTCATTTTTTTCCTTTTATTGAGCCATTTCTCCCTGTTTCTTCCCATTCCTTGTAACTTTCTGTTGGTATCCAAGCATTTGAAAAAACTTCTTCCCCTTCAAGTCTTTACAGATTGACTTCATACAGTGAAAGAACATAACCAATCAGCCTGAGTAGAGATTCTGTGTGTTTTTCAAGCCTTTTCTGTGGATGTGTTTGCTCTGGACTTTTGTGTGTAGATTTCTAATTAGAGGGATTTGCCAGTTTCTTGTTTTCAGGAGCTTATAATCTCTTGCTCCCTTTGGTGTCTGTCTGCTGTACTGCATATTCTCTGAAGCATCAACATGCCACCCAGCTTGTTTTTGTTTTCAGTTGCCCCCAGGCACCTAGAGCATGCCAGTTTCCACTAACACCTCAAGTTGTGGTTGACAGATGCCAGTCTCTTGGGCAGTCCCCCTAAGAGCACTTGAGGTAGAGACTGTGGAGCTGTATAAGCCTTTATCTGTTGTAGTGTGTCCCCTCTGGAGCAGCAGCACACTGTCCAGCTCTTTTTCAGTCTCATTGGCCTCCAGATACCCACAGTGTGCCAGGTCCTTTCTACACTCTGAGAAAGGTGAGAAAAAAGCAGTCTCTCAAGCAGTCACCCAGAAAGCAGAATATTGAATACAGGTTCTCTTCTTTTCTTTTGCCCCCTGAGGGAAAGGCCTCATAGCTGTTTTGACCTCTTTGTGTTGTAATTTGTGTCTTCTGGAGCTGCAGAACCCTGCTCAGCTCTTTTGTTTTTTGGTGGCCCCAAGGCATCAAGAGTATGCCTGGTTTTGTCAGCACTCTGAGACAGGCCAGACAGAAACTAGCTCCTTTATCTTCACCACCTCCTAAATCAGAACTTTGAATGTGTTGTCCAGTCTTCTTTCCCCACCCCCAAGGAAGAACTAAGAGAAAGGAATTTCCTCTTGATCATGTCACCCTATGCCAGGGGGATGGACCATGGCAAGAGGATGCCATGAAGTTTCCTTTAGCTTTTATGTGGCTTGTTTTGTGCTTGCCTGGGGTGCAGGAGTCTCTTAGCTGGTTTATAGATATTTCATGAAGGGAATTGGTCTGTGTATTGTTGTTAAAGCGTTGTCTCAATGGGAGAAAGGAGGGTCTGGGGCTTCTTATTTCGCTATTTTGTCAGTGGATTCTTTTTGCTTGCATATGAATATCACCTGCTATAATCATTTTATCAGAGGAATTTTAATGCTTATTATTCATCTGTGGACCATTCTGAATAAGTATATTTGTAGATCTGTTCTTTTTGTGCATCTAATTTATGTATGTTAGATTTGTGTGAATGTGTTCATTGATTTATTTATTCAAAAAATCATTATTTAGATGTTCTTATGTGCCAGACACTGTTATATGCACTGGGGATACAATAAACCAATAAAAATAAAGGCCCTGCCATTGTGGAGCTTACATTTTACTGGATGAGGTAGATGATAAACAACAATAAAAATAGGTAGATATTATAACATTAAGTATTAGTAAGTACTATGAAGAAAAAATAGTGTAAGGAGACAGACAAGGATGACAGGTGCCATTTTGTATAGGGTAATCATGTAAAGCCTTTCTGTGGAACTAATACTTGAGTAGAAATCCAAATCTGCATTAAAATGCATATGTATAGGGTTTTCTACACAGAGGAAAGAGTACAAAGTCTCTGAGGTAGTATTGTTGTTGGAGAAGAGGGAGAATCCCCCTGCCCTTTCCCTTAAGGTTCTTATGGCCAGTCAAATAATTAAAAAGTCCGGTTAGCAGGAGAAAATAAAACAAAGTTTAATAACATGTATACATGGGTGAGACCCAGGGAAACTGAGTAACTAAGACATCTGGTCGAGTTTGTCATCTTAAATAGCATCTTCAGGTACAGGCAAAGGAGGATGTTGGAGGTAGTGGTTTTGACATAATCTAAACCTTGTTTATGACTCATTTTACAATTTCCAGTTCTTTCCATCAGGCCTGACTCAGTTTCCCTACTTACTCACTAGGATTAAACATTTCAATCGCCTCTGGCTAGGAATGAAGGAATTTACCTCAGGAGGTGATCAATGACTTTAATCTCCTGCCTACATGCTCTTTGAGGCACACCATACCTTGGACTGCAAGATTACATTTTTTTATTGATGTCTTAATAGTTTATAACACTGTGGGGTTTTAGTTGTACATTATTGTTTGTCCGTCACCATGTCGATGTAACCCTTCACCCCTTGTGCCCACCCCCCACACCCCTTCCCCTTGGTAACCACCAATCAGTTCTCTCTGTCCGTGTGTTCATTTATATTCCATATATGAGTGAGTTCATGCAGTGTCTGTCCTTCACTCTCTGGCTTATTTCACTTAACATAATACTCTCTAGGTCCATCCATGTTGTTGCAAATGGGACAATTGTGTCCTTTCTTATGGCTGAGTAGTATTCCATTGTATGTATATACCACATCTTCTTTAGCCAATCATCAGTCGAGGGACACTTGGGTTGCTTCCACTTCTTGGCTATAGTGAATAATGCTGCACTGAACATAGGGGTGCATAAGCCTCTTGTGATGGTTGATTTCATGTCCATTGGGTAGATGCCCAAGAGTGGGATTGCTGGATCATACGGTATTTCTATTTTTAATTTTTAAATTTTTTAAGTTACATCTTGCTTATCAGCCCCCATGCTGTGAAACAAACCAGAAACTTTCTTGACAAGATAACCTAACACTTTCTCCTTTGACATTTTTAAAGTAGTAAAATTAGTTCATACATGTTAACCTTTAAAATCGTATATAATGGCGCCAAACAGACACTTGCACTGCAGCTCTTTACTGCCCATGGGTCCTGTCCCCATGCTGAACATGAAATAAAGGTGCATGAATGAAGAGGCTCGTGTCTGAAAATTCTTTTCAGACTCGCAACTCAGTGGCCCCACATCATTTTGGGACTTCAAAGGGGAGGAAGACAATTCACATGGAGATGGAAAAGCAAATGTTTGTTAGACAATTGTTTACTGGGCCACCTATAGAGGATGTGGCCCAAGAGACAGAATTTCGATAAGATGGGCTCATTGGTCCCTTTGTTATCACACATTTTATATTATACTATAGTTATCTCATAGTATTAGCTCCTTCCTGGAACAGGCCTTCTATCTTAAATTCTTTTAGCCAATTTGGGGGAAGGCTAAATGTTCTTCCTGAGTCTTCTGAGTCTTTATTGTCTTCAGCTTGAAATAATCTGCTTGCCAGAATGGCACATCTTGGGGCGGCCTGCCCTGAAGCCCATTAGTGTGCTTTTTGTGTTTTAAGAATAGGAGACCAGTGTGACTGGAACAGAGTGAGAAAGGGGGAGAGTGACAGGATATGAGGTCAGAAAGATACTGGGTAACCAGATTATATAGATCTTTGTGGTCCACAAGAATGATTTTGGATTATATCTTGAGTGCAGAAGTGGAGAAGGTCTTGAAAAGAAGAGTAATATGATTTGACATTTTAAAAGAGTTTCTTGGATAATATATAAAGGGCAAACTATGAATGTTAAGTGTGGAAGAAAGAAGACAAGTTAAGAAGCTATTTTATTTATCTATGCAATCAGTTCTCTAGGGGCAATGTGAAATCCTACCCTTCATTTTGTTGCATTCACATTGGTTCAAAACTCAAATATGATAAGAAAGGTATACAATGAAATATCTCACTCACATCCTTGTCCTTTTATCTTCCCAGTTTCCAAAATGCTCCCATAGGTAAACATTGTTGTTAGCTTTCTTGTGTGTTCTTCCAGAGTTTTCTCATGTATATGTAAATAAATGCAAATGTAAATTCTTATTTCCCCCAGTTTTTACATTCACCAAAGACCATATACCATATATCATATATACTTTTCTGCATGTTGATTTTTTAGCTCACTATATCTTGAAGGTCTTGTATTTCTTGTATATACATGCATATCTGTAGGATAAATTCCAAGAAATGAAGATGTTTGGTCAGAACTTATGCATTTATAATTTTGGTAGTTATTGCCAAATTTCTATCCATAAGGTTTATGCCAATTTGCACTCTTACCTGCAAAGTACAAAAGTGTCTGTTTCTCTGCAGTGTTGAGAATGGATAAGTTCTGAGAAAGATAGAGCTTACCTGAGATGAGCAGACAATAATTATTCTGCCAGGATTGCATTTTAAGACTGGGAGAGGGGCTTTCTGGGTGGAAAATATTTGCTTGTCCATTGCTAAGATGGACTCCAAATGGGAGGAACATCAATAAGAACTTTCTCAAAATTAAAGGAAGTGTAGAAGCCCATGGCAATTTCTGTGTTTTTTTTTTTTTCATTTTGGAGACAGGAAGGATAGTGTAAACACTCCAGCTGTAAGGACTCTGAAGAGTTGTAAATACCTTACATCTCCTGTTTTTGTTATCTGCTGTTTTTTTGAAATAAATATGCATTGGATACTTGAATTGGGCACCAAAAGCAGTGGCAAATGGAGAGACTGTCCTCTCAAGAGAAACTCCAAAGTAGTATGGATGTGGCAACAATGAAAGGCAAAGGAGGTGAGCAGAATAACTCTAAGATCTTCATGAAGAAAATGAACAAATCAGGAGCTGGGGGAGGCTATAGAAGAAGCCTAGAAACTGAGAAATAGAAAGACTAACATGAAGTTATATTGTATACATATTCACTCCCATATCCCAAGAAACACTGTGCTAGTGGGGCCGCCCGGTGGCGCAGCGGTTTAGTCTGCGCTTGGCAGCCCGGGGTTCCCGAGTTCGGATCCCGGGCGCCCGCCGACGCACTGCTTGTCAGCCATGCTGTGGCGGAGTCCCATATAAAGTAGAGGAAGATGGGCACGGATGTTAGCTCAGGGCCAGTCTTCCTCAGCAAAAAAAAGGGGAGGACTGGAACAGATGTTAGCTCAAGGCTGGTCTTCCCCACAAAAAAAAAAAAAAAAAAAAAAAAAGAAACACTGTGCTAGTGCTTCTCACCATCCAGCTGCCATTCAAGTTATTGGAAGTGAAAGACAGAGAACCCTATGTCATTCCTTTTAAGCTCAATCAATAAACATTGGCTCATAGCTACTAGGTGCCAGGCTCCATGCTAGATGCAGAGTGGAGCTAATGAGTAGGTGGATTACTAGGCAACTACTTAAAGAAATTACCTATATTTTAAGGGAAAATTGTATGTTCTGAGGCAGGATGAAGAGGGAAAAGGAGCTGATAATGCTTTCTTTTTTCCTGCAGCTGTTATTATGGCTGTGCAGGGGCTGTCATGTAATTTTTTTGGCCTTTTTTAATTGAAATATAATTGGTAGACAATATTATATTAGTTTCAGGTTTACAACACAATGATTCAACATTTATATACGTTACAAAATGATCACCATGGCAAGTCGAGTAACTGTCTGCCACCATACAAAACTATTACAATATTATTGACTATTTTCCCTATGCTGTACATTACTTTCTCATGACTTATTTATTTTATAACTAGAAGTTTGTACCTCTTAATGTTCTTCACTTATTTCACCTATTACCCCATTCACCTCCCCTCTGACAACCACCAACTTGTTTGTATTTATGAGTTTATTTCTGTTTTGTTTTGTTTGCTCATTTGTTTTGTTTTTTAGATTCCACATATAAGTGATGTTATGTAGTATTTGTCTTTGTCTGACTTATTTCACTTAGTGTAATTCCCTTGAGGTCCATGCATGTTATGCAAATGGTAAGATTTTATTCTTTTTTTATGGAGGAGTAATATTCCATTGGATATATATGCCACATCTTCTTTATCCATTCATTTATCAATGGACACTTAGGTCACTTACATATCTTGACTATTGTAAATAATGCTGCAATGAGCGTAAGTGTACATATATCTTTTCAAATTAGTGTTCTCATTTTCTTTGGATAAAAACCTAGAAGTGAAATTGCTGGATTGTATGGTAGTTCTAGTTTTAATTTTTGAGGAACCTCCATACTGTTTTCTATAGTGGCTGCACCAATTTACATTCACTCCAACAGCATACAAGGGTTCCCTTTTCTCCACACCCTCACCAAGCACTCATTATTTGTTGTCTTTTTAATAATAGCCATCCTGACAGGTGTGAGGTGATATCTCATTGTGGTTTTGATTTGCATTTCCCTGATGATTAGTGACATTGAGCACCTTTTCATGTGTCTGTTGGCCATCTGTATGTCTTCTTTTGAAAAATGACTAAGTCCTCTGCCCATTTTTTTTTTTTTTTGTGAGGAAGACCAACCCTGAGCTAACATCCGTTGCTAATCCTCCTCTTTTTGCTGAGGAAGACTGGCCCTGGGCTAACATCCGTGCCCATCTTCCTCCACTTTATATGGGACGCTGCCACAGCATGGCTGACAAGCAGTGCGTCGGCGGGCGCCTGGGATCCGCTGCCAAGCGCGGACGAAACCGCTACGCCACCGGGCAGCCCCCTGCCCATTTTTAATTGGATTGTTTGCTTTTTAGATATTGATGTCACATATTTTCTTGGCTAGTCTAAATTCTTATTAAGAAATCTTCAAGAATATACAGGCAATGGATAATAGATACTCTTATTTCATTGAGACTCATGGAGACGTGAAGGTTAATTATTACAGCAAGGATATTTTTCCTCAAATAAGTTAAATTAGGTGTTCATTCACATAAGCCTGTTCTATAGTACTGTTTCTCAAACTCGGATGTATATCAACTATTTAATGGGTGTTTAGCACACATATGGCACACCAATGTCAGGTAAATATTAAAAATCACAGGATTAAAATAATAAAATAAAATATATTTTAAAATGGCTAATTGCTTCATATCATAGGGAGAGAAACTATATTGCTTATAGACTTTGTGCAAGGTAGCTAGAGCTATATATAGATCAGGTATCACTTTCAACTAGTTTTTTTCCTTACTCTTTATCTACTACTAAAGATTGTAAAATCCTAAATTGGAACTATAAGTGATTGAAACAATAATTCTTGTAACACATGTACAAACTTTTAGAGCTTAATGATTCTTAAGAGCATAATAGATTCTGTGGAAAATCAAAGTGTTATAGTTCAATTTTGTGAGATATATGGAAAAACACTTTCCACTGAAAGCACAAAATCACTTGCAAACCATTTGATAGATTGCTGGTGTCCACCAGTGGTCCTTGGAGCACATTTTGACAAACATTGTCCTAGAGAAAATGCAGGGGAAAATATGAGCAGTCCATTATTTAAAACTATTATAGAAAACTTTAAACACACACAGAGAGAATAATATGATAGAACCCCATGTCATCACCCAATGTCACCAATGATCAACTCATGCTCAATCTTGTTTCATCTATACTTCATACTCACTTAGCTCCCATCAACAGACTATTTTAAGCAAATCCAGACATAATTTCATTTCATTCACAACTATTTTGATTATATATATATATATATACATATACACCAAAGATAATATATGTCTTTTGGTATATACATATATACCAAAGATAATATATGTATATATAAAAGATACAGACTTTTATCCAACTCATGGTACATTTATCACACCTTTAAAAATAAACAAACAATATCATCAAATAATCAGGCAGTGTTTCAAATTCCCTGAGTGTGTCATAAATGTCTTTTTACAGTTTATTTTACAATCTTACTTTTAAAGTTTATTCAAATTAAGGTACAAATAGAATCCACATACTGAATCTTGTTGATAATGTCTCTTATGTTTCTATAGATTCCTCATTTCACTTTTTATTTTTCTTGCCATTTATCTGTTGAAGAAATTGGGTCATATACTGTAGAATATATCACTTTCTAAATGTTGCTAGATAAATCAATGGCTCAACATTAATCTCATGTAAACATGTAGTTATTGTTGGAACCCAAGGGCCTGGTGTTAAAATTTTAATGTAGCTCCAATTAATGACCTATAAATGACCAAGTAGTTAGTTAGGCCTTGTTAAAAATTCCTGTTAGGTTCAGAAGTGAAGCATATATGTTATCTCCAACTGACTGGCTGGGAAAATACCTCCTAACAGGACACCCTTGTTCTTGGGTCCTCCTGAAACCATATGCTTGTAAAAATGTTGCAAGTTACAGGGAATCTTCAGGTGGCTATGAAAATGCAGAAGGTATGTTGTAGTTGGAGGGCTCTGAGAATAAGATGATCCAGAAAAAACTTATACCAGTTGGTCTCAAACTTGAGTGTACATCAGAATCATCTGCAGGGCTTGTTAAAACACAGAATGGTAGGATAAACCCCCACATTTTCTGATTCAGTAGGTCTGGTGTGGAACCTGAGAATTTGCATTTCCAAGTTCTCATGTGATGCTGATGCTGATGCTATTGGTCTGGGAACTATACAATGAGAACCACTGGCCCAGATGAATTATTTTAGTCTAATTGTCCAAAGATGTCATTAGATGACCTAACACTTGTAAAAGTAACATATCTGCCGATGATTATCTAGTATCTCTGCCCTGGCATTTGTATAACTGATACATGTAGACAATGGTTGATGCTAAGTCTTAACCATATAAACTGAGGTAGAAATTTAGCAATGGTCATTTAACTGGAATTGATGGACTTTGTATTCAGACAAACTTGAGTTCAAATGCCAACTCCACCACAGACTAGCTGTGTGACTTTAGGCAGGCCATTTAACTTCATTTTCCTCATCTATAAAATAGAGATGTGATACCTACTTTACAGGGCTATTGTGAGGATTAAATAAGACATCTAGCACTGGTTGTCACTCTGTACATTCTTTGATTGCTTCTGCCTCTTCCTCTTCTTTGACAGGATTCCAATGATATATACCTTTGTAGGAGACACCAAGGCCTTTCCTGGAGTGTAATTTCTCCCTGGTTTTGTCAGAAAGAAACACATCCAGTACCAAACAGTAAGTAATGGCCAATAAAATTGTGATTGATTTATTTTGTTCCACTTGGAAATCATTTGTTTTTCTTTTTCCTTTCCCTCCTCCTTCTGCTCCTTCTTATCCAGTGATTTGTATCTTTAAGCTGGGACCTGAATCCTCGTAAAGAAGGAATTTACCCCACTGCTCCCCTCACACGTGATTACTCAAGAAAATGGCTGTGTCACAGGATCAAGTTACCATACCATTTTGCATATTACAGGCAACCTCTGTTTATCAGAGCTGAAGTAGCTATCTTCTACATCACTTCTTTTTTATTATTATCTTATTGAGGTCATAATAGTTTATAACATTGTGAAATCTCAAGTGTACATTATTATTTGTCAGTCACCATATATATGTGCCTCTTTACCTCTTATGCCCACCCCCAACCCCCTTCCCCTCTGGTAACCACTAATCTGTTCCCTTTGTCCATGTGTTCATCTTCCACACATGAGTGAAATCATACAGTGTTTGTCTTTCTCTGTCTGGCTTATTTTGCTTAATATACCCTCAAGGTCCATCCACGTTGTTCCAAATAGGATGATTTTGTCTTTTCTATGGCTAAGTAGTACTCCATTGTATATATATACCACATCTTCTTTATCCATTCATCAGTTGATGGGCACGTGGGTTGCCTCCACATCTTGGCTACTGTGAATAATGCTGCAATGAACATAGGGTTACCTAAGTCTCTTTGAATAATTGATTTCAAGGTCTTGGGATAGATACCAAGTAGTGGGATAGCTGGGTCATATGGTATTCTATTTTTAATTTTTTGAGGACTCTCCATATTGTTTTCCACAGTGACTGCACCAGTTTGCATTCCCATCAGCAGTGTATGAGGGTACCCTTTTCTCCACATCCTCTCCAACATTTGTTACTTTTTTGTCTTGGTAATTCTAGATGTTCTGACAGGTTTAAGGTGGTATGTCATTGTAGTTTTGATTTGAATTTTCATGATGATTGGTGATGTTGAATATCATTTCATGTGCCTGTTGTCAATCTGTATATCTTCTTTGGGAAAATATCTGTTCATATCCTCTGCCCATTTTTTTGATCAGGATGTGTGTTTTTTTGTTGTTGTTGAGTTATATGAGTTTTTTATATATTTTGGAGATTAACCCCTTGTCAGATGTGATTTGCAAATATTTTCTTCCAGTTGTTGGCTTTCCTTTGTTTTGCAGAAGCTCTTTAGTCTGATGTAGTCCCATTTGTTTATTTTTTTCTTTTGTTTCCCTTGCCTGAGTAGACATGGCATTTGAAAAGATGCTTCTAAGACCAGCGTCAAAGAGGGTTCTGCCTATATTTTCTTCTATGAGTTTTATGGTTTCACAACTTACCTTGAAGTATTTAATCCATTTTGAGTTAATTTTTGTGTATGGCATAAGATAATGGTCTACTTTCATTCTTTGCATGTGGCTGTTCAGTTATCCCAATACCATTTATTGAAGAGATTTTCTTCTCCATTGTATGTTTTTCACCTTTATTGAAGATTAACTCTCTGTAGATGTGTGGTTTTATTTCTGGGCTTTCAATTCTGTTCCATTAATCTGTGTGTCTGTTTTTGTAAGAGTCCCATGCTGTTTTGATTGCTATAGGTTTGTAGTATGTTTTGAAGTCACTGATTGTGATGCCTCCAGCTTTGTTCTTTTTCTCAGGATTGCTTTAGCTATTCAGGGTATTTTCTTGCCCCATATGAATTTTAGGCTTCTTTGTTCTATTTCTGTGAAGAATGTCATTGGGATTGCATTGAATCTTTAGATTACTTTATGTAATATGGACATTTAAACTATATTTATTCTTCAAATCCATTTGCATGGAATATCTTTCCATTTCTAAATGTCATCATCGATTTCTTTCAATAATGTCTTATAGTTTACATTACATAGGTCTTTCTCCTTCTAGCTTAAATTTATTCCTAGATATTTTATTCTTTTTGTTGCTATCATAAATGGGATTGTATTATTGAGTTCTCTTTTTGTTAGTTCATTATTAGACTATAGAAAAATAACTGATTTTGTAACTTGATTTTGTACCCTACAACTTTGCTTGTTGATTAATTCCAATAGTTTTCTGATGGATTCCTTAAGGTTTTCTATATATAAAATCATGTCATCTGCAAACAATGAGAGTTTCACTTTTCCCTTTCCAATTTGGATTCCTTTTATTTCTTTTTCTTGCCTAATTTCTCTGGGCAAAAGCTCCAGTACTATGTTGAATTGGATTGGCAAGAGTGGCACCCTTGTCTTGTTCCTGTTCTCAGAGGGATGGCTTTTAGTTTTTCACTGTTGGGTATGATGTGGGCTGTGGGTTTGTCATACATGGACTTTATTATGCTGGGTTACTTTCCTTCTATACCCATTTTATTTAGAGTTTTTTTTTATCATAAATGAATGTTGGATCTTGTCAAATGCTTTCTCTGCATCTATTCATATGATGATGTGAATTTTACTCCTAATTTTGTTAATGTGGTGTATCACATTGATTGATTTGTGGGTTTTGACCCATCTCTGCATCCCTGGTATAAATCCCACTTGATCATGGCATATGATCCTTTTGATGTATTGCTGTATTCAGTTTCCCAATATTTTGTTGAGAATTTTTGCATCTATATTCATCAGTGATATTGGCCTGTAGTTTTCCTTCTTTGTGTTGTCCTTGTCTGGCTTTGGGATCAGTTTGATGTTGGCCTTGTAAAATGTGTTAGGAAGTGTTCCATTATTTTCAATTTTGGGGAATAATTTTAAGAGGATACGTACTAAATCTTTGAATGTTTGGCAGAATTCTCCAGAGAAGCCATCTCGTCCTGAACTTTTATTTTTTGGGAGGTTTTTGATTACTATTTCAATCCCTTTACTTGTGATTGGTCTATTTAGATTCTCCATTTCTTCTTGATTCAGTGTTGGGAAGTTGTATGAGTCTAAGAATTTTTCCATTTCTTCTAGGTTGTCCAACTTGTGGGTATATACTTTTTCATAGTATTCTCTTATAATCCTTCATATTTCTATGGTATAGTTGTAATTCTCCTCTTTCATTTCTAATTTTATTTGAACCTTCTTTCTTTTTTTCTTATTGAGTCTGGCTAAGGGTTTGTCAGTTTTGTTTATCTTCTCTAAGAACCAGCTCTTCATTTCATTGATCATTTGTACTGGTGTTTTTTTGGTCTCTATTTCATTTATTTTTCCTCTAATTTTTATTATTTCCCTCCTTCTGCTCACTTTGGGCTTTGTTCTTCTTTTTCTATTTCTCTAAAGTGTAGTTTAAGATTACTTATATGAGATTTTTCTTGCTTGTTAAGGTCAGCCTGTATTGCTAAGGATTTCCCTTTTAGGACCACTTTTTTTTTTTTTTTAGCAACAGACATTTATTTCCTCACGGTTCTGGGGGCTGGAAGTCCAAGATTAATGTGCCATCAGGGTTGGTTTCTGGTGAGGCCTCTCTTCCTGTTTTGTAGACAGCTGCCTTTTCTCTGTTTCCTCGCATTGTTAGGACTGCTTTTGATGCACTCCATATAAGTTGGTATGATGTATTTTCATTTTCATTTCCCGACCTTTTTTGAATTCTCCTTTAATTTTTCATTGATCCACTTGTTCAGTAGCATGTTTTTTAGTCTCCTCATATTTGTCACTTCCCCAGCTTTTTTCTTGTAGTTAATTTCTACTTTCATAGCATTATGATTGTAAAAGATGGTTGATATGTTTTCAATCTTCATAAATTTATTGAGGCTTTCCTTGTTTCCCAACATATGGTCTATATTTGAGAATGTTCTATGTGCACTTGAGAAGAATGTGCAGTCTGCTGTTTTTGGATGGAATGTTGTATATATATCTTTTCAGTCCAACTGTTCTAGTTTTTCATTTAATTCCACTATTTCCTTGTTGAATTTCTGTCTGGATGATCTATCCATTGATATAAGTGGGGTGTTGAGGTCCCCTACTATTATTGTGTTGCTGTTAATTTCTCCCTTTAGGTCTGTTAATAGTTGCTTTATGTACTTTGCTGCTTCTGTGTTAAGTGTATGTATATTTATAAGTGTTATGTCCTCTTGGTGGAGTGCCCCTTTTATCATTATATACTGCCCCTCTTTATCTCTCATTGCTTTTTTTAATCTTGACATCTGCTTTGTCTGATATAAGTATGGCAACGTCTTCTTTCTTTTGTTTGGCATTAGCTTGGAGTATTCTCTTCCATCCGTTCACTCTGAGCCTGTGTTTGTCTTTAGTGCTGATATGTGTTTCTTGGAGGCAACATATTTTTGAGTCTTGCTTTTAATCCAGCCTGCCACTCTGTGGTTTTTGATTGGAGAATTCAATCCATTTACATTTAGAGGGATTATTGATATATGAGGGCTTAATTATGCCACTTTATCACTTGTTTTCCAGTTCTTCTGTATTTTCCTTGTTTCTCGTCCTGTGTACTTCAGACTGCCAATTCAGTTTGGTGATTCTCTATGATGGTTTTCTCTTTTTATCATTTGTGTTTCTGTTCTGATTTTTTGTTTACTGATTACTGTGAGGTTGGTATAAAAGATCTCGTAGATGAGATAATCTATTTCTGAAAGCCTCTTAGCTCTTGAGCCTAAGCAGTTTCCATCCCTTTATGGTTCCCCATGTAAGTTAGTGTTGTCACCACTTATTCCGTTCTGCATTGTGAGTTTGTGGTTAAAATGAAGTGATTATTGTTATTTTTGATGCTTTCCTTCCCTTTATATTTAATGTTATTATTAAGAGTTTGCTAACCTGTTCTGATAGAGAGCTGCAATTTTCTGATTTTGTCCATCTATTTATCTCCTTGCTCAAGGCTTTGTAAACCCTTTCTTTTCTTTCCAGGTATAAGGGCCTTCTTGATCATTTCTTGTAAGGGGAGTCTTGTGCTGATGAATTCCCTCAGATTTTGTTAATCTGGCAATGATTTTATTTCGCCATCATATCTGAAGGGTAGTTTCCCTGGATAGAGTGTTCTTGGCTGAATAATTTTGTCTTTCAGTATTTTGTATATATCATTCCATTCTCTTCTAGCCTGTAAGGTTTCTGATGAGAAATCTGCTGAAATCCTGATAGGGGTTCCTTTGTAGGTTATTTTCTTCTTCCTTGTTGCCCTTAATATTTTTTCTTTGTCAGTGACTTCTGTTAGTTTTACTAATATATGCCTTGGAGAATGTCTTTTGCATTGATGTAATTAGGAGTTGTATTAGCTTCATTTACATATATTTCCAGGTCCTTCCCCAGGTTTGAGATGTTCTCAGCTATTATTTCTTTGAACAATATCTCTGTTCCTTTCTTCCTCTCTTCTTCCTCTGGAATACCTATAATTCTTATGTTGCATTTCCTAATTGAGTCAGATGTTTCTTGGAGAATTTCTTAACTTCTTTTTAGTCTTAGTTCTCTCTCCTTCTCCACCTGAAGCATTTCTATATTTCCATCCTCTAAATTACTAATTCTGCCCTCCATAATATCAGCTCCGTTTTTTAAGGATTCCCAATTTTTTTTTTTTTTGGTCTCATTCATTTTGTTCATCTCCAACATTTCTGATTGGTTTTTTCCTAGAGTTTCAATCTATTTTGTGAAGAATTCACTGTGCTTATTAATTTTATTCCTTAGCTCATTGATCTGTATTTCTGAGTTTTCTTGTAACTCATTGAGTTTGTTTATGATAACTATTTTGTATTCTCTGTCATTTAGAGTGTAAGTATCTGTGACTTCAGATTGGTTTCTGGATACTTGTCATTTTCTTTCTGGTCTGGGTTGTTAATGTATTTCTTCATGCTGTTTGATGGGGTGGATCTTTGCAGGTGCATAGTGGTAGTATCTGGTCGCAGTTTCCACCTGCCACCACTGGGGGCATGAGGAACTGTGTTTTCTGAATCTGGCATGTCCCCAGCAGTTGTGCCTGTCCATTGGAAGGTGTACTGATAAGGCTGTCTGCATCTGGCTGTCACTGGTTCACACATGCCAGCACAAGTGCTGTGGCAGGGATACCCTTCCCTAGCCAACCAGCTGAGCTGGTGCAGCAGGCAGGACAGGGGGAGGTGGAGCCTTCTTTCCCAACTGGACTACTGCTCTGTACTCACTTGCAGCCTACCTGGGCTGCTCAGCTTTGTGGGGTTGCCCCCACAGTGACTTAACCACCTCAGTGTGGAGCATTCCCATGGACTGGGAAGCAAATCCAAGAGCAAAAACATTCCCCTTGGAAGGCTACCTTTTCCACCTTCTCCTCTCAGAGTTATGCACTGGCTGCCTAATGAGGTCCCACACCCTAGGTTGCTGCCACTGAGGAGGGGAAGGATATTCACTTACTTCCTTCCACTGCCTCCTGGGGGGATCCATCACCCCCACCTTCAGTCATATGGCTGTGTGCATCTCTCAGGCGTCTAATGTGTTGTGTGTACGTCCTCTGTCAGTTAATGAATGTCCCTTTTGTTGTATCTTAGGGGGGCAGCCTAAGGGAACAGTTCACTCCTCCATGATGCTGACATCACTTTCCCTTCTCTTCATTTTAAAATAATCTTTTTATTTTAGAATAGATTTAGATTTACAGAAAAGTTACAATTAAATTACAGAGAGTTACCACCTATCCTGCACCCAATTCTTCTATTATTATCGTCTTACATTAATATGGTACACTTCTAAAATTAATGAATCAATATTGATAGATTATCATTAACTGAAGTCCATACTTTATTCAGATTTCTTTAGGTTTTACCTGGTGTTATTTTTCTCTGCTCCATAATCACTTCATGGAACCCACATTACATTAGTCATCATATCTCCTTAGGCTCCCCTGTCTGTGACAGTCTACCACTTTTAAGATATTTAAAAATTATTATTCTAAATAAGAGCACCATATTAATCCCTTCACCTCATATTTATGACTATTTGTGGACCAATACAAATACCTTGCTGTGTTGCCCACTCAATTGACAATACTAAATAGAATAGCTGACTGTAAAAGAAATGGAAGAGCAAAGGATTGATGAATAACCATGGAAGGAGCCCCTCCTCCAGAATTTGTCATTCAAAGCTTTCAGAGGCATTTGTGCACATCAAATGAGCAATAACATTTTTTGAGATAGGTTACCCTAACTTTGAACTCAATTGGAAGATTCTTGGAGCAATGAAGAATGCCTAAACTCATTATAGGGAGATTGACTAGAAATAGAAAGTGCTTCTAGTCCACATGTCATTGTATTTATATTTTAAAATGCTTATTCAGTCTAGCTCATGCATAAAAATACTCTTAAAGGAACAGTAAAGCATGTCTTTTGTATAATAATTATGATTTTACTTATGTTTATAAGAATGTGCATTTGTGCTTATTTTTAAAATAAATTCAGCTTTGGTATTTTTATAATGCAAAATGGATTTTTAGGAGGGATCCCCAATTTAGAACACTGAACCTATAGGAAATAAGGATTTGTGTTTGTTGGCTTAATTAGAGATCATTGTCCAGAAATCAATTAGTTGTAAGTCGAATGTCCACTGTATTACATGCTGTTTAGTCTCTAATAGTCTCATTACCTTACTCTTGTATCCTAAACTAGTGTCCTCAAGGATGGAGGCTGTGGTTGTTTCCTTCTTGTTTTTGTTTTATTCCTAATGCTATTGTAGGTTTTGATAAACATAGATGAGAAGGTACTCAAGGGCTCATTGAATGCTTGTTGATTGAGTGATAAACTTGGTGAAGCTAATAATCTTGTCACTATGATATGTGTTCAATCCAACTTGCTTTTGAGCATGCTAACTTTTCTATGTTCTATATTTGTAGCCTCTGTACTTAACCCTATCTAGCTATTTCTTAAAAGTTATTATTGGTTACAAGGGGTTTGGGTGAGGGAATGGTGATAAATTAACCAAAAATGATCTCTATTATCATGAAAAAATAGCTCTAATGACACACAAACTTATATCTAACCATACTAAGCAATGCAGATAAACAAAATGCCTTGAGGTACAAATGATATAATTGTATAATAATAGTAATAGAAGAATGGCTAATTATTCTTCACATGCACTTCCCTTTTTTTAGCATTATATATATGCTAGGCTTAGGTGCTAAATGGTTTCCTCTTTTAATCTCATTTAATCTCACAACAACCTTATAAGTGACATATCATTATCTCCATTTTATAGATGAGGAAAAAGAGGCTAATCAAGGTGAAAATATTTGTCTAAGGTCATATAACTAGTAAGTGGTAGGGCTCAGGGGCTCAAATCCTGTTCTAACTCCACATTCTTATGCTTAACAATCATGCTAAATAGGATTTATTGACCAGTTGCCTTATCTTCACACAAAATCATTCTATTTCTTAAGCAAACCTATTAATTCATTCATTTAATTCATTACATATTTATTGATGGCCTGTGAAATGCCAGGTTGATAATGTTATCTCCATTTTAATATTGAGGAAGCAAATCTTCAGAGATAAACTGCTGAAGACCACAAGCTCTGTACTAGAGCTTAGATGTAAAATGGTAATAATAGTAGCACCCACCTAATAGAGTTATTGTAAGGATTAAATGAGTTAATGTACTCAAAGATCTGAGAACAGAACCTGGTAGATAGTTAAACACTCAGAAAATCTTAATTAATTATTAATTATTACTACTAATACTACTTCTCAGTTCTTACTGATTGCTATCACATAGAAATACAATCTAGAGTTATCAGATATTTTAAGAGCAACAGAATTTTTATGTTAAATCCCCTCAATTTTAAAATGTTGGCAACTAACTGTAATTTAAAACACTATACATTGTGCAGATCAAACAAAATACACCAGTGGAATGACTTTGGCCTGTGGGCCTCCAGTTTGCAACTTGTGCCCTATGCTTTGTCTTTTTTTGTTTTTGCCTGCCAATGTATTCTCAAATTTACCCACAGTGGAGAATTTGCCCTGCTTAGAATTACCATCTCTGGTTCAGCTGGCTTAGTATTTAATTTTGCCTACACCTGCAACTCCAATTATATTGCAGGAAATAGCTTCTGATGACTTGCCCACGTTTTCTCAGGCTTCATGCCTTGTTTAGGCTGTCTGTTCCTAGTCTCAGTCCTGATCAGCTGACTTTAGTAGGCAGGCAAGTAGAGGACATAGACTTTTGCCCCACACACCCAAATGACATATGCCACCACAATTCTAGTACAGTGTTGAATTTATCTAGAGACATTCTATAGCTATACAGATTATGGCTATGCCTAGCCACATATGGCCAGTGGCCAAAGGCAAGATTTCAATTAACTTTGGCCTCATTTTAGGCAGTCACACTGCTACAAAGTGAGGCAGTGGTGTGGGGATTTGGCTATTGCTTGCTGGTAGACGAGACAAGAGATTTCCATCTTACAGGAGATAATTAAGGCCCAAAATTATTTTGAAAAATCTGGCTTTGATCAAAATACACTGCTGTCCAATCTTCACTCTCCTTGGAGGTTGCCATAATCTTGAGGAACAATTACATTTTCCTTATATAATTAAATGCCAAAATGTCCTTGATAGTTAAAGACCTGGAGAGATAAGCTTGCCAAGTGGCCACACAAAAAGAATTTTCTTTAAACAGGTTTCCATAAGAACCCAGCAGCTGCTAATGGTGGGACTCCCTGAAATTCCTTTTATAAGTGAGAAGTTACAAGTCTTGTCTGTGAGAGATTTACTTGTCTCAAGCACCTTCTTAATTATCTCCCCACCATGTATTATCAGCTTTCTTGGTCCTTAGGGATACAACCACACTCCCACTTTAAAATTCATTTTTCATGTGTTCATTAATTCAGTCTGTCCTTGAAACCAAAAGTCACAGCCTATTAGAACCCAGCAGCCAGTCTTTTTCTATAATTAGAACCATTCTTGCTCTGAAGGTAAGGCAGAGAAAGTGGAACATGGGGAAAATTTAACACATCTAAACTTGCTGCCTGACAGAGCCTTCCATTTCTCATTCTCAGGGTTTCACTGACACTGGCAAAAGGAGGCTGACTGAAGAGGTTTTTTCCTTTCTTTTCAAAGTGGCACATTTGTAACAGCAGGCTATAAACATTATACTGAAAATCCAGATGATCTCTCAATTGATTGGAAAGATAAGGCCTATATGGGAGTCTGGAAATTAAACTTGACCTGGAAGAAATGGAAGAGAGTAGGAAACATGTAGGGAAAGACAACTGGGAGTGACAAAGATAATTTAAAAAGATGGTGATTGCAAGCAAAAAAAAAACATAAGTGGCTCTTTCATGGTGAAATTAGGGAGCTTTCATCAGCATAAAAATTCTGAATTTCAGAGTAAGTGAGACCAGAACACACCTGGGGTAGCCAATGACACCTGGTGCAGTCTATGGATCACAAAGTATGGAAACAGAATTATAAATGGATTTTTTTAAAAAGCTACCCCTCCTCATATTCAGGCACACTATGCTAGCTGACAGGCATATTTACATGATCGGCAATCTGGTAGCTTAGAGAAAGTGGGTGGGGGGAGTTGACAGCTTCATGTACAAACTAGTGAATTAATTAAACTATTAATTCATGTTGTCAAATGTTAATTACAGTTATTAATGTAGCTTGGTATTGTGTCCAGTCCTGTATTTCAATAATTTCAGAGTACTGGAAAAGGAAGTTATGCCATCCAAGGAACATTCCATAAAATCAATCACTAAGGGAATTATTCATCTGAGAATACAGTGGCATGACATACAATGAATGCACACTAATGACTATAAAGACTAAGGGAGAAAGTAGGAGGTCTCCTTGGTTTTATTGAGAATAAGATCACCACCTCAACCCCAGTGATGAGCTCATCTCTGATGCCTTTCAGAAATGTTGGAAGTGACTGGGGAAAGAAGAGAGTCTTCTCTTTATTTTGATTTAGTAAATAATTATTATACAGCTGGACTCCATCGAAGACATCATTCCATTTTATTTCCATGACTTAAGGCATTGGCTGTCTTCACTTCTTCATCTCTCACTCTTTCCTCAATAACATGAAAATTTAGTTAATATCACTTTAATGAGATTTGATTACTCATAGTCCCTGAGGATCTCCTAATTGCTAAACCTAGCGGTCTTCTCTCAATCTCCACCTTCTTTGATATCTCCTCTGGCAATTGACACTGTAATGCACTTCACCTTGAAATTCTTTTGTTCCCGGGCTTTCATGATATTGCATTATCTTGGTTCTAATTTGCCTTCTCTGAACTTTCTTCTCTTTTTCTTTACTTGTATTTGTGTAAGCCACCCTCAACTTTAGAGATCAAATCTTTCTCTCCAATCCCCTGAAAACACTCTATGATCTCTGATAACTTCCAGAGGTGTACCTCCTCATGGTTCACTCCGTCTTTAACTCTTTGGATTAAAAGCATGGTGTGCTCTGGATTAAAACAGATTTATTTTTGAATTTCAATTTAATATTTATTAATTAAGTGAAAAGGGATAAACTACTTCTCTAAGCCTTCAATTCTCATTTGTAAAATAGAAAGTATATTAGTCCTTATCTTTATAGAGCTATTGTGAGGATGAAATAAGTAAATACATGTAAATCACTTAGCATAGCGCACAACAAATGTCAACTATTACTATGCAGTGTTTGTTTTGTTTCATGTCAACCCTTGCAAAAACTCGGTTCTTATCAATTCCACAAGAAATCCACTTATTCCAGGCCTTTGATGAGTTCAGTACACAACAGAAGATTTGCAGGTTACAGGAAGATGTCACATCATGTGATGACCAGTCTTTATGATCTCACTGGCTTTATTGTCTCCTCTCCAACTCACACACTTATTTTTCACATTTTAGGAGCAAAACATATTTTTCCCCTTATCTTGCATAGCCGTTTCATATCTCTCTTTGTAGCTTAGTCATGTCTTTGGGGGTCTCTACTTTCATTTCAAGCAGTTGTTAAATTATTTCTTCCAAGAAAATAACATAATTTCCATAAGACGATAACAGATATGTAATATTTTCTCTATCTTGGCACAACTATTCTATTTATTTAAAATTGTGTACTCTGTCCACTTTCAAAAAAGACTTGAAATGGCTCTCAATAAGTGACAAATACATGCTGAGTTTTAAATTTATTTCTTTATTATTATTTCTTATTGAAGTAATGTTGGTTTATAAGGTTACGTAAGTTTTATGTGTACGTAATTATGTTTTGACTTGTGTATAGACTACATCATGTCAAACACCAAAGGTCTAGCTGCCATCTGTCACTGTATGTATACACACCTTTACCCCTTTCACCATCTCCTATGACTATTAACCTCTGGTAACCACCAATCTGTTCTCTGTATCTATGTGTTTGTTTATCTTCCACATGAGTTAAATTACATGGTATTTGTCTGTCCCTGTCTGACTTATTTTGCTTAGAATAATACCCTCCAGGTCCATCCATGTTGTCACAAATGGAAAGATTTCATCCTTTTAATGGCTTAGTATTTCATTGCATATTTATACCACATCTTCTTTATTAATCCATCTATTGATGGGCACTTAGGTTGTTTCCAATCCTTGGCTATTGTGAATAATGCTGCAATGAACATAGGGATGCATATATCTTTTCTAGTTAGATTTTTGTGTTCTTTGGATAAATATCCAGAAGCGGAATTGCTAGATCCTATGATAGTTCTATTTTTATTTATCTTTTATTGAGGTAACATTGGTTTATAACATTATATAAATTTCAAGTGTACATTAAATTTGACTTCTGTATAGACTATATCCTTTTCACCACCAATAGTCTAGTTGCCATCCATCATGATACAATTGTGTCCCTTAACCCGTTTGGCAGCCCACCACTCTCCTTTCCCCCTAGTAACCACCAATCTATTTTCTGTATCTTTGTGTTTATTTGTTTATCTTCCACATATAAGTGAAATCTGTGGTTTTTGTCTTTCTCCATCTGACTTATTTTGCCTAGCATAAAACCCTCAATGTCCATCCATGTTGACACAAATGGCAAGATTTCATCTTTTTCTATGACTGAGTAGTATTCCATTGTATGTATATACTACGTCTTTTTTTATCCATTCATCCATTGATGGGCACTTTGTTTCCAAGTCTTGGCTATTGTGAATAATGCTGCAATGAACATGGGGTGCATATATCTTTTCAAGTTAGTGTTTTTGTGTTCTTTGGATAAATACCCAGAAGTGGAATAGCTGGATCATATGCTATTTCTATTTTTAATTTTCTGAGGAGTCTCCATACTGTTTTCCATGGTGTCCATACCACTTTGCTTTCCTACCAACACTGTATGAGGGCTCCCTTTTCTCCACATCCTCTCCAACACTTGTTATTTCCTGTCTTGTTAATAATAGACATTCTGGTGGGTGTGAGGTGACATCTTATTGTGATTTTGATTTGTATTTCCCTAACAGTTAGTGATGCTGAACATCTATTCATGTGCCTCTTGGCCTTCTGTATATCTTCTTTAGAAAAATGTCTGTTCATATCCTTTGCCCATTTTTTGATTGGGTTGTTTGTGTTTTTGTTGTTGAGCTGTATGGGTTCTTTATATATTGTGGACATTAACTCCTTATTGACTATATGATTTACAAATGCCTCCTCGGAATTGGCAGACCATCTTTTCACTTTAATGATGGCTTCCTTTGCCATGCAGAAGCTTTTTAGTTTGATGTAGTCCAATTTGTTTATTTTTTCTTTTCTTTCCCTTGCCTGAGGACACATGATATTCAACAAGATACTGCTAAGGCTGATGTCAAAGAGCATACTACTTATGTTTTCTTCTATAATTTTTATGGTTTCAGGTCTTACATTCAAGTCTTTCGTCCATTTTGAGTTAATTTTTGTTTACAGTGAAAGATAATGGTCTACTCTCATTCTTTTACACGTGGCTGTCCAGATTTCCCAACATCATTTATTGAAGAGATTTTCCTTTCTCCACTGTATTTTCTTGCCTTCCTTGTCAAAAATTAACTGTCCATAGATGTATGGGTTTATTTCTGGGATCTCAATTCTGTTCCATTCATCTGTGTATCTGTTTTTGTGCCAGTACTCTGCTGTTTTGATTACAATAGCTCTGTAGTATATTTTGAATGCAGCAAGTATGATACCTCCAGCTTTGATTTTTTTCTCAGGATTGTTTTGGCTATTCAGGGTCTTTTCTTGTGCCATATAAATTTTAGGATTCTTTGTTCTATTTCTGTGAAAAATGTCATTGGGATTCTGACTGGGTTTGCATTGAATGTGTAGATTTCTCTCAGTAATATGGACATTTTACCTATGTTAATTCTTCCAATTCATGAGAACAGAATACCTTTCCATTTCTTTATGTCTTCTTCAGTTTATTTCAATAATGCCTTATAGTTTTCAGTGTATAGGTCTTTCACCTCAGTTAAATTTATTCCTAGGTATTTTATTTATTTTTTGAGATTGTAAATGGGGTTGTAGTCTTGATTTCTCTTTTTGCTGGTTCGTTGTTAGTGTATAGAATTGCAACTGACTTTTTTATGTTGATTTTGTACCCTGCAACTTTACTGTATTTGTTAATTATTTCTATTAGGTTTTTGGTGGATTCTTTATGGTTTTCTGTATATAGAATCACATCTTTGGAAATAGTGACAGTTTTACTTTTCCTTTCCAATTTGGAGGCCTTTTATATTTTTTCTTGTCTAGTTGCTCTGGCTAGGACTTCCAATACTATGTTGAATAAGAGTGGCAAAAGTGGGCATCCTTGTCTTGTTATTGTTCTTAGAGAAATACCTTTCAGTTTTTCACCATTGTGTATGATGTTGGCTGTGGGTTTGTTGCATATGGCTTTTATTATGTTGAGATACTTTCCTTCTGTACCCATTTTATTGAGGGTTATTTTTTATCATAAGTGGACGTCAAATCATGTCAAATGATTTCTCTGCATCTATTTAGATGATTATGTGATTTTTCTTCTTCATTTTGTTAAGGTGATGTGTCACATTGATTGATTTGCAGATGTTATACTATCCCTGTGTCCCTGGAATAAATTTCACTTGATCATGGTGTAATGATCCTTTTAAAGTATTGTATTTGATTTGCAAATAATTTGTTGAAGATTTTTGCATCCATGTCCATCAGGGATATTGGCCTGTAATTTTTCTTTTTTGTGTTGTCCTTTTCTGATTTTGGTATCAGGGTAATGTTGGCCTCTTCAAATGAGTTAGGAAGTGTCCCATCCTCTTCAAATTTTTGGAAGACTTTGAGAAGGATAAGTGTTAAGTCTTCTTTGAGCATTTGGTAGAATTCACGAGAGAAGCCACCTGGTCCTGGAGTTTTTCTTGGGGAGAGGCTTTTTATTATTGTTTCAATTTCTTTACTTGTGTTTGGTCTATTCAGATTCTCTATTTCTTCTTGATTCAGTAGAAATTTATCCAGTTTTTCTAAGTATCCAGTTTGTTAGCATGAAGTTTTTCATAGTATTTTCTTATAATCCTTTGTATTTCTGTGGTATCTATTGTAATTTCTCCTCTTTCATTGCTGATTTTGTTTATTTGATCCTTCTTTCTTTCTTTTCTTAGTGAGTGTAGGTAAGAGTTTATCGTTTAGTCTTTCCTTTATTTCTGCTCTGATTTTAATTATTTCCTTCCTTGTACCAAATTTGGGCTTTGCTCTTTTTTTTTTCTTGTTCCTTTATGTGCACTGTTAGATATTTATTCAAGATTTTTCTTGTTTCTTGAGGTAGGTGGTATTGCTATAAACTTCTCTTTTAGTATTGCTTTTGCTGCATCCCATAGATTTTGGTATGTCATGTTTTCATTTTCATTTTTCTCCAGCTGGTTTTTGATTTCTTCTTTGACCCAATAGCTATTCAATAGTATTTTGTTTAATCTCCACCTATTTGGATTTTCTAGTTACTTCCTGTAGCTGATTTCTAGCTTCATAACATTGTAGTCAGAAAGGATGCTTGATATGATTTCAATCTTCATACATTTATTGAGACTCATTTCATGGCCTAATATGTGATCTATCCTGGAGAAGGTTCCATGTGCATTCAAAGAGAATGTGTATTCTACAGGATCGGGATGGTATGTTCTGTATATATCTATTAAGCCCATCTGGTCCAATGTGTCATTTAAGGCCAATGTTTTCTTATTGATCTTCTGTCTGGATGATCTATCCATTGATGTAAGTGGAGTTTTAAATTCCACTACTACTATTGTGTTACAGTCTATTTCTCCTTTTATGTCTGTTAATATATGCTTTATGTACATAGGTGCTCCTATATTGGGCACCTAGATATTGACAAGTATTCTATCCTCTTGTTGGATTATTCCCTTTATCATTATGTATTGTCCCTTGTCTCTTGTTACAGTTTTTGTTTTAAAGTCTATTTTTTCTGATATGTATATATTGCTACCCCAGCTTTCTTTTTGTTTCCATTTACATTGAATATCTTTTTCTATCCTTTCACTTTCAGTTTATGAGTGTCTTTAGGTCTGAAGTGTGTCTCATATACAGCATATATATGGGTCTTCTTTTTTAATACATTCAGCCACCCTAGGTCTTTTGATAGGAACATTTAGTCCATTTCAATTTAAAGTAACTATTGATAAATATGTAATTATTGCATTTTGTTACTCTTTTCCTGGATGTTTTTGTAGTTCTTCTCTGCTTTCTTCTCCTCTTGCTCTCTTAACTTGTGATTTGATGAGTTTCTTTAGTTTTATGTTTAGATTCCTTTCTCTGTATTTTTTTTCTTTTTTTTGCATTTACTATAGGTTTTTGGTTTGTGGTCATCATGAGGTTTTTATACAATAACCCAATTAAAGAGCAATCTATGTCAAGTTGATGGTCTCTGAAGTTTGATCTCTTTTTAAACCCCTAAACTTTTACAACTTTCCACATTTTATGCTTTTGACATGATATTTTATCTCTTTTATTTTCTGTGTCTCTTAACCTCTTATCATAGATATAGATTATTTTAGTACTTTTTTCTTTTGATCTTTATTCTAGCTTTATAGGTGGTTTATTGACTACCTTTACTATATATTTGCTTTCACCAGTGATATTTTTTCTGTGATATTTTTCTTATTCCTAGTGGTGGTCTTTTCTTTTCCATTTAAATAAGTCCCTTTAACATTTCTTGTAAGGCCAGTTTAGTGTTGTTGAACTCCTTTAGTTTTTGCTTGTCTGGAAAACCCTTTATCTCTTCTATTTTTAATGATAACCTTGCTGAGTAGAGCATTCCTGCATGTAGATTTTTACCTTTCAGCACTTTGAATATATCATGCCCCTCCCTTCTAACCTGAAACGCTTCTGCTGAAAAGTCAGCTGATAGCCTTATGGGGTGTCCTTTGTGTGTAACTTATTGCTTTTCTCTTGCAGCTTTTAGGATTCTTTTATCTTTAAATGTTGACATTTTAATTATAAAGTGTCTTGATGTGGACCTCTTTGAATTCATCTTGTTTGTTGCTCTCTGGGCTTCCTGTACCTGAATGTTAGTTTCCCTCTCTAGTTTCGGGAAATTTTCAGGTATTATTTCTTTGAATAATTTCTCTTCCCCTTTGTCTCTCTTTTCTCTTTCTGGGACACCTACAATGTGAATGTTACTATGCTTGATTTTTACTCAGTTGTCCCTTAGATTGTCCCCATTCTTTTAAATTATTTTTTTCTGTTCAGCTTGGGTGATTTCTCTACTTTTTCATCCAGATCACTGATTCATTCTTCTTTGTCATCTGCACTACTGTTGATTCCCTCCTGTGAATTTTTCATTTCCATTATTGTAGTCTTCAGCTCTGATTGGTTCTTTTTTATATTTTCTAATTCCTTGTTGAAGTTCTCTCTTTCATCTATTATTCTCCCGACTTTAGTAAGCATCTTTATGATCATTAAGTTGCACTATTTATTAAGTAGAATCTTTGTTTCATTTAGTTATTTTACTGAGGACTTTTCCTGTTCTTTTATTTGGAACATATTGCTCTGTCTCCTCATTTTGCCTACTTTCCATGCTTATTTAAATAAAATAAATATATCTTTTTTGTGAGGAAGACTAGCCCTGAGCTAACATCCATTGCAAATCCTCTTTTTTTTCTGAGGAAGACTGGCCCTGGGCTAACATCTGTGCCCATCTTCCTCTACTTTATATGGGATGCCACCACAGCATGGCTTGAAAATGTGATGCGTCTCTCCGCACCCGGGATCCGAACCTGCAAAATCCCAGGCCACCAAAGTGGAGAGTGAGAACGAAGCCACTACACCACTGCACTCGCCCCTTCTGTGGTTATTTTTTTTATGATGTCTTAATAGTTTAAAACACTGTGGGGTTTTTGTTGTACATTTTTGTCCGTCATCATGTGGATGTAACCCTTCACCCCGTGTGCCCACCCCCCACACCCCTTCCCCTTGGTAACCACCAATCAGCTCTCTCTGCCCATGTGTTCATTTATATTCCATGAGTGAGTTCATGCAGTGTTTGTCCTCTCTCTGGCTTATTTCACTTAACATAATACCCTCTAGGTCCATCCATGTTGTTGCAAATGGGACAATTGTGTCTTTTCTTATGGCCGAGTAGTATTCCATTGTATGTATATACCACATCTTGTTTAACCAATCATCAGTCGAGGGACACTTGGGTTGCTTCCACTTCCTGGCTATAGTGAATAATGTTGCAATGAACATAGGGGTGCATCAGCCTCTTGGGATGGTTGATTTCATGTCCATTGGGTAGATGCCCAAGAGTGGGACTGCTGGATCATACGGTATTTCTATTTCTAATTTTTTGAGGACTCTCCATAGTGTTTTCCATAGAGGCTGCACCAGTTTGCATTCCCACCAGCAATGAATGAGGGTCCCCGTTTCTCCACAACCTCTCCAGCATTTGTTGTTATTTGTCTTTGTGATTATAGCCATTCTAACGGGTGTAAGGTGATAGCTTAGTGTAGTTTTGATTTGCAATTCCCTGATGATTAGTGATGTTGAACATCTTTTCATGTGTCTATTGGCCATCTGTATCTCTTCCTTGGAAAAATGTCTGTTCATATCCTCTGCCCATTTTTTGATCAGGTTGTTTGTTTTTTTCTTGCTCAGTTGTAGGATATCTTTATATATTACTGAGATTGATCCCTTGTTGGACAAACGATTTGTGAATATTTTCTCCCAGCTGGAGGGTTGTTTATTCATTTTGATCCTGGTTTCATTTGCCTTGTAGAAACTCTTTAGTCTGATGAGGTCCCACTTGTTTATTTTTACCTTTGTTTCCTTTGTCTGAGCAGACATGGAATCTGAAATGACCCCTTTATGTCCAATCTCCATTGGGGTACTGCCTATATTTTCTTCCAGGAGTTTTATAGTTTCAGGTCCTTGATCCATTTTGAATTGATTTTTGTATATGGCAATAGGAGATGGTCTACTTTCATTCTTTTGCATGTTGCTGTCCAATTTTCCCAGCACCATTTATTGAAGAGACTTCCCTCTCTCCATTGTATGTTCTTTGCTCCTTTGTCGAAGATTAGCTGTCCATAGGTGTGTGGTTTTATTTCTGGGCTTTCAATTCTGTTCCATTGACCTGTGTGTCGACACTTGTACCACTACCATGCTGTTTTGATTACTAAAGCTTTATAGTATATTTTGAAATCAGGGATTGTGATGCCTCCAGCTTTGTTCTTTTTTTTCAGAATTGCTTTAGCTATTCGGGCTCTTTTGTTGCCCCATACAAATTTGAGTAGTTTTTGTTCTATTACCGTAAAGAATGACATTGGGATTCTGATTGGGATTGCATTGAATCTGTAGATTGCTTTAGGTAGAATGGACATTTTAACTATATTTATTCTTCCAATCCATGTGCATGGACTATTTTTCCATTTCTTTATGTCTTCCTCGATTTCTTTCAATAGTGTCTTATACTTTTCATTGTATAGGTCTTTTACCTCCTTGGTTAAATTTCTTCCCAGATATTTTATTCTTTTTGTTGCAATTGTAAATGGGATTGGCTTTTTGAGTTCTCTTTCCATTGGTTCATTGTTAGTGTATAGAAATGCAATTGATTATGATAAGTTGATTTTATACCCTGCCACTTTACTGTAGTTGTTGATTATTTCTAGTAGCTTTCTGATGGAATTTTTGGGGTTTTCTATGTATAAGGTCATGTCGTCTGCAAATAGTGAGAGTTTCACTTCTTCATTGCCCATTTGGAGTCCTTTTATTCCTTTTCCTTGCCTAATTGCTCTGGCCAGAACGTCCAGTACTATGTTGAATATGAGTGGTGAGAGTGGGCACCCTTGTCTTGTTCCTGTCCTCAAAGGAATGGCTTTCAGTTTTTCCCCGTTGAGTAGGATGTTTGCTGTAGGTTTGTCCTATAGGGCCCTTATTATGTTCAGGTACTTTCCTTCTATACCCACTTTGTTGAGAGTTTTTATCATAAATGGATGCTGGAACTTGTTGAATGCCTTCTCAGCATCGAGTGAGATGATCATGTGGTTTTTATTCTTCATTTTGTTAATGTGGTGTATTACGTTGATTGATTTGTGAAAGTTGAACCATCCCTGTGTCCCTCGTATAAATCCCACTTGGACGTGGTGTATGATCTTTTTGATGTATTGCTGTATTCGGTTTGCCAATATTTTGTTGAGGATTTTTGGGTCTATGCTCATCAGTGATATTGACCTGTAGGTTTGCTTCTTTGTATTGTCCTTGTCTGGCTTTGGTATCAGGATGATGTTGGCCTCATAGAATGTGTTGGGAAGTATTCCATCTTCCTCGATTTTTTGGAATAGTTTGAGAAGGATAGGTGCTAAATCTTCTTTGAATGTTTGGTAAAATTCTCCAGGGAAGCCATCTGGTCCTGGGCTTTTATTTTTTTGGGAGGTATTTGATTACTGTTTCAATCTCTTTACTTGTGATTGGTCTATTCAGATTCTCTATTTCTTCTTGATTCAGTTTTGGGAGGTTGTACATGTCCAAGAATTCGTCCATTTCCTTTAGGTTGTCCAATTTGTTGATGTAAAGTTTTCATAGTATTCCCTAATAATCCCTTGTATTTCTGTGGTATCTGTTGTAATTTCTCCTCTTTCATTTCTAATTTTATTTATTTGAGTCTTCTCCCTTTTTTTCTTAGTGAGTCTGGCTAGGGGTTTGTCAATTTTATTCATCTTCTCAAAGAATTAGCTCTTTGTTTCATTGATCCTTTCTACTTTTTTTTTTTAGTTTCAATTTCATTCATTTCTGCTCTGATTTTTATTATTTCCCTCCCTCTGCTGATTCAGGGCTTTGTCTGTTCTTCTTTTTCTAATTCTGTTAGGTTCAGTTTAAGGTTATTTATTGGGGATTTTTCTTGTTTGTTAAGGTGAGCTTGTATTGCTATGAATTTCCCTCTCAGGACCGCTTTTGCTGCACCCCATATGAGTTGGTATGATGTATTTTTCTTTTCATTTGTCTCCAGATAGCTTTTGATTTCTCCTTTAATTTGATCAGCGACCCATTGTTTGTTCAGCAGCATGTTGTTTAGTTTCCACATCTTTTTCCCTTTCCTAGTATTTTCCTTGCAGTTGATTTCTAGTTTCACAGCGTTATGATCAGAAAAGATGCTTGTAATGATTTGAATCTTCTTAAATTTAGAGAGTTTTGCCTTATTTCCTAATATATGGTCTATCCCTGTGAATGTTACATGTGCACTTGAGAAGAATGTGTATTCTGCTTTATTTGGGTGGAGTGGTCTGTATATATATTAGGTCCATTGCGTCTAATTTTTCATTTAAGTCCATTATTTCCTTATTGACTTTGTCTGGATGATCTGTCCATTGATGTAAGGGCGATGTTAAGATCCCCTACTATTATTGTGTTATCGTTAATATCTCCTTTTAGGTTTTTAGCCATTGTTTTATGTACTTTGGTGCTCCTGTGTTGGGTGCATAGATATTTATAAGTGTTATGTCTTCTTGGTGAAGTGTCCCTTTTATCATTATATATTGCCCTCTTTGTATCTCATTACCTTTTTTATCTTGAAGTCTACTTTATCTCATATAAGTATGGCTACTCCTGCTTTCTTTTGTTTGCCATTAGCTTGTTTTCCATCCTTTTACTTTGAGTCTGTGTTTGTCTTTAGAGCTGAGATGTGTTTCCTGGAGGCAGCAAATTGTTGGATCTTGGCTTTTAATCCATCCCGCCACTCTGTGTCTTTAGATTGGAGAATTCAATCCATTTACATTTAGAGTGATTATTGATATATGAGGGTTTAATGTTGCCATTTTATTGTTCATTTTCTGGTTCTTTTGCATTTCCTTCATTACTTGTCACTTGTGTTTCAGACTGCAATTTCAATTCGGTATTTCTGCATGCTCATTCTGTTAGTTTTCTCTTTATTTGTCATGTGTGGTTCTCTTCTGGGTATTTGTTTAGTGGTTACCGTGAGGTTTATATAAGCGATCTCCTGGATACGATAGTACATTTTCAGATGCCTCCTTTTTCCTGAGGCTGGGTCCATTCAGTCCCTTTCCTCTTTCCCTTCTTATTTGTTATCTGTATTTATTCCATCTTGTGTCGTGTGTGTTTACAGTGATGAGCTTGAATTAATTTTTGATGTTATCCAACTGTAGTTTGTTCTGGTTTAGTCTCCTTCCTTTTCTCCTTGCTGAAATCTTTGTATCCCCTTTCTCATTTGTTTTTTTTTCAGGCCTAAGGACCTTCTTGATCATTTCTTGTAGTGGGGGTCTTGTGGTGAGGAACTCTCTTAGCTGTTGTTTATCAGGGAGAGTTATTATTTCTCCATCATATTTGAAGGATATTTTTGCTGCATAAAGTATTCTTGGCTGAAGGTTTTTTTCTTTCATGAATTTGAATATATCATTCCAGTCTCTCCTAGCCTGTAGAGTTTCTCTCGAGAAATCAGCTGAGAGCCTGATGGGGTCTCCTTTGTATGTTATTTTGTTTAACTGCCCTTATTATTATTTCCTTGTCCTGGATATTTTTCAATTTTGCTACTATGTGGCAAGATGATTTTTTATTCCTGTTTATATATTTAGGTGATCTATTGATTTCATTCACTGTTATTTCCCTCTAGTTCCCTAGGTTGGTGACATTCTCGGCTATTATTTCTTTAAACAAACTCTCTGCTCCATTTTCTCTTTCTTTTCCTTCTGGAATCCTTATTATCCTTATGTTGCTTTTCCTCATTGAGTCTGATATTTCTCGAAGAATTTCTTCATTTCCTTTTAGTCTTAGCTCTCTCTCCTCCTCTATCTGGAGCGTTTCTGCGTGGCTATCCTCGATAATGCTAATTCGCATCTCCATATTGTCAGTTCTGCTCTTTAAAGACTCCACTTTTTCCACTATCTCATTCATTTTGTTTTTCATCTCCAGTAATTCTGATTGTGTTTTCTTTATGTTTTCAATCTCTTTTGTGATGAAATCCCTGAATTCGTTGATTTGTTTCTGTGTGTTCTCTTGTATTTCATTGAGTTTGTTTATGATAGCTATTTTGAATTCTCTGTCATTTGGGTTATCGAATTCTGTGCCTTCAGGCTTGGTTTCTGGGTGTTTGTCATTTGCCTTTTGGTCTGTAGCCATAACAAACTGTCTCATGGATCTGACCACTTTATTTTTTCCTATCATGCTGAAGTTGGTCCTGCAGTTTCCACCTGATGCCACTGGATGGAGATCACGAGTGGTATGCTCTGAGCCCGCTGCTTTCTCCAGAGTGATTATGCTGAAATGAGGAGTGTGTGGGTGGAGGGATTCTCTCTTTCTCCTGCTCGACCTGGGGGTTTCCTTTCTGGCTCTCTTAGGGTGTTTGCTACACCCCAAAACAGTCCATTGTCGCTTCCTGGTGGGGATCTCTTGACAGTCTGTGAGAGCACCTGGAGGGCGATAGATTTCCCCGCAGAGGGCCACCCCTCCCCCCTCTGTCTGCGAGCCTCACTGTCTTTACGGATCGATTGGGGAGGGGGAGTACAACTTCTTACCTCGCCTTGCATCCTTTTGTGTTTCCTGCACCTCCATCGTCTGATGTATGGAAGCAGGTGTTTCTTAGAAGTCCTTTGTAGTGTTTGATTGAGCTCTGTTGGAATGCGAATGATGTTTCTGTTGTGTCTTAGGGGCAGAGATTCAAAGAGGGAATCTCACTCCTCCATGATGCTGATGTCTCACACACTTTTGTGCTTATTTTTATGTGTTAGGTAGATCAGATATGTCTTGTGATCATGGAAATGTAGCCTTAGGTAGGAGATGTCTTATGGGGCCCAGTAGCATGCTCCCCTCTCACCACTTATTCCAAATGCTCTGTGGATGTGCTTTGTGTGGGCTGCATGTGCCTTTTTGTTGTGGTGGTGATGCTATTACTGCAGGCACATGAGTAAGCTGGCTGTCCCCCAAACTAGCTAGCTGTGAGGCCTGGCCACATGCAGCCACTATGGGCATGTTATTGGATGGGACAAGTCTCCGGCATGGCCTTTTGTGAGGTCTGATATCTCACAAATACCACAGGTTTGCTGGTTAGAAACTCAGGCCCCCAGTGTAGCTTGTTGCTACCCCTTGGTGTGCACAACTTCTGCAGACCCCCAGTGTGCCTGGCTGCATAGCCCAGCAGCATTTGGCTTCCTCAGATATGCTGGTGGACAAGGCAGTCTTTTGGTGATGTTAGCTGCACAGCACATGGCTGTTGTCAGCATGCTTTTTGGCAGGGCAAGGCTCTGGCATGAACTGGCCATGTGCCCTATGGTGCACAGCTGCCTCAAGTGGACTGATGGGTGGGGTGTACCCCAGACATGGTAGCATGCAACTGTTTCAGGCATTTGTAGGTGAGGCAGATCGCCTGTGTGACTGTTTGTGAGGCCCAGTTGTGCAAGTCTACTGTGGGCTCACTGTTGGGTGGGGCTGATCTCTTGAGTGGGGTGCCTACACTATCTGGCTGCACTCAGTTGCCTCAGGCACTCTAGTGGATGGAGCAGGCCCCTGTGGTAACATTCTAGAGGAAGGATTCCAATGATGTCTGCCAGTGTCTGTGGCAGCACAGCTGAACTAGGTCATGATAATGGCTGCTGCCATTACCTCAGTCCCTGAGGGGTGGGCCCCACTTCCTCTTGCCTCTCCAGCATGTGCTCTGAGCTTAGTAAGTGAGCCTCTTTTACCAATGGACTATACACTTTTCTGCCTGGTGTTTTTGTGCTGGTTTCTGTGTCAAGTGAGTCAGTGCATGGGTCCTTTAAGAGCAGGTTTTCTTTTCTCTAAACTTTTATAGTTTTCCTGGGCATATTCCCTTTTGGTTTTCAAAGGTAGGTATTTTAGTATCTTGTATCTGTTGTGCTGGATCTAAGGGCTGAGGTGCCTAACGTGGAGTTTGAATTCCATGCTCCTTTGGGAAAAACTCCATACCTTTGAGATCACTCCTGACTATGAAGAACCATGGCTAGTGTGTGGTTTTTTTCTCAGGAGGGCTGTACTTCTGACTCTTCCACCCCTCTCTGTGTTGTCACTTGTTGTGGAGCTTCTTTTTATCCAGTTTCCAGATCTCTCTCATGGAAAATTGTTCCTCTGAGAGGACCAATTAGTTGTAGGTTTGTTGTGTCCAAGGAGCCTAGTTCAGTATCATCCTATACAGTCATCTCCAAACTCCTCTTCATCTCATTTTTGAGTTCTTCAGCTCCAGAATTTCTCTCGGGATATTTTTCAGAGTTTCAATCTCTTTAGTAAAGTATTCCTTGTGTTCATTGATTTTCTTCCTGAGCTCTTTGAACTGCCTTTCTGAGTTTTCTTGTTGCTGGTTGAGTTTCTTCATGACAGCTATTTTGAATTATTTATCATTTAGATAACAATCTACCATGATGTTGAATCTGGTTTCTGGAGAATTGTTATTTTCGTTTTGTGATGCTGTGTTACATTGGCTTTTTGTGGTCCTTGATGTGTTATTCCTCTACTGCTGTGTTTATCATAGGAAGCACTTTACTTATTCATGTATAGCTTTATTTATATTCATTCAAACTTTTCAGCCAGTGGGAGGTTAAAGGTCTTTCTTTTGTTTTTCAGTAGTTGGCACTATAGTGTTAGTTATTGGTTTCTCTTAACTTAGTTGCCTCTGGCTACATTTGAGAATCTTCACATTTTACCCTTCACTGCCTTTATTTGAGGGTGTTGCTGGTACTCTTATTGTCACCACCTGCACTTCTGGGGTCAGTGATCTCTTGTTTCCTGTGTTGCTGCAATCTCTGGCTTCACCACTGGGAGTACAGGGATGGCTGATGCCTCTGCCACACCTGAAATCACCTGGATCAGAAGCTCTGCCATCCTGTCAGGGGGAAGGGGAGGGTGGGGAGAGAGCTCAATTTGCAGGGCACCAGCTCTGCTTTTAAATTTTACCTTGTGGCCACTTGTGGTAGGCACCACTGTAGTTGGGATGCTGGTGCTTTCTGCATGCATCCACTACTGCTACCAGGCTCTGAGCTGTGGCTTGGGCCTGGGATCATAGGGCTCCACCTCCTGTGATACTCTGCTTCCTGTGGCCACAGGTGCTGCTGCAGCTGGCTGGCTGGAGTCACATGCGTGCCTCTGCTGCTGTCCACTGGGTTTTCTGGTCCTGAAGGCAGCTGGCTCTTCTGCCATGGCTGGGGAACCAGAGTCTTAGGCACTGCTTCTGCTGTTCTCTCTTTTTGCCTCCTCTATATGCCCCAGTTCACCCACTTTCGTATGAACAGATGTGTCGACTTCTTTCAGATTCTTGTGTTTTGGGCAATATATCTTTTGTGGGGTTGTGGATGTTCTATTCACTGTAGGTTGAAGGGAAGAGACAAAGGAATCCTCTTGCACCACCATGATGATGACATTCCTTGTCTATATTTTAGAATCTGCTTGCCTACATATAGAAAAATCCTTCTGCAATTATGATTGAAATTGTTTTAAATCCATAGATCAATTTTGGGGAATGTTGACATCTTTAAGGTGTTTGAGTAATTAAATACATTACCATAATGAGTCTCCATTTACTTAGGTATTTCATTTCTTTCTTCAACATATTTCATCAGTAATTTTCATCATATAGAGTCTGAATATCCTTTATTAGATTTATATTTCACTATTACATTTTTTACATTTCTTGTATATGGCATTGTTTTTTCCCCAAATTTTTGTTGCCAATTATTCACTCTTGGTATATACAAATACAATTGACTTGTGTATGTTGACTTTGTATCCAGAGACCTTCCTAAACTTTCTAATTAGTTCTAGGAGACTTTTTGTATATTATTTGGAATTTTCACTGTAGAAATTCATTTCTTCTGTAAAAAGGGAACTTTTAATTTTTCCTTTTCAGTATGTATGCATTTTGTTTCTTTTCCTTGCATTGTCGCATAGTCTATGACTTCCAGGCTGATTTTAAATACAAGTAGTCATAGTAAACATGATTGGTTTGTTAATGATTTTAAGAGGAATTCCAGTCTTTCAATATAAAATATGATATTTACTGTGGATATTTTTAGTAGATGCCCTTAATCAAGGTAAAGTAGTTCCCTTTTGATCCTACTTTGCTGATAATTTTTATCATGGATGGATGTCAAATTTTGTAAAATGTTTCCCTGTATCAGTTGATATAATAATATGTTTTTCTTCTTTTGTCTGTTAATATGATGGATTACATTGATTTCCAAATGTTTAACTGTCTCTGCATTCCCATGATATTGAACATTTACTCATGGTGCATTATTAGATTTTTATATGTTGCTGGAATTGACTTGTTTATATTTTGTTGAGGATTTTTGAATCTATGTTCATCAGGTGTTTTTGTCTGTAGTTTCCTTTCTTGATTTGTCTCTGAGTTTGGTTCTAGAGTAATTTTGTTTTTAAAAAGTATTTTGATACATGTTTCCTTTTTTTCTATTTTCTGAAAGAAAATGGGTAGAATTGTTTCTTTAAATATTTGGTAAAATTCACTTGTTAAAAATCTGGGCCATGTAGTTCTAAACTAGTAATTCAATTTGTTTAATAGATACATGATTATTTAAGTAATCTCTTTCTTTTTGGGTGTGTTCTGGTAGCTTATGGCTTTCCAAGAATTTATTGAATTTACTTAAGTTATAGAATTTATGTTGTTTGTAGTAGACTATTATTATACTTTTAACATCTGCAGAATATATAGTGATATAATCTGTTTCATTCGTGATATTGTTAATTTTTGTCTTCTCTCTTTTTGCTGATCATTCTGGCTAGGTGTTTATCATTTTATTTTTTTCAATGAATCAGCTTTGGTTTGCCTAATATTTTCTAATTTTTTTTTCTATTTCATTTTTTCCTGTCATTATTTTCTTCCTTCTATTTGCTTTGAGTTTATTTTGATAATTTCTTCTTAGTTTCTTAAGTGGAAGCCCAGATTGTTGATTTGAGACTATTTTTTCTAATATACTCATTTAAAGCTGTAAATTTTCCTCAATGTGCTCCTTTACTTGTATCCCAGAAATTTTATACTGTATTGTATTTTCATTCAGTCAAAAATAAGTTCTAATTTACCTTGATACTTTTTCTTTGATGCAATTTAGTTTTTAAAGAATAACAGCTTTTCTGTTTCTGTAAAAATTATTCATACTTATTATATAAATTTCAAGCAATATATAAAGTACAAAATGGAATATATTACATTGATGTCAGTAAAAGTGGTGGATTAGGGGACTTCTAGGGCTCAGCTCTCTGCAGAAACACTAAACAACCAGCAAAAACTATCAGAATTAACTTTGTCTGAGCTCTGAAAAACAAGATTTACTGTAACCAGGCAAATTCTGAATGAGAAAAAGATAATTTAAATATGAAAGGAGAGGTATGTGACATTTTTAACTTAGCCTTGCCTCATCTCCCTACCCTGCACAGCAGTGATCTTGATGGTGGAAGCCTCATTCCCATAGTCATTGTCTGGCTCTGGAGGGAAAACTGTGGACCTGGTTCACAAGGAAATGTGTTTCTCTGTTTTGCCCAGTTAGGGATTCCCAGAAAGACTGATGCTAGGAATTTGTCTTTGTTTCAATTTCCTCAGAACTCTTTCAGGGAATAAAAGTGACTAAATGTAGAGTGTTTATCAAAAATATTAAAAGACAAGTGAACAAGCTGCTGCCACCTGGGGCAAAAAATTACAGTTGGGCAAATAATACTCATGTTGGAAAACCTTAGAGGGAAAAGTGGGGATTCTAGAAAGCCACACACATGCCCATGGTAGGTTACATGCACAAGAACACCTGACAAGACCCTAAGATTTCACCCCTTTAAAATCAACAGAAGCAGGAAGTGAAGGCTATGTTAGAGTAATACATGGATCTGTTAAATTTGAATGAGTGTGCCTACACAGAGTCAATCTGCACAGACTGGAAGAAGTTTGTTTGTTTGTTTGACTCTAGATATTTAAAAAAATCTCTGCCAAACCACTATCTGCTCACAAACTGAAGGATCAGAGACTTTAGAGACTACACACAACAAAGAACACAGTCTTTAGAAAACAGTTCAGAAAATTCACTAATCAATCAAGCAATTACTATCGACAGCAAGGAACAAAAACAAACCCTGATGAGGGGAAAGAATTTGACTTCCTGAGTTACCATATTGTAATATTTAAACTATAGGGTTTTGGTTTTGTCTTTTTGTTTTATTTTACAAAATTATGAGGTATGCAAAGAAACAAGAAAATATGGTCCATTCATGGGAAAAGATAATTAAAAGAAACTGTCCATAAAGAAGCACAAGCATTTGAATTAATAGACAAAGAATTTAAATCAATTGTCTTATGTATACTCAAAGAGATAATGGAAGTGATATGCAAAGAACTAAAGGAAACTGGGAGAACAATGTTCAAGAATAAAGAATATCAATCAAGATATGGAAATTATAAAAAAGAAAGGAAATAAAAATACTAGAACTGATAGCTACAAAAATTGAAGTGAAAAGTTCACCAAAGAGTTTTAACAAAAGATTGGAGCAGGCAGAAGAAAGAATCAATGAAGTTGAACATAGGTGAATTGAAATCAACCAATTTGTGAAACACAAAGAGAAAAGAATGAATAAAAATGAACAGATTGTAAGACACCTGTGGGACATCATCAAACATATCAACAAATGATACCTACTATGAAAATAACTTCAAAAAACAAAGAAAAGAAGAAAGGGATTAAAATGGTATGCTACAAAAAATCAATTAAACACTAAAGAAGGCAGTTATGAGGAGTAAAAAAAGAGAGCGTGCAGAAAACAAATAGCAAAATGAGAAAAGTTCTTCATATCAGTAATTAAATTCAATAGATGATACACTCCAATGACAGGGGTGATAAAATGGATTAAAAATACATGAACCAACCACATGCTTTCCAATAGACTGAATTTATTTACTTCTATTTATATTTTTATATTTATTTTTCATTTTAAAACTTTCTTTTGATTTTATCAACTGAGGACTATTTTTCCAGCTTTATTGAAATATGACAGACATACAACATTGTGTAAGTTTAAGGTATATAACGTGATGATTTGATACAAAGGTATTGTAAAACGAATACCACCATTGAGTTAGGTAACACCTCCATCACATTGCATAATTACTTTCTTTCTGGTGAGAACATTTAATAACTACTCTCTTAGCAACTTTCAAGTATATAACAGTATTATTAACTATCATCACCACGATGTACATTAGAACTCCCCAAATTATTCATCTTATATGTGGAAATTTTTACGCTTTGACCAATAGAGATATATCTCCTGTATCCCCCACCCCCCAGATCCTGGTAACCACCCTTCTACTCACTGTTTCAATGAGTTCAGCTTTTCTAGATTCCACATATAAGTGATATCATACAAAATCTGCCTTTGTCTGACATTTCACTTAGCATAATGACCTCAAGGTCCATCCATGTTGCCACAAATGTCAAAAAGATGTCTTTCTTTCTCATGGCTGAGTAACATTCCACTGTACATATATATACCCTACATCTTTATCCATTCATCTGTTGATAGACATTTAGGTTGTTTTCATATCTTGGCTACTGTGAGTAATGCTGCAGTGTACATGGGAGTGCAGATATCTCCTTGAGATCCTGTTTTTATTTCTCTGGATGTATTCTCAGAAGTTGTATTGCTGGATCATATTGTAGTGCTATTAATTTCTGGAGGAATCTTCATATTGTTTTCCATAATGGCCATACAAATTTACACTTCTACCAGTAGTGTACAATGTTCCCTTTTCTTAAACATCCTCACCTACACTTCTTATTGCTTGTCATTTTGATGAGTGCCATTCTAACGGTTTTGAGGTGATATTTCATTTTGGTTTTGATTTGCATTTCCCTGATGATTAGTGATGTGGAGTCCCTTTTGATGTACTTGTTGGCCATCTATGTCTTCCTTGGAAAAATGTCTATTAAGAACCTCTGCCAATTTTTACCTGAATTGTTTGGGTTTTTTGGTATTGAGTTGGAAGAGTTCCTTATGTATTTTGGATATTAACAACTTATCGGATATATGGCTTGCAAATATTTTCTTCCCTACTGTAGGTTCCTTCTCATTTTATTGGTTGTTTCTTTTCTTGTGCAGAAGCATTTTCATTTGATGTGGTCACATTTGTTCATTTTTGCTTTTGTTGCCTTTTGGGGTCAGATACAAAGAATTATCCCCGTGACTGATGTCAAGGAGATTACTATTGTGTTTTCTTCTAGGAGCGTTATGGCTTCAGGTGTTACATTAAAGTCTTTAATCCATTTTGAGTTAATTTTTGTGTATCGTGTAAGATAGTAGTCTAGTTTCATTCTTTTGCATGTGGCTGTCTAGTCTTCTCAATGCTATTTATTGAAAAGACTCTCCTCTTCCCATTGTATATTCTTGCCTTCTTTGTCATGAATTATTTGACCATATATGCATGGATTTATTTCTGGGCTCTCTATTCTGTTCCCTTTATCCATGTGTCTTTTTTTATGCCAGTACTATACTGTTTTGATTACCTATAGCTTTGTAGTAATAGCTATATTACAAAGCTATCATCATAGCTTTGTTTGAAATCAGAGAGCATGATGCCTCCAGATTTCTTCTTTCTCAAGATTGCTTTGGCCATTAGGGGTCTTTTGTGCTTCCGTATGAATTTTAGAATTGTTTGTTCTATATCTGTGAAAAATGTCATCAAAATTTTGATAGGGATTGCATTGAACCTGTAGGTTACTTTGGGTAATAAGGACATTTTAACCATATTAATTCTTCCAATCCAGGAGCATGGAATATGTTTTCATTTATCTTTGTCTTCTTCAATTTCTTTCATCAGTGTCATAGCTTTCAGTGTACGTGTATTTCACCTCATTGCTTAAATTTATTTCTAGGCATTATATTCTTTTTTCTTGCCTAATTGCTCTGGGTAGGTCTTCCAATACTCTCTTGAATAAAATTGCAGAAAGTGGACAAGATGTCTTGTTCCTGATTTTAGATTAAAAGCTTTCAGCTTTCACTGTTCAGTGCGATGTTAGCTGTGGCCTTAACATATATGGCCTTTATTATGTTGAGGTACTTTCCCTCTATACCCACTTTTTAAAGAGTTTTTTTCATAAATGGATATTGAATTTTGTCAAATGCTTTTTTGTATCTATTGAAATGATCATGTGATTTTTACCCTTCATTTTGTTAATGTGCTGTATCATGTTGACTGATTGTTGAACCACCCTTGCATCCCTGGAATGAGTACCACTCGATCCTGGTGTATGATCCTTTTAATGTACTGTTGAATTCAATTTGGTAATGTTTTATTGAGAATTTTTGCATCTATGTTCACCAGGGATATTAGCCTGTAATTTTCATTTTTTGTGTCTTTGTCTGGTTTTGGTATGAGAGTAATGCTGGCCACGTAAAATCAGCTTGAAAGCTTTCCCTTCTCTTCAATATTTTGGAAAAGTTTGAGAGGGTTAGGTATTAAATATTCTTTGAATTTTTGGTAGAATTCACCAGTGAAGCTTCTGGTCCTAGTCTTTTGTTTTTTGGGAGGTTTTTGAATACTGATTCAATTTCCTTACTAGTAATCAGTTTATCCAGATTTTCTATTTTTTCATGATTTGAGCTTGGAAGATTTTATGTTTATAGAAATTAATCCATTTCTTTTAGGTTGTCCAATTTGTTGGCATATATTTGTTCAACATAGTCTGTTTTGATCCTTTGTATTTCTGTGTTATCAGTTTTAACTTCTCCTCTTTCACTTCTGATTTTATGTATTTGAGCACACTCTCGTTTTTTCTAGGTGAATCTAGCTAATGGTTTGTCAATTTTGATTATCTTTTAAAGGAACTATCTCTTAGATTCATTGGCTATCCTATTGTCTTTTTAGTCTCTATTTTATTTATAGCCACACCGACTTTTTAAATTTCCATCCTTCTACTAATTTTGGGCTTCTTTTTCTAGTTACTTTAAGTGTAAATCTTGATTGTTTTTTTGAGATTTTCCTGTTTCTTGATGGGGGTCTGTATTGCTACAAACTTACTTCTTGGAACTGATTTGCTGCATCCCATATATTTTGGTATGTTGTGTTTTTAGTTTTGTTTGTCTCAAAGTATTTTTTAAAATTTATCCTTTGATTTCTTGAATCTTCTTAAATTTATTGAGACTTGTTTTGTAGCCTAGCATGTGATCTATCCTGGAGAATGTTCCATGTGCACTTGAGAAGAATGTGCATTCTGTCACTTTTGGGTGGAATGTTCTGTATGTATATATTAAATCCATCTCATCCAATGTATCATTTAAGGCCAATGTTTCTTTATTGATTTTCTGTCTGGATGATCTATCAATTGATCTAAGTGAGGTGTTAAAATCCCCTACTATTATTCTATTTCTGTCAATTTCTCCTTGTAAGTCTTTAATATTTGCTTTTTGTATTTTGGTGCTCCTATGTTGGGTGCATAAATATTTACAAATGTTATATTCTTTTTCGGATTGACATCTTTATCATTATGCAATGCCCTTCTCTGTCTTTCATTGCTGTCTTTGTTTAAGGTCTGTTTTGTCTGATATAAGTATAGCTACTCAATCTTTCTCTTCATTTCCATTTGCATGGAATATGTCTTTTCATCCCTTCACTTTGTGTGTGCCCTTACATCTGAAGTGAGTTCTTATAAGCAGTATATAGAAGTCTTCGTTTTTATCCTTTCATTGACTCTATGTCTTTTGATTGATTGGAGAATTTATTCATTTTATATTTAAAGTGATTATTTATAGGTATGTACTTATTGCCATTTTGTTAATCATTTTCTGGCTGTTTTTGTAGTTCCTTTTTTCTTCCCTTGCTCTTTGATAATTTCTTTAATGTTATGTTTAGATTCCTTTCTCATTCTCTTTTGTGTATCTACTATAGGTTTTTGCTTTATGGTTATGATGGAGTTCACATATAACAGCCTATATATATATATAGATATATATAGTTCTAAAAATCAACATTTTAATTTCCTTCCCCACCTTTTATACTTTTGATGTTGCTTCTTACGTCTTTTTCTTTTGTGTATCCTTCAATTGTTATAATTATAATTTTACTATTTTTGTCTTTTTAGCTTCACACTAGCTTTATCTGTGATTACTTTACTACCTTTACTGTATATATACATTTACCAGTGAGATTTTTACTTTCTTATGCTTTCTTATTACTAATAAGTGTCTTTTCAGTTTAAAGAAGTCCCTTTAATGTTTCTTGTAATGCTGGTTTAGTGGTGATGAACTCCTTCAGCTTTTGCTTGTCTGGAAAACTCTTTATCTCTCCTTCCATTCTGAATGATAACCTTTCCAGGTAGAATATTCTTGGTTGGAAGTTTTCTTCCTCTCAACAGTTTAAATATATTACACCACTCCCTTCTGGCCTGCAAAGTTTCTGGTGAAAAATCTGCTGATAATCTTATAGAAGTTTCCTTGTACATAACAAGTTGTTCTTCTGTTGCTACTTTTAAGACTCTTTACTTGTCTTTAACTTCTGACACTTTAATTATAATGTGTCTTGGTGTGGGTCTCTTTGTCTTCATCTTCTATAGAGCTTTCTGTGCTTCCTGGATCTGGATGTCTGTTTCCTTCCCCGAGTCAGGAAAATTTTCAGCCACTATTTCTTCAAACACGTTTGCTTCTTCTCTTCTCTTTCTGAGACTCCTATAATTCAAATATTATTCTGTTTGGTGTTCATAGGGCCCTTGAGCTATCATCACCCTTTAAAATTCTTTCTTTTCTGTTCTGTTTGGGTGAGAATGACTACCCTGTTTTCTAGATCAGTGATCCATTCTTCTGCTTCATCAAAGCTTTAGTTGTTGAACCACATTAGTGTATTTCTCTGTTCAGTTCTTGTTTTCTCCATCTCTGTGACTTTTTGGGATTTTCTTATATTTTCTATCTCTTCATTGAAATTGTCACTGTGTTCACCCATTCTTCTGCCATGGTTGGTGAGCATTTTTATAACCATTACTTTGCACTCTTTATCAGGTATATTTCTTATCTCTGCTTTATTAGAGTCTCTTTCTTATGTTTCATCTTGTGCTTTTGTTTGGAACATAGTCCTCATTTTGTTAGACTTTCTGTCTTTATTTCTATGTATTAAGTTAAACAGCTACTTCTCTCAGTCTTGAAGGAGTGGCCATGTGAAAGAGACAAAACTTATCATTTAACATTGCCCTAACTCTTGGTTTTCTCTCAAACCTTTGTGATTGTCTAAACAGTCTGATTTATCTTGGTAGTTCCCAGTTGTTGAGGATGTACCGAGACATGTCAGTGTTCCAAAGTGTCGGATATCAGTGAGCACCTATCTTCAGGCTGATTGGAAGCAAGACCCTCACTCTTAAGCTTTTAAGCAAACATATACAGCCTGTGGTACTGCTATCATAAGCCCTGTTTGCCTCCAGATCAAGGGATCCGGAGGTGTCCTTTAGGCAACAGTCACAAAAATCGGCTTCAGACAAATGTAGCAGCTCCTCTCTGGGAGGTACTAGTGGGCAGTAGCAAGGGCAAAAGAGTGCTAAGATGGTGCTTCTCTGTCTACATTCCCTAAGAGCACTTCCTTAGCTCCTAAATATATGGCAAACCTGAAGCCTGTCCCTCAGGTTGAAAGTCCAGGACAAGTAAATAGGCCTTTTTCACAGGAAGACTGGAAGTGTGTTTCAGTCTGCTGTCTGTGCAGTGCCTTGTGGGTACCAGCCTGACAAGAATTGTCTTTTTGACTGTTATAGTCTCGTGGGGCTCAAGAATGCAAGCTCAGCTGACTACCAGGGCCAGGCAATCAAGTGGCATCACCTGTGTGGACTGCCCTCTCTGCCAGCTTTAACAAGGCAGTAGAATAGTACTGGGTCTGGGCACACCTGTCATCGTTAGTAAGGGAGTAGAAGCTTCCAGGAGTGGTACATGCCCATCAGCTTTAGCAAGTCAGCAGGACAGTGCTTTTACTGAGTGCACCCTCCAGCCTTAACAAGGCAGTGAGAGAATGCTGTGACTATTCACACCCAGGAACCAGCATTAGCAAGGCAGCTAGAGAGTGATGTGGCTGCCCATTTTTGTTGGCTTTAGCAAGGCAGCAGGAGAGTGTTGTTTCTGTGTGTGCCTGCCTACACTAGTGTGGTAGAGGGAAAGAGCAAAAATGGTTCACCTTAGTACCTCCATCCCCAGAGAGAATCCCAAATGCCCATGTCTCTCTGGAAGATGCTTTAAAATTAGCAAATGAGAGAGAGAGGTCAAGATGGCAGCATAGGCAGGCTCTGAACTCACCTCCTCCCACAGACACAATAGATTTACAAGGAATCTTGGAAAAATTATTCTCAGAGAGAACTGAAAAGTGGATAAGAGTAACCCCTGCAACAAACAACAGTCCTAACGGAGGTGGAAGAGGCAGAAATTCCCTTCTGGAGGGAAAAGAATGCCACCTTCACAACCCACAATGCTTCACAGCCACCAGGGAGCAATCCAAAGGTATGAAGCCTTCCCTGGAGGAGGGGGGAACCTGAGCTGTGGAGCATTGCTGCTATTGGCATTTTCTGGATCCAGCACAACCTAGATGAGTATCATAATATCTGGCTTTTCTGGCTACTAACAATAATGAGGAATACCCCCAGAGAAGCTGGGACACAAAGAAATTAAAGCTGCTAAAGGGCCTAAACACAAATTCACCCATTTTTGGAAAGCAACCTAAAATCACCAGAAAGAAATATGCACAGAGAAAGGTGAAAAGAGTCTTTCTCATTAGGTGAAAAGAGACTCACGTGATAGGCTCTGGGTGCATCTCAGTGAGAGTTGAGACCTCCTGAGGGACTGGGACACTGGTGGTGGCCATTGATATGACCTGATGTGGACGTGCTGATAAAGACACTGGCAGATGCCTGTGGCCTGCTAGCCCAGTCTGCCACACCCACTAGAGAACCAATTTAATCCATCTCAGCCAAGGAACGCACCCTACCCTATGGACTGGCCCCTCCCAACAACAAGACCTTGGGCAAATTGTGGGCCTGCATACGGGAGCAGCCAGGCAAGTGGGTCCACCTCTGTGGGGCAAGGTGACCCTGAGGAGCAGGTGGAGAGTGTGGGGTCCCTGCCTTGGAGTGACTGGGTCCACCTTAGAGGGTCAGGGCATGCACATAGGGCAGGACTGTGTTGACTCTGTGTGAGGCCCCATGGGCAGTGGGCCTTCTCAGCTGCACAAGACTTGTGGTTCTCAAACAGCCAGATAGGGGATTAGACCTACCCTCCAAAGACTGAAACAATTGGGTGCTCCTGTGCCTGGGGCCATTCCCACCCAGTGGCAACCCTCTGAGAGCTGACAGGACCTGAATAGGCTGCAAGCTTATAGCAAATGTAAGCCCCTGAGCCAACAACCAGCCAGTTGGGGACCAACTCATTTAAGAGAAAAACTGCAACAGGAATGTGCTATCAGACCTTGCAGTCAACAGTGCTGGAGCTCCCCACACCCAATGAAGAAAGCGAAGGGCCTACAACAACCACACACAGCTGAGCAGTACAACCTGATAGCCAGGGGGACAGCTCAGGCTCCCTCGGCACCTATGGCAAGAGCAACCCTGCCACAACAGCAGGACACATGTAACCCACACAGGGGTCACTCCTGGAACATTTGGAACTGGTGACAAGGGGAAACCACACTGCTGGGTTTCATATGTCATCACTTACATAAAGTCACCTCTCCAAGATTAGGAGATGTAGCTGACCTACCTAATACATAGGTAAAGGCACGGAGAAAGAGGCAAAGGAACACTTTCCAAGTAAGGGAACAGGACAAACCCCCAGAAAAGGAAGTAAATAAAACAGAAATGAGCAATCTGACAGAGGGCTCAAACAGAGTCATAAATATGCTCACTGATCTTGGGAAAAGAACGGCTGAAATCAGCAAGAACATCAACAAAGAAATGGAAGAAATGAAGACTATAATACAGGAAATGGAAAATTCACTATAGGAACTTAAAGCAGAGTAGAGGATACAGAAGAATGGAACAGCGAGCTGGATGAAAGACTAGAGGAAATCAACCAAGCCGAACAGATAAAAGAAAAAAGAATTAAAAAGAGTGAGGACAGTTTAAGGGACCTCTGGGACGACATCAAGCCCACTAACATCCATGTTATAGGTGCCCCAGGAGGGGAAGAGAGAGACAAAGGGGCAGAGAATCTATTTGATGAAACAATAGCTGAAAACTTCCCTACCGTATGGAAAGAAGCAGACATCCAGGTACAGGAAGCACTGAGAGCGCCAAACAAGGTAAACCCAAAGAGGCCCACACCAGGATACATCATAATTAAAATATCCAGAATTAAAGATAAAGAGAGAGTCCTAAAAGACACAAGAGAAAGACAACTTACATACAAAGGAAATCCCATAATGCTATCAGCTGACTTCTTTGCAGAAACCTTACAGGCTAGAAGTGAGTGGCATGACAGATTTAAAGTGCTAAAAGGAAAAAACCAACAGCCAAGAATACTCTACTTGGGAAGGTTATCAATCATTCAGAATGGAAGGAGAGATAAAGAGTTTCCCAAACAAGCAAAAATTAAAGCATTTTATCACCAAGAAACCAGTCCTACAGGGAATGCTAAAGGGGCTTATTTAAGGGGGAAAGAGAAGACCACAAATATGAAAATATTATCTATTTCCATGATAAGAGGACAATGGACGCAAATGCACAAAAAACGATAGATATGATATCAAAAACATAAAATGTGGGATGAGGGGAGCAAAAGAGTAAAGCTTTCAAATAGAGGTCAAACTAAAGAGACCATTAACTCAATATAGATTGCTATATACGTGTGCTATTATATATGAACTTCATGATAATCACAAACCAGAAACCTGTAATAAATACACAAAAAACTAAGCAAAAGGAACTCAAACATAATACCAAAGAAAGCAATTAAACTACAGGGAAAGATAGTAAGAGAAGAAGAAAGGAACAGAGAAGAATTACTAAAACACCAAGAAAAAAAGTAAAAATATGGCAGTGAGCACATACATATCAATAGTTAAAGATATGTAGATAGTTAAATGTCAATTGACTAAACGCTCCAATCAGAAGGCATAGGGTAGATGACTGGATAAAAAAACAAGACCCATATATGTGCTGCATACAAGAGACACACTTCAGATGTAAAGACACTCGCAAACTGAGAGTGAAGGGATGGAAAATGATACTCCATGCAAATGGAAATGAAAAGAAAGCTGGAGCAGCAATACTCATATCAGACAAAACAGAGTTTAAAACAAAAACTGTAACAAGAAACAAAGAAGGTCACCAAGTAATAACCAAGGGAACAATCCAACAAGAGGATATAACACTCATAAATATCTATTCATCCAACATAGGAGCACTTAAATGTGTAAAGCAATTGTTAATAGACATAAATGGAGAAATAGTAACACAATAATAGTAGGGGACTTTAACACTCCATTTACACCAATGGATAGGTCATCCAAGCAGAAGATCAACAAGGAATCATTGGCCTTACACAACACATTAGACCAGATGGGCCTGGTAGATACACACAGAACATTCCATCCAAAACCTGAAGAATACACATTATTTTCAAATGTACATGGAACATTCTCCAGGATTGATCACATATTAGGCCACAAAACAAGTCTCAATAAATTTAAGAAGATTGGATAATACCAAGCATCTTCTCTGGCCACAAAGTTATGAAACTAGAAACCAACTATAGGAAGAAAATCAGAAAAGCCACAAATATGTGAAGATTAAAAAAATGCTACTGAACAATTGGGTCAATGAAGAAATCAAAGGAGAAACAAAAAAATACCTGGAGATAAATGAAAATGAAAATACGACATGCCAGAATTTATGGGATACAGCAAAAGCGGTTCTAAGAGGGAAGTTTATAGCAATCCAACCCTATTTAAACAAACAAGAAAAATCTCAAATAAAGACTCTAACAGTGTACCTAAGGGAACTGGAAAAAGAAGAACAAACAAAGCTCAAAATCAGTAGAGGGAGGGAAATAGTAAAACTCAGGGCAGAAATAAATGAAATAGAGACTCAAAAAAACAATGGAAAAAATCAATAAAACCAAGGGTTTGTTCTTTGAAAAAATAAACAAAATTGACAAACCTTTAGCTAGACTCACCAAGAAAAAAGAGATAAGGCTCAAATAAGTAAAATCAGAATGGAAAGAGGCGAAATTACAATGGACACCTCAGAAATACAAAAGATTATGAGAATACTACAAAAAGCTATATGCCAACAAATTGGACAAACTAGAAGAAACAGATAAATTCTTAGAATCATACAACCTTCCAAAACTGAATCGAGAAGAAATAGACAATTTGAATAGAGCAGTCACCAGTAAGGAAGTCAAAACAGTAATCTAAAACCTCCCAAATAATAAAAGTCCAGGATCAGATGGCTTCCCTGGTGAATTCTCCCAAACCTTCAAAGAAGACTCAGTGCCAATCTTGCTCAAACTCTTCCAAAAAATTGAAGAGGAGGGGAAGCTTCCTAACTCATTCTATGAAGCCAACATTACCCTGATACCAAAACCTGACAAGGACAACACACAAAAAAAGAAAATTACAGGCCAATATCACTGATGAACATTGATGCAAAAATCCTCAATAAAATACTAGCAAATCGAACACAGCAATACATTGAAAAGATCATACACAATGATCAAGTGGGATTCATTCCATGGATGCAGGGATGGTTCAACATCCACACATCAAAGTGATACACTACGTTAATAAAATGAAGAACCAAAACCATATGATTATTTCAATAGATGCAGAGAAAGCATTTGACAAGATACAGCATCCACTCACGATAAAAATTCTGAATAAAGTGAGTATAGAAGGAAAGTACCTCATCATAATAAAGTCCATATATGACAAACCCACAGCTAATACCATCCTCATTGGTGAAAAATTGAAAGCTATCCCTCTTAAAACAGGAGCCAGACAAGGATGCCCACTTTCACCATTCCTATTTTATATAGCATTGGAAGTCCTGGCCAGAGCAATCAGGCAAGAAAAAGGAAAAAACGTATCCAAATTGGAGAGGAAGAAGTGAAACTGTCATTATTTACAGATAACATGATTTTATACATAGAAAATCCAAAAGAATCCATCAAAAAACTCCTAGAAATAATAAATGAAAGTTGCAGGATACAAAATCAACATACAAAAATCAGTTGCATTTCTATATACTTCCAATGAAGTAGCAGAAAGAGAAATTAAAAATACAATCCCATTTACAATTGCAACAAAAAAATAAGAAACCTCAGAATAAACTTAACCAAAGAGGTGAAAGATCTGTACACTAAAAACTATAAAACATTGTTGAAAGAAATAGAGGAAGACACAAAGAAATGGAAAGATATTCCATGCTCTTGGATTGGAAGAATTAACATAGTTAAAATGACCATACTTCCTACAGCAATGTATAGAGTCAGTGCAATCCCTATCAAAATCCCAACAAAATTTTTCACAGAAAGAGAACAAAGAATCCCAAAATTCATATGGAACAACAAAAGACCCCAAATAGCTAAAAGAATACTGAGAATAAAGAATAAAACTGGAAGAATCACACTCCCTGATTTGAAAATATACTAGAAAGCTATAGTGACCGAAACAGCATGGTACTGGCACACAACAGACATACAGATCACTGGAATAAAATCAAGAGCCCAGAAATACACCCACACATCTATGGACAACTAATTTTTGACAAGGGAGTCAAGAACGTACAATGGAGAGAGGAAAGTCCCTTCAACAAATTGTGTTGGGAAAACCGGACACCCACACAAAAAAAATAATGAAAATAGACCATTATCTTACACTGTACACAAAAATTAACTCAAAGTGGATTAAAGACTTGAATGTACGACATGAAACCATGGACATTTTAGAAGAAAACATAGGGAGTATGCTCTTTGACGTTGGTCTTAGCAACATATTTTCAAGTACCGTGTCTGACTAGGCAAGGGAAACAATAGAAAAAATAAAGAGGACTACCTCAAACTAAAAAGCTTCTGCAGAGCAAAGGAAACCATCAACAAAATGAAATGACAACTTAACAATTAGGAGAAGATGTTTGCAAACCATATATCTGATAGGGGGTTAATCTCCAAAATATATAAAGAACTCATAGATCTCAACAACAAAAAACCTAACAACCCAATTACAAAATGGGCAAAAGACCTGAACAGACATTTCTCCAAATAAGATATACAGATGACCAACAGGCACATGAAAAGATGTTCAACATCATTAACTATCAGGGAAATGTAAATCAAAACTACTAAGAGATATCACCTCACATTCATCAGAACAGCTATAATTAACAAGACAGGAAACAAGTGTTGGAGAGGATGTGGAGAGAATGGAACTCTCATACACTGCTGGTGGGAGTGCAAACTGGTGCAGCCACTATGGAAAACAGTATGGAGATTCCTCAAAAAATCAAGAATAGAGCTACCATATGATCCAGCTATTCCACTGCTGGGTATTTATTGAAGGAACATGAAAACACCAAGACGTAAAGATACATGTACCCCTGTGTTCATTGTGGCATTATTCACAATAGCCAAGACTTGGAAGTAAACTAGGTGCCCATCAAGTGATGAATGAATAAAGATGTATATATACACAATGGAATACCACTCAGTCATGAGAAATGATGAAATATATCCATTTGTGACAACATGGATGGACATTGAGGGTATTATGCTAAACGAAATAAGTCAGAGGAAGAAGGTCAAAAAACCATATGATCTCACTCATAAGTAGAAGATAACACCAACAACAAACAAACACATAGAGACAGAGATTGGACTGCTGGTTACCAGAGGGGAGGAGAGGAAGGAGGAGGGTGAAAGGAATGATTAGGCACATGTGGGTGGAGATGGATTGTAATTAGCATTTGGATGATGAACCTGATGTAAGCTATGCAGAAATATAAGTATAATGATGTACACCTGAAATTTATACAATGTTATAAACCAATGTTACTGCAATAAAAATAAAGATTAGCAAATGAATCTCCTTTACATATAGTCTAGGCTCTTTTTTTAACTGTTGCTTTTCTGCTGGGTCCTGAGGTGAGTGAGTCCACATGCAACCTGTTTAGAAAGATTATCTCAGTTCCCTCTAGATCTCTGGATTGCTTGGACTTTAGCCCTAATGGTTTTCAAAGCTAGATTTGTGGACCCTTCACTCCAGTTCAGTTACCAAGAGTTAGGGTGCCTGATGTGAGGCACAAATCCCTTGGTTCTCAGGGATAAGCTCTAGAATTGTGAGGTCCCTCCCTATTGTGAGTCACTGCACTAGGGGTGAGACTGCATATCTATGTCTCCTACCATCTCAGTGTGGCCCTTTTAACCTTTGTTGTGGAAGAGCTGTTCAGCTAGTTTTCAGTTCTTTTTCAGGAGAAATTGTTCCATACATAGCTGTAGATTTGGTGTGTTCCTGGGGTGAGGTGAGTTCAGGTTCTTCTTACCTAGCCATCTTAGACTATCCTTCCTGAAGGCTCTCTTGTTTCTTCATGTAGGCATGAATTATAAACTTCCTATAATGTTCCCCATAAACTTCCCTCTTAGAACTGCTTTTGCAGCATCCCATATATTTTGATAAGTTGTGCTTTCAGCTTTGTGCATTTCAAGTTTTTTTTTCTTTTGATTTCTTTTTTGACTCATTTTTTGTCATGAGCATGTTTTTAATCTCCATATATTTGTGAATTTTCCACCTTTCCTCCTGTTATTGATTTCTATTTTCATACCATTTTGGCTGAAAATAATACTTTTAATGTCAATCTTCTTCAATTGGCTTAGACTTGTTTTGTGACCTATTATGTGATATATCATTGAAAATGTTTTGTGTGCACTTGAGAAGAAATTTTATTATGCTACTGTTGTATGGAATGTTCTGTAATGTCTGTTAGGTCTATTTGGTCTAATACATGGTTCAAATCCAAAGTTTTCTTCTTGCTTTTCATCTGAATTATCTATCCATTGTTGAAAGTTGGTTATTAAATTCTCTTACTCTTATTGTATTGTTATCTATTTCTCCTTTCAGATATATTGGCATTTGCTGAATATATTTCGGTGCTCTGATGTTGGGTGAATATATATTTATTCTTGATATATCTTCTTGATGAATTAACCCCTTTATCACTATATAATGACTATCTTTTTCTCTTGCTAACTTTTTTGCCTTAATATTTAGTCTGATATTAGTATAGCTATGCCTACTCTCTTTCTGTTTCCACTTGCACGGAAGATCTTTTGCCTTCCCTTCAGTTTGAATCTATGAATACTTAGAGCTGAAGTGAGTCTCTTATAGGCAGCATATAGTTGGGTCTTGTTTTTTTATCCATCCAGCCACTTTACACCTTTTGATTGGAGAATCCAATCCATTAACATTTAGAGTAATTATTGATAGGTAACGTCTTACTAATGCCATCATATTAATTGTTTTCTACTTTTGTATTTACATTTTCTTTTCTTTCTTTCTTGCAGCCTTCCTTTGTATACAGATGATTTTCCATAGTGGTATGCTTTGATTGCCTTCTTGTTATCTGTTGTGTATCTATTATATACTTTTGCTTTGTGATTCTCACGAGGTGTACATAAATATCTTATAGATATGAGTCTATTTTAAGCTAATAACAAGTTAACTTTGAGCACGTACAAAAACTTCCTTTTACTCCCTCCTTTTACATTTTTGATTTTCATTTTTTATTGTGGATCCATTAACAAGTTGTTGGAGCTTTAGCAATTTTTATTGCTTAATCCTTTAACCTGTATTCTAGAGTTAAGTAGTTAGCACATTAGCATATTACAGTATTATAGTAGTCTGAATTTGACTAGTTGCCCACCTTTACTAGTGTGTTGTATATTTTCATTTTACTAATTAGTGTCTTTTTTTTAGCTTGAAGAAATCCTTTCAGAATTTCTTGTAAGCTGTGTGTAATGGTGTTGAATTCCTTCAGCTTTTGTTTTGGAAAGTCCTTCTCCTTCATTTTGAATGATAGCTCTGTTGTGTAGTCTTGGTTGTTCTTTTTTACTTTCTTTCAGCACTCTGACTATATCACCCTACTTTCTCCTGGCCATTAAGCTTTTTTACAGGGATACGCACTGATAGCCTTATGGGTGTTCCCTTGTAAGTTGCAAACTTCTTTTTCTCTTGTTGCTCTTAAGATTCTTTCCTGGTCTTTGGTTTTTGAAAATTTTATGATAGTGTTTCTTGAAATGGATCTCTTTAAGTTGATTTTCTTGGTGACCTATGAGCTTCATGAACTTGGACATCCAAATCTATCCTTAGATTTGGGAAGTTCTCAGCCATTGTTTCTTTAAACTAGTTTTCTGCCCCCTTCTTCCTTTCTTCTCGTGGAGCTCCAATAATTTACAAATTGATTCTCTTAATTGTATCCCATATTTCACATAGGCTTTCTTCATTCATTACTTTTTTTATTTCTTCTTTTTGCTGCCATTTGACTGGATAATTTCAAAGTTTACTTCTTTAATCTCACAAAATCTTTCTTCTGCTTTAGTCTGCCATTTTTGCTCTCTATTGCATTTTTATTTCATTCATTGCATTTTCAGCTCCAGCATTTCTGTTTAGTTCTTTTTATGATTTCTTTCTCTTTATTAAACATCTCATTTTCTTCAAGTATTGTTTTCCTAATTTCATTAAATTATTTTTGTGTTTTCTTGTAGCTCATTGAATTTCCTGAAAACAATTTTGAAGTCTTTGTCTAATTGAAAATTGCTAATCTATGTCTTTGTGTTTGGTCACCAGAGAATTATTGTAATCCTTTGATTGTATCATGTCAACTTGATTTTCAATGTTGTTTCGTATTTTGCATTGCTCTCTTGGCATTTGAAGTAGCACTCACTTCTTCAAGTCTTTACTAACTGCCTTCAGGAGAGAGGTACCTTATATCAGGCCTGCTGGAGATTCCAAGAATATCATCTTAGACTTGTTATGGTTACACCTGCTTCATGCTTCTTGCTCCCTCTTTTGGCAGAATTCTTAATCTTGTATGCCTTCTCTGGATCCCACAATGCACTGGGCCTTGTGCTGGAATCTCTTTTTTTCCCAAAGGTGTGTCTAAAGTTCAAGTTTGTGGTCTCTTCCTGGCCTGCAGTTTTGGCCAACTTTCTTTGTGTGCTCACTAGCTGTCTGCCAGAGCCTTCTCATGCCACTGTCAAGAATATATGCAGGGAACTGGCTATAAAATTGGGGTATGTGTGGATGAGGCCCTCAGAGTGCTAGTTGTGCCCACATACCAGTTGGACATATTTGTGGTTGAGGCATTCCCAGCTGCTCATGGATAGTTTACTTGATGGATTTGTGACACATTTAGGATTTGCATCCCTTTAATGTCCTCTGTGAGTTCTACCTGCCACTCTTCACATCTTTTCCTGCCCCCTAGTCATGAATCTTATTGTTCTCTTCTCTGGGTGGGGCTGTAGAGAAATGAGCCCTATTGGCTGCATCCCACACAGCTGGGGAAGCCAGGTGCATACTTACATGCTCTCCTTTTCCTCTGTGGGATAAATCATGTGTTGAGGAAAATCTTTCTTGTGCTTCCTTGTGGTAGGGGTGATGCTGGTAAAGTGAAACTATTCCTGTTACCTACTCTAATGCATCCAAACTCAACAGAATGCTGGAACTTCTCTTGTGGAAACCTGAACTTCTACAAAGGCTCTCTCATTTTTCAGTGATTGTCTAAGTCAGTTTTCTTTAGAGATTTCTGGACTGAAATTTAGAAGGGCCAGAGGTAGTTCATGGGCCACTGCATTGTCCACAACCAGGATTGAGTTCTGGTGCCCATTATCCAATGTGGACATTGGTGAGAATGCTCCCAGGTCCCTTGATGTGTGGTGCTGGATCCAACACCTCCCTCAAAGGCACTTTTGTCCACAAATGGAGGGTGAATTTTCTGTTTCTGAGCGATGGGGACAAAAGTGAGGGATGTCTTATGCCAACATAATGCTGATATCACTCCTTGAAAGACTAACTTCAGATCCAAGAAACAAATGGTTAAAAGTGAGGATGAAAAAATATATTCCATGCAAATAGTAGCCAATAGAGAGCAGGAGTGGCTATATTAATATCAGACAAAATATACTTTATGTCAAAAAATGGTACAAGACACAAAGAAGATTTCATATTTATATAAAGATCAATTTGTCATGAAAGCATAATAATTATAAACATGTACATGCTTAACAACACACCTCTAAAGTATATAAAGCAAAAATCACCAAATTGAAGGAAGAAATAATTTTACAAAAAAGTTGGAGACTTCAAAACCTTGAAATCTATAATGGATTAAAGCTAAAGATGGAGACTTCAATACCTTGTTACCTATAATGAATTTAAAATTCAGATAAAAAAGAAAACAGATAAATTTAACAACTGCATTAGTAAACTAGACTTAACCAAACTATACAGAACCATGTTATCAAAAAAAAAAAAAAAAGCAAAATATACATTCTTCTCAAACACACATGGAATATTCTTGAGGATAGGCCACATTTTGGGACACAAAACAAGTCTAAAAATTTTGAAAAAATTGAAATCATAAAAAATATCTTCTCTGATAACAATGGAGTGAAATCAATATCTGGAGGAAAACTGGAGAATTCACAAATAAGTGGAAGTTAAATAAAACACTCTTACAAATCCAAAGGTTCAAAGAAGAAATCACAAAGGAAATTGAAAAATACTTTGAGGTAATTGAAAACAAAACAAAACATACCAAAATTTATGGGATGTAGTGAAATCAGTGCTGAGAGGAAAACTTATAGCTATAAATGGTTGCATTAAGAGAGGAGGAAAATCTGCGATCAATAACCTAATTTCAATCTTAAGGAACAAGAAAAAGAAGAGCAAACTAAATCCAACTCTCCATAGAAGGAAGGCAATAATAAATATTAGAGTGAGGATAAAATAGAGAAAGAAAACAAGAGAGAGAATCCATGAAATCAATGGAAAATTGGTTGTCTTCAAAGATTAACAAAATTGACACACTTTTGATAGACTAGGAAAAAAGAAGACTAATTTTTAAATCATACATGAAACTGGAAACATTCCTAACAAAGTTAGAGAAATAAAAATGATTGTAATAGGTTACAGGAACAATTGTATGCCAACGAATTAGATAACCCAGTTGAAATGAACAAGTTCCTAGAAACATATGAGCTACCAAAACTGACACAAGAAGAAATAGATAATAAGAACAGTTCTATAACAAGTAAAGAGAATGACACAGCAATCAAAAAACTCCCAAACAAAAAATTAAAAACAGGATTGAATGACTTAACTGGGAAATTCTACCAAACATTTAAAGAAGAGTTAATAACACTTTTCAATCTCTTAAAAAATTAATAAGAGGAAACACTTCACATCTCATTTAATTAGGTCAGTATTACCCTAATACTAAAGCAATAAAAAGACATCACAAGAAAAGAAAAATACAAATATCTGTTCTGAATACAATTGCAAATAACCTCATCAACTTACTAGCAAACTGATTCCAGCAGCATATTAAAAGATCAAGTGAGAGTTAGCCCAGGAATAGCAGGGTGGTTCAACATACAAAAAAAAAAAAAATCAATCAATGTTATGTACCACATTAATAAAATTATGGAGAAAACTCTACATGATTGTCCCAATTGATGCAGAAAAAGAACATTTAATAAAATATAATTTTATGAAAAAAATCACTCAATAAACCAGGAGTAGAAAGGAAGTTCCTCATCATGACATAGGACACATAAGGAAAAACCCATGACTAGTGTTATACTGAAAGGTGAAATAATGAAAACTTTCCCCTCAAGATCAACAACAATAAAAAGTGCAGCTTTCACCACTTATGTTCAACATAGTACTTCAAGATCTAGATAAAGCATTTAGGCAAGAAAAATAAGTAAAACCATCTACATTGGAAAGGAAGAAGTAGAACTATCTCTACTGCAAATGCCACGATTCTATATAAAAATCCTAAATCCTAAATAATCACAAAAAACTATTATTAACACTAATAAACCAATTTGAAAAGTAGAAGGATACGAGATAAACACAGAAAAAACAGTTGCATTTCTGTACAGTAGCAATAAACAATCCAAAAAAGAAATTAAGAAAACAATTCTATTTACAATAGCGTCAAAAAGATTAAAATGCATAGGAATAAATTTAACCCGGGAAGTTTAAGACTTGTACACTGAAAAGTGCAAAACGCTTCTGAAAGAAATTAAAGAAGAGCCAAAAACAAGGAAAAACATTCCATGTTCATGGATTTGAAGACTTACTATTATTAAGATGGCAATAGTCCCCAAAGTGATCTACAGATTAAATGCAATTCTTATCAAAATCCCAAGATCCTTTTTTTCCCAGAAATAGAAAAGCAATTCCTAAAATTTGTGTGGATTTTCAAGGGATCCCAAATAGCCAAAACAATCATTAGAAAGAAAAAGAAAGTTGGAAGACACACTTCCCAATTTCAAATCATAATACAAGCCTACAGTAATCAGAGCAATGTTGTAATAGTATAATGATAGACATATATATACAAAACAAATAGAACTGAGATTCCAGAAATAATTCACACATCTATGGTAATTTGATTTTCAATAGGATGTCAAGACCATTCGATTAAATAAGAATTGTCTTTTAACAAATGGTGCTGAGACAACTGGATATCTACATGCAAAAAAATGAAGTGGGATTCCTAACTTATACCATGTTCAGAAGTTAACTCAAGATGGATCAAAAGCCTAAATGTAAGAACTATGATTATTGAACTCATGGAAGAAACCTTAGGGGTAAATCTTCAGGACCTTGGATTTGGCAATGGGTTCATAGAAATGACCTCAAAAGCACAAAAAGAAAAGAAAAAAATATATAAATTTGACTTTATCAATATTTAATAGTTTTATGCATCAAATAATACTATCAAGAAAGTGAAAAGAAAACCTATAGAATGAGAGAAAATATTTGCAAATTGTATATCTTCTAAAAGTCAAATATCCAGAATATGTAAAGAGTTCATAAGTCAACAACTAAAAGTCAAACTAAAAACCCAATTAAAAAATTAGCAAAGGACTCAAATAGCTATTTCCAAAAGAATATATACAAACAGCAAACAGGCTCATGCAAAAAATTCTCAGTGTCATTAGTCATCAGGGAAATGCAAATCAAAACCACAAAGGAGTACCACTTGACACTCAATAGGGTTTGTATAATAGAAAAATGGAAAATAATTTCTATTGCTGAGGATGTGGGAGATTGTAAGCCTCAAACATTTCAGATGGGAATGTAAAGAATTATATCTGAGTAGAAAATAGTTAAGAGTTCCTCAAAATGTTAAATACAGTATTATCCCATGATTCAGCAATTCCACTTCTAGGTATATAACAAAAAGAATTGAAAGCAGGTGTTCATACAAATACTTGCACAAGAATGTTAACTGTAACAGTATTTAAAATATCTAAAATGTGGAAACAATCCAAATGTCTATCAACTAATGAATGAATAGTGAATGACATCAGTAAGATGGAGGAATAGACAGAAGCTTATAGTGATAATATCAACATTAAGAAAAAAATTCAAATAAACAACCAACTTTACAACTCAAGGAACTAGAAAAAGAACAAACTAAGCCCAAGGTTAGCAGAAGGAAGAAAAAAATGATTAGAGCAGAAATAAATGATATAGAGAACAAAAAAACAATAGAAAAGATCAATAAAAGTAGGAGATTAAAAAAAATAATAAACAAAATTGACCAAACTTCAGCTAGACTAATTGAGAAAAAAGAGAGAATATTCAAATAAATAAAATCAGAAATGAAAGAGGAGACATTACAATTGATACCACAGAAATACTAAGGATCATAAGAGACTCCTATGAAAAATTATGAATCAACAAAATGCAAAACCTGGAATAAATGGATGAATTCCTAGAAACATACAACCTACCAAGACTAATCATAAAGAAATAGAAAATCTTCACAATTGTCATCCAAAGGAGAAAGGATTAATGATTTCCTTTATTATGGCTCTAGACAAATTTTGTAGATTGATTTAGAGCTTATAACAATACCAGGAAAGGAGGAAGAGAGAGGGTGTGCTTTTGGCCTCCTGGCTCCATACAGGTGGCTCACAAATATTACTGGTCCTGGCATTCCAGCCAAGGAAGACCAAGAAATGGGAGAATGATCATAAAAAGGAATAGTTCAACCCTGTCATTTTACAAACACAATTTCTCTCTTTCCTTCTTACTGGCACAGTTCTAAGCCCACAGCTACAGGTTTTCACATTTTTTATCTGTACAGATGCCAATTTAGCTCAGAGAATAAAAGAAACCACAGCTCTCAAGAAGAAAGAAAAGCAAAAAGAAATAGAAAATCTGAACAGAAAAATAATGAGTAAGAAGATTGAACCATTAATCACAAACATCTTAACAAAGAAAAGTCCAGGACTAGATGGCTTCACAGGTAAATTCTACCAAACTTTTAAAGAAAAACTAATACTAATTGTTCTCAAACTTGAAGAGAAGGAAACACTTCCAATCTCCTTTTGCTTCTTTTATGAGGCCAGCATTACTCTGATATCAAAGCCAGACAAGGCCACTACAAGAAAATAAAATTATGGACTGGTATCTCTGATGAAGATAGATACAAAAATTCTCAGCAAAATACAAGCAAACTGAATTCAACAGCACACAAAAACAATCATATCCCATGATCAAGTGAGATTAATTCCGGGATTCAAAGTGGTTCAACATACATGTATCAATCAATATGATATACCACATTAACAGAATGAAGGATAAAAATCATAAGATCATCTCAATAGATGCAGAAAAATCACATGACAAAATTCAACACCCTTTCATACTAAAAATACCAACAAATTAGGTTTATGACTATGGCATAGTCTTAACTCTCAAGTAACAGTCTACATTGAGTATGTCTGTAGGTATTTTGGAGACTACTGAGGAGAGATATTTAACTCAGACTTGGAGTATCAGGAAGAACTTTGTGGAGAAGGTGAAACATGAAAAGATTTCTACAGAATGAGTAGGATTCCTTTTACTAAACCTGGCACTAGATGGGTAGAAGAGGAAAAGACTCAGCTATAGCCCTTGAGAAGCTTTGATAATGGCTTGAATGGTAAATCTGTTTATCCATGGGAATAAGTTAGGTGATGTGCTGGGATGTGTGGAAGAAAAAGAACAGCATGGTAGGAAGCTGTCATTCATACTCCTTTGTTGAGAGTTTGAAGGTCAATTTCAAGCAAGTATAATAAATGTTGAACAATATTTAGCAATTGTCTTTTCCTCCCATAGATCAGGGGAGGCTCAAATTTTGCTTTCTGTATGTATCCAACTTTCAAAAAACTCCTAAAAGAGAATAAATCTGTTTCAGCAGAATGAGGATATATGACTTGAGATTTTTGCTGTTTTATTCCAACTTCTAACTCTATGCATCATGCACTCAAAGACTATTTGAAAGATAAATTTTTATTTGTGGTTTATTAATTGGTACATCAAGGCAAATTCAAGAAATCTCCTGCATTCTTGGGTATGCTGAAAAGAACAACTTCCATTCTTTATTTTGCTTTCACAAACTTCTAGGCAGCATGAGAACCTACTTTCCTGCATAGAAAATTTTATACAAACAGGATTTCTGTCCCTGACTCATCTGCTGAGCTGATTCTTCTTTAATTCCACTCCTCTACTCATGTCTTATGTTGAGTGTTTTTGGAAAACCTCCTTTGAAGCAGAATAAAACAATTCAGTGTATCATTGAAAGGTGTCACTCAAAAAAAAAAACTAATTTTACCAAGCAGTAGTATATTTGTTACTCTCAGTACAAAAATTTAAACAAGATGAAATTTCATAGGGACAAATAAAGGGTGGACTTTTACTTAAGTTCCCCTCAAAATGCTTCTATGGTGTGAAATATACTTTAAAAACTATATCTTTCATTACTTATTTTATCTATGAATGGGGGCTCAAGTTGCTTGGGAAGTGTCAGTGCCAGACACTCTAAAATCAGCTTCCACAGGGCCTGAAGACCTCACTGCTTAACTTAAGACTGTTTATTTGCAAGTATCAGAAACTAACTCAGGTTAATATATCCAAAAAGGGGAACTGCATAGCAATATTCGAGAAAGTATTAGGAAACCCAAGGGTCAGAGTTAGCTGGATCTCCAAAAGGGATGAAAAACAGAAACTGAGATGCCATTATGAATAGCTCTCAATTGTTTTCATCTGTGTGTCTCTGCATGTATTCTTCACCCTATCTTCTTACAGGACCACGTTTCTTTGCTTTCCTGTGCATATGGCTCTACTTACTGCCCCAGTCACCCAAAGCTCATATACGAATAACCCCAAAGGAAATAATCTTTATGTCTCTGTGGCCTTTCCCCCTTCCGTGTTGGCAAGTCACACTCTGTTGACTCTACAGACTTTAGACTATAGAATCAAAATGTCCATATGGTAGGAAAGGACTTCTTCTAGATCATTGATTCATTAATTGTGACTGCAGAATAGAATTACCTGGAGAACATGTTCAAATTAGGCATCCTGGCTCAGTTCCAGAACTGCTGAACCTGGATCTCATGAAGGGATGGCTCAGGTTTGTATATTTTCAAAATTTATACATGGAACTTAAATACAACTTATAGTTAAGAACATTTGCTCTAGTGAATTGTGTACAACTCTGAGCACATTTTTGTGTGAGGTACAGTGATCATGTGGGCTGCATCCAGATGAGATGATTAGGATTATAAAAGAAAGCATTTCATATGAAGTACAGCCTAAAGGACTGTAGCAGTCCTACACAGGAGTAAATGAGAACCTTCTCAGTTTTGGAAGGCTGGATTTTAGAAAAGACATTAGAGTTGTTCTGTAAAGTTCCAAATGGATGCAGGACCAAAAGGTGGAAGTGTTCAGGCAGAGGATGGCTAATCAAACTGCCAGGAAATTGTGTATTGGGAAAGAAGTTGGACTAAATAAACTGTTGCCTCATATTTTTCTAATACTCTATGATTCTGCAAAAAATTTTCACCTCTAATTGGGAAGTTGAAGAAATGTTCAGATCAATATTCTTCTTTTTTTGTGTGTGAGGAAGATTAGCCCTGAGTTAACATCCATTGTCAATCCTCCTCTTTTTGCTGAGGAAGATTGGCCCTGGGCTAACATCCATGCCCAAGTTCTTCTACTTTATATGGGATGCCACCACAGCATGACTTGACAAGTGGTGCATCAGTCTGCACCTGGGATCCTAACCTGCCAACCCCAGACTGCTGAAGTGGAGCACATGAACTTAACTGCTATGCCACCAGGCTGGCCCCCAGATCCATATTCTTAAGTGTGGCTTAGAAAGGAACATCAGCCATTTAAGGAGCAACAGCTATGGTGCAGTGGAAAGAACACTAAACTAGGAAGGAGTTGTGAATTGTTTTTGAATCCTAGCTCTCATTTACTGACTTTGTGACCTTTGACAAGTTCTTAAACCTCCAATGTGTTCCTTGTAAAATTTGTTCTGTAAAAGTATCACTCATTTTTCAAAGACATTATAATAATTAAATGACATAATGGATGTGAATGTTCTTTGTAAATGGAAAATTATTCCAGTGCAAATGATCTTTATTGCTCAAACTGAGAAATAAGAACAACTTTGGGGAAATTGGTATTCTTGATGAGTTTGTTAATAATTTGGGATACTTTGAAGTATTAATGACACTTTTGGTAATTATATCTGCCACAAATCTACCAGGTAAGGCCATTTTTCCATTTTTTCTTGCCATAACCATAATGTCAGTTATAGCTACCATTTACTGAGCATCTGCCACACTATATGGTTTTATATTACTCTATTTAATCCTCTCAATAACTCTAGAAGGTTGATATCATTATCCAGATTTTACAAATGAGGAAACTGAGGCTTATACACATTATATAGCTTGTCCAGAGTCATATAGCCTTGGAGAAACCATAATCCTCATTTATTTGTCATAGAAGTGTATATTAGTAGAACTTCTTTGGATGGCAATTTGACATTATTTAATAGAGCTGAGGTTGTGTACATCTAAGACTCTGCAATTCCCCTTCCAGATAAACACCAGAAAAACTCTCCCATGTGTGTCCAAGGAAAGTAGGATGCTTATTGCAACATTTTTGTAATAGTAAAAAAATTAAAAGCAACCTAAATATCCATTAAAATAGTAATAATAAGTATAATGTCGATATTTATACAATGGAATACCACACAGCAGTTAAAAGGGATTGACTAGATGTATATAAATGAACATGGATTGCTTTTAAAAACATATTGTTGAGTGAAAAAGGAAGTTGCAAAATGATACATTAAAAAAGAAGTTGCAGAATGGTAATTTAAAACTGCAAAAATACAAAATTTGCTATATATAGTTTATAGTAATTAATGAATGTAAATGTATTAAAATGGACATGAAAGAAATCTGTGAATTTTAAATTCAAGACAATGGTTTTCTTTGTTATTTTAATTTATTACAATAAATGTTTTTTTCTGGGCAGTAATTAGTGTGAGTGAGGGAAGGTGTCCAATGGAGGAGACATCTATCAAAGTAGATTTAAGCTCTACCTGTGATGTTTTATTTCTTTTGTTTTAAAGAAGATGAAGCAAATAGTGCAAATAGCTGTTAGTCCTGTTGAAGGAAACACTGATGTTTATTTTATTATTCTTTGTGCCTTTTTGACTTAAAAATTATCTTTTTCTGAACGAGGGGGTAGGTACCCACTAATGAAGTATTGGAGGTTTTAGGTAAAATAAACCATATGGACCATTTTTTGAAAATCAAAGAATTGGAAGGATTAAGTATATTTTATGAATTTACTATTCCCTTTTCTTCTGATTCTCCTTGACCCTATTATCTAGTTCTTAACAAAGAAGAACTCATTGACAGAAGCCACAGGCCTATGTTTTTCAAACATTTTTCACCATGACCCACAATAAGAAATGCATTTTACATCATATTCATATATATAACATATATGTATCATTTTTAAGAAATGCATTTTACATCATGATAATATATATGCATATAATACATTTATAGAGTAATATGTACATATACATATATATGATCATAACAAAATAGTTTTTTTGGGGGTGGGAAATTCTGATTAGACACCTAATTTTATCCACCAAGATAAACTCTGGAATGATGGGATTTCCACACGTTTAAAACTCTTCTAAGCATTTTGTTCTCCCTTACATTTATTAAAGTAAATAAATAACCTCATAGAGAATTTATAGATCTCTTTGAACCTGTCATACAAATGTGTCCTCTACAAGAGCTTACAAATGAGTATGTTTAACATTTAAAGTGTAAATATATAGATAGGACTCGCAAACTTGTCCTCACAAAGTAGTACTCGGGGCACTGATAGCTGCTAATATTGCTGTTTTAAAAACCACATTCTATCTATGAATGAGATAAATGGTCTTATGTGAATACTGAGAATGTCACAAAGTGCTGATTGGAAGCCTCCTGGCTGGGTGAGGTCCTCTTTTAGGGGAGGAGGCTGGCCCTTCCTCCAAGGAACTCAAGGCTTGCTCTCACTGCAGCCCGAGCTACAGTCAGCCTTTGTGGCCATATTAGCTGCTTTTAATCCCTTTGGGTAATAATCTGAAGGTTGCATTCACAGTATTAATGATTAGTAATTCCAGTGCCTGTGGTTTGCACCAAAAATGGCATGTTGATAATTATCTTTGGTCTGAGAGTGAAATGATATATGCAAAATACTGAAAGATAAAAATTATCAGCCAAGAATACCCTATCCAGTGAAATTATCCTTCAGATATAACAGAGAAATAAAATCTTTCCCAGACAAACAAAAGCTGAGGGAATTCATCACTACTAGACCTGCCTTATAAGAAACATTGAAAGGAGCCATCCTATCTAAAACAAAAAAGCAAAGGTTTACAAAATCTTGAACAGGGAGATGATAAATAGACAATATCAGAAAATTGCAACTCTATATCAGAATAGGTAAATAAATGCATAATTATAACATAAAAGATAAATTATAACATAAAACATAAATATAACATAAAAGAAAACATCAAAAATAACTAAAATCATTTCAATTTGGTCACAAACTCACAACACAAGACAGAATAATTTGTGACAATAATAACCTAGAAGGGAAAGAGGATCGGGGTGGAACCTACATAGGCTAATGGAGATAAGAGGCTCACAGAAAGTGGACTATCTCATCTATGAGGTATTTTATAGAAACCTGATGGTAACCACAAAACAAAAAAAATCAGAGCAGAGTCACAAAGCACAAATAAAGAGAAAACACAGAAAAACATCAGAGAAAAACACCAAACTGAAATGGCAGACAGATATACAAGGGAAAAGAAACAATGGAAACATAGAGCATCTAGAAAACAATAGATAAAATGGTAGCATTAAGCCCTTATATATCAGTAATCACTCTAAATATAAATGAATTGAATTCACCAATTAAAAGACATGGAGTGGCAGGATGGATTAATTATCTTTGGTCTTAAAGAATGAGTAGCAGAGGATGCCTGTGTCCCACTTTATATGAGGCCTTCTCTTCTCTGCAGAGTAAATTGCCATCTTTCTTTAGGCTTATTTCAGAGAATGGGGTTCCAAGCCAGCCATGAGCAGCCTCTGGAGTTTCTTCTGAGCTAGATTCTGGTGGGATATTGGGCTCTGGTGTATTCCAAAGAGGGCAGCTGGCATATTCAAAGATTGAGTATGTTTGTAAACCACAGTCACACAGATGTGAATGAAAACACAATGTCTGCCAGTGATGTCTCTGACCTGTGTGTGGAATAGACTAGTGAACATAGAATAAAGTAGAGCTATGGTTGTCAGAGATGGAAGGTACTTCAATTTCATAAGTGCCAAGTCCACAATGTTGACAGAGAAGAAGCAAATTGTTCAAGGTCACTTCACTATTAAGTGGCAGATCTGGGAATAGGGACCTGGCCTACTAGCTCCAATCCACAGGTCCTCTATTCTACCAAGGTCCCTTGGTTCCTACATTTATCAAAGAGGAACAACAGTACTTGTCTGGCAGGATACCTGTAATGGCTAAATGGTTTAACATCTATATAAGTGCCTCATACTGAGATTGACCCCCAATAGTTCAATAGTTTTCTTATTACCACGTTATTATACCTTATAGCCCACATATCTACCTATTGTCCATTCTTTCCATGCTCAGTGCTGATGCTACATTGCATTTCTACACATGTAAAACATGGTGTGATGCTGGATGGTCATGCATACTATCTATAAGTTTCTGCCACAGAGGCCACATCTTGGCAGTACGAAAGATGAAATAACCCATATAGAAAGTGGTCTTTTTAAAAAAATGGCTTTGTATAAGCTTTTCCACTTTTACAAAAAGAAGCACCAAGGACACCCCAGGAAAGACAAGCCTAGAGCCTTTTTATTTAACATTTCCTTGAGATTTAGAGCCTTTCTTCTCAGATCACACACTCGTGAATTCTTACTCTTCTATTGAGCACACTGTTGTCCATTAGTTTTGTTTTTCTCAGATGTAACTACTAACATCTGCAACTTATTTTAAAATGCAGCAAAAAATCTTGAATGAACAAATGGATAGATGGAGAAAGTGTCAAGATAGGCAGACTCTGAACTCACCTCCTCCCACAGACACAACAAATTTACTACTACTTTTTGAACAATTATCCATGAGAGAGAACTGAAAACTGGATGAAAGGAACCCACACAACAAGGGATGGTGCTGACTGAGGTGGAAGAGGCAGAAATTCCTTCCTGGAGAGAAAAATGTCATCTCCAAGCTGTGGCACCTCACAGCTGGCTGGGAGCAATGCTAAGGTATGCAGCCTTCACCGGAGGATTGGCGTATCTGACTGGGGGAGCATTATCACAAAAAGCAGCTTTTGGACTCAACACAACTTAGAAAAGGGTCATAATATCTGGCTATGCTGGCTATTAACTACAATGGGAAATACCCGTATAAAAGCTAATGGACATAATACTCTTAAGGGGCCCATGCACAAAATCACCTGTTTCAGAAAGCAACCTAAAATCACCAGAAAGAAAGGTGCACAGATATTTGGTGAAAAGAGATTCAATTGATAGGCTCTGCATGCATCTTGGTGATAGGTGAGACCTCCCTAGGCACTGAGACATTGGTGGCAGCCATTGTTGGGACCTAGTACAGGAGTGCTGACACAGACACTGGCAGACACCATTGGAGTTCTACCCCTGGCCTGTTTGCACAGGGGTCTGCCCCAGTCACTAGAGCACCAATTTAATCCAACTCAACTAGGGAAGGCAGCCCACTCAAGGGACTGGTCACATCCAACAGCAAGCCCTTGGGCAAATTGTGAGCCCACATATGCTGGGTGCCTGGAAACTCTACACCCAGGTGAGTGGGTCCACCTCTCTGGGGCAGGGCTTGCATGAGGGGCAGGCCTGCATTGATAGAGTGTGTGTGGCCTTTGCAATGGGGCAACTGGGTCTGCTTCAGTGCATCCAGGCACATGCACTGGGAGGGATTGTTTGATGGGGTGTGTGGCCCTACGGGTGGTGGGGCTTGTCAGTTGCAGAAGACTTGTGCTTCTCAAACAGTGACAAAGGGATTGGCCCCATCTTCCAAAGCCTGAAACAATGGGGTGCTCCCATGCCTGGGGCCAGCTGCACTCAGCTGCAACCCTGAGAGAGCTGTCAACATCCTTGCAGACTGGAGGACTACAGCAGTTATAAGCTCCTGAGCTTAGTAACCAGCCATGCTGGGGGCCTACCCACTTAAGAGAAAACTGCAACATGAATGTGCTATTAGACCTTGTAGCCAACTGTGCTGTGGCTACCCAAGCCTAAAAAGGGACTGAAGGATCCATAGCAGCCACAAGCAGCTGAGCATTACAACCAATCAAGCAAAGGAACAGCCTAGCCTCCACAGGCACCTGGAGAAAGAGAAACCCAGCCTCAACAGAAGGACACACATATCACACACAGGGGACACTCATGGAACATTTGGAACTGGTGACAAGAGGTAAGCACACTGCTGGGACTCATATGGCATCTCTTACATAAGGTCAATTCTCCAAGATCAGGATACATAGCTGACCTACCCAATATATAGATATAAGCAAAGAAAAAGAGGCAAAATAAGGATAGAACAGAATACATTCAAAGTGAGGAGACAGGACAAAAACCTCAGAAAAAGAAATAAAGGAAACAGGCATGAACAATCTACTTGACAAAGAATATGAGCTAAGAGTCATAGGGATGCTCATTGATCTTGCTAGAAGAATGGATGAAGTCAGTGAGAATTTCAACAAAGAATTGGAAAATACAAAAAAGAACCAATCAGAAATGAAGAATACAATACTGGAAATGAAAAATTCATGAGAGGGACTCAAAAGCAGAGTAGATGTTACAGAAGACTGGATCAGTGAGCTGGACAAAAGACTAGAGGAAATGACCCATCTATCTATCTATCTATCACAGATAGAAAAAAAGAATTAAAAAGAATGAGGACAGTCTGAGGGACCTCTGGGACAACATCAAGTGCACTAACATCCAAATTATAGGTGTCTCAGAAGAAGAGAGAGAAAGGGGCAAAGAATCTATTTGAAGAAATAATAGATGAACACTCTCCTAACCTAAGGAAGGAAACAGACATCCAGGTACAGGAAACACAGAGAGCACCAAACAAGATAAACCCAAAGAGGCCCACTCAAAGAAATATAATTAAAATGTCACACAAAAATGAAGAAAGAATCCTTAAAGCCACAAGAGAAAGGCAACAAGTTACAGACACAGGAAACCCCATAAGGCTACCAGCTGACATCTCAGCAGAAACCTTACAGGCTAGAAGGGAGTGGCATAACATATGTAAAGTGCTGAAAGGAAAAATCTATGGCCAAGAACTGTACCCAGCAAAGTTATTATTCAGAATGGAAGAAACGTTAAAGAGTTTCCCACACAGGCGAAAATTAAGGAGTTTATCACCAATGAACCAGACATACAAGAAAGCTAAGGGGACTTATTTTAGTAGGAAAGAGAATACCACAAATAGGAATAAGAAAATTATGTAAAAAAGGCAATAAAATAATTGCTAAAGGCAAATATACAGTAAGGTAGCAGACCAACCACCTATGAAGATGCAATGAAAGCCAAAGGAGAAAATTACTAAAATTATTGACTTCCATGATAACAGGGTAATAAATAGACACACACACACACACAAAAGAGGGTAAATATGATATCAAAAACATGAAATGTGGGAGGAGGGGAGTAAAAGAGTAGAGCTTTTAGCAAGAAGTCAAAGTAAACAGACCATCAACTGAGTACAGATTGCTATATACGTAGGTTATTATATACAAAACTCGTGGTAATCACAAGGCAGAAACCTATAATGGATACACAATAAACTAAGAGAAAGGAACCCAAACATAATAATAAGAAAGCCATCAAACCACAAGAGAAGAGAGCAAAAGAAAAAGAAAGGAACAGAGAAGAACTACTATGACACCCAGAAAAGAAGAAACAAAAAGGCAAAAAGAGCATACTCATCAACAGCTACTTTAAATGTCAATGGGCTAAATGCTCCAATCAAAAGCAAATTGTAGCTGACTGGATACAAAAACAAGACCCATATCTATGCTGCATACAACAGACACACTACAGACCTAAAGACACTCACAAACTGAAAGTGAAGGGATGGAAAAAGATGCTCTATGCAAATGGCAATGAAAAGAAAGCTGGGGTAGCAATACATATATTAGACAAAACAGAGTTTACAACAAAAACTGTAACAAGAGACAAAGAAGGCCACGGCCTAATGATCAAGGGAACAATCCAAAGAGAGGACATAAAACATGCAAATATCTATACACCCAAAATAGCAGCACCTAAATATATAAAGCAATTATTAACAGACATAAAGGGAGTAATAGACAGCAACACAATAATAGTAGGGGACTTTAACAGTCCACTTACACCAATGGATACATCATCCAAACAGAAGATCAATAAGGAAACATTGGCCTTAAATGACTCACTAGACTAGTTGGACTTAGTAGATATGTACAAAACATTCCATCCAATAACCACAGAATACACATTCTTTTCAAATGCACATGGAACATTCTCCAGGAACGATCACATATTAGGTCATAAAATAAGTCTCCATGAATTTAAGTAGATTGAAATAATATCAAACATCTTTTCTGACCACAATGTAGGCAACTAGAAATCAACTACAGGAAGAAAAGCGGAAAAGTCACAAATATGTGGATATCAAACAAAATGCTTCTGAACAACGATTGGGTTAATGAAGAAATCAAAGGAGGAATCATAAAGCGCTCGGAGACAAATGAAAATGAAAATACAACATGCCAAAATTTATGGGCTACAGCAAAAGTGGTTCTAAGAGGGAAGTTGATAGCAATACAGGCCTACCTCAACAAACAAGGAAAATCTCAAATAAGCAATCTAACTGCACCTAAAGGAACTAGAAAAAGAAGAACAAACAAAGCCCAAAATCAGTAGATGGAAGGGAATAATAAAAATCAGAGCAGAAAGAAATGAAATAGAGACTAAAAAAACAATAGGAAAAACCAATGAAACCAAGAGTTGGTTCTTGAACAGATAACCAAATTGAAAATCCTTTAGCCAGACTCACCAAGAAAAAAAGAGAGACGGCTGAAATAAATAATATCAGGAGTGAAAGAGGAGATACTACAACGGACACCTCAGAATTACAAAAGATTATAATAGAATAACATGAAAAGCTATACCCCAACAAATTGTGTAATCTAGAAGAAATGGATAATTTCTTAGAATGATACAACCTTCCAAACCTGAATCAAGAAGAAAAAGAGAAATTGAATAGACCAATCACCAGCAAGGAGATCAAAACAATAATCAAAAGCCTACGCAAAAATAAAAGTCCAGGACCAGACAGCTTCCCTGCTGAATTCTAAAAAAAAAATTGAAAGAAAACTTGACACCTATCCTTTTCAAACACTTCCAAAAAATTGAAAAGGAGGGGAAGCTTCCTAACTCATTCTACAAAGCCAACATTACCCTGATGCCCAAACCAGACAAGGACAACCCCCAAAAAGAAATTTAGGGGCCAATCTTCAACAAAATACTAGCAAACTGAATACAACAATACATTAAAAAGAACATACACCATGATCAAGTGGGATTTATTCCAGAAATGCAGGGATGGTTCAACATCTACAAATCAAGCAACACACATTAACCAAGATAAACCACATTAACAAAATGAAAAATAAAATCCACATGACCATCTAATAGAAGCAGAGAAAGCATTTGATAAGATACAGCATTCATTTATGATAAAAACTCTGAATAAAATGGGTATAGAAAGAAACTACCTCAACATACTAAAGGCCATGTAGGACAAACCCACAACTAATATTCACAATGGAGAAAAACTGAACGCTATCCCTCTAAGAACAGGAACCAGACAAGGATGCCCACTTTCATGTCTCTTATTTAACACAGTATTGGAAGTCCTAGCCAGAGCAGTCAGGCAAGAAAAATAAATAAATGGGATCCAAATTGGAAAGGAAGACATGAAACTGTCACTATTTGCAGATGACATGATTTTCTATATAGAAAACCCTAAAAAATCCACCAAAATACTTTTAGAAATGATAACCGAGTATCATAAAGTTGCAGCATACAAAATCAACATACAAAAATCGGTTGCTTTTATATACACTACAAATGAAGTAGCAGGAAGAGAAATTAAGAATACAATCCCATTTACAATTGCAACAAAAAGAATAAAATACCTAGGAATAAACTTACTAAAGAGGTGAAAGATCTGTACACTGAAAAGTATAAAACACTGTTGAAAGAACTTGAAGAAGACAGAAAGAAATGAAAAGATATTCCATGCTCTTCAATTGGAAGAATTAACATAGTTAAAATGCCCAAACTTCCTAAAGCAATCTACAGATTAAAAGCAATTCCTATCAAAGTTCCAACAATTTTCACAGAAATAGAACAAAGAATCCGAAAATTTATATGGAACCACAAAAGACCAAGAATAGCCAAAGGAATCCTGAGAAAAAACACAAAGCTGGAGGTATCACACTCCCTGATTTCAAAATATACTACAAAGCTATAGTAACCAAAACAGCATGGTACTGGCACAAAAACAGACACACACATCAATGGAACAGAACCAAAAGCCCAGACATAAACCACCACATCTATGGATAGCTAATTTTTGACAAGTGAGCCAAGAACATACAATGGAGAAAGGAGAGTGTCTTTAATAAATGGTGCTGGAAAAACTGGACAGCCACATGCAAAAGAATGATAGTAGACCACCATCTTACACCATATACAAAAATTAACTTAAAATAGATTGAAGTCTTGAATGGAAGACCTGAAACCATGAAACTTCTAGAAGAAAACATAGGCAGTATGCTCTTGGACATTGGTCTTACCAGCCTATTTTCAAGTACCATGTCTGACAGGGCAAGGGAAACAATAGAAGAAAAAAACAAAGGGGACTACATCAAACTAAAAAGCTTCTGCACAGCAAAGGAAACCATCAACAAAATGAAAACACAACCTAACAATTGGGAGAAGATATTTGCAAACCATATATCTGATAATAGGTTCATACCCAAAATATATAAAGATCACATACATATCAACAATGTAAAAACTAACAACCCATTTAAAAAATGGGCAAAAGATCTGAACAGGCATTTCTCCAAAGAAGATATACAGATGGCCAATAGGCACATGAAAGGTGTGCAACATCACTAATATTTAGGGCAACGCAAATCAAAATTACAATGAAATATCACCTTACACCTATCATAATGGCTATAATCAAGACAAGAAATAACAAGTGTTGGAGAGGATGTGGAGATAAGGGAACTCTCATGCACAGCTGGTGGGAATGCAAACTGGTGCAGCCACTATGGAACACAGTATGGAGATTCCTCAAAAATTAAGAATAGAACTACCATGTGATCCAGCTATTTGACTGCTGGGTATTTATCCAAAGAACATGAAAACACCAAGACATGAAGATACATGTACCCGTGTGTTCGTTTCAGCATTATTCACAACAACCAAGGCTTGAAAGCAACCTAGGTGCCCATCAAGGGACAAATGGATAAAGAAGATGTGGTATATATACACAATGGAATACTACTCAGCCATAAATAAATGATGAAATCTGGCCATTTGTGACAACAAGGATGGACATTGAGGGTATTATGTCGAGTAAAATAAGTCAGAGGGAGAAAGTCAAATATCATGTGATCTCAGTCATAAATAGAAGATAAAAACAACAACAAGCAATCACATAGAGACAGAGGCTGGATTGGTCGTTACAGAGGGGACGTGGGGAGCAAAGAGGGTGAAAGGGGTGATTTACACATGTGTATGGTGACAGTTGGTAATTAGTCTTTGGGTAGTGAACACGATGTAATCTACACAGAAATCAAAATATAAGGATGTACACCTGAAATTTATATAATGTTATAAACCAATGTTAGCTCAATAAAAAATAAACAAATAAATAATTGCCCAGTGTATAAAGAAGAAAATAAAAATCACCAATAATCTCATCACTCAGAGATAATAACAGTTAGCATTTTGGTGTGTTTTTTTCCATTCTTTTCTCTATGCAGCTACATGGATATACGCTTTCTTACCATAACCATTTTGTTTTGGTTCATTGAGTATTCTTTAAAGATAAGATTTTAATGGCCACATACTATTTTATCATTTTAATATAATATAATTTACTTAGCCATTGTTTAGTAAGTATGACTTGACATTTAGGATGTTTACACTTCTTCTCTATGATAACCAATGTTGTGATGAATACCATTTTATATAAATCTTCATCAATAGCTTTGATTATTTCAGGACAGATAGGAGAGTGTAATTACTGGGTCAAACAAAAGATATGTGTATGTTTGAGGGTTTAGTTCATATTGATATATTGCTTCATAGAAAGATTTTAACAATTTGTTTCCATCAGCAGTATCTGAAAATGTGTGTATCAAACCCTGTCAGCACTGTTTTCAGATTTTTTTAATCTTTGACCATTTGATGGTTGAAAAAAGTCACATAATTATTCTTTGAAAATTTTCTATTTTTTTAAAACAATTAGAGGTTTTATTATGGGGTTTTTTTTGAGGAGGAGGATTGGCCCTTAGCTAACATCTATTGCCAATCTTCCTCTTTTTATTTTTTTCCCCCAGAGCCCCAGTGCATAGTTGTATATCCTAGTTGTAGGTTCTCCTAGTTCTTCTATGTGGGATGCTGCCACAGCATGGCTTGATGAGCGGTGAGTAGGTCCACACCCAGGATCTGAACCAGCAAGCCCCGGGCCACTGGAGCGGAATGCATGAACTTAACTGATATGCCACTGGACTGGCCCCCCAAAATTTCTATTTTACAGAGAGTCATTCTGTAAATTCCCAAGAAAGTCCTCTTGGGGTTGTAACCAGAATAGTGTTACAACTATGAATAAATTTAGGACCAAATAACATAAAGCACATTTCCTAAATAATGACAAAAACAGCTTATGAATGAATTCTACAACTTCTTATATGTGTGATATATGAAATTGTCATGGAGAAAAATCAGACCTAATTGCCTACAACATAGAGAAACCCCCTATCTCTCTGGCCTTCTTCTTGTGCTTGGCTAATTATAGGGAAATTCGGAAATCTGCAACTGGAGGTATTAACCCTCAGTTCCTTTGATAGGAATCGTGATGTGGAAGTAGGTGTCAGGAAATGTGAGAATAGGATCCATAATTATCCTTGAAGGTACGTTGTGGATGGATGTATGGGTAGCATTATTAAAGAGGCTTACTAAGGAAGAAAAATGATCTAGTTATATTTATGATGCCTGAAAAAAATAGTAAGACAATGGTCTACTGCTTTGGAAGATGACAGGTTGATTTTTTTCGTGATTGAAAATTGCTTTTATTTCATACACATATTTGCATTTAAGAATCTTCAGTGCACATCAGAAAGACAAATAAAACACACATTTTCATTCAGTAATTTAAATGGTCATACGATGTCTTAAATTTAGAAAAGGAAGAGAGTCAAGCTCACAGGTACAAATATTTAAGCAAATTGGTAAAACTATATAATATCCTACCTTTCAGTGAGCATTTGATGACAAATAATCTTCAACCAAATGTGTAGTATATGCTAGAAAGCTATCAGTAGCACACATGGAAAGAAAAAGAGGTTTCTTTCTAGAAGCAACTGGGACACTATGTAGCCTTCTGTTTTTGGTGAATTAAGACTGTTACAACAGAAATTATGTTTAAAGATTCTGAGATCAAGATTTTAATATAAACATTGTAAACTAGGACAGTGAGGTAAAACTCTGGATATAATTTGGAATCTCCTGGGGTGATTTTAGACTGATGCTCAGTCCTGCACTCAGAAATTTTGATGTAATTTGTCCAAGGAAGGGCTCAGGCATGGTTTTTTGTTTGTTTTTAATTTCCAAGGTGATTCTAATATAAAATACAGGTAAGTTGGAAAATCACTGGTCTGAGGTCTGTGCCCTCAGGGTTCTAGGTCTACAAACAGAGTTTTATCAATATACCACAGATCTCTTAGAAGTGGCTTATTCAACTAACAATGAATGTATGTACTGAAAAAAATATTAATTTACTAATTCTCAATAAGAAATTTAACTGCCAATTATATCAGCAACACTTACATGTTTAACTTTTTATTTTGAAATATTTTTAAACTTACAGAAGAATGGCAAGAATAGAACAAATTTCCATATACACTTATCCCACATTTATCCATTGTTAACATTTTGCCACATTTGCTTTATAACTCTATGTATGAGTATTGTTATTTTGTTCCTGATTCATTTGAGTTAAATTACCCATTTACCTCTGAATATGCCAGTGTTTATTTTATAAGAACAAGGACATTGTTTTACATAACTGCAGGACAATTATCAAATTCAGGAAATTTAACATTAATATAATGTTATTGTTTAATATATAATGCAAATTCAAATTTCACTTGTCCCAATAATGTCTTTAAGGAATTAACAGCAACAGTTAGATTAGTGTTTATTAAATAAGTAGGCACTAGAGCCTATCCAAGTTGATACATAAAATTAAGTATCACATGTGACTTTAGTCTTATTTAATCTTGGACATTTGTTTAGCCTTTCTCTGTCTTTCACAACCTTGATATTTTTGAAGTGTACTGAAGAATACCCTTCTTTTTTTAAAATTTATTCCACTGTATGTATATAGTGCATTTTTTCTTGCAATAACATTGGTTTATAACATTATAAATTTCAGGTGTACATCATTATATTTCAATTTATGTATAGATACATCGTGTTCACCACCCAAAGACTAATCCATCGCCATACACATGTCTAATCACCCCTTTCACCCTCCTCCCTCTCCCCTTCGCATGGTAAACACCAATCCAATATCTGTCTCTATGTGATTGCTTGTTGTTGTTTTTATCTTCTAATTATAAGTGAGATCATATGGTATTTGACTTACTCCCTCTGACTTATTTTGCTTAGCGTAATACCCACAAGTTCCATCCATGTTGTCACAAATGGACAGATTTCTTCGTTTCTTATGTCTGAGTAGTGTTCCATTTTGGGTCCACATCTTTATACATTCATCCCTTGATGGGCAATTAGGTTGCTTCCAAGTCTTGGCTATTGTGAATGATGCTGCAATGAACATAAGGGTGCATGTGTCTATATGCTTCCATGTTGGTTGGATAAATACCCAGCCGTGGAATAGCTGGATCAGATGGTAGTTCTATTCTTAATTTTTGAGGAATCTCCATACTGTGTTCCATAGTGGCTGCACCAGTTTGCACTCCCACCAGCAGTGTATGAGAGTTCCCTTCTCTCCACATCCTCTCCAACATTTGTTGTTTATTGTCTTGGTCATTATAGCCATTCTAACGGTGTAAGGTGATATCTTAGCATAGTTTTGATTTGCATTTCCCTGATGATTAGTGATGTTGAACATCTTTTCATGTGTCTGTTGGTCATCTGTATATCTTCCTTGGAAAAATGTCTGTTCATATCCTCTGCCCATTTTTATTTCAGGTCGTTTGTCTTTTTGTTGCTCAGTTGTGCAAGTTATTTATATATTATGGAGACTAATCCCTTGTCAGTTATAAGATTTGCAAAAATTTTCTCCTAGCTGGTGGGTTGAGTAATCATTTTGATCCTGGTTTCATTTGCCTTGAAGAAGCTCTGTAGTCTGATGAAGTCCCACTTGTTTATTTTTTCTTTTTTTGCCCTTGTCTGAGTAGACATGGAATCTGAAAGGATCCCTTTATGACCAATGTCAATTACTGTACTGCCTATATTTTCTTCCAGGAGTTTATACTTTCATGTCCTTAATCCATTTTGAGTTGATTTTTGTGTATGGAGATAGAAGGTGGTCTACATTCATTCTTCTGCATGTGGCTGTTCAATTTTCCCAGCACCATTTATTGAAGACACTTTCCTTTCTCCATTGTATGTTCTTTTCTCCTCTGTCAAAGATTAGCTGTACATGGTGTCTTGTTTTATTTCTGGGCTTTCAATTCTGTTCCATTGATCTGTGTGTCCATTTTTGTACCAGTACCATGCTGTTTTGATTAGTATAGCTCTATAGTATATTTTGAAATCAGGGATTGTGATGTCTCCTGCTTTGTTCTTTTTTTCAGGATTGCTTTGGCTTATTAGGGTCTTTTGTTGACCCATACGAATTTCAGTAGTTTTTGTTCCATTTCCCTGAAGAATGACATTGGGATTCTAATTGGGATTGCATTGAATCTGTAGATTGCTTTAGATAGTATGGACATTTTACCTATGTTTATTCTTCCAATCCATGTGAATGGAATATTTTTCCATTTCTTTATGTCTTCATCGATTTCTTTCAATAGTGTCTTATAGTTTTCATGGTCTTTTACCTCCTTGGTTACATTTATTCCCAGATATTTTATTCTTTTTGTTGCAATTGCAAATGGGATTGTCTTTTTGAGTTCTCTTTCAGTTAGTTCATCATTAGCATATAGAAATGCAACTAATTTTTGTAAGTTGACTTTATACCCTGCCACTTTCTTGATTATTTCTGATAGTTTTCCAATGGACTTTTGTGGGTTTTCTATGTATAAGATCATGTCATCTGCAAATAGTGAGAGTTTCACTTCTTCATTGCCTATTTCAAGTCATTTTATTCCTTTTTCTTCCCTAATTGCTCTGGTCACAACCTCCAGTACAATGTTGAATAAGAGAGAAGAGAGTGGGCATCCTTGTCTTGTTCCTGTCCTCAAAGGAATGGCTTTCAGTTTTTCCCCATTGAGTAGAATGTTAGCTGTAGGTTTGTCATATATGGCCCTTATCAGGTTGAGGTACTTTCCTTCTATACCCATTATGTTGAGAGTTTTTCTCATAAATGGATGCTGGATCTTGTCGAATGCCTTCTCTGCATGGACTGAGATGATCATGTGGTTTTTATTCTTCACTTTGTTAATGTGATGTATCATGTTGATTGATTTGCGGATGTTGAACCATCCCTATGTCCTTGGTATAAATCCCACTTGATCATGGTGTATGATCTTTTTGATGTATTGCCGTATTCGGTTTGCCAATATCTTGAGGATTTTTGCATCTATGTTCATCAGCGACATTGGCCTGTAGGTTTCCTTCTTTGTATTGTCCTTGTCTGGCTTTGGTATCTGGGTGATGTTGGCCTTGTAGAATATGTTAGGAAGTATTCCATCTTCCTCTATTTTTTGGAATACTTTGAGAAAAATAGGTGTTAAATCTTCTTTGAATGTTTGGTAAGATTCTCCAGGGAAGCCATCTGGTCCTGGAATTTTATTTTTTGGGAGGTTTTTGATTACTGTTTCAATCTCTTCACTTGTGATTGGTCTATTCAGAGTCTCTATTTCTTCTTGATTAAGTTTTGGGAGGTTGTACGCATCCAAGAATTTGTCCATTTCCTGTAGGTTGTCCAATTTGTTGGCATATAGTTTTTTATAGTATTTTCTAATAATCCCCTGTATTTCTGTGGTAACTGTTGTAATATCTCCTCTTTCACTTCTAATTTTATTCATTTGAGTCTTCTCCCTTGTTTTCCTAGTGAGTCTGGCTAAGGGTTAGTTGATTTTGTTTATCTTCTCAAAGAACCAGCTCCTTGTTTCATTGATCCTTTCTACTGCTCTTTTGGTTTCAATTTCATTTATTTCTGCTCTGATTTTTATTATTTCCCTCCTTCTTCCTATTCAGTGCTATGTCTGTTCTTTTTCTAATTCTGTTAGGTATAGTTTATGGTTATTTATTTGGGATTGTTCTTGTTTGTTAAGGTGGGCTTGTATTGCTATGAATTTCCCTCTCAGGACTGCTTTTGCTGCATCCCATACGAGTTGGTATGGTGTATTTTCCTTTTCATTTGTCTCCAGATAGCTTTTGATTTCTCCTTTAATTTCAGCAATGATCAACTGGTTGTTCAGTAGCATGTTGTTTAGTCACCACATCTTTGTTGTTCCCCAGTTTTTTTCTTGCAGTTGATTTCTAGTTTCCTAGCATTATGATCAGAAAAGATGCTTGTAATGGTTTCAATCTTCTTAAATTTGTAGAGGTTTGCCTTGTTTCCTAATATATGGTCTATCCTTGAGAATGTTCCATGCGTGCTTGAGAAGAATGTGTAATCTGCTATTTTTGGGTGGAGTGCTCTCTATATATCTATTTTGTCCATCTCATCTAGTTTTCCTTTATGTCCATTATTTCCTTATTGACTTTTTGTCTGGCTGATCTATCGATCGACATAAGTGGGTTGTTAAGACCCCCTACTATTATTGTGTTTTTGTTAATATCTCCTTTTACATTTTCTACTAGTTGTTTTATGTACTTTGTTGCTCCTGTATTGGGTGCATAGATACTTATAAGTGATATGTCTTCTTGGTGAAGTGTCCCTTTTATCATTATATATTGCCCCTCTTTGACTCTCATTACCTTTTTTGTCTTATAGTCTACTTTGTCTGGTATAAGAATGGGAACTCCTGCTTTCTTTTGTTTGCCATTAGGTTGGAGTATCATCTTCCATCCTTTTTCTTTGAGACCGTGTTTGTCTTTAGAGCTGAGATGTGTTTCCTGGAGGCAGCAAATTGTTGGATCTTGGTTTTTAATCCATCCCGCCACTCTGTGTCTTTTGATTGGAGAATTCAATCTGTTTACATTTAGAGTGATTATTGATATATGAGTGTTTAATGTTGCTATTTTATTGTTCATTTTCTGGTTTGTTTGCATTTCCTTTGTTTCTTGTCCCATGTGTTTTGGACTGCCAATTCAGTTTGGTAGTTCTGTATGATGATTGTCTTAGTTTTCTCTTTGTTTGTCGTATGTAGTTCTCTTCTGGTTATCTGTTTAGTGGTTACTGTGAGGTGTATGTAAACGATCGCCTGCATAAGATCATCCATTTTCTGATTTCTCTTGTTTCCTTAGACTAAGTCGATTCAATCCTTTTCCTCTTCCCCTTCTTATTTGTTGTTATCATTTCTCATTCCATCTTGTGTCTTGAGTGTGTGTTTATAGTGATGAGTTTAAATTCATTTTTGATATTTTCCAACTCTAGTTTTTCTTCTTGCTTATCCTTGTTCAAAACTTTGTATCCCCTTTCTCTTTTGTTTTTTTTCAGGCCTAAGGGCCTTCTTGAGCATTTCTTGTAGTGGGGGTCTTGTGGTGATGAACTCCCTTAGCTTTTGTTTATCAGGGAGAGTTATTATTTCTCCTTCATATTTAAAGGATATTTTCTCTGGGTAAAATATTCTTGGGTGAAGGTTTTTATCTTTCAGGATGTGGAATATATCATTCCAGTCTCTCCTAGCCTGTAGAGTTTCTGTTGATTAATCAGCAGAGAGCCTGATGTGGTTTCCTTTGTACATTATTTTGTTTTTTGGTTAGCTGCCCTTAATATTTTTCCCTTGTCACTGACTCTTGTTAATTTAGCTATTATGTGGTGTGGCATTTCTCTTTTCCTGTTTATATATTTAGGTGATCTATTGACTTCAGTCACTGTTATTTCCATCTCTTTCCCCAGGTCTGGGAAGTTCTCAGCTATTATTTCTTTGAACAAACTCTCTATTCCTTTTCTCCTTTCTTCTCCTTCTGGAATGCCTATTATCCTCATGTTGCTTTTCCTAATTGAGTCTGATATTTCTCAAAGAATGTCTTCATTTCTTATTAGTCTTAGTTCTTTCTCCTCTTCTATCTGGAGCATTTTGCATGGCTGTCCCCCATAATGCTAATTCTTTCCTTCATTTTGTCAGTTCTGCTCTTTAAACTCTCCAGGTTTTCCTTTATCTTGTCCATTGTGTTTTTTGTCTCCAATATTTCTGATTGATTTTTCTTTATGGTTTCAATCTCTTTTGTGAAGAAATCCCTGAGGTCATTGTTTTGTTTCTCTGTGTTCTGTTGTAACTCATTGAGGTTTTGATGATAGCTATTTTGAATTCTCTGTCATTCAAGGTATAGATTTCTGTGCCTTCTGGGTTGGTTATGCATGTTTGTCATTTTTCTCTTGTTCTGGAGACTTAAGATACTTCTGCATAGAATTGGCTGATTCACCTTTGCTAGTCTTCATCTTGAAAACATTTCTGGTCCTGCAGTTTCTACTTGCCACCACTGGGTGGACGTCATGAGCAGTGTGTCCTGAGCCTACTGCAGTCCCCAGAGGGGTTGTGTTGAAGCTCAGGGTGTATGTGGGAGGGGTTCTCTCTTTCGCCTGCCCGAGCTGGGGGTTTACTTTCTGGCTCTCTTGGGGCATTGACCACACCCCCAAAACAGTCCATCATCACTCCCCAGTGGGGATCTCTTGACAATGGAGAGCATCTGGAGGGCAATAGTTTCCTCACTGAGGGCCACCCCTCCCCTTCTCTGTCTGTGAGCCACCCCGTCTGACTCTGCCATTCTAATGGGGAGGGGGAATAGATTTCCTTACCTCTCCTCAAGTACTTTCTTGCTTCCCCTGCCTCCACTGTCAGAAGTACAGTGGTAAGGGTCTCCTAGAAGTCCTTTGTAGTGTTTGATTGACCTCTGTTGGTATGAAAATGATGTTTTTGTTATGCCTTAGGGTGCAGAGATTCAAAGAGGAAATCTCACTCTGCCATGGTACTGATGTAACTCTTGGCTTCTTTAGGGTTTCTATATAGAAAATCATGTTATCTGCAAATAGTGCCAGTTTCACTTCTTCCTTTCCAATTTGGATCCCATCTATTTCTTTTCTTCCCTGATTATTCTGCCTAGGTCTTCCAAAACTATGTTAAAGTGGTGAAAGTGTGCATTCTGGTCTGGTTCCTGTTCTTTGAGGGATAGCTTTCAGTTTTTCTCCAAGGTGAATGATACTAGCTGTGGGTTTGTCCTATATGGCCTTAAGTATGTTGAAGTAGTTTCCTTCTATACCCATTTTATTCAGAGTGTTTCTCATAAATGAATGCTGTATCTTGTCAAATGCTTTCTCTGCTTCTATTTAGATGGTCGTGATTTTTATTTTTCACTTTCTGTTAATGTTGTGTATCATGTTGCTCGATTTGCAGATGTTGAACCATCCCTGCATCCCTAAAATATATCTGAATTGATCATGGTGTATGAGCTTTTTAATGTATTGTTCTATTAGACTTGCTAGTGTTTGGTTGAAGATTTTCACATCAACGTTCATCAGTGATACTGCTCTGTAATTTTCTTTTTTTGAGTTGTCCTTGTCTGGTTTTGGTGTCTGGGTAATGTTGGCTTATACAATGTGTTAGGAACTTTCCCCTTCTCTTCAATTTTTTTGGAAAAGTTGAAAAGGATAGGTATTAATTCTTTGAATATTGGTAGACTTCACCAGGGAAGCCATCTGGTTCTGGACTTTTATATTTTGGGAGGTTTTGATTACTGTTTCAATCTCCTTGCTGGTGATTGGTGTATTCACATTCTCTATTTCATCTTCATTCAATTTTGGAAGGTTGTAGAATCCTAAGAATTTATCCATTTCTTCTAGATTGTGCAATTTGTTGGCATATAGCTTTTCATAGTATTCTCTTATAATCTTTTGTAATTCTGAGATATCCATTGTAATTTCTCCTCTTTCACATTTGGTTTTATTTATTTGAGCATCATCTCTTTTTTCTTGGTGAATCTAGCTAAAGGTCTGTCAATTTTGTTTATCTTTTCAAAGAACCATCTCTTAGTTTCAGTCACTTTTTTGTATTTGTTTTTAGTCTCTATTTCATTTATTTCTGCTCTGATTTTTATTATTCCCTTCCTTCTATTGATTTTGGGCTTTGTTTGTTCTTCTTTTTCCAGTTCCTTTAGGTGCACTGTTAGAGTGCTTATTTGAGCTTTTTTGTTGTTGTTGAGGTAGGCCTGTATTGCTATCAACTTCCCTCTTGGAACCACTTTTGCTATAGCCCATAAATTTTGGCATATCATATTTTCATTTTCATTTGTCTCCAGGTATTTTGTGAGTCAGCTGATAGTCTTTTGATTTCTTCATTGACTGAGTTGTTGTTCAGAAGCATTTTGTTTGATATCCACATATTTGTGACTTTTCCGCTTTTCTTCCTGTAGTTGATTTCTAGTTGCCTACATTGTGGTCAGAAAAGATGTTTGATATTATTTCAATCTACTTAAATTCATGGAGACTTGTTTTGTGACCTAATATGTGATCGTTCCTGGAGAATGTTCCATGTGCATTTGAAAAGAATGTGTATTCTGTGGTTATTGGATGGAATGTTTTGTACATATCTACTAAGTCCAACTAGTCTAGTGAGTCATTTAAGGCCAATGTTTCCTTATTGATCTTCTGTTTGGATGATGTATCCATTGGTGTAAGTGGACTGTTAAAGTCCCCTACTATTATTGTGTTGCTGTCTATTACTCCCTTTATGTCTGTTAATAATTGCTTTATATATTTAGGTGCTGCTATTTTGGGTGTATAGATATTTGCATGTTTTATGTCCTCTCTTTGGATTGTTCCCTTGATCATTAGGCCGTGGCCTTCTTTGTCTCTTGTTACAGTTTTTGTTGTAAACTCTGTTTTGTCTAATATATGTATTGCTACCCCAGCTTTCTTTTCATTGCCATTTGCATAGAGCATCTTTTTCCATCCCTTCACTTTCAGTTTGTGAGTGTCTTTAGGTCTGTAGTGTGTCTGTTGTATGCAGCATAGATATGGGTCTTGTTTTTGTATCCAGTCAGCTACAATTTGCTTTTGATTGGAGCATTTAGCCCATTGACATTTAAAGTAGCTGTTGATGAGTATGCTCTTTTTGCCTTTTTGTTTCTTCTTTTCTGGGTGTCATAGTAGTTCTTCTCTGTTCCTTTCTTTTTCTTTTGCTCTCTTCTCTTGTGGTTTGATGGCTTTCTTATTATTATGTTTGGGTTCCTTTCTCTTAGTTTATTGTGTATCCATTATAGGTTTCTGCCTTGTGATTACCACGAGTTTTGTATATAATAACCTACGTATATAGCAATCTGTACTCAGTTGATGGTCTGTTTACTTTGACTTCTTGCTAAAAGCTCTACTCTTTTACTCCCCTCCTCCCACATTTCATGTTTTTGATATCATATTTACCCTCTTTTGTGTGTGTGTGTCTCTATTTATTACCCTGTTATCATGGAAGTCAATAATTTTAGTTCTTTCTTCTTTGGCTTTCATAGTATCTTCATAGGTGGTTGGTCTGCTACCTTACTGTCTATTTGCCTTGAGCAATTATTTTATTGCCTTTTTTTGCATAATTTTCTTATTCCTGTTTGTGGCATTCTCTTTCCCACTTAATTAAGTCCCTTTAGCACTTCTTGTGAGACAGGTTTCTTGGTGATAAACTCCTTAGTTTTTGCTTATCTGGGAAACTCTTTAACGTTTCTTCCATTCTGAATGATAACCTTGCTGGATAGACTATTCTTGGCTGTGGCTTTTTTCCTTCAGCACTTTATATATGCCATGCCACTCCCTTCTAGCTTGTAAGATTTCTGCTGAGAAGTCAGCTGATAGTCTTATGAGGTTTCCATTCTATATAACTTGTGGCCTTTCTCTTGTGGCTTTTAGGATTCTCTTTATCTTTAATTGTTGACATTTTAACTATAGTGTCTTTTGTGTTGATTTGGGCCTCTTTGGGTTTATCTTGTTTGGTGCTATCTGTGCTTCCCATACCTGGATATCTGTTTCCTTCCTTATGTTAGGAAAAATTTCAGCTATTATTTAAGAGATTCTCTGCCACTTTGTCTCTCTCTTCTCCTTCTGGGACAACCATAATATAGATGTTAGTGCACTTGATGTTGTCCCATAGGTCTCTTTGACTGTTCTCATTGTTTTTAATTCTTTTTTTGTCTGTTCACCTTGGGTGATTTCCTCTAATCTTTTGTCCAGCTCGCTGATCTGTTCTTCCATATCATCTACTCTGCTAATGAGTCCCTCTAGTGAAATTTTCATTTCCAGTATTGTATCCTTCATTTCTATTTGGTTCTTTTTTATATTTTGCTGTTCTTTGTTGACCTTCTCACTGAGATCATCCATTCTTCTCCCAACATCAGTGAGCATCCTTATAACTTCGTTTGAAGTCTTTTCCAGGTAGATTGTTTATTTCTGTTTTGTTTCATTCTTTTTCTGGCATTTTCTCCTGTTCCCTTACTTGGAATGTATTCCTTTGTCTCCTCATTTTGCCTCTTTCTCTGTGTTTATGTCTATGTATATTAGGTAGGTCAGGTATGTCTCCTGATGTTGGAGAGGTGACTTTATTTAAGAAATGCCTTTTGAGGCCCAGCAGTGTGCTTCCCTCTCACCGGTTCCAAATATTTGAGGAATGCCCCCTGTGTGTGCTATATGTATCTTTGTGTTGTGGCAGGGTTGTTTTTGTTGCAAGTGCCCAGGGAGGCTAATCTGTCCCCCTGCCTGACTGGTTGTAATGCTCAGCTGCACGTGGCTGCTATGGACCCTTCAATCTCTTTATTGTGTGTGGGGAGCCCCAGCACAGGTGGCTGAAATGTCTAATAGCACATTCCTGTTTCAATTTTTTCTAAGTGATTAGGCCTCCGTGTGGCTGGTTGCTATGCTCAGGGGCTTACAATTGCTGTAGTCCTTCAACCTGCAAGGCTGTTGACAGCTCTCTCAGTGTTGCAGCTCAGTGGGTCCAGCCCCAGGCATGGGAGAACCCAATTGTTTCAGGTTTTGGAAGGTGGGTTCAAACGCCTATGTGGCTGTTTGAGAAGCACAAGTCTTCTGCAGCTGACAATCCCTACTGCTCACACGGCAACACACCCCATCAACACATTCCTGCCCTGTGCATGCACTCTGACCCCCTGAAGCAGACCCAGTTGTCCCATTACAGAGACCCTACACACTCTAGCAATGCCCCACTCACTCCACCTGCCTCTCACAGATGCCCTACCCCACAGATGCCGACCCAGTTGCTCAGCTGCAGACGATCCAGTCATTTAGCCTATGCAGGCCCACAAGTTGCCCAAGGGCTTGTGTGTGTCTATTGCCTAGGGTGGGCTGCCTGCCATGGCTGAGCTGGATTAAATCAGTGCTCTAGTGGGTCGGGCTGACCATGGGCTAACAGGCCAGGGGAAGAACTCCAATGGTGTCTGTCTGCATCTGTGTCAGCATGCCTGTACTAGGTCACATTAATGGCTCCCGCCGATGTCTCAGTCCCTGGAGAGGTCTCACCTCTCACTGGGATGCACTCAGTGCTTATCATGTGAATCTCTTTTCACCAAAGGACAGTGCACCTTTCTTTCTGGTGATTTTAGGTTGCTTTCTAAATAGGTGAATTTGCTTGTGGGCCTTTTAAGAGCAGGCTTTTTTCCTCTTATGTCTGATAGCTTTTCTGGGGTATTCCTCATTTTTAGTAGCCAGCAAAGCCATGTATTATGACATTCATCTCTATTGTGCTGAGTCTAATAGATGCTTATAGTGGTAGTGCTCTCCCATTCAGATCCCCCACTCCTCCAGGAAAGGCTGCATACCTCAGGATTACCCCTGGCCAGCTGTGAAGCTCTGTGGCTTGCAAAGGTGGCTTTTGTCTCTCCAGAAAGTAATTTCTGCCTCTTCCACCTCGGTCAGGATGGTCCCTTGTTGTGCAGGTTCTTTTTATCCAGTTTTCAGGTCTCTCTCAGGGGTACTTGTGCCAAGAGTAGTTGTATATTTGTTGTGTCCATGGGATGAGGTGAGTTGAGTCTGCCTATTCCTGCCATCTTGACACCCCAGGATATCCTTCAATTTGAGTTTTTCTGATGTTTCCTGTTGATCAAATTCTGATTATGTGCTTTTGGCAGAAATATCACAGATGTGATAATATGCCCTTAGTGCATTATATCAGAAGGCACATGATGTTGATTTACCCCATTAGTGATTATGTTAACTATGATCATTTGATTAAGACAAGTGTACTTTAAATTGAAGAGTTGAGGCACATGAAATTACAGAAGAGATAAAGAATCTCAGGAGGCTACTTAATTTTATAATGGAAATTTTGTGGGCCCAGCTTATTATAATCCAAGTAAGGTATTTTTCCTGGTGGACTTGAAAAAATGAGAAAAAGAAGAAATGGAAGAAATAATGTTTTACATGATCACAAGGTTATTCCTGTATATCAATGGTCTCAGACTAATTTTAATTAGCATTTGTTTTGAGATAATACTGATTGGCTCTTAGGTGTTTCGCATCTTTGGCATGAGAGGTCCTGGATGAATAAGTTCTATAAAAAGTCTTACATGTATTTACTTAATTTTTCTATTAACGAAGAGATTATATCAAAGGTCAATATTATGTAGTTGAGTCCGAAGTCTACATAATAAGGCAAAATCTGGCTGAGTCTTTTTGATGCATGCAAGTATGCATGAATGAATGTTTAAAATCAGGTATTACTAATATGCACATTTTAGAGATTAGGATTCAGAGATGTTAAATAATTCATGCAAAGTCACAGCTAGTAAATTGCTGAACTGGACTAGGATTCAACTCTAAGACTGATTTTTTTCCTTAGGGTTTTGAGGATATATCTAAGAGAGTAACGTTTAGGAGTTGGAGGATCAATTGCCCTTTTTGTCATTAGAATAGTCTTTTCATTGAGCACCTAAGGAAATCATAACTGATTAAAGTAATTCATCTTTCAAAATTTTCCTTCTCTCTTAGATGATAACTTAAAGACTTTTGTGGGCAAAATATTTTCCTTTGGGAACTTCTTTACCTTAAAGAGATGTTGCCCAACCCTCAGAGAAAAACAAAATCCCAGTTAGAGAGTTTTCTGGAATTTCAGAGCATGAAGTAAAGGTCAAAGAGCTAGAATATTGGAGTAAATAGCTTATCTAATCATCCAGAGACTTGTGCTGCAACAAACCACTACTGATGGTTACTCACAGCCCTTCCCCATCCCAGATCCCTCCCCATGAAACTTAGCCCAGGTTTTTTCAGATAATTTTTTTCAGAGCAGTTTTAGATTCACAAGGTTGAGAGTAAGGTACAGAGATTCCCCACAGACATGTGTAGGCTTCGTCATTATCAACATTCCCCACCAGAATGGAACATTTTTTACAATCAATGAACCAACACGATTACCTGAAGCCCACAGTTTACATTAGGTTTCACTCTTGGTATTGTATATTCTATAGGTTTAGATAATTGTATAATGACATGTATCCATTGTTATAGTATCATCCAGATTGTATTCACCACTCTAAAAATCCTCTGTGCTCTGTCTATTCATTCCTTCTCCCTCCCCGACCCCTGGCAAACACTGACATTTTTACTGTCCCCATAGATTCAGCTCAATTTTTCAAAAACGTTAATTATAATTAATGTCAATTCTCTGGTCACCACTTACCACCTCCAGACTTTTTTTTCTTTCTTTCTAACCATTTTTGTCAGTTTCACAGGCGAGTCCCCCCGTTATCCCAACTCAGGTCAGTAGGTGCTGTTGGTTTATAATCAGGCTTAGTTCTGTTAACGTCAGGAGTGTGGGTCTCCTCATTTCTTTTCTAGAACTGCACTAATGCCTACTATGACACTTCCATTTCCAGAGAAGATATGGGATGGTGCACATTGATCATATACAGTATTGTGCTAATACTTCTTTTCCAGATCTCTATTTGATTCCTTATGCTACTGAGCTGGGCAAAGCCACATAAAAGCCGTTTTAGTCCTTTACCTGAAGGAATTACCAGAGTCAGTCTTTTAGTCTGCATTACATTCACTTTTACTGTCTGGAATTCTGATCTTGAGAATGGCTCCCAAGGTGGATGAACACTAGATGCAAGAGAGGGAAGAAAATTTACCTAAGGGAAAGAGAATTTGGACCATTCGTTCTCTCTTGGACTATACAAGGTTGTTTGTGGTATCTCAGAAGCCTTATCTTCTCCTTCTTAACTTTCTAATTTCATCATCTCATTTTTATGTATTCAATCATACTCATGGGCAATGATATTTGGAGATAAGTTTAAGGTGAAAGCGGTCATATTTGGCCCTGTCTTAAATGGAAATAAGCATGGAATGATAACTATTAAATAATTAGTAATGTGTTCAAGAGACTGGGTCTTGTCTCATAGACTACTGTTTAAAAGAACAAAGTGCAACATATGGAAACATTGACCACATATTCCCTCTTTGAATAAAATCACGCCATCTTGAGGCATGTCTTTTTAGTAACTTCAGCTTCCCAGTTTAGTTTTTCAATGTCAGTCTTAACAGGAACTCTGATGACTTGGGTATTCAGACTACCATTTTAGGTCATTTGGGGACTTCTGAAAGATAAAAGCCACTTGAGGATCACATCATCTCCCCCTCTTAATCTGACAGAAACAATTCTAGGAGATACAAAAGTAGGAGAAAATCTGCACCAGCGAAGGGACATAGCAGTGAACTATCTCTCACTCCAAAATAAAAACTCTTCAGCAATTTCTGCAGGGCATAAAACAGACTGGAAGATAGGAAGAAGAGGCCTTAGGGAAGAGAGTTGGAGGTAAGGGAATGCTGAGAAAGCAACAGGGAAATGTCCTTGTAAATCAGTGAAATTCTAGGGCTCCCTTTGAGGTGGGGCCTTTCCTAACTGCAGTTAACAACAGGCACTCAGCAGCAGTTTCTTGAGTCATCAGGAAACTCCCTGACTTGCATGTTGCCTGGTGAGATTAGACTAGGATCTTGGGTGGCTTAGGTATACAAAGAATGGAGACACTACGTGCAAAGCAGTAGCTTACTTCCAAGCTCACTCTTTATTTCTCTGCTCCAACATCTTTTTAAAAAATTGATATATAATTGACATATAATTTTGTGTAAGTTTAAGGTGTACAATGTGTTGATTTGATGCACTTATATATTGCAATATAATTACCACTTTAGCATTAGACAGCACCTCCATCAGGTCACATAATTATCTGTCCTTTTTGTAATAAAAACATTTAAGATTGAGTCTCCTAGCAACTTTCAACTATTTAATACATTGTTGTTAACTATAATCACAATGCTGTGTATTAGATCCCCAGAACTTATACGTCTTCTAACTGCAAGTTTTTACCTATTGACTAATATCTCCCCAATTGTCCCATTCCCCATTCCTGGTAACCATCATTTTACTCTCTGTTTCTACAAGTTCAGCTTTTGAGATTCTAAATATAAGTAAAATTGTACAGTTTTTATCTTTTTCTTAATAACTTATCTCACTTAGTGTAACACTCTCAAGTTGCATCCATGTGGTCAGAAATGGCAAGATTTTCTTCTTTTTCATGGCTGAATATTTCATTATATATATATATGCATACATATACGCATATATAAACTGCATTTTCTTTATCCATTCATTTATGCATGGACACTTAGGTTGTTTCTATATCTTGGTTATTGTGAATAATGCTGCAGTACATATGAGAGTAAAGATATGTGATTTCCTTTCCTTTGGATATATATTCAGAAGTGAGATTGCTGGATTGTATGGTAGTTCTACTTTTAATTTGGGGGAAATCTTTATACTGTTTTCCATAGCAGCTGAATGACTTCACATTCCTCCCAACAGTGCACAAGTGCTCCAATTTCTCTACATTCTCACCAATACTGGTTATCTCTTGTCATTTTGATGATTGCCATTCCAACAGGTGTAAGGTGATCCTTCATAATGCTTTTGATTTAAATTTCCCAGATGATTAGTGATGTGGAGCATCTTTACACGTACCTGTTGGCCATTTGGACACCTTCCTGGAAAAAAGTCTATTTAGTTACTTGCTCATTTTGTAATTGGTTTATTTGGTGGGGGATTTTTTTTTGTTATTGAGGTGTACGAGGTTTTTAAATATACTTTGGATATTAACTCCTTATCAGATATGTGGTTTGCAAATATTTTCTCCCATTCTGTAGGGTGCTTTTTAATTTTGTTGGTTGTGTCTTTTTTGTAGTCCCACTGGTTGATTTTTTGCTTTTGTTGCTTGTGCTTTTGGTATCATATTCCAAAAATCATTGCCAAGAGCATTGTCAAGTAGCTTATTCTGGATGTTTTCTTCTAGGAGTTTTACAGTTATAGGTCTTATGTTTAGGTCTTTAATCCATTTTGAGTTAATTTTTGTGGGTGGTGTAAGATAGGGATCCAATTTCATTTTTCTGCATATGGTTATCTAGAGTTCCCAGCAGCATTTATTGAAGAGACTATCATTTCCTCATTAAGTGTTCTTGGATCAATTTCAAATATTAGTTGACTGTATATGCAGGGGTTTATTTCTGGTGTCTCTATTCTTTTCCATTGGTCTATGTATCTATTTTACATCAGTACCATACTGTTTTGATTACCATAGGTTTGAAGTGTAGGTTGAAAATAGGAAGTGTGATGCCTCCAGCTTCATTGTTTCTCAGGATTGCTTTGGCTATCCAGGGTCTTTTGTGGTTCCATACAAATTTTAGAATTGTTTTTTTCTATTTCTTTGAAAAATGCCATTGGAATTTTGATAGGAATGGCAATGAATCTACTGATGGCTTTGGGTGGTATAGACATTTTAACTATATTAAATCTTCTGATCCACGAACACAAGTTATCTTTCAATTTGTTTGTATCTTCTTCAATTTCTTTCAATAACATCTTGCAGTTTTCAGTGTACAAATCTTTCACTTCCTTGGTTAAATTTATTCCTAAGTATTTTATTGTTTTTGATGCTATTGTGTATGCCATTGTTGTCTTTATTTGCTTTTCAAATGTTTTATTGTTGGTGTATAGAAATGCAAATAATTTCTGTATGCTAATTTTGTATCCTACAACTTTACTGAATTCACTGATTAGTTCCAACAGTTTTTTTGGTTGGGTCTTTAGGATTTTATATATGTAAGATTATGTCATCTGTGAATAAAGAGAATTTCACTTATTCCTTTCTGATTTGGGTGTCTTTTATTTCTTTATCTTGCATCCTTCCTTTAGCTAGGCTGTCCAGTTTTATGGTGAATAAGATTGGTGAGAGTGGCCACCCGTGTCTTGTTCCTGATCTTAGAAGAAAAGCTTTCAACCTTTCACAGTTGAGGATGATGTTAGCTATGGGATTGCTACATATGGTCTTTATTATGTTTCTTCTATATCCTAGTTGTTGAAGGTTTTACCATAAAAGGACACTGTCTTCTGTCAAATGTTTTTCTTCATCGAGAGGATCTTAAGTTTTTAATCTTTTATTCTAATAGTGTGGTGTGTCATATTTATTGATTTGTGTGTGTTGAACCATCCTTGCATCCCTGGGATAAATCTCGCTGGATGATCCTTTTAATATGCTGTTGAATTCGGTTTGCTAATATTTTGCTGAGAACATGTGCATCTATATTCATCAGGGATATTGTTCTATAGTTTTCTTTTCTTGTAGTGTCCTTATCTGGCTTTGGTATGAGGATAAAGCTGGCCTCATAAAATGAGTTTGGGAGTATTCCTACCTCTTCAATTTTTTTGAAAGAGTTTGAGAAACATTGGCATTTTTTTCTTTATATGTTTGGTAGAATTCACCTTAAAACCATCTGGTCCTGGGCTTTTCTTTCTTGGGAGGTTTTTGATTACTGATGAAATCTCCTTACACATTATTGATCTGTTCAGATATTCTACTTCTAATAAGTTAGTGTTGGTAATTTGTATGTTTAATGGAATTTATTCATTTCTTCTAGGTTATCCAATTTGTTGACGTATTATTGTTATAGTAGTCTCTTATGATCTGATGTATTTCTGTGGTGTCAGTTGTAATGTCTCCTTTTTCATTTCTGATTTTATTTGAGTTTTATCTCCATTTTCTCAGTTAGCCTAGCTAAAGATTTGTCAATTTTGTTATATTTTCAAAAAACTAGCTCTTAGTTTCATTGATCTTTTCTATTGTTTTCTTTCTATTTCATTTATTTCTGCTCTGATCTTTGTTATTTCCTTCCTCCTGATAACTTTGAGCTTGGTTTGTTCTTTTCCTAGTTTCATTTCTTGCCCAGACTTATTGAGATATAATTGACTCATAACATTGTTTAAATTTATGTTGTACAAAGTGTTAATTTGATACATTTATATGTTGCACAATGGTTACCACCATAGCATTAGCTACCACCTCTATCCCATCACTTATTTACAATCTCTTTTTGTGGTGAGAACATTTAAGGTCTATTCTGTTACAGAATGCAATATACAATAGAGTATATTAGCTATAATCACCATGCCGTATATTAGATTCCTAAACTTGTTGATCTTATAACTGGAAGTTTGTGTCCTTTATCCAGTATCTTTAATTTTCCCCACCCCAACATCTGGTAACCATCAATCTACTCTATTTCTCTGAGTTTGCCTTATTTTAGATTTCACATATGTGATATCATACAGTATTTGCCTTTCTCTCTCTGACTTATTGCACTTAGCATAATGCCCTCAAGAGGTTCATCTAAATTGTCACAAATGACACGATTTCCTTCTTTCTTGTGGATTAATGTGTATACACACACCACAGCTTGATCCATTCATCTGTTGATGAGTACTTAGGTTGTTTCTATATCTTGGCTATTGTTAGCAATGCTACAATGAATAAGGGAGTTCAGATATTTCTATAGGATTCTGATTTCAATCCCTTTGGATATACACCCAGAAGGAGAATTGCTGGATCGCATGGTATTTCTATTTTTAATATTTTGGGGAAATGACATACTGTTTTCCATAGTGGCTGTGCCATTTTGCATTACCACCAACAGTGCATTAGGGTTTCCATTTCTCCACACCCTGCCAACGCTTTTTATCTCTTGTCTTTTTGATGACTGCTACTTTAACAGGTGTGAGGTAAATTCTAATTATGGTTTTTATTTGCATTTCCCTGATGATAAGTGATTTTGAGCATCTTTTAATGTACCTGTTGGCTATTTGTATGTCTTCTTTGGAAAACTGTCTATTCAGTTCCTTTGCCCAGTTTTAATTGGATTGTTATGTTCTTGTTGAAGTGTAAAAGTTATACATATATTTTTGGATATTAACTTCTTATCAGATATATGAATTACAAATATTTCCCCCTATTCTGTAGGTTGCCTTTTTATTTTGTTGATGGTTTCTTTTGCTGTGCAGGTTTTTAGTTTTATGTAGTCCCAACTATTTATTTTTGTTTTTGTTTCTTGTGCCTTTGCTATCATATCCTGGAAATCACTGCAGATATGAATGTCAAGGATATTTTTACCTATGTTTTGTTCCAGGAGTTTTACAGTTTCAGGTCTTAAATTTAAGTGTTTAATCCATTTCAAGTCAATTTTTGTGAGTGGTGTAAGATAAGGATCTAATTTCTTTCTTTTGTATGTGGGTTTCCAGAGTTCCCAGCACCATTTATTGAGCAGACTATCCTTTCTCCATTGAGTATTCCAGGCTCCCTTTCAAATATTAGTTGACTGTATTGTGTGGATTTATTTCTGGACCAAATTTTGTTCCTTCAGTCCATGTGCTTATTTTTATGCCAGTACCATAATATTTTGATTACTATAGATTTGTAGTATAGTTGAAATCAGGTAGTATGGTGCCTCCAGGATTGTTATTCTTTCTCAGGATTACTTAGACTATTTGGAGTCTTTTGTTCTTCTATATAAATTTCAGGGGTTTTTTTTTTTGGGTGAGGAAGATTAGCCCTGAGCTAACATCTGTTGCCAATCCTCCTCTTTTTTTGCTGAGGAAGATAATTCTCCTTTTTTTTTTTTTTGCTGAGGAGGATTGGCCCTGGGCTAATATCCATGCCCATCTTCCTCTACTTTATATGTGGGACTCTTACCACAGCATGGATTGAGAAGCAGTGTGTAGGTCCATGCCTGGGATCTGAAACTGCAAATCCTGGGCTGCCAAAGTGGAGCATGTGAACTTAACCACTATGCCACTGGGCTGCCCCCCTGTTGAGATTTTTATCATGAAAGGAGTATTCTGTCAAATGCTTTTTCTGCATCTATTGAGATGATCTAATGATTTTCGTCTTTCAGTCTATTAATGTGGTGTAACACAATTATTGATTTGTGTATTTTGAACCATCCTTACATCCCATGGATATATCCTGCTTGATGATCATGTATAATTCTTTTAATGTACTACTGAATTTGATTTGGCAATATTTGTTGAGAATTTTTCATGTATGTTCATCAAGGTTATTGGCCTGTAGTTTTCTTTTCTTGTAATGTCCTTCTCTGGCTTTGGACAGCTGCAGGGGCCCTTGCTGTCAGTGTGCTCTCCTGTGGCTGCACTCTCTCCCTCTGGGCATGAACATTGCAGTAGAAGCCAATGATGGGGGTTGGACTGTGGTCATGCTGTGGCACAGCTGGATGGACTGTCTACAGGTGGATGCAGTGGTGTTGGTTAATGACAGAAGACAGAGCTTTCCCCCATCCCACAGCTATGGGGACCCTGGATGTTGGTGTGCTCTCCTGTGGTGCTCATTCTTCCCCCCATGCATGCATGCTGCAGTAGATGCCAATGATATGTGTCAGGCCAGTGTCATGCAGGTCCACAGCTGAAGGGGCTAGTGCTGAGTGTGGGCCTGGAGGTAGGGGTCAGCAGGGGGGGCCTAGGCTGGTGTCCTGTACTTGTGCAGCTGCAGAATCTGGGCTGGCTGTGAGCATAGCTCCCAGGTTCTGGTGAGGGTGGGGTGGTACTCAGGCTGCTGGAATTAGTGAACACAAATACCTGTGGGGTGACAGACAGCTGGTGAGGTCTACCAGGCGGGGCTCTGCAGTGGTTGTGCTGGCCTGTGAGTTCATCAGTGGCAGAAGCTGCTGAGTTTGCTTCAGGTCAAGTCTCTGTGAACTGTGATTCCTACCACTGTGTGTTTGGTAATAATAGCCTCTACTTTTCTTCCTTGTTCCTATCCAGCTCTATATGTCATATGGAAAGATAAAATCATATGTAGTACTGAAGTCTGTCTGCCTATTACCTGATGCACAGTTCTGAGACTCCTCCTGGGTCCCTTGGCATATGGCGCTGGATCCCACAACTCCCACAGAGACAGTTTCATTCATGGATGGATGCTAAATTTTAGTTAAAGGGGGGACAAAAATGAGTTATGTATTTTGCCACCATGATGCTGACATCACTCCCCTGCTCCATATCTTGACTTCTTTTAGTTCTTCTTTTCTTTGGAATGCACTTTCCAATGGCATAAATTCAGACTGTGCTTATTTCTGCAGGGCCTTTGTTTCCACTCCCAGCAAACCCCCAGCCTAAAGTTCTTGCTAGTGTTTCCTAATCCCAGTGGTAGCCTATTCAGTAGGGAAAAGATGATTTTCTGCTCTCTGCTGCCATCACTTGGGCATAGTCAGCATCTTTCTGATTTAAAGCTCAGTTGGAAGGGAGGAGCAAGACTTGTCCCTATTTTGGCTATTCCCTGGCCTTAACTAGCCACTACATTTGAACTGATTCAATCAAAGAAGGCCTTCCTGACTCTGAGTAATAACTGCTCCATGAAATTAATTTATTCTGCCTACTCACAAGACTGTATATGACATGTACAATCTGATCTGGGACCTCTACTAATGCAACAAATACTGTTCTACATCATAGAAATCTGATGACCAATGTGACTGAATAAGGGCCCTCATAGGTCTACTCTCTGAAGGGTCATCTGGGTCTATATACATCTTTGTGTTCCCAGCACCTAGCACAGTGTCTAGCACATAGCTTGCACTTGTTGTTTGTTCAACTCTGGTAGAACTATTGAAAGTAGGTCAGGCTACGGTTTCTTTCTCTCAAGTGCCTCACAGACTGTCATACACAATCTTGGCGCCTGTACCTGAATTTATAATTCTTTCCTTACCAAAAATTGCTCCTGTTTTGAGTCTTGGTGGACAAGCTGGTCTCAGTAAATGTTACTATCTTCAACCTGGTTCATCAGTAAGATTTCCTAAATTGCCTAAAGCCACACTCTTGGTCATTGAAAATAATTTCAATGACAGTCGCTTATTTTAGACCCCATCATTCCCAGGATCCAGGCCATCCATATCCATGTTACCACTCCTCCTACATCAAACTCACCCACATCGTGTCCTCTTTGATAGTCTTTATTTGTTGTAGTTTCCTTTGGTGCTCAAAATTTTCCATTTAGAGTAACATAAACCAGCCACATTGTGTGCTATCCAAGAACTGTGCTTCCCTTCCAACTACTGCCCACTGTTTGTATCCCCAACTGTTAGGTGGCGAAAAAGTCCCACAGCTGAGAAGAAACATCTTCAGACTATCATCCATATATCATTGTCACCAGGACATCGTCATTCAACATGACCAAAGCAAGATTTCTGCTCTTCTGCACTTCCACCTCCACTATGACTTTTCAATTATCCTGTACTCATTTATCCTCATTTTCCCTATCTCCCTTCCTCCTGGTCCACCATTAGGTTCAAGCAGTGCCCATGTAATAGGCATATTTCCATCCTTGCAATGTTTAGCACAGTGTTTCACTTACAAAATTCAGAAGATACATTTCATTTTTTTGTAAGTGAGAAACACAAACACTCCAGGAATTGCTGAATATTTACTCTCCAATGAGAGTGTCAGTATTATTTGTGAAGGTAAAAGGTGGAGGGCTCTGTGAGAACTCTTTTATTGCTATTACTGTTTTTATAACATTTTTTCTAATGTGACAATAGCCTGATTGTTTATTTCTGATTATATAAACCACAAGTTGTTAATTATTCTAAAATTTTCTGAAAATAGAGATAAGCAAAATAAAAAAATGAAAATTAGCTTCAATCTCACCATCTAGCCAGAATTGACATTTTGGTGCACAATCTAGCATCTGTGTCCCAGGTATTCTCAAGGCCTCCAGCCTTCTGGGGTCGACCTGTCCTTTAACGTTCAATTAAAATGGCTATTACACATTTTTTACACATGGCTTTTACACATGTAAAAGATCTTATTACACATATAGTGGGAAACTCTACATCTGCTCTTATTTAAGGATTTTTAAGGGACTAATAACTCACTTGAGATTCCTACTTCTGCTGTTTTAAAAAAATCTATATTCTGCACATCACATCTTGCATATGTTCCTCCCTCACTGGCTTATTCCAAGCTGAAGTATGTCCATTCTGTCTTTCTGTGGAAGCATTGTTATCATAAGTCTATTGTGTGTAGGACACTTTTACTGAAGGCTTGAAACACCGAAGGTACTGGTAGATTACAAAGCAACATGGTACAAACAACTAAGATGGAATTTGATTCTTTTTTAGAACTTTATTTTTATAAAGAAGTATAAGGTTCACCACAAAATTGAAGGGAAAGTACAGAAAAGTACTTCTGCCCCACATGTGCATATCCTCCCCCATTATCAAAATTCTCCATCAGAGTGGTACATTTGTTACAGTTGATGAAGCCACGTTGACTCATCATAATCACCAAAGGTCCATAGTCCACATTATGGTTCACTTTTGGGTTTGTATATTCTATAGCATTGAGAAATGTACAATGACATGCATTCATCATTATGGTATCCCAGAGTATTGTCGTGGCCCTAAAACTCCTCTGTGCTTCTCCTATTCATTCCTCCCCACCAACCCCAACCCCTGGCAACCACTGATTTTTTTATAATCTCCATGTGGTTTTGCCTTTTCCAGAATGTCATATAGTTGGAATCATAGAGAATGTAACCTTTTTAGATTGGTTTCATTCACTTAGAAATATTCATTTAAGGGTCCTCCATGTATTTTCATTGCTCGGTAGCCCATTCCTTTTTAGTGCTGAGTAATATTCCTTTGTTTCTATTTATCCATTCACCTACTGAAGGACATCTTGGTTTCTTCCAAGTTTTGGAAGTGATGAATAAAGCTGTTATAAACATCTGTGTGTAAGTTTTTGTGTGGACATAAGCTTTCAAATCCTTTGGGTAAATACAAAGTACAATTACTAGATCCTACAGTAAGAGTATGTTTAGTTTTACAGAAATAAACTGTCTTCCAAAGTGGTTGTACCATTTTGCAGTCCCATCAGCAATGTATGACAGTTTCTATTGCTCCACACCCTTGCCATCATTTGGTGTTGACAGTCTTCCAGATTTTGGCCATTCTAATAAGTGTGTAGTGGTATCTCATTGTTGTTTTGATTTTTATTTCTCTGATGACATATGATTTGGAGCATCTTTTTCTATGCTCATTTGCCATCTGTATATCTTTTTTGATGATGTATATCTTAAGGTCTTTGGCTCATTTTGTCGTCAGGTTGCTTGTTTTCTTATTGTTGAGTTTTTTTGGTTTTTTGTAGCTATTAAAAAACACATTTATTTACATAGCCAAGGAAAGTATCAAGATACATTTTAAAAAAATACAAAAATAAGTATTAGAATAATGCATATAGAGTCACCCCATTTCTGTAACATAACTTCCTTTTTTCATTTTTATTGATGTCTTAGTACTTTATAAAATTGTGGGGTTTTAGTTGTACATTATTATTTGTCTGTCATCATATGGACGCATCCCTTCACCCCTTGTGCTCACCTCTCATCCCCTTCCCCTTGGTAATCACCAACCAGTTCTCTCTGTCCATGTGCTCGTTTATATTCCACACATGAGGGAAATCATGTGGTGTTTGCCCTTCTCTCTCTGGCTTATTTCACTTAACCTAATACCCTCTAGGTCCATCAAGTTGTTGCAGATGGGACAATCCTGTCTTTTTTTCAGTCGAGTAGTATTCCATTGATTATATATACCACATCCTCTTTATCCAATCATCAGTCAAGGATGCTCCAACTTCTTGCCTGTAGTGAATAATGCTGCAATGAGCATAGGGGTGCATAAGCCTCTTGGGATGGTTGATTTCATATCCGTTGGGTAGATGCCCAAGAGTAGGATTGCTGGATCATAAAGTATTTCTATTTTTAATTTTTTGAGGAATCTCCATACTGTTTTCCTTAGAGGCTGCAGCAGTTTGCATTCCCACCAGCAGTGAATGAATGTTCCCGTTTCTCCACAACCTCTCCAGCATTTGTTGTTTTTTGTCTTGGAGATTATAGCCATTCTATGGGGTGTAAGGTGATATCTTAGCATAGTTTTCATTTGCATTTCCCTGATGATTAGTGATGTTGAACGTCTTTTCATGTGTCTGTTGGCCATCTGTATATCTTCCTTGGAAAAATGTCTGTTCATATCCTCTGCCCATTTTTTGATCAGGTTATTTGTCTTTTGTTGCTCAGTTGTGTGAGTTCTGTACATTTTTTGGAGATTAATCCCTTGTCAGATATATGATTTGTGAATATTTTCTCCCAGCTGGTGAGTTGTTTATTCATTTTGATCCTGGTTTCATTTGCCTTGTAGAAGTGCTGTAGTCTGATGAAGTCCCACATGTTTCTTTTGTTTCCCTTATCTGAGTAGACTGGGATCTGAAAGTATCCCTTTATGACCAATGTTAATTACTGTACTGCCTAAATTTTCTTCCAGGAGTTTTATACTTGTGGGTCTCACTTTCAGGTCCTTAATCCAGTTAATTTTTGTGTATGGAGATAGAAGATGGTCTACTTTCATTCTTTTGCATGTAACTGTCCAATTTTCCCAGCACCATTTATTGAAGAGACTTCCCTTTCTCCATTGTAAGTTCTTTGCTCCTTTGTCGAAGATTAGATGTCCATGGGTGTGTGGTTTTCTTTCTGGGCTTTCAATTCTGTTCCATTGATCTGTGTGTTGATTTTTGTACCAGTACCATGCTGTTTTGATTAGTATAGCTCTATAGTATATTTTGAAATCAGGGATTGTGATGCCTCCAGCTTTGTTCTTTTTTTCAGGATTGCTTTAGCTTTTCAGGGTCTTTTGTTGCCCCATACGAATTTGAGTATTTTTTGTTCCATTTCCGTGAAGAATGACATTGGGATTCTGATTGGGATTGCAGTGAATCTGTAGATTGCTTTAGGTAGAATGGACATTTCAACTGTATTTATTCTTCCGACCCATGTGCATGGAATATTTTTCCATTTCTTTATGTCTTTTGATTTCTCCTTTAATTTCATCAATGATCCACTGGTTGTTCAGTAGCATGTTGTTTAGTCTCCACATCTTTGTCCCTTTCCTAGTTTTTTCCTTGTAGTTGATTTCTAGTTTCATAGCATTATGATCAGAAAAGATGCTTGTAATGATTTCCATCTTCTTAAATTTAGAGAGGTTTGCCTTGTTTCCTAATATATGGTCTATCCTTGAGAATGTTCCATGTGCACTTGAGAAGAACGTGTACTCTGCTTTTTTTGGGTGGAGTGCTCTGTATATATCTATTAAGTCCATTGTGTCTAGTTTTTCATTTAAGTCCATTATTTCCTCGTTGACATTTTGTCTGGATGATCTATCCATTGATGTAAGGGGGGTGTTAAGATCCCCTACTATTATTGTGTTATTGTTAATATCTCCTTTTAGGTTTTTTAGCAGTTGTTTTATGTACTTTGGTGCTCCTGTGTTGGGTGCTAGATATCTATGATTGTTACGTCTTCTTGGTGAAGTGTCCCTTTTATCATTATATAGTGCCCTTCTTTGTCTCTCATTACCTTTTTTATCCTGAAGTCTACTTTGTCTGATATAAGTATGGCTACTCCTGCTTTCTTTTGTTTGCCATTAGCTTGAAGTATTGTTTTCCATCCTTTTATTTTGAGTCTGTGTTTGTCTTTAGAGCTGAGATGTGTTTCCTGGAGGCAGCAGATTTTTGGACCTTGTTTTTCATCCATCCTGCCACTCTCTGTCTTTTGTTTGGAGAATTCAATCCATTTACATTTAGAGTGATTATTGACATATGAGGGTTTAATGTTGCTATTTTATTGTTCATTTTCTGGTTCTTTTGCATTTCCTTCATTTTTGTCCCTTGTGTTTTGGACTGCAAATTCAATTTGGTATTTCTGCATGTTGATTCTCTTGGTTTTCTCTTTATTTGTCATGTGTGGTTCTCTTCTGGTTGTTTGTTTAGTGGTTACCGTGAGGTTTATATAAGCAATCTCCTGGATAAGATAGTACATTTTCAGATGCCTCCTTTTTCCTGAGGCTGGGTCGATTCAATCCCTTTCCTGTTCCCCTCTTTATTTTGTTATCTGTATTTATTCCATCTTGTGTTGTGAGTGTGTGTTTACAGTGATGAGCTTGAATTAATTTTTGATGTTATCCAACTGTAGTTTGTTCTGGTTTAGTCTCCTTCCTTTTCTCCTTGCTGAAATCTTTGTATCCCCTTTCTCATTTGTTTTTTTCCAGGCCTAAGGGCCTTCTTGAGCATTTCTTGTAGTGGGGGTCTTGTGGTGAGGAACTCTCTTAGCTTTTGTTTATCAGGGAGAGTTATTATTTCTCCATCATATTTGAAGGATATTTTTGCTGGATAAAGTATTCTTTGCTGAAGGTTTTTCATCTTTCATGATTTTGAATATATCATTCCAGTCTCTCCTAGCCTGTAGAGTTTCTGTCGAGAAATCAGCTGAGAGCCTGATGGGGTCTCCTTTGTATGTTATTTTGTTTTTTTGTTTAGCTGCGCTTAATATTATTTCCTTGTCACAGATATTTTTCAAGTTTGCTACTATGTGGCAAGATGATTTTTTATTCCTGTTTATATATTTAGGTGATCTATTGATTTCATTCACTGTTATTTCCCTCTAGTTCCTAGCTTGGGGACATTCTCGGCTATTATTTCTTTGAACAAACTCTCTGCTCCTTCTTCACTTTCTTCTCCTTTTGGAATACCTATGATTCTTATGTTGCTTTTCCTCATTGAGTCTGATATTTCTCGTAGAATTTCTTCATTTCCTTTTAGTCTTAGCTCTCTCTCCCCCTCTATCTGGATTGTTTCTGCATGGCTATCCTCGATAATGCTAATTCATTCCTCCATATTGCCAGTTCTGCTCTTTAAAGACTCCATTTTTTCCACTATCTCGTTCATTTTGTTTTTCATCTCCAATAATTCTGATTGGTTTTTCTTTATGGTTTCAATCTCTTTTGTGATGAAATCCCTGAATTCATTGATTTGTTTCTGTGTGTTCTCTTGTATTTCATTGAGTTTGTTTATGATAGCTATTTTGAATTCTCTGTCATTCAGGTTATTGAATTCTGTGCCTTCAGCTTTGGTTTTTGGGTGTTTGTCATTTTCCTTTTGGTCTGTAGCCATAACATACCATTGCATGGATCCTACTGCTTTACTTTTTCCTCTCTTCTTGAAGTTGGTCCTGCAGTTTCCACCTGTTGCCACTAGATGGAGATCACGAGCGGTATGCTCTGAGCCTGCTGCAGTCCCCAGACTGATTATGCTGAAATGCAGAGTGTGTCGGGGGAGGGGTTCTCTCCTTCTCCTGCTCAACCCCAGGGTTTCCTTTCTCGCTCTCTTAGGGCGTTTGCTACACCCCCAAAACTGTCTGTCATCACTTCATGGTGGGGATCTCTTGACAGTCTGTGGGAGCACCTGGAGGGCCATAGTTCACTCTCCACAGTGGGCCATCCCTCCCCCTTCTGTCTGTGAGACGCGCTGTCTTTGCTGATCGGTTGGGGTGGGGGAGTACAACTTCTTATCACTCCTCATGTCCTTTTGGGCTTCCCCTGCCTCCACAGTCTGATGTATGGCAGCAGGGATTTCTTAGAAGTCCTTTGTAGTGTTTGATTGAGCTCTGTTGGAATGCGAATGATGTTTTCATTGTGTCTTAGGGGGCAGAGATTCAAAGAGGGAATCTCACTCAGCCATGATGCTGACGTCACTCTCGAAGTGTCCCTTTTGTCATTATATATTGCCCCTCTTTGTCTCTCATTAACTTTTTTATCTTGAAGTCTACTTTGTCTGATATAAGTGTTGCAACTGCTGCTTTCTTTTGTTTGCCATTAGGTTGGAGTATCATCTTTCATCCTTTTTCTTTGAGACTGTTTGTCTTTAGAGCTGAGATGTGTTTCCTGGAGGCAGCATATTGTTGGATCTTGGTTTTTAATCTGTCCCGCCACTCTGTGTCTTTTGATTGGAGAATTCAATCCGTTTACATTTAGAGTGATTATTGATATACGAGGGTTTAATGTTGCTATTTTATTGTTCATTTTCTGGTTTGTTTGCATTTCCTTTGTTTCTTGCCCCATGTGTTTTGGACTGCCAATTCAGTTTGGTAGTTCTGTATGATGATTGTCTTAGTTTTCTCTTTGTTTGTCATATATGGTTCTCTTCTGGTTATTTGTTTAGTGGTTACTGTGAGGTGTATGTAAAAGATCTCCTGCATAAGATCGTCCATTTTCTGATTTCTCTTGTTTCCTTAGACTAAGTCGATTCAATCCTTTTCCTCTTCCCCTTCTTTGTTGTTATCATTTCTCATTCCATCTTGTGTCTTGAGTGTGTGTTTACAGTGATGAGTTTAAATTCATTTTTGATATTTTCCAACTCTAGTTTTTCTTCTTGCTTATCCTTGTTCAAAACTTTGTATCCCCTTTCTCTTTTTTTTTTTCAGGCCTAAGGGCCTTCTTGTGCATTTCTTGTAGTGGGGGTCTTGTGGTGATGAACTCCCTTAACTTTTGTTTATCAGGGAGAGTTATTATTTCTCCTTCATATTTAAAGGATATTTTCTCTGAGTAATGTATTCTTGGGTGAAGATTTTTGTCTTTCAGGATGTGAAATATATCATTCCAGTCTCTCCTAGCCTGTAGAGTTTCTGTTGATAAATCAGCAGAGAGCCTGATGTGGTTTCCTTTGTACATTATTTTGTTTTTTGGTTAGCTGCACTTAATATTTTCTTTGTCATTGACTCTTGGTAGTTTAGCTGCTATGTGGCATGGAGTTTGCCTTTTCCTCTTTATATATTTAGGTGATCCATTGACTTCATTCACTGTTATTTCCATTTCTTTCCCCAGGTCTGGGAAGTTCTCAGCTATTATTTCTTTGAACAAACTCTCTGCTCCTTTTTCCCTTTGTTTTCCTTCTGGAATACCTATTATCCTTATGTTACTTTTCCTAGTTTGAGTCTGATATTTCTCAAAGAATTTCTTCATTTCTTCTTAGTCTTAGTTCTCTCTCCTCCTCTATCTGGAGCATTTCTGCATGGCTATTCTCAATAATACTAATCCTTTCCTCTGTATTGTCAGTTCTGCTCTTTAAAGACTCCAGGGTTTCCTTCATCTTGTCTGTTGTGTTTTTCATCTCCAATATTTCTAATCGTTTTTTCTTTATGGTTTCAATCTCTTTTGTGAAGAAATTCCTGGATTTGTTGATTTGTTTCTCTTTGTTCCCTTGTTATTTGTTGAGTTTTTTTTATGATAGCTCTTTTGAAATCTCTGTCATTTAATTTATAGATTTCTTTGCCTTCAGATCTGGTTTCCATGTGTTTGTCATTTTCCTCTTTGTCTGGAGACTTACAACACCTCTGCATAAGCCGGCTAGTCTTCATCTTGATAATTTCTGGTCCTGCAGTTTCCCCTCCTGCCGCTGGGTGAAGGTCATGAGTGGTGTGTTCTGACTCCACTGCAGTCCCTGGAGGGATTGTCCTGAAGTGCAGGGAGTGTGGGTGGGAGAGATTCTCTCTTTTGCCTGCGTGATCCAGGGGCTTCCTTTCTGGTTCTCTTGGGGCATTGACCACACCCCCCAAATAGTGTATCATTGCTTCCTGGTGGGGATCTCTTGACAGTCTGTGAGAGCACCTGGAGGGAAATAGCTTTCCCCTGCAGAGGGCCACCCCTCCCCCTCTCTGTCTGTGAGCCACGCTGTCTGTCTTTGCCAATTGGATGTGGATGGGGAGTAGATATCCTTACCTCTCCTCAAGTCCTTTGGGGCTTCCTGTGCCTCCATCATCAGATGTACCATGGCAAGGTCTCTTAGAATCCTTTGTAGTGTTTGATTGACCTGTGTTAGTATGTGAATGATGTTTTTGTTGTGTCTTAGGGGGCAGAGATTTAAAGAGGGAATGTCACTCCACCATGGTGCTCTGTAACATGCTTATTGTTGAGGTTTAAGAGTTCTTTGTATATTTTGGTTAACAGTCCTTTATCAGACATGTCTTTTGCAAATATTTTCTCCCAGTGTATGGTTTGTCTTCTAATTCCCTTTACATTATCTTTTGTACAGCAGACGTCCAACTTATCAATTATTTCTTTCATGGATCATGCCTTTGGTGGTGTATCTAAAAGTCATTGCCATATACAAAGTCATCTAGGTTTTTTCCTATGTGATCTATGAGTTTTATAGTTTTGCATTTTACATTTAGGTCTGTGACCAATTTTGAGTTAATTTTTCTGGAGCATGTGAGGTCTGTGTCTGGATTCAATTTTTTATTTGCATATACATGTACACTTGTTCCAGCACCATTTGTTGAAGAGGCTATCTTTGCTCTGTTGTATTGTCTTTGCTCCTCCATCAAAGATTAGTTGACTGTATTTATGGGGGTCTATTTATAAGCTTTATCTTCTGTTCTGTTGATCTATTTGTCTATTCTTTTGCCAGTACCACAGTCTCCTGATTTCTGTAGCATTATAATAAGTCTTGAATAGGGTTGTATCAGTTCTCCAACTTTGTTTATTGCCTTCAGTATTTCTTTTTTCTATTCTGGGTCTTTTACCTCTCCATATAAAACATTAGAATCTGTTGATAGCCATAAAATAACTTGCTGAGATTTGGATTGGGTTTGCTTTAAATCTATAGCTTAAGTTGGGAAGAACTGACATGTTGACAGTTTTGAGTCTTCCTATCCCTGAATATGAAATACCTCTCCATTTATTTGGTTCTTTGATTTTGTTCATTAGGGTTTTTTAGTTTTTCTCAAATAGATATTTTACATGTTTTGTTAGTTTTTTTCCAAGTATTTCAATTTTGGGAGTGCTAATGTAAATGTTATTGTGTTTTTAATCTTACATTCCACTTTTTCATTGTTGATATATAGGAAAGTGATTGACATTTGTATATTAACTTTGTATCCTGCAGCCTGGCTATAATCATTTATTACTTCCTGGAGTTTTTTGTTGATTTTTTCTCATTTCTACATAGGCAATCATGTTATCTGTGAACAAAGACAGTTTTATGTTTTCCTTCTCAATCTATATATTTTTTTATTTCCCTTTCTCATCTTATTTCATTAGCAAAAACTTCTATATGATGTTGGAAGGGGTGGTGAGAAGTGATACCTTTGCCTGTACCTGATTTTAGTGAGAAAGTTTCAAGTTTCTCACCATTGAGTATAATGTTTGCTGTAGCTTTTTTGTAGATCATCTTCATCAAGTTGAGGAAGTTCCCTTGTATTTCTAGCTTACTGCATTTTTTATCATAAAAACTGTAGGATTTTGTCAAGTGTTTTTTCTGCATCTTTTGATATGATTGTGTGATTATTCTTTTTTTGGCCTACCACGGAATTTTAAACATCCTTATCCTAAATATTTATTAGCTATTTCTAACCATGAGGATTTTTTCACAGGCCACACATTCCTCCTTAGGACGTGAATTAAAACCATCATTTTGTGACTTCTCCTTTCTCTGTATCTCTTTCTATTACTCCTGTATACCATATACAATCTCTCTTCTGGAATGTTGTGCAAAACCTCAAATTTTGGAGTGATGTCACCAAGATGGTGACATAGGTTGTCCCTAACTTCATTCCCTCTCACAAGAAGAACAACCCACAACTATTCAAGAACAAGACACCACTGAGAGACTCTTAGAATACAGGGGTGAGACTGAAGCACTCCCCTACAACACAAAGACCAAGACAGACTGCATTAGAAGAGTAACAGAAGTGGCTACACATTGACCACATTGCCCCTCCCTCAGGCAAGCACAACACCACAAAGAGAGGTCTCCGCAATCCTCTGGCTCCTCCAGTGGGGAAAGAACCCAGGAGGAACAGTCAGCTTCTCCAGCATTGTGGGTTGCTTTGTTGGAGCATCTACACTGATGTTACCCCATGAGGACTGCAAGGGAATCTGCGGGGCTCAACTACTGGGAATCTCAATCTGTAGAACAAAGTTAGGGGCACACTCTGAACAGGGAACTTAGTGTGGTGTACATTTGCCTGATTTGGATCCTCAAACAAGGAGTTTTGTCAGCTATAGAGCCCAGTTTTCCCATGCCCAGGCAAGGAGCTAAGTCATAGCTCCACCCGCTGTGGAGAGTATCTCCCAGGCACAATTGATCAGAGGATATTGCAAGAAAAAGAAGTATGTAGCCTAGCAACACTCTTAGCCAAGATGTGGGTGAACAAAGCTTATCACTCCCAGAGAAAAGTACCAGGCATGGAGAGTTTCCCTTTAATACATTGGTAGGGAGATTAATTCATAGCCAAGGCTGAGGGTAGCTCCTGGCTACCCTTACCACCATACCACCAAGGCAAGGGAGCTGAGAAATAGCCCCAGCCAATTGTGGCTCCTGGATGTATATGGTGAGAAGGGTTGGTGAGACACTTAGAAGCTGTATGGCCCAGTGGTGCTCAAGCAGAGAGGTGTGCATTCAGAGCTGACCCTCCCAGAACAAAGCAAGTACTGGACATGGAGTGTTCCTGTACTATTCACAGGGAAGGGGATTAATTCATAGCCAAGGCTGTGGGTTGCTCCCAGCCCCTCCTAACCAAAGAGGCTATTTGGAAAGTTGAGACTTGTCTGAAGTGACCCCCTTCCTGCCCAGGCAAGGAAGCTGAGACATAGCCCCAGCCACTGTGGGGAGTGTCTTATGGCCCCATCTGACCAGAAGGGATTGGAGACAACTTCTTGAAGTTGTGTGGCCCAACAATGCTTGAGCTGAGAGAAGGGCAGACAGAGCCGATAGTTTGCAGAGCAAAGCCAGTGGACCATTTTGGCCAGGGAACTTGGGGCATGGGTTGGCTTGAGTTAAGACAACAAAGAGTTTTATCCACTTTAGAGCTGCTTCTCTTACTGCACCGGTCTGGGAAAATAATTTGTACTCTGTTCATTGCTTAATACAGCCTTCAGCCTGTCCAATTGGGGAACCTAACCAGAGCACACAGGAAGCTGTTTAGCCCCTCCAACATCCCTGCTTACAGTGACACTTGAACATACAGCACAGCCATGGCTTCCCTAGCTTGGAGAGCAAAACTGGAGGCCTCACCTGACTAGGGAATTCAGTAAACACTCTCACATGAATCAGATCCCCAAACAACAGCTGTGCAGATCCAGGGGCCTGTCCTTTTGTCCTGCCAGGGAAGGGAAGATAATTCATAGCCCCATCTCCTAATGAATGTAGTACCCAGTCCCCAACATCTGGTAAGCCTGAACAGAGAATCCAAGCAACTGCAGGGCCCATCCTACAGCATGCTGTGGTTAGGGAACCAAGCCAGCAGTCCTATCCAACTGTTCTCAGACAGTGGCACAGACCCCTATCCCTAACCTCAGAGCTTGAACAGTTGCATCCCTCAAAAATAAAGCACAATAGCAAGACTCATATGCCCAAAGACATTACCTTTGTACATACACCCAGAAACCCAAAACTGAGTTGACTGATGAAGATCTGCTCTCCCAAAGCAAACCTGTAAAGTCTGGAAGAGTAACCTGATTACTCAAATATGCAGATACCAACATAAGAAATCAAGGATCACAAAACCTAGCTAAATATGACACCACCAAGGGGAACTAATAAAGCTCTAATAACTGATACTAAAGAAATGGAGGTCAATGAACTCTCAAAGAATTCAGAATACTCCTCTTAAAGTAGTTTAGTGAACTACAAGAACACACAGACAACAAACACAATTAGGAAAATAATGCATGAACAAAATGAGAAGTTCAAAATAGCAATAGAAACCATAAAAAAAAAACCCAGAAAACCTAGAGTTGAGAAATACAATAACTGAACTGAGGAATTCAATAGAGTTTGAAAAGGAGACTTGACATTGCAGAAAATAGAATCAGGGACCTGGATGATAGGACATTAGAAATTATCTAGTCAGAGGAACAAAAACAAAAAAGAATGAAAAATAGTGAAGAAAGCCTACAAGACTTATGGAACATAATGAAAAGAAACAGTAGTCACATTATGGGAATTCTAGAAGGAGAAGAGAAAAAGAATGGGACAGAAAATGTATTTGAAGCAACAATGACTGAAAATTTCCCAAACCTGGGGAGAGAAATGAACATCCACATCCATGAAGCCCAACAGACCCAAAATAAGTTGAACTTGAATAGGGTTACACAGAGACACATTATAATTAAATTGTCAAAAGTTAGACGAAGAAATAATTTTAGGAGCAGCAAGAGGAAAGAGAGAAGTTACGTGCAACGGAACCCTGATAACACTATCAGCAGATTTCTCAATGCAAACATTTTAGGGAAGGAGAAAATGGGATGACATAAAAAGTACTGAAAGAAAAAGATTGTCAACCAAGAATTCTATATGGAGGAAAGCTGTCTTTCAGAAATGAAAGAGGGATAAAGACTTTTTGACAAACAAAAGCTGAGGGAGTTCATTAACACTAGACCTGCTTTACAAAAAATGCTAAAGGTAGTTCTTTTAGTGGAAGTAAAAGGACATTAATTAGCCTCATAAAAATATTAAAAGATAATGAAAAACCCACTGGTAATGGTTAATATATAGTCAAAGCTAGATTCTATAATTTGGTAATCATGGTGCATAATTCACTTACAATTCTAGTTTAAAAGTTAAAAAAATGAAAGTAGTAAAAATAATCATGACCACAATAATCTATTAGTTATACAATATAAAAATATGTAATTTATAACAGAAACAACCTAAAATGTGAGGGGAAGGAGAATTAAAGTGTAAAGTTTAGGAAATCTATTGAAGTTGTTATCAGCATAAAATAGGATGTTATAATTTTAAGATATTTTATGTAATCTTCATGGTAACCATAAGAAAAAACTTGTAGCATTACACAAAATAACATGATAAAGAAATCAAAGCACACTGATAACAAAAGACATCAAAACTCTAAAAAAGTCAGCAGGGTAACAAACAAGGAACAGTGGATCTATAAAACAATCAGAAAACAATTAACAAAATGGAAAATAGTAAAAGTCCTTACCTATCAATAATCCCTTTAAATGTAAACAGATTAAATGCTCCAATCAAAGGGTATACAATGGCTGAAAAATATAAAAAAACAAGATCCAATGATATGCTGCCTACAGGAGATTCATTTTAGCCATAAAGACACACATAGACTGAGAGTATAGAAATGGATAAAGACATTTTGAGCAAATGATAACCAAAAAATAAGTAGATGTAGCTAGACTTATATCAGATAAAATAGACTTTAACCTAAAAATTTCGAAAAGAGGCTTTTTCTGCTGCCACCCTCAGTGCCCACACCTGCTCTCTTGGCACTGTGCAGCCCGCTCAGCCATGCCATGGGTTTCAGGGACCTGAGGAGCACTGCTGGCCTCCAGGTGCTCAATGACTACCTAGTGGACCGGAACTACCTTGAGGGGTTTGTGCCTTTGCAGGCAGGCGTCACCATGTTTGAAGCAGTCTCCACCCAGCCCCTGCTGACCTGTGTCATGCCCTACACTGGTACAACCACATCAAGTCCTATGAAAGGGAGAAGGCCAGCCTGCCAGGAGTGAAGAAAGCCTTGGGAAAGTAGGGCCCTGCTGATGTGGAAGACACCACAGGAAGTGGAGCTACAGATAATAAGGACGATGATGACATTGATCTCTTTGGATTTGATGATGGGGAGGAAAGTGAAGAAGCAAAGAAGCTAAGAGAAGAATGCCTTGCACAGTATGAGTCAAAGAAAGCCAAGAAACCCACACTTGTTGCCAAGTCTTCCATCTTATTAGACATGAAACCTTGGGATGATGAGACAGATATGGCAAAACTAGAGGAGTGCATCAGAAGCATTCAAGCAGATGGCTTGTTCTGGGGCTCCTCTAAACTAGTTCCAGTGGGGTAGGGAATTTAAAAACTTCAAATACAGTGTGTAGTTGAACACAATAAAGTTGGAACAGGTATGCTGAGGAACAGATCACTGCTTTTGATGACTATGTGAAGTCCATGTATATGCCACTTTCAACAAGATCTAAAATCCATTGTGGGTCATTGCCCTTAAATAAAATCTTGAAAGACCAAAAAAAGCAAAAAGAGACAAAGAAGCTCACTACATAATGATAATAGGGTCAATCAAGAAGATATAACAATTGTAAATATTTAGGCACCCAACAATGGAACACCCAACTATATAAAGCAAAATCTAAAAGAACTAAAAGAAGAAATAAACAGCAATTACAATAGGGGTTGGAGAATTTTATACCCCACTGTCAACAATGGATAGCTCACTCAGACAGAGAATCAATCAAGAAACAGTGGATTGAACAACACTATAGACCAAATGTACCTAACAGATATTTACAGAATATTCTATCCAACAACAGAATACACATTCTTCTCAAGGGCACACTGAAAATTTTCTAGGATAGACCATATGTTAGGCCACAAAACAAGTCTTAACAAATTCAAGAATAAAATCATACCAAGTATCTTTTCTGACCACAATGGCATGAAACTAGAAACCAATAACAGAAAATCTGTAAAATTCATGAACATATGGGAATTAAAAAACACTCTCATGAACAAATGATGAATCAAAGAAGAATTAAAGTGAAATAAAGTTTTTTGATACAAACAAAAATGGAAACACAACATACTAGAACTTGTGGGATGCAGCAAAAGCTGTCCTAGAGGGAAGTACATAGCATTGAATGCCTACATTAAGAAGCAAGAAATGTCCTAAATTAACAACCTAACTCTATGCCTTAAGGAACTAGAGAAAGAAGAATAAAATCAGCTCAAAGTTAGCAGAAAGAAGGATATAATAAAGATTACAGCAGAAATAAATAAAATAGAAAAAAAAATAAAAGATTAACTAAACTAAGAGTTGGTTCTTCAAAAAGATAAACAGAATTGACAAAACCTTAGCTAGGTTAACCAAGGAAAAAAGAAAGGGTCCAAATCAACAAAATTATAAATGAAAAAGGAGATGCTACAACAGATACCACAGAAATACAAAGGACCATAAGCATCTATATGCCAACAAACTGGGAAACCTAGCAGAAATGGAAAAATTCTTAGAAACATATAGCCAACAAAGACTGAATCAGGAAGAAATAGAAAATCTCAATAGAGCAATTACTAGTAAGGAGATTGAATCAGTAATCAAAAATCTCCCAACAAAGAAAAGTCCAGAACCAGATGACTTCCATGGTGAATTTCCCCAAACATTTAAAGAAGAATTAACACCAATCCTTCTCAAAGTATTGCAAAAAAAAACTTGATGAGGAGGGAATACTCCCAAGCCAATTTAAAAGGCCAGCATTATCCTGATACCCAAACCAGAAAAGAACACTACTAAAAAGAAAACTATGGGCAACTACCCTGATTAATACAGATGTAAAAATTTTCAACAAAATACTAGCAACAAAATTCAGCAGCACATTAAAATGATCATTCACCATGATGAAGGGAGATTTATCCCTGGAATGCAAGGATGGTTCAATGTATGCAAATCAATCAATGTGATACATCATATTAATAGAATGAAGCAAAAGAGTCATATGATCATCTCAATAGATGCAGAAAAAGCATTTGACAAAATTCAACATCCAGTCATGATAAAAACTCTAAACAAACTAGGCATATAATAAACTTATTTCAACATAGTAAAGGCCATATATGACAAGCCCACAGCTAACATACCCAATGGTGAAAGGTTGAAAGCTTTTCCTCCAAGATTATGAACAAGACAACAGTGCCCACACACTCTCACCACTCCTATTCAACATAGTACTGGAAGTCCTAGCTAAAGTAATCAGGCAGAAAAATAAATAAATAAATACATAAATAAAAAGTATCAGAATTGGAAAGGAAAAAGTAAATTATCTCTATTTCCAGATGACATGATTATATATAGAGAAGATCTAAAAGATAAACAAAAACTGTTAGATCTAATTAATAAATTCAGGAGTGTGCAGGATAAAAAATTAACATGCAAAAATCAGTAGTGTTTCTATATAGTAACAATGAAATTTCTGAAAAAGAAATAAAGAAATCTATCACATATTCAATAGTATCAAAACAATAAAATACTTAGGAATAAATTTAAGTAAGGAGGTGAAAGATCTCTACACTGAAAACTGTAAGACATTGATGAAATAAATCAAAGAAGACACATGTAAATTGAAAGATTTCTCATGCTCATGGATTGGAAGAATTAATATTATTAAAATGTCAATACTACCAAAAGCCATCTATAGATTCAATGAAATCTCTATCAAGATTCCAAAGGCATTTTTTACAGAAGTAGAGAAAACACTCCTAAAATTTATATGGAACCAGAAAAGGCCCCGAATACCCAAAGAAATTTTGAGAAAGAACAAAGCAGAATGCATCACACTTCCTGGTATCAAGCTATACTATAGTATAGTCAAGCTATAGTCATTGAAACTGTATGATTCTGGCATAAAAATAGACAAGTAGGGAAATGAAACAAAATCAGGAGCCCAGAAATAAACCCCAGTATATACAGCCAACTAATATTTGACAAAAGAGTCAAGAATACTCAACAGAGAATAGACATTTTAATAAATGGAGCTGGGATAATTGGCTATTTATATGTAAAAGGATAAAACTGGACCCATATCATACACCACTTACAAAAATTAACTTGAAATGGATTAAAGATTTAAATGTAAGAGCTGAAACCATGAAATTCCTAGAAGAAAACATAGGAATAAAGCTCCTTGACATGGATCTTGGTAATAATTTTTTGGATATGACATCTCAAGCACAAGTGACAAAATTAAAAATAAACAAGTAGGATTATATCAAAGTAAAAAGCTTCTGCACAGCAAAAGAAACCATCAACAAAATTTTAAAAACCCTGCAGAGTGGGGAAAAATATTTGCAAACCATATAGCTGTTAACGGGTTCTATTTTATCTATAATATCCAAACTATAATATCCAAAGTATTATACAGAACGGATACAACTCAACAGCATAAAAACCAATAACCCAATTAAAAAGTGGGCAAAGGACTTGAATAGACATTTCTCCAAAGATGATACACAAAAGGCCAACAAGTATATGAAAAGATGCTCAACGTCACTAGTCATTAGGGAAAAGCACATGAAAGCCACAATGAGATATCACATTATGCCTGTTAGAATGGCCACCAAAAAAAAGAAAAAAAAACAAGGGATAACAATTGCTGGCATGGACATGGAGAAACCCTTGTGCACTGTTGGTGAGATTGTAAATAGGTACAGCCACTATGTAAAACAGTATAGAGCATCCTCAAAAATTAAAAATAGAACTACCATGTGATCCAGCAATTCCACTTCTGAGAAAACATCCAAAGGAAACAAAAACACTAACTAGAAAAGATATCTGCACCCCCAAGTTCATAGCAGCCTTATTTACAATAGCCAAGACATGGAAAGAACTTATGTGTTCATCAATGGATGAATGAACAAAGAACTTGTTGTATATATCTACAATGGAATACTATTCATCCATAAAAAATGAGAAAATCCTACCATTTGCAACAAGCATGGAATTTGAAGGCCTTATGCTAAGTGAAATAAGTTATACAAAGACAAATACTGTATGATCTTACTTATATGTGGAACATTAAAAAAACCAAAAATCGAACAGAAAAAGAGATCAGACTTTTGATTCCTAGAGGTGGATGGTGGAGAGAAGGGGAATTGGAAGAGATTGAAAATGTACAAACTTCCAGTCATAAGATAAGTAAGTACTAAGGGTGTAATGTACATCATGATGACTATAGTTAAAACTGCTGTATGATATATAGGTAAGTTGGTAAGAGAGTAAATCCTAATAGTTCTCATCACAAGGAGAATTTTTTTCTTTTTTTCTTATTGTATCTATATGAGAGGATGGATGTTAGTTGAACTTATTGTGGTAACCATTTCACAATACATGTAAATCAAACCATCATGCTGCATGCCTTAAATTTATACAGTGATGTATGTCAATTATTTCTCAATAAAACTGAAAAAAACTCTCAGATTTTATCTCATTTTATTTTGCAGTGCAATCAGTTATTTCTTTGCTTAGCCTTTCTTTTTCAAAACAATTCCCTGAAGATTTTATGTGAAACAGCCAAAGATCTAAAAATAAATCTACTGGATCATGCTATATTATTCTTTTAGTATGGTGTAGGCTGCAAATTGCTAATATTTTATTTAGAATTTTTGCATCTATGTTCATAGTGAAGTTGGACTGTCTTTATTCAGTTTGATTATCAGATAATATGAACTGGGAAGTGTATTTTATCATTTTTTGTCCTCTGGAATTTCAAAAAAATCAGAGTTTTCTGATTCTCCTTTTTGTTTGTTTATTTGTTTTTTGTTTTTGGTGAGGAAGATTGTCCCTGAGCTAACATCTGTGCCAATCTTCCTCTATTTTTTGTATGTGGGATGCTGTCACAGCATGGCTTGATGAGCGGTGTGTAGGTGTATGCCCAGGATCTGAATCCATGAACCTGGGCTGCAAAAGTGAAGCATATGAACTTAACCACTACACCATCAGGCTGGCCCCTCTGATTCTTAACATATAAACCCATACAGGGATTTATCTTTAATGACTTTTCCCATTTCTTCTGTGATGATTCATCCATGCAGCCTTTTGACTTGGGCTTCAGCTTTGGGAGTTCATAGTTATCTAGAAAATTATGTATATGTTCAAAACAACAAAGTAGAAAACAGTACAAATAATTGCTTTCATATCCCTTCCTGCACTGTAATCTGCGAGAACCAAGGGGTCTGTGTTTGTGGCCTTCTAATAAAGGTTCAGTGATCTTGAGTTCATTTGTTGTCCCCAGAGCATGCTTTGTTGTCTTCTATTAGTGACCCTACATTTATCATATATTTTTTCTGGAATCACTGCTTAGCATTGCAGTTTTGTTTGAAATAACTCTCATTTTAAAAATGGCCATCAGCTAAGAGAGAAAAGTCATAAAAATTGAAAGTGAAGTTTCCTTGTGGTTTGAAGATACACATAAATGTATTTCTGGTCTGAAATTGATTTGGAAATGAGTCAGAAACTTGAACAACCATTTTTGCATCAGTAGACATACAGAATCCCGGAAAATCTGCAGTATTTCTCTTCACAATTGTTTCCTCCTCTCCATTGTCAAGATCTGCTTGTAAGGTGTTGCCATTTCCTAGGCCAATCTGACATAATGACATTTTTATTGTCCCTGGTTTTGCTTTCTCTAATCTCCTCACTTGTTCTTAATCTGCTTTTAAAATATTTCTCTCTCCCCTTTTTTTGACTTCTGAGTTATATTTTAATTTCAAATAATGGTGCTTGCCTTTTGCCATGCATGGAAGCCAAAACAATCAATAGAGATCTGGAAATTTGGAAAATGTCCCATAGAAGCAGAGGAATTACTCTATACCCACATGACCTGGAAAGTGGTAATTTTTCTCCACTTTTTAATATAAGAAAGAAACTTTCAGTATAACAAAATTCATTTTCCTTACAGATAGATGCATAGACATTCACCAGAATCTCTAGTTAAGTTTGTGAGTAAAAAATGTTCCTGAAATCTTTGTAAGTCTGAGTTTCATAGTATTTACTTATTTTTTACTCAATTTTTATGTTGCTAACCTGAATAACTTAACTCCTCAACCATAGAATTTGTGTATTATTTAAGTGTAGCTATTGATTGGACTGATGTGAAATAGATAAGATCAAGTAGGACATCATGGATATGCACCTAGGATAGTGTTTTGTACATAGTATTTACATGAGTATTGCCCGATAAATTAAAGAAAGATTTAAAAGTATAAAAACATATGCTATTATTTACTGCTCTCTGTTGCACTATGAGCAGCAGCATCATCTCTTTGGTTCTTAACTTGATCCAGTAGAGAGCCAAATTAGAATCAGAATGTCACTTTGAGCCAGAAAAAAGGGGTGTTGCTCAATAATTCAAATATTTAATGAAACAAGTTTAGATAAGTTTGATGTAGTCATCTCTCTAGTGGTGAGACTTTTGCCAACAGAGTTTGAGGGCCAGGGATATGAATGCATCCACCCTTGAAAAGGGTTTCTCTTCCCCACTGCCTCGTAATTTTTTTTACATTCCATTTCTGATCCCCCATTCCTCTGCTTCTCACTTTTTTTTTTTGGTTTGGTGAGGAATATTCACCCTGAGATAATATCTGTTGCCAATCTTCCTTTTTTGGCTTGAGGAAGATTCACCCTGAGCTAACATCTGTTCCATTCTCCCTCTATATTGTATGTGGGTCACCACCAGAGCATGGCAGTTGATGAGTGGTGTAGGTCCATGCCTGGGACCCAAACCAAGGCCACCAACATGGAGTGTGCCAAACTTAACCACTAGGACACGAGGCCAGCCCCTCTATTCCCCACTTTTAACTGACACATCCTGTCTATTTGCATTATAATACCATTTACACAGCAAGGATTTCTGACATACCAAATAAATCCAGGTTTTGTTTGCTCTTTAGGCTTCTGGTCAGGGAAATATTTTGACATTAAAGTGCCTTTTGTGTACATCTAATCTTAACCACTATTTGTCAATTTTACATTTAAACACTCCAAATTTCAAAGAGGTCTTATTTGCTCTCCTGTCTACATATAATATTACCAAATTTTTATCATGGAAAATGATGCTTTCCTTCCTGTTTAAGTCCTTACTATGATCCCAGTATGTAATCTTAGACTTGTCTTCAGAAGTTATTCATATACATGCTAACATGCATTTGTAAAGTGATAAATGTACTATGTATTATTTGGTATTAAACTTTTGTGTTCAGAAATTTATAAAAGACTTATTAGTAGACCTTGTGTGATGGCTCTTATAAGATGGATATACTAATGCTAATATGCACAATTTTAACTGAAATATCACATTGACTCATAAGACATACCATATTTCACTGTGTCTAGGATGCCATAAAGTTTCAGACACACTATTATTTCATGTCACACTAAAAATTTTTATTAAATGTTACAAATTAAATGTAAGATGTATCCGGATTTCATAGCTGTTAAAATGTAAAAAATAATGTGCCCTAAAATTGATGAAATATGGTACATGCATGCAAAACTTTAGAAAATGCCAAAAATAAGCCTTGAATATTTCACACACTTCTTTATGATTTTCTTCTTCTTTTTGAAAATGAGCATATTAGAAAAGATAAATGTACTTTGATGAATTATTTATATTTATCTAGTTTTAATTCAATTTGTTGAATAGATAATACAGCCACATGTGTCTATATATATGTGTGTGTATATATGCACACAACACATATGTGTATGTTGTGTACATATTTGAAGGCATACAGTGAAAGTCTCCTTCCTATCTTTGTATCCCATTAACAGGCTGTACCATGTGTTACGCTGTGAAACCTTAAGTCATGTAGGTTGTCTGAAACTTTATTTTTATGTCTGTCAAGTTTGGGAAAATAATACCCACCATATAAGGTTGTTGTGGTGGTCAGAAATTATATACGTGATAGTAGTTTGCTTATATTAGAATACCAGTAAATTTTAGTTTCCTCCCTTGTGGTATGCAGTTCACAACCCCCTTTCTTGGTAGTAAGTTTCAGGCTGAATAAAGCTAGGTACAAGGGAGAGAGGAAGTAGAGAAGAATTAGAGAGCTGTAACAAGGTGGCAGTCTATCTGTTGAAGTGGTAGGTCAGGTTCCTATTATTTGCTTTCATTACTCAATGGCTAGAGGTAGTCTTAAAGTCATAACCTATGAGGATCTCAAGGGATGGATCTTTGAGAAGATAAACAAAATTGACACACTCTTAGAAAGATTCACTAAAAAAGGAGGGGGGAGCAGGCTCAAATAAATAAAATTAAACATGAAAGAAGAGAAATTACAATGGATACCACAGAAATACAAAGGATTATAAGAGAATATTATGAAAAGCTATATGGCAACACGTTGGATAACCTGAAGAAATGGATAAATTCTTAGAATCATACCCCTCCCAAAACTGAATCAAGAAGAAATAGAGAATCTGGACAGACCAATCACAAGCCAACAGATTGAAACAGTAATCAAAAACCTCCCCCAAAACGAAAGTCCAGAACCAAATGGATTCTCTGGTGAATTCTACCAAACAGTCAAAGAAGATTTAATACCTAGCCTCAAAATATTCCAAAAAGTTGAAGAACAAGGGATATTTCCTATCTCATTCTACAAGGTCAACATTTCCCTGATACCAAAACCAGGAAAGGACAATACAAAACAGGAAAATTATAAAGCTAATATCACTGATGAATATAGTTGCAGAAATCCTCAACAAAATATAAACAAATCAAATACAGCAATATATTAATAGGATCATACACCATGATCAAGTGGGATTTACACCAGGGATTCAGGGATTGTTTAACATCCACAAATCAATCAATGTGATATACCACATTAAGAAAAGGAGGAATAAAAAAATCACATGATCATCTTAATAGATGCAAAGAATGCATTTGACAAGATCCAACACCCATTTATGATAAAAACTTTCAATAAAATGGGTACAGAAGGAAAGTACCTTAACATAATAAAGGCCATATGTGACAAACTCACGGCCATCACACCCAATGGTGAAAAAATGAAAGCCATTCCTCTAAGACAAGGAAGAAGAAAATGGTGACCACTCTCACCACTCTTATTCACCATAGTACTGGAGGTTTTGGCCAGAGCAATTAGTCACACAAAAAAATTAAATCTTCCCAAATTGGAAAGGAAGAATTAAAAATCTCACTGTTTGCAGATGGCATGATTCTCCATATATAAAACCCTAAAGAATCCACCAGAAAACTATTAGAAATAATCAACAACCACAGCAAAGTTATAGGGTACAAAATCAACTTACAAAAATCCGTTGCATTTCTATACACTAATAACAAACTAGCAGAAAGTGAAGTCAAGAATATAATCACATCTACAATCACAACAAAAAGAATAAAATATCTAGGAATAAATTTAACCAAGGAGGTGAAAGATCTATACACTGAAAACTGCAAGACATTGAAAGAAATCAAAGTCATAAGGAAATGGAAAGATATTCCATTTTCATGGATTGGAAGAATAAACATAGTTAAAAATATCCATATTACCTAAAGCAATCTACAGATTCAATGCAATCCCAATCAGAAACCCAGTGACATTCTTCATGGAAATAGAACAAAGAATTCTAAAATTTATATGGAATAACAAAGGACTCTAAATAGCCAAAACAATCCTGAGAAAAAAGAACCAAACTGTAGGCATCACAATCCCTGACTTCAAAATACACTACAAAGCTAAAGTATTCAAAACAGCATGGTGAGCCAGTCTTGATGCCCTAGAGGTTAAAGTTTGGCATGCTCTGATTTGGTGGGCTGGGTCGTGTTGCTGGACATGGAACCACACCACTTATCTGTCAGTAGCCACTAGTCTATCAGTAGGACTTATGACTAGAATATACAACTATGTACTGGGGTTTTGGGGAGGGGAAAAAAAGAGGAAGATTGGCAACAGATGTTAACTCAGGGTGAATCTTTCCCAGCAAAAAGAAAAAAACCATAATACTGTCAGAAAAACAGACACACAGATCAGTGGAACAGAATTGAGAGCCCAAAAATAAAACCACACATCTATGTACAGCTAATCTTCAACAAAGGAGCCAAGAACATACAATGGAGAAAGGAAAGTCTCTTCAATAAATGGTGTTGGGAAAACTGAACAGTCACATGCAAAAGAATGAAAGTAGACCATTCTCTTTCACCATACACAAAAATTAACTTAAAAGGGATTAAAGACTTGAAGGTAAGACATAAAACTGTAAAACCCCTAGAAGAGAATATAGGCAGTACACTCTCTGATATCGGTCTTGGACATTTTTGAATACCATGTCTACTCAGGAAAGGGAAAGAAAAGAAAAAATAAACAAATGGGACTTCATCAGACTAAAGAGCTTCTGCAAGGCAAAGTTAACCATGAACTAGATGAAAAAACAGCCCATCAACTGGGAGAAAATATTTGTAAAGTATATATCCAATAAGGGGTTAATTTTCAAAATATAGAAAGAACTCATATTTGTTTTGAATGAATGAAGAAGGAGAAAGACTGAAGTACCTAGGGTATTGGGTAGGTAATTCACATGGAAGTTGAAGCCTCCCAACCTAATGACCATTATTGGGTTAGAAAGAAAATGCACATCTTCAATGAATGTGGTAAAGTTGCCAGGAAGTCAATAAATAGCAAAAATTAGGAGGAATAGAGGGTGGTGTGTTTAGGTGGCATGAAATTCAGAGAAGGAACACTTTGTATATGCGAATGGAGGATAATGGTTTAGAAGTGGCATTGAGAGGTTTAAGGAATGTTAACATATACACACTTTCACACACACACACACATTATATTTGGTCTCCTCTACTTTGATTGTGTCTAGTGAGAAAATGAGAAGCGGTATAACGATGTACCGGCTAATTGTGTTGGATAGATCTGGAGACTAACTGCCAGGATTTGAATTCCAGCTTGTCGTTAAGTATCTGTGAGATTTTGAAAGTTTGATAATAAGCCACTCTCCTAAGGTTTTTATGAGAATTATGTGAATTAATACGTGCAAAGCAAAAGGAAAATTATGTGTAAAAGTACCTAAAATGGTTCCAGGCATGTACTATACTTCAGTAAGTTTAATTTAAAATGATAGATAGACTCTGCTGGAGGGAAAGCAGAGTCCTCGGGGAGAGAAGTAAATGAAAGGGGAAGACAGAGCATTAGGGGTGATGTATAAAGGACTTTATCATTAAACGGTACAGGAGTTAGAAAAGGCACATTGGGAATTTCTGAGAGAGAGGGTAACAAGAGGAAGGGAGGATTCTGCTTAAAGCAGAATGGTAAGGTCTACAAGGAAAAGGATGGAGGATTAATGGGGCTTATATTTCAGATCGTGATTAAGAATGATTGCAATGAGAAGCTCTATGGAATGGCTAGCCATACAATCTCAATTATCACCTGGAGAAAAAGTCCAGCTGTAGTCACAATGAATTGGTTCTTGTGGTACTCTAACTGGAATTCTATAAGTGGGGACTCACCTGTGAGTTTCAACACATGAAACTGCAGTTTTCAAACATCTGTATCTGATACATCATTCTCTATGCCTCTTTTGCTTTCCCTGGAATGGTTCACCAATTTTTTTCTTCTGTCTTTAAGTGATATTCAACATTTAATAAGTGTTCAAAGACCAACAATTATATGTAAGATATCATGAAATGATGTATTTTGTTAAATGCTTTGTCTGCATATATTGATATGATCATATTGATTTTGTCCCCTTTTTTTCTGTTCATATGGTATATTATATTAATTGATTTGTAAATGTTAAATGAGATATACATTCCTGGGATAAATTACATTTGGTCATGGTACATAATTCTTTTTCTATGTTGCTGAATTTGGTGTGCTAGTATTCTGTTGAGGATTTTTGAATCAATATTTATAAGAGATACTCATCTATAGATTTCATTTTTTATGATGTCTTTATCTGGCTTTAATGCCAGGGTAATACTGGCCTAATGTAATGAGTAAGGAGGTTTTCCTTCCTATTTCATTTTTTGGAAGAATTTGAGAAGGATTGGTGTTAATTCTTTTTTTAAATGTTAGAATTCATTAGTGAAATCAACTGGTCCTGGGACTTTTTGGGTTGGGAGGTTTTTATATTACCGATCCATTCTCTTTAGTTGCTATACGTTTGTCCAAATATTCTATTTCTTCTTATGTCAGTTTTGGTAATTTGGGTATTTCTAGATATTTATTTATTCATCTAGATTATATAATTTGTTGGCATGCAATTGTTCATAGTATTCTCTTAGAATCCTTATTTTTTTAAGGTCAGTAATAATACCTCTACTTTCACTTCCAATTTAATTATTTGCATCTTCCCTCTTTCTTTGTCAATCTAGCTAAAGTTGGTCATTTTTGTTGATATTTTCAGAGCCAACTTTTAGTTTTGTTGACTATTTTCTGTTCTATGCATCATTAAGTTCACATTAATATTCATTATTTTCTTCCTTCCTGCATTAGGTTTAGTTTGCTCTTTGATTCATTCTCTTATGGTGGAAGATTAGATTATTGATTTGAGATGTTTCTCCTTTTTTTAATATAGGAATATAAGTTCTAAATTTCCCTCGACTTATTGCTTTAGCTGCATCCCATAAGTTTTAGTATGCTGTCTTCCTTTTCATTCATCTCAATTTATTTTCTAATTTCTCTCTTGATTTCTTCATTGCCCATTGGCTATTTATAAATGTGTTGCTTAGTTTCCACATATTTGTGAATTTCTAACATTTCCTTCTGTTATTGATTTCTAAGTCAATTTCATTGTGGTCAGACAACATTGTGTGATTTCAACAATTGAAAATTCATTGAGGCTTGTGTTATGCTCTGGCATATGGTCTATTCTGATAAATGTTGCATGTGCTCTTTATTCTGTTGTTGGTTAGAGTGTTCTATAGATGCCTGTTCTATAGTTGTTGTATAGTGTTGCTCAAGATTATTTTCTTCTTTATCTTCTGCCTAGTTTTTTTTTCTATTATTGAAAGTCAAGTATTGAACCCTCCACCTATCATTGCTGAATTGTCTACTTCTCCCTTCAATTCTGTCAATTTTTGCTTTATGTATTTTGGGACTCTATTGTTAGGAGCACATATGTTTTCAATGGTTATATCTTCCATCTGAATTAACCTTTTTACTATTATACAATGCCCCCCTTTATGCCTAGTATCATTTTTAGCTTAAAATATCTATATTATCTATATTTGTTTAGCCACCCCAGCTTTCTTACTGATGTTGTTTGCAAGTTGTATATTTCCATACTATTAATTTCAGTCTATTTATATCTTGAATTTTAAAATGTTTTTTGTTTAGATAGCATAGAGTTGGATCTTGTTTTTTTATCTAGTCAGTCACTGCATTTTGATTGACATACATTTATATTTAATGTTATTTATTAATATAGTCATATTTACATCTGTGGCTTTACTTTTTGTTTTCTATAGTTCTCATGACTTGTTTTAAATTCTCTGTTCTTTTTGGCTTTCCTTTCCATCAAATAATATTTTTGGTATAAAATTTTAAAATATTTAATAATTTTCCTGTTTTTTTTTAGTTATTTTATATGTGGTTCTTCTAACACTTACCATATAAAAGTTTATTTATGCTTTTATTGAAGTATAATTGGCATACACATTGTTATTTCCAGGTGTACAATATAATGATTTGATATTTGTATATATTGCAAAATGATCACCACAATAAATTTGCTAATATCCATCACCATACATAGTTACAAAAAATATTTTTCTTGTGATGCAGACTATTGAGATCAAGTTTCTTAGCAACATTCAAATATGCAGTAGAGTATTATTGACTATAGTCACCATGCTGTACATTACATACCCCTGACAATTATTTTATGACTGGGAATTTGTACTTTTTTACCCCCTTCACTCACTTCTACCACCTACCAACCCCTGTCTCTGGTAACCAACTATCTGTTTTCTATATCTATGAGCTTGGTTATGTGAATGAGATCATAGAATATTTGTCTTTCTCTGCCTGACTTATTTCACCTCCCAAATATCCTCAGTGTCCATCCATGTTGTCACAAATAACAAGATTTCTTTTTTTGTGTGGCTAAATAGTACTCCATGGTATATATATAACACGTCTTCCTTATCTGTTCACCCACCGATGGACACAGGTTGTTTCCATGTCTTGGCTATTGAAAATATTCCTGCAATGAACATGGGGGTGCATATATCTTTTTGAGTTAGTGTTTTCCTTTTCTTTGGATAAATACCCAGAAATGGAATTGCTGGATCATATGGTAGTTCTCTTCTTAAATTTTTGAGGAAACTCCATGCTGTTTTCTACAGTGGCTGCAGCAATTTACATTCCTGCTAACAGTGCACAAGGGTGACATTTTCTCCACATCCTCATCAACACTTTTTATTTCTTGTCTTTTTGATAATAGCCATTCTAACAAGTGTGAGATGGTATCTTGTAGTTTTGATTGCATTTCCCTGATGATTAGTGATGTTGAGCATCTTTTCATGTAACTGTTGGCCATCTGTATATCCTCTTTGAAAAAATATCTATTCAGGTCCTCTGCCCATTTTCAAAATCAGATTGATTTTTGCTATTGCATTATATGAGCTTTTTTGGGGGGGAGGGAAGATTGGCCCTGTGCTAACATCTGTTGCCAATCTTCCTCTTTTCTCTTTTTTCTCCCCAAAGCTCCAGTACATAGTTGTGTATCATTGTTGTAGAGTTGTAGCTCTTCTATATGGGACACCACCTCAGCATGGCTTAATGAGTGGTGAGTAGGTCCATGCCCAGGATCCGAACCAGAAAACCCTGGGTGGCCAAAGCAGAACATGTGAACTTAACTGCTACACCACCAGGTCAGACCAGTATGAGCTTTTGATATGTTTTGGATATAAAGCCCTTATCAGATATTTGATTTGCAAATATTGTACCCCAGTCATTAGGTTGTGTTTTCATTTTGATGGCTTCCTTTACTGTGCAGAAGCTTTTTAGTTTGATGTAGTCCCCTTGTTTATTTTTGCTTTTGTTGCTTTTGCTTTTGGTATCAGATTCAAAAGAATCATTGCCAAGACCTATGTCAAGGAGTTACCACCTATGATTTCTTCTAGTTTTAAGTCCTATGTTCAAGTTTTTAATCAATTTTGAGTTGATTTTTGTGTATAGTGTAAGAGAGTGATCCAGTTTCATTCTTCTGCTTGTGGCTGTCCAGTTTTCCCAACACCATTTATTGAAGAGACTGTCCTTTACTCATTGCATATTCTTGGCCCCCTTATTGGAAATTAATTGACTATGTGTGGGTGGGGTTATTTCTGGGCTCTCTATTCTGTTCCTTTAATCTATGTGTCTGTTTTTATGACAATACCATAATGTTTTGATTAGTATACTTTATAGTATAGTTTAAAATCAGGAAGTGTGATGCCTCCAGCTTTGTTCTTCTTTCTCAAGATTGCTTTGGCTATTCAGGGTCTCTTAGGATTGTTTGTTCTATTTGTGTGGAAAATGCCATTGGAATCTTGTTAAAGATTCCATTGAATCTGTAGATTACTTTGGGTAGTATGTACATTTCAGCAATATTAATTTTTCCAATCCATGAGCATGGAATATCTTCATTTATTTGTGTTTTCTTCAGATTCTTTCATCAATATCTTTTAGTTTTCAATGTACAGGTCTTTCACTTCCTTGTTTAAATTTATTCCTAGGTATTTTGTTCTTTTTGATGCAGTTGTAAATGGGATTATTTTTCTTAATTTCTCCTTCTGATAGTTTGTTATTAGTGTATAGAAACACAACAGGTTTTGTATATTGATTTTGTATCCTGCAACTTTACTGAATTTATTTATTAGTTCTAATAGTGTTTTGGTGGAGTCTTTAGAGTTTTGTATATATAATATCATGCCACCTGCAAATAGTGACAGTTTTGTTTCTTCCTTTCCAATTAGCATGCCTTTTATTTCTTTTTCTTGCCTAATTGCTCTGGCCAGGTCTTCCAATACTATTGTTGAATAAAAGTGGTGAGTGTGGGCATCCTTTTCTTACTCCTGATTTAGAGAAAAAGCTTTTAGCTTTTTACCATTAAGTGTGAAGTTAGCTGTGGGCTTGTCATATATGGCCCTTAATATGTTGAGTTACATCTCCTCTATACCCACTCAGTAAAGAGTCTTTATTATATATGTATTTTGAATTTTCTCAAATGTTTTTTCTGCATCTATAGAGATGTTGACATGATTTTTATCTTTCATTTTGTTATTGTGATTTGTCACATTGAGAGATTTGCAGATGTTGAACCATCTTTGCATCCCTGGGATAAATTCCACTTGATCATCGTGTTTGATCCTTTTAATGTATTGTTGAATTTAGTTTGCTAACATTTTGTTGAGTATTTTCCATCTATTGTTCATCAGGATACTGACCTATAATTTTGTTCTCTGCTGCTGCCCTCGTCTGGTTTTGGTATCAGGGTAATTCTGGCCTTACAATATCATTTTGGAAGTGTTCCCTTCTCGTCTCTATTTTGGAAGAGTTTGAGAAGGATTGGTATTAATTCTAATGTGAACTATTGCTAAAATTCAACAATGAAGCTGTCTGGTCTGGATTTTTGTTTGTTAGGAGATTTTTCATTCTGATTCAATACGAAATGATCTGTTCAGATTTTCTATTTCTGTATGATTCAGTCTTGGAAGGTTGTGTGTTTCTAGGAATTTATCCATTTCCTCTACATTGTCCAATTTGTTGGTGTTTAATTGTTCAACTTAGCCCCTTATGGTCCTTTGTATTTCTGTGGTATCAGTTTAAGGCCTGCTCTTTCATTTCTGATATTATTTACTTTAGCCTTCTCTCTTTTTTCCTAGGTGAGTTTAGCTAAAATTTTGTCAATTTTGTTTTCTTTTCAAAGAACCTGCTGTTAGTTTCATTCATGTTTTCTGTTGCCTTTTTATTTTGTATTTTATTTATTTCCATTCTGTTCTTTTTATTTCCTTCCTTCCTCTAACTTTGGGCTTCATTTGTTCTTCTTTTTCTAGTTCCTTGAGGTGTAAAGTTAGGTTGTTTATTTGAGATCTTTCTAGTTTCTTGGGGCAGGTATTTATCACTATGAGCTTTTCTTTTAGAACTGCTTTTGCTGCATCCAACAAATTTTGGTATGTTGTATTTCTATTTACATTTGTCTCAAGGTATATTTTGATTTCTTCATTGACTCATTGATTATTTAGTATTACGTTGTTTAATCTCCACATGTTTGTAAATTTTCCAATTTTCATATTCTAATTAATTTCTAGTTTCATACCATTGTGGCTGGAAAAGATACTTAATAATATTTCAGCATTCTTAAATTTATTAAGATTAATTTTGTGGACTCACATATAATCTGTCCTAGAAAATGTGCCATGTGCACTTGAGAAGAATGTGTATTTGGCTGCTTTTGGATGAAATGTCCTGCATATATCTCTTAAATCCATGTGGTCTCAGATGTCATTTAAGGCAGATGTTTCCTTATTGATTTTCTGTCTGGTATATTTTTCTGTCTGGTATATCTATCCATTGATGTAAGTGGAGAATTAAAATCCTCTGCTATTATTGCATTGAGGTCTATGTCTCCCTTTACATCTGTTTTATTTGCTTTATATATTTAGGTGCTCCTATGTTCAGTGCATAAATATTTTAAAATGTTATACTCTCTTTTGTACTGACACCTTTGTCATTATGTAATGCCTTTCTCAGTCTTTGCTTTAATGCCTATATTTTTGTGATATAAATATAGCTATCCCGGCTTTATTTTGGTTTCCACTTGCATGGAACATCTTTTTCCATCCCTTCATTTTCAGTTGTGTGTGTCCTTACATCTGAGGTGAGTCTCTAATATGCAGCATCTTGATAGGTCTTTTTTTTCGCATTGGCCACTCTATCACTTTTGATTGGAGAATTTAGTTCATTTACATTTATTTTTTTAGTTTAAATTAGAAATAATAACATACATCACTGTATAAGTTTATGGTGTACAGCACAATGGTGTGATTTACATATATTGTGAAAGGTTTACCACAACAGGTTTAGTTATCATCCATCACTTCATATACATACAATAAAAAGAAATGAAAAAAATTCTCCTTGTGATGAGAACTGTTAAGATTTACTCTCTTAACAACTTTCCTATGTATCGTACAGCAGTATGAATTATAGTCACCATGTTGTACATTATATTCTTAGTACTTATTTATCTTATAACTGTAATTTTATAGCTTTTGGCCACCTTCCTCTAATTCCCACTCCACCCACACCCTGCCTCTGGTAACCACTAATCTAATCTCTTTTTCTATGAGTTTGGTGGTTGTTTATTATTATTATTATTAACTTTCACATATAAGTGAGATCATACAGTATTTGTCTTTCTCTCTCACTTTTTCCACTTAGCATAATGCCTTCAAGGTCCATCCATGCAAATGGTAGGGTTTCTTCATTTTTTTATTGATGAATAATATTCCCTTGGATACATACACCACAACTTCTTTATTCATTCAACCATCAATGGACATGTAGATTGCTTTCATGTCTTGTCTATTGTAAATGATGCTGCTATGAACATGGTGGTGCATATATCTTTTTGAGTTAGTGTTTTTGTTTCCTTTGGATATATTCCCAGAAGTGGAATTGCTGGATCACAAGGTGGTTCTATTTTTAATTTTTTGAGGGTCCTCCATACTGCTTTCCTTAGTGGCTGTAACACTTTACAATCTCACCAATAGTGCACAAGGGTCCCTTTTCTCTACATCCACACCAGCATTCATCTCCTGTCTTTTTGATGATGGCCATTCTAGCAAGTGTGAGGCAATATCTCATTGTGGTTTTAATTTGCATTTCTCTAATAACTAGTGATGCTGAGCATCTTTTTATGTACCTGTTGGCCTTTTGTATATCTTCTTTGGATTAATGTCTATTCAAGTCTTTGCCCATTTTATAACTAGTTTGCTTGGTTTTTTTGCTATTGAGTTCTTTATGTATTGAATATTAATTTGTTATCAGATATATGGTTTGAAAATATTTTGCCCATTTTATAACTAGTTTGCTTGGTTTTTTTGCTATTGAGTTCTTTATGTATTGAATATTAATTTGTTATCAGATATATGGTTTGAAAATATTTTGCCCATTTTATAACTAGTTTGCTTGGTTTTTTTGCTATTGAGTTCTTTATGTATTGAATATTAATTTGTTATCAGATATATGGTTTGAAAATATTTTTCCCATTCTTTTTACTATGTTGATGGCTTCTTTAGCTGTTTAGAAGCTTTTTAGTTTGATGTAGCTGCACTTGCTTATTTTTTATTTTGTTGCTTGTGCTTGAGGCATCATATCCAAAAAATCATAGCCAAGACCCATGTCAAAGAGATTTATTGCTATGTTTTTTTCTAGGAGTTTCCTTGTTTCAGATCTTATGTTTAAGTTTTTAATCCATTTTGAGTTAATTTTTGTGATTGGTGTAAGATATGGGTCCAGTTTCATTCATTTACATGTCAATATCCAATTTCCAATTTTTCACGTGAAGCACAATTTATGGAAGAGACTGTCTTTTCTCCATTGAGTAGTCTTGACTTTTTTGTCAAATATTAGTTGACTGTATATGCTTGGGTTTATTTCTGGGCTCTCACTTCTGTTCCGTTGGTCCACTTGTCTGTTTTTATGCCAGTACCATACTGTTTTGATGACTATAGCTTCATAGTACAGCTTAGAATCAGAAGTGTGATGCATTCTGCTTTGTTCTTCTTTCTCAGTATTTCTTTGGCTTTGGGTGTGTTTTCTGATTCCATATAAATTTTGGGAGTGTTTTTTCTATTCCTGTAAAAAATGCCATTGGAATCATTATAGGGATTGGATTGAATCTGTAGATGGCTTTTGGTAGTATTGACATTTTAATAATATTAGTTCTTCCAATCAGTGAACATGGGCTACCTCTCCATTTATTTGTGTCTTTGATTTCTTTCACCAGTGTCTTACAGTTTTCAGAGTAGAGATATTTCACCTATTTGGTTAAATTTATTTCTAAGTAGTTTATTGTTTTTAATGATATTGAAAAATGGGATCAATTTATTTCTTTTTAGAAAATTCATTCCTAGTGTATAGAAATGCTACTGATTTTTGTATGTTAATTTTGTATCCTGCATCTTCACTGAATTTGTTGATCAGTTCTAATAGATTTTTGTTTGAGTCTTTAGGATTTTCTATATGTAATATCATGTCATCTACAAATAGAGACAACTTTACTTTTTCCTTGATGATTTGGATGACTTTTGTTTCTTTTTCTTGCCTAATTGCTCCAGCTACGACTCCAGTATTATGTTAAATAAGAGTGGTGAGGGTGGGCACTCTTGTCTTGTTCCTGATCTAAGAGGAAAAATTTTCAACCTTTCATTATTTAGTATAATGTCAGTTATGAGCTTGTCATATATGGCCTCGATTATGTTGAGATATGTTCCTTCTATGCCTAATTTAAGTGTTTTTACCACAAATAGAAGTTGAAGTTTTTCAAATGCTTATTCTTCATCTATTGAGGTGATCATATGATTCTTTTCTTTCATTATAATAATGCAAAATATCACATTGATTGAATACATATGTTGAACCATTTTTGTGTCCCAGGATTAAATCCCACTTGGCCATGGTGAATGATTCTTTTAATGTGCTGTTGCATTTGGTTTACTAGTGTTTTGTTGAGACTTTTTGCGTCTATATTCATCAGGAATATTGGCCTATTGTTTCTTTTCTAGTAGTGTCTTGTTCTGGTTTTAGTATCACAATAAAGCTGGCCTGATAAAATTGGCTTGGGAGTGTTCCCTCCTCATCAATATTTTTGGAAGACTTTGAGAAAGTTTGGTGCTAATTCTTCTTTAAATGTTGGATAAAATTCACCAGGGATGTCATCTGGTCCTGGGCTTTTCTTCCTTGGGAGATTTTTGATTACTGATTCAATCTCCTTAATAGTAATTGGTCTATTCAGATTTTCTATTTCTTCATGATTCAGTCTTTGTAGGTTATATTTTTCTAAGAATGTTACCATTTATTCTAGGTTGTCCAGTTTGTTGGCACATAGATGCACATAGTAGCCTCTTATGATCCTTTGTATTTTTGTGGTAGCAGTTGTAATGTCTCCTTTATCATTTATAATTTTGTTGATTTGGATCCTCTCTCTTTTTTCCTTGGTTAATCTAGCTAACAGTTTGTCAATTCTGTTTATCTTTTCAAAGAACCAACTGTTTAGTTAATCTTTTCTATTGCTTCTCTCTTCTCTATTTATTTCTGCTCTAATCTTTATTACTTCCTTCCTTCTGCTAACTTTGGGCTCATTATGTTCTTTTCCTAGTTCCTTAAGGCATAGAGTTAGTTGTTTATTTGGGATCGTTCTTGCTTTTCACTGTAGGCATTTATTGCTTAACTTCCCTATTAGAACAGTTGTGGTTTCCCTAAGTTGTGGTTTTGTTTGTCTCAAGAAACCTTTTTATTTCTCCTTAATTTCTTCTTTGATCAATGGGTAGTCCAGGTTAGTATTGTTTAATTCCATGTATTCATGATGTTTCCAGTTTTCTTCTTGTTATTGATTTGCAGCTTCATGCCATTCTGGTCAGAGAAGATACTTGGTATGATTTCAATCTTCTTGAATTTGCTAAGACTTGTTTTGTGGCCTAACAAGTGGTCTATCCTGGAAAATGTTGCATGTGCACTTGTGAAGAACGTGTATTCTGCTTTTGTTGGATAGAGTATTCTGTATATGTCTGTTAGGTCCATTTGGCATATAGTGTTGTGGAAATCCACTGTTTCCTTATTGATTCTCTGTCTGGATGATCTATCCATTGTTGAGAGAGGGGTATTAAAGTCTCCAACCATTATCGTATTGCTGTTTATTTTTCCTTTTAGTTCTGTTAGTTTTTGTTTTATATATTTAGGTGCTTCAATTTTTGGCACATAAATATTTACAATCATTATATCTTCTTAATAGATTGACTCCTTTATCATGATATAATAAACTTTGTGTCTTTTTACAATTTTTAGTTTATAGTCTATTTTGTCTGACATAAGTATAGTTATCCTTGCTTTTTTTTGGTTACCATTTGCTTGAAATGTCTCTTCCCATCCCTTCACTCTCAGTCTATGTGGGTCTTTAAGGCTTAAGTGAGTCTCCTGTAGGCAGCATGTCATTTGATCTTGGCTTTTTATGCATTCAAACATTTTATATTTTGATTGGAGAATTTAATCCATTTACATTTCAAGAAATTATTGATGACTTACTATTGCCATTTTGTTAATTGTTACCTGGTCATTTTGTAGACCCATTGTTTCTTGTTTCTTACCATGCTGTCTTCTTTTTTATTTTGATGGTGTTTGTTATCAGTATGCTTTGACTTCTTTAGCATGTTCTTTGTGTAATTACTATAGGTTTTTCCCTGTGGTTACCATGAGTTTTTTCCATAAATATCTTATACGATAAAATATTTTTATGGTATATGGTTACCATGAGTTTTATTCAGAAAACATTTTATACCATAAGATATCTTAAAATTGTAACACCCTATTTCAAGCTGATAAGTACTTAAATTCAAAAGATTTCCTAAACTTCACACTTTTACTTCTCTTCCCCCTTTACATTTTAGGCTACTACTATTTCAAGTTACAGATTTTTTAATATCATGTAATGAATAACAGGTTACTTTAGTTATGGTTATTTTTGCTATGTTCATTTTTAACTTTTAAACTAAAGTTGTAAGTGATTATACAGTTGTAAGTGATTATCTTTGACTATATATTTACCATTACCAGTGAATTTTGTGCTACTTTTTAATGTTTTTATGCTTCTAATTAGCATCCTTTTACTTGCACTTAAAGAACTCCCTTTAGCATTTCTTGTCAAGCGTATCTAGTGGTAATAAAGAACTTTCAGCTTTGTTTATTCAGGAAAGTCTTTATTCCTCCTTCATTTCTGAATGACAGCTTCTCTGGGCATAGAAATCTTCGTTGAGAGTTTTTGCTTTCATTATTTTGAATATGCCATCCTATTCTCTCCTGGCCTGAAATGTTTCTATTGAGAAATCCACCAGTAGTCTTATTGGGTTCTCTTGTATGTAACTGCCCTTTTTTCTGTAGCTGCTTTTAAAGTTCTTTTTATTGTCTTTGACTTTTGACAATTTAATTAAGATGTGTCTCAAAGTAGCCATATGGGTTCAACCTATTTGGAGTGGTTTGGGCCTCAGGGATCTGCATGTCTATCTCTCTCCCTGGCATCAGGAAGTTTTCAGCCATTATTGCTTTAAATATATTTTCTGTCTCTTTCTTTTTCTCTTCTTCTAGAATTCCTGTGTTGTGAATACTGTTTCTTTTTATTGTGTCCATAAGTTTTCTGGGCTTGCTTCACTTTTTCTCATTCTTTCTTCTTTTTGCTTTTCTAACTTCATAATTTATAATGTCCTATCATCCAGGTTGCTGATTCTTTCTTTTGCAATATTGATTCTTCTTTTGAAACTCTCTATTGAATTCTTCACTTTAGTTTTTGTATTTTTCAACTCTAGGATTTCTGGGTTTTTTATGGTTTCAAATTCTTTGTCAGACTTCTCATTTTTTTCCTGTGTTGTTTTCCTAATTTCATTTAGAGTTCTGTCTGTGTATTCTTGTAGTTAACTAAACTACTTTATGAGGATTATTCCAAATTCTTTGTCTGAGAGTTCATAGATCATTTCATTAGTATCAGTTACTAGAACGTTATTAGTTTCCTTTTGTGGTATCATATAAACCTGTTTTTTATGATCCTTGATTCCTTATGTTGGTATCTTCACATTTGAATAATCAGGTTCCTCTTCTAGACTTTACAGGTTTGCTTTGGCAGAGGCAGATCCTCACCAGTCAGCTCAGTTTGGGTTTCAGGACATTTCTGCTGGTAATATCCTTGGGCAGGTGGGGCCTGTTATTGTGGTCTATTTGGGGGTGAGGCATCTGTTTGAGCTCTGAGGTTGGGTATGGAGGTTGTGCCACTGGCTGAGAACAGTGGGATAGGCCTGCTGGCTTGGTTTCCTACTCAAGTGAGGCTGCAGGATAGGTTGCACAGTTGCCTTGATTCTCTGGTCAGGCTACAACATGGTCAGGACTGGTTACTATATTCAGTAGGAAATGGGGCCATGAATTAGCTTCCCTCCCTGGCAGGGCAGCAGGATGGTACACATGGCCTGTATGGCTTGTTTTGGGGGGACCCAAATGAGGCAAGACTGTTCATTGAATTCCCTGCTCAGGTAAGGCCACTGGTTTTGCTCTGTAGATGGGGAAAGCCATAGGCTGTACTGTCTGTTCAAGTGCCACTGTAAACAGTGCTGTTGGATGGGCTATGCAGCTTCCCATGTGCTCTGGTTAGGATCCCTGTTCAGTTAAGCTGAAGGCTCTGTTCAGCCATAAGTGAGGCTATAAATTTTTCTCTGCTTGGATGCAAAGGGAGAAGCAGTTTTAATGCTGGTAAAATTCTTTTTATGTTATCTTAACTCAAGCCCACCCACGACCCATGTTCCTTGGTTGAATAGGGCCACTGGCTTTGCTTCACACACTATCAGGTCTGCTTGCCTGTCTCTCAGTTCAAGCATTGCTGGTTTACACAGTTTCTAGGTGTTCTCACCAACTCTTCTGGTTTGATGGGGCTGGGAGACAATCCACACAGTGGGTGGGGCTACGTCTCAGTTTCCTTGCCTGGGTGGGATGAGCAAGGGCCACTCCAGCCTCAGCTATGAATTAATACCTCTGCCTGGGTGTAGCAGGTTAACCCTCCATGCCTGATACTGGCTTTGCTCTGGGGGCAATCAGCTCTGCCTGCCTGCCTCTCAGCTTGAGAATTGCTGGTTACACAACTTCTAGGTGTTCTCACTAGCCCTTCTGTTCTGATAGGGCCCAGGAATCACAGTGGTGTGGGGTTATGTTTCATCTCACTTGCCTGTGCAGTATGGGAAGGGGACATCCATGCAACTCCCAATTTTTTCAAGTATTCTTTCCAGTCAGGAGGGGTCAGAAACTACTCTCAGACTTGGTTATGAATTAATCCTCCTGCCTGGGCATTGTAGGGTAATGCCCCATGCCAGTACTGGCTTTGCCTTTGGGGTGATCAGCTCTATCCACTAACTTCTCAGCTCCAGCTTGCTGGACTGCACAACTGCCAGGTGAGGTGCTCTCACCAGCCCCTCTGGCCAGATGGGGCCAGGAGACACTCTCCCCAATGGGTGGGGCTATGACTCATCTCCTTGCCTAGTCATGGGAAAACCAGGCTCTAGGGCTGGCAAAACTCCTCCTTTGAGGTCCTGAGTCAGGCAGGTCTGCACCCCAAAGTGTTCCCTGGTCAGAGTGTGCCACCGACTTAATTCTGGAGATGAGCAAAGCCACTGGTTGGGATTAATACGTGGGCACTGCATGTATGAACTTGTTCTGCCAAGATCCATGTGGTAGTTGTTGCAAACCCCTCTTCCATTCTCCATCACAGTCAGAATCCCAGTGGTTGAACCCCACATTTTCTCCCACAGTCCCCATGGGACAAGACCCAAGGAGAGGCTCCTATGAATAAACCCACCATGCTGGGGTTCTGGTTATCCCCCGTGCTCTTTTTTCCCACTGAAAAAAACAGAAGCGTAGGGGAGACCTCACTGTGTGGTGCTGTGCAAGCCTAGGTGAGGGGCAAAGCATTCAGCATGTAGGTGCTTCTCTTTCCCTTTTAATGCACTCTGTCTTGGTCTTTGGGGGTGGAAGGGGGTGCTTCAGCCTCACCGCCATGTTCTAGAAATCTCTCCATGTTGTCTTGTTCATGAAAAGTTTTCTGTTGTTTTTCTCATGAGGGGGAGTGAAGTCAGGAACAACCTATGTTACATATTGGTGACATCACTCTAGTTCATTTACATTTAGAGTATTTATTGATAAGTATGAACTAATTGTCATTTTGAAAATTGTTTTCTGACTCTTTTGTAGTTCCTCTGCCCCTTTCTTCTCTTGCTTTCTTCCTTTGTGGTTTGATGACTTTCTTTAGTGGTATGCTTAGATTTCTCTTATTGTCTTTCATGTATCTACTACAGGTTTTTGCTTTATGGTTGCCATAAATAATAACCTGCATTTATAACAGTGTATTTTAAGTTGATGAGAACTTAAATTTGAATGCATTCTAAAGCTCCATATTTTTACTTTCCCCCCACATTTTGTGTTTTTGAGGTCACATTTCACATCTTTTTATCTTGTGTGTCTCAACTATTGTATTTATAGTTTTTTTTTCTTTTTTGGGGTGGTGAGGAAGATCAGCTCTGAGCTAACACCTGTTGCCAATCCTCTTTTTGTTTGAGGAAGATTCACCGTGAGCTAACATCTGTGCAAATCTTCCCCTATTTTGTCTGTGGGTCACTGCCACAGCATGGTTTGATGAGTGATGTGGATCCATGCTTGAGATCCAAACCCACAGACCCGGGCCACCAAAGCAGAGCATGCTGAACTTAACCACTACACCTCTAGGGTGGCCCCGTATTTATAGTTATTTTTACTATTTTGTTTTTAACCTTCATACCAGCTTTATAAGTGAATAATCTACTACCTTTAAAGTCAATTTATTTTTTACAGTGAGATTTATACTCTCATATGTTGTCTTGTTACTAGTTAGTGCCTTTTTGTTTCAGCTTAAAGAAATACCTTTAATATTTCTTGTAAAGCTGGTTCAGTGGTGATGAATTCCTTTAGCTTTTGCATGTCTGGAATACTCTTTGTCGCTCCTTCAACTCTGAATGATAACTTTGCCAGATAGAATATTCTTGGTTCAAAGTTTTTTTCTTACAATACTTTGAATATGTTGTGCCACTATGTTCTCCCTGACAAGTTTCTGCTGAAAAATCTGCTGATAGTATGATGGGGATTCTCTTGTATGTAACAAGTTGTTTTTTTCTTGTTGCTTTTAAGATTTGCTATTTGTCTTTGACTTTTATTCCTAAATTATGTGTTTTGATATGGTTTTCTTTGTGTTCATCTTAGATGGAGCTTTCTGTGCTTCCTGGATCTGTTTCCTTCCCCATGTTATGAAAGTTTTCAACCACTATTACTTCAAATAAGTTTTCTTCTCCTTTCCTTCTCTCTTCTCCTTCTGGGACCCCTATAGTGCAAATATTACCCTGCTTGGTGTTGTCACCTAAGTCTCTTAAGCTATCTTCACTTTTTAAAATTCCTTTCTCTTCTTGCTGCTCTGATTAGGTGAGTTCCACTGCCTTATCTTTGAGTTAACTGACCCTTTCTTCTGCTTTATATGGTCTAATGTTGAGCCCATCTAGTGTGGTTTTCAGTTCAGTTATTGTATTCTTCAGCACTGTGACTTCCATTTGGTACTTTCTTATATTTTCTGTCTCTTTGTGGAAATTATCACTGTGTTCATCCATTCTTTTCCTTAGTCCCAGTTCAGTGAGCATTTTTATGACCATTACTTTGAACTCTTTATCAAGTGAATTACTTATCTCCATTTCTTTAAGGTTCGTTTCTGAGGTCTTATCTTGTTTGTTTGTTTTGTGGTTTTTTTTGTAATGTATTTCTTTTATTTCCTCATTTTGCTTGACTCTCTGTGTTTGCTTCTAGGTATTAGATAAAACAGCCACATCTTCTAGTATTGAAGGAGTGGTCTTGTGTAGGAAGTGAACCTTATTGTTTAACCTTGCCCTCGCTCTTTGTTGTCTCTTGAACCTTTGTGATTGTCCAAGCAGCCTATTTTATTTTTAATAGCTCCCAATATTTGAGGGTGTGCCAAGACATGTCAGTGTCCCAAAGGGAAGGATCTCAGTCAGCACGTAGATTTAGGCTGATTGGAAGACAGACACTCCAGCAGTCTTCAAAGTATGCAAATATATACAGCCCTGTGGGATTGTAAGCATAAGTCCTGCTGGCCACCAGAACAGGCAATCTAGAGCAGTTCCCCTGGATGATATTCACAAAAATCAGGGCTCCAGATGAGTGTGTATCTCCTTTCTGGGAGGTACCAGGGAGCTGTAGCTAGGCAGAGGGAGAGCATAAATATGGTGTAGACTGGCCTACACTCTTTGAGATTGCCTCTGTAGGCCTCTGGATGTATAGCAAACCTGAAGCCAGCTTCTTAGGCCAAAGTTCCAGTAGAGGCAAATAGGCCTCTTTCACAGAAAGACTAGGGGGTGTATTTCAGTCTGTTTGTGCATTGCTCTAGGGGTAGTATCTTGCCAAGAACTCTCTCTCTTATTGTTACAGTCCCATGGGACTCAGAAATGCAAGACCCCTGGCCACTAGAGCCGGGTATTCAAGGACATACACTGGGCAGCAGCTGCAAAAACTGGGGCACCAGATATGTGTAAGACCTCCCCTCTAAGAGATCCCTGTGCTCTTGGGTGTGACAGAGGGAGAATGTAATCATAGCACCCACCTTCAGAGGTCTCTGGAAAGGTTTCCAGTCAGATTTTTAATGTGTGTTTAACTAGAAGCCTCCCCCTCAGACTGAAACTATGATGATAAACTTATAGGTCTCTTTCACAGAAAGACTGAGCTCCTGAGTCTGTTGCCTCTTGTGGTGTCCTGAGGGTGGTATCTGTTTGAGAGCTCTTTCTCTGTTGGTTACAGTCCTATGAGACCCATGAGCATAAGCCCCACTGGCTACCAGAGCCAGGCAATGTATAGGCATCTCCTGGAAGCAGCTGCAAAAATAGGGATGCCAGGCAAGGTACAAGCTCCTTTCTGGGAGACACCAGTGAGATGGAATATGACAGAGGGAGAGTGCAAATATTGTACCCACTGCTCTCCATTCCCTGAGAGTATCTCTGTAGGCCTCTAGAAGTGCATAGGCCTAAGGATAATAAGAATATTGAGTTAAAATGGAATCACATTACCAGACCAGATGTTATAAGTAGGGCTGAGAGAGCTCCTGTAAGTGAATCCATAAGGCTACCCCTCAGGCCAAAGCTCTTGGACAAGTAGACCTCTTTCTCAGAAAGCCTGGGGGTGTGTTTTAGTCTGCTATCTGTGCAGTGCCCAGACTATCACCAAGAACCATCTCTCCAACTGTTAGAGTCTCATGGGACCCAGGAACACAAGCCCAGTGTTCTACAGAGTCAAGCAATCAAATGATGTCCCCTTGTGCTGTGGAGCATGGCAGAGGGAGAGTGCAAAGATGGCACCTACTGAGGAAAAGAAAGAAAAAAATACATAGAGTTAAAGAAAAAACTAGATGGAACCCACAGGCTTTAGCAAGGCAGAGAGAGAGTGCAAAGATGATGCCTGCCATTTGGAGCATAAAGATGGCATATACCCAGAAAAGAAAAAAGTTTAGAGTAAAAAAAAAGAAAACAAGATGGCTGCTGGCTTTAGCTAGGTAAAGAGAGCACAAAAATTGTGCTAACCAACACTTCCATCCCCATCTCTGCAGAGTATCTAAATAGTCTCCTGCCCCTCAGACTCATGCTTTAAGATTAGCAAATGAAACTCTCACATAGAGACTGGGCACTTTTCAAAGGGCTGCTTCTATGCTGGGCCCTGGGACAAGTAAGTCTGCACATGACCCATTTAAGAGACATTTCTCAGTTCCCTACAGCCCTTTGGGTCTTGTGGACTCAAGCCCTGTTGGTTTTCAAAGCCAGATGTTTTCAGGGCTTGTCTCCCAAGTGCAGGTCTTAAGAGTTGGAGTGCCCGATGTGGGGTATGAGCCCTTCTTCCTCAGGGAGAAGTTTCAGTTTTGTGAGTTCCCTCCCAATTGTGGGTTGCTGCAGTAGGGACGGAGTTTATGGCAAGATCACATAGACTCTCCTACGTGCCGTGATGTGGTTCTTTTCTCTTTTCTGATGTGAAGGAGCTGCTCAGCTGGTTTTCAAAGGAAATATCCCATATATAGTCATAGATTTGGCTTGTCTGCGGAAGGAGGTGAGTTCAGGATCTCCTTACATCACCACCTTGGACTGCCCCCTCCCTGTGTTCGCTCTCACTTTTTTATGTTTCATTTCTCTGCTCTAGATTTTTGCTTTGTGGTTACTGTGAGGCTTACATAAAACATCTCATGGATAAAATAGTGCTTTTTCTGCTCATAGCAAGTTATCTTAATTTGCCTATAAAGGTTTCATCCTTTTAATCCTCTCCTTTTATATTTTTGATGTCACAAAATACCTCTTTTTGTGCTGAATTTTGTTAACAAGTTGTAGTAGCTACAGTCATTTTTAATGCTTTTACTTTACCCTTTATGCTATAAATGTTTCACATCCTATTCTAAGATACAGTTACAGTTTTCTAATTCTGTTTATCACCTTTATCAGAGTTTTATGTACTTTATTTTTTTAATGTTTTACTAATTAACACCTTTTCATTTCAGCTTAAGGAACTTCTTTCAATGTTTCTTGCAAGGCTCGTCTAATGGTGATGATCTCCCTCACCTCTGTCTGAGAAAGCCTCTATTTCTCCTTCACATCTGAAGAATGACTTTACCATATAAAGTATTCACGGCTGGCAATTTTTATCTTTCAATACTTTAAATATGTCATTCCACTCTTTCCTGGCCTGTAGAGTTTCTGCTGAGAAATCTGTTTATAGCCTCTTGGGGATTCCTTTTTAGGTTACTTTTTTCCCCTGGCTGCCTTTAAAATTATTTTTTTTTTGTCATTGACTTTTGACAGTTTCCTTATAATGTGTTTTGGAGAAGATCTTTTTGCACAGAGATAATAAGGTGTTCTATTAGTTTTATGGACTTGTATGTTCAGTTTCTTATCCAGGTTTGGGAAGTCCTCAGCTATTATTTTTTCAAATAAACTCTCTTCCTCCTCTCTTCTCCTTCTGGTATATCCATTATTCTTATATTGGCTTTTTAAATGGATTCTGACAATTCTTGTAAGGGTTCTTTCCTTTCTTCAAATCTTAGTTCTCTCTCCTCTTCCACCTGAATCATTTCCAAGTTCTTATCCTCCAGATCAATTATTCTCTCTTTCATCTTATCCGCTCTATTTCCAAGTCTTCGTAATTCATTCTTCATCTCATTTATTGAGTTCTTCAGCTCAAGAATTTCTGTTTGGTTCTTTTTTTAAATAATTTCAACTGCTTTGGTAAAGCACTTCTTCTGTTTATTAATTTAATTACTGAGTTTATTGAGTTGCATTTCTAAGTTTTCTTGTAGCTCATTGAACTTCCTTGTAACAGCTTTTTTGGATTCTTTATCAGTTAGCTGACAATATTCTGTGTCTTTGAGTTTGGTTGCTGGAGAATTGTCATTTTCTTTTCATGATAGTGTATTACCATGATTTTTCATAGTGTTTGATAAAATGTGCCTCTGCCATCCCATTTGGAGCAGTGAACAACTTTCTTATTTAGGGAGGGCTTTGTTTACTCTGATTCTAACAGTTCTACAGATTGGCAATTAGAAATCTTTCTTTTGTTTTCCAGAAGGTGGCACTATGGCACAAGGTTTTTTTTCTCCTACTAGCGCCAAATAGCCGATAAAATCAGGAGAACCTGTGTAAAAAAGCTGGTATTGAAAAAAGCTAGCAGCAGTGTGGTGGGAGGTGTGGGCTCAGGACCTGGGTCTTTGGGTGTGTTCACAGTCTGGTAGGGGGTCCTCAAGTTAGAGGAATCTCAGAAATTTGTGGCTGGACCCCTTGCCAAAATCCCAGGCAGAAGCAGGAACCACATTCTATCAATTCTTTTTGGCTGCCTTCTTTCCTTTCCATTCCTTCCTCCCATTCACAGATGTCTCTCCTCAGAAATAGCAACAGGTCCCTCCAACTGCAGCCCATACAGCTGGGCAGACTTTCACTCATCACTTTCACTTTCCACCTTCTCTGTTAGAGATGTCACCATGGCAGCTACTGCTACAACTACCACTGTGACTCTCTTATCTCCATAGCCTCCTTCAAAGTTCAATCCACCCACTTTTTGATGCAGAGGTGGATGGATCTTTTGGGTGTTGTAGTATGCTGTGCAGAGGATTTTTCATTTGGTAATGGATGTCTGATTAGTTTTAAATCAAATGAGAGAAAAAAATGAGTTGATGCCACCATGAAACTGACATCATTCTCTATTATTAATTTTTTGTAGAATCTCCAATTTACATCCCCACCAACAGTGCACAAAGTTTCCCTTTTCTCCTCATCCTTGACAGCAGTTATTATTTCTTGTCTTTTTTGATATATCCATTCTAACAGGTATGAGGTGATATCTCGTTGTGTTTTTGATTTGCATTTCTTTGATGATTAGTGATGTTGAGCACCCTTTCTTGAACCTGTTGCCCATCTGTGTATCTTCTTTGGAAAAAAGTCTATACACATCCTCTGCCCATTTTAAAATCAGACTATTTTTTTGCTAATGATTTGTATGAGTTCTTTATATATTTTGGATATTAACCTCTTATCAGATTTGCAAATATTTTCTCCCATTCTGTAGGTTATCTTTTCATTTTGTTGATGGTTTCCTTTACTGTGCAGAAACTGTTTAGTTTGATGTAGTCCCACTTGTTTATTTTTACTTTTTTTTGCCTGTGTGTTTTGCATGAAATCCAAAAAATCATCACCAAGACTGGATTGGTGATCTTCAAGGAGCTTAACACCTAGGTTTTCTCCTAAAAGTTTTATGTTTTCAGGTCTTATGCTCAAGTCTTTAATTAGTTTTGAGTTAGTTTTTTGTATGGTGTAAGACAGTGGTACAGTTCCATTCTCTTGCACATGGCTGTCCAGTTTTTCTACACCATTTATTGAAGACAGTGTTCTTTTCTTCTTGTATATTCTTGGCTCCTTCATCATAATTTAATTGACCATATATGCAAAGGATTATTTCTGGCCTCTCTATTCTGTTCCACTGATCTATGTGTTTTTATGCCAATACCATATTCTTTTGATTACTATAGCTTTGTAATATAGTTTGAAATCAGGAGTGTGATGCCTCCAGGTTTGTTTGTCTTTGTCAAGATTACTGTAGCTAGTCAGGGTCTTTTGTGCTTCTATGCAAATTTTAGAATTGTTTGTTCTATTTCTGTGAAAAATGCCTTTGGAATTTTGGAAGGGGTTGCTTTGAATATGTAGATCACTTTGGGCAGTATGGACATTTTAACAATATTAATTCTTCCAATCCATAAACATGGAATATCTTTCCATTTATGTCTACATTGTCTTATAGTTCTGAAGGTACAGGTCTTTTACCACTTTGGTTAAATTTATTTCTAGGTATTTTATTCTTTTTGATGCAATTGTAATGGGATGGTTTTCTTAATTTCTACTTTGACAGTTTGTTATTAGTGTACAGAAACACGAAAGATTTTTGTATATTGATTTTGTATCCTGCAACTTTACTAAATTTGTTTATTAGTCCTAGCAGGATTTTTTTTGTGGAGTCTTTAGGATTTTCTATATATAAAATCATATCACCTGCAAATAGTGACAATTTTACTTCCTCATTTCCAATTTGGTTGCCTTTTATTCCTCTGACTAGGTCTTCCAATATTATGTTAAATAAGAGTGGTGAGAGTGAGCATCTTCGTCTTTCCTGATCTTAGAGGAAAACCTTTTAACTTTGCAATGTTTCATATGATGTTAGTTGTGATCTTGTCATACATGGCCTTTATTAGATAAGATTATGTTTCCTGTATATCAACTTTGTTGATAGTTTTTATCATAAATGGATGTTAAATTTTCTCAAATGTTTTTTCTGTATCTACTGAAGTGATCATATGATTTTTCTCTTGCATTTTGTTAATGTAATGTATCACATTGATTGATTGCATGTGTTGAAGCATTCTTGCATCCCTGGAATAAATTTTACTTGATCATCGTGTATGATCCTTTTAATGTATTGTCAAATTCCATTTAATATTTTGCTGAGGACTTTTGCATCTATGTTCATCAGTGATATTGGCCTGTAATTTTCTTTCTTGTAGTGTCTTTGATTTTAGTGTTAGGGTAATGCTGGACTTGAGTTTGGAAGTGTTCCCTTCTTTTCTACTTTTTGGAAGAGTTTGAGAAGGATTAGTGTCAATTCTTATCTGAAGTTTTGTAGAATTGAACAGTGAAGACATCTGTCCTGGACTTTTGTTTTGGGGAGGTTTTTAATTACTGAGTCAATTTCCTTAGTAGCAATTGGTCTGTTCAGATTCTCTATTTCTTCATGATTCAGTCTTGGAAGGTTGTGTGTTTTTAGGAATGTATCCACTTCTTCAAGTTTGTCCAACTTATTGCTGTATTATTTTTTCATAGTAGTTTTTCATGATGCTTTGTAGTTTTGTGGTGTCAGCTGTAATGTCTTCTCTTTCATTTCTGATTTTACTTGAGTTCTCTTTCATTTTTTTTTGTGAGTATAGCTAAAGGTTTGTCAACTTTATCTTCTAGAAAATCCAACTCAGTTTTATTGATCTTTTCTACTGTTTTTCTAGTCTGTATTTCATTCTTTTTTGCTCTAGCTTTATTATTTCCTTCTTTCTGATAACTTTGGGTTTAATTTGCTCTTCTTTTCTAATTCCTTGAAGCATAAAGTTAGGTCACTCTTTTTTTTTTTTTTTGTGAGGAAGATTCACTCTGATGTAACATCCATTGCCAATATTCCTCTTTTTTTGCATGAGGAAGATTAGCCCTGAACTAACATCTGTGCCAATCTTTCTCTATTTTGTATGTGAGTCACCACCACAGCATGGCTTGACGAGTGGTGTAGGTCTGCACCCAGGATCCAAACCCACGAACCCAGACTGCCAAGGCAGAGTGCACCAGACTTAACCACTATGCCATGGGGCTGGCACATGTTGTTCATTTTTAATCTTTCTAATTTCTTAATGTATGCTTTTATCACTATAAACATTCCTCTCAGAACTGATTTTGCAACGTCCCATATGTTTTGGTAAGTTATGTTTCTATTTTCATTTGTTTTGAGCTCTTCTCTGATTACCCCTTCCATTTCTTCTTTACCCATTGGTTTTTCAGGAGTGTGTTGTTTTTTCCCCACATATTTGTAGATTTTCCAGATTTCCTCTTGTTGTCTATTTATAGTTTTACACCATTGTGGTTGGAGAAGACACTTGGTATGATTTTTGTCTTCTTAAATTTGGTATAACTTGTTTTGTGTCCTATAACATGATCTGTCCTTGAGAACATTCCATGTGCAGTTGAGAAGAATGTGTAATCTTCTACTATTGCATGGAATATTCTGTAGATGTCTGTTAGGTCCATGTGGTCTAACGCGCAGTTCAAATCCATGTTTTTCTTGCTGATTTTTTGTCTGGATGATCTATCTATTGTTGAAAGCAGGGTATTGAAGTCCCCTAGGACTAATATATTGTTGTCTATGTCTCCCTTCATATCTGTTATCATTTACTTAATATATTTCTATGCATCAATGTTGAGTTCATATATGATTGTTATATCTTCTTGGTGGATTGTTCTCTTTATCATTGTATAGTGACCTTCATTGTCTCTTGTTATTGTTTTTGCCTTAATGTTTATTTTATGTAAGTATAGCTAACCCCACTTTATTTTGGTTTCCACTTTCATGGAATATTTTTTTCCATCTTTTCACTTTCAGTCTATGGGCATCCTTACATCTGAAATGGGTCTCTTGTAGGTCTTGTGTTTTTATCCATCCAGCCACTCTGTGACTTTTGATTGGTGAATTCAATCCATTTACACTAACAGCAATTATTGATATATGAGGACTTACTAATGACATCTTATCAGTTGCTTTCTGGTTATTTTGTATTTTCATTGTTTCTTTTCCCCTCTGCCTCTGCCTACTTTTGTAAATTGGTTAATTTCCATGGTGGAATGCTCTGTTTCCCCATTCTTTATCTTTTATGGATCTACTCAAGATTTTTGCTTTGTGGTTACCTTGTGAATTATGTTAAGACAGTCCATTTTAGGTTGCTGTCAACTTATTTTCAAATGCCTATAAAAGCTCCACCCTTTTGCTCATCCCTTTTATAGTATTGATGTTACAATTTATCTCTTTTAATGTTGTGCATTCATTAACAATTTTTAGTAGTTATTTTATATAGTAGTAATTTTTATAGTTATTTTTACTATTCTTTTTCTTTAACTTTTATACTATAGTTGAGTGGTTAACACACCATCCTAATATAAAGTTATAGTTTTCTAAGCCAGACTGTCTATTTTTCATCTTTAGCAGTGTGTTGTGTACTTTCATGTTTCATGTCATCACAACATGTTGCTGACCAGCATGTTTTCATTTCAGTTAGAAGAACTTATTTCAGTGTTTCTTGCAAAACAGGGCTAGTGGTAGTGAACTCCTTCAGCCTTTGTCTGAGAAAGCCTTTATTTCTTCCTCATATCTGAAGGATAACTTTGTAGATAGAATATTCTTGTCTGGCAAGTTTTATCTTTCAACACTTTGAATATGTCATTCCACTCTCTCTTTGCCTGTAGAGTTTCTACTGAGAAGGACACTGATAGCTTAATGGTGGTTTCTCCGTTACTTTCTTTTTTCCCCCTCATTTCCTTTAAGATTCTTTGTGATTGACTTGTGACAGTTTCATTGTAATGTTACTTGGAGAAGTTCTTTTTACAATGTGATAATTGGGGGTTCTATCAGCTTCGTGGATTGTGTATCCACATCTTTTCCTAGGTTTGCTAAGTTCTTAGCTATTATTTCTTTAAATAAACTCTGTCTCCTTCTCCCTTTCTTCCCCTTCTTCAACCTCTATTATTTGGATATTTACTTTTCTGATGGAGTCAGAAAGTTTTCATAGGCTTTCTTCACTCTTTATAAATCTTAAGTTCCTCTCCTCTTCTAACTGTATTTCTATTTCCCTATCTTCCAAGTCATTTATACTTTCTTCTATCTGGTCTGCCTGCTGCAGTTGTCCCCTATTTCATTCTTCATCTCATTCATTGAATTTTTCAGCTCCAGAATTTGTTTGGTTCTTTTTAATAATTACCATCTCTGGTAAAAAAACAAACAAACAAAAAACTCCTTCCCTTCATTAATTTTATTCCTGATTTGATTGAATTGTCTTTCTTAGTTTTCTTGTAGATTATTGAATTTCTTCATAACAACTATTTTATAGTCTTTGTCAGTTAGATCACAAAATTCCATGCCTTTGAGTTCAGTTGTGGGAGAATTATCATTTCTTTTTGTGATGTCATATTCCCTTTATTTTTTTATATTGTTTGTTCCTATGCACTCTACTTTAGCATTTGGAGTAGCAGATACCTCCTTAACTAAGCTTTTATGGCTTCTTTTATTTTTACAATTCAACAGGATGGCTATTAGAGACCTCTCTTTTGTATTTCAGAAGCTGGCACTATAGCTCAAGTTTGTAGTTTTTCCCTTGCCCATTGATCTTGACCTGGTTTCTGAGTAGGCTCCCTGTCTACCAGAGCTTGCTCTCATGGACACACTCAGGAGCACACAGAAGGAGCTGGCAGCAGAGTGGAGAGAGGTGTGGGTTTAGCATGGGGTGTGTTTGGGGGCACTTGTGGACCCTGTAGGGAAATCCTATGGGTATGTGGGTACACTTTCTGCTGAATGCAATCCCTTTAAGGCCATTTGAAATTCATATTTTTCTCTTTCTCAGTAGTCTTTCTCCCCTCCTCCCCCAGGTTGCAGAGCTTCCACCTTAGTACTTCAGGTGTTAGTGGAGAGAAATGAGAGAAATGGATTTCTCCATTCACATCCTGCCCAACAGTTGTGAGAGGGACCCAGGCAGTCTCACTGGCTCCTCTGGTTCTGTAGCCTGTATGGAGTTTTTTCTATCTCCTACCAACTGCACTGTGGGTGAGATTCATCTTGGGTCTCTTGGAACAAGGTGTAAATTCCAGAAAATCCCAAAAAGGCACTTGTTCATGTATGAATGTCTAGTTCACTGATTATACAGGGGGATAACAAGGAGGCATGTTATGCCACAATGTTGCTGACATTACTCTGGAATTGTTTTCTTAGTTTCATTTTCAGAACATTTCATGTTTATGTACATAAAGACAATTATATTTTGTATACCAATGTTGTATCCTTAAACTCATTGAATCAGTTTCTTAGCTCTACCAGATTATTTATATTCCTTAAACTTTTTAATATACAAGATCATGCCATCTGGAAATAGATATAGTTTTACTTTTTCTTTCCAATCTTGTAGAGTTTTATTTCTTTTTCTGGCCTAATTGTCTTGCCTAGAATCTTCAATACAATGTTAAGAGAAGTGGTAAGAGTGGACATCCTTGTCTTGTTCCTGGTCTGAAAGGGAAAATTTTCAGTCTTTCACTATTACATATGATTTTGGATGTGTGTTTTTCATAGATGCCCTAATTGTTGTAAAAACTGGAAAGTTTAGATTATATATGGTTGCAACTTTGGATATTGATTCCTCCTACCACCAGAGCTTGTTGTTTTGTTGTATATTTGTTTGTTGGCCTGGATGGTCTCTTTTAGTGATGTCTATATCCCCTCACAGTGTGTAGCCTCTGATATTGCTTCTCAGAGGGTGCAGATTTGCCTTGCACACAGTTTTCCTTGGATTACAGTGGTTTTAATGGGGCTTTCTTTGACTATCTCTTTCTTGTATGTTTGTTAACCTATCTGTTCCTGTCAGTAGCATATCAAGATGTTAGCTTCCACTACTTGCATGGGGATCCCAATATTGTTTTCAACAATGCCCTAAGGCATAAATTGCTCCATGGTGTGATCCAATTAAATACAGGCCCTTCACAAGGATAGTCTTTAAGGCTAGAATTCAAGGTTTGTTCTGACCCCAGTAGAGTTTGCCTTACCTCTCTCTTTTACCAGTTTTTCTTCTTGTAAACTTCTAGGAAGTTTATGGTTTAGCTTGTTTCTCTCATGGATCCTCCTCTTAATTGCTTACTTTCAAAATCTCCATTGTTTTCAAGAGTGATCTTAGGCTTAAACTTATCCACATTCTGTTCCAAATTCAGTCAGTTCCCTTGGGTAGAGCTTCAGAGTTCTCTGTTCTTATGCCCTGCCTTTCCCCTTGGAAAAACCTCTGTGCCACTGCTTTTGAGCTGGTGGCAGAGACAGTGGCCCATTTCTCTTGGTGTGACACTCCTTCTTTACAGGCAGTGTGCCAAGTTAGGTGGTAGCCTCTGGTTTTCTCATTTTGCCTCTTTCAGTGTAGAACTTGTGCTCTACAATCAATGTGTGATTAGGGCTGTTGAGGCCCCTGTACTCTTGGCTACCATGACAGGAGTAGAGCTTCCACACTACGAGTCAGGGCTGGGAGGAGGAAGAAACCCCAGACCTCTCAACATTTTTTGCCTAGAATAGAGCTTTTGCAACATGGAAGTGGGGGAGGGAAGTGAGAAATGCTAAATGAATACCCCTGCTAGGAAGATACCATAGCCCTAGACTGGGAGTTGTGGGGAGAGGAAGTCCTGTGTTTTTGGCTGTACTCATCCAGAGCAGAGATTCCATCATCCTGAACTGAAGGGGAGGGGAGGAAGGAAGCCGGTTGTGGCTCACATATCACAGACTCTTGCTATTCTTTAAGAAATTTAGCAGATTTTCTTGAATATATGTTTCTTCCTTTGAGTTATGTCACTATAGTAATTCCTAGACACTTTAAATGATTGTTTTTATTTTTGTCAATTATGTTTTGTTAACTGAGTAGAAGGTCCATGGAGCTCCTCATGCTACCATTCCAGGAGTTGTCTCCTCTGTATTATTTCTTAAAATTCCATTTAAATCTATAATTTTCTCAAAATAAGAAGTTTAAAAATATAAAATGAGGGGCCGGCCCAGTGGCATAGTGGTTAAGTTCATGTGCTCTGCTTTGATGGCCTGGGGTTTCACAGGTTCACATTCTGGGCACAGATAGATGCACCACTTGTCAAACCATGCTGTGGTGGCTTCCCATATAAAGTAAAGGAAGATGCACACAGATGTTAGCCCAGGGCCAGTCTTCCTCAGAAAAAAAAGAGGAGGATTAACAATGGATGGTAGCTCAGGGCTAGTCTTCCACACACACACACACACACACATATAAAATGAAAAATCAGTCTCTTATTCACTCCATCCCTCAGCCACCAGTTCCTCTCCTTTGAGCAAAGAACTGTGACTGTTTCTCATCTATCCTTTCATAGATAGAAAGAAGACTTTTTAATCTAGGCCTTGGAGCATTTGATAAATAACATTTGAAAATGTGGTTATAATGTGTGCATATGTGTGTGTGTAGGTGTGCACATATGCATATATATGTATGGAAATCTCAGATGGAAGACACAGCACTAACAAAGGTATGGCACCAGAAAATTGCAGTTAAGTTCGCCTTGGGTATAATAATGTATGGAGGAAAATAAGGTTAGAAAGTCAATTTGCAACTATAATGAAGTAGGCACTGAACCATATATTATTCTGTATGTGATGGGAAGGCACTAGAGTATTTTGAACAGAGAAGTGACATGATCAGAGATATGAAAGATCAATTAGTTATGTGAAAGACATATGGAATAACAGAGGCAAAAAGCTTTCTTCTCATTCTTTGATGTGGGCTAGGGGTAAGGTGAGGATTACTAAAACTTTATCTTATCTGCTTGTCAGCATTAAGGGATGAAAGGGGAAATTTTTATATAGAGTGTCAAACTTGAATGGTGAATACCAAAAAATATTGCACATGTAGTTAGGGACCAGTTTGTGGATAACCATACACAGTAATGATTTATAATATTTTCTAGACAACCAAAGACTTCAGAATGTTTCACCTAATTTTTATGTCATGACTTTCTATGCAAGTGATTTAAATGAAAGAATTTCTTGACTGTCTTCTAGAAGCTGAGCCCTTTACTAGGAAGAAAGGTCAAAGAAGGAAAGAAAGGAAACTGCCTGTCTATGCAGACAAAGAAAATGAAAACAAATGGCTTGTTGGGTTACAGTAGAGAGTCAGGGGGGCCAAAATTGGAGCCTTCACATAGGCAGTCAGCTGTACTTAATGGGCACTTAATAAGAAACATAGTGGCTAAGCTTTACTGAGTACCGTGTCAAGTACAGTGCTGGGGACTTTGTTTATGATCTCTCATTTCATTCTAACAACCATGTGCAGTAGTTACAATATTTACCCCATTTTATAGATGAGGAAACTGAGGCTCAGAGAGGTTAAATATCTTGCATCAAATCACTAAATTACTACTTTGTGGAAGAAGGATTCACATCAAGATCTTCAAGATCTGAATTCATGCTCTTACCACTGTGTTATACAGCTTTCCTTGCCCTAGAGTTAATAATACTTGGCCCATATCAAAATTTTCCAACTCTTTTTGGTTTATAGGGCACATTCACATGCTTTGCCAACTGTTTTTTAAATCCTTTAAAACAATGACACTGAAATGTGGATATTATTATTCCCATTTTACAGAATTATACAGGCTAAGCCCAACACCACACAATTAGTAAGGGACAGTCTGGGTTTCTCCTAGAAGCTCTCTGAAAATATATAGTTTCCCAAATGCTGGGAACATTGATCTCTAAGCCAATGAGTTTCCCTCTTTCTTTCATTGGTTGTCTCAATGAGTATTATGCTATTGGCACACTACACATTTAATGAGTAGAGCTAAATTTGCTATATGTATGCAATGAAAAAGAATTGATATACCCCAAATGCCAACAGCATCCTATTGCAAAAACACTGATATCCCCAAGGGACTGTTGGACCCATTCCTAATGTCAGAATTCCATCATCAGATGGGATGTAACACCCTATTAGTCATTCACTGTGCAGAACCTCCTTAGATAGGTACCACATCCTCCTCTACCTCCACCTCTTCCTAAGTGAAATGTCTGGTTCCACATTTTATCACCTCAGAACAGAGTCCCTATTTGTGGATTAATCCTTTTCATAAATACTTATTGAATACCTAACAATACACCAGGCACTGTCCTAGGCCTTGAAAATATAATGTGAAAAATACTGTCATGAGATAGTGTTCAAGTAGAGGAGACCAATAATCAGTTTGTAAACAAATAATCAGATTGTAAGAGCTACAAAGGAAATAAAACATGGAAATGTGATAGACCTGGCTTGTTGAAGTAGTAGAGATTGAGTGGTTAGAGATCGTTTCTCTGCAAAGGTACCATTTGAACTGGGATGAGAATGATGGTACAGGAGGGTACTCTTTTAAAAACTTTGAGATTTTACTTATACAAGGTAGGCAAATCTATATATATAGAGAGAGTAGATTAGTGGTTGCTTAAGGGTGTGGGAAAGTGGGGAGGGACAGAAAGGTGATAGCTAAAGGGTAAAAGATTTCTTCTTGAAGTGATAGAAGTGTTTTAAAATTCATAGAACTGTGAATATACTAAAACCCATTGAATTGTAGACTGTAAATGGATGATTGTGTGATATGTGAATTATGTCTCAATAAAGTTGTTTTAAAAAGAAGCTTTAAGACAAAGGTTCTTAACTTGGTTGAGGGTCCATGGGCCCTCCAAGTGCTCCATATTTAAAATTTTGGTGATCTGTGAACTTGGATGGGAAAAAATACATTTTTATTTTCACTAACTTCTAACCAAAATTCAGGATCTTCTTTAATTACAATTATAGGCAAGAAGCCATAGCAATATTAGCAGTACTGTGACATTGACACCAAGAGAAATCACAGATATTTTCATTTCATATTGCAGCTGTTGAAAATATTCAAAATATAATTTATGACAACTACTTTGAAATTATAGTAGTGATTAGAACTGTCTAGATATTATTTAATACATTAATAAAGAAGCACATATTAAATTACAAATTTGTTTTTAGTGTTTGAGATAACTGTATTTCAAACCTATTATAACTGTATAATAGGTTTACTTCATAATCACATGTATTTTTATTTTATATATCTTGCAACTTATTCTGGTAAGAGGTCCATAGGCTTCACCAGACTGCCAAAAGTGTTCACAGCAAAAAAAAGTCTTAAAATATCTGCTTTAAAATAGTCTAAATCTAGGTCCATCTCAACAAGTGTATTATGGCATTCATCAAGCTTTATTTTAATTAATTTTTAAGTGATTTTTCTCTTCTTCATACATTAAAAACCATCTGTCTTGGTCACTACTGAACCTTCCATAAGTAGTACAAGTGCCTGGCATATAACAATTGGTTTAATAAATGTTTGTTGAATGATTAATAAATAAAAGGAAGAGAAAGAGAGAGAGAGAGACAGGAGGAGAGAGAGATGCAAAGCTAGATTATGACAGTTCTTAAGTGGTGGGCTGAATGTGCGTTTTATCCTTCTAGCTGTCTGGATTAATTAAATGTTTTTAAGTAAAAGCAATATTGTAGGAAGATTAATTGAGTTATCTATTCATCTAAAGTAAGCAGATGCCAGTAAGGAAGAGATACAAATGGAAATATTATAGAGTGATAGAAAAAGGGCTTCTTGGGAATCTGAAAGTCAGAATGAATCACTAACAAGCTGCGTTAATTTAGACAAGGCATGTCTCCTTACTGTACCTCTGTTTCATCATCTGCAAAATGAAGGAATTGGGTAATCTCCAAGGCTATATCTACTCTCAGATTCTGAATTTTAAAAGGTATGAAACTGGTCATGCTGCTTTAATACACACACACATGCACACACACACACGCAAGCACAGAGTCAGGCATTGAGGGGTTACACAGCCTGCTTTCTCTGAACAATTAGAACAAGAGCTCTCTGGAGCCCTGCCTCTAAAAGCGCTATTGGTGGCCACCATTTTTTCCTTCCCTACAATCCTATTAGAATTAGATTGTGGATAAAGCTATAAAGGAACCACAGTGGCAGACAGCTTATCTTTTGAATCTTAAAAAGCATTAGTTTTAAGAACATCTGTTCATCTCTGCAGACAAGCAGCATGAGTTTAGAATACTAGCTGGTAGGTCACTGGAGAAAATTGAATTAAGCTGGTAAAAAAGAAAAAAAACCAAGAGCTGTCTTTGGGTTTTAGACATATTTTTCTTTCTGACTTGTAAGTAACATATGAGCATTGTATGAAATTTTGGAAATACATAAAAGAAAGAAGTCAATAAAAATCACTCATAGGCCTCTCACACAGAACTAACTAGTAATTTCCACACTATTTATAGAAGTTATTTTTTCATGGTAAAGTACCTATTTACTTTATATTAAGAACATTTTCAATGACATTACCAATGCTTGCTTTTTAAATATTTAAAAAATTATTCTTTATAGTTATATCATATCCCTTTGGGTGGGCATACCATAATTCATAGCTAATTGTTGAACATGTAAGTTGTTTCTAATTTTTCAATATTATAAATAATGCATCAACGAACATAAATTTTTGTTCATGTTTATAAAATGATGTTCTAAAGGTAAGCTTCCAGAACTGAATGCCCACAACTACCCCAATACCTACCCTCCATAACTGATTTATTTTTTTCTTTATCTTTCAAGTCTCAGAGAAAGAAGTGTCTGTACCTCTGTAAGTTTAAAAGCCTTTTGACCTTTTATCTACCCTGGGAAGCCCCTTTCTCTCCTGATTGCACCAAGTTATCACAAGCAGCTCTCCCTTCACCTCTAAAAAGGCTTAATTTTTCCTTATCTTAAAATTACTCTTCCTTGATCCTGCCTCCTCTTTTAATTGTATCTCTAAATTCCCTGAAAGAGTTGTCCATTCTCATTGCTTCCATTTACAATTATTTTTTGATTAATTGCAGGTTGTCTTCTGCCCATTGAAAAGTCTCCATGACTTTTAAAAAAAATTATCCTTTGTGACCTTTCTACATCATTGGACATGTTTGACCTTTCACTCCTAGAAATTCTCTCCTCCCTCATCTTTCACAATGCCTTTCTCCCCCAGATCTCCTTCTACATCTGTGAATGCCAGTTCTCAGTCTCTTTTACATCATCCTCTACCTCTGGCATCCATGTTGGTTTCCCCAAGACTCCAGTTTCTCTTTTCACTACTTTGGTCCTCCTTGATTTCATCCACTCCTGTAGCTTCAATGATTACCATTTTACAAAGATATCCTAAACCTTTATCTTCAGCAGATAGATACATTCCTAAAAGCCAAACCCTTATTTTAATTTGCCTGTGGAGCCTCTCCACGTGGATGATCTGCAGGAATCTCAAAGTCAATATACCCCAAACTGAATCATTAGTTTCACTCTCAATCCTCTTTCTCTTATGATTACTATTATCCCTGCATCCAACTGTGAAACCTAGTAGTTATCTTCAACTCCTCTTCTTTTTTCTCATCAGCAGTCACTAGGTCGTTCTGGTTTTACCTACTAAAGAAATATTAAATACCAGATAAAATCTCTCTAATCTGCTCCTCCCATATTCTCACTGCTACTATGCTAGTGCAGAACCTACCATTATTCCCTAGACAGTTGTAACATTCTCTTATCTGGCTCCCTGCTTCCAATCTTTTCTCATCCAATTGGTCTTTCAAACAGCAGCCAGGACTACCTTTCCAAAACATAAATTCGATCTTTCTAGAGATCTCACTGTGCATATAGGCAGAGGAATTCCAAAGTCCTTAATGTGGTATTCAAGATTTTCCACTTCCCCCACTCCTAATATATGCAAACACATGCTCTATATAAGTATTTCTATAAATATGTTCTATGGAACACTATTTTTATGGGATAAAAATACGTGTTATTCATTTTATTTATCACACTGAAAAATGTAACCCTGGGCATCAGTACTAATATATTTTGTTTGATGTCTTCATCCAATTTTTATTGAGGTAACATTGGTTTGTAACATTATATAAATTTCAGGTGTACATCATTATATTTCAATTTCTATGTAGATTTCATCATGTTCACCACCCAAAGACTAATTACCATCTGTCACTGTACACATGTGCCCTAACTACCCCTTTTGCTTCCTCCCTCCCCCCTTCCCCTCTGGTAACCACTAGTCTAATCTCTGTATCTATATGTGTGTTTATTGTTGTTGTTGCTATCTTCCACTTATGAGTGAAATCACATGGTATTTTACTTTCTCCATTGGACTTATTTTGCCTAGCATAATAATCTCAAGGTCCACCCATGTTGTCACATATGGCAATATTTCATATTTTTCATGGCTGAGTAGTATTCCATTGTGTGTATATACCACATCTTTATTCATTCATCAGTTGATAGGCACTTAGGTTGTTTCCATGTATTGGCTATTGTAAATAATGCTGCAAAAAAACATAGGGGTACAAACATCTTTTTGACTTAGTGTTTTTCAAATACCCAGAGGTAGATATGCTGGATCATATGGTAGTTCTAGTCTTAAGTTTTTGAGAAATCTCCATACTGTTTTCCATAGTGGCTGCATGAGTTTACATTCCCACAGCAGTATACTGTGTATGTTTTCTTCACATCCTCTCCAACACTTGCTATTTCTTGTCTTATTATAGTCAATATGACAAGCATGAGGTGATATCTCATTGTAGTTTTGATTTCCATTTCTGTAATAAATAGTGATGTTGAACATCTTTTTCATGTGCCTGCTTGCCATCAGTATATCTTCTTTGGAAAACTGTCTGTTCAGATCCTTTCCCCATTTTCTAATTGGGTGTTTTTTTTTGCTGTTGTTGTTGAGTTGTGAGTTCTTTACATAGTTTGGAAAATAACCCCTTGTTGGATATATGATTTGCAAATATTTTCTCCCAGTTGATGAGTTGTCTTTTGTTTTCTCACGGTTTCCTTTGCCTTGCAGAAGATTTTTAGTCTGATGTAGTCCCATTTGTTTATTTTTCTTTTCTTTCCCTTGCCTGGTTAGACATGGTATTCAAAAAGATACTGCCAGGACTGACATTGAAGAGTGTACTTCCCACATTTTCTTCTAGGAATTTTATGGTTTCAAGTTTACATTCAAGTCTTTAATCCATTTTGAGTTAATTTTTCTGTATGGTGTAAGATAATGATCTACTTTCATTCTTTTGCATGTGGCTGTCCAGGTTTCCCAACATCATTTATTGAGGAGACTTCCCTCTCACCATTGTATCTTTTTGGTTCCCTAGTCAAAGATTAGCTGTCCATAGATGTGTGGATTTATTTCTAGGCTCTTGATTCTGTTCCATTTATCTCTGTGTGTGTTTTTCTGCCATTACCAGGCTGTTTTGATTACTTTAGTAATCAAATTACTTTTAGTGACTTCTGAAATCAGGGAGTGTGATACGTCCAGCTTCTGTCTTTCTCCTCAGGATTCCTTTGGCTATTCAGGGTCTTTTATTTTTCCATATAAATTTTAGTGTTCTTTGTTCTATTTCTGTGAAATATGTAACTGGGACTTTGATAGGGATTGCATAGAATCTGTAGATTAATTTAGGAAGTGTTGACATTTTAACTGTTTCTTCTTCTAATCCATGAGCACGGAATATCTTTCAATTTCTTTGTGTCTTCAATTTCTTTCAAAAATGTTTTATACTTTTCACTGTACAGGTCTTTCATTGAATTTATTCCTAACTATTTTATTCTTTTCATTGCAGTTTTAAATGGGACTGTATTCTTGACTTCACTTTCTGCTAGTTCATTAGTGTATAGGAATGCAAGTGATTTCTGTAACTTGATTTTGTATCCTGCAACTTTGCTGTATTCATTTATTATGTCTAATAGTTTTTTTGGTAGATTCTTCAGGGTTTTCTATATATAGAATCATGTCATCCACAAAGAGTGACAGTTTTACTTTTTCCTTTCCTATTAGGATCCCTTTTATTTCTAATTCTTGCCTGATTGCTCTGGCTCGGACTTCCAATTCTATGTTAAATAAGAGTGGCAAAAGTGTACATCCTTATCTGTTTCCTGTTCTTAAAGGGATAACTTTCAGCTTCACCATTGAACATGATAGTACCTATGAGTTTGTCATATATGGCCTTTATTCTGTTGAGGTGCTTTCCTTCTATACCCATTTTATGGAGAGTTTTTATCATAAATGGATGCTATATCTGTTGAATGCTTTCTCTTCATCTCTTGAGATGATATTGTGATTTTTTTCTTCATTTTGTTAATATGGTGTATCACATTGATTAATTTTTGGATGTTGAACCATCCTTGCATCCCTGGAATAAATCCCACTTGATCATGGTATGATCTTCTTAAGATACTGTGGTATTCAATTTGTTAGTATTTTGTTGAGGATGTTTGCATCTATTTTCATCAGTGATATTGGCCTGTAATTTTCTGTTTTGTGTTTTCCTGTCTGGTGTAGATATCAGGGTAATGTTGGCTTTGTAGAATGAGTTAGGAAACATCCCACCCTCTTCAATTTTTTTGGTTGAGTTTGAGAAGGATGGGTATTACGTCTTCTTTGAATGTGTGTTAAAATTCACCAGGGAAGACATCTGGTCCTGGACTTTAGCTTTGAGGAGCTTTTGACTACTGTTTCCATCTCCTTACTAGTGATCAGTCTATTCAGATTCTCCACTTTTTTCCTGATTCAGTTTTGGAAGGTATGAGTCTAAGAATTTATTGATTTTTCTAGATTATCCAGTTTGTTGATGCACAGCTTTTTGTAGTTTTCTCTTACAATTCTTGTAACTCTCTTTGTATTTCTGTGGTGTCTGTTGTAATTTCTTCTCTTTCATTTCTGATATTTATTTGAGCCTTCTCTATGTTTTTTGGTGAGTCTAGCTAAAGGTTTGTCAATTTTATCTTTTCAAAGAACCAATTCTTAGTTTTATTGATTTTTTCTCTTGTTTCTTTTAGTCTTTCATTTATTTCCACCTTGATTTTTAATATTTCCTTCCTTCTACTGATTTTGAGCTTTGTTTGTTCTTCTTTTTTAGTTCCTCTAGGTCTATTGTGAGATTGCTTGAGATTTTTCTTCTTTCTTAAGGTAGGCTTGTATTGGCTTAAACTTCCCTTTTAATACTGCTTTTGCTGTTCCCATAAATTTTGGTATGTCATATTTTCATCTGTCTCCAGGTGTTTTTTGACTTCTCCTTTGATTTCTTCATTGACCCAATAGTTGTTTGGTAGCATTGTCTTTAATCTCCACATACTTGTGCCTTTTCTAGTTTTCTTCTTGTAGTTGACTTTTAGTTTCATATCGTTGTGGTCATAAAAGATGCTTAGTAGTATTTCAATCTTCTTGAATTTATTGAGAGTTGTTTTGTGGCCTAATATGTGATCCATCCTGCAGAATACTCCATGTGCACTTGAAAAGAATGTGTATTCTGCAGTTTTTGGATGGAATGTTCTATATATAGCCACTAAGTCTATCTGGTCTAATGTGTAATTTAAGGCCAATGTTTCCTCACTGATCTTGTTTGGATGATCTATTCACTGATGTGGGTGGAGTATTAAAGTCCCCTATTATTGTGTTAATGTCAGTTTCTCCTTTTACAGTTGATAATAGATGATTCATATGTTTCGGTGCTCCTATGTTGACTGCATAGATATTTACAAATGTTATGTCCTCTTGTTGGGTTGTTCCCTTTCTCATTATGTAGTGCCCTTCTTTGTCTCTTGTTACAGTTTTTGCTTTAAAGTCTATTTTGTCTGAGATAAGTATTCTTATCCCAGCTTTCTTTTCATTGCTATTTGGATGGAGTGTTTTTCCCCATCCCTTCAGTTTGTGAGTGTCTTTGGGTCTGAAGTGTGTCACTTGTATGCAGCATATATATGAGTCTTGGTTTGTTTATTCAGCCAGCCTATGTCTTTTGATTGGAGCATTTAGTCCATTGACATTTAAAGTAGTTATTGATAAGTATGTACTTAATGCCATTTTGTTACTTTTTCTGGGTGTTTCAGTAGTTCTTCTCTGTTCCTTTCTTCTTATCTTGCTCTCTTCTCGTGCTTTGATGACTTTCTTTAGTATTATGTTTGGGTTTCTTACACTTTGTTTTTTGTGTCTTTATTATTTTTTTTATTGATGTCTTAGTTTATAACACTGTGGGGTTTCACTTGTACACTTTTGTTTGTCTGTCACCATGTGGATTTCACCCATCACCCCTTGTGCCCACCCCCACCCCCCTTCCCCTTGGTAACCACCAATCAGTTCTCTCTGTCCGTGTGTTCATTTATATTCCATATATGAGTGAGTTCATGCAGTGTCTGTCCTTCTCTCTCTGACTTATTTCACTTAACATAATACCCTCTAGGTCCATCCATGTTGTTGCAAATGGGACAATTGTGTCTTTTCTTATGGCTTAGTAGTATTCCATTGTATGTATATACCACATCTTCTTTAACCAATCATCAGTTGAGGGACACTTGGGTTGTTTGTACTTCTTGGCTATCGTGAATAATGCTGGAAGGAACATAGGGGTGCATACGCCTCTTGGGATGGTTGATTTCACGTCCATTGGGTAGATGCCCAAGAGTGGGATTGCAGGATCATGCGGTATTTCTATTTTTAATTTTTTGAGGACACTCCATACTGTTTTCCATAGAGGCTGCACCAGTTTGCATTCCCACCAGCAGTGAAAGAGGATCCCCATTTCTCCACAACCTCTCCAGCATTTGTTGTTATTTGTCTTTGTGATTATAGCCATTCTAAGGGGTGTAAGGTGATATCTTAGTGTAGTTTTGATTTGCATTTCCCTGATGAATAGTGATGTTGAACATCTTTTCATGTGCCTATTGGCCATCTGTATCTCTTCCTTGGAAAAATGTCTGTTCATATCCTCTGCCCATTTTGTGATCGGGTTGTTTGTTTTTTTGTTGCTCAGTTGTATGAGATCTTTATATATTACAGAGATTAATCCCTTGTCAGACAAATGATTTGCGAATATTTTCTCCCAGTTGGTGGGTTGTTTATTCATTTTGGTCCTGGTTTCATTTGACTTGTAGAAGCTCTTTAGTCTGATGAGGGCCCACTTGTATATTTTTCTTTTGTTTTCCTTGTCCGAGTAGACATGGAATCTGAAAGGATCCCTTTATGTCCAATCTCCATTAGTGTACTGCCTATATTTTCTTCCAGGAGTTTTATAGTTACAGGTCTAATTTTCAGGTCCTTGATCCATTTTGAATTGATTTTTGTATATGGTGATAGGAGATGGTCTACTTTCATTCTTATGCATGTTGCTGTCCAATTTTAATGCCTCTGGCTTTGTTCTTTTTTTTCAGAATTGCTTTAGCTATTTGGGGTCTTTTGTTGCCCCATATGAATTTCAGTAGTTTTTGTTCTATTACCATGAAGAATGACATTGGGATTCTGATTGGGATTGCATTGAATTTGTAGATTGCTTTAGGTAGAATGGACATTTTAACTATATTTATTCTTCCAATCCATGTGCATGGAATATTTTTCCATTTCTTTATGTCTTCCTCGATTTCTTTCAATAGCGTCTTATAGTTTTCATTGTATAGATCTTTTACCTCCTTGGATAAATCTATTCCCGGATATTTTATTCTTTTTGCTGCAATTGTAAATGGGATTGGCTTTTTGAGTTCTCTTTCCATTGGTTCATTGTTAGTGTATAGAAATGAAATTGATTTTTGTAAGTTGATTTTATACCCTGCCACTTTACTGTAGTTGTTGATTATTTCTAGTGCTTTCCAATGGAATTTTTTGGATTTTCTATGTATAAGATCATGTCATCTGCAAATAGTGAGAGTTTCACTTCTTCATTGCCTATTTGGAGTCCTTTTATTCCTTTTTCTTGCCTAATTGCTCTGGCCAGAACTTCCAGTACTATGTTGAATAAGGGCGGTGAGAGTGAGCAACCTTGTCTTGTTCCTGTCCTCAAAGGAATGGCTTTCAGTTTTTCCCCGTTGAGTAGGATGTTAGCTGTATGTTTGTCCTATATTGCCCTTATTATGTTGAGGTACTTTCCTTCTATACCCATTTTGTTGAGACTTTTTATCATAAACGGATGCTGGATCTTGTCGAATGCCTTCTCTGCATTGAGTGAGATGTTCATGTGGTTTTTATTCTTCATTTTGTTAATGTGGTGTATCACGTTGATTGATTTGCGGATGTTAAACCATCCCTGTGTTCCTGGTATAAATCCCACTTGATCGTGGTGTATGATCTTTTTGATGTATTGCTGTATTCAGTTTGCCAATATTTTGTTGAGGATTTTTGCAGCTATGTTCATCAGTGATATTGGCCTGTAGTTTTCCTTCTTTGTATTGTCCTTGTCTGGCTTTGGTATCAGGATGATGTTGGCCTCATAGAATGTGTTGGGAAGTATTCCATCTTCCTCTATTTTTTGGAATAGTTTGAGAAGGATAGGTGTTAAATCTTCTTTGGATGTTTGATAAAATTCTCCAGGGAAGCCATCTGGTCCTAGGCTTTTCTTTTTTGGGAGGTTTTTGATTACTGTTTCAATCTCTTTACTTGTGATTGGTCTGTTCAGATTCTCTATTTCTTCTTGATTCAGTTTTGGGAGGTTGTAGGCTTCCAAGAATTTGTCCATTTCCTTTAGGTTGTCCAATTTGTTGGGGTAAAGTTTTCATAGTATTCCCTAATAATCCCTTGTATTTCTGTGGTATCTGTTGTAATTTCTCCTCTTTCATTTCTAATTTTATTTATTTGAATCTTCTCCCTTTCTTTATTAGTGAATCTGGCTAAGGGTTTGTCAATTTTATTTATCTTCTCAAAGAACCAGCTCTTTGTTGCATTGATCCTTGCTACTGTTCTTTGATTTCAATTTCATTTATTTCTGCTCTGATTTTTATTATTTTCCTCCTTCTGCTGATTCAGGGCTTTGTCTGTTCTTCTTTTTCTAATTCTGTTAGGTGCAATTTAGGGTTATTTATTTGGGATTTTTCTTATTTGTTAAGGTGAGCTTGTATTGCTATGAATTTCCCTCTCAGGACTGCTTTTGCTGCATCCCATATGAGTTGGTATGGTGTATTTTCCTTCTCATTTGTCTCCAGATAGCTTTCGATTTCTCCTTTAATTTCATCAATGAGCCATTGGTTGTTAAGTAGCATGTTGTTTAGTCTCCACATCTTTGTCCCTTTCCTAGTTTTTTCCTTGCAGTTGATTTCTAGTTTCACAGCATTATGGTCAGAAATGATGCTTGTAATGATTTCAATCTTCTTAAATTTATAGAGGTTTGCCTTGTTTCCTAATATATGGTCTATCCATGAGAATGTTCCGTGTGCACTTGAGAAGAACGTGTACTCTGCTTTTTTTGGGTGGAGTGCTCTGTATATATCTATTAAGTCCATTGTGTCCAGTTTTTCGTTTAAGTCCATTATTTCCTTATTGACTTTTTGTCTGGATGATCTATCCATTGATGTAAGGGGGGTGTTAAGGTCCCCTACTATTATTGTGTTGTTGTTAATATCTCCTTTTAGGTTTTTTAGCAGTTGTTTTATGTACTTTGGTGCTCCTGTGTTGGGTGCATAGATATTTATGATTGTTATGTCTTCTTGGTGAAGTGTCCCTTTCATCACTATATATTGCCCTTCTTTGTCTCTTAATGAGACAAAGGTAATGTCTTTTTTATCTTGAAGTCTACTTTGTCTGATATAAGTATGGCTACTCCTGCTTTCTTTTGTTTGCCATTAGCTTGGAGTATTGTTTTCCATCCTTTTATTTTGAGTCTGTGTTTGTCTTTAGAGCTGAGATGTGTTTCCTGGAGGGAGCAGATTGTTGCATCTTGGTTTTTGATCCACCCCGCCCCTCTGTGACTTTTGATTGCAGAATTCAATCCATTTACATTTGGAGTGACTATTGATATAGCAGGGTTTAATGTTGCTATTTTATTGTTCATTTTCTGGTTCTTTTGCATTTCCTTCGTTTCTTGTCACTTGTGTTTCAGACTGCAAATTCAATTTGGTATTTCTGCATGATCATTCTCTTGGTTTTCTCTTTATTTGTCATGTGTGGTTCTCTTCTGGTTAATTGTTTAGTGGTTACCATGAGGTTTATATAAGCTATCTCCTAGATAAGAAAGTACATTTTCAGATACCTCCTTTTTCCTGAGGCTGGGTTGATTGAATCCCTTACCTCTTCCCCTCCTTATTTGTTATCTCTATTTATTCCATCTTGTGTCATGAGTATGTTTTTCCAGTGATGAGTTTGAATTTATTTTTGATGTTATCCAACTGTAGTTTTTTCTGGTTTAGTCTCCTTCCTTTTCTCCTTGCTGAAATCTTTGTATCCTTTCTCATTTGTTTTTTTTTTTCAGGCCTAAGGGCCTTCTTGAGCATTTCTTTTAGTGGGCCTTCTGGTGAGGAACTCTCTTAGCTTTTGTTTATCAGGGAGAGTTATTATTTCTCCATCATATTTGAAGGATATTTTTGCTGGATAAAGTATTCTTGGCTTAAGGTTTTTGTCTTTCATGATTTTGAATATATCATTCCAGTCTCTCCTAGCCTGTAGAGTTTCTGTGGAGAAATCAGCTGAGAGCCTGATGGGGTTTCCTTTGTATGTTATTTTGTTTTTTTTTGTTTGTTTATCTGCCCTTATTATTATTTCCTTGTCACGGATATTTTTCAAGTTTGCTACTATGTGGTGAGATGATTTTTCTTCCTGTTTATATATTTAGGTGATCTATTGATTTCATTCACTGTTATTTCCCTGTTGTTCCCTAGGTTGGGGAAGTTATCAGCTATTATTTATTTGAACAAACTCTCTGCTCCTTCTTCTCCTTCTGGAATACCTGTTATCCTTATGTTGCTTTTCCTCATTGAGTCTGATATTTCTCGAAGAATTTCTTCATTTCCTTTTAGTCTTAGTTCTCTCTTCTCCTCTATCTGGAGCATTTCTGCATGGCTATCCTTGATAATGCTAATGTGTTCCTCCATGTTGTCACTTCTGCTCTTTAAAGACTCCATTTTTTTTCCAGTATCTCATTCATTTTGTTTTTCATCTCCAATAATCTGATTGGTTTTTCTCTATGATTTCAATCTCTTTTGTGACAAAATCCCTGAATTCATTGATTTGTTTCTGTGTGTTCTCTTGTATTTCATTGAGTTTGTTTATGATAGCTATTTTGAATTCTCTGTCATTCAGGTTATCAAATTCTGTGCCTTCAGGGTTGGTTTCTGGGTGTTTGTCATTTTCCTTTTGGTCTGTAGCCATAACAAATTGTCACATGGATCAAACGGGGATGGCTTTACTTTCTCCTGTCATGTTGAAGTTGGTTCTGCAGTTTCCACCTGCTGCCACTGGATGGAGATCGTGAGCGGTATGCTCAGAGCCCACTGCAGTCCCTTGAGGGATTATGCTGAAACACGGGGTGTCTTGGGGGAGGGGTTCTCTCTTTCTCCTGCCCGACCCAGGGGTTTCCTTCCTGGCTCTCTCAGGGCATTTGCTACACCCCCAAAACAGTCCCTCGTTGCTTCCTGGTGGGGATCTCTTGACAGTCTGTGAGAGCACCTGGAGGGTGATAGTTTTCCCCCCGCTGTGGGCCGTCCCTCCCCCCTCTGTCTGTGAGCTGCACTGTCTTTGCCAATTGATTGGGGAGGGAGAGTACAACTTCTCACCTCTCCTTGCATCCTTTTGGGCTTCCCGCACCTCTACCCTCTGATGTATGGCAGCAGGGCTGTCTTACAATTCCTTTGTAGTGTTTGATTGAGCTCTGTTGGAATGCAAATGATGTTTTTGTTGTCTGAGGGGGCAGAGATTCAAAGAGGGAGTCTCACTCTGCCATGATGCTGACGTCACTCCGTATTGTGATTACCATGAGGCTCATGTATATTAACCTATGTAAATAGCAATCTATCTTAAGTTGATGATCTTTTAAGTTTGACCTCTTACTAAAAGACCTACACTTTTACTCTCCCCCTTTTCATGTTTTTATCATATTTTACCTCTTTGTATGTGTATATTGTAGTACTTTTGCCTTTTAACCTTCATGTTAGCTTTATAGGTAGTTGATCAGCTACTTTTACTGTAATTTGTCTTTACTGGTGATTTCCTTCTTTGACAATTATCTTATCCCTATTTGTAGTCTTTTCTTTTCCAGTTAAATAAGTCCCTTTAAAATTTCTTGTAAGGCCAGTTTATTGGTGATAAACTCCTTTAGTCTTTGCCTGTCTGGAAAACTATCTCTCTTTCCATTCTGAATGGTATCCTCATCAGGTAGACTATTCTTGGTTGTAGGTTTTTTCCTTTCAGCAGTTTGAATATATCATGCAATGCCCTTCTAGCTTGTAAGATTTCTGCTGAGAAGTCAGCTGATAGCCTTATGGGGTTTCCTTTGTATGTAACTTGTTGCCATTCTCTTGCAGCTTTTTAGGATTCTCTCTTTATCTTTAATTCTTGACATTTTAATTATAATGTGTCTTGGTGTGGGCCTCTTTGAGTTCACCTTGTTTGGTGCTCTCTGTGCTTCCTATACCTGGATGTCTGTTTTCTTCCTCATATTAGAGAAGTTTTCAGATATTATTTTTTCAAATAGGTTCTCTGTCTCTTTGTCTCTCTCTTCCCTTTTCCCTTATTTTGAACATATTCCTTTGTCTCCTCATTTTGCCTACTTCTCTGTGCTTATATCTATGTATTAGGTATATCAGCTATGTCTCCCAATCTTGGAAATGTGGCCTTATATCAGAGATGACTTATGGAGCCCAGAAATGTGTTTCACCTTGTTAAACCATTCCAAATGTTACAAGAGTGTACCCTGTGTGGGCTATATGTGCCCTCTCTTGTGGCAGGTTTGCTCTTGCTGCAGGAACATGGGTAGGCTAGGCTGGGCCCTGAGCCAGCTGGTTGTAATATTCAGCCATGTGCAACGCTATGGTCACTTTATTGCATGGGACAAGCCCCAGCATGACTGTCTGTGAGGTCTATTAGCACACAACTACCACTGTTTTGATGTTAAGCAAGTCAGGCGGCCAGTGTGGCTGGTTGCTAGGCTCAGGGGCTCACAATTGCTGCAGGCCTCTGTTGTGGCTCTCTGCAGTGTACAGCTGTTGTTGATCATCTCAGGAGTTCAGATGGGTGGGGCTGTCCCCAGGCATGGCAGCACACAATTGTTTCAGACATAGGAAGGTGGGGGAAGATCCCCTGTGTGTTTTTTTGAGATGGTCACTAGCACACATCTGCTGTGGCCAACATGTCCCACTGGCTGCAGGCCCACACACCCTGCCAATGCAGGCCCACACGCCTGCACATCCCACTGAGTTTGACCCACTCACCTGCTGCAGAGATCCCACCCATCCCACCTCTGCTGGCCCAGAAGTTTGCCTCGGGGTTGTGGTGGGCAAGGTCAGTCCCTGGGGTTGGCTGCCTGCCCTGGCTCTGCTCCATTAAATCAGTGCTCTAGTGAGTGGGGCAAACCCCCATGCTAACAGGAGTGAGGAAGGAATCCAACTGTGTCTTCCAGCATCTGTGTGGGCATAATTGACTAGGTCACAATAATGACTGCCACCAGTGTCTCAGTCCCTGGGGGGTGGGTAGCTCATCCATCTCCTGCCCCTCTGAGTTGCACTCAGAGCTTAGTAAGTTAGTCTCTTTTACCAATGGACTATTCACTTTTCTGCCTGGGGCTTTTGTATTGGTTTCTGGAACAGGTGAATCTGCATGTGGGCCCTTTAAGAGCAGGTTTCTCTTTGAAGTTTGATGATAGTTTTTTGGAGGGTATTACCAATTGGTTTTCAAAGCCAGCAAAGCCAGGTCATATAAGATCTTGTCTTGGTTGTGCTGAATCTAAAGGCTGGGATGCCTGTTGTCATGTAGATCCCCCACTCAGACTCCTCTGGTCCTCCAGGTAAAGCTTTGTACTTTTAAGATTGCTCTTTGTCATGAAGCACAATGGCTAGGATGTGGCTTTTTCCTCAGCAGAGGTGCATTTCTGCCTCTTCCACCTGTCAGTATTGTCCCTTGTTGTGGGGGTTCTTTTTATCCAGTTTCAAGATCTCTCTCAGAGAAAATTGTTCCACAGGTAGTTGTAGGTTTGTTGTGTCTGTGGGAGAAGGTAAGTTTGAAGTCCTTCTTCCAAACTCTCCTATTTTCCATGACTAAGTGTTTTGAGCTGCTAATGACTATATCAGAAGTTTCTCTATGATTATGACTGTAAACACAAATAATCTCTAGCCAATCTATAAATCAGAATTTGGGTGAGTTTATTATGAGCCAAATTTGAGGATCATATAGACTGGGGCCTTGCTTCCCCAAGGAAGGAAGGGCATCAAAGAAGTGGGGTGTACAGGGTTGTTATATACTGTCAAAGAGCATGTATCACATGATTAGAATGTCCCTTTTACAACAGTCATGAGATTTCCTAGCCTGCCTAACAGGCACAATGATTCATGGACACAGCAGGTATCAGGTCTGCTGTCTTGATGGGCACAGTAGGTAGCAGGTCTGTTGTCTTGAGTTGAGTGGTCACAGAATGAGCACAGCAATCAAATCTTAGCCTAGGGAGAAATGCTTATCCTTAAGGAAATGCCAATGTGGGGGAAGTTGCATCCTTACCTTAAGGGTATTTTTTCTTGTCTTTGGGACATGGTAAATGCTTAAAGCAGATATACAATGCATGTTCAAAGGCTATGTCAGGCCCTTTGGAAAAACAAGGTCAGGCCAAATTAGTTTTATAGCAAATGGTTTCCTCATATACTCCAATATATCCTATTGCTTTCCATTTATTTATTCTGACCAATGTTGGAAGGACTCCTTAAATTTTTGCATGCTAAAGGAATGCTTAATGCTTCAAATATACCACATGCCTCTCCAGTTTTGAAATATATACATCAGAAATAACATATGAATTCATCTTCCTTTTAAAAGTAAAAAATAGATCCCTATTTAGGTGAAAACATAAATGTTCACTTTCATATCCTACATGATTATTTATGTAATTAAAAATAATAATATGAGAACCTGAATAAAAGTATTCCATGGTCCCACAAATTTGGGAAAAGTTGAGCTTATTAAAGAATTTCAAATAATATGTAATATTAAATATGAATTGTTAATTTTCATAAGCATGAGGCATTTTTCAAAACATATTTGATCATGATTTTCCCCCACAGAGCATCTTATAAGACCAGCATTTTTAGAAACACTCAATTGGAATTGGTAATTGGAATGTTGGCTAGGAAATCTAGATGAGTCCCTGTTTCTCAATAACTCCACACACATGCTCTTCTTGATGCCTGCAATGCCTTTTAACCTTGCCCACTCACATATCTAGTGAAGCCTACTATCATTCAAGTTTTAACTGTTAGTGAGTCATTAAATAAACTTAGTAACTTGTAATTAGCAATTTGAAATAAATAGAAGATATGAGTGCATGACATGTAGTAAGGGTAGGTGCTGTTTTGTCATTTCAGTTCTGTATGTTTACAGATTGTAATAGTTTAATTGGCAAAAATTATTTTTAAAATGCCACAATAATCATTTTAAGTCTCTGGAATATTTCCTAACAGCATAAAGGAAATTGAGAAACATTTATTCAAGAAAATGTACTAAATTTCAGTAAGAAGAGAAAGAGTCTCTGAAATGTGAGCCATTACATGCTCCCTTCCCATCACCACACTCAGATACATGTTAGTGGAGCTCTAGCCCAGGGTGCTTTATTCTATTTTGGTGTGGCCAGGAAGATAGGAATTTCCTCTTCTCAATGCCTCCAGCCTGGGGCTACAATTTCACCCTGAGAAAGACAAGCTGCCTGTGTTTCTTATCCTTCCTCCAGCCTTTTATTGCAGAAGCTCTATTCCAAACAAGTGAGAATGAGAAAACTGGAGCTCACTTTACCAACTGAGCCCCCACTCGTTGAGTAAGAGCTCAAAATCAGATGAGTATTTTTAAAGAATACTGGGGCCCTAATTACCCCTCCTTCCCAGGTCACTTGTAGGGCAAATGTTCCATGCTGGGGGAGCAAGCTGAGAAAAACAGGGTCTTCAATCCCCCACTGCATGTTCCTGCTTGTAGATTAGGGGTCTCATTCCAGGAATAGCAGGACCCTGCTCTCAGTTCCAGCACAGCAGCACAGGGTTGATGCCTGAGGGGAAAGGTAGGCCATAAAACAAAAAGCACTACAGCTCTGTATGAGAGACATGACTTTATTTGGAAGAGAGAGTGGAGAACATCATGTCTAAGGGTTGAAAACAATGGAGATGGTGGTGGAGAGCAATTAAGAGGGGGCTGGTAGCTCCATGATGCATGCAAAACAGCAGAACAGCTAGAAGATTAATAGATGGAATCAGGGAAGGAGATAGCCAAAGAAGAGCCCTCTTGGGATCACAGACAACTCTAGGGATTTGGAAGGCTGTTATGCATATGCTAGCCTGCACCCACTCAAAAGCAATCAGAGCAGGACATGGGATAGACTTGAAACCATTCCTCAAGCTTTACACAGACCCACCAATTCGGGGTGGAAGAATCACAGGCACGGGTAACTTTGAACAAACATTAACTGACCAATAAGCTACATTGACCCAAAGGTCTTCAAAAGACAGGCTTAAAATAAATTCACAACTATCTCTGAAAGTTTGGAATACTAAATGCATGCCTAAGGCAGTGTCTTATCAAAAACAATCAGAGAAGAGCCTTAATGCTATAAATCTCTGGTTATCACATAGCAAAAAATCAGAAACTCTGTAAACTGTGGTAGCATCTTCTAAAACACACATACATTGTATGGTAGAATGAAAAAATGTAGCTGGAAAAAGGGGCACAATCTTTGACCACTAAGTGACATGCCAACCCAGGGATTACTCCAAATAGTCAGGCTAAAAGATTAAAACAAATGGAAAATGTCTGAGCAGGGACATCAGCGATTACACACTGTGGGGGAAATAGATTTCACAGCATTAGTTCAGACAAGAAACTAAACATCTAACAAATGACCAAGGAAACATCATCATAAATAACAACAACAACAAATACTTAGGAAGACCAATATGCTTAGTTGCTACAATATGTTATCTAAAATTAGTTTCCAAAAAAATTATGAAACATACAAAGAAATAAGAAAATGTGACCCAAACACAGGGAAAAAAGCAGGCAGCAGAAACTGCCTATGAGAGTTCTTAGACTCAACTTTTTCAAAACTTGGGAAATTTACCAAAACCTTGCACCAATATGAGGGGTGGTATGTTTGCTCAAGAAAAATGGCTGAATCTCAGTAAGAATAGTGAATTTTGAGGTGTTTTAACTTGCTGTACTCCCATCATCCTCTTTTCAGCACCATAGTAACCTTGAAAACCAACATCCCAGAATCCAATGAAAATTAGAAGCCTGGAAGGAACGGGAGGAGGCAGAGAAGGGCTGTATCTCCTTCAATGCCTCATTCACAGAGAATTGTCATTCTTTGAACTATCTGATGCTTAACTGGAAGCTATTCACAAGGCTATCTTTATTTGACCCATCTCTGATGTTTCAATGTGCTAATAGTCTATTCTCCAGGAGCATTTGAAGAAAACATTTGTAAATGATTGTTTAACTTTGCCACTACCTGAGGTCAAGAATAAAAATTGGGGCATATAATAAACTAACAAAAAATTTTAAAAGGAAAACATGAGGAATCAGATGTACATGGGAATTTTTTAAAAAGCACTTTATTGAGGTATGATTGACATATAAAAAGCTATACATAATGTGTGAACCCAATGAGTTTAAGGATAAATATACACTCAAGAAACCATCACTTCCATTAAGAACATAGATATATTCATCACCCCTCAAAGTTTACTCAGGCCTCCATTTTCATTACTATCATCATCATCATCATCATGTGTAATAATGCTTAACAAAATATCAAGTCTCAATAAATTTTAAGTGCACAATATTGTTAAGTACATTGTATTGCTCGCTACAGGCACTATACTGCATAGTAATTCTCCAGAACTTATTTATATTGCATATACACTTTGACCATCAACTCCTTTATCCCTTCCCCCAGTCCCTGACAACTGCCATTATATCCAATTCGATGAGATTGATTATTTTAGATTCCATATATAAGTGAGAACATACAGTATTTGCCTATTTCACTTAGCAGAATGTGTTCAAGATCCATCCATGCTGTTGCAAATGGCAAGATTTTTTTTTTTTTTTGCTGAGGAAGTTCCACCCTGAGCTAACCTCTGTTGCCAGTCTTCCTTTTATTTCTGCTTGAGGAAGATTAGCTCTGAGCTAACGTCTGTGACAATCTTCCCTTATTTTGTATGTGGGTTGCCACCACAACATGGCTGATGAGTGGTGTATGTCTACACCCATGATCCAAACCAGTGAACTCTGGCTGCTGAAGCGGAGTGTGTTGAACCTAACCAGTACACCATGGGGCCAGCCTTCCTTCTTCTTTTAGTGGTGAATAATATTTTATTGTCTGTATATACACATTTTCTTTCTCCATTCATATGTTGATGGACATTTATGTTCTTTACATATCTGGGCTATTGTGAATGATGCTGCAATGAACATAGGAGTGCAGATATCTATTTGAGATTCTGATTTCAATTCCTTTGAATAAACATCGGGATGTAGAATTGCTGGATAATTTAGTAGTTCTATTTCTAATTTTATGGTAACTTCCACACTGTTTTCCGCAATGGCTATATGAGCTTACATTCCCTCTTCTTAAAACCCATGACAACACTAATGTCTTGTCTTTTTAATAATAGCCATCCTAAGAAGTGTGAGGTGATATCTCATTGTGGTTTTGGTTTGTATCATGATTTACCATAATGATTGGTGATGTTGAGCATATAACTGCTTTATATGCTTTATATTTAGTTTTAATATAACTGCTTGTGATTTTATGTCTCCTTTGGAAAAATACCTATTCAATTCCTTTGCCCATTTTTAATTGAGTTATTTGGTTGGTTTTTATGCTATTGAGTTGTACAAGTTCTTCATTTATTTTTAGATATTAACCCCCATCAGATACATAATCTGTAAAAATTTTCTGCCATTCTGTAGGCTGTCTTTTTATTTTGTTGATTTTTTTACGTTGCTGTATAGAAGATTTTCTAGTTGGATGTAGTCCCATTTGTTTATTTTAATTTTTGTTTGTGCTTTTGGTGTCATATCCCAAAAAATCATTGCCAAAACTAATGTTAAGGAGCATTTGCCTTTGTTTTCTTCCAGGATTTTTATGTTTAAAGGTCTTATATTTAAGTTTAAATCAATTTTGAGTTAATTCTTGTGTATGGTGTAAGACAAGGGTTCAATTTCAATCCTTTGCATGTGGATATCCAGTTTTCCCAACATCATTCATTGAAGAAATTATTCTTTGCCTGCAGTGTATTCTTGGTACTCTTGTCAAAGATTAGTTGACCATATAAGTGTGGATTTATTTCTAGTTTCTCAATTCTGTTCCATTGGTCTAATTGTCTTTTTTCACTCTGAGACCATACTGCTTTGATTACTATAGCTTTGTAATATACTTTGAAATCAGGAAGTGCAAAGTTTCCATCTTTGTTCTTTATCTAAATTAATTTGACTATTCAGATTTTTTGTGGTTCCATATGAATTTTAGGATTTTTTCCATATTTGTGAAAAATGCCACTGAAATTTTGATACAGATTGCATTGAATAAGTAGATCACTTTGGATACTATGGATAATTTTGCAATATTCTTGCAATCCATGAACATGGAGTATCATTCCCTTTATTTGTGTCTTAAATTTGTTTCATCACTATCTTCTAGTTTTCATTGTACAGATCTTTCATCTCCTTGGTTAAATGTATTCCTAAGTATCTTATTCCTTTTCATGCAATTGTAAGTGGGATTGTTTTCTTAATTGATTTATTGGATAATACATTGTTAGTGTACAGAAACACAACTGTTTTTATATGTTGATTTTGTATTATGGAAGTTTACTGAATTTATTTATTAATTCTAATTGTTTTTTGGTAGAGTCATTGGGATTTTCTACATATAAGACCATGTCATCTCCAAACAGAAACAATATAAATTCTTTCTTTATGATTCAGATGCATTTATTTTATTTTATTTGACAGGTTGTTGTAACTAGCACTTCCAGCACTATGTTCAATAAGCGTGATGAGAATGAGCACCCTTGTCTTCTATCTAATATTAGATGAAAAGATTTCAAACTTTCACCATTGAGTGTGATGTTAGCTGTAGGCTTCCCCTATATGGCCTTTATCATGTTGAAGTATGTTCCTTCTACTCCCAATTTGTTGAGTGTTTTTATATAAATGGATGTTGAAATTTGTCAAATGCTTTTTCTGCATCTATTGAGATGATCTTATAATTGTTTAAAATGATTTTATTGAGGTCGTATTGACTTATACCATTATGTAAATTTCAGGTGTACATTATTCTATATAAATTTCTATATAGACTGCATCATGTTCACCACCAATAATCTAGTTTTTATCCATCACCATACATATGTACCCCTTTACCCCTTTCATCCTCCCCCCATCCCCTTCTCCTCTGGTAACCACTAATCTGTTCTCCTTATCCATGTGTTTATCTTCCATACATGAGTGAAATCATATGGTATTTGCCTTTTTCTGGCTTATTTTGCTCAGCATAATACCCTCAAGGTCCATCCATGTTGTCACAAGTGGCATGATTTGTCTTTTTTATGGCTCACTAGTACTCCATATATATATATGCCACATCTTCTTCATCCATTCATCCGTTGATGGGCACTTGGGTTGCTCCCATGTCTTGGCTATTGGGAATAATGCTGCAATGAATATAGGGATGCATAAATCTCTTTGAATTGTTGATTTCATGTTCTTTGGATAAATGCCCAGTAGTGGGAAAACTAGATCATATGGTATTTCAATTTTTAATTTTTTGAGAAATCTGCATACTGTTTTCTGTAGTGGCTGCACCAGTTTGCATTCCTACCAGCAGTGTGTGAGTATCCTCTGTTCTCCACATCCTCTCCAACATTTGTTATTTACTGTCTTGATAACTATAGACATTCTGAGAGGTGTATGGTGAAATCTCATTGTAGTTTTGATTTGCATTTCTCTAATCATTAGTGATGTTGAACATCTTTTCGTGTGCCTGTTGGCCATCTGTATATCTTCTTTGGAGAAATGTCCATTCATATCCTCTGCCTATTTTTGGGTCATGTTTTTCTCTTTTTTGTTGCTGAGTTGTATGAGTTCTTTACATATTTTGGAAATTAACCCCTTGTTGGCTATATGATTTGCAAATATATTCTCCCAGTTGGTGGATTGTCTTTTCATTTAGTTCATGGTTTCCTTTGCCTTGCAGAAGCTTTTTAGTTCAATGTAGTGCCATTTCTTAACTTTGTCTTTTGTTTCCCTTTCCTGAGTAGACATGGTATTCAAAAAGATACTGCTAAGACTGATGTCAAAGAGTGTATTGCCTATATTTTTTTCTAGGAGTTTTATGATTTCAGGCATTACATTCAAGTCTTTAATCCATTTTGAGTTAATTTTTGTGTATGGAATAAGATAATGCCCTAGTTTCATTCCCTTGCATGTGGCTGTCCAGTTTTCCCAACACCAGTTATTGAAGAGACTTTCCTTTCTCCATCGTATGTTCTTGGCTCCTTTGTCAAAGATTAGCTGTCCATAGGTGTGTGGTGTTATTTCTAGATATTCAAGTCTGCTACATTGATCTGTGTGTCTGTTCTTGTCCTAGTACCATGCTGTTTTGATTACTATAGTTTGGTAGTATATTTTAAAGCCAGGGATTGTCATACCTCCAACTTTGTTCTTTTTTCTTATGATTGCTTTGGCTCTTCAGTGTCTTCTGTTGTTACATATAAATTTTAAGAAAAACAAAGCCCAAAGTCAGTAGAAGGAAGGAAATATTAAAAATCAGAGCACAAATAAATGAAATAGATACTAACAAAACAGTAGAAAGGATCAATGAAACTAAGAGCTGCTTCTTTGAGAAGATGAAAAAGAACCCTTAGGCAGAATCACTCAGAAAAAAAATATAGACTCAAATAAATAAAATTAGAAATGAAAGAGGAGAAACTGCAACAGATACCACAGAAATACAAAGGATTTTAAGAGAATTCTATGAAAAGCTATATGCCAACTAATTGGACAACCTAGAAGAAATGGATGAATTCTTAGAATCATACAACCTCCCAAAACTGAATCAAGAAGAAATAGAGAATTTGAATAGACTAATCACAAGTCAAGAGATTGAAACAGTAATCAAAAACCTCCCCCAAACCAAAACTCCAGGACCAGATGGATTCTCTGGTGAATCTACCAAACATTCAAGGAAGACAACACCTATCCTTCACAAACTATTCTGAAATATTGAAGAATATGGTATGCTTCCTAACTCATTCTATGAGGCCAACATTACCCTGATACCAAAACCAGACAAGGACAACACAAGGAAGGAAAATTACAGGCCTATATGGCTGATGAACATAGATGCAAAAATCCTCAACAAAATATTAGCAAAAAGAATACAAAAATACATTAAAAGGATTATATGACATGATCAAGTAGGATATTGCAGGGATGTTTCAACATCTGCAAATTAATCAATGTGATACACCAGAGTAAGAAAATGAAGAATAAAAAATCACATGATCATCTCAATAGATGCAGAGAAAACATTTGACAAGGTCCAACAACCATTTATGATAAAAACTCTCAATAAAATGGGTATAGAAGGAAAGTACCTTAACATAATAAAGGCTATATATGACAAACCCACAAGCAACATCCTACTCAATGGTGAAAAACTGAAAGCCATCCCTCTGAGAACAGGAACAAGCAAGGGTGCCCACTCTCACCACTCCTATTCAACATAGTACTGGGAGTTTTGGCCAGAGCAATTAGGCAACAAAAAGAAAGAAAAGGGATCCAAATTGAAAAGGAAGAAGTAAAACTCACTGTTAGCAGATGACATGATTCTCTATATACAAAACTCTAAAGAATTCACCAGAAAACTATTAGAAATAATCAACTACAGCAAAGTTGCAGGGTACAAAATCAACTTACAAAAATCAGTTGCATTTCTATACATTAATAATGAACTAGCATAAAGAGAAGTCAAGAATACAATTTCATTTACAATTGCAACAAAAAGAACAAAATACCTAGAAATAAATTTAACCAAGAGAATGAAAGAGCTATACAATGAAAAGTATAAGACATTTTTGAAAGGAATCGAAGAAGACATAAGGAAATGGAAACATATTCCACGATTATGGATTAGAAGAATAAACATAGTTAAAACGTCCATATTAATCTACAGATTTGATGCAAGCCCAATCAGAACCTCAATGACATTATTCATGGAAATAATTTTTATCTTTCATTCTATTAATGTAGTGTATCATATTTATTTATTTGTGTATGTTGAATTATCCTTGTAGTCCATGGATCATCATTTATGATCTTTTTAATGTGCCGTTGAATTCAGTTTGTTAATATTTTGTTGAGAATTTTTGCATCTATATCCATCAGGGTTATTGGTCCACAGTTTTCTTTTCTTCTAGTGTCCTTATCTCGTTTTTGGTATCAGGGAAAATGTTGGCCTTGTAAAATGAGTTTGGAAGTGCTCCCTTCTCTTCAATTTTTTGAAAGAATTTGAGAAGGATTAATATTAATTTTTCTTTAAATTATTGGTAGTTTTTTGATCGCTGATAGAATCTCCTTATTTGTTATTGGTCTGTTCAAATTTTTTTCAGATTTTTTAATTGAGATATAATGGACATATATCATGAAGTTTAAGGTGGACAAGGTGTTGATTTGATAGATTCATATATTTCAATATGATTATCACCATGGCGTTAGCTAACACTTCTATCATATCATATAATTATCATTTCTTTTTTGTGGTGTGAACATTTAAGGTCTTATCTCTGAGCAACTTGGAAGTATATTATACATTATTGTTGACTATAATCACTATGCTCTAAAGTAGATCTCCAGAAACTATTCATTTTTTAGTTGCAAGTTTGTACACTTTAAAACATCTATCCAATTCCTCATCCCCCTCAGCCCCTGGTAACCACCATTTTATTCTCTGTTTCTATGAATTTGGCTTTTTTAGAGTCCACATATTAGTGATATTGCATAGTATTTGTCCTTCTCTAGCTTACATCACTTAGCACAATGCTCTCAAGCTTTATCCATGTTGTCACAAATCGCAGGATTTCCTCATTCTCATGGTTGAATATTATTCTGCTGTGTATGTTTATCACATCTTCTTTGTGCATTCATCTATTGACAGACACGTAGGTTGTTTCCATATCTTGGCAATTTTAAATAATGCTGCAATAAACATGGAGTGCAGATTATCTTTTGAAATCCTATTTCCATTTTCTTTAGATATATACTCTGAACTGAGATTGGTCAATCATAGGGTACTTCTATTTTAGGGTTTTCTTGTGTGTGTGTGAGGAAGATTAGTCCTAAGGTAACATCCATTGCCAATCCTCCTCTTTTTGCTGAGGAAGACTGGCCCTGGGCTAACATCTGTACCCATCTTCCTCTACTTTATACAGTATGCAGCCACAGCATGGCTTGACAAGCGATGTGTCGGTCTGCACCCGGAATCCTAACCTGCAAACCCTGGGCCACCAGAAGCAGAGCACACTAACTTAATTGCTATGCCACTGGGCCAGCCCCTTCTATTTTAGTTTTTGGAGGTTCTGGGAAGGAGTAATATTAATTCTTTAAATGTTTGGTAGAATTCACCAGTGAAGCCATGTGGTCCTGGACGTTTGTTTGTTGGGAGGTTTTGGATTACTGATTCAATCTTCTTGCTAGTAATATTTTAGATTTTCTATTTCTTCATGACTCAATCTTGGTAGGTTGTTTGTTTATAGGAATTTACCCTTTCTTCTATGTTGTCCAATTTGTTGGTGTATAATTGTTCATACTATCTCATAATCTTTTGCATTTCTGTGGTATTATTTCTTACATATCTTTTTTCATTTCTGATTTCATTTGATTCCTCTCCTGTTTTTTTGGTGATTCTCATTAAAAGTTTGTCTATTTTGTTTATCTTTTAAAAAATAAGCCAGCTCTTAGTTTCATTGATGTTCTCTACCACCTTATTAGTATCTATTTTATTTACTTCCACTCTAATGTTTTTTATTTCCTTTCTTTACTAACTTTGGGCTCAGTTTGTTTCTCTGTTTCTAGTTCCCTGGGATGTAAAATTAGGTGGTTTATTTGAGATCCTGTTTCTTAATGCAGGCATTTACAGCTATGAACTTCCATCTTAGAATTGCTTTTGTTGTTATCTCATCAATTTTGGTATCTTGTGTTTCTATTTTCATAATATTTTAAAATTTCTCTTTTGATTTTTTCTTTGACCTATATGTTTTGCAGCAGCATGTTGTTTAATATCCTCATATCTGTGAATTTGCCAGTTTTCTTCCATAATTGAATTCTACTTTCACACCATTGTGGTCAGAAAACATGCTTAATAAGATCTCAATCTTCCTAAGTTCATTAAGTGTTATTTTGTGGCCTAACATATGATTTGTCCTGGAGAATGTTTCATGTGTATCTGAGAAGAATCTGTATTCTCTTGCTTTTGGATATAATGTTCTGTAATGTCTGTTAAGTCCATCTGGTCTAATGTGTCATTTAAGTCCAATGTTTCCGTATTAATTATTTGTCTGGATAATGTATCCATTGATGAAAGTGGGGTATTAATTCCCCTACTATTATTGTATTGCTGTCTATTTTTCCCTCTAGGTCTGATAATATTTGCTTTATATATTTAGGTGTCACTAAGTTGCTGCATAAATACTGATAAATGTTACATCCTTTTGTTGGATTGCCCCCTTTACCATTCTATAATGCCTTTCCTGGTCTATTATTACAGTCTTTTCCTTAAAGTCTATTTTGTCTGAAATAAGTATAGCTACCCTAGCTTTCTTTTGGTTTCCATTTACATGGAAAATCTTTTTCCATTCCTTCACTTTCAGTGTATGTGTCTTTAAAGCTGAAGTGAGGCTCTTGTAGGTGGCATATAGCTGGGCCTTATTTTTTTAATCCATTTATCCACAGTATGTCTTTTCATCAGAGAATTTAGTCCATGTAAAGTAATTATTGATATGTATGGACTTATTGTCATTTTGTTAATTGTTTTCTGGCTTCTTTGTAATTCCTTGTTTCTTTCTTTTTCTCTTGCACTCTTCCTTTGTGATTTTATGCTTTCCTGTAGTGGAATGCTCAAATTCCTTTCACTTTATCTTTTATGTATCTACTATAGGTTTTTGCTTTTTGGTTACCATGAGGCTTATATAACATAACATATTTATAGCAATCTATTTTAATTTGACAACTTAAGTTTAAATGCATTCTAAAGCTCTACATTTTTACTTCCTCCCTGTTTTGTTTTTGATATCACCATGTATATCTTAACAAATTATTATTATAGCTATTTGACTATTTTTGTCTGCTAACCTTCATAGTGTGTGTGTGTGTGTATATATATATTTATTTTTTTATTTTTTTTATTTATTTTTTTTTTTTGTGAGGAAGACCAGCCGTGAGCTAACATCCATTGCTAATCCTCCTCTTTTTGCTGAGGAAGACTGGCCTTGGGCTAACATCTGTGCCCATCTTCCTCCACTTTATATGGGATGCCGCCACAGCATGGCTGACAGGCAGTGCATTGGCAGGTGCCCGGCATCCAAACCCATGAACCCCGGGCCGCCAAGCGTGAACTAAACTGCTGGGCCACTGGGCCGGCCCCCATAGTATATTTATAAGTGATAAACTCACCACTGTTACATTAGATTATTCTGAATTTCACGTATTTACATTTTCCAGTGAGAGTTACACTTTTATGTTTTTCTGTTACAAATTAATGCCCTTTCATTTCAGCTTAAAGAAGTCCCTTTAACATTTTTTGTAAGGCCAGTCTATTTGTGCTGAATTTCTTCAGATTTTACTTGTCTGGAAAACTCTTTGTCTTTCCTTCAATTCTGAGGACAACTTTGCTGAGTAGAGTGTTCTTGATTGACAGGGTTTTCTTTCAGCACTTTGAATATATTGTGCCACTCCCTTATGGCCTGCAAAATTTCTAGTGAAAAATCTGCTGATTGTCTAATGGGGGTTCCCTTGTATGTGGCAAGTTATTTTTCTCTCACTGCTTTTAAGATTCTCTGTCTTTAATTTTGACAATTTAATTACAGTCATGCATTGCATAACGACAGGGATAAGTTCTGAGAAATGCATCATTAAGCAATTTTGCCATTGTGTGAACATCATAGTGCGTACTTACACAAACCTAGATGGCATAGCCTACTACAAACCTAGACTGTATGGAATAGCCTATTTCTCCTAGGCCATAAACCTGTACAGCATGGTACTGTATTGAATGCTATAGGCAATTTTAACATAATGGTATTTGTGTATCTAAACATATCTGAACACAGACAAGGTACAGTAAAAATATAGTATAAAATATAAAAAATGGTACACCTGTATAGGGTACTTACCATGAATGGAGCTTGCAGAACTAGAAGTTGCTCTAGGAATGGAGCTTGCAGGACTGGAAGTTGCTCTAGGTGAGTCAGTGATTGAGTGGTGAATGAATATGAAGGCCTAGGACATTACTGTACACTATTGTAGATTTTATAAACAGTGTACACTTAGGCTACAATAAACTTATAAAAAATATTTTTCTTCAATAAGTTAACCTTAGCTAACCATAAATTTTTACTTTATAAACTTTTTAATTTTTAAAAATTTTTGCAATAACACAAGACACAAACACATTGTGCAGCTGTACAAAAATACTTTCTTTATATCCTTCTTCCACAAGCTTTTTTCTATTTTTAAAAGTTTTTATTCTTATTTAATTTTTAAACTATTTTGTTAAAAACTAAGACACAAACACATAAATTAGTCTACACCTACACAGGGCCAGGATCATCAATATCACTGTCTTCCACATTTACATCTTTTCCCACTGAAAGTTCTTCAGGGGCAAAAACACCCATGGACCTGTCCTCCCCTATGATAACAATGATTCCTTTTGGAATACCTCCTGAAAGACCTGCCTGAGCTCTTCTTGAGGAGGTGTCGTTCTTCTCAGAAATATGTCTATGGTGGTTTGCTTCTTTTGTATCATAAATTTGATGGTAAGTAGATAATCCACCATGAACATTCTGCTCTGTTAATGAAAATCTTTTAGTGTTGGGGTCCATGTTTTCAAATATTTTAAGGAGCTTGTTGAGGTCAGCAAAAGCTTCTACTAAAACCTTTCACTGTGAATTTTCTTGGGAGTTCTTCTATTTCTTCTCCTACAGTTTCCTTTTCTCTTGTCTCTTCTCCAGCTCTGTGTTCCTATTCCAGTTCCAACAAATAGTCAATTCCTCAGGAACCACCTCTAGCAGCTCCCCAATGTCATCCTCCTCCACACCCAAGTTAAGGTTATTTGCCATCTCAACCAAAGCTTTGTTGATTTTTTCAACCTCCTCTAACTTGACAAATTATTTGAAGTCATGGATGAACTTTTTGACTATCTTCTTCTAGATGCCATTCATACACTCCTTGGTGACATGACCCCAAGCCCAAGCATGGTTCTTGATGCAGTCATAGATGTTGTAGTCCTTTCAGAATTGCATCAGTGTTTTCTTAGTGTCTTCCTTAGTTGCAGCAATAGCCTGGGCAAATGTCCTCCACAGGTAGTAGGCCTCAGAAGCTCCTATAACTCCTTGTTCCATTGGTTGTATCAAAGTGGTGGAGTTTAGAGGGAAAACACCACTTTGATATTGGAATGAAGATCGTCAATAAAAGGAGTCTGTCTGGGAGTGCCACCAAGAAGCAAAAATTTGAAAGGTATGTTATTCTCCAAAATGGTACTTCTCCACTTTGCTAGCATAGCAATTCAAGATGGCATCTTGGAAGAAGAGCTGGGTTATCTATGACTTCTTATTGCTCCTGCAGTGTATTGTCAGTATGTGCTTATTGATATGCTTGAAGGCCCTGGGGTTCTCACTGTGCCACGTCACAAAGGGTTTCAATTTGTAGCCTGCAACATTGCCCCCACGCAAGGCTGTTATCCTGTACTAAAAAGTCTTGAAACTTGATATTGACTTGGCCTCCTTATGGGTGAAAGTCCTTTCCGGCATTAATTTTCAGAAGAAAGAGGTTTTATCCATATTGAATATTTGCTCTGGCAAGTAACTTTCCTCCACAATCAGCTTATCTAGAGTTTCCAAAATTTCTTTAGCTGCCTTTGCATTAATATTCACAGACTCACCATTCACTTTCACATTATGTAATGAATAATGATTCTTGGATCATTTAAACCACCCAGAGGCATGAGTTAATTCAAAATCATTGTGAGTTGTAGCCTTTTCTCTAGTATCACAATTTTTTTGGCTTTGGTGGTGATTATCATGGTGCTGAGAGGCATACACTTCTGTGTCTGGTCTTCAATCCAGGTCATTAGAAGTTTTTCCATGTCTGATACAGGCCCTTCTTGAGTTTTTGTTAGTCTCATTGCCTTCAGTGAAGCAGATCCTTTAACTGCTTCCATAACTTTGTCTTATTTTTCAAGATTGTAGCTATGGAATGACATCTGCCTGCTTGGTCAGCATTAACCACTGCTGATTTTCCACCTATGTAGTCCTTAATCACTTTTAATGTTGATTCCAGGTCAATCACTTTACATTGCCATTTACTGGCAACATTAGCAGTGAATTTTGTATGCTTAAAGGCCAAGGTAAACAAAACAACACAACATTAAATCAAGCACAGGAGAAAATGATCCAATCAAGAGATGCAGTAAACATGAGATGTATGAGGCTGCTCTGGGTGTTAACACAGCATACTGTTTTACAGTAAACGTTTTTTAATAAGTAGAAAGAGTACACTCTAAAATGTCAATACAAATTGTAGTATAGTAAATACATAAACCAATAACATAGTCATTTGTTATCATTATAGTTTATTATGTACTGTACACAATTGCATGTGCTATATACTTTTATATGACTAGCAGCACAGTAGGTTTATTTACACCAGCATTACCACAAACACTTGAGTAATGCCTTGTGCTACAACATTGTGATGGCTACATCACTAGGTGATAGGAATTTTTCAGCTCCATTATAACCTTATGGGGTCATCATTGTATATGCAGTCTGTCATTGACCACAATATTATGTGGTGCATTCCTGTATAATATTTCTTGGTGTGAGTCTCTTTTGATTTATCTTATTTTGATTTCTCTGGTCTTCCTGATCTGGATGTCTATTTCCTTCCCCAGGTTAGGGATGTTTTCAGCCCTTATTTCTTCAAATAAGTTTTCTGCACCTTTTTTTCTCCTCCTTCTGGGATCCCTATAATGTGAATACTTGTCTTCTTGTTGTTTTCCTATAAGTTTCTGAAGCTATCTTCACTCTTTGTCACTCTTTTTACTTTTGCTTCTTGGTTTGGATTAATTCCACTGCCCTATCTTTGAATTCACTCATCCTTTCTTCCAACTTATCTCCTCTGCAGTTAAAGCCCTCTACTGAATTTTTCAGTGAAGTTATCATATTGTATAGCTCTGTGATTTCTGTTTGGTACTTTCTCATTTTGATACTATTATTTTGAACTCTATCAGGTAAATCATTTATCTGTGTTTTACTAAAGTCATTTTCTCAAGTTTTATCTCATTCTTCATTTGCAATGTATTCCTTTGTTTCTTAATTTTTCTCAAATCTTTGTTTTGTTTTCTATGCTTTTGATAAAGCAGCCACATCTTCCAGTCTTGATGGAGTGGTCTCATTTATGAGATGAACCTTATCATTCAACCCTGCCCTAGTTCTTTGTTGTCTCTTAAACTTCTGTGATTGTCAAAGCAAAATTCTTTTGTTTAGCAGCTCCAGTAGTTGCAAGTGTGCCAAGTCTTGTCAGTGTCCCAAAGGGGAGGATCTCATCCAGAACCTAGATGCAGGCTGGTTGTCAGCCAGAACCTCCAACAGCAAATATCTCTCTTTCAGGGGAAGACTAGCAGGTGGGGTTTCTGTCTGCTGCTTCTGCTCTGTGTCCTGGAAAGATAACCTGTTAAGAACCGTTTCTTTCTTTGTTACAGTCCTGTGGGACACATGAAACTCAGCCCCATTGGACACGAGAATAAGGCAATCAAGGGGTGTTCCTTGGGTGGCAACCACAAAAACTGGGGTGCCAGACATGTGCACAAGCTTGTTCCAGTAGATACCAGTGACCTCAGGAAAGACAAAAGGAGAGAATGATGATGGCACCCATCAGCCTCCCTGGTCTCTGGAAAGTATTGCACTCACCCCTTTGATGTGTATTAAATTAGAAGCCTGCACCTTAGGTCACAGCTATTAAGATAAACAAATAGGTCTCTCATAGAAAGATGTGGCATTTCAGTTTTCTGCCTCAATGCTGTGTCCTGGGGAGACAGGTGGTCAAGGACTGTTTGTCACAGTCCTATGGGACCTGGAAACATAAGCCTTGCTGGCCACCAGGACCAGGTGATCAAGAGGTGTCCTCCTGGGCAGCAGCTGCCAAAACAAGAGTGTCAGATGTGTGCACAAGCTACTTTCTGGGAGACACTAATGACTTGGAGCAAGGCAGAGGGAGAGCACAAAGATGGTCTTCACTGGCCTCCAAGGTCTCTGGAGAGTATTACAGTCAGACCCTAGATGTATGTTAAATTAGAAACCTGCCCCTCAGACCAATGCTTTTAAGATATGCAAATAATCCTCTTTCATGGAAAGACTAGGCATATTTCAGTGATGCCTCTGCACTAGGCCCTGGGAAATTATCCATGGTGAATCCATACAACACGTTTAAGAAGTCTCTCTTAATTCTCTATAGCCTTGTTGGTCTCATGGACACAAGCCCTATTACCCTTCAAAGCTAAATGTTTCAGGGTCACATCTCTTAGGTGGAATTCTTAAAATATGGGGCACAAGTTGTGGGGTTCAAATGCTTCTCTCCTCAGGGAGAAACTGGGAGTTATGAGTTACTGCCTGGTATTGTGTTGCTGTGCCAATAGTGGGGTTTACATAAAGATTGTTTCTCACTCTCTCCTACCTGTTTTGAAGTAAGTTCGTTCTCATTTGCCTCATGTGTAGGAGTTGCTCAGCCAGTTTCTAGATTTCTTTCAGAGGGAATTGTTCTGTATGTACCTGTAGATTCAATGTGTCCCTGGGAGGAGCTGAATTAAGGAGCTTCCTACATTGCCATCTTGAACTGAAACCCTCCTTTCTTTTTTCTTAACATAAGTATCTATCATTATAAACTTCCTCCTTAGAACTGCATTAGCTGCATTCCATAAATTGTGATATGTTGTGTTTCTATTTGCATTTGTCTCAAGTTGTTTTTAAAAGTTTCCCTTTGATTTCTTATTTCACCCAGTGGTTATTCAGCAGTGTGTTTTTAATTAGCACATAACCATAAAATTTCCAATATTCCCTCTATTATTGATTTCTAGTTATATACCGTTTTGGTCAGAAAGGATACATGGTACAATCACAATCTTCTTAAGTTCCTAAGACTTGTTTTATGACACATAATATTATCTACTCTGGAGAATATTCCGTGTGCACATGAGAAGAATGTATTTTTCTGCTGTAGGATAGAATGTTCCGTATATGTCAGTTGGGTCATTTTGATATAAAATATGGTTCAACTCCTATGTTTTCTTGTTGATTCTATGTCTGGATGATCTATCCATTGTTGAAAGTGGGGTATTGAAATCCTCTTCTATTATTGTATTGCATATTTCCACCTTCACATTTGTTAGTATTTGTTTAATATATTTAGCTTTTCAGTGTCCTTAGAAACATCTTTATTAGAAGTGCTTTTAAATTTTTATTGAGATATAATTGACATAAAAATTGTGTGAGTTTAAAGTATAAATATATTAATTTGATACATTTATATTACAATATGATTGCCATTGTAACATTAGTAAAAACTTCTATCATATCACATAATTAACATTTCCTCTAGTGTTGGGATTAATTAAGATCTAGTCTCTTAACAAGTATAACATCTAGAATACAGTTTTGTGTTCTATAATCACTGTATTGTGTATTATATCTGTAGGACTTATTTGTCTACTAGTTGCAGATATGTACACTTAAACATCTTTCCCATTTCCCAAGCCCCCAGACCCTGGTAACCACCATTCCATTCTGGGTTTTTTTGAGTTTAGGTTTTTTTTAGATTCCACAGATAAGAGATATTGTACAGTATTTGTTTTTCTCTATCTCACTTAGCATAATGTCCTTATGGTCCAACGTGTTGTTGCATATGATTTTCTTTAATCTCCTGGTTGAATTGTATTCCATTTTGTATATATACTGCATATATTTTATCCATTCATCCATTAACGGACACTTAGATTGCTTCCATATCTTGGCTATTGTGAATAATGCTGCAATGAACATGGGGGTGCATGTGACTTTTTGAGTTTGTGTTTTTTGTTTCCTTCATATCGATATCCAAAAGTGGAATTGCTGGATCATATGATAGTTCTATTTTTAATTTTTTGAGGAATCTTCATACTCCATACATGTCTTCCATGGTGGCTGCACCAATTTACATTCCCACCAACAGTGCACAAGGGTTCCCTTTTCTCCACATCCTCGTCGACAATTTTTATTTCTTGTTTTTCTCATAATAGTCATTCTAATAGATATGACATGATATCTCAATGTGGTTGTGATTTGCATTTTGCCATCTTTCTTGTAACTGTTGGTCATCTGTATATCTTCTTTGGAAAAATGTCTATTCAGATACTCTGTCCATTTTTAATCAGACTTTTAAATTTTGCTAATGAGTTGTATGATTTTTTTAAATATATATTTTAGATACTAACTTCTTATCAGATGTGTGGCTTGAAAATATCCCCCATTCTGTCAATTGCCTTTTTATTTTGTTGATGGTTTCGTTTGCTGAGAAGCTTTTAAGTTTGATATAGTCCCACTTGTTTATTTTTGCTTTTGTTACCTTTGCTTTTTGTGTGAAATTCAAAAAATCATTGCCAAACTGACATCAAGGAGTTTACCACTTCTGTTTTCTCCTAGGAGTTTTATGGTTTCAGGTCTTACATTCAATTCTTTAATCCATTTTGAGTTTTTTTCGTATGGTGTAAATAGTGGTCCAGTTATATTCTTTTGCATATGCCTGTCCAGTTTTTCCAACACCATTTATAAGACATTGTCCTTTCACTATTGTATATTCTTGGCCCCTTTGTTATAAATTAATTGACCATACATGTATGAGTTTATTTCTAGGCTCTCTATTCTGTTCCACTGATCTACTGTTCCATTGTCTCTTTTTATGCCAATACCATACTCTTTTGATTACTGTAGCTTTTCAACTTAGTTTGAAATCAGGGAGTGGGATGCCTCCAGTTTTGTTCTTTTTTCTCGAGATTGCTTTCACTACTTGGGGTCTTTTGTGGTTCTACACAAATTTTAGAATTATTTGTTCTGTTTCTGTGAAAAATGCCATTGGAATTTTTATTGGGATTACATTGAATCTGTAGATTGCTTTGGGTAGTACGGACATTTTAATAATATTAATTCTTCCAAACCATGAGCATGGAATATCTTTCCATCTATTTCTGTCTTCTTCAATTTCTTTCATCATTGTTTTATAGTTTTCAATGTACTGGTCTTTCACCACCTGAGTTAAATTTATTTCTAGGTATTTTATTCTTTTTGATGCAGCTGTAAATGGGATTGTTTTCTTAATTTCCCCTTCAACAGTGTGTTATTAGTGTATAGAAACACAACAGACTTTTGTATATTGATTTTGTATCCTGCAACTTTACTGAATTTATTATTCCTAGCAGTTTTTTGTGGATTCTTTAGGGTTTTCTATATATAACATCATGTCATCTGAAAACCATGATAGTTTACTTCTTCCTTTCTGATTTAGGTGACTTTTATTTCATTTTCTTGCCTAATTACTTTGGCTGGAGCTTTCAATACTATGTTAAATAAAGGAGGCCTTCAAATTTGAAGTAGAAGACTTCTCCTTAATTCTTTGTCCATTGCCTTCAGCAGTTGGTGTGTTATGTTCTATGTTTTTGATATTACCTGAGGATTTTTTCCTGTTTTTGAGAAAGTGTGTCTGCTCCACTCTTTTGCTCACTCTTGTGGTTGAATTTTTACGCTTTTGTGTCTACTTTAGTTCTTACAATTTACCTGGGTGTCTATTGGAAACCTCTCTTTTGTTTTCCAGAGGGTGGTCCTATACCTCGTTAGTGGTTTCTCCCTTGTTCAATAACCGGGGCCTGTTTTCTTAGCATGCTTTTTTTACCAATGCTCATTCTCAGGCGTGCACTTCAGAGTTGCAAAAGGAGTCAACAGTAGAGAGGGGCAGTTGTGGGTTTAGCGCTTTGTGCATTGGGGGTACCCACGAGACAGTAGGGAGATATCTGGGGGTAGTACTCCCAGAGGCCTGTGGCTTAACTTTCTTTTGAGTGAAATTCCTTTAATGTTGTTTGAAATACTTATCTTCCTCTTTCCCAATATCCCCCCTCCCATCAGTTGTAGAGCTCCCACTTAAGTCCTCTAGGTGGTGGTGGACATTAATGGGGTACCTAGGCCTTCACTCACCACTTTTCTCGTCCTCTGTGGGAGAGGTTGCCTCTTCAAGAAAAATCAGCCCCATTTAATCTTTCCTCAGGTGAGGGGTAGGACTGGGAAAGTTTCTCTTACTGAGCTGTGATCATACTCATATTTTTTCTCCAAGAATGTGCTGGAGTGTCTCTTTGAGAAGACTGGACTTCTTCAAGTTTTCCCTCATGTGTGAGTGCCTGCCTGGGACAGCACTCACTAAATTTTTGTCCAACATTGGTGAGAGGGGTCTAGGCAGTTTTGCTTGCCCTACTGGTTCCATAGCCCATATGGAGATTTTCCTGTTTTTTACTGGCTTCAGTGGTGGGCAAGCTTCCTCATGGGTCCCTTGGAGTAAGGTGTTAAGTCTCAAAAAAAAAAAAACCACAAAGAATTTTGTTCTTGTATGGATGTATAATTCAATGATTAAAAGAGGGACAAAAAGGAGTGACATCAGCAACATGGCAGAGCGAGCTGCTCCCTTTATCTCTCCCCCATTGAACTACAACTAAATGGACATTCATTGATCAATGGAGGATACCCACACAGCAGAACAGGACACCTGAGAAACCCACAGAGGTATACCTCTGAAGGTAGATGGACTGTGTCTCTGGGAAGTAGTGGAGATAGGTGAGCACTCCCCAACCCTTCTCCACCAGCCCTGTGTGTGTGCACAAATGCCCTCATGGCCAGGAGTGTCCATAGTGCCACTGCAATCCTGCAAGTGGGAACACGCCTTGCCATGACTGTAAGAAGAGATGGAGGCATCCCTGAGCCCATGCATGAACATGATCCCAGCCAGCAGGAGGGTCCACCATGTGGCTGTGGTCTCAACAAGGGGCCCAGGCTTGGACCCTGTGAGGAAGCTGCACATAAAGCACAGTGGCTTGTGCAACTTGTAAGAAGAGGCAGCAGCTGATCTACGTGCATGAAAACGCTTTCTTGGCCAGCAGGAGCACCCTTAGTACTGCTGCAGCCCCCCAAGTGGATAGCACCTTGGTACAACTGTAAGAAGACACAGTGGCATCCCTGATCCCACTTGTGAATGGTCTCCCAGCTGGTGGGACTGCCCCCTGTATCCCAACAACATCCAGCAGACAAGGTGGGATCAGAAACACAGTTCCTGCTTCCCCCCAGTGGTAGCAGGTGGAATCTTGATCTACTACAACCACAGATGCACAGGCAAAGGATTAGTTCATCAAACGCCATGAGAAACTACAGAAACAATTCAGAGCAGAAGGAAAATGACAAGTCTTCAGAATCCAACCCTGAAGTCACAGAAATTTACAATCTAAATGACAGAGGATTTGACAGTAGCTGTCATAAAGAAACTCAATGAGTTATAAGAAAACCCAGAAAGATAGTTCAATGAGTTTGAATAAAATTAATGAGAAGGAACACGTCACCAAAGAGATGGAAATGATGAAAAAAACCAAGCATAAATTCTAGATATGAAGAATACAATTAATGAGATTAAAAAGAATCTAGAATCCTTAAAAAATAGAGTTGACATTATGGAGGAAAGAACTACTGAGTTAGAGGATAGAAATATAGAAATGCTTCAGCTAGAGGAGGAGAGAGAACTAAGATTTTTTAAAAATGAAGGGATTATTTGAGAAATATCTGACTCAATTATGAAAAGCAATGTAAGGATTATAGGTATTACAGAGGGAGAAGAGGGGGAGAAAGGAGTAGAGACTGTCTTCATAGAAATAATAGCTGAGAATTTCCCAAACCTGGGGAAAGAACCAGACTTACAAATACATGAAGCCAATAGAAATCCTAATTACATCAATGGTAAAAGACCTTCTCCAAGGCATATAATAGTAAAAGTGGTAAAAGTCAATAACATAGAAAAAAATATTAAGGGCACCAAGGGAGAAGAAAATAACCTACAAGGGAACCTCTATCAGGCTTTCAGTGGATTTCTCAACAACAACCTTACAGGCTAGGAGAGAATGGAATGATATACTCAAAATACTGGAAGATAAAATCATCCAGCCAAGAATACTCTATCCAGAGAAAATATCCTTTAGATATGATGGAGAAATAAAAGCTTTCCCAGATAAACAAAACCAGAGTGAGTTCATTGCCACTAGACCTCCCTTACAAGAAATGATCAAGGATGCCCTCCCACCTGAAACAAAAAAGGCAAAGGTTACAAAGCTTTGAGCAAGGAGATAAATACACAGACAAAATAAGAAAACTGCAGCTCTATTTCAGAACAGGGTAGCAAATACTTAACTATAACTTAAATGATAAAAGGAAGGAAAGTATCAAAAGTAACTATAAACACTTCAACTTAGTAACAAACACAACAGAAAACAGAATAATTTGTGACAACAATAACTGGGAAGAGGAAGAGGAAAGGGATGGAACTTACATAGGCTAATGGAGATAAGAGGCTATCAGAAAATGGACTACCACATCTATGAGATCTTTTAGACAAACAGCATGGTAATGAGTAAACAAAATATTAGGGTAGAGCCACAAATTATAAATAAAGAGAAACCACCACAGAAAAATACCAGAAACGAAATGGCAATCAGAAATACAAAGGAAGAGAAAAAATGGAAATATAGATAAACTGGAAAACAAGAGATAAAATGTCAGTATTAAGCCCTTATATATCAATAATCACTCTAAATGTAAATGGATTGAAGTCTCCAAACAAAACACGCAGAGTGGCTGGAAGGATTAAAAAACAAAACCCACCAAGATGCTGCCCCCAGAAAACAAATCTCAGCTCTAAAGACAAACATAGGCTCAGAGTGAAGAGATGAAAGATAATACTCCAAACAAATGGTAAACAAAAGAAAGCAAGTGTTGCCATACTTGTGTCAGACAAAGCATGTTTCAAGATAAAAAAGGCAATGAGAGGCAAAGAGGGACCGTATGTAATGATAAAAGGGACTTTCTACATAGAGGACATGACAATCATGAATGTATATGCACCTAACACAGGAGCACCAAACTATATAAAGCAACTATTAACAGACCTAAAGGGAGAAATTAACAGCAACAACAATAATAGTAGAGGACCTTAACACTCCACTTACATCAATGGATAGATCATACAGAAAGAAAGTCAACAAGGAAATGGTGGATTTAAATGAAACAGTTGATCAGATGGACTTAAAAGAAATACATAGAGCAGTCCATCCAAAACAAGCAGAATACACATTCTTCTCAAGTGCACATGGAACATTCTCAAAGATAGACCATATGTTGGGAAACAAGGCAAGCCTCAATAAATTTAAGAAGATTGAAGTTATATCAAGCATCTTTTCTGATGACAGTGCTATAAAACTAGAAATCAACTACTAGAAAAAAGCTGGGAAAGTGACACATATGTGGAGACTAAACAGCATGCTACTGAACAATCATTGGAACAATGAAGAAATCAAAGGAGAATTAAAAAACACCTGAAAACAAATGAAAATACAACATACCAACTCTTGTGGGATGCAGCACAAGCAGTTCTAAGAGGGAAATTCATAGCAGTACAGGCCCACCTCAACAAACAAGAAAAATCTCAAATAAGTAATCTTAAACTACACCTAATAGAACTAGAAAAAAAAGAGAACAAAGTGCAAAATCAGCAGAAGGAGGAAAGTAAGAAAAATTAGAGCAGAAATAAATGAAATAGAGAATAAAAAACAGCAATAGGAAGGATCAATGAAACTAAGTGCTGGTTCTTTGAAAAGATAAACAGAATTGACAAGCCCTTAGCCAGGCTCACAAAGAAAAAAGGAGAGAAGGTTCAAATAAATAAAATAAGAAATGAAAGAGGAGAAATTACAATGGATACCACAGAAATACAAAGGATTATAAGAGAATACTATGAAAAACTATATGCCCACAAATTCGATTACCTAGAAGAAATGGATAAATTCTTAGACTCATACAACCTCCCAAAGTTGAATCAAGAAATAGAGAATCTGAATAGACCAATCACAACTAAAGAGATTGAAACAGTGATCAAAAGTCTCCCCAAAACACAAAAGTTCAGGACCAGATGGCTTCCCTGGAGAAATCTACCAAACATTTAAAGAAGATTTAAAATCTATCCTTCTCAAAATATTCCAAAAAATTGAAGAAGATGGAATGCTTCCTAACTCATTCTATGAGGCCAAAATTACCCTGATACCAAAATCAGGGAAGGACAGCACAAGGAAGGAAAATTACAGACCAATATCCCTAATGAATATAGATGCCAAAACCCTAAACAAAATATTGGCAAACTGAATGCAGCAATTTATTAAAAAGGTCATACAACATGATCAAGTGGGATTCATACCAGGGATGTGGGGATGGTTCAAAATCTGCAAATCAATCGATGTGATACCCCACATTAACAAAATGAAGAATAAAAGTCACGTGATCATCTCAATAGATGCAGAGAAAGCATTTGAAAAGATCCTAAATCCATTTATGATATAAACTCTCAATAAAATTGGTATAGGAGGAATGTAACTTAACATATTAGAGGCCATACATGACAAACCCACAGTCAAAATCATACTTAATTGTGAAAAACTAAAAGCCATCACTCTGAGAAACGAACAAGACAAGGATGCCCACTCTTGCCACTCCTATTCAATACAGTACTGGAGGTTTTGGCCAGAGTAATTAGGCAAGAGAAAGAAATAAAAGGAATCCAAACTGGAAAGGAAGAAATGAAACTCTTGCTCTTTGCAGATTACATGATTCAATACATAGAAAATTCTAAAGAATCCATCAGAAAAACTAGTAGAAATAATCAACTACAACAAAGTTGTGGGGTACAAAATCAACTTACAAAAATCACTTGCATTTCTACACACTAATAACGAACTAGCAGAAAGAGAAGTCAAGAATAGAATCCCACTTACAATCTCAAGAAAAAGAATAAAATATCAAGGAATAAATTTAACAAAAGAGGTGAAAGACCTATACACTGAAAACCATAAGATATCATTGAAAGAAATTGAAGAAGATATGAAGAAATTGAAATATATTCCATGCTCATGGATTTGGAGAATTATCATAGTTAAAATGTCCATATTACCTAAAGCAATCTACAGATTAATGCAACCCCAATCAGAATCCCAATGACATTCTTCACAGAAATAGAAAAAAGAATCCTAAAATTTATATGGAACAACAAAAGACCTCAAATAACTCAAGCAATCCTGAGAAAAAAGAACAAAGCTGTAGGCATCACAATCCCTGACTTCAAAATGTACTACAAAGATATACTAATCAAAACAGCATGGTACTGGCAGAAAAACAGACACACAGATCAATGTTACAGAGTTGAAAGCTCAGAAATAAAACCACACATCTATGGACAGTTAATCCATGACAAAGGAGCCAAGAACATACAATGGAGAAAGGAAATTCTCTTCAATAACTGGTGCTGGGAAAACTTGACAGCCACATGCAAAAGAATGAAAGTAGATCATTATCTTTACCATCATTACCATAGTAGATCATTACCATACACAGAAATTAACTCAAAATGGATTAAATACTTGAATGTAATACCTGAAACAAAAAAATTTGTAGAAGAAAATATAGACAGTATGCTCTTTGACATCGTTCTTAGCTGCATCTTTTCAAATACCATGTCTATTCAGGCAAGGGAAACAAAAGAAAAAATTAACTAGTGGGACTTCATTGGACTAAAAAGCTTCTACAAGGCAAAGGAAACCATGAAGAAAACAAAAAGACAACCCACCAACTGAGAGCAAATATTTGCAAATCATATAGCCAACAAGGGGTTAATTCCCAAAATGTGTAAAGAACTCGTACAACTCAACAACAAAAAGTCAAACAACCAGATCAAAAAATGGGCAGAGGATATGGGTAGACTTTTTTCCAAATAAGATATACTGATGGCCAAAACACACACGGAAAGATGTTCAATGTCACTAATTATTAGGGAAATGCAAATCAAAACTACAATGAGATATCACCTTACACCTGTCAGAATGGGTATAATTACCAAGACAAGAAATAAGAAATGTTGGAGAGGTTGTGGCGAAAAGGGAACCCTCATACACTGCTGGTGGGAATGCAAACTGGTACAACCACTATGGAAAACTGTATGGTGATTTCTTAAATAATTAAAAATAGAAATACCATAAGATTCAGCTATCCCACTACTGGGCATTTATCCAAAGACCTTGAAGTCAACAATCCAAAGAGATTTATGCCCCGCTATGTTCATTGTACTATTATTCACAACAGCCAGGAAATGGAAGCAACTCAAGTGCCTATCAACTAATGAATGGATGAAGAAGATGTGGTGTATATATACAATGGAATACTACTCAGCCATAAAAAAGACAAAGTCATCCCATTTGCAACAACATGGATGGACCTTGAAGGTATGACTTTAAGTGAAATAAGCCAGACAGAGAAAGGCAAATACTGCATGGTTTCACTCATACGTGGAAGGGAAACAAGCAAATGGATAAAGAGAATATATTAGTGGTTACTGGAGGGGAAGGGGACTGAGGGATGAGCAAAAGGGGTATGCGGGCATATCTGTATGGTGATAGATGAAAATTAGACCACTGGTGGTGAGCACTACGTAGTTTATACAGAAATTGATATATAATCATGTACACCCCAAATTTCACAATGTTATAAACCTTTATGATTTCAATAAAATAATTGAAAAAAAGAAATTGATAGATAATAATGTACACCTGAAATTACACATTATAATCTGTTATAATCTCAATAAAATAATTGAAAAAAAAAGAGGGACAAAAAGGAGGATGTCTTATGATGCCATGCTGCTAACACCACTCTGCGCTTAATATACTTAGGTGCTCCAATGTTGGGTACATATATATTTGCAATTATTAAATAAATCTCCTTGATGAATTGACCCCTTGATCATTACATAATGACCATCTGGGTCTTTTGTTACCATTTTTGGTTTAAAGTCTATTTTTTCTGATATAAGAATAGCTACCCCTGCTGTCTTTTGCTGTCTACTTGCATTGAGTACCTTCTGCCATTCTTTTATTTTGAATCTATGTGTGTCCTTAAAGCTGAAGTCTCTTGTAGGTAGCATATGGTTGGGTCTTGTCATTTAATCCATCGGACCACTCTATGCCTTTTGATTGGATAATTTAATCTACTTACATTTAAATTAATTATTGATATGTAAGGACTTATTAATTCCATCTTATTGTTTTCTTGCTGTTTTGTAATTCCTTTGTTCATTTCTTTCTCTTTTGCTGACTTCCTTTGTTAATTGATGCTTTTCCATAGTGGTATGCTTTGATACACTTCTTGTTATCTTTTGTGAATCTACTGTAGGTTTTAGTTTTGTGGTTACCATGAGGCTTACATAAAACATCTTATAAATATAACAGTGTATTTTATGCTGATAGCAAGTTAACTTCAATTCCATACAAAAATTCTGCAGGAAGTTAAAACTTCCTGCTTTTTGTTTTTGATGTCAGTTTACCTGTTTATATTGTACATGTAGTGTACATCTTTTTATATTGAGTATTGATCATCAAGTTCTTGTTGCTATAGTTACTTTTAATACTGTCATTTAACATTTATGCTAGAGTCAATTGTTTAACACACCCCTATATTACAGTATTAGAGCATTCTGAAGTTGACTATATACTGATCTTTATAAGTGTGCTGTGCATTTTCATATGATTTCATGCTTTTAATTAGTGTCCTTTCATTTCAAGTCCACAAACTTCTTTCTGCATTTCTTGTAAGGCAGATCTAGTAGTGATGAATTACCTCAGCTTTTGTTTGTTGGGGAATGTCTTTATATCTCCTACATTTCTGAAAGATTACTTTGCCAGAAAGAGTATTCTTGTTTAGCTGATTTTTTCTTTCAGCAATTGAATATATCACCTCACTCTCTCCTGGCCTGTATGATTTCTGCTTAGAAATCTGCTTATTGTTTTATAGAGGTTCCTTTGTAAGTTATAAGCTTCTTTTTTCTTATGCTTTTAAGATTTTCTCTCTGTCTTTTATTTTTAACTTTTTTGCAATGTGTGTTGGAGAGGACCTCTTTAATTTGATTTTGTTTGGTCACCTATGAGCTTGATGACCTTGGCTGTTCAAATCTCTCCCCAAATTTAGGAACTTCTCAGCTATTATTTCTTTAAATAAGGCACATATAAAGTAGAGGAAGATGGGCATGGATGATAGCCCAGAGCCAATCTTCCTCAGCAAAAGGAGGAGAATTGGCAAGAGATGTTAGCTCAGGGCTAATCTTCCTCACCAAACAAACAAATGAAAAATCAGATTGCTCTTGTATATTTCGAAATGGTTCACTTCTCCCTTCTTCTGCCAAAAGCCCAAGGAGTTTTTCTCTGATATTTACTGTGGGAATCTGGTCAAGCTCTTGGAGGTAGATCTCATAATATTTTGGGGCCCCCTTTATGAATGGGTCCCCATGAAATTTTTTATGCTGAGTTGTCCAAACTGAGCTTCCAGCAATTCCTCAATTACAGTTCACATTTTCCTACCCCTGCACTGGTTCTCACAGAGGTTTCTGCTTTTGATTCTCTGCTCTGGTAAGCTGCCATCCCCTATATTTGCCTGTCAGTATCTACAATCTTGGGGGCAGCTGTTTGCCCTTTGTCCTCACCTCTCCTATTTATCCAATAAGTGTGGTTGAGTTTTCAGTTTCTTCAACTTTTTACTTATTTTTAGCACGGAGTGGATACTTCCAAGTTCTTTACATGTGGAACTGGAAAACAAGAGTATTTTCTTTCTTTTTAAAATTTTGGTCTCTTCATTGATAGTCTCATTTTGTTTGTACATAGATTTATTTACTTGTTTCCTTTAGTTCTCTGTGCATGGTTTTCTTTAGCTCTTGAACATGTTTACCAGTTGATTTAAAGTGTTTATCTAGTAAGCCCAATGTCTGGACTTCCTCAACCATGGTTTTTGTCAGTTTATTTTGGCCCCTGAGTGGGCCACACTTTCCTGTTTCTTTGTGTGCCTTGTGTTTTTTTTTTGTTTGTTTAAAACTAGATATTTGAATATCATAATGTACTAACTCTGGAAATAAGTTTCTCCCCCATCTAGGAATTGTTTTTGATAGTTTCAGGCTGTGGTCATCTGTTCATTCAATTACTTTTCCAAACTATTTTTGCAAAATGTATTCCTTGTTATATGTGGTCACTGGTGGCACTGTTTCTTTAGCTTTTGTTCAGCTAGTTTTGGGGCAGAGATTTCATAAGCTAAAAATATTTTAAAGGGAATAAAAAACACGTTTCTCTGTCTTTGCAGATTTACTTTGTTCTGCAGCACTCCTTCAACACTTAGCCAGGATTCCTACAACTCTGTCTTAGCCTTCATTTTATTGTTTCACTGAGTTAGCTTAGAGTCTCCAATTCTTTTCTGAGCATGTGTTCCATTCTGGTAATGTGTATGGATTTTTAAATTCCCTGTATACATGAGCACTTTTAAATGCCTTAATTTTCCAAGGAAACTCTCTCCCTAGCTTTCCCTTCCAGACTTTAGGCAGTCTATTGCATGTCGCAACTGTGATCTTCTGCCCCAGGCAACTGCTTGCTTTTCATTAGCCTTACAAATGTCTTTGAGCATTTCCCACTGCTTTTCTTGCTTGGGTACTGAGTTAAATGAAACAGAGATGAGTGTCTTACATAAGTCCTTCAGATATCCCACAGACAGGTTAGAACTGACAAACTCAATAATTTGTGAATAAGGTCTGCTCTTCTACCTCTGGAAGCAGGGCTCAGGGTCCCACACTGGGAACGTAGGCTGCCATCTTCAAGAACACCATCAAGCTGTGGATGGCCTGGGGTAAAGGTAAGTAAAAACACCACAAAACTTCTCTACCATTTTTAAACGGCTTTTTCTTGATTCAGTGTTCACTTTGTACTGTAAACCTTTGACTGTTTTCTAGAGCTTTGTAAAAGTTGGTTCTGAAAGTTACCGCTCGATGTTTTTGTGGACAGATGGGAGTTTGGAACTGTCTACTCCACCATTTTGCTGAGGCCACTCTTTGTAAAAGTTTTAAGAGTAGATGTTTTACATTTTCACTTCTTTTTTAAATGTTCCAGTTCTTCTCTCACTGCCTATGTATCTAGCCATCTTTCACAGGAGGGGAGACGGTATTCAATACTCGATGTTACCAGAGATGATGTAAACTACATGCCTTAAACTCCCTTTATTTCCAGTATAAGGCCAAGAAAGTTTGTATAGCAAGCTTGTTAAGAGTTTCTATAGTTTATTATTGACAAAGTCCAAAAATACTCTGAATTACAAAATCTTAGGATTATAAGAGACTATAAATAGTGAATGGAATAACTTCCTAGTGGATAAAAAATTGCCTTCCCACGTGGATGTCCCATATTTGATTAAATATCTCTAATAACAGAGAACTCAGTAACTTCTAAAAAGTCTCATTCTATCTTTGGAGAAGAAAAGATCTTCCTTGATTTTAAGAAAAAGTATGCCTGGTGTGAATTCATCAACATGGTGACATAGATCATCCCAGACTTTAGTCTCTCTCACAGGAAGACCAACTAGCAACTATCCATAGATAAGACACTATTTTGAAAATCTCAGAACACCAGGCTGAGAATGAAGCACTCCCTGGACCACAGAGAATGAGAAGGACCACATTCAAAAGGTAAGAGGAGGACCAGCCCGGTGGTGCAGCAGTTTAGTTCATGCTTTGGCAGCCCAGGGTTCATGTGTTTGGATCCTGGGCACCTGTTATGCACTGCATGTCAGCCATGCCATGGCAGCATCCCATATAGAGGAAGATGGGCACAGATGTTAGCCCAGGGCCAGTCTTCCTCAGCAAAAAGAGGAGGATTGGCAACAGATGTTAGCTCAGGGCTGGTCTTCCTCACACACACACACACACACACACACAAAATAAAGGTAGGTGTGGTGGCTAAACTCTGACCACATTGCCCACTCACACAGGCCAGCAGAGCACCACACCAAGAGAGCCCCTTGGGGCCTTTGGTTTCTACAGTGGGAAACAAAGAGTTCAATGTGGGCCTCCAGCTTGAATAGCCTTGTGGGTTGCTTCTAAGGAGGCTGACTTGGATCTCACCTCACGGGGATCACAGCAGGAGTCTGCAGGACTTGACCACCAGAGACCAGACTGAGACAGAGAAGGTGATGGGGCTTACAGCCATCAGCACTCAGATCATGGCAAACCAAGTTGCTTCTCACAGCGTGCCCAAGTAGGGATCCCAAACAGTGATTTCGTCCATCTGCAGAGTCAAGACTCTGGCCCTGACTGGCCAGGGGACTTAACATGCAGTTCAGCCCAATTCAGGATTACAAACAACAAGACATTGCAGCCTCAGAACCTGTTCTGCCACCCCATCCAGGTAGATAAGCTAATTCATAGCCCTACTTACAGCTAAGTGCAGCCTGTAGCCCTGCCCATTTAGGAAACCTAGTCCAAGCACCCAGGAATCTGTGTACACAGTGGTACTTGAGCAGAGAGGCCAGTTGGCATCTCTGTCTGAGTGCAGAATGAAGATGATGGCCCCATCTGGCCAGGGAGCTTGATGTATAGTTCTGCCTGATTCAGATCCCCAAACAGTGAGCTGTGCTGGCCCTGAGGCTTATTCTGCTGCCCTGTCCAGGAAAGGAAGCTAATTCACAGCCCTATCTACTGCTGAGTTCAGCTACCAGCCCCACATAATGAGAAAACCTGGCAAAAGCACTTGAGAAGCTATATAGCCCAGAGACACTTGAGCTGAAAGCCTGGACAGCAGTTCTGCCCACCTGCAGAGACAAGCTGAAAGCCTAGTCTGGTCAGGCAGCTCAGTATACATTTCTACCTGATTCAGGTCCCCAAACAATAAGCTGTGCTGCGCTGGGGATGGTTTTGCTGCCCTGCCTGGGCAGGGAAGGTATTTCACAGCCCTGCCTACTGCTCACTATAGTATCCAGTTGCACCTAACTAGGAAGACTCACCAGAGAATCTAAACAATGATGATGTCCATCCCATAGCCCTACTTGGGCAAGGAATCAAGCAAGTAGTCCTATCCAACTGTTCCCAGTCTGCAGCACCTTCCCTAACCTCAGAGCTCAGATAGTTGCCTAGCCCAAATAAAGATCTTGATAGCAAGCCTCACATATGCAAGTATGCTACCAGCTGACCTGTCCAGATTCCCAAGATGAGTTGACTGGTGAAGGACTATCACTATCAAAACAAATTTGTAAAGTCTGGAATGGGAGATTGCATACTCATATGTGCAGATACCAATGCAAGAAATCAAGGAAAATGAAGAACCAGATAAACCTGACACCACCAAAGGAAATTAATAAAGCTCTAATAACTGACCATAAAGAAATGAAGATCAGGGCCAGCCTAGTGGCACAGTGGTTTAGGTCACACTTTGGCAGCCTGGGGTTCACAGGTTCAGATCCTGGGCACCTGCCAATGCACTGCTTGTCAGCCATGCCATGGTGGCATCCCATATAAAGTAGAAGAAGATGGGCATGGATGTTAGCCCAGGGCCAGTCTTCCTCAGCAAAAAAAAGAGGAGGATTGGCAATGGATGTTAGCTCAGGACTGGTCTTCCTCACACACAAAAGGAAAGAGGAAAGAAAGGAAAGAAAAGAAAGAAAGAAAAAGGAAGGAAGGAAGGAAGGAAGGAAGAAAGAAACGGAGATCTATGAACTGTCTGACAAAGAAATTGAGAATAATCATCTCAAAGAAGTTCAATGAAATAACAGAACACACTGACAACTAAACAAAATTAGGAAAATAATGGATTAACAAAATGAGAAGTTTAACAAAGAAATAGAAGCCATAAAAATAACAGAAATCCTAGAGGTGAAGAATACAATGTCTAAACTGAAGAATTTAGTAGAGAGTGTCAATAGCAGACTTGTCCTAGTATGATAAAGAATCAGTGAACTAGATGATAGTTTAATTGAAATTATCCAATCTGAAGAGTAAAAAGGAAAAAGAATTTAAAAAAAGTGAAGAAAGTGTATATGACTTACCTGACACCATAGACAAAAACAATATATGCATTTTGGAAACCCCAGAAGGAGAAGATGAAGAGACAGAAAGTATATTTAAAGCAATAATGATGGAAAACTTCCCAAACCTGAGGAGAGAAATGGACATCCAGACACAGGAGCCCAAAGGACCTCAACTATGTTGAACCAGAAAAGGGCTACACTGAGACACATTATAAGTAAATTGTCAGTAGTAAAAGACAAAGATTTTTGAAAGCAGCAAGAGAAAAGTGGCACATCATATACAAGGGAACAACATTAAGACTATGGGTGGATTTCTAGCTGAAATGTTGCAGGCTAGGAGAGAATGGGGTGATATATTAAAAATATTGAAAGAAAAAACTGTCAACCAAGAATACTATACCTAGCAAAGTTGCCCTTCAGAAATCAAGGAGAGATAACAACTTTTCTGACCAAACAAAAGCTGAAAGAGTTCATCACTAGACTTGACTTACAGTTAGGGTAAAGGGAGTTCTTCAAAGGAATAAAAGGATGTTAACAGAGAAAAAACATATGTATAAATGCATACAACTCACTACTAATGGTAAATACACAGTCAAAGTAAGATTCTCTAATTTTGTAATTGTGGCACATAATTCATTTATAACCCTAGTTTGAAGCTTAAAAAAAGTCCTAAAAATAACAACTACAATAATATGGTATTGGACACACAATATAAAAGTATATAAATTGTAGCATTAATAATAAATGTGAGGGAAGATCTAAGACTGTAAAGTTTAAGTATGCTACCAAAGTTAAGTTGCTTTCAGCCTAAAATAGGGTATATTAAAATAAAATATTTTGAGTAAGGTTCATGGTAACCACAAAGGAAAAACCTGCAGTAGATAAACAAAAGATTTTGATGAAGGAGTTGAAGCATACCATTACATAAAGTCATGAAATCCCAAAGGAAATATCTAGAAAAGAAACAATGAACAAAGGATCTACAAAACAGTAAGAAAACAATGAACAAAATGGAAATAGTAAGTCCTTACCTATCCGTAATCACTTTAAGTGTAAATGGATTAAATTCTTCAATCAAAAGACAAATAATGGATGAATGGATTAAAAAACCCAACAATATGCTGCCTACAAAAGACTCATTTCAACTTTAAAGACACACAGACTCAGAGTGAATTAATGGAAAAATTTATTTCAAGCAAATGGTAATCAAGAGAGCAATGTTAGCTTTACATCAGACAAAATAGACTTTAAGCTAAAAATGGTCAAAAGAGATAAAGAAGGCCCTTATATAGTGATAAAGGGGTCAATCTATCAAGAAGATAGAAGAATTGTATATATTTATGCACCCCACATTGGAGCACCTAAATGTATAAAGCAAATATTAACAGAACTAAAAGGAGATATAAACAGCAATACAACAATAGTTGGTGACTTTAATAACCCTACTGTCAACAATGTATAGATCATACACAGAGAATCAATAAGGAAACAGTGAATTTGAACCACATGATAAACCATATGTTATTAGCAGATACATATAGAACATTACATCTAACAACAGCAGAATACACATTCTTTTCAAGCACACACAGAACATTTTCTAGGATTATTCATCTGTTAGGCCACAAAACAAGTCTTAGCAATTTAAAAAAATAAATAAATCATACCAAGTATTTTTTCTTGTCACAATGGTATAAAACTAGAAATCAATAAAAAGTAAAACTAGAAAATTCACAAATATATGAAAATTAAACAACACACTCATGAACAACCAATGGATCACAGAATTTAACAGGGAAATAAAAAAGTATCTTGGGACAAACAAAGATGGGGAAAAAAATACCAAAACCTATGGGATGCAGCAAAAGCAGTTCTAAGAGGGAATTTTATAGTGATAAACATATACATAAAGAAAAAAGAAAGATCTCAAATAAACAACCTAGGAACTACAAAAAAACCCTAAGTCCAAAGTTAGCCAAAAAAAGGAAATAATTAAATCAGCACAGAAATACATAAAATAGAGATAAGAAAAACAATAGAAAATAATCACAAGACTGAGAGTTGGTTCTTTAAAAGATATACTACGTTGATAAATCTTTAGCTAGAATGACCAGGAAAAACAGAGAGAGGATCTAAATAATTAAAATTATAAATGAAAGAGGAGACATAACTGATACCACAGACATACAAAGAATCATAAGAGATTACTATTAATAATTATATATCAACAAACTGGACAACCTAGAATAAATTGATAAATTCCTAGAAAAACACAACCTACCAACATGGAATCATAAATAGAATATCTGAGCAATTCAATAAGTAAGGAAATTGAATCAGTAATCAAAAACCTCCCAACAAAAAAAGCCTGGGACCAGATGATATCACAGGTAAATTTTAGAAAATATTTAAAGAAAAACTAATGCAAATTCTTTTCAAACTCTTCCAAAAAATTGAAAAAGAGAGAACATACACAAATTTATTTTTTGTGGGCAGTTTTACCCTGATACCAAAGTCAGGTAAGGACACTACAAGAAAACTACAAGCCAATATTCCTGATTAATATAGATGCAAAAATTCTCAACAAAATATTAGTAAATCAAATTCAACAGCACATTGAAAGGATCATACACCATGATCAAGTAAGATTTATCCCTCAGATGCAAGGATGGTTCAACACAAGCAAATCAATAAATGTGACACATGAAATCAATAGAATGAAAGATAAAAATCATATGATCATATCAATACATACAGAAAAACATTTGACAAAATTCAACATCCATTCATAATAAAATCTATCAACAAACTGGGTACTGAAGGAATATAACTCAACATAATAAAGGCCATATATGACAAACCCAGAACTAACATCTTACTCAGTGGTGAAATATTGAAAACTTTTCCTGTGATGAGAAACAAGACAAGGGAGTGCACTCTCATCACTCTTATTCAACATAGTACTGGAAATCCTAGCCAGAACTCTCAGGCAAGAAAAAGAAATGTCATCAGAATTGGAAAAGAAGAAGTAAAATTGTCTCTATTTGCAGATGACTTGATTTTTAATAGAATATCCTAATGATGTCATGAATAAATATTAGATCTAATCAACAAATTCAATAACGTTGAAGGATACAAAATCAATATAAAAACTGAATGCCGTGGTCTGGTTCAAGGTGGTGACATGAGAGGATCTTGAACCCATCTCCTCCCACAAACACACCAAATCTATAGCTACATATGGAACAACTCCCTCTAAAAAACCCTAAAAACTGGCTGAGTAACTCCTACACATCAGGCAAATAAGAGAAGTCCCACATTGAACTGGGTAGGAGAGGCTGGGACACAATCTCTCCATAAATCTCATCCCTGGTGTGGTGTCCACAGAGAACTCTAAATCTAGAGCTTCTCCCTGAGGAGTGAAGGGTTTGAAACTCACACTGGGCACCATCAATTTTTAAGACCTGCACCTAAGAGATGAGCCCCCAAAATATCTAGCATTAAAAATCAACAGGGTTTATGTCCACAAGGCCCATAAAACTACAGGGTCTGGGAAATGGCTCTTAAAAGGCTCACACACTTGGACTTATCCATTTCAGGGCCCAGCACAGAGGCAGCTGATCAAGGGGCACCTAGATTTTGTATGGGAGAGGCTCATTTGCATGTCTTGGAGCATCAGCCAGAGGGGCAGTCATCTGATTTAACACATATTTGGGTGCCTGCTGGGGTGCTCTCTGGGGACAGAGAATAGCTGGTGCCATCTTGGTGTGCTCCCTCTGTCTCTCTCCAGCCAGTAGTTGTCATCTTTTTGAAAATTTAAAACTCTAAGCTTTTTTCCTCTTTTTAATTCTTTTTTCTTTCCTGGTAGGCACCATCTCTCCTTCTGTCTTGCTCCAGCCAGTTTCTGCCATCTTTGAGCTCTCCCTTTGTTGGATTCCAGAACATCAGTATCTCCCAGAAGGGAGTTTTTGTACATGTAAGGTGCCCTGGTTATACATCCAGTGTCCCAGTTTTTGTGGCTGTCACCAAGGGATACATCTACATTGCTTGGCTCTTGTGGCCAGTGGAACTTACAATTGTGGTTCCCACATGACTGTAACCAATGAAGAAAGAATTCTTAAATGGCACTACCTTCAGGGCATAGCAAGAGGCAACAGATCCAGAAGTTCAGAGTTTCTATGAAAGAGGCCAATAGCTTATCATTGTAGCTGCAGCCAGAGGGGCAGGCTGTTAATTAAACACATATCTAAGGGCTGAATGTCATTCTTTCCAGAGACCTTGGAGGGCAGGCAAAAAATTTGACAACCTAGAAGAAGTGGATAAATTCCTAGAAACAAAAACCTACCAAGACTGAATCATGAAGAAATAGAAAATGTGAATAGAATGATTACTAGTAAGGAGATTGAATCAGTAATCAAGACCTCTCAGCAAACAAATGTCCAGGACTAAATGACTTCACTGGTGAAGTCTACCAGGCATTAAAAGAAAAATACCAATACTTCTCAAGTTCTTCCAAAAAATAGAAAAGGAAGGAACACTCCCAAACTCATTTTACAAGGCCAGCATTACACTGATGCCAAAACCAGACAGAGACACTGCAAGAGAAGACAATTATAGGCCAATTACTTTGATGAGCATAGATGAAGAAGTCCTCAACAAATTATTAGCAAACCAAATTCAACAGTACATTAAAATGATCATATAACATGATCAGGAGAGATTTATTCTAGAGGTGCAAGGATGCTTCAGCATCCATAGATCAATCAATGTAATATACCACGTTAACAAATGGAAGGATAAAAATCATATGATCATCTCAATAGATGCAGAAAAAGCATCTGATAAAATTCAACATTTATTTATGATAAAATCTCTCAACCAAGCGGGTATAGAGGGAATGTACCTAAACATAATAAAAGCCATAGATGACAAGCCAAAAGCTAACATCATACTCAATGGTGAAAAGCTAAAAGCTTTTTCTCCAAGATCAGAAAAAATACAAGATGCCCACTCTCACCACTTTTATTCAACATAATATTGGAAATCCTAGCCAGAACAAGCAGGAAAGAAAAAGAAATAAAAGGGATACAAATAGGAAAGGAAGAAGTAAAACTGTCACTATTTGCAGCTGGTGTATTATATATATATAAAACCCTAGAGACTCCACCAGAAACAGCTAGAACTAAAAAACAAATACAATAAAGTTGTAGGATACAAAATCAATGTAAAAAATTTGTTGCATTTCTTTATATGAATAACAAACTACCAAAGGAAAAATTAAGAAAACAATCCCATTTATAATTTCATTTAAAAAAGCCTAGAAACATTTTTTTTCTTTTTTGCTGAGGATGATTTGCCCTGAACTAACATCAATGCCAATTTTCCTCTATTTTTCAGTATGTGGGCCACCAGCACAGCATGGCCGCTAACAGAGTGGTGTAAGTCTGTGCCCGGGAACTGAACACAGGCCGCCAAAGCAGAGCACACTGAACTTAACCACTAGGCCACTGGGGCTGGTCCCTCTAGGGACATTTTTAATCAGGGAAGTGAAAGACCTGAACATTGAAAATTATATTGATGAAAGAATCTGAAGAAGATACAAATAAATGTAAAGATATTCCATACTCATTTATTGGAATAATTAATATTGTTAAAATGCCCATACTACCCAAAGTGTTCCACAGTCAATGCAAGTCCTATAAAATTTTCAATGGCATTTTTCACAGAAATAGAAAAAAACAATCCTAAAATTCATATGGAACCACAAAAGATCCTGAATAACCAAAGCAATCTTGAGAAAGAAGAACAAAGCAGGAGGTATCACATTCCTTGCTTTTAAACTATATTACAAAGCTATAGTAATCAACACACTATGGTTTTGACATAAAAACAGACACATAGATCAATGGAAAACAGACACATAGATCAATGGAACAGAATAGAGAGCCCCAAAATAAGCCCACGCATATATGTTCAATTAATTCATCACAAAGAAGGCAAGAATATACAATAGGGAAAGGGCATTCTCTTCAATAATGATTCTTGGAAAACTGGAAAGCCTCATGCAAAAGAATGAAACTGGGCCACTATCTCACACCATACACAAAAATTAACTCAAAAAGGATTAAAGACTTCAATGTAAGAGGTGAAACCATAAAACTCCTGGAAGAAAACATAAGTGGTAAGTTCATTGACATCAGTCTTGATGATTTTTTTTTTTTATTTCAAAGCAAGAGAAAGGCAACAGAGGTAAAAATAAACAAGTGGAATTATATCAAACTAAAAATGTGTGTGCAGAAAAGGAAACCATCAACAAAATAAAAAGGCTACCTAATGAATGGGAGAAAATATTTGCAAATCATCTATCTGATAAAGGGCTAATATCCAAAATATATTAAAAAACCTTTTATATAAAAACAATTCAATAGCAAAACCCCAAACAGTCTGATTAAAGAAGTGGGAAGACAATCTGAATAGACATTTTTCCAAGGAACACATACATATGTCCAACAGGTACATGAAAAGATGCTCAACATCACTAATCATCAGGGAAATGCAAATCAAAACCACAATGAAATATTACCTCACACCTGTTAGAATGGCTATTATCAAAAAGACAAGAAATAACAAGTGTTGGCTAGGATGTGGAGGAAAGGGAACTCATGTGTACTTTTGGTGGGAAAGTAATGTTGCAACCACTATGAAAAACTTTATTGAGGTTCCTCAAAAAATTGAAAATAGAACTACTGTATGATCCAACAATTCCACTTCCACATATTTAACTGAAAAAATTAAAACACTAATTCAAAAAGATATATTCACCCTCATGTTCATTGCAGCATTATTTACAATAACCAAGAAATGGAAACAACCTGAATGTCTATTGATGGATGAATGGATAAAGAAAATGTGGTATGTATGTGTGTGTGTGTGTGTGTGTGTGTGTGTGTGTGTGTGTATATACACACATGTATAAATATATATATACATATGTGTGTATATATATATATACACACACACATACACACACACAATAGAATATTATTCCATCATAAAAAAGAATGCAATCTTGCTATTTGTGACAACATTGTTGGACTTTGAAGGCATTATGGTAAGTGAAATAAATCAGACAAAGACAAATACCATATGATCTCATTATACATGGAAAAAAACCTGCAGCCATAGATACAGAGAACAGATTAATGGCTGCCAAAGGTGGGGGGTGGGGTGGGTTGGTGAAATGGGTGAAAAGAGTCAAGAGGTATAAATTTCTAGTTATGAAATAAGTCATGCAGATGTATGTACAGCATGATGACTATAGCTAATGATATTGTATTGCATATTTGAAAGTTGCTAACAGAGTAGATCTTAAAAATTCTTATCCCAAGAAAAAAATTTTTTGTAACTATGGCAATGGATATTAAGTAGACTTATTGTGGTGACCATTTCTCAATACACACAATCATCAAATCATTACATTGTACACATGAAACTAATATAATGTTATATGTCAATTATAGCTCAATTAAAAAATCAAGTGTTCGTGTACACTAGCAATAAGTAATCTGAAAAAGAAATAAAGAAAACAATACATTTCTAATAGCATCCAACACAATAAAATACTTGGGAATAAATTTAATCAAGGATATGAAGGCTTTGTCTTTCTTTACACCTGAGTAGTATTCCATTGTATACATATATCACATCTTCTTTATCCATTCATCCATTGATGGGGACTTGGGTTACTTCCATATCTTGGCTATTGTGAATAATGCTGCAATGAACATAGGGATGCATAAATCCCTTTGAATTGTTTATTTCATGTTCTTTTGATAAATATCCAATAATGGGATAGCTGAATCATATGGTATGTCTATTTTTAATTTTTTGAGAAATCTGCATACTGTTTTCCATAGTGGCTACACCAGTTTGTGTTCCCACCAGCAATTCCCTTTTCTCCACATCCTTTCCAACACTTCTTATTTCTTGTCTTGTTAATTATAGCCATTTTGACAGGTGTAAGGTGATATCTCATTGTAGTTTTGATTTGCCTTTCCCTAATAATTAGTGATGTTGAACATCTTTTCATATACTTGTTGGCCATCTGTATATCTTCTTTGGAAAAATGTTTGTTTATATCCTCTGCCCATGTTTTGATTGGGTTGTTCACTTTTTTGTTGTTGAGTTGTATGAGTTGCTTATATATTTTGGAAATTGATCCCTTGATGATTATATGATTTGCAAATATTTTCTCCCAGTTGGGGGGGTTGCCTGTTCCTTTTGTTCATGGTTTCCTTTGCCTTGCAGAAGCTTTTTGTTTGTTGTAGTCCCATTTGTTTCTTTTTTCTACTGTTTCCCTTGCATGAGTTGACATGGTATTTGAAAAATATTGCTAAGACCAATGTCAAATAGTGTACTGCCTATATTTTCTTCTAGGAGTTTTATGATTTCAGGCATTACATTCAAGTCTTTAATCCATTTTGAGTTAATTTTTGTATATGATGTAAGACAATGGTCTACTTTAATTCTTTTGCATGTGGCTGTCCAGTTTTCCCAACACCATTTATTGAAGAGATTTTCTTTTCTCCATTGTATGTTCTTGAATCCTTTGTCAAAGATTAGCTGTCTATAGATCTGTGGTTTTATTTCTGGGCTTTTAATTCTGTTCCATTGATCTGTGTGTCTGTTTTTCTGCAACACCATGCTGTTTTGATTACTATAGCTTTGTAGTATAATTTGATTTCAGGGAATGTGATACTTCCAACTTTGTTCTTTTTTCTCAAGATGGTTTCAGCTATTTGGGGTCTTTTGTTGTTCCATACAAATTTTAGGATTCTTTGTTCTATTTCCATGAAGAATGTCACTGGGATTCTGATTGGGATTGCATTGAATCTGTAGATCCCTTTAGGTAATTTGGACATTTATATATGCTATTCTTCCTATGCATGAACACGGAATATATTTCCATTTTTTCATGTCTTCTTCAATTTCTTTTAATAATGTCCTATAGTTTTCAGTGTATAGGTCTTTCACCTCTTTGGTTAAATTTTTTTCTACATATTTTATTCTTTTTGTTGCGATTGTAAATGGGACCATATTCTTGACTTCACTTTCTGCTCATTTGTTATTAGTGTATAGAAATGCAACTGATTTTTGTATATTGATTTTGTATCTGGCAACTTTACCATATTTTTTGGTTATGTCTAGTAGTTTTTTGGTGGATTCTTTAGAGTTTTCTAATAAAGAAACAATAGCAGTGCACAAACAGTAGCTTTAAAGTAGACACATAGGAAAAAGTTCATCATGAATACAATTTCCCTGGCTCAGTGAAGGTGGCTTGTGCAGGTGGCTATAAGATTTTGCTGAAAAGTTGTTATTGAGATTGCTGTTGGCCACCTGTTGGAGTAGAGTAGAAGTGAGCATTCTTTTACATTCACAAGGTAAAGTAACTTTTGCACTTGAAACAAAGAATATTTTCTACAGAATCTCTGGCATAACACAAATATTATGTAAGGCAGAAGTGATTTATTTACAAACAAATTCTAAGACATGGATAATTTAATACAGATGTTTTGTGTTTTAAGACTTCAAATGGTCAGTGAGAAGAATAGTGATTGCAAATACTTTGCCTATGTGACAAAAACATATTCCAATAAATGGAGAAAAAATTCATGCTATTCAAGTAGAAAAAACAGCTTATGCTTGAACAGGACCACCATAGTAAAATTCCTCATTGTCTGCATCCATTCAGCTTAAAGACCTTTCTTAGATCTAATTCCCAGACCCATAGTTCTCTGAAGCCATTTCTGTGCAACACTGAAACACCTATGCAATTCAGTTATTTTGTGGTTGATATCAAGTTGGGCTAACACAACCATATTACCATAACCATGCCTACCTCACAACCATGAGCTTTCAAGTGACATAATAACAAAAGCAATTACATTGATCTTTTAGTCATGTGAAGGTGAATTGGGTATCCTAATACTGTCTTTCTCCCTGGAGCTGGAAAAAGTAAAACTAAAACAGTGGAGATATAAGTGATATAGGATCCAAGGTAAGAGTAGAGTTTGACGTATGACAGGTAGGATTAATACATTTACGGTTCAGAGAGAATTTGACCCAGTAATTTTACTTCCAAGAATTTGTCTTACAGATATACTTTAAAATATGTAAAGTGACATATTTACAAGGATATCTATTGGCACATTCTTTGTAATAAGTTAAGCTTGGGAACAACTCAAATGTCCATCATTATGGAACCAGTTAAAGACATTTTAGTTCATCCACTCACTTGAATATTATACAACTGTTAAAAATGTGACATCTCTATAAGTATTAGTGTGAGGTGACCAATATATCATTAGATGAAAAAAACAAGATGCAGAGCTATGAATACAGTATGCTTCTATTTGTTATATATATATATGCCTTTAGCTTATAGTTTTGTTGTGTATGGACATACTGTCACTGAAATGATAAATAAGAAATCATTAACTTTGGTTACTTCTGGTAAGATGTAATCGGGAGCTGGAACCAAGAGAGGAAGAAAAACTTACTTTTCATTTTATATACTTTTTTACTTTCTAGATTTTGTGACATGTATCTATAAACATAGAAAAAATAATATATCTTTGGATGATTTTTTTTTCTGAAAAACAAGGACAAATAAGAAACAAACAGGTGAAATATGAAAGACTGTTTGCAGAAGTTGCCTCACTTAGCATATATTTTAATAAACAATAAGTAGAATAAAGCAAAATGAAGTGGCCAAACTGAAATTAAGAATTTAATACCAAATTATGATGGTTATGATGAATTTGTGATTTAGAAGTCTAAGAATAGAATGGACTTCTGGTTAAAGATGGTTTGAAGTGCAAAGGTAATTGCTTTCAGTACCACCCAAGTCTTTACTAAAATAAAATAATAGCAGTAGTAACAGGAATAATCCATTAACAATAAAGAGAATAAAAAAGATGGGACAATTTGATACATTAAACAGTAAGAGAAAGCCTCAACCTAGAAGATGGACTGAGAAAACTGAGAGGAAGTGGGTATTGATCTAGCAGAATGAACCCTGAAGAGGCTCTGGGCTCTGAATCTACAGAGGCCATGCATGGCAAGAGTGAGAAGTTGGTCTTTAAACAGGGAGACTAACTAAAGGGCTGTATAGGGCAATCAATTCTCCCTTTTGTTCTTTCCCCTCCTCCATCCTGAATTCAGATAGCAGGCAGCCCTGTATTTACTTCCAAAAAGAATAAATAGAAGGTTATTCTCTAAAGAAACTGATTAAAGTGCCTGGGAAAAACTGAGGTTTCTAACGTGGATGGTCTTGCACTAGAGTACACCCTCCTCATTCTAGTAGCTAAGGATCAAGTAGGCTGACAGCCTGCTCCATGTCTGCTCACTATAAATCAAAGCAGGCCAATTATATATTCCAATCCACACTTCCCCACCTCACTCAAATAGACCTAGTCAGAGAACAGAGCTACTTGCACAATAGAGAAGTAAATGCATATGAGCCCTTCTTTTGAAATTATAGACAGACAAGGGAGAAAAGCATTAGGCAATATAAACATTCAGAGGTGAGATAAACAAAAAACTAACCCTGGAGGAAACAGAGAAAACTCAATGAACAAAAGAAAAATTTATTTAAAAGAAAAGAAAAACTAGTTAACACAGTAGAAGCTCTCTTATCTAACTTCAACTTAGCTTGCCAGAATAACCAACATTAATCACACCCTCTGTAAAGCGTATTGATGGATGTTCACAGCACACTGCAGGCTACCCTATAGTTACTAGCTCCTTTCCACTTCCACCATTTTAGTAACATAAGCATATCAAGAGTCTTTTTGTTGATGTTGTTTTAAATTTATTCAAATCTGGTTTTGTCACTTGTACTTTACAATTGTAATTACATTATTTAATTAAACAGCATATAGAGAGTGATGTTAGTAAATGGTGGAATAGAAGTTTCCACCACTCTTTCCCTCATAAAAATATCAATTTGAACAACCATCCATGAAGGAAAACACCTTCACAAGAGGTTAGGAATCCAGGTGAGAGATCACGGTGTCTGGGTTGAGCACAGAAATAAGAAAAGGCACATTGAAGAGGGTAAGAAGGACAGTTTCACATTACTCATATCACCTCTCCCTCAAAGCTGTGCAACACAGCACAGAGAGGGATATTCTCTATATAGGGTAAGAAGAGTGAAGTGAGCACCCAACTTCACCATGGGCCTCAGTGCCAGTCTGGCAACTGCAGCTTCAGGCTGGCCCCTGCAGACCCAGGCTCCAGGTCTACCCCCATGATCCCTGGGCACAAGGACCCTACAATGGAACCCAGCACCAGGCTGGCCCCCACAGGCCCAAGACCAGACCTATTCACATGCACTTCAATGTGCAGACACAAACACAAGGCCACATGATCATAATCAGGGAAACATGACACCATGGTAGGAACTAAATAAAGCATCATAACTGATGCTGAAGAAATGGAGATCTACTAACAGCCTGACAAAGAATTCAAAATAAGTGTGTTAAAGAAGCTCAGTGAGGGGCTGCCTGGTGGTACAGCAGTTAAGTTTGCATGCTCCACTTTGGCAGCCTGGGGTTCATGGGTTCAGCTCCTGGGCATGGACTGACACACCACTTATCAAGCCATGCTGTGGTGGCATCCCACACCTAAAGTAGAGGAAGATGGGCACAGATGTTAGCTCAGGGCCAATCTTCCTCACTCACACACACAAAAATCTCAGTGAGCTACAACTGAGCACAGATAGACAATTAAATAAAATCAGGAAAACACTACATGAACAAAATGAGAAGTTCAACAAAGAGATAGAAACAATACAATGAACCAAACAGAAATTCTGGAGCTGAAAACCAGAATGACTGAACTGAAAAATTCCACAGAGATCTTCAATAAAAGACTCAATCAAGCAGAAGAAAGTATCAGAGAGCTCAAAGATAAATAATTTAAAATTCTCCATTCAGAGGAACAAGAAGAAAAGAATAAAAAACAGTGAGGAAGTCCTATGGGACTTATGATAAGCCATCAAAAGGGAAAATATATGCATTATTGGAGTCCCAAAAGGAGCAGAGAACTTATTTAATAAAATAATAACAGAATACTTCCCAAATCCAGAGAGAGAAATGAACATCCAGATCCATGAAGCTCAAAGAAACCCAAATAGATTAAACATAAAGAGATCTTCACCAAGACATATCACAATCAAATTCTCAAAAGGTAAAGACAAAGAGAAAATTTTGAAAGTAGCAAGAGAAAAGCCAATCGCCACATACTAGGAAACCTCTATAAGACTATCAGTGGAATTATCAGAAAATGTTGCCAGCCAGGAGAGAGTGGGATAATATATTCAAAGTGCTGAAGGAAAAAAATCCCTACAAATCAAGTATACCTTACCTGGCAAAGCTGTCCTTTAGAAACAAAGGAGAGTTAAAGACTTTCCTAGAGAAAGAAATGCTAAGGGAGTTTGTCATCACTGTACTTGCCTTACAAGAAATGCTAAAGGGAGCTCTTCAAATTGAAACAAAAGGACAAAAACATGTGAAAGTATAAAACTCACTGTTAAGCTAATATATAGTCAGATTCAAAATATCAAATACTGCAATGCTGGTATTTACATCAATATAACTCCAGTATAAAAGTTAAAAAATCAAAGTATTAAAAATAACTATAGCTACTATAATTTGTTAGTGAATTCACAACACAAGAAGATGTAAATTGTGACATCAATAACACAAAATGTGTGGAGAGAGAAAGTTAAAATATATAGTTTTTGTATGCAATCTAAGTTAAGTTATCAGCTTAAAATAGACTGTTACAACTATTAGATGTTTTAATAAGCCACATGGTAACCACAAAGAAAAAAACCTGTAGTCAATACACTAGTGAGAAAGAGAAAGGAATGAAAGCATCCCACCATGGAAAAAAATAATCAAATCATAAAGAAAGACTGCAAAAGAGGAAGAAATGAACTTCAAAACAGCCAGAAAATAATTAACAAAATGCCAACAGTAAGTCTTTAAATAGCATAATTATTTTTAAAGTAAATAGATTAAATCCTGTAACAATAGTCATAGAGTGGCTGAATGGGTGTTTAAAACAAACTATATCCAATGATATACTGCCTACAAGAGACTCACTTTAGTTTTAAGGATACACATAGGTTGAAAGTAAAGATATGGAAAGAGACAATCCATGTGAATAGAAATGAAAAGAGAGCAGAGTGGTTATATTTATATCAGAAAAAATAGACTTTGAGTCAAAACCTATCACAGGAGAGAAAGATGCATCAAAAAGAATAAAATACCTAGGAATAAATTTAACCCAGGAGGTGAAAGGTCTGTACACTGAAAACTATAAGACTTTAATAAAAGAAACTGAAGAAGACACAGATAAATGGAAAGATATTATATGCTCAAGGATTGGAAGTATTAGTATTGTTAATATACATACTAGCCAAAGCAATGTACAGATTTAATGCAATCCATATCAAAATTCCAATGACATTTTTCACTGAAACAGAACAAACAACCCTAAAATTGGTATACAGCCACAAAAGACCCCACATAACCAAAGCAATCATCAGAAAGACAAACAAAGCTGGAGGCATCAAAATTCCTGATTTCAAACTATATTACAAAGCTATAGTAATCAAAACAGTATGGTATTGGCATAAAAACAGACACATAGATCACTGGAGCAGAATAGACAGCCCAAAAGTAAACCCACACATAAATGGTCAATTAATTTATGACAAAGAAGCTAAGAATATACAATAGGGAAAGGACAGTATCTTTAATAAATGGTGTTGGAAAAACTGGACAGCCACATGCAAAGGAATGAAACAGGGCCATTATCTCATTCGATACACAAAATTCAACTCAAAATGGATTCAAAACTTGAATGTAAGACCTGAAGCCATAAAACTTCTAGAAGAAAACATAGGCTGTAAGCTCCTTAAGGACATTATGCTAAGTGACATAAATCAGTCAGAGAAAGATAAATACTTTATGATCTCACTTATATGTGGAATCTAAACAAAAAGTCCAAAGACTTTTTGGATTTGAAATCAAAAGCAAAGGCAACAAAAGCAAAAATAAACAAATGGGACTACATCAAACTAAAAAGCTTCTGAAAAGCAAAGAAAACCATCAACAAAATGAAAAGGCAACCTACTGAATGGGAGAAAACATTTGCAATTGATATTTTTGATAAGGGGTTAATATCCAAAATATATGAAGAACTCAAAAACAAAAAACCCCCAAACAATCCCATTAAAAACTGGGTGGAGAATCTCAACAGACATTTTTCTAAAGAAGTCATACAGATGACCAACAAGTATATGAATAGGTGATCATCATCACTAATCATCAGGGAAATGCAAATCCAAACCACAATGAGATATCTCCTCACACCTGTTAGAATGGCTATTATAAATAACACAAGAGATAAATGTTGGTGAGAATGTGGAGAAAAGGGAACACTTGCACACTGTTGGATTGAAATGTAAATTGCTGCAGCCACTATGGAAAACAGTATGGAGGGTCCTCAAAAAATTAAAAGTAGAGCTACGATATGATCCAGCAATTCCACTTCTGGATATTTATCTGAAGGTAAAAAAAAAAAACAAACACTAACTCAAAAAGACATCTGCATCCCCATGTTCATTGCAGTATTATTTATAATAGCCAAGACATGGAAACAACCTAAGTGCCTATCAATGGATGAATGAATAAAGAAAATATGATACACACATATATACACACATACTCACACACCATGGAATATTATCCAGCCTTAAAAAGAAGAAAATCCTGCCATTTGTGACAACATGGACGGACCTTAAGGACATTACGCTAAGTGAAATAAATCAGTCAGAGAAAGATAAATACTTTATGATCTCACTTATATGTGGAATCTAAAAAAAAAACTAACTCAGAAATACAGAGAACAGATTGGTGGTTGCCAGAGGCAGGGGGTGGAAGTGATAGAATAGGTGAAGACGTTCAAAAGGTACAAACTTCCAGTTATAAAATAAATGTCATGGGGATGCAATGTATAGCATGGTGACTATAGTTAATAATACTGTATTGCATATTTGAAAGCTGCTAAGACAGTATATCTTGAAAGTTCTCATCACAAGAAAAAAATTTGTCATTATGTGGTGATGGATGTAAAAAAAAGAGAAAAAGAGAATATATCAACCACCTCTAGGGTAATTAGAGTATGGGCAGAAAGAAGTAGTCCCCAGAAGAAAGGGTTGATGCTCAGCAGTTGGTTCCATGGTTTTAAACTACACCACAAAGTAAAAACTGCCATGCTGAATGAGACCTTCCCCTGCAGAGCCCCTTTTTAATACCTAAATTGAGGGAAGAAAACACAATTAAAAGTAATAATAAAGACTTTAATTTCAGAAATAATAGCAGTGTAAGTGTAAATAGGGAAAAAACAAGGCAAAAATCTGAATCTATATAATACTCCAGAAAAAGGATAATTAAAAGTATTATTTCATAATAATACACATGTGTATATACATGCCCTGTAGATATTAATATTTTCAAAAATTTCCCCTAATTTAGTTTTGAAATAGTCTATTTTCTGGCACATGAAATAGCTTGTTAAATAATTATACATGCCTGTTTGCATGCTTAATTATCAAGATGGATTTTTAAAAGACTCATTTTTGGTTCATTCAGTGGAAAACAATGAGTCAACTTGCTTTTACTATAAGAGAGTAATGAAATGTCATTTCTACTCCAGTGAAAACAACCAGTGGTTTTCAAAGGCATGTATGTTTTTGTAATTGAAAGAATACTGTCACATTTTTCTGTGATGACTTAAATTCCTCTTGTAAAGTTCAATATTTGTAAAATTTGGAGGAGAGAACTCTTCTTTTAAACTAAACTTATTTAGTCCATACTATTCTAAGCAAACCCCATCACTTAAACCAGTCTAACAGTGATGGGCAATTCTAATTGCCTTTCATTACTCAGGTCAATTGCAAAATAGGAATAAAATCAGAAATAGATGTTGCAAAATGAAGAATGTTTTCATTATAATGTTCTCTATGCCACTTCAAACATAAAAACCAACTATCTAGCACTTTAATATGAGGCATTATAAATAATAAATGACATACAATAGCTAGTAGACTCTATTCTGTATAAATATTATATGCAGTGACCTACTAATATATAAATATTCTATCATGAATTAAACAGAAGGAGGTAATTGTGGATAAAAGTCTATTTAAGTTTGTGGTTTTGTGTATTTTTGAAGTTTGGTCAAGTGGCCAAGTATGTTTATGGATTATACTTGTTTAAATTTATTTTTAAAAGTGAGGGAGAAAGAAGGTCATTATATAATGAGAAAGGTGTCAATTCATTAAAAGGATATAATGACTGTAAATATATGTGCACCAACATTAGAGCACCTAAATATATAAAGCAAATATTAACAGAAAGGAAGGAAGAAAGACATAGCAATACCAAAATAGTAGGGTATTACAATATCACACCTTTAACAATAGATAGATCATCCAGAGAGAAAATCTGTAAGGAAATAGCAGATTTGAACAATACCATAGACCAAATGGATGTAAATGATATATACAGAACATTCCATACACAGCAGCAGAATACACATTATTTTCAAGCACACACACAACATTCTTCAGGACAGATCGTAGGCCACAAAACAAGTCTTAAAAATTTAAGAAGATTGAAATTATATCAAGTATCTTTTTCCCACAATGGTATGGAACTAGAAATCAGTAATAGTTGAAAAATTGGAAAATTCACAAATATGTGGGAATTAAATAATACACTCCTGAATAACCAATTGGTCATAGAAGAAATCAAAAGGAAAAATAAAAAATATCCTGGAACAAACAACAATGGAAACATAACATACCAAACCATGTGAGATGCAGCAAAAGCAGTTTTAAACGTGGAGGCTTATAGTAATAAACATCTACACTAACGAAAAAAGAAATACCTCAAATAAACAACCTAATTTTACTCCACAAGGAACTAGAAAAAGAACAAACTAAGCCCAAAGTTAGCAGAAGGAAAGAAACAATAAAGATTAGAGGAGAAATAAATGAAATAGAGACCAGAAAAACAATAGAAAAGATCAACAAAACTAAGAGCTATTGTTTTTGAAAAGATAAATAAAATAGCTATTTAGCTGGGTTAAGAAAAATGAATGACAAATAAATAAAATCAGAAATGAAAGAAGAGATATGAATACAAAGGATTATAAAAGACTATAAGAACAATTATACACCAAGAAATTGAATAATCTAGAAGAAATGGATAAATTCCTAGAAAAATACAACCTACAAAAATGATTTCATGAATAGAAGTCTGAACAAAATGAGTAAGGAGATTGAATCAGCAATCAAAAACCTCCCAACAAAGCTAAACCCAGGATCTGATGACTTCGTTGGTTTTATCAAATATTTAAAGAAGAATTAATACCAATCCTTTTCAAACTCTTCCAAGAAATTGAAGAGGAGGGAACATTTCCAAACTCCTTTTATGAGGACAGCATTATCCTGATACCAAATTTAGGCAAGGACAGTACAGGAAAAGAAAATTACAGGCCAATATTCCTCATGAACATAGATGCCAAAATCCTCAACAAATTACTAGCAAACCAAATTCTACAGCACAGTAAAAGGATTAAACAACATGATCAAATGCGCTTTACTCCAGGATGCAAGGATGCTTCAACATACACAAATCAATAAATGTGATACACCACATTAACAGAATGAAAGATAAAAATTATACGATCATTTCAATTGATGCAGACAAAGCACTTGACAAAACTCAGCATCCTTTCATGATAAAAACTCTCAACAAATTATGTATAGAAGGAATGTATTTCAACATTGTAAAGGCCATATATGACAAGCCCACAGCTAACACCATTCTCAATGATGTGAAGCTGAAAGCTTTTCCACTAAAATCAGGAACAAGACAAGGATGCCAATGCACACCGCTTTTATTCAACATCATACTGGAAGTTCTAGCAGTTAGGCAAGAAAAAGAAACAAAGGTATCCTAATAGGAAAGGAAGAATTTAAATTGTTTCTGATTGCAGATGACATGTTCCTATATATAGAAAACTCTATAGACTCCACAAAAAAACTAAAAACTAATAAATTCAGTAAAGTTGCAGGATAAAAAAAAGAGACAAGTGGGATTGCATGAAACTAAAATCTTCTGCACAGCAAAGGAAACAATCAACAGAGTGAATAGACAACTTATGGAATGGGAGAAAACATTTGCAAAGCATACATCTGACAAGGGATTAATATCTATCCTATGTAAGGAATTCATACAACTCAACAGCAAGAAAATCTGATTTAAAAATAGGCTAAGAAACTGAATAGACATATCGCCAAAGAAAATGGCCAATAGGTACATAAAAAGGTGTTCAACATCACTAATATTCAGGGAAATGCAAGTCAAAACCACAATGAGATATCATCTCACCTGTTAGAATAGCTATTATCAAAAAGAGAAAAGATAAGTATTGGTGAGGGAACCCTTGTACACTGTTTGTAGTAATGTAAATTGGTACAGCTATTTTGGAAAACAGCATGCAGGTTCTTTTGAAAATTAAAAAGAGAACTACCAGATGATTCAGCAGTCTCACTTCTGGGTATATATCCAACAGAAATGAAATCAGTATCTTGAAGAGATATCTGCTATCTAATGTTCATTGCAGCATTATTCATAATAGCCAATATATGGAATTAACTTAAGTGCCCATCATTGATGAATGGATAAAAATCATGTGGTATACACATACAGTGGAACATTATTCAGCCTTAAAAAGGAAGGAAATATTATTTGCGACAGCATGGATACCCCTGAGGACTCCTGGGGACTAAGTGAAATAAGCCAGGCACAGAAAGACAAATACTTTATGATCTCACTTATATGTGGAATCTACAATGTTGAACTCATAGAATCAGAGAGTAGAATGGTGGTTACCAGAGGGCTAGTAGGTGAGGGAAATGGGGAGATGTTGGTCAACGGGTACAAATTTTCAGTTATACAGGATGAATAAGTTTTGGAGATCTAGTGTACAGCATGGTGACTACAGTTAATAATACTGTAAATGTATAGTTGCAATTTGCTAAGACAGTCAATGTTAAATGTTCTCACCACAAAAAAAAGTAACTATGCGGGGAGATGGATGTGTTACTTAGCTTGATTGTGGTAATCATTTCACAATGTATACATATATCAAAACATCAAGTAGTAAACCTTAAATATACACAATTTTTATCTGTCAATTATACTTTGATAAACCTGGAAAAGTTGAAAAATAAATATCAACAAATAGCACATATACTCATGAAATGTGCATGCAAAAAAGTGATTGATTTTATCAAAATTAATTTGAGAGTTTAGAATAGCAACTTGTTTTAAATTACCTATCAACCTAGTTGAGGGCAACACAGTTATAAAATATTAGAAAAAGTCATCAAAATATGAAATGATCTTGTACCTAGATTATTTCACAATTGCTATATTATTATTCCATTTAAATAAATGGAAACTTTATAACAATGCTGCATTAACAGTATAGTTTAGACAAGGAAGATAACAGAAAAATCTAATCAGCAGATCAATGTCCAAGGAAAAGACCTTTGCATCTACATCCAAAATGATGTGTGAATGTAAATTTGCTTTATATATTTTAACTTACAGGAATCAGAATAGCATCAGACTTCTAAGCAACACTGGCTACCTTCACTGGCAATTCCTTCAAAGTTCCTAAATAAAATAATTTTAAGCCTAGAGTTCTATAAACAGGTAAATCATAGCAACTTTAAATTTGATAACTTTAGATTAGTCTGACTAGATAAGTCTAGCACTGACCAAATTAGCAAACTGCAGGTATTACTAGGAAGAGCCCCTCAGTTGGCACTCATTCCTCCTACATTTTCTTCCTGTGTCCTTTCTCTTTCTTATGTAGCATCCCTCCTCACTTTGAGGTTCCCAGTTCCCTACAGCTTTCAAATAGAAAAATCACTGGAAAAATTAATCCACACAAAAATAATGATGCTGCAGAATATTACTCTTCCCAAGTGATTTAGGTATGGTATGGAAAAAGTATAGAATAGGTCTAGAAAAGAATGGTAATTCTGTGACTTCAAGGAAAGAATTTCTTTTGGGGATATTATAGATACAAAGAGACACAAATGGAGGAGATTTCTTCTCTGGAAATTCTCAATCTATTATTTAGAAAGCATTTAATTCAAGTATTGATGTTTGTTCTAGACAACACTCTGGGTGTAGGAATCTGCTCACCTTCACACTATTTACAATGTTGGAGGCATGTCCAGATATGTTTTTCTCAGTTAGGAATTTGAAGCTGGACTACCTACTTTGCTTTTGTGGACAATCTCCTGGGTTTGAAAGGAACCCACTTGGTCTCTGGTGTAGACTACCCACATTTTGCAACACATACTCTGTATTGCTCCTTCATTTTTTGCTGAAAGGTGTGAGGAAACTGAACTTTATCTAACCTTACTGAGGAGTAAGGTAAGGAGTAAGGTATTGAAGGCTGTCACTAATTGTATGTGCTAGATACACTGTCAGGGGCAACCATAAGAGGTACTGATAAAGAATTATGAAGAACAAAATGTCACAGTAGGCCTGATAAAGAATTATAAAAGAATAGAACCTCAGAGCAAGCCCAATAATGAATTATGAAAAACAGGATTGCAGAGTAAGCTCAATGTTACTACTGACATAATTGAAAATGTGCTGATTGTTTACTAAAAGTAGGATGATGTAAAACAAATGTAGCTTTGATTCCATACAAACAGAACTGAAAATCTACTACAACTCTGTAGTCATTTGCTGGCTACCTACATGTATTAAAGGTATTTGCCTTGCTCAGTAATAAACTTGGCTAATTTCATGTTTATGAATTGGCATGTCCCTTTGGGTCTCAATTTATTCCCCCAGTCCCCAGCAATTTGTCAGTGAGGATAGGATTTCTCAAGTAAGCCCTTTTCCTGAGTGAATTTCTTTGAGGAATTGTAGTCACCTTTGATCAGGTAAGGCACCCTGTTTGTCAAAAGTCTCCATTTGATTACTTTTGCTAAGTGGGATTGGGTTTCTAGGGAAAATTCCAAATCCTCACTGCAAATTATGAGTTATCATTGAACAAAATGGGTAATATTGGCTCAAAGTTCCCATCTTATTTGTTATTAGCTTTAATGGTGAAAAATATGGGAAGCCTAGAATGTTGTCAGCAGGTCTCTCTTAAAACACTTATTTCACTTTGCAATGTTTGGGATTGGTATACTTATAAAAACTCTAAAGAGAATTGGAGAAAGGTGGTCAAAAGGTACAAACTTCCCGTTACACCATAAGTAAGTACAGCATGATGACTATAGATAACACAATCGTATGATATATATAAAAGTTGTTAAGAGAGTAAATACTAAGAGTTCTCATCACAAGGAAATTTTTTTCCTTTTTTCCTTTCTCTTTTTATTGTATTCATATGAGATGATGGATGCAAACTAAACTTATTGCAGTAATCATTTCACAGTGTATGTAAGTCAAACCATTGTGCTGTACACCTTAAACTCATACAGTGATGTATGTCAATTACATCTCAATAAAACTGGAAAAATTAAAAACTCTGCTTTGTGATTGTCACATGAAGGCTCTTCGGAAGTGGACAAATTCTAAAATTCCATGGATTTTTAGAGCACCCAAAATTAATTATTGGTATCTCTGGGATGAATATTAGTAAGGAAATAAAGAAAAGAGTGAAGTAGATAGCCATAAAGAATGAATTAAGAAACTAGAGGAAATGATTAAGAAACTGAAAGCTCTTTCTCTTTCTCCAATTTCTCAACTTTCTCTGCTGTAGTTCTCTATATTTCCCTTCTACCCTTCTTTACCTCAATCTGGAAGCTGGGAGGAGGGGAGCAATGACCTCTTTAAATTGATGGTTCCCAGTGGCTATGGGATTAGGGGATGACTTCCCTTTGGAGGAGAGAGAATTGTCAGCCTTATTAGAGAGTCCTGAAAGGAGTACCGAAGTCATTATTTCCCTTCCCTCTAGACCAAACATGGAAAACAGAGTTAAGGAAGCAGAGATGTGTAAGAAGTGAGAACATGGTGTGTAGTAGGCTAAATAATGATTCCTCAAAGATGTCCACATCTTAATTCCTGGGACTGTGAACATATTACCTTACACAGCAAAAGAGAATTAAGGTTGAAGATAGAATTAAGGTTGCTAATCAGATGGAGATCTTGAGGAGGGGAAATTAATATAGATTATCTGGGTGGGCCTAGTGTAACTGCAGGGTTCTTATTGGTGGGAGGCAGAAGAATCAGAGAGAGATTTGAAGATACTATGCTCCTGGCTTTGAAATGGAGGAAGGGTCCATGAACCAAGGAATGCAGGTAGCCTCTAGAAGCTGGAAAAGGCAAGGAAACAGATTCTTCCTTAAAGCCTACAGAAGTAATGCAGCCCTGCCAACATACTGATTTTAACCTATTAAGATCAATTTTTCACTTCTCACCTTTAGAACTGTGAACTTATAAATTTGCATTGTTTTAAACCACTAAGTCCATGGTCATTTATTATAACAGCACTAGGAAACTAATGAGAGACTGTTCTGTAATGAAGTTATCAGGCTGGCTGGTTGTTGCCTTGGTAACTTGGAGGCAAAGGAATGAAAAAGGAGTCAGGCTACTAAATGGCAAAGTAGGAACTCAAACTAAAGTGCCATGCAAACCAACTCATTCTTCATCTCAGCATGAAGAAAATCAGTCCTATCTCTTCAGAGCCTTAGCGACTGAAACGCCTCCTAAAAGTTATCTAGGACTACTGGGAGGACCAGAATAGTAAGAGCTCATATGTCATTTCCCTAGCTGATATTATTCATCTTAAAAGTTCTTTTTCAGTGCTCCAGGAAGATCCACAAAAGTTTGCTGAGGTGCTCTGCAACCTGTTTTCAGTCTGCAGCCCTATACCTAGAGAGGTACACAGGATCCTGCATGGAGTGTTGTCCCCAGATAACTTTGCTCAACCAACAGAATAGAAAGTGATAATCCCCTCCCTTTCATCAGGGAGTGCCATGGTGTCAGGAAGTCAATGGTTTTCCTCTCCTGACAACTCAGGCTGTTCTTCATGCCTTGAAAACCTAATGTGAGGGATTGCTGATGGCAGTCCTTAAAGCCTGCCTGCAGAAGGTCATCTGGGAGAAGCTACATTGTTGCACAGAGAAGCTAGATGACCCCCCTGTTGATTTTCATTAGTAGTTCACTGAGGCATACTCTAAATGTATGGGGATGGACCCAGTGGTAGATCAGAACAGACCATCAGTCCTCTCCAATTTGTGGCAGCTTTTCTTCCCCCCTGGAATTCAAGCAAAAGTAAGGGAAAATGTAGTTGGATGGCAAGGACATAGTTTCTCAGGTATTGGCAGCAGCAACCAGTTTGGGGAAGATATGGAGAAATACAAAAAGACAAAAAGAAACTTAAGACTGCAGTGTTAGCTTCCTAGGTAAAGAAGCAAATCCTTTCTGGGGCCACCAACAAATAAGAGGGAACCTCCTAATAGAAAGTCAATATATCACTATTGTAAAAAGTCAGCATACCGGATAAAGGAATGGGAGCAAAAATTAAGGCAGATGCAAGGGATGCAATCTAATGCTGTAGCTCACCACCCAGGAAATCATTGGCAAATGGTACAAACTAATGATCAAATTTAACATAATAGGGGAACCTAGAAGCTGAGAGTGGGAGAGTCTTATGTGTCTTGCTTTAATTTTTCCCTGCCCTTTGCTTGTGGATGACTAGAGCCACATATTCTTCAATTTATACTGACCCTCTCATGACCAAGTCAGAAAAACATCCAAGTTGTTAGTACCTCCAGACACCTTTCTATCTGCTCTTTCTCCTCTGAGTTTCCCATGGAAATAAGCCCTCTGTTTGAGAAACATGCCTTTCTCTTGTTTTCTGATGCTCCTGTTAACCTGTTCAGAAAGGATCTGATGTGTAAACTAAGGGCTATCATATTTTGTACTCCAGGTGGAGTGTTTTTAAGGCTCCTGGGAGGCATGGCATCTAAGTTGGTAAATATAGGCCTTCTGAAACAAAAGAGTGACAGGAGAAAGTGACAGTCTCACCATATGCCAAAAAGTCACTCAGAGTTACAGGAAAAAAAATCATCATTATGGATTTTAGGAACAAATTATATGGGTATAGTAAGAGATTGATTCCATTGTTATAGCTTACAATGAAGAAAAAAACATGGCTACATGTACAAAACCACAGCCATGTGTAAAACAATCTCTCTTTCTAGCTTAAACACAAGGAGTAGATCCTGTATTGGAAGAACTAGAATAATGGGGCATAATAATGAATGTGCATTCACCTTTTAGTGTTCCCATATTACCTGGGAGAAAAGAAAGAAAATTTGACAAAGGAAGGTCAACCTATTTATAGATTTATTCAAGAAAAGTAAGTTTGTGATCTCTCTGACACATGTGGTATCCAACTCTGCTACTGTCTTATGTACTTGCATAAGGTAAATATTTTTTTTGATAATAGAATTACATTCAGCTTTCTTTACTGTACATTTAGCCAATAAATCAAGGTTCCTATTTGAATTAACCAAAGGAGGTGTTCAATATTTCTGGTAATGGATCCCTCAGGGATTCAAATATGCACCTATTACATTCTGCAGGCATTTACAAGTGAACTTATAGAATTTTTCCACCTTGATGTCCATATTAATCCAATATGTGGATGATTTTTGATAGCTGCTAACACTTTACAAGCTAGTAAAGAAGATACTTTAGCATTAATAACATTTTTTGTCTCCCAAGGACATAGGGTTTTCCTAGATAAATTGCAATACGTGTATTGTCAAACTGAAGGTGAGTAATTGGGATATTTTTTACCAACTGATAGATGAAAAATAGTTCCATTCCAAAGTCAGCCTATTTTACAAATGAAGCACAAGAAAAACCTGTGCCAATTGTGGCTATTGGTTGGGCATTACAGGCAATGAATGTCTGCCTTTTCTGAAAAGGTCAAGCATCTCACTGAGATGTTACATGAATCTGTATCATGGTCAAAAGAAGCTGAAGAAGCCTTTCAAATTTTTAAGGTAACTATTGTTTCCCCACTATATCAGGCCAACATTGATAAAGTTACTCCATCTTTTCTGTCATGAGAATAAGGGAGCTGCTAGTGTGCTTACTCAAAAATTAGGCCCTGGTATAGGGCTTACTTTTCTGTATTATCAGATTTTGTTGCTCTGGGGATGCCAGGGTGTTTATGAACTGTAGAAGCAGCCACAATCTTGATTGAAAAGTTTCAGGCTTTTACTCTGGGACATTTCACTTACTTACATGTACCTTTTGCTGTTACTGCTATTCAGAAGACACAATATTGTCAGTATGCTACCAGACTAGCCTTATTGTCTATGCTAATGTTATTCTAGGTGGTGTAATTTTTTGAACACAGTTACTCTGTTGCCAAATACTGACCAAATAGGTGAACATGACTGCTGCACAGTTATAGAAGATGTTTGACCTTAATCTGATTTATCTGATGTTCCTCTTCCCAATTCTGAATAATATTATTCACTTATGGACTTTGTGGAGAGACATACAAGGAAATATAAAAGCATTTCATGTAACAGTCAGCCCTCATGACATTTTAGGGGCTTCTGCTCTCTGAAACATAAAATCAGACAAAAGAGTAGAATTAATAGCTGTTACATAAACCATTGGTTTAGGTACCAGTCTTAAAGGGATTATCTATGCTGACAGTGAACATGTATTTTGAGTCTGTCATAATACATGCTAAACTAGAAAGAATAGAAGTTTCAAATGTCATTTGTAATTAAAATGGAAAACTACTGATTTATTAGAGTCATTGCAACTTCTCCAACAGATTTCTGCAATTTCTTCTAGAGCTCATACTATACATCAATATGAAATATTTAAAGGAAGTTAATTTGCAGACCAAGCCATGAAAAGTACTATCAAGTTTTGTAAAGAAGAAACTGAAGCCCCATTGCTTCTATCCAGGGAGTCCTATTCAAAGTTTCGGAAATATGCAATTCCCCAAGAATTAGAAACTTGGAATTTATGGAGGCTTAAGAATACTGCCAGAGGAATATGTAAACTAATAGCTGGGCTATCCCTATCTCCCTGTTGTTGTATGCTTGGGTGGCTTTGAAATGTCACCAATGAATTTATTCAAAAACAGGCATGCATTGAAAACAGGAATCCTAACACACTTGTAATAAAAATCAAATAATTTAGGAAATAATTAGAAAGTGTGTTTATCAGAAAAATTCCTTACAGGAAACACCTAAGGTAATTTAAGGAAGCCCATTGAGGACAATGTTACCTGGAACTTGGTGACAAATGGACTTTATAGAGCTTCCACCATCAGAAAGAAAGATATATTGTTTAGTAATGGTGTGTATGATATCTGGATTGCCAGAAGTGTTCCTACTGGCTAAAGCAGATGCTCAAATGCTGATCAAAGCCATACTGAATTTTAGCATTTCAACCTTTGGAACTCTTGAACATTGAAAATCCAATAAGAAACTTATTTTGTTTCAATGGTAATTCAGGGGCTCTGTAAAACTCTACAAATACCATTAACTTACAATAATTCATATCATCCCCTGTCTTCTGGAAAAATAGAAAAAAAATAAACTGTACTCTAAAGAATTCTTTGGCTAAATCATATTAAGCTTTACCATTGCTTCTATTAAAATGAAGGTCATGGTATTTCTCCCTTGGTATTAATTGTTGGAAGGTCTATTAATTGAAGATCTGTTATCTGTGACAATGGAAAATATTCATGATCAGATACAATACTTAAATGGTTTGCTTGTTTCCATAGGCTTATTAGGCCCATTTGACCATTGGGTGGTCAAATGCTGAAAAATCCCCCTGAGGAGGTGTGTCAGTTATCAATATTTACCAGGAGATCAAACCTATATCGAAGTGTTCCAACCATGGACTGGATAGTCACTGCTCTGGGAAGGACCCTACCAGGTACTGCTGGTCACTCACACTCCTATCAAAATGAAGGAGAAATCCAAATAGATACATGCTTCAGATGTGAGACTGGAACCTATGAATCTATGACTGACTAGGCTATAACTTCCATTAAAGACCTTAAATTCTTTAGACAGTAACTTACAATAATTTGCAAGCTACAGAGAAGAGATTCTCTAATGAACAGACAGCAGGAGAGGTAGATTTTAAAATTAGTTTTTTTAAAGTTCTCTTCTATATTATTAAATTAGTTATATTAGTTAATCATGGAATGATTTATATATTTATTATTATATCCATTATAATTTTGATACTTATTTTATTTCATACTGGTTTATACAAAGTTGAACATGGAGCTTATAGTATTATTCTAATTTTAAAAAGAAATATGTCAACCTCATACAATTTTGTTTCATTAAAAATTGTTCTGAATATGGCTGAAGTCCTGAGAAATCCATTTCTTTGTCAACAATGCTTCAGACTCACAAATCGGACGGTTTACATTTAGGAAAAATGAAAAACTTCAAATCCTTCCACAGATAGAAATAAATATTACCCAAATATTAAACAATACAATCTTAAATAGCTTCAATTAATCTTAAATATTGCCACCTATTGTGTTATAAAATACAATGATTAGAGGAATTTTTAACCAATAGAACTGAATATACTCAAATTGAAAGCTCCCAAGCAATAGCACAGGACTCTAACTGCTCTCTTTTATATCTGTAGGATGTGACAAAACTGAAGATAGATATAAATATGAGGAACAAATATCTCAGCCTAAATGGTGGTGTTGGTTTCTCTAAAAGGCCTGAAATCATCCATAAAAATGAGCCTACCCTGTTTAGAACCTGGCGATCTCCAGTCCCCATAATTTAGGCCCCTAGGATAACTAAATGGATTATATCTCTTCATATGACTGTTGCTAATGTGAGTCAATTCAATTTGGCTTATATAAAATGGGATTTACAATTCACGGAAAAATCTTACAGAGAGGCAAAAATAGGGTCATATTTGAACTAAAAGAAATTTATGAAATAATATATTGAGGGAATAGGAACTGGGAATGGTATTGCAAACTTTTTTTTCAGCTTTGAGATGTAATTGACATATAACATGTGTAAATTTAAAGTGTACAATGTGTTGATTTGATACACATATATTGCAAAATGATTACAACCATTGCTCTAGCTAACACCTCTATTATGACACAAAATTACCATTTTGTTTTTGTGCTAAGAACATTGAAGATCTATTCTCTTAGCCACTTTCAAATATATAATACAGAATTATTAACTATAACCACCATGCTGTACATTAGATTCCCAGAACTAACTCATCCTGTATAACTAAAAATTTGCACCCATTGACCAACATCTCCTCATTTCCTCCCCTCCCCCAGCCCATGGTAACCACCACTCTCTATGAGTTTGGCTTCTTTAGATTACACATATAAGTGACATTATACAGTGCTTGTCTTTCTCTGTCTGACTTATTTCACTTAGCTTAATGCCCTCAAGTTTTATCCATGTTGTCACAAATAGCAGGATTTCCTTCTTTCTCACAGCTGAATAATATTCCATTGCATACATATAACACATTTTAATCCATTCATTCCTGGACAGACACTGAGGTTATTTCCATATCTTGTTTATTGTGAATAATGCTGCAATGTACATGGGAGTGCAGATATCTCTCCAAGATCCTATTCTCAATTCCTTCAGTTCGATCCCCAGATGTGAGATTGCTGGATAATATGGAATTCTATCTTAACTTTTGGAGGAACCTCCACATTACTTTCCATAGTGCCTGTACCAATTTACATTCCCAACAGTGCACAAGAGTTACCTATTACCCACATCCTTGCCAACGGTTGTGATCTTTTGTTTTTTTGATAATAGCCACTTTAATAGGTGTGAGGTGACATCTCACTGTGGTTTTGCTTTGCATTTCCCTGATAATTAATGATGCTGAGCACTTTTTCATGTACCTGTTGACCATTTGTATGTCTTCTTTGGAAAAATGTCTATTTAGTTCCTCTGTCCATTTTTAAAATTGGATGGTTGGTTTTTTTGGAATTGAGTTTTATAAGTTCCTTATATATTTTTGTTATTAACCCCTTATCAGATATATGATTTGCAAACATTTGAATTACTATAGCTTTGTAGCGTACTTAGAAATCAGGAAGTGGGATGTCTTCAGCTTTCTTCTTCGCAGGATTACATTGGCTATTTAGGGTCATTTGTGATTCATACAAACTGTGGGATGCCATTGGAATTTTGACAGGGATTGTTTGACTCTACAGATTGCTTTTGATAGTAAGCACATTTTAATAATATTAAATCTTTGGATATATGATCATGGAATATCTTTCCATTTGTTTGTATCTTCTTCAATTTCTTTCATCAAAGTCTTGTAATATTCAGTGTACTCCACTCCTTGATTAAATTTATTCCTAAGTATTTTATTGTTTTGGGTGCTATTCTGAATGGGGTTGGTTAATAATTTCTTTTTCAGATGTTTCATTGTTATTGTATAGAAACACAACTAATTTCTGTATGTTGACCTTATACACTACAACTTTGCTGAATTCACTGATTAGTTCTAACATTTTGTTAACGGACTCTTTAGTCTTTTCTATATATAAGAGCATATCATCTGCAAACAAATAGAATTTTATTTCCTCCTTTCTGATTTGGATGCTTTTTATTTTTTTTCTTGCTTGATTGCTCCGGTTATGACTTCCAGTACTATGTTTAATAGGAGTAGTGAGAGTGCACATCCTTGTCTTGTTCCTCATCTTAGAGAAAAAGCTTTCACTCCTTCACCATTAAATATATTAGATATGGGTTTGTCATATATGGTCTTTATTATGTTGAGTTACATTACGTCTATACTCATTTTGTTGAGCGTTTTTATCATGAAAGGATGTATTTTTTTCAAATGCTTTCTTTGCATCTATTTCTTTGCATCTATTGACAGCATCATATGATTTTCATCTTTCATTCTATGAATATGATGCATTACACTTATTGATTTGCATATGTTAACCATTCTTGCATTCCAGGGATGAATCTCACTTAATCATGATGTATGATCCTTTCAATGTGCTTTTGAATTTAATTTGTTAATATTTTCTTGACAATTTTCACATCTATATTCATCAGGGATATTGTTCTGTAGTTTTCTTGTAGTCTCCTTATCTGGCTTTGATATCAGGATAATGCTGGCCTCATAAAATGAGTTTGAGAGTGTTCTCTCCTCTTCAATTTTTTTGGAAGAATTTGAGAAGGATTGGCATTAATTCTTCTTTAATTGTTTGGCAGAATTCACCAGTGAAACCATCTGGTCTGGGGCTTTTCTTTGTTGTGAGCCTTTCAATTGCTGATTTAATCTCCTTGCTCATTATTGGTCTGTTCAGATTTTCCATTTATACATAATTCAGTCATGGTAGGTTGAACGTTTCTACAAATTTAACCATTTCTTCTTCTTTATCCAATTTGTTGATGTATAATTATTGATAATAGTCTTTTATGATCTTTGTATTTCTGTGGTAACACAAATAATGTCACCTCTTCCATTTCTGATTTTATTTATTTGCATCATCTTTTTGTCAGTCTAGCTAAAGTTTTGTTGATTTTGTTTGTCTGTTCAAAACACCAGCTCTTCATTGATTTTTCTGTTTTTCTGGTCTCCATTTATTTCTGCTCTGATCTTTGTTACTGACTTCCTTCTGCTAACTTTGGGCTTAGTTTGTTCTTTTTCTAGTTCCTTGAGGGGCAAAGTTAGGTTGTTTATCTGCGGTTATTTTTTTCTTAATGTAGGTTTTTATTGCTGTAAACTGCACTCTTAGAACTGCTTTTGCTAAATCCCATAGGATTTGGTATATTGTGCTTCTATTTTTGTTTGAATATATTTTTCAATTTCTCTTTTGATTTCTTCTTGGACTCATTGGTTGTTCAAGAGTTTGTTGTTTAATTTCCACAAATATGTGAATTGTTCAGCTTTTCTCTTCTTATTGTTTTCTAATTTCATATCATTTTTGTTAGAAAAGATACTTGGTATGATTTCAATCTTTTTATTATTGCTAAGACTTGTTTTGTGATGCATCATATGATTTATACTAGAAAATGTTACTTGTATACTTGAGAAGAACGTGTGTTCTGCTGCTATTGAATGGAATGTTTAGTATGTCTGTCAGGTCCATTTGGGCTAAGGTATAGTTCAAGTCCAACTTTCCTTTCTCAATCATCCAGCCATTCTATGTCATTTGATTGGATAATTCAATCCATTTATATTTAGAGTAGTTACTGTTATATAAGGGCTTATGAATGCCATCTTATATGTGTTTTCTGGATGTTTTGTAGTTCCCTTATTCCTTTGTTTCTCTCTTACTGCCTTCCTTTGTGAACTGATGTTTTTTCATAGGGATATTGTTTGATTCCTTTCTATCTGTTTTGTGATCCTACTATAGATTTTTGCTTTGTGGTTATCATGAGGCTTACATAAGAATCTTATATACATATATATATCAATTTTACACTGATAACAATTTACCTGAAGGGTAACTTTGATGGATAAACTGTTCTTGGCTAGCAGTTTCTTTCTTTCAGCACTTCGAATGTATCATCCTATTCTCTCTGGTCTTCAAGATTACTGCTGAGAAATCTGCTAATAGCTTCATGGGGTTCCCTTGTATGAGAGAATTTCTTTTCTCTTGTTCTTTTAAAATTGTCTTTTTGTCTCAGATTTTAGACAGTTTTATTATAATGTGTCTTGGAGAAGATCATTTTGAGTTAACCTATTAGCTTCATGAACTTGGATGACCAAATCTCTTGCCAGGTTTGGGAAGTTTGCAGCCATTATTTATTTAAATAAATAACTTTTCTATCCTTTTCCCCTCTCTTCTCCTTCTTGGACTCCAATGATGTGTACACTGTTTCTTAATGGGGTCCCATAAGTCCTGTGGGCTTTCTGCATTCTTTTTTGTTCTTTTTTATTTTTGCTCCTCTGATTGGATAATTTCAATTGATCTGTCTTCTAGTCACTTATTCTTTCTTATGCTTGGTCAAGTTAGTTTTTGAACCTCTACACTGATTTCTTCCATTCAGTCATTGTATTCTTCAGTTCCAAATTTTTGTTTGCTTCTTTTTCATATTTTCTATCTTTTATGAACTTCTCATTTTGTTCTAGTATTGTATTCCTGATATCGTTAAATTGTTTATCTGTGTTATCTTGTAGTTCTCTGAGCATCTTTTGAGCAATTATATTGATTTCTTTGTTGGGAAATTCCTTGATCTCCATTTCTTTGGGGAAAGTTACTGGTGATTTATTGCATTCCTTTGATGGAGTCGTATTTCCCTGATTCTACATACTCCCTATAGCCTCGCATTGGCGCCTGTATATTTGAAGAAGCAGTCACCTCTTCTAGACTTTATGGACCAACTTTGGTAAGGAAAGACCTTCACATATGGGTAGGGGCAAGCTGGAGCATACTGTGATCCCAGGTCTAGTGGTGCAGGGCAAATGTGTGGTCATGTGGCAGCACTGTCTGGAGGAGCATGATGTCTCCTCAGCTCAGGACACTGTGGTCCACAGCATTGGCAATGTTATGATCCTTGGCAAGCAGTGTTGTGGGTCTTCAGTGGCTGCAAGGGCTGTTGGGGTCCTCATTGGTACCTCTGTGTCCAGTGGCTGAGAACCAGGGCAAACAGTGGTGGTGGTGAGAGCCAGTGGTGTGCACACACTTGGCTGTGGCACTAGTTGCAGATGTCTGTGTAGTGATAGGGGCTGGTTGCAGACACACATGTAGTGGTGGTGGCCAGGGCAGGCAGCTAGGGCTGGGGCCAACTATGGACTCACTGGCAGCTGTGGGGGCCCTGTCTGTCAGCATTCACTACTGTGATTTCTGTGTCTTAGCCTGCATGCACAGAAGTAAAGGCTAGTGATGGGGGGCAGTGGGCCAGCAGCATGCAGGTGCAAAGCTGGAGGGGCTATCTGCTTGTGAACAGAGTGGTGCAGGTCAGTAACAGAAAACAGCTTGATTTGGTCCCACAAGCAGCTTCAGGGGCCCTGGTTGTTGGTGTGCTCTCCTGTGGCTGCACAGTCTCCCCCTAGGCATATACACTGCAATAGGGTCTGATGATGTGCATCAAGCTAGCAACGTGTAAGTGCATAGCTGGAGGGGCTAATCCTGAGGACACACACAGGAATGGGTCAGTCATGGGGGTCTTGGCTGGTTTATTGTACTTGTGCAGCTGCAGAGGCCTGGACTACCTGCTGGGGCCATTCCCAGGCTCTGGTGGAGGGAAGGAGGTAAGAGGAAGGGAATTAAGTACCTGGCATCAGCAAACATGAATATCTAGTTGTGAAAGCTGGTGAAATCTTCAGAGGGTCTGTGGCAGCTGTGCTGGCTGTTGGTTTCTTCAGTGGCAAAATCTGAATTTGACTTCAGAGTAGGTCACTGTGAACCATGATTGCTCTCGCTATATGGATGCTCTGATAACCCTTGCTTTTCTTCCTTGTTCCTAGCTGTCTTTATACATCTCAGCATTGCCAGTATGGGTGGGGTGAAACTGAAGTGAGATCTTTGAATGGTGCCTCAAGAGGCTGGGGAAGATGGTTGCCCACCCTGATCTTCCTTTCCTGGTAAGGAGAGCTCTTTCTAACTGGAAAGTTCCCTCTTGGCACTGAGAAATTCTGGCTTGGGAAATGGGATGATGCAGACAAAATGAACCTGTCTTCCTTCTCTTTTGTGCAGTTATTCTCAGATTTTTTGTTCCATTGTGTTGCTAAAGTTTCTAAAGTGGATTCCACAGCTCTCCCAGAGCTGTTTTTGTTCATGGATAGCTGTCTAATTGTTGATATTTGTGGAAAGAGGGAAGCTAGGATTTTCTACTTTGCCATTTTGGGGATGTCACTCCATGAAATATCACAAACTCTTATGATATAGAAATTTTAACAAATTGAAGCAGCAAGAGAAAAACAACTTTTTATGTACAAGGGAATCCCCATTAGACTATCAGTAGATTTTTCAGCAGAAATTTTGCAGGTCTAAGGAGAGTGGCACAATTTATACAAAGTGCTGAAAGAAAAACAATTGAAACCAAGAATACTCTACCTGGCAAAGTTGTCATTCAGAATTGAAGAAAAAATAAAGAATGTTCTACACAAACAAAAGCTAAAGGAGTTTATCATCACTAAACCAATATTACAAGGAATGTTAAAGGGACTTCTTTAAGCTGAAAAGAAAGGGTGCTAATTAGTAACAGGAAAGCATATAAAAGTATAAATCTCATTGGTAAATGTAAATATATAAAAAGGTGGTGAATTAATCACTTATAAAGCCAGCATGAAGGTTAAAAGACAAAAGTAGTCAAAAGAGCTGTAACTAAAACAATTGGTTAAGGTATACACAAGATAAAAAGACGTGAAACATGACATCAAAAGTATAAAAGATGGAGGGAAATAGTAAAAATGTAGAGCTTTAGAATGGGTTCAAACTTGTTAAGTTAAAATATACTGCTATAAATAAAAGTCGTTATATGTAATTCTCTCAGTAATTACAAAGCAAAACCTTGTAGTAGATACACAAAAAATAAGGAGATAGGAATCTAAACATACCACTAAAGAAAGTCATCAAACCATGAACAAAGAGAAGAAGAAAGGAGCAGAGAGGAACTACAAAAACAACCAGAAAACAATTGACAAAATGGCAATAAACATACACCTATCAACAATTACTTTAAATGAAAATAGACTAAATTCACCAATCAAAAGACATAGAGTGGCTGAATGGATAAAAAAACAAGACCCATCCATTGTTGCCTATAAGAGACCCACTTCAGATGTAAAGATGCACACAGATGGGAACTGAAGGGATGGAAAAGAATATTTCATGCACACAGAAACCAAAGAAAGTTGGAGTGGGTGTACTTACATCAGACAAAATAAACTTTGAAACAAAGACTGTAGTAAGAGACAAAAATGACATTACATAATGATAAAAGTAGTCAATCCAAGAAGAGGATATAACATATGTAAATATTTATGTACCCAACATAGGAGCATCTAAACATATAAAGCAAATAAAAGAGATCTAAAGGGAGAAATAGATAAAAATACAATACTGGGGCACTTTAATGCCCCACTTATATCAATGGATGACCCAGACAGATTAATCAATAAGGAAACATCAGCCTTAATGACATGTTAGACCAGATGGACTTAACAGATATATACAGAACATTCCATCCAAAGGCAGTAGAATACACATTCATTCCAAGTGCACATCTAACATTCTTCAGGATAGATTATATGTTAGGTCACAAAACAAGACTTAATACATGTAAGAAGACTGAAGTCATATCAAGTATGTTTTCCAACCACAATGGTATAAAACTGGAAATCAATTACAGGAAGAAAACCACAAAATTCACAAATATGTGGAGATTAAACATGCTGATTCCAGGTGAAGATGGTGGCATAGGCAGACTCTGAACTCCTCCTCCCACAGACAGAGCAGGTTTATAATGAATCTTGGAAAAATTATGCTCAGAGAGAACTGAAAATGGGATAAGAGGAACCCCTGCAACAAATGACAGGCCTAACTGAGGTGGAAGAATCGGAAATTCCCTTCTGGAGAGAAAAAATGGCACCACCACAACCCACAACACTTCACAGCCACCCAGGAACAATCCAAAGGTATGCAGCCTTGCCTGGAGGAGGGGGACACCTGAGCCAAGGAGCATTGCTGCTATTGGAATTTTTTGGACCCAGCACAACTGAGATGAGTGTCACAATATCTGGCTTTGCTGGCTACTAACAACAACAGGGAATACCACCAGAAAAGCTGGGACACAAAGAAATTAAAGCTGCTCTTAAAGGGCCCAGACACAAATTCACCCATTTTGGAAAGCAACCTAAAATCACTAGAAAGGAAGTTGCACAGTCCTTTGGTGAAAAATGACTCACTTGATTCACTCTGGGTGCATCTTGGTGAGAGGTGAGACCTCCCAAAGAACTGGGACATTGGTGCTGGCCATTGTTGTGACCTGGTGTGGCCATGCTGACACAGACACTGGCAGATGCCATTAGAGTTCTCCCTATGGCCTGCTAGCCTTGGGTCTGCACCATCCTCTAGAGAACTGATTTAATCCAGCACAGCTAAGGAAAGCAGCCTGCACTAGGGACTGGCCCCACCCAACAACAAGCCCTCAGGCAACTTCTGGGCCTGCATAAAAGAGCTGCCTGGATTCTCTGCAGCCTGGCAAGTGAGTCCACCTTTGTGGGGCAGGGCAAGCCCAAGGAGTGCCTTGGAGTGATGGGGTCCACTTTATTTTTTTACCATTTTTTATTGATGTCTTAATAGTTTATAACACTGTGGGGTTTTAGTTGTACATTTTTGTTTGTCCATCACCTTGTGGATGTAACCCTTCACCCCTTGTGCCCACCCCCCACACTCCTTCCCCTTGGTAACCACCAATCCATTCTCTCTGTCTGTGTGTTCACTTATATTCCATATATGAGTTCATACAGTGTCTGTCCTTCTCTCTCTGCCTTATTTCACTTAACATAATACCCTCTAGGTCCATCCATGTTGTTGCAAATGGGACAATTGTGTCTTTTCTTATGGCTGAGTAGTATTCCATTGTATGTATATACCACATCTTCTTTAACCAATCATCAGTTGAGGGACACTTGGGATGTTTGTACTTCTTGGCTATAGTGAATAATGCTGCAATGAACATAGGGGTGCATACGGCTCTTGTGATGGTTGATTTCATGTCCATTGGGTAGATGCCCAAGAGTAGGATTGCTGGATCATACGGTGGGTCATAATTTTTTGAGCACTCTCCATACTGTTTTCCATAGAGGCTGCACCAGTTTGCATTCCCACCAGCAGTGAATGAGGGTCCCCGTTTCTCCACAACCTATCCAGCATTTGTTGTTCTTTGTCTTGGTGATTATAGCCATTCTAACGGGAGTAAGGTGATAGCTTAGTGTAGTTTTGATTTGCAATTCCCTGATGATTAGTGATGTTGAACATCTTTTCATGTGTCTATTGGCCATCTGTATTTCTTCCTTGGAAAAATGTCTGTTCATATCCTCTGCCCATTTTTTGATCGGGTTGTTTGTTTTCTTGTTGCTCAGTTGTATGAGATCTTTATATATTACTGAGATTAATCCCTTGTCGGACAAACGATTTGCAAATATTTTCTCCCAGCTGGTGGGTTGTTTATTCATTTTGATCCTGGTTTCATTTGCCTTGTAGAAGCTCTTTAGTCTGATGAGGTCCCACTATTTATTTTTTCTTTTGTTTCCCTTGTCCGAGTAGACATGGAATCTGAAAGGATCCCTTTATGTCCAATCTCAATTAGTGTACTGCCTATATTTTCTTCCAGGAGTTTTATAGTTTCAGGTCCTTGATCCATTTTGAATTGATTTTTGTATATGGCAATAGGAGATGGTCTACTTTCATTCTTTTGCATGTTGCTGTCCAATTTTCCCAGCACCATTTATTGAAGAGACTTACCTCTCTCCATTGTATGTTCTTTGCTCCTTTGTCGAAGATTAGCTGTCCATAGGTGTGTGGTTTTATTTCTGGGCTTTCAATTCTGTTCCATTGACCTGTGTGTCGACACTTGTACCACTACCATGCTGTTTTGATTACTAAAGCTTTATAGTATATTTTGAAATCAGGGATGCCTCCAGCTTTGTTCTATTTTTTTTCAGAATTGCTTATCTATTCAGGCTGTTTTGTTGCCCCATATGAATTTGAGTAGTTTTTGTTCTATTACCGTGAAGAATGACATTGGGATTCTGATTGGGATTGCATTGAATCTGTAGATTGCTTTAGGTAGAATGGACATTTTAACTATATTTATTCTTCTAATCCATGTGCATGGAATATTTTTCCATTGCTTTATGTCTTCCTCGATTTCTTTGAATAGTGTCTTATAGTTTTCATTGTATAGGTCTTTTACCTCATTGGTTAAATTTATTCACAGATATTTTATTCTTTTTGTTGCAATTGTAAATGGGATTGTATTTTTGAGTTCTCTTTCTGTTAGTTCATCATTAGTGTATAGAAATGCAATTGATTTTTGTAAGTTGATTTTATACCCTGCCACTTTACTGTAGTTGTTGATTATTTCTAGTAGTTTTCCAATGGAATTTTTTGGGTATTCTATGTATAAGATCATGTCGTCTGCAAATAGTGAGAGTTTCACTTCTTCATTGCCTATTTGGAGTCCTTTTATTCCTTTTTCTTGCCTAATTGCTCTGGCCAGAACTTCCAGTACTATGTTGAATAAGAGCAGTGAGAGTGGGCACCCTTGTCTTGTTCCTGTCCTCAAAGGAATGGCTTTCAGTTTTTCCCCATTGAGTAGGATGTTTGCTGTAGGTTTGTCATATATGGCCCTTATTATGTTGAGGTACTTTCCTTCTATACCCATTTTGTTGAGACTTTTTATCATAAACGGATGCTGGATCTTGTCGAATGCCTTCCCTGCATCGAGTAAGATGATTATGTGGTTTTTATTCTTCATTTTATTAATGTGGTGTATTACGTTGATTGATTTGCAGATGTTAAACCATCCCTGTGTCCCTGGGATAAACCCCACTTGATTGTGGTGTGTGATCTTTTTGATGTATTGCTGTATTCCGTTTGCCAATATTTTGTTGAGGATTTTTGCGTCTATGTTCATCAGTGATATTGGCCTGTAGTTTTCCTTCTTTGTATTGTCCTTGTCTGGCTTTGGTATCAGGATGATGTTGGCCTCATAGAATGTGTTGGGAAGTATTCCATTTTCCTCTTTTTTTTGGAACAGTTTGAGAAAGATAGGTGCTAAATCTTCTTTGAATGTTTGATAAAATTCTCCAGGGAAGCCATCTGGTCCTGGGTTTTTCTTTTTTGGGAGGTTTTTGATTACTGTTTCAATCTCTTTACTTGTGATTGGTCTGTTCAGATTCTCTATTTCTTCTTGATTCAGTTTTGGGAGGTTGTACGCTTCCAAGAATTTGTCCATTTCCTTTAGGTTGTCCAATTTGTTGGCGTAAAGTTTTTCATAGTATTCCCTAATAATCCCTTGTATTTCTGTGGTATCTGTTGTAATTTCTCCTCTTTCATTTCTAATTTTATTTATTTGAGTCTTCTCCCTTTTTTTCTTAGTGAGTCTGGCTAAGGGTTTGTCAATTTTATTTATCTTCTCAAAGAACCAGCTCTTTGTTTCATTGATCCTTTCTACTGTTTTGTTTTTTTTTTTTTTTGCTTTCAATTTCATTTATTTTTGCTCTGATTTTTATTATTTCCCTCCTTCTGCTGATTCAGGGCTTTGTCTCATCTTCTTTTTCTAATTCTGTTAGGTGCAGTTTAAGGTTATTTATTTGGGATTTTTCTTGTTTGTTAAGGTGAGCTTGTATTGCTATGAATTTGCCTCTCAGGACTGCTTTTGCTGCATCCCATATGAGTTGGTATGGGGTATTTTCCTTCTCATTTGTCTCCAGATAGCTTTCGATTTCTCCTTTAACTTCATCAATGACCCATTGGTTGTTAAGTAGCATGTTGATTAGTCTCCACATCTTTGTCCCTTTCCTAGTTTTTTCCTTGCAGTTGATTTCTTGTTTCACAGCATTATGATCAGAAAAGATGCTTGTAATGATTTCAATCATCTTAAATTTATAGAGGTTTGCCTTGTTTCCTAATATATGGTCTATCCTTGAGAATGTTCCGTGTGCACTTGAGAAGAATGTGTACTCTGCTTTTTTTGGGTGGAGTGCTCTGTATATATCTATTAAGTCCACTGGGTCTAGTTTTTCGTTTAAGTCCATTATTTCCTTATTGACTTTTTGTCTGGATGGTCTGTCCATTGATGTAAGGGGGGATGTTAAGATCAACTACTATTATTGTGTTATTGTTAATATTTCCTTTAAGGTTTTTTAGCAGTTGTTTTATGCACTTTGGTGCTCCTGTGTTGGGTGCATAGATATTCATAAGTGTTATGTCTTGTTGGTGAAGTGTCCCTTTTATCATTATATATTGCCCTTCTTTGTCTCTCATTACCTTTTTTATCTTGAAGTCTGCTTTGTCTGATATAAGTATGGCTACTCCTGCTTTCTTTTGTTTGCCATTAGCTTGGAGTATTGTTTTCCATCCTTTTATTTTGAGTCTGTGTTTGTCTTTAGAGCTGAGATGTGTTTCCTGGAGGCAGCAGATTGTTGCATCTTGGTTTTTAATCCACCCCGCCACTCTGTGTCTTTTGATTGGAGAATTCAGTCCATTTACATTTAGAGTGATTATTGATATATGAGGGTTTAATGTTGCTATTTTATTGTTCATTTTCTGGTTCTTTTGCATTTCCTTCATTTCTTGTCCCTTGTGTTTTGGACTGCAAATTCAATTTGGTATTTCTGCATGATCATTCTCTTGGTTTTCTCTTTATTTGTCATGTGTGGTTCTCTTCTGGTTATTTGTTTAGTGGTTACCATGAGGTTTATATAAGCGATCTCCTGGATAAGAAAGTACATTTTCAGATGCCTCCTTTTTCCTGAGGCTGGGTCGATTCAATCCCTTACCTCTTCCCCTCCTTATTTGTTATCTCTATTTATTCCATCTTGTGTCATGAGTATGTTTTTCCAGTGATGAGTTTGAATTTATTTTTGATGTTATCCAACTGTAGTTTGTTCTGGTTTAGTCTCCTTGCTTTTCTCCTTGCTGAAATCTTTGTATCCCCTTTCTTATTTGTTCTTTTTCAGGGCTAAGGGCCTTCTTGAGCATTTCTTGTTGTGGGGGCCTTCTGGTGAGGAATTCTCTTAGCTTTTGTTTATCAGGGAGAGTTATTATTTCTCCATCATATTTGAAGGATATTTTTGCTGGATAAAGTATTCTTCGCTTAAGGTTTTTGTCTTTCATGATTTTGAATATATCATTCTAGTCTCTCCTAGCCTGTAGAGTTTCTGTCAAGAAATCAGCTGAGAGCCTCATGGGATTTCCTTTGTATGTTATTTTGGTTTTTTGTTTAGCTGCCCTTAATATTCTTTCCTTGTCACGGGTATTTTTCAAGTTTGCTACTATGTGGTGAGATGATTTTTATTCCTGTTTATATATTTAGGTGATCTGTTGATTTCATTCACTGTTATTTCCCTCTCATTCCCTATGTTGGGGAAGTTCTCTGCTATTATTTCTTTGAACAAACTCTCTGCTCCTTTTTCTCTTTCTTCTCCTTCTGGAATACCTATTATCCTTATGTTGCTTTTCCTCATTGTGACTGATATTTCTCAAAGAATTTCTTCATTTCTTTTTAGTCTTAGCTCTCTCTCCTCCTCTATCTGGAGCATTTTTGCATGGCTATCCTCAATAGTGCTAATTCATTCCTCCATTTTATCAGTTCTGCTCTTTAAAGACTCCATTTTTTCCACTATCTCATTCATTTTGTTTTTCATCTCCAATAATTCTGATTGGTTTTTCTTTATGGTTTCAATCTCTTTTGTGATGAAATCCCTGAATTCGTAGATTTGTTTCTGTGTGTTCTCTTGTATTTCATTGAGTTTGTTTATGATAGCTATTTTGAATTCTCTGTCAATCAGGTTATCAAATTCTGTTCCTTCAGGGTTGGTTTCTGGGTGTTTGTCATTTTCCCCTTGGTCTGTAGCCATAACAAATTGTTGCAAGGATCCAATGGGGATGGCCTCATTTTTCCCCTCATGATAAAGTTGGTCCTGCAGTTTCCTCCTGCTGCCACTGCATGGAGATCGCAAGCGGTATGCTCTGAGCCCGCTGCAGCCCCCGGAAGGATTATGCTGAAACATGGGGTGTGTGGGGGGAGGGGTCCTCTCTTTCCCCTGCTTGACCCTGGGGTTTCCTTTCTGGCTCTCTTAGGGTGTCTGCTACACTCCCTAAACAGTCCATCATTGCTTCCTGGTGGGGATCTCTAGACAGTCTGTGAGAGGACCTGGATGGCGATAGTTTTCCCCCACTGTGAGCCACCCCTGCCCCCTCTGTCTGGGAGCTGCGCTGTCTTTGCTGATCGATTGGGGAGGGGGAGTATAACTTCTTACCTCTCCTTGTGTTCTTTTGGGCTTTCCGTGCCTCCACCGTCTGATGTATGACAGCAGGGGTTTCTTAGAAGTCCTTTGTAATGTTTGATTGAGCTCTGTTGGAATGTGAATGATGTTTTCATTGTGTTGTAAGGGGCAGAGATTCAAAGAGGGAATCTCACTCTGCCATGATGCTGACGTCACTCGATGGGGTCCACTTTAGAGGGTTGGGGCATGCACACGGGACAGGACTGTGTTGACTGTGTGTAAGGCCCCCTGGGTGACAGGGCTTCTCAGTTGCAGAAGACTTGTGCTTCTCAAACAGCCATATAGGGGATTGGCCCCACCCTCCAAAGTCTGAAAGAATTGGGTGCTCCTGTGCCTGGGGCCAGCCTCACCCAGCTGCAACCCTCCAAGAGCTGACAAGAGCTTAATATGCCAAGGGTTATAGCAAGTGTAAGCCCCAAGCCTAACAACCAGCCACACTGGGGGCCTACTCATTTAATAGAAAAACTGCAACAGGAATGTGGTATTAAAACATGCAGTCAACTGTGCTTGGGCTCCCCAAACCCAATAAAGAGACTAAAGGGCCCACAACAACAACATGCAGATGAGCATACAACCAGCTGGCCAGAGGGACAGCTCAGCCTCCCTGGGCACCTATGGCAAGAGTAACCCTGCCAAAACGGAAGGACAAGGAGCCCACACAGAGGTCACTCCTGGAACTTCTGGAACTGGAGATGGGAGGAAAGCACACTGCTGGGCCTCATAAGGCATCACTTACATAAGCTCACCTCTCCAAGGTTAGGAGACATAACTGACCTACCCAATAAATAGAAATAAGCACAGAGAAAGAGGCCAAATGAGGAGGCAAAGGAATACTTTCCAAGTAAGGGAAGAGGACAAAACCCCAGAAAAGGAAATAAATGAAACAGAAATGATCAATCTACCTGACACAGAGTTCACATGTTCACTGATCTTGGCAGAAGAATGGCTTAACTCAGTGAGAACATCAACAAAGAAATGGAAGATATAAAAAACAACCAATCAGAAATGAGAAATACAATACTGGAAATGAAAAATTCACTAGAGGTACTTAATAGCAGAGTAGAGAATACAGAAGAACGGATCAGCAAGCTGGACAAAAGACTAGAGGATGTCACCCAAGCTGAACAGATAAAAGAAAAAAGAATTAAAAAGAGTGAAGACAGTCTAAGTGACCTCTGGGACAACATCAAGTGCACAAACATCCATGTTATAGGGGTCCCAGAAGGAGGAGAGAGAGACAAAGGGGCAGAGAATATATTTGAAAAGACAATAGTTTAAAAATTCTGTAACCTAAGGAAGGAAGCAGATATCCAGGTACAGGAAGCACTGAGAGCACCAAACAAGATAAATCCAAAGAGGCCCACACCAAGACACATCATAATTAAATTATCCAGAATTAAAGACAAAGAGAAAATCCTAAAAGCCACAAGAGAAAGACAAGTTATATACAAAGGAAACCCAATAAGGCTATCAGCTGACTTCTCTGCAGTCACCTAACAGGCTAGAAGAGAGTGGCATGACATATTTACAATGCTAAAAGGAAAAAACCTACAGCCTAGAATACTCTACCTGGCAAAGTTATCCTTCAGAATGGAAGAAGAGATAAAGAGTCTCCCAGACAAGCAAACTTAAAGGAGTTTATCACCAAGAAACCAGTCCTACAGGAAATGCTAAAGGGAATTATTTAAGGGGGAAAGAGAAGGCCACAAATATGAAAAAATTATCTATTTCCATGATAAGGGGATACTGGATACAAATGCACAAAAAAAGATAGACATGATATCAAACATAAAATATGGGAGGAAGGGAGTAAAAGAGTAGAGCCTTCATATAGAGATCAATGTAAAGACATCATTAACTCAATATAGATTGCTATACATGTAGGTTATTATATATGGACCTCATGGTAATCACAAACAAGAAAATGATAATAAATACACAAAAAACTAACCAAAAGGAACCCAAACATAATACCAAAGAAAGCCATTAAACCACATGGGAAGAGAACAAGAGAAGAAGAAAGGAACAGAGAAGAACTACTACAACACCAAGAAAAACAGTAAAAATATGGCAGTAAGTGCATGCATATCAATAGCTACTTTAAATGTCAGTGGACTAAACGCTCCAATCAAAAGGCAAAGGGTGGCTGATTGGATGAAAAGAAAGACCCATATACATGCTGTATACAAGAGGCACACATGAGACCTATAGACACTCACAAACTGAAAGTGAAGGGATGGAAAAAGATACTCCATGCAAATGGCAATGAAAAGAAAGCTGGGGTAGCAATACTCATATCAGCCAAAACAGACTTTAAAAGAAAAACTGTAACAAGAGACAAAGAAGGGCACTAAATAATGATCAAGGGAACAATCCAACAAGAGGATATAACATTCATAACTATCTATGCACCCAACATAGGAGCACCTAAATAAAAGCAATTATTAACAGACATCAAAGGAGAAATAGACAGTAACAGAATAATAGTAAGGGACTTCAACACCCCACTTACACCAAGGGATAGATCATCCAAACAGAAGATCAACAAGGAATCATTGGCCTTAAAGAACACATTAGACCAGATGGACTTAGTAGATATATACAGAAGATTCCATCCCAAAACAGAAGAATACACATTCTTTTCAAATGCATATGTATCATTCTCCAGGATTGATCACATATTAGGCAACAAAGCAAGTCTCCATAAATTTATAAAGATTGAAATAATACCAAGCATCTTTTCTGACCACAGAGATATGAAACTAGAAATCAACTATAGGAAGAAAATAAGAAAAGCCACAAATATGTAGAGATTGAACAAAATGGTACTGAACAACAACTGAGTCAATGAAGAAGTCAAAGGAGAAATCCAAAAATACCTGGAGACAAATGAAACTGAAAATATGAATGCCAGAATTTATAGAAAGTGGTTCTAAGAGGAAAGTTTATAGCAATACAAGCCTATCTCAACAAACAAGAAAAATCTCAAATAAACAATCTAACAGTGCACCTAAAGGAACTGGAAAAAGAAGAAGAAACAAAGCCCCAAATCAGTAGAAGGAGGGAAATAATAAAAATCAGAGCAGAAATAAATGAAATAGAGACTAAAAAACAATAGAAAAAATCAATAAAACCAAGAGCTGGTTCTTGGAAAAGATAAACACAATTGACAAACTGCTAGCTAGACCCGCCAAGAAAAAAGAGAGAAGGGTCAAGTAAGTAAAATCAGAAATGAAAGAGGATAAATTACAATGGAAACCTCAGAAATACAAAAGATTATAAGAGAATACTATGAAAAGCTATATGCCAACAAACTGGCCAATCTAGAAGAAATGGATAAATTAGAATCACACAACCTTCCAAAACTGAATCAAGAAGAAACAAACAACTTGAAGAGACCAATCACCACTAAGGAGATCGAAACAGTAATAAAAAACCTCCCCCCAAATAAAAGTCCAGGACCAGACAGCTTCCCTGGTGAATTCTACCAAACATTCAAAGAAGACTTAACACCTATCCTTCTCAAACTCTTCCAAAAAATTGAAGAGGAGGGGAAGCTTCTTAACTCATTCTATGAAGCCAAAATTACCCAGTTACTAAAACCAGACAAGGACAACACAAAAAAAGAAAGTTACAGGCCAATATCACTGATGAACATTGATGCAAAAATCCTCAACAAAATATTAGCGAATCGAATACAACAATACATTAAAAAGATCATACACTTGATTAAGTAGGATTCACCCCAGGGATGCAGGGATGGTTCAACATCTGCAAATCAATCAATGCGATACACCACATTAATAAAATGAAGAATAAAAATCACATGATTATCTCAATAGATGAAGAGAAAACATTTGACAAGATACAGCATCCATTTATGATAAAAACTCTGAATAAAATGGGTATAGAAGGGAAGTACGTCAACATATTAAAGGGCATGTATGACAAACCCACAGCTAATATCATCCTCAATGGTGAAAAACTGAAAGCTATCCCTCTAAGAACAGGAGCCAGACAAGGATGCCCACTTTCACCACCTATTTAACATAGTATTGGAAGTCCTAGCTAGAGCCATCAGGCAAGGAAAACAATAAAAGGGATCCAAATTGGAAAGGAAGAAGTGAAACTGTCATTATTTGCAGATGACATGATTTTATATATAGGAAGGCCTAAAGAATCCACCAAAAAGCTTGTAGAAATAATAAATGAATATGGTAAATTTGTAGGATACAAAATCAGTTGCATTTCTCCACAGTAACAATGAAGTAGCAGAAAAAGAAATTAAGAATACAATCCCATTTACAACTGTAACCATAAGAATAAAATACCTAGGAATAAAGTTAACTAAAGAGGTGAAAGATCTGTACACTGAAAATGATAAAACAGTGTTGAAAGAGTTTGAAGAAGACACAACGAAATGGGAAGATATTCCATGCTCTTGGATTGGAAGAATTAATATAGTTAAAATGTCCATACTTCCTAAAGCAATCTATAGATTCAATGCAATCCCTATCAAAGTTTCAACAACATTTTTCACGGAAATAGAACAAAGAATCCTAAAATTTATATGGAACAACAAAAGATCCAGAATAGCTAAAGGAATACTGAGAACATAGATCAAAGCTGGAGGAATCACACTCCCTGTTTCAAAATATTACTACAAAGCTATAGTAACCAAAACAGCATGGTACTGGCTAAAAACAGACACAGAGATGAATGGAATAGAATCGAGAGCCCAGAAATAAACCCACACATCTATGTACAGCTAATTTTTGACAAGGGAGCCAAGAAGATACAATGGAAAAAGGAAAGACTCTTCAACAAATGGTGTTGGGAAAACTGGACAGTCACATGAAAAAAAATGAAAGTAGACCATTACATTACACCATACACAAAAATTAACCCAAAATGGATTAAAGACTTGAATGTAAGACCTGAAACCATGAAACTATTAGAAGAAAACATAGGGTATATGCTCTTCGACATTGGTCTTAGCAACATATTTTCACGTACTGTGTCTGACTGGGCAAGGGAAACTATAGAAAAAATAAACAAATGGGACTACATCAAACTAAAAACTTCGGCACAGCAAAGGAAACCATCAACAAAATGAAACAACAACCTAACAATTGGGAAAAGATACTTGCAAACCGTGTATCTAATAAGGGGTTAATCTCCAAAATATATAAAGAACTCATACATCTCAACAACCAAAAAACTAACAACCCAATTAAAAAATGGGAAAAAGACCTGATCAGATATTTCTCCAAAGAAGATATACAGGTGGCCAACACGCACATGAATAGATGCTTAACATCATTAACTATCAAGGAAATGCAAATCAAAACTACAATGACATATCACCTCAGCCCAAAAGAATGGCCATAATTAACAAGACAGGAAACAATAAGTGTTGGAGAGGATGTGGAGAAAAGGGAACTCTCATACACTGCTGGTAGGAGTGTAGACTGGTACAGCCACTATGGAAAACAGTATGGAGATTCCTCAAAAAATTAAGAATAGAACTACCATACAATCCAGCTGCTCCCCTGCTGGGTATTTATCCAAAGAACACAAAAACACCAATACGTAAAGATACATGCACCCTTGTGTTCATTGCAGCATTGTTCACAATAGCCAAGACTGGGAAGCAACCTAAGTGCCCCATCAAGGGACAAATGGATAAAGAAGATGTGGTATATAAACACAATGGAATACTACTCAATCATAAGAAACAATGAAATCCAGCCAAAATAATAATAAACAAATAAACATGCTATTGAACAATGAAGGGGTCAACGGAGAAATCAAAAAAAACCTTGAGATATATGAATTTGGAATTATAACATACCAAAACTTATGGGATGATTAGGCACATGTGTGTGATGATGCATTGTAATTAGTATTTGGGTGGTGAACATGATGTAATCTATGCAGAATTAGAAGTATAATGATGCACACCTGAAATTTATACAATGTTATTAACCAAGTTTACTGCAATAAAAATAAAGATTAGCAAATGAATCTCCTTTACATATAGTCTAGGCTGTTTTTTAAACTGTTGCTTTTGTGCTGGGTCCTGGGGTGAGTGAGTCCACATGCAAGCTGTTTAGAAAAATTATCTCAGCTCTAAGAGCTGGTTCTTTGAAATGATAACGAAAATTGACAAGTGTTTAGCTTGACTTGCCAAAAAAAAAAAAAGACACTGGACTCAAATAAATAACAGAAATAAAAGAGATGTTACAACTGACACTACAGAAATAAAAAGAACCTGTGAACAATTATATGCCAACAAATTGGACAACCTAGAAGAAATGGATAAATTCCTAGAAACATACAAACTTCCAAGACTGAATCGTGAAGAAATAGAAAATTTGAACAGATTGATTACTAGTAAGGAGATTGAATCAGTAATCAGAAACCTCCCAACAAAAATTTTCCAGGAACAGACAGATTCACTGATTAATTCTACCAAACATCAAAGAATTAATACCAATCCTTATCAAACTTCTCCAAAAAATATAAAAGGAGGGAAGAGTTCCAAACACATTTTACAAGGCCAGCATTACCCTGACACCAAAACCAGACAAAGACACCACAAAAATAGAAAATTACGGGCCAATATCCTTGATGAACACAGATTCAAAAAAACTCAGGAAAATATTAGCAAACTGAATTCAACAATACATTAAAAGGATCAATGGGATTTATCCCAGGGATGCATGGATGGTACAGCATTCACAAATTAATCAATGTGATACATCACATTAACAAAACGGAGGATAAAAACCATATGATCATCTCAATAGATGCAGAAAAATGCATTTGACAAAATTAAATATGCTTTTATAATAAAAATTCTCAACAAATTATGTATAGAGGGACATGCTTCAACACAATAAAGGTCACATAAGACAAGCCTCTACTTAATATCATACTTGGTGAAAAACTGAAATCTTTTTCCTTAATATTAGGAGCAAGATAAAATGCCCACTCTTGTCATTTCTATTCAACACAGTACTGAAAGTCCTAGCCAGAGAGATTAGTTAAGAAAAAAGAAAGAAAAGACATCCAAATTGGAAAGGAAGAAAGTAACACTGTCACTAATTGCAAGTGACATGATAGTAACATAGAAAACCCTAAAGACTCCAGAAAAAAACTGTCATAACTAATAAGCAAATTCAGTAAGTTGCAGGATACAAAATTAATATATAAAAATTTGCTGCACTTTTAGACAATAATAAACTATAAGGAGAAATTAAGAAAACAATCCCATTTACAACTGCATCAAAAAGAATAAAATACCTAAGAATAAATTTAACCAATGTTACAAAAAACCACTCTACTAAAAACTATAAGACATTGATGAAATAAAGTGAAGAAGACACAAATAAATGGGAAAATATTCTGTGCACATGGATTGGAGGAATTATTATTGTTAAAATGTCCATAGTACCCAAAGCAATCTACAGATTCAATGCAATCTTCATCAAAATTCCAAAGGCATTTTTCACAGAAACAAGAACAAACAATTCTATAATTTATATGGAACAACAAAAGACCCCAAATAGCCAAAGCACTCTTGAGAAAAAAGAACAAAGCTGGAAGCATCATATTTCCAGATTTCATACGACATTACAAAGCTATAGTAACCAAAACAGTATGATATTGGCATAAAAAGAGACACATAGATCAATGGAACAGAATACAGACCCCCAAAATAAACCCACAAAATAGTCAATTCATTTATGACTAAGGAGCCAAGAATATACAATGAGGAAAGAACAGTCTTTTCAATAAATGGTGTTGGGAAAACTGGACACCCATCTGCAGAAGAATGAAACTGGACCATTATCTTATACCATACACAAAAATTAACTCAAAATGGATTAAAAACTTGAATGTAAGACCTGAAACCATGAAACTCCTAGAAGAAAACATAGGACATAAGCTCATTGACATCAATCTTTGCAATGATTTTTTGGATCTGACTCCAAAAGCAAAGGCAATAAAAAACAAAATTAACAAGTGGGACTATATCAAACTAAAAAGCTTCTGCACAGCAAAGGAAACCATCAACAAAATGTAAAGGCAACCTACTGAATGGGAGAAAACACGTGCAAATCTTATATATGATAAGGAATTAATACCCAAAACATATAAAGAATACATATAACTCAATAGCAAAACCAAAAATTTGATTAAAAAATGGTCAGAGGATCTGAATAGGTATTTTTCCAAAGACATACACATGGCCAACAGGCACATGAAAGATGCTCAACATCACCAATCATCAGGGAAATGCAAATCAAAACCACAATGTGATACCCCCTCACACCTGTTAGAATGGCTATTATCAAAAAGATAAGAAATAACAAGTGTTGGTGAGGATGTGGATAATAAGGAACCCTTGTGCACTGTTGGTGGGAATATAAATTGGTATAGTCACCATGGAAAACAGTATGGAGGTTCCTCAAATAATTAAAAATAGAACCACCATGTAATATAGCAATTCCACTTCTGGGTATTTATCTGAGAAAACAAAACAACAATTCAAAAAGATATATGCACCCAAATGTTCATTGCACTATTATTTATCATAGCCAAGATATGGAAACAACCTAAGTGTCCATATACAGATGAATAAATAAAGAAGATGTGTGTTTCTGTTTGATATTTTTTTAGTTTCAATCTCTTGGGTGAAGTATTCCTTCTGCTCATTAATTTTCTTCCTGAGCTCATTGAACTGTCTGAGTTTTCTTGTAACTCATTGAGTTTTTTTATGACAACTATTTTGAATTCTCTGTCATTTAGAATGTAAATTTCTTTGACTTCAGGGATGGTTTCTGGAGACTTCTCTTTTTCCTTCTGTTCTGAAGTGTTATTGTAGTTCTTTATATTGGTTGATGAATTTATCATTTGCTGGCACATTTGTGGCAGTACCAGATTGCAGATTCCACCTGCCACCAATAGAGGGGAGCAAGAGCTATGTCTTCTGATCCTGCCCCATCTTCTGCAAGTTGTGTGGGTAGGGCTGCTCTGTGTTTGTAGGGGCTGGCTGTAGCTGCTCTGCAGGTTGCATTCACATGGGCAGGGTCTCTATGGTGGGTGGGTTGGTCACGCAATCTAGGCAGGGCCTCTGCTTGATGGACAGGTCACTCATGAGTGGGCAGTACTGCTGTGTGTGGCAGGGGACTGGCTGAGCTGCTGCACTAGGTGCGAGCAGTGCCTACATGGGGGCTGAGCCACCACTCAGTTGGTTCCATGGGCTGCTGTGCTCCATGGGCAAGGTGCCTTCTGAGCAGGGAGGGCATCCCCTCATCTGCACTGCCCTAGGTGGGAGGGGCACCCATGTGGGGGCTGAGCTGCCACTTGGTGGGTCCCATGGGCTGCTGTGCTCTGTGGATGGGGTGCCTGCTGAGCAGGTGGGGCACCTTCTCACCTGCATTATGTTCATCAGGCCTGCACCTTCACAGGGGCTGAGCCACTACCACTCAGGGTAAAGTGTTCCCACCAGCGGGACCTCTGTGGCATGGTGGGTGCTGGCTGCACGGATCTCTCAGACATCCTGTTGTGCTGTGCAGGAAATCCTCTGCTAGTTAATGAATGTCCATCTAGTTGTAACTTAGAGGGGAGAGACAAAGGGTACAACTCACTCTGCCATTATGCTGATGTCACCAGCCTGAAAGTTTTTAAGACAGCAAATCTTAAAAATCTTTATCACACACAAAAAATTGTAACTATGTATGTTGACAGATATTACCTAGACTTATTTTGGTCATCATTTTGCAATATATACAAATATTGAATCATTATGTTGTACACTTCAAACTAACATAATGTTATATGTCAATTTTACCTCAATAGAAAAAAGAAATTAAAAAATTTAGAAAAGAAAAAGCCAAACCCCTAAAAACAATCCAAAAACCATAAACCAAAAAACTTACTGCTTTGAGGCAATTGCAGAAATGTAATTCCAAGGCAAAAAGGCTGGAATCAACCAAATACAGGATATAGCATTAGGAACAAACTAGGATGGAATTGGGAAAGAATTTGGAGCTCAACAGCTTGTTATGCAATCCTGTTACAACAAAATACAGCTAAAGAATTCTTTCATGCTCTCACTTGTATAACTAAACAACAACTAGCTATTCAACAACTAGGCATTGGGCATGCTACTATCTGTGGAGAGAATAATGTATGGTGTAAAAATGATCATATTATAGAAGATGTGAAAATTGGCATTATCAGATTGTAACTACTGAAAATTGAACCAATATAACTAATTTGACTAAAGGATGTAAATTTTCTCCTATACCAATTTGAAACAAATATGTTAGATGGGTGCCTGTCACTCAAGGAGTCTTAATTGGTTATAATTCAAATGTTGCTACTAACATTGGCAAATGAGAGAAATGGCCATTTGGATGACTTTGTCCCCAAGATTTGAAACAAACACTGCTTCTTACAATTTAACAGTTCTAAATTTACCCTCCAATAAGTATGCCGTAATCACACTTTATTATGGATAATGGGCTTGGTGGAATATGTGTGTATTACATTGGTAACATGACTTGGGAAGATGGGATTATTTCTATTAGCTGTGGTTTAATGTGTAAGAATAACATATCTCACCTACCAAGCCCCACATTTGATTATATGTTAGGTGTCAATTAGAAGAAACAAAAACTATAACTGAAAAACAAGCTACTAACACTAATCAACTTACTATATAAAGTTGTTATATGATGATGCATAACTTCTGTGTGTTGCCAATCAAGAATTCACTCTAACTATACATCACTAGTATAATATTTTCAAAGGCTATTCACCTAAAGCTAATATTCTTTTAAATTCATCCTGTCACAATATTAATCATTGATTTGTTACGCAGGTTGCTTTGGACTTGTTGGATATACAGAAAATTAAGAACAGCTCAAAGAGAAATCAGTCCTGTAATGCAAATTGCATGAAAAATCTGATATCAGATTTTATCAAAAGGGGGAATAATTGTGGGAAAACTAAACTTACTGAGGAGTGCTGAAGGATGTCACTAATCATACGTGCTAGATACACTGTCAGGAGTAACCATAGGAGGTACTGATAAAAATTAAGATGCACAAAATGATAGAGTAAGCCTGATAAAGAACTATGGAAAAAAGGACATCAAAGCTAGTACAATATAACTTCTGACATAAATTTAGTACCTGTTGACTGTTCACTAAAAGAAGGATGATATATAACAACCATAATTTTAATTCTATATAAAGAGGTGAAAATCTACTAAAACATCATAGTTACTTTCTAGCTATCTGCATGCATTTAGGGCATTTGTTTTACTCAATAATAAAATCAGCTAATTGTATACTTATGAATTGACATGTTCCTATAGGTCTCAATTGCTTTCTTTTTTTCCCCCTATAAATGAGAGGTCTGCAGAACAGTTGGGATCCATTTTCTGAGGGATTTATTTGAAAAGTAGAGAGTAAGGGGATAGAGGAACAAAGTAATCACACAGCTATAAAGCATTAATAACACTATTACATTGTCTTCAGCACAGTTAATAAGTTGGAAATCTAAGAGTGAAAATGCTTTGTGTAATAACTCTATCTTTCTCCTGACATGTTAACTAACTCAGTTTAAAATTACTTGTTAGCCTTGCAGAGTGATAAGTAGCCAACTGAGATCACTGGTCATTTTCTGTGTTGTCTGCACCTTTAACCTCTGAAAGTTTCCACAGCTTTGTCTGTAATTAATCTTGCCAACCACCCTAGACTGCTAAAGAAGCCCTACAAGGTACCTCCTGCCAGGTGCAGCTGCCAGGGTTAATAGCAGATGAAGCTGGGAAAGAGTTCAGAGGAGCCATTTGCAGGACTCTGCAGGAAGTCAATGCAGTGGAAAATCAAAACACTTGCCTGTCACAATGGAATGAAATGTTCTTTGGGATGGCCTCCCTGCTGCTGCTCCTGGCAGATAGGCAGAAAGATACCAAGCAGGGGCCACCACTGAAAAGCGAAGTGGAATTGATTACCATTTGTGTTCACTTAACTGGGCCTTATTTCAGCTGGGTCAGGAATCTGAATCTCTCTACCATCACAGATTTGTCTTCCACCTTGGGTATGCACAGAGACACTCTTTTGTAGCATAGTCAAGATATGGAATAATAGCAGTCTTTATGAAGTGCTTCTGATATGCTCCATACACTTTGCATTTTATTTCTCATTTAATCCTTTAATGCATTTCACCCTGTAAAATAGGTCTTATTAACCACATTTTACAGATGCAGAAATGGAGGGTCAGAAAGGTATAAGAATTTGGCTTATGTCATGCAACTAATTAGTAAAGGATCTAGACCACAAACCCAGATATCTTCAAGTAAATGATTCTCAACATGATTACATATTAGAATCAGCTAAAAGGGCTTTTTACAATTCAGATGCTCAGACCAGTGCCCAGACCAATAAATCAGAATAGGTGTGCAAGGTGTGGGTTGTTGAGTCCAGGCACCAGTAACTTTTTAAAGGTCCCGATATAATTCTAATGTACAGCTGAGGTTGAAAACAACTTTTCTAAAATGTATGCTCCTTCCACTACACCCATTTTCCCCAAACTTGCCCCATCATAAAAATCACTTAAGGTGTTTGTTAGGAATACAGATTCCTATTCTTTTACCCAGATATTCTGATTTAGTAGGTTTAGGTGGGGCCTATGAAGTCCTAGTTTTAACAAGCATCCCAGGTGATTCTTATAATCAGGTAAGTTTGAGAAACACTGCAGGACATTATACCTTCTCCTAGCACAGCTTAAGGTCTTATGCACTCCACAATAAGAGAATCAAGGTCAACCATTTGCCACACCATTAAAAAAGTGGGCATCATAAGTTCTGACCTGTGATGTTCTGAATATTTTTATATGCATTTTTCCTATTAGAGATTGAAAGTTTCTAGCAAGTGGGGACCATCTCTGTAATTCTTTTAGTTCCCACCATGTCCTTTTTACTTAGTTATGATCTGAATATGCTTATTAAATAAAAATATTATCAAATAAGTATTATTTATCAGTAAATGAGTCCTATAGGCAATATAACCAGATAATTTAAATAAGCCTCAGCTTGTAGAATGCATATAGAAAAGCAATAAGCATCTGCAGCTCACCATCACCCCTACAATATTCAGAGGGTACAAGAAAGCATTAGCAGAGACTGTAGAATCTTCTTTGGTGGTACCAGTAATGCTCAAAGTTTTATGTATAGTTGTCAACACAAGTCCTCTTCCCAAGAAGGGACCTCACCTGCATAGAAGGAAGTAGCTAAACTTATTCTGAAATGCTTGTTAAAAATGTAGATTCCCTTTAGTAATGCCCAGAAGAGTGCACACTCATGACTGTGACTGATAATATTTTGTCTCCCCCTGGTGCTACATATCAGAGTACAAGAGACAGTGGTGGGTTCCTGCACCAGTTCATTCTCCTTAATTTCCGTATCTACCACATAGTAAATATATCAAAGAGTGAAGACTTAAACGTGAGTTTCACTTTTTTTGGAGGCTAAAAGAGATGTCTTAAACTCAAGTGACTTCAGGATTGTGACAGGTAACATAAATGTGCAAACCTCCCAATGGATGACAGTAGGAGGTTGTGAACTCTGACTACAGGTATTTAAATAAAAATCAAAAGTCTGGGGCAACACATCTGGGAGCTATTCCTGGCCTGAGGTAGGAAAATCTCCCAAATAGGAAGGTCTTCCTCAGGATGGATGTGACCCAAAACTGATATAATCTCAATAGACCAGGACTTGGCTGATGCCAGAAACTCATTTTTGGTTTTCCAATTTGTTCAAAGCCATAAGTGATTGAATTAGTTCTCAAAGTATCATCAGAACAAGCAAAAGCTGTACCACAACAGCCTCCCTCCAACACCCAACTTGATCTTGGTTTAATAGTGCTATTCCCATCACCCCAACTCACTTCATCTCCTGCATATCAGATTAAGGCATGCTCCTCCCTGGTCCTTCTCTTCCAAAGGTGTTATGTTAGTGGGAGGTGAGGTAGGGAAATGATTGGAAGGTATACCACTCATGAGCATATTTCCACAAAAGACCATAAAAGGAAGGAGAGCTAAATACTACTTATTATATGAATGGTAGAAATAAAAAAAATTTTTTTCTAGCTGGGTCATATTGACCATTTTATCTGTGTTATATGGTATAGTTTTAGCCAAAACTCAATCTCTTAACTCTGAATTGCTTGATATATCATTTGCTTCAATTTCTCTAAAGAGAGAAAAACCATATCAATGTAGTATAGAAAAATTTTAATATAGAATTCTTGTTTAACCATTTTTATCCCCCAATCTCATTGTTAGAGAACCATAAACATAATTTTGAGAATACTATACAGACCCCAACCTATATCAATGTCTACAACACAGGCCAACTTTTGGGTTATCTGTTAAATGACTTAGCTGGATTTCTGTGCAATAATAAGAGCTCATGCATTCTATATGTTTGCCTAAGCTAGCTATCAACAAAAATCCTCTTCCCAGGAAGGGACCTCACCTGTACAGAAGAAAGTAGCCAAGCTTATTCCTGAGAAGTATAGTGATAAACTGAGTTGTCTAGTTCTCAGATGATGTCTCCCTGAGTCCATCAATTCTATGAGCCCCTCCCAGGACCCTGTCCTTGTAAGGAAAACAAATGGATGGTTGCTCTGCCTTCAAACTGCAGAAAATCCAACCCCTTTTGTGCCATACCATACACTCCACCCACATAAATGTCTCCAGTAAAATAATCCAATATATCCAATCGGGATTTTGCAAAACAGTGCCCTCTGACTTGGAATCCTGAAATACTTTTTTCAAAAAAAACACAAAGCATCTCCCAGCTGCTGCTGATACTGTGATACTTATCCTTATAGTACTGCCCTGACCAGATCCTTTGAATTGCTGACAAGAACAGCAGTCTTGCAACCTTTTATGGGGCAAAGAGACTTGATCCACCAATGTCACTACCACTTCCTTTGAAGCATGTTCTGAGGACTTTCTGCTGAATGCCAAAGACTTCAGCTACTCAAGTCTTCACCACTGTCTCTCCCCTGTGTCCTCCTACTTAACCTTCTCCTAGTAGCAGTTACAAGTCTGTGTAGCCTACATTTGCAAATGGAGGAACCTACTCCAAAATGGTAAGTTATTATGAAACCCTGATAGTGTCTGCCATTTTCCTATTTCTCTTTCAACTATCTTTTCAGTCTCCCTCCATTTTTGAGCACAGATTCTTATGTCTTTCATTTTCTCTCATCACGGCATATAAAATCTAATGCACTCCATGAGGATCACTAGTAGAACTAGTTCAATGGTATGTAACCACAATATCCCATAACTCGAATTTCCCTGAGCCTAACATGGTGAGATGTGGCATGTCATCACAACACTCCTTAGGTTAAAATAAGAGTACCTGTCCAATAGTTCCCAAAATAATTATATTCCAAATAATGGCTATGTTTGTCCCTAGGATTTATCAATTAGCTTTTACTACTTTTCCAAATTTATGTAATTGTAATACAGTCATGTGCTGCATAATGATGTTTTGGTCAATGATGGACCACATATACGACAGTGGTCTCATAAGGTTATAAAGAAGCAGAAAAGTTCCTATCACCTAGTGATGTCTTAGCAATTGTGACATCATAGCACAATGCATTACTCATATGTTTGTGGTAATGCTGGTGTAAACAAACCTATTGTGCTGCCAGTAGTATAAAAGTATAGCACACACAATTATGTAAAGTACATAATACTTGATAATAATAATAAACAACTATGTTACTGGTTTATGTATTTACTATACTTTTATCATTACCTTAGAGTATATTCTTTCTACTTATAAAAACCATTTACTGTAAAACAGTATGCTGTGTTACACCAGCAGCAGTGTCATAATCTCATATTTACTGTCTCTTGATTGCATCATTTTCTCTTATGCTTGATTTAATCTCATGTTGTTTTATTCATCATGGCCCCTAAGCATATAAAATCCACTGCTAATGTTGCCAGTAAGAGGCCACTTTGAGTGATTGACTTGGAAACAAAATTAAAAGTAATTAAGGACTACAAAAGTGGAAAATCAGTGGTGGTTATTGCTCACCAGTCAGGCATGTCCCACTCCACCCTAGCTACAATCTTGAAGAACAAGAACAAAGTGATGGAAACTGTTAAAGGATCTGGTTCATTGAAGGCAATGAGACCAACAAAAATTTGAGAAGGGCCTATATCAGACATGGAGAAACTTCTAATGACCTGAATTGAAGAGAAGAAACAGAAGCTTATATCTCTCAGCACCATGATGATCATGACCAAAGCAAAATATTTGTTTGCAATGTTGAAATAAAAGGCTGGACCTGACTATGATGTTGAATTTACTCATGGCTCTGGGTGGTTTAAATAATCCAAGAATCTTTGTTCATTACATAAGGTGAAAGTGAGTGGTGGGTCTGCAAGCGCTGATGTGAAGGCAGCTAAAAAATGTTTGGAAATTCTAGATAAGCTGATTGTGGAGGAAAATTACTTGCCAGAGAAAATATTCAATATGGATAAAACTTCCCTATTCTGAAAACAGATGCCTGAAAGGACTTTCACCCATAAGGAGGCCAAGTCAATGCCAGGTTTCAAGGGTTTTAAGCACAGGATAAAAGTCTTGCTTAGGGGCAGTGTTGCAGGCTACATATGAAACCCTTTGTGATCTGGCACAGTGAGAACCCCAGGGCCTTCAAGCATGTCAGTAAGTACACACTGACAGTGTACTACAGGAGCAATAAGAAGTAATGGATAACCCAGCTCTTCCAAAATGACCTCGTGAATTGCTATGCTACCAAAATGGAGAAGTACTCTTTGGTTAATAACATACCTTTCAAGTTTTTGCTTCTTGTTGATAATGCTCACAGACATCCTCCTTTTCTTGGTGATATTCATCCCCATATCAAAGCTGTGTTTCTCCTCCAAACACCACCTCTTTGATCCAGCCAATGGAAAAGGAGTTATAGTGGCTTTTAAGGCCTACTACCTAAGGAGAACCTTTTCCCAGGCTATTGTTGCAACTGAGAAGACACTGATGCAATTCTGAAAGGATTACAACATCTATGACTGCATCAAGAACCATGCTTGGGGTGATGTCACCAAGGAGTGTATGAATGGCATCTGGAAAAAGACACTCAAGACATTTGTGCATGACTTCAAAGGATTTGCCAAGGATGAGGAGGTTGCAAAAATCAATAAGACTGTAGTTGAGATGGTGAACAACTTTAATTTGGGTGTGGATGAGGATGACATTAAGGACTTCCTGGAGGTGGCTCCTGAGGAATTGATTATTGAGGAGTTGTTGGAACTGGAAGAGGAACACAGTGAAAAAGAAGAAGCAAGAGAAAAGGAAACTGTAGGAGAAGAATAACCCCCAAGAAAATTCACAGTGAAGGGTTCAGTAGAAATTTTTGCAGACCTCAACAAACTCCTTACAAAGTTTGAAAACATGGATCCCAACACCAAAAGACTTTCATTAAAGAGAGGAATGTTCATGCTGCATTATCTTCTTACAAGCAAATCTATGATAAAAAAAGAAACAAACCAAGCAAACTACCATGGACATATTTCTGAAAAGAGTGACACCTCCTCCAGAATAGCCTCAGGCAGGTCCTTCAGGAGGTATTCCAGCAGAAGGCATTGTTATCATAGGAGATGACAGCTCCATGCATGTTATTACCCCTGAAGACCTTCCAGTGGGGCAAGATATGTAGGTAGAAGACAGTGATATTGATGATCTTGACCTGTGTGGGCCTAGGCTATTTATTTGTCTTAGTTTTTAACAAAAAAGTTTAAAAATCAAAACAATTAAAAATTTAAAAATAGAAAAAAAGCTTATAGAATAAGGATATAAAGAAAGAAAATATTTTTGTATAGCTGTACAATGTGTTTGTGTTTTAAGCTGTGTTATTACAAAAGAGTCAAAAAGTTAAAAAAAATTCAAGTTTACAAAATAAAAAGTTACAGTAGGCTAAGTTTAATTTATTGTTGATGAAAGAAAAATATTCTTTTATAAATTTAATGTAGCCTGAGTGTACAGTGCTTATAAAGTCTACAGTTGTGTACAGTAATGTCCTAGGCCTTCAGGTTCACTCACCACTCACTCACTGACTCACTCAGAGCAACTTCCAGTTTTGCAAGCTGCATTCATGGTAACTGCTCTATACAAGTGTACCATTTTTCATCTTTTATACCATATTTTTACTGTACTTTTTATGTTTAGATACTTTTTAGATATACAAATACTTACCTTTGTGTTACAATTGCCTACAGCATTCAGTACAGTAACATGCTGTACTGATTTGTAGCCTAGAAGCAATAGGCTATCCCATATAGCCTAGGTGTTGTAGTAGGCTATACCATCTAGGTATGTGTAAGTACACTCTAATGGTTGCACAATGACAAAATTGCCTAACAACTCATTTCTCGGAATGTATCACCATCATTAAACAATTCATGGCTGTACTAGTGGTTATTTAGTGAACACATTATTTACCTAACACTGTTCTAAGTGTCTTATATGGATTATCTCATTGAATCCTCAAAACAATCCTTTAAAGACAGTAATATTATTATCTTATCTTAGCAAATAAATTGAGATACAAAGAGGTTATAACTTACACAAGGTCGCATGGCCAGCAAATGAGGGAGCACAGGATCCAACTCAATCAATATGGCTTCAAGGCCCATACTCTCACTATGACACATATTTCAAAATACAATAAAACTTACAAGTATGTGGAAATTAAATAACATATTCTTAAAATACCAATGGGTCAGAGAAGTAATCACAAGAGAAATTAGAAAATAATTTGAGACAAATGAAAAGGGAAATAAAATGTACCATAACTTATAAAATGCAGCAAAAACAGTGCTCTGAGGAATATTTATAGTGGTAAATGTCTAATTAAAAAGATCCAAAATCAATAATCTAACTTTATATATACCTTAAGGAACTAGGAAAAAAAGAGCAAAATAAATCCAAAGCTATCAGAAGGAAGGAAATTATAAAGATTAAAATGGAGATAAACAAAATAGAGAATAGAAAAGTAAATAAAGAAAATCAGCAACAACAAAAAAGTTTGTTCTTTGAAAAGATGAACAAAATTGATAAACCTCCACTAGCCTATTTAAGAAAAAAAGAGAGAAGACTAAAATTGTTAAAACAGGAATGAAACTGGGGACATTACTAACAACTTTAGAGAAATAAAAAGGATCATAAGAGACTGCTATGAATAATTGTACCCCAACAAATTAGATAACCTCGATAAAATGAACAAATTCCTAGAAACACATGGACTAATAAAACTGACCCTAGAAGAAATAAAAATCCTAAAACAAGTAAATAAATTAGATCAGTAATCAAAAACCTCTCAACAAAAAGAAAAAAACATCCAGGATTAGACGGCTTCACCAGTGAATTTTACCAAACAGTTAAAGAAGAATTAACACTAATTCTTCTCAAACAATTCCAAAAATAGAAGAGGCAAGAACACTTCCTAACTCATTCTATGAGTCAGCATTACTCTGACATCAAAGTCAGGCAAAGACATCACAGGAAAACTATACCAGTACCTCTGATGAATGTAGATGCAAAAATCCTGAACAAAGCACTAGCAAATCAAATCCAGCAGCATTATTATTAAAATTATACATCATGACTAAATGAAATTTATTGCAGGAATATAGAAGTGTCTCAAAATACAAAAAATAATCAATGAAATACACCATAATAGCATGAAGAGAAAAAAGACATGATTGTTTCAATTCATGCAGAAAACACATTTGACAAAATTCAACACCATTTCATAATAAAAACGCTCACTAAACTAGGAGTTGAAAGAAATTTTCTCAAAGTGATTAAGGGCATATATGAAAAACCACAGGTCACATAATACTCAATGGTGAAAAAAATGAAAGCTTTTCCTCTAAGATCAGGAGCAAGATAAGGATGTCTGCTTTCACCACAACTATTCAACATTGTACTGAAGGTCTAGTCACAGCAACTAGGTGATAAAAAGAATTTATTTCTAAATTGGTATTTATTCCAATTGGCATCAAAATGGGTAAGGAGGAAGTAAAATTCTCCTTATTTGCAGATGCCATGATCCTATATATAGAAAATTCTAAAAAATCCACAAAAGCACTAATACACCAATTCAGCAAAGTTGCAGAATATGAGATGAATACACAATAACTAGTTGTATTTCTATGAATTAGCAATGAACAATTGAAAAAGAAAGTTAAGTTAAAAATTCCACTTACAATAGCATCAAAAAGAATAAAATACTTAATGCTAACAGCTTATTGTGCAGAAATGGAAAAGCTGATTCTAAACTTCCTACGGAATTGCAAGGAAACCTGAAGAAGCAAAACAATCTTGAAAAAGAATAAAGTTGGAAGATTCACATTTCCCAATGTCAAAACTTACTACAAAGCTAAATTAAAGCAGTGTGGTGCTGGTGATACCAACTCAACACAAAGTTGATACAAAGGAAGCCATATTGTAGAAAAGAAACCATAATGTAACTTTGAATGACCTCTGATTAAGCAGCCCAGAGATGCTCTGTGGGTTTTGTGGCTCCTCCCAGCTATATAAGTTGATAACTTTTTTCTCTTGAGTTCCTTAGGAATGTGATGACCCCCGGGCAGAGAATCAACGCTGATAGCCATCATCAATGACAAGTGAAAGATCAGGGTATAGCGCATTGCTCTGGTCTCTGATGCATATCAAGTAAAACAAAAGACTGCCAGGAACTAAGACTAGATGGATGCCCCACCCTGAGGCCAGATGCCTCCCCCACCAGGAGACCAGCCCCCTATATAACTGGCCTGTAGCCTTTGTTCTATAGATGGTTCTTTGAGACATTAGTCGGCCATCCTCCCTCTTGCTAGCAAGCTGAAATAAATGCCCTTTCTTATCCACCATCTTGCCTCTTGACAATTGGCTTTTGTCTTGTGGCAAGCAGATTCTGCCCTTTGTGTGGTAACATTGGCATAAGGACAGACATATAAATCAATAAAATGGAATGAGAATCCAGAAATAAACTCATATGTCTAAGGTTAATTGACATTCTACAAGGATACCAAGACCATTCAATGGAGAATGAATAATGTGAATGAATAATTTAATAATGGTACTGGGACAACAGGATATCAACATGTAAAAGAATCAAGTTGGATCCTTATCTTATACTATGAACAAAAATGAACCCAAAATGAATAAAAGACTTAAGAGCTAAAACTATAAAATTTTTACATACATAGGGGTAAATTTTCATGATCTTGGCTTTGGCGATGGCTTTTTACATATGACAAAATCAAAAGTAACAAAAAAAAAGTAAATTGGACTTCATCAAAATTAAAAGCTTCTGTACATCAAAAGACACTGTCAAGAGAATGAAAAGACAACTCACAGAATGGGAGTAAGCATTTTGTATAAAATCAGATGTATAAAAATGACTAGTATCCAGAATATTTAAAAAAATTCTTACAACTCAACAACAAAACCACAAAAAGCCCAACAAAAAATGGACAAAGGACTTGAATAGACACTTTTCCAAAGAAGATATACAAATGGCCAACAAGCACATGAAAAAAATAATAAATGTTATTTCTCATTAGGGAAATGTAAACCAAAATCACAGTGAGATACTAGTTCATGCCTTGTTGGATGGCTATAATTTAAAAACTGGAAAACAACAAGTGTTGGAAAGATGTGGAGAAATTGGGACACTAGTACATTGCTGGTAGAAATGTAAAAGGGAAAACATTTCACAGTTCCTAAAAAAGTTAAACATAGAATTATCATATGATCCAGCAATTCCACTCCTAGGTATATATCTGAAATAATTGAAAACAAGTGTTCAAATAAATATTTGTACATGAATGTTCATAGCAGCATTGTTCACAATAGCCAAAAGGTGGAAACAACTCAAATTTCTACCAATGGATGAGTGGATAAACAAAATATAGTATATCTATAAAATGGAATATTATTCAGCTATGAAAGGAATGAAGAACTGATACATGTTACAACATGGATCAATGTTGGAAACATTATACTGAGTGAAGGAAGACCCAGACAAAATGAGTCACATTATTATATAGTTCCATTTATATGTAATATCTAGAATAAGCAATTTCTTGGAGATGGAAAGTCAATTTCTGGTTTCCAGGGGCTGGAGGCACAGGAGAATGGGGAGTAACTGCTTAATGATTATGGTGTTTCTATTTGGAGTTATGAAAAATGTCTGGAACTAAATAGTAGTGCTGGTTGCACAAGACAGTGATTGTACTTAATGTCACTGAATTGTACATTTTAAGATGGTTAGAATGGTAAATTTTATTTTATGTGTATTTTACCATAATAAGTGCAATAGAATATTTCCTTTCTCTGTAGTTCATGGTTATGTCTCCCTTGCTCTTTACTCCCTAGGAGCTGGAATGCTAGGGCTCATTCAAATTTCCTAAATCTCCAGCCTCTAGCCTACATTTACACAGCCCCTCAAACCCCCAGATTATTCTGCTCTTAATCTCTTGTGCAAATCCAGGACAAAGGTATAATAAAGGCTTGCTGGTACTGTGACTCTTACCTTCCTACAGTTTCAGGAATCCTGACTGCTTTTGCTAGGTCTTAGTCTACTTTGTTTCCTATTATCCTTTCCTCTGACATCATAGTATTTTTATGGGTTCTCTGCTACCCAATTCCCCGCTTGTCCCCTTTACTGCTGTTCATTGGCCTTCTATGACTGTTATTCTTGTTTTACTGGCTGGATGTTTATCCACTGACCACAGGCACTTTTTGGACTCTACCAAGCCTCATCTGATGAATGTCCAATAGCTATTAGGCCCCAAAGCTAACAGAATTACACAAAGTATAGCAGCAATGATAGCAATCAAAACTGGAGGCCAGGAGAGAAGCCCTAGAGGAGTGATTAAGCTCTTGGGCTCCAGAATCAGGCTCCCTGAATTTGAACCTGGGCTCTGAGACTTACCTGCTGTGTGACTTACATAGACAAATTTCTTAGCCTTTCTGTACTGTGGCTTTCTCAAGTATAAAATGTGGATAAGAATAATAAATAGTCCCTACTTTCAGAGGGTGGTTGGAAAGCTAATACATTGGAGTATAGCAAATGTTAGCTACTTCCTTTGTTTGGTTTCCTCTTTCTCTCTTCCTCAGGGACAGTGGATCTCAACCTTGGCTGCACATCAGAATCACCTGAAGTAATTTGAAAAATCATAATGCCCAGGACACACCCCAGACCAATTAAATCAGAATTTCTGTGGGTTTTACCTAGTCATAGTATTTTTAAAACACTAAGAAATTAAGTAGGGGTAAAGGAAAGACAGAAGCGAGAATAATAATACTTTGCACATGCTCAAAGTATTTTCACATTGCAAGTGATGAAACCCCGAGTATTATTATCCCCATTTTTCATATAAGGAAATTCAGCCTAAACCAGTTAAGTGATATTTGCACACAAAGACAATGGGAGTGGGGCCAAATTTAACAGCAATGTGTGTGAAATACACTTAGGAGTTTAGTTGATTCAGTTTAATGTAAATCAACAGTGTAATGTTTCTGGCAAAAAAGTGAATGTGATCTTAAGTTACTTCAATAAAACTAGGGGAAGGCCCCCTTCTGCTTGTCAACTATACCTGGAACATTATATTCTATTCTTTCAGATGTCACCCCTAAGAAAAAACAGAGGAGGACAAACAGGATAGAAATATATTTGAAACCACACCATTGGGAGCAACAGGGAAAGGAACTAGGATCTGCCAAGCCTACAGAGTAGAAATTTTAGCATGGACATAATCACAGACTTCACAAATCAGAGGGGCTGCCAGCCAAAGGAAAAGAAATTTGTTTTATACTACCTAAATAGCAGAATGGGAATACACTATGGGAAACTACTAAATCCACTTAAGCTTAACCTGAGGAAGAACTTCCCAATAATCAAAGCTGTTTAAAAGGCTGTGAATTGCAGACAGGTGATGCTATGAGAAATAGCAGAGTAGCACACCAGTTAATAAACGGGAAAAAAAAACTATCAGAATCAACTTTTCCAGAACTCTGAGATCTAGCCAAAAATTTACAACCAGAAAAAAGCTTAATAAAGACAGAAGAATTTGCACTGTGGCATTTTAAATTGCCTGCCTGCCATCCTTCAACCTCAGATTGGTGGTGCCTATGGAGTTAGCAGCCTGCACTCCTGGGGCAAGTTGCTAATACTAAAGGAAGCAACACAGACCTTATTCTCAAATAATTGTGGTTGACAATTTTGGCCTGTCTGGTGGAAACCTGAAAGAACAGTGCAAGGGCTTCTCTTTGTTTCATCTCACTCTGAGCATACCCAGGGCTGAGGCATCTTCCCAAGCAGCATTTATTGAAAGCATTTAAAGGCAAAAGTATTGGCTATTCAGAGTGAGACTAGGGATAACAGTCAGGAGAACCAATAGGATGATCAAAGATTTGGGAATGAAGAAATTGAGAAATGACATACGTGGGGAAATAAGGGCTTTAAAAGCTCTTCTGTATATGGGGAATCATGAAGCTATGCAGATGCCCAGTGCTGGATGCATGCTCAAAAAAGTCCTGAGAAATCTTTTGCCTCTAGCTAACCTTCAGGCTCTAGGTATGCAGGAAGTGAAGGCTAAGGCAGAGTTGTAAATGGACAGGGTCAGTGTTAAAGGAGTGGCCCTATAACACAGATCCAGTCTGCAAAGACTGAGAGTGTATTTTTTCCTTTTTCTTTCATTTCTTTCTTTTTTTCCTTTTCTTTTGTTGGTTCCAGATATTTAAGGAAACTGTCAAAATACTGACAATTAAGCCAATGAAACACAAACTTCAGTGGCCACATATGACAGTGAATACAAGCTTTATGCAGGAATTTAGAAAGCCAACGCATGTCTATGCAAGAGGAACACTGAGAAAAGTCCTGAGAATGCCTTTCACCTCGTGCTGATCCCTGGGCTCAGGGCAAGTTTAGCTAGTCATTGAAGGACCACCCTAGCACAGAGTCAGTCTGCAAAATCTTGGGCAAGTGGTTCTTTTCTCTTGTACATTTTTGGTGTTTTTTGTTTGTTTATGTGTTTCAGATCCTGGCAAATCTGGAAATCTCTGTTAAAACATTAGCTGAACATGACCTAAAGGAAAAGAGACTTCAGTGGGCACACACAACAAGGAATAATCTTTGTAAAAATAATTTGAAAAAATTTTAAAACAAACCACCACAGCCTTCAACAATAAATGAACAAACAAACAAACAGCAAAGCATGGAAAGGGAGGGGGGACTGATTTCTAGAATTACCATATTATCATAATCAAATGTCCAATTTCCACAAAACATCACAATGCACACACAAAGAAACAGGAAAAGATGGCTCATTCAAAGGAACAGGACAGGAAACATCCCTGAGGAAGCCCAGTCATTGGACTTATTAGACAAAAAATTTAAATTAACTGTCTTAAATATGCTCAAAGAGCCATGGGAAAACATGGACAATGAACTAAACAAATCAGAAAAGTGATATATGAACAAAATAAAAATATCAACAAAGATATGGAAAATATTTTAAAAAACAAACAGAAATTATCAAGCTAAGAAGTACAATAACTGAAATGAAAATTTCACTAGAGGGGTTCAACAGTAGATTTGAGCAGGCAGAAGAAAGAATCAATGAACTGAAAGCTAAGTCAATTAAAGTGATTAAGTCTGAGGAGCAGAAAGAAAAAAAAAGATGAAAAAAGTGAACATAGAGTAAGGAATTTGTGGAACACCAACAAATGGACCTACAACATGCATCATAAGGAGTCTCAAAAAGAGAAGTAATAGGGAAAAGGGCAGAAAAAATTATTTAAGAAATCTTGGCTGAAAACTTCCCAAATTTGATGAAATACATGAATATACAAATCTAAGAAGCTCAATTAAATCCAAGTAGAATAAAGCCAAAGAGACACACACTGAAATATTAAAACCTAACTATTGAAAGACAAGAAGAGAATCTTGAAAGCAGAAGAAAAAAACAAACTGTCATGTACACAGAATCTTCAATCTGATTATAAGCCAATTTCTCATCAGAAACATTGGACACCAGAAGGCAGTGGGATGATATATTTAAAGTACTGAAAACAAAAACCTGTCAACTGAGAATTCTATATCTGGCAAAATTTTCCTTCAAAAATGAGTGAGAAATTAAGACATTCCCAGACAGACAAAAGTTTAAAGAGTTAATTGCTACAAGACCTGCTCTACAAGAAATGCTAAAGGAAATCCTTCAGATTGAAATAACAGGGTGCTAGACAGTAATTCAAGGCTGTATGAAGATATAGAGCTGTCCAGTAAAAGAAAATAAATAGGCAAATATAAAAACTACTATTGTAATCTTGAACTGTAATTTAATTTTATTTTGAACAGGATTTAAAAGACAAATGCATAAAAATTAATTATAAATCTATGTTATTTGGCACACAATTTATAAAGTTGTAATTTGTGACATCAATAGCATAAAGAGGAAGACGGGCTTTAAAGCAGTAGAGATTCTGTTCTCATTTGAAGTTAAGCTGGTATCAATTGAAATCAGACAGTTATAACTTTAAGATATTATATGTAATCCTCATGGTAATCACAAAGAATATATCTAAAGAATACAGAAAAAAGAAATGAGAAGAAAGTTAAAATGCATCAGCACAAAAGTTCAACTAATCACAAAAGAAGGTAGAAATCGAGGAAATGAGGGTCAAAAAAGCTATGAGACATAAAGAAAATAAATAGCAAATGGCAGAAGTTCTTTCTTATCAGTAATTGCATTAAATATAAATGGATTATACCCTCCAATCAAAAGGCATAGATTAGCAAAATGGATTAAAAAAAAAAACATGATCAAACTATATGCTGTCTACAAGAGAAAGGGCTGATTAGGCACTTGTGTGTGGTGATGGATTGTAATTAGTATTTGGGTGGTGAACATGATGTAATCTATACAGAAATGGAAGTATAATGATGTACACCTGAAATTTATACAATGTTATAAACCAATGTTACTGCAATAAAAAAAAAAACATGATCAAACTATATGCTGTCTACAAGAGACTCACTTTAAAGACACAAATAGGGTAAAGTGAAAGGATGGGAAAATATAGTCCATGTAAATAGTAATCACAAGAGAGCTGGGTGGCTATACTAATATCAGACAAAATAGACTTTAAGTCAAAAACTGTCAAAAGAAGCAAAGAAGTACATTACATATTGATAAAAGGGTCAATTTACCAAGAAAAATATAACAATTACAAACGTGTATGCCAAAAAAATCAGAAACCCAATTATATGAAGCAAACATTGACATAATTGAAGGGAGAAATAGATAGTTATAAAACAGTCATTGGTGACTTCAATAACCCATTTATAATAATAAATAAAACAACCAGACAGACGATCATTAAGGAAATAGAGTACTTGAACAATATCACAAACCAATTAGGCCTAATAGACATGTACAGAACATCCCACCCAACTACAGTGGAATACACATTTTTCTCAAGTGAACATGGAACATTCTCCAAGATAGATATTATGCTAGGCCACAAAGGTGGTCTCCATACATTTTTAAAAGATTGATTCATATAAAGTATCTTCTCTGACTACAATGGAATGAAATCAGAAATCTCTAACAGAAGAAAACCAGAAAATTTACAAATAAGTGGATATTACATAACACACTCTTAAATAACCAATGCATCAAAGAAGAAATCAAAGGGGGAATTAGAAATACTTGAAGATGAATGCAAATGAAATCACAACATGCCCAGAATTTCTGGGATGCAGCAAAACCAGGGCTCAGAGGGAAATTTATAGCTGTAATTGCTCATATTACCAAAGAAGAAACGTCCCAAATGAATTACCTAAGTTTCACCTTAAAGAACTAGAAGAAGAAGAGGAAGCTAAAACCAAAGTTATCAGATGGAAAGAAATAATAAAGATTAAGGGGAAGATTAATGAAATGGATTTTAGAAAATTAGTAGAGAGAAACAACAAAACCAAAAGTTGGTTTTTTAAAAGATCAAATAACTGACAAACCTTCACCTATACTGACCAAGAAAAAAAGAGAGAAGACTCAAATTAGTAAAATCAGAAATGACAGTAGGGACATTACTATAAACCTTACAGAAGTCAAAAGGTTTATAAGAGAATACTATAAAAAAATGTGCACCAACATATTAAATACCATAGATAAATGGACATATTCCATAAAACACAAAAACTACTAAAATTGACTCAAGAAGAAAGAGTAAATGTGAACAAACTTTTAACAAGAGATTCAGTCATTAATCAAAAACCTCCCAACAAAGAAAAGCTGAAAACCAGATGGCTTGTCATGTGAATTCTACCAAAAATTTAAAGAAGAATTAACATCAGTCCTTCTCAAATTCTTCCAAGAAAAAGAAGGAACACCTCCTAACTCATTCTCTGAGGCCAGCATTACTCTGATAACAAAGCCACATAAACACATTAGAAGAAAAAATCCTATAGACCAATATCCCTTATGAATATTAATGCAAAAATCTCCAATAAACTACAAGCAAACCAAATTCAGCAGCATATTAAAATGATTGCGGATGAAAACCAGTGGGATTTCTCCCCAGAATGCAATGAAGGTTCACATACAAAATGAATCAATGTAACAAACCACATTAATAGAACGATGGGAGAAAAACACATGATCATCTCAATTGTTATAGAAAAAGCATTTGACAATATTTAACACCCTGTCATGATAAAAACATGCAACAAACTAGGAGTAGAAGGAAACTTCCTCAACATGATAAAGGAATTAATATGAAAAACTCACAGGTAACATCATAGTCAGTGTGAGACACTGGAATCCTTCTTCCTGAAGATCAGAAACAAGATAAGGATGCCTGATTTCTTCACTTCTATTAAACGTAGCACTGGCAGTTCTAGCCAGAGCAATTAGGCAAATAAAAGAAATAAAAGATATCCAAATTGGAAAAGAAATGAAACTATCTCTATTCACTGAAAACATGATCTCATACAAAGAAAATCCTGATGAATCCACAAAATGACTACAAGCACTAATAAATGAATTCAGAATAGTTGCAGGATACAAGATGCATACTCAAAAATCAGTGGTATTTCTATACACTAGTAATGAACAATCTAAAAATAAAATTAAGAAAATCCCTTTTACAAACAATTAAAAAGAATAAAATATTTAAGAATAAATTTAGGGGCCAGCCTGCTGGCATAGTGGTTAAGTTCACACATTGCACTTCAGCGACCCGGAGTTCGCAGGTTTGGATCCTGGGCATGGACCTACACACTGCTTATCAAGCTATGCTGTGGCAGGCATCCCACATAAAATGGAGGAAGATGGGCACAGATGTTAGCTCAGGGACAATCTTCCTCATCAAAAAAATAAAAGAATAAATTTGATCAAGGAGGTGCAAGACTTATGCATTGAAAAGTACAAAACATTGCTTAAAAAAGACCTAAATAAATGGAAAAAAATTCCATGCTTATGGATTGGAACGTTTAATATTGTGAAGATGACAATACTACCCAAAGCAATTTATAGATTTAATGTAATCCCTATCAAAATCCCAATTACATTTTCTTTGCAAAAATAGAAAAACCCATCCTAAAATGTATATGGAATCTCAAGGGACCCCAAATAGTCAAAACAATCTCAAAAAAGAATGGAGTTGGAGGTCTCACACTTCCTAATTTCAAAACTTACTACAAAGCTACAGTAATTAAAACAGTGTGGTACTGGCACAAAAGATTCTATATAGACTAATGGAATACAATAAAGAGGCCAGAAATAAATCTCACACATATGGCCAAATACTTTCAACATGGGTTCCAAGGCCATTTAATGAGGAAAGAATAGTCTCTTCAACAAATGGTGTTGGGAAAACTGGATATCCAAATGCAAAAATATGAAGTTGGAACCTTATTTTACACCTTATGCAAAAATTAACTCAAAATAAATCAAAGACCTAAACATAAGAGCTAACACTATAAAACTCTTAGAAGAAAATGCAGGAGAAAAGCTTCATGACATTGGATTTGGCAATGATTTCTTGGATATAACAACAAAAACACAAGCAACAAAAGAAAAATATAGATAAATTGGACTTTATTAAAATTTAAAAACTTTTATGCATGAAAGTACACTATCAACATAGTGAAAGGGCAATTTATGAAATGAGACAAAATATTTTCAAATCACATATCTGACAAGGGGTTAATTTCTAGACTATATAGAGAACACCTCAACCACAACAAAACAATCTGATAAAAAATGGACAAATAAAAAATGAGCAAACGAGGGTACTCATTTACAAATGAGAAGGAATTTCTTTGTTAACAATGAAAAATAAACACATTACCAAAAAGTCCAAAACAAAAAAACTTACTGCAGAGCTACAGAAATCAGAACAATGTGGTACTGGCTTAAAAACAGACAAATGGACCAATGGAACAGAACATAGAATGCAGGAATAAACCCAAATATCTATGCTCAATTGATTCTTGACAAGTGTCAAGACCATTCAATTGGGAAAGAATTACCTCTTCAATTAATGATGTTGGGACAACTGTAAGTTTACATATAAAAGAATGAAAAGTTAGACCCTTACTTTATATCACATACAGAAATTAATTCAAAATGGTTCAAAGGCCTAAATATGAGAACTATAAAACTCTTAGAACAAAACATGGGGGTAAATCTTCATGAATTTGGATTTGACGATGGGGTTTTAGAGATGAGACCAAAAGCAAAGCAACAAAAGAAAAATAGATAAGTTGGACTTTATGAAAATTAAATCTTTTGCACATGAAAGGACACTATGAAGAAAGTGAAAAGACAATCTACAGCATGGGAGAAAAAACTTGTAAATCAGTTCATATGTTGAAGTCCTAACCCCTCAGAATGTGACTGTATTAGGAGATAGGGCCTTTCAAGCAGCGATTAAATTAAAATGAAGCCCTCAGGGTGAGCTCTAATCCAATCTGACTGTTGTCCTTCTAGGAAGAGGAGACTAGAACACACAAAAAGAGCCACCAAGAATGTGAGCATACAGAGGAAAGACCATGTGAGGACACAGTGGAGGCAGCCATCTGAAAGCCAGAGAGAGGTCTCAGAAGAAATCAAACCTTCTGATACCCTGATCTCAGACTTCTAGACACCAGAACTGTGAGAAAAGAAATTTCTGTTGTTTAAGCTACCTAGTCTGTGGTATTTTGTTATGGCAGCCCTAGCAAACTAATACAATCATATATCCAATAAGGGTCTTGTATCCAGTAAATATATAAAGAACACTTACAACTCAACAACAAAAGGACAAAAAAATCCAATTTAAAAATAGGCAAATGACTTGAATAGACATTTCTCTGAAAAAGATATACGAATTGCCAATACACACATGAAAAAAACACTCATCATTAGTCATTAAGGAAATGCAAATCACAACCACAATGAGATATCTTTTCACACCCATTAAGATGACTATAATCAGAAAACATGGAAAAATAGCAAATGTTGGCAAAAATGTGGAGGAATTTGAATCCTTGTACATTGCTAGTGGGAAGATAAAAGGGTGCAGCCATCGTGGAATAATCTGGCAGTTCCCCAAAAAGTCAAACATAGAATTTCCATACAACCCAGCAATTCCACTCTTAGATATATACCCAAAAGAATTTAGAACAAGTGTTCAAATAAAAACTTGTACACAAATTTTCGTAGTAGCACAATTCACAATAGCTTAAAGGTGGAAACCATCCAAAGGTCCATCAACTGATTAATGTACAAACAAAATATCATATATCTATATCAGCCATAAAAAGGAATCCATGCTACAACATGGATGAATCTTGAAAATATTACGCTAAGAAGCCAGACATTAAAAGTAACATATTATACGATTTATCCAAAATAAGTAAATCCAGGGCTGGCCTGATGGCGCAGTGGTTTAGTTCACACTTTGGCAGCCTGGGATTTGCGGGTTCAGATTCTGGATGCCAGCCGATGCACTGCTTGTCAGCCATGCTGTGGCGGAGTCCCATATAAAGTAGAGGAAGATGGGCACGGGTGTTGGCCCAGGGCCAGTCTTCCTCAGCAAAAAAGAGGATTGGCAATGGATGTTAGCTCAGGGCTGGTCTTCCTCCCCCCGCAAAAAAATAAGTAAATCCATAGAGACAGGATACAGATTAATGGTTGCTACAGGTGGGAGGAAAGTGAGGAAGGGAAAGAGACTGGTTAATGGATACAGGATTTCCTTTGGGGGTGATGAGAATGTTTTGGAATTAGATAAATGTGATGGTTGTGCAACACTGTGAATATACTAAATGCCACTGAAGTTTGCACTTTAAAATGCCAACTTTATGTTACATGAATTTCACCTCAATAAAAATAAATGGGGGGGCGGTCCTGTGGCCTAGTGGTTAAGCATGCTGTGCTTTGGTGGCCCAGGTTCAGTTCCTGGGTGTGGACCTACACCACTTGTCAGCAGCCATGCTGTGGCAGTGACCCACATACAAAATAGAGGAAGATCAGCACAGATGTTAGCTCAGGATGAGTTTTCCTCAGCAAATAAATAAATAAATAAATGCAGCAAATTCCAACAACATGGATGAATCTCATAAGCATAATGGTGATTAAGTGAAGCCAGACACACAAAAGAATACACACTTGATTATTCCATTTATATAAAGTTCAAAAACAGGCAAAACTTCTGTTAGAAGTCAGGATAGCGGTTATTCTTGGGAGATAATGACTGGAAGGGTGCATGAAGAGGCTTCTGGAGTGCTAGTAATGTTTTTTAATGTGAGTGCTAATTATATGGGTTTGTTCACTTTTTAAAAATTCATTGAGCTGCAGAGTTATGATATGTGTATTTTCCTGTATGGATGTTATACTTCAACAAGAAAACTTTCCTAAATAAGGGTTCTGAGTTACTTGAAATTGGAGATATTCAAGTTGTATGACAGATAATAGTGAAGTATCAGGAGGATGTTTTGAGAAGATGATCTTTCATAGCCTAAAGAATCTATGAATCTATGATTTGCTCCAAATCAGAGACATCCCAACTGTAGCAGTTTGAAAGATTTAGGGTAAGGTCTGCACGTTCTGAGGGAAGGCTAGTTGGCCTACTTCCACAGGGCTTCCCAGATTGGCATTATCTAGGTGAACTCATGAGTGTCAAAGGTCTCTCCTCACCCTGTAGGTTTTTAGAATATTTGATTGAATGAGTTAGTGCTCTAGGTTTCATGAATCTCAGAAGCCACATCAAGCTGACAGAACTTAGAGGGTATGGATGTATCTACACCAGTGTCCCAGTTTTTAAATTTGCTGCATGAAATATAGCTCAAAAGAGGGCATCCCTATTGCCCCCAAACTGATCTGTTCATTTTTTCCTAGTAGGAAGATGGCAAGGGAAACCAAACTATCTGAAAGCTTCTTGGAAAGTGTGAAATCAGAGCTAGGGGAGTTAATTATATGGTTTTAACATCCAACAGCATTACCATCTAACCACATCAAATGCCAAAACAGAGATTTACAGATGAAGATATTGTCTCCCCTGATGGGCACTGTCTTTTGCCTCAGTGAATCTCTATTTCATGTTTCTTTGACTCACCAAACCATCTGAGTGACATGTTATGTACTCTCTTTATAGACATATTAAAGACTTCAATTAATTGCAGCCTTGGAATCTTTTAATCCCATCCAAGCTCATCTTTTGTGTTTTGATATCATAGCTTTATTTCTTATGGTAACTATTTCCCAACCAGGACAATAACCAGGTGCCCTAGCGCCAGGATTGGGATCCTAGGGGCCATACTTGGCTAATATGAACACTTTATCCAACATGACCAGTAGCGTGATAAGCCATGACCAAGGAAACACTAGAAACCAAACTGGGGATATCAATTTCCTTCCTCAATAACAAGAGGGTTTTATGAAAAACAACAAAATAAGAACCCCTCTCCTTAATTTCTACTGGAATAAAAAAACATAAGAATCCAAAATAGAGAGGAAAATTGCATCTACTGAACTGTGGAAGGTAATAAATGAAGATAACACTAAAACATCCTACTGATTTCCCTAAATGAGAAGAGGGAGAGTTGGAAGCTGAGTGAGCTTCCGGAAGAATAGGGAACACTTCATTTGATGTGTGACAATATCTCCACTATGCTCCCCCTCAGCCTCAGTGATGTTCTTCAAGAAAAGTTGAGATAGAGTCTGGAACAAAGGTTGGAAGGGAAAGCACTCCACTAAGCAGGGACATATTTTTCCTTCCTAGAACTAGCCTAGGAATTGAGTTAGACAAAGATAAAAATCTCAGGACTTGAGGAATACCACCAAAACACCACATGCAGAGCAACAGATCATGGTATGCTTAATTTGGTCTCAATTATTTAAGTGGGGTTTGTTGCCTGATACTTCTGTCTACATCAGTTGGCTGGATTCCAGGGAAGGAGAGAGGAGGGTCCTGAACATTGACCTTCATGATTTCTGAGTTCCCCATACCAGCTATATGCTGATCAATCTAGATGTATAAATATAAGCAATTGATAAAAACTCACTAGACATCTGAGAGAATTAAAAAGCAACCATAAAATTGTAAATGCACATATCCTAGTGAAATATTAGCAAATCAAATCCAGGAGCATATTTCAAGAATAATACACCACGGTGAAGTAGGGTTTAGGCGAAAAGTACAAGAATGAGTTAACATACTAATAATGTAGTTTAACATATTAGTGTGTAAAAAAAGAGATACCATACAACTATTCTAATAAGTCAAAAAAAATTTAATAAAATTCAAATTCTATTTCTGACTTGAAAAAAAATAACTCTGAAATTAAAAAACAAATTTCTTAGCTTTATAAATAGCATTTATAAGAAGCCAACTGCAAATATATTTAAAGATGAAACATGAATTAATTTCTAATAAAGTCAGGAACAAGACCAGGTTGTCTCCTATTCCCACTATTATTTGACATTGTTTTGAAAGTTCAAAAATGAACAATAAAAGTACAATAAATATATAAAGAACATTATAAAACTTTTAACTGAGGGACACAAAATAAGAAATGAAGAAGCATACCACATTCCTTGAGAGAAAACCCAGTTCTGCAAAAATGTCAGTTCTCCCTACATTAATCTATACATTTAATGTAATTCCTCTCAAAATCAAATGGGACTTTGGGAGGTATATGATATATTTATTCTAAACTTCCTCTGTAAGAAAAAAATGCAGAATGGCCAAGAAGATTTAGCAGAAGAACTACTACTGAGAGGGGACTTCCTTTACCAGATATTAAAACCAGCATCACAATAATTAAAACAGTCTGTAACTGGGAAAAAAATAGACAAATATATCACTAGAAGAGAACAGAAACTCCAAAAACAGATACATTCAATATAATATGAACATGGGATTTCGAATCAGTGGGTAAAGGATAGTTTGTCCAATAAATGATATTAGGAAAATTGGCTATACATTTGGGACAAATATGATCTCTACCTCTCACCATACACACACACACACAGATGAAGTAAAAATTTAAACATAGAAAAATTTCTAAACTAAAATGTATATGAGTATTTCTACAACTTATAGTGGGAAGGGTTTTAAAAATATGACAAAAACAAAAACAAAAAAAATGTAATCTAAAACCCAGATGCTCTAAAGGAAGAAACTGAGGGATTTAAACACAACAAGCTGGAAAACTGAGTGATAACTTTGAACAAAGTTAACAGCCTGGGGAAAACAAGGTATGGAGCTAGTACAAAAGACAAAGAACTAACATACTTAATATACAAAGATCTCTCTTTATCAATATGAAAAAAAAATGCCCTGATGGGAAAATGGGCTGAGTATGAACAGCTTATTCATATAAGGAGAAACACAAATGGTCATTAAACACAGAAAATTCTTAACCTCACACATCATCAAAAACATGGAGAGTGAAACAACAAAGATGTATTTGTTTACATATCAAATGGGCACTGATGAGAAAAGAGAAAATATTGAGAAATAGGGGTTGTACATTTTTGGTAGGGTTCTAAATGGGTACAGCCTTTTTGAACAGTAATTTGGCATTATCTATTTATATTTTAAATGTGTAAACTATTTTACTCAGCAATTCCACTTCTAAAAATTTATCCTACAAAAATAAGAGGTGAGCAAAGTTAAATGTACAAGTATGATAACCAGAGCAATGTTTTTAAGGGAAAATTGAGAACCTAAAGGTCCATTAACAGAAGATTAATAAATGATGGAAAGAATGAAGTAAATCTCTATTTTCTGACTGGGAAACATTTATATATATTTACATCTTTTTATTAGTGTGAAAAAATAATACCCTAGGAGGAAAATGAGATATATATATATATATAAAAAATTTTATATATTATCTCATACATTAACTAAAATGTTAACATGATGTCCCCCCATTCTCCCTTTGTCCTGGGAATCGGATGTGGGTAGGGGCAGGATTTTCTTCTTTATACATTTCCGAAAATTTTTTTATAAGAAATATATGCCACCTTTTAAATTTAAAAGTGAAAATTTGGGAATGAAAGAGAAAATGTTTATAGCAAAAAGTTAAATTTAAAAAGAAAGATTAAAAAACTATTTACGGTATATCAAATTTTTAAAATGCACAATTAAAAATGTATAAAACTGGGTAAGAACATTAAAATTATAGTGATTGTCTCTAATTATGAGTACTTTTTCTTATTTTCTTCATTATATTTTACATTTAAAATTTGTTTTATAATGAGTATATATTCCTTTTATAATAAAGCAATTATTTTTTAAATGCTAAAGGGTAAGCATGAATTTGGAAAATGAGAGACCAAAACAAAGCGACTATCTGCACATGAACATTTATAGTGGCTTTATTCATAATCACCCAAACTGAAAGCAACCAATTTGTCCTTCAATAGGTAAATGGATAAATGAATTGTGGTACACTAATATAATGGGATGTTATTCAGTGATTAAAAAGAAATGAGGTATCAAGCCACAAAGAGACATCAATGAATCTTAAATACAAATTGCTAAGTGAAAGAAACCACTCTGAAAAGGCTATTTACTGTAGGATTCCAATTATATGACTATAGTGATGATAAAAAGTTCAGTGTTGCCAGGGGTTCAGAGGGTTGAATAAGTGAAGCACAGAGGATTTTGAGGGCAGTAAAATTATTCTACATTTTACTGTAATCGTACATCTTAATGTATGCAAATTTAAAAAAATCATTTAGGAGGTTGGGGGTTGCCAGGATGGAATGTAGAATGTGACAAAACAATCCAACTGTATAACAAATGTATGCAACAACCTAACTAAATGGCACTGACTTAAGTAACTTTGGAAATGAGTGGAGTCTGTAAGACTGAAGGCAAAAGAAACTATGCATATGTACCATACTCTACTTGATAAAGTTGTTTCCTACAGGGGTAGGGGTTAACAATTCAGATACTGCTGTACATGTATACTGGAATTGAACAATTGAGTAAATGGATGGCAGATGGTGGGAGCCAAGTTTCTCACTGTTGGAGTGGGATGTTACGGATAAGTAAGGGGAGGAGGCTTGAATGATTCATATGGACTATTAATGGTCCTTTTGGTAATGGATCAGAATTGCAGACATCAGCAAGATCTCATATTTAGCTTAATATACAGATGATTACATATAGAAGAAATATTTATAGATACGTGTACATAGATGAGTTAGTATACATGCACACATTTCCTTGCTCTCAGCTGAGAGGGCCTAGAAGCAATGAAGTCCCAGTAGTAACAAGAACATCTAGCATCCAGGTCTGGGTTTCTAATACCATTCTTCAATAAATGGAACCATGGCTCCCTGGAGAAGAAGTGAGCCAGGAAAATACAAATGAGCCTGGAGCATCTTGTGGTGCCAGAAAGTAAGGAAATGCTCAAAAAAATGATGGAGGTATGTCAAAAGGCCTTGGGAGTCAACCTGAAAGAGCACCCACTGGTCAAAGCTGGAACAATTTGAACAACAAAATAAATAAAATAGTATTGGATTATAATCCAAAATATAAAATAAATATCCATGAGTCTATATACATAATTAAATGAATAAAAGGGGAGAGAGACAAATCTCTCTCTCATGCAGAAGAATTCCTAATAAATGATATAGATACTTCACCCTCAAGGAGGTGGAGCATAACTCTCCATCTAAGTGTGGGCTATACATAGTAACTTCCTTCCACACAGTACAATACTAAAAGGAGGGAAAAAGAGTAACTTCACACTGGATAAAACTGATACACACTACCTCAAGCTAGGTGATCAACATCAACATCAACAGTGAAAAGTCACATTGATAATACGTATGCTTGATATGATATGATGAAAATGTCACTTTATTTCTGTGATCTTCCTCTCCCAAATCTATAACTCCAGTTTAATCATGAGAAAAATATCAGACAAATCCTAACTGAGGGACATTCCACAAAATACCTGACCAGTACTCCTTAAATCTATCAAGATCATCAGAAACAAGGAGTCTAAGAAGCTATCACAGCCAAGAGGAGCAAAAGGAAACATGATAACTAAATGTAACGTGGTATCCTGGATGGGATACTGGAACAGAAAAAGGACACTAGGTATAAACTAAGGAAATCTGAATAAAGTATGGACTTAAGAATAATGTATCAATATTGCTTCATTAACTGTAAAAAATACAGCATACTAATGTAAGATGTGAAAAATAGGGGAAACTTGGGTGTGGGGTATATGGAAACTCTCTATACTGTATTTGCAATTTTTCCATAAATCTAAGACTATTTTAAAATAAAAAGTTTAATTAAAAATAAGTCAAAGGGACTGAAACCATCTAGACATAGGAATACATTCAGAAATGGGAACAAGGGTATAAGTGAGGCAAGGCCAAGACAATTTTCCCATGGCCTCTGGTCACATGATATGTGGTTACCCAGATCAAGGTCCATGGAGAAGACAAATATCTACATGGGGAATATATGAGGGCAGCTCATCAGTATAAGCATATAGGGAGGGAACTTTGATTTAACTGGCAAAAGCAAAGTTACACACACACACTTATACACATATTTGAGATTCAATTCATATTCTTCAAATAAAGAAATTGATGTGTTTCAGCCTATCCCCAGTACTGGCACGCTCTTTTCCAGACCCTTTAGAGTCCTAGGGAAACTTATAAAGAACTTATAAAGCACAATGACTCAGAATCTTAAGGTCATTTATTTGATGTAATGAAACCCAAGGTACCATGTAAAGCAAAGCACAAACTTTTTTTTTCTGCTCCAAAAGGATTGCTCTAACTAAAGAATTATATACAGAATAAAGAATATATACACACTCTGCCATCACACCTTACATTCCACTCAGTTTCAGTTTCCTCTCACCACTTTAGCCACTACTGTGAATGACAGAGGGTAGGAGATTATCAAGAGAAACAGGAGGTCAGAATACCCCTGTAACCTTCACCCTCAAATTAGATTCCTTTGACCTCAAGCATCCCCTTCTATTTCTTCCTCCCAAGCTCTCAGCACTTTGTGACATTCAGTTTAAGATCTTGTAGTTTGAGTCCTCTTCCCATATCTAGCATCAAGAAAAAAATGAATATTGAACTTACCTAGATTTTATGTCGACAAAGGTATACAGTCTACCTCTGAGTTTCTGTTTACTAAACTAGGAAATGCAGGATAAAAGTCTGTAACATGACTTCATTCTGGAACAACTTTGATCCCAGAACTCACAACTTCAGTGAGAAGCTGAAAAACCCATTGGGAGAATATTAGCTTTGGAAGGAATCTTGGAGGTCTTCTAATTCAAAGTTCTACCTGATGCATAAAACCATTCTTGAACATTTCTGTCAAATGGGCTTCTGTTTAAACAGCTCCAGTGAGGAGGATATCTTCAATTAATTGCTACAAAGTTCCTAACAGTAAGCCAAAATCCTGATTGAATTTGAATTGATCCAAAATCTGAACTGATCTGCCCTGTGGAGCTATCAAAGTAAATGTTACCCCTCTATCTGACAAGGCCTTCAATTATTTGAAGAAAAAAATGCACAACACCCAGTCTTTAGACTAAAATATTTTTGACTCTTTTAATAATTGGTCTATATCTATTTGTAAATGAGTCATGATCTTGATCACTTTCCAGTTTGTCTACGTCCATCTTAATTGTGGCACTCTGAAATGATCCAAATCTCCCAACATAAACTATCAAATACAAAATAAAATATTATGAAGAATTTCCTTGTTCTGGACACCATGCCTCTATCAATAGATCCTAAGATTTCATTACAGTGTATGCACTATAACCTCATATGGTTAGCTCACGTTGAACTTACAGTAAATTAAAACCATGGAGTCTTCTTCACATATGCTATTTTTAAGCCACAAAGCCCTTACCTTTGGTAACTTAGTTTTTTATACAAGTATAGTACTTCACATTTGATCCTATTCAATTTAATCCTGCTAGATTGGGCTATTTTTTTCTTCAGCCTACTAAGGACTTTTTGGATCTTGCTAGTGACATCCAGTGCATTTATTCTGCCTTCTAATTCTGTATGATTTGCAATGGGATGGGCAAGTTTTTACGTTTTCATGCTGGTCATTGAAAAATAACTTCAATGGGACAGAACTGAGGTTGGAAACCTCTTGTCCACGTTGACACATTGTTGGACACTGTCAATTCAAATTATTCACCCATTGACTGTCCTGTCATTATCATCTAGCACATGTTACTCCATTTTTATTCTCAAGGACATTTTGAGAAACTGTCAAATGCCGTGGTGAGGTACACAATGTTTATTGCCTTTTGAGGTCTCTGGGAGACAGCTCAACAAAAAGGCAGGCATCCTCCAGAGCAGCTGAAGCACAAGTGGCCCATGTAATTGCCAATTTGGAGACATACCATATGTGTTAGGCCACTGTGGACAGATGTATTGAAGGGCAGTTTCACATATTAGCCACAACTCAAAGTCAGAAAGGCAAAGCTCCAAATTGCAGTTATTAATTGTGACAGAGCTGATTCTCAGATATGCACTTTTATGTAACTGGCTCCAGGGTGAATAGCAGCAGGGATGTATTCATTTAACAACAGCTAATGTGTCTCCTCAACAACACCTAGGAGGCCAGCTAGTATATAATTTATTATAAAATCTCTATGATAAATAACAGACCAATATGGTTTAATAGACTCAGAGGGAAGCAGAATAGTGAACTGGTTAAGTGTATACTCTGGAATCTCAGAAGTGGGTTCAAATTGTGACTCTTTCACTTAATAGCAGTTTGACTCTGGAAAATTAGTTAACCTCTTTTAGTTTATTTCCTTATCTGTAAACTGGAGAAGATAATAATAGTACTGCCTCACAGGGCTGTTATGAAAATTGAACATAACCATGAATACATTAGCTATTACTGTTATCCCAATCTAACAGAGTAATTAAGACAATCTTGTGAAATCCATGCTAGGGCCAAGTAATCATCTTTTTTCTTTATTTCATGTTCATCAACTTTTCTTTTAATAATGAATTATGGAATCTTTCCTGAAAGTACCTTAAGTTTCCTAATCTACACATTGGCCAAGAAGTTCTGAAGTCGGATTTTGAAAGTATTGTCTTAAGGGGCCCAAATATGTGCCCAGATACCTCAATTCAGGCAGAGTTATATGCCTCAATACATATCCATTTGATGAATAATGTGGCCCATGTATGTCAAGACAAACAACTCCTTATTTGAGGGTAGCTTACCCAAGCTTTTGAGTTTGTTGGTTCAGAGTAACTTTTGCCAAGTGTTTTTACCCATCATCTAAGTGTCTAAAGCCTATACCACCTGATGAAGCTGCTCTTTGGGGTGGCTTCAGCTTGATGTCTACCAAATCATGCTTCTCCTTTCTATTTTTAGAAAATTGCTTTTCCCCTAAGTCTCCTAACAAAGTTCTGGGAAGATGGTAGCATTAGAGCAGGTCCTCAATTCTTGGCCTTCCTCCCACAAATCAATAGAAATGACCACAGGGAAATAAAAATTGAGCAAAAGCTGTAAAATAAGGGCAGCAGAACTCTCAAGGAATTTCTGTGACATGATGCTGATGGGGCCATATTGAAGGATATCACCAAACTGAAGAAGTTCTGTGATATACTGACAAATCAAGAAAATCCTGGCAGAAACCCACCACTACCTTCTAGCTTAGAAGAGCAAGGATTGGAGGTGGAGGCAGGTAATAAAAGACTGGGATGAGAACCTCTCATAAATCGCAGGGAGCCTGAGTAACTTCGATTTTACTTAAGCCTTCCAGTTTATTTTTTAAATAAAATAATGCCAAATTAGGAACATCAAAATTGCCACACAGTTTAAAAATTTTACATTTACTAAATTAAGCTGTATGATGTACATTTTCCATCAGGTCAGTCTGGCTCTGTGGCTGGAGTAATCAACTCATTTGAGAATAATGTCAAAATTCTGAATTTGAGTCCCTTTGTGAACGTGAGACACAGGTCAGATGGCTCTCCTGATACCCGAACCCTAATCCCTGGCCTAGGCCCTGACAGGAATTACTCCATTTGTTGCTATTTTGACACCACAGATCAACAGAATTTGGTGCGGACCTCTCAGAGGACAAGCTCAGTCTCTGATCCTGGTTTCTCAATAAACATGGTGGTCTCAACCTGATACAAGAGTCCTCTTTGATGAACCAGCAGTTGTTGTTTCAATGTTGTATATCCGCTCCTTACTCTCACCCCACACCCACACACACAAGCAGTGAGAGCCAGTAATACTAACACAATCTAGCTAGCGTTCAGTGTAAGCTTTGGGAGCGGGTGACAACCAAGTAAACAGTGAAAGCATATAAAAATTGCCCCACTCTTATTGGAGGGAGAGAGAGAGAGAGCAGATCAGGATATATCCTTCTTGATTCAACGATGAGTTAATAGACAAAGTGTGATTGAATAATAGATGAAGATAACCCAAAACAAAAACAGAGCCTGTAAAAAGAACTTGCAAGATAACAGGAGGAAATCACATCATGTAAGAGATGGAGGAAGGACAGTTAAAAGTAATTTAAAAAGAGCAAATAAAGTTATAAACAAAAATTAATGAACTAGAAAGCCAAAAAAAATAATAGAATTAATCAAAGACCTGGATTTTTTCAAGGAGAAAACAAAATGTATTTAAAAATGGATAAAAATTTGGCAAAGGTAATTAAGGAATTCTCTGTTCCTTGAATGTTTGAAAGAAATTTGCCTGTTAAACTGTCTGAGCCAGGCCTCAGACAACACAGTTTTTCCTATGGCTATTGATTTATTGCTATTTTCTATGCCACTGGCTATTTTAGTATTTATTTCCCTACAAAATCACCCATATCATTAAAATTCTAAAATTTATTATGGCAGACTTTGTAATTATCTCAAATACCCAGCATCATATAGCAGTGAAATAATAAATCACCATTTCCTAAGTTGGTGTTCTGAGGAACACTGATAGGCCAAATGTTATTAGGTGTGTTTAAAAGAAAAAAAAAAGTGGTTCTTTACTCAATTTGAGAAATGCTGTTAGACAAAGTTAAATAGTTTTTACTCTTTAACCTGAAGAACATACTCCTTTAAAAAAATACTAGTCAGTATTTACTGCACAATGACTCTCCAAGAGGAGCTATGGTACACACCATTTTGCAAACTTATTTGACCATCTCCCAGAGAAATGTTTTTTCAAAAATGCAACTTAGAATTGCTACAGCAAGTATAGTCTGGTTAAAATAAAAAACAAGACAAGAATACCACTGCCACTTTTATTATTTAGCACTGTTCTGGAAGTGTTTAACCCATGCAGTCAGAAACTATGTTATAAATTTTGAAAAGAAGAACATATTATCATAACTTATCATTGATATGATTGCTTACCAGGAAAAACTCAAAGGATCAACTCAATATCTCTGAAATTAATAGATTTCAGTAAATTGCCAATTTAAAATTAATCTATGAAAGCACATTCTTCCCCTATAGAGCAAAAGTGACCACATAGGTAACACACTGAATAAGAGCTTATAGTCGCAGTATTGTTTCCTGTATGTCTGTATTACCTAGGAATACATTTATCCTAAATTATACAGGACTTAAATAAACAAAACTCTTTGGAATGATGTAAAACGCTCTTTAAAAATGAGGCAACATATGTTTCTGGAAAGCATTGCATTCGTAGTTTTCACCATCATATTAATTTAAGACAATCCCAACCAAATTCCCAATTTATTTTGGAAGGGAAACCTATTAACTATAAAGTTTATCTGGTAAAATAAACATGTCAGAATCATCAGAAAATTGTGAAAAAATAAAAAAGATCAATAGGAGGACTTGCCCTAACAGAAATGAGATCATATTTCTAACTCAATAACTATAGGCTGGTGTACTGGGGCTACAATGTTGAGTGGGACTAAACAGATTTCAAACACATTAGAAAGTATATATATATATGTATGACATTTCAAATGGGGGAGGTGGACAATGAGACAAAAACTGGCTAACAACGGGTTAACCCTTTGGGGAAAAAAAAGTTAGAATACCTAAGTCCATACTCAAAATAACTCCAGATAGGGCAAAAAAACCTTTTTTAAATAAAATCATTAGAGAGATATAGGATAAAAGTTATATAAAACTTGGGGTGGGGCAATCCTTCTAAACATGATCCTATGGCCAGAAGGCAAAAAGGAAAAGATTTATCCATTTTTAATTTTTTTATTTTTTTAGTCATTTTAATGCATTTTTCCCTGTGCACAAGAGAAATAACTGAGAGTCAAAAGATACAGTTTCCTTTATACATAGCAGTTAAAAGTAATGCAAACATCACATGACACTTTCAGTGAAAGTTACATTTCCAATTACAAATCAAAAGGTGTATTAGGGTCTCTTTATGGGAGAAGCTGAGAAGGAAGTCTTAGGTAAAAAGCACTTTCCTGGCATTACTACACTGATCCTTCGAGCTGCACAAAGATTAAGGTCATATACAGTCAATCTGCAAATGTTGACACAATGTCACACTGTAAGTTTTCTGTACAATTAAATGTATATTTAGAGATACCAGGAGAAACATTTCTACTATATTTTAACTGAACTTGCCTAGCCAACATTTTCACTGAGAAGTTTATCAAAGACGCTGTAAGATTCTACAAAATTGTGAAACATACTTAGCTCCAGAAATATTTCTTGTATTTTTTCTGAATTTGGTTACACATATTCTGCTCAGAGATTCTGTTGTAATATTTCTAGATGTACACTTCCAATTGTGCTTACTGTACTGTGTACAAATATAGCAAAAAAGATCAAAGAATGGGATAAATCTTACAGCATTCTGCTAGCAAAAATACATGCCAAAGTCACAATAAGCAATATTGTACCACAAATTAAAGAGCTCCAAATAATTTGCTTTTGTTTTTAATTATTTGCATTCTACATTAAATTACTATCATAGGCTAATGTTTAAAATACAAATAAACTGGACATCTGTAGGACAAAACTTGTTCACCCAACTGTGAAGGTTGATACCTGTTTCCAAAAATCACAATAAATGCAAAATAAAGAGAAGTGTTTGCATGCAACACCTTTGAGTGAAACAGCATTGATTCCCACCATCAAAACAGAGAAGGAATGAAAAAGGAAGGAGGGATAGAGGGAAGGAAAGAAACAAAGAGGGAGGGAAGGAGAGAGGGAGGAAAGGAAGGAAGGAAACAAAGAAGGAGGGAGGGAGGGAAGGACGGACACAAAGAGGGAGGGAAAGAGAGGGAGGGAGGGATTCCATCTTAAAATGCATATTAGATTTATAACTAGACAGATTTAAAAGAATCAAAATGAAAGTAAAGCACGATTTTTTGTGTGTTTAAAGATTTAAGAGCCATTATCAAAAATAAGATACATTTTTTTCAAGGTACAGAAATGTAATTACGATGGCTGGGAGCCCAGCAGCCTCTCAATGGCTGCATTGATGTCGCCTCCTGTTGCTATTAGAGCCTGCAAGTTTGCTTCACGGTTTAAGAACCCCATTGCGTTGAGCTGTTCCAGTTGTTGCTGAAATCTGACTTCTGGATTCGGCAGCTGTGGAGGATTTGCTCCAGCCAGAGCCTGCACCATTTGCTGAATGAACTGCTGGTTGGGTCCAGATTCTGATGTTGGGCTTGTGGTCTCACTGGGTGCTGAGCTAGATATGGTGGGCCCAGGGGGGCCACTAGAGCCGGTGGAGCCAGGGGGACCTGCAGGGCCAGTGGGTCCTATGGGCCCAATAGGGCCTATGGGGGTAAATGGGACGATGGGGCCTATGGGGCCTATGGGTGTAACTGGGCCTACAGGGCCTATAGCGGTTCCCAGCACCCCCACCCCCACACCTGGAGTGAAGCTTGGAATGAGGCCAGGCGCTTCAGTGGCTAATGTTTGTAGCCCCTGCTGGATCTGCATTAAAGCCTGCATTGCTCTTGGGTTTGACATAGCTGAGAGTGTGTCTGGATTTTGCATCTGCTGCAGGAAAGCCGGGAGCTGTGGACGCATCTGCTCCTGCAGCTGAGGATTTGCAGTAAACACTGGGCTATTCAGCATCATCTGTGCAGCCAAATCTGGATTCTGGCTCAATGACTGCATCATGCTTCTCATGTAGGGCGCAGACAGCATATTCTGGATCAGCTGGGGGTTTTCAGTTATCTGTTGCAGCAAGCTCTGCATTCCTGGGGTACTGAAGATGCTGGCGACATAATTGGCTGCAGCCACGGTGTTCCCGGTAGCACTGGTGGAGCTACTGCCAGACCCACTGCCACTGCTCGTGGTTGTGCTGGTGGTTGCAGAACTCTGGGTAGCTGGTGGTGGCGCCCATGGATTGGGTAGTGGATCTCGATTTTCTGTGCGAGAAGGCTGCGTGCCTTCCCCGGAGGAAGAACTGCTCCCCACCGAGGCAAACGGATTACCCCCAAACTGCTCCTGTGCAGCATTCAGCATGGGTTCTTGTATGTCAGTGTACATGCGCCGTAGGGCATTGTAGCCACCTGGGATGCTTTCGAGATTGCTGAGAGCCAGGTCCTGATTTCTCATCATCTCTTGCATCATGGCTGGATTCCTGGCGATTTCCAGGGTCTGCCTCATTATATCTGGGTTGTTGAGCAGGTGACTGATTTCTGGGTTTCTCTGAATCAATTGTTGCATCTGCGGATTGGCCATAATGAGCTGCCTCATTAGATCGGGATTAGAAAGCATGCTCTGAACAAAGGGATTTTCCATGATTTGGATCATCATCTCAGGGCTGGACAGGAGCTGCTGCTGCATCTGGTTCTGAAGCTCAGAGAAACTGGTCGAGCTCAAGCCCAGGCTGCTAAGGCCTGCAAGTCCTCCCAGGCTCCCCAAACCAAACGGGTTGCTATTTGTGGCAATAGGTGTGGAGTTATTCCTGGGAGTTGACGCGGAGGTAGTATTAGTTCCCGCGGCATTACTAGGCTGTGTGGACTGGCCCTGAGGTCGGTTCTGGCTTTTGATGACAAGGTGAACAGTCAGTCCATCATGGATGCCGTGCTGGATCAAGGTATCTTGATCTTTTAAGATTTTTCCGGCAAAAATCAGCACTAGCTGATCGGTTTGGGATTTGAAGCGTTTCGAAATCGCTTCCTTAAACTGCTGGACTGAGCTATTCTCGGGCACTGCGAACTCCTCTTTCTCTTTGGGGGTCTTCACAGTGACTTTGATGATTTTGGGCTCTGCCGGAGCAGAAGCAGGGCCTTGGGCCGCAGCAGGGCCACGGGAGGGGCGCGGGGGGCCGCTGCTCTCGCCGTTCTCAGCCATGGCGGCCGCGGTGACGCAGGCAGACAGGGAAGGCGCGGGCGGGCAAGAGAGAGAGCGAGGGAAGGAGGAAGGAAGGAGGCGCCGCCGCAGCAGGCTGGGCAGGGCCGGGCGGGGAGCGCGGAGCACGGTACCTCTGTGATGAAGACTGCGGTTCCCAGGTCCTCCAGTGGAGAGAGGGCTCTGTCTAAGCCGGGGGCCGAAGTCTCCGCGCTCACGTCTCTGGGCCTCCACCGCCGCCTTGTGATCCCGCCGCGCGAACTCCCAGCAACTCCCGCAGCCGCTCCGCCCTCTCCTCCCCGCCCCTTCCCCTCCCCCAGTTCCGCGCTCACCTCCCCGCCCCTCTCTGCTGACGCGGCGCCAGGCCCGGAATGATAGAGTCGACTAGGTAGGTCAAAATTAAAAACTTCTGTTCTGAAAAAGAGAGAAACAAAGAGAGGAGAAAAGAGAAAAGAAGGGAGGGAGCGAAGAAAGGGAGCCGGCTTCTGTAAAGGACGTTGAAAGACCAAGGGAGAATATATATATGTATTTGCAGTCCATAAGGCAGCAAAAGGATGAAAGCCTGACTCGAACCAGCCCCATGTGAAAATTGAAAAATAAAGAATTCTGACAAATCAAAAAGGAAAAGATTAACACTCCCAATGGAGGACGGGGAGAAGACTGGGAGGAGGGTGCATTTTACAAAAGAAGTGCAAATGGTCAATGGGCATATAAAAGAATGATTAAGCTCACTAGTAATCAAAGAAATCCAAATTAAAACATTGAGATTTTACTTCTGCCTTATCATATTGGCAAAGATGAAAAATAATGGTAAACCTTATCTTCGACAGAGAGCTGAAAAAATGTACTCTCATGCCAATTGAAGTGCAGGTTGTTATAATCATAAGGCAATTTGAAAATATATATCAACATTTTAAATACTTCCACTTTTACTTAGAAATGTCTCATTTAGAGACCTCGTCTATGAAAATAATTGAGTAAGGATGCAAAAATATATATAAAATGTATATACACTGCAGCATATAAAGTTATTTTAAAAGATAATCAGTTTCTGTTTACATAGAATTGGTGAAATATATTATATTACCATACAATAAGATAATATGCACTATGTTTAAAAAATAGGTGGTTAATTTATATGCTATAAAGTACCTTTAAAGGTATACGTGACATAAACCGTAGTTATAGGGAAATCACAGAGTATTTTCACTTTCAGCTTTATATATTTCTGTATGGTTAGAAATTATACAAGCATGTATGTTTCAATACCAAAAAATACAATAAATATATTTTTTATTTTAAAACTATTTTTTAAACAGTTTGTATTTATAAATTGTCTTTAAGTGTATGTGTAAAAAGAAATCTGGAATGCTCTATGCCAGTATGTTAATGGTGGTTATCACTAGTGCTGAAATTATGAATAACTATTTCTTTCTTATTTTTAATAAAATTTTAAATTTTCTGATGGCTTTTATAAGTATGTGCTACATTTATAATTTTTTTTTTTTAAATCACAAGGTATTTTGAGGGGAGATTATAGGTAGAAACTGACAGGCACACAATCTAGTGGCAGACATTAACATATTTACCTAATTTAGTTACAGATTAAGTAGGAGAAATAAAGATGTAGCACTTGAAAAATAGAACAAATAATTTCAAATTTATGTATAAGTATCTAACTCTGGTTTATACCAAACAGAAAATACTTTTCCCCTAAGTATCCAGCCAGCATTTAATAGCATTTGAAAGTTATTAGGCCACAAATACCTTAATAAATCTCAAGATAGGAAAAAAAATACTGGTATGTGATGTCTATCAATAGAGATTAATATACTATGATTAATGTGATTAATAGAATACAGAAGATGAAGGAATGAACTAGATCTAAATATATTAATATGTATAGATTCCCCAAAACCTAATTAATTAGCACAACATTCTGTGATGTTTATAGATGCATTCATATGTATGTGAAGCTATTGGAATTATACTAGAATGAGTCATACTAAACTTGCACTCATGAGGAAGAGCAAATGGAATAGGACACGAGACAGTGATGAAAAGGAAATTGGATTAAATCTGTAAAAATGTATTTCATCTTTAAAATGGAAGTACATGCAGCAAAATAGCAATAGTTAATTCTAGGTGGTAGAGATATGAGTATTTGTTATAATACTGTTGTATATTTTTTTATGTTTAATTTTCTTAAAAAATTATCACGTCATCTTCTTTGATCTCAATAGAACAAAACTGGATATTAATAATGAAAGTGTGAATGAAAAACTCAACAACTTGAAAATTAAAACAAAATTAAACAGTTTTGGAACAACGTGCAAATCAAAGTTCTTATTAGAGTGAATTTAGAAAAATAATGATAATGAGAACATATACATCAAAAATTATGAGATCTCCCTCCGTGTGGTTTGAGGATCTTGTCATAAATACAGATTTCTAGGGCCCACTGAAAATCTACCAAAATAAGCAGTGCTCAGGAATCTACATTCTTATCAAGCTCCAGTTTAATGATATTTGATTTACCAAATACTATGTGAATGAACTCAGAGTCAAATTTATACACTCAAAGACCTTAAATATCAAATAACAAAGAGGGAAAATAAATCAATTAGGCATTCAAATAAAGAAGACAACAGAAAAGAGGGAAGCAGGTGTAGGCTACAAAATAATAAAAGCAAACATTAATGAATTAACAGAGAGAAAAAAATAAAATTTGTTACATAAATCTAAGAAGTTCTTTGAAGAAGCAAGTCAGATAGATACACCATTATTAGTTAGGTGATTCTCTTTCAGGTCCCTCACCAAAGAACACAGCAGGGGGGCAAAAGCACACTCACCCTCTTCTAGAAGTCTCCCAGAAGCATATTTCTTTTTTTTTCTACTGTAATTCTTTATTAGAGAGTAGAATTTAAAATAAATGGCAATCATCCTGGAGTCCCTCCTTAGAAGGGTAGTTTCTGAGAAACTGAAAGACTTTGTCAAAGAGGGTCTCCCTATGGGGGAGACCAGAGTTTGGGTTCAGCAGACAATGTTAGAGATTTAGTGTTATTTTGGCCATTGTTGTTTTCTCCACCTCACCCAGATTTATTGAGATATAATTGACATATAACACTGTGTAAGTTTAAGGTGTACAACTCATTGATTTGATATACTTATATTCTGAAAAATGATTACCACGGTGGCATTAACTAATAACTCCATCATGTCACATAATTACCTTTTCTTTTTTGTAGTGAGAACATTTAAGATCTACTCTCTTAGCAACTTTCAAGTATATAATACAGTATTATTAATTATAATCACCATGCTGTACATTAGATCCCTGGAACTTGTTCATCTTATAACTGGAAGTTTGTACCCTTTGACCAACATCTCCCCATCAAGGCTTAATCTCCTTAAGGATAGAATGTTGACCATAAGGGATATTGTAGGCCTTAAAAATGCTCTGAGACTGACACAATTATATAAACATATAAATAATTACATAAAGCAGAGGTTTAAGTTTCCAGGACTGCTCTATGAAGTCTATTTAATTTACAACATGCTTAAAAGCTGAAGTTAGCTACATTATAATCAAATGAGGATGTGTCACCATTGAGAACACTGTATGTAAAAACTGATTCCAAGATGCAAATCAGAATACCAACAGAAATATACCTGGCAGCAGTGGGAGGAGACATTTCCTCCATATGCATTTGCAAGTGGATTCCCAAGACTCAGGTGTCAGTGGAGAAAATCACAAAAAAGAAAGAAGGTACTTGGGAATCTCCAATGGCAACAGAGAAATAAAGGGAGTTAAACTGTAGTTGAATTTTAAAACAAATTTCTTTCCAAGGTGACTGCTTTCATTGGCAAACCTATATATTAGATAAATAAGACAGCTGGTGTTTACTTTTATATGGCCTGAAATCTTCAGATTGGCATCTACAGATGGCATCTATTGGTGAATTGTTGTGTTGCAGTCCAAACCATCAGACGATAAAAATACCTAAGTACAAATCAAGGGGGAATGCAATGTTTATATAATTTTATGGTAGGAAAGTATAATAGGGTGATCAATGAAAGGCTTTTTAACATTAAGAAAATATAAAATTGGAACAAAAATTCTGTGGTGATAATAAATGGAAATACACATCAAAGGAAGAAAAGGAATTATAAATTATCCAATTATTAAAGAAGAGTCTGTCAATGTATTTTAAAAACAAATGATAGCAGATCTCAAATTGCTATAGTATTTAGATTTTGTTGGATATATTTAAGAGAGTGACATACAGTTTATTTCAAAATGTCAATATTCATAATACTTCAAAAATTACACTTCTGCAATTATTTAAATATATGATGATAAACTTTAGATGTCAGCTTAAATATGTGTCAGGGGCTATGCAGTGGTTCACAATTCTGTTATGGAAGTACATAAGCAAAAATGTTTGAAGATCGCTGATTTAACAGCTACCTTGCTGGCTTTTGTCATCTGCTTTGCAAGTCCCAAGACTCACTCTTGTCAGCATCCAGAATGGTTAAGACCCTTAGAGACTGACTCAAGAAGGTGAAAAAGCAGATGAGGTTGAGATAGACACCAGAACATCAATTTATTAATTTTCGGTGAGAAATAGCAATTTCACACCTATTGGAAACACTCAAGTCTGTGCATTAAGCACATTTTCCCTTTACAAAGCTGAATGGAAAGCCAAATAAAAATTAGAACAAGAAAATGAGGGATCGTTGATTGCCCTCTGAGTGTAAATTGTAAACCCAGCATATCATTGATCAGAGAAGACACAGGCCAAATCAGCTGAAGGATGTGTGGTATGATGGGATGTAGTAAGATGTTTGTTAGATGAACTGAGATTCATAAGATCATCAACCAAAAGTTTATTGGCATAAAATCCACACTAGTGCTGTATATCCATCTCCCAACAACGACAGTCTTGCTCATGGGATTAAAAATACTAGACATTTAATGGCTAAGACATTTAATGGCTTTGGCCACTGGATACTGCCAATGTTTACTTCAGTGACCCCCCCTTCCCTGTGCTTTTGTGGCTAACTTCTTCAGCCCCTTCAGATTCACTCATTCTTTCTTAAGATGCTAATACAGCCAATCAGGTCATAGTATACTTATGCTTTAGGGGGCTGAGAGTCATTATTACTCCTCAGATGATTTTGCATCTCTTTTCTCTGGTTAATGTGTAGATTCTACAGTTTAACTCTCAAAAGGCAATCAAATAGCCCTCCTTTTGTAGTTGGTGCAGTGGAAAGGAACCTCATTGTAGTCTTAAGTACTGATAATGCTGCTCAGAAAGAGCAACATCAATGAAATAAGTGCACCTTTTTTTCAATTAAAATAAATAAATTAGTAACATATTATTGTAGAAGTTTATAGGATTGTGTTGCCAGGTGGAATACATAGTCACACACATAGACTTGTCACATGTTGGTAAGAACTTAATGTATGGTGTAACAATCAGTCAAAATATACAGGAGTAATCAGAGAGAAAATCTGGTAACACAGAAGTTGAGAAGAAAATGGAAGAGGGGATGAATGTGGCTGGATGGGGAAAAATTATGAAGGATCAAAAAGAGAAGATTGGAAAAGCAAGCTTCTATGAGGAAATGCAGCCAGGGGACATTAGCCAAGGAGAGAACTGTATTGAATGATGATGACACAGGCAGAAATGGATGGGGAGTGAAAACCAAGAGTCATGAAATGGAAAATGAGACAAAGAATGTTTGAATGGTAGTCTCATTCTAAATGGGTTTCTAAATGAGACTCAAATCCTCTTTAGAAGAGAAATAGTACAGAGCCTAAGAGATACAAACAGAATAAAGACTCTAGATTGAGAGATACCTTTAGGATTCTGAGAAGAGGAAATGCGTTTTTGTTCTGATACAGGAAACTAGGTTTAATACAAATAGGTTACAAAATTTTGTGCAAGGTTCTGGGTGGGAGGAATCGTCAACCAGTCATTAAGCAAAAAGAACAACTCAGTTTTGTTTGTTGGATTTTTTAAGTTTTTTATTGCTTTTGTTCAACAGAGAAAAAATAAGAATGGAAAACAGAACTGAATGATTTCTGATGTGTATAGGAGAGGGCAAAATCCATTTTCTGAATAATATGCCTCATAAAATGAAGCAGCCATGGGAGGAGAAAAGCTAATTCAGATATTAAGTTACTTGTCTGAACACAAGGAAAATCATTATTTTTTAAAAGATTTTTCCTAGCTTTATTGAGATATAATTCACATAACATACAATTTATCCATTTGTTTTTTTAACTACAAAACAATCGTCTTTATTTACTTATTTTTTATATTTATGATTTTTGCTAATTTATTTTATTTTTTATTGCAGTAACATTGGTTTACAACATTGTATAAATTTCAGGTGTACATCATTATACTTCTATTTCTGCATAGATTACATCATGTTCACCACCCAAATACTAATTACAATCCATCACCGCACACGTGTGCCTAATCATCCCTTTCGAATCAAGTTATTTTTGAGAGAAAAGTTCAGTTATGTCTCAGAGCAAAGTGATGAGGCCAAGAAATGGGAGGATGCCCTTGGTGATGTGGACAAACATGATATTGGCAGTAGGTCAGAGAGTACTTTAGTAAAAAGTCTCCCCAGGGCCAGAAATTTGTGGGTATGAATACATTCTGTGGAATAATCCCCTTCACAATTTTCTCTAGAAATTAGGTTAAGAAACAATCGTGCAGAAGACATTGCTTCTAAACCTTAGAATTTTCCTGTAGCTGTGCTTCCAGGATTTTGGAAACGTTGTGTATCACTTCCTAGAAGACATTTATGACTTTCTATCCATGCAAGGAGTTGAAAATCTGTCTGGTGGGAGCAATTGTTTTAATGCAAATAGGAGAGTTATGAGAATAATTTTGATGCTTTGGTGATCATTAGCTAAGGGATGGCATTTAATTCATTGCATTCTCACAACTAGGTACTCATTATTCCTATTTGATAAATGAGAAAGATGAGGTGCAGAGCTGTTAAGTCGCTTGTACAAGGTCACACATCTAGTCAGCAGCAGAGCTAGGATTCAAAGCTAGTCAGCCTCGTTCAGACTGGGGCTCTGTGGGCCTGTGTTTGAATGAAATGAATAGGGATATATTTATTTGTGGCTGTTGATTAGAACTGCCAGTATGCAGTAGGCAAATAATAGGACCATTGACCTGAAGAAGATGGAATTCATACCCAGTAATACAGTTAATTGAAAGGAATAATTTTAAGCTAAACTTATTGAAGGATAAGATATACACAGAAAATGTATGGATCATGTGGGTAGAACTCAATGAGCTGGTTACCTGTGTAACCAGCACCCAGATCAAGAAACAGGGTATTATCAAGCCCCTCAACAGTCACCTGTATGTTTCTTTCCAGTCACAACTCTCTCCAAAGATAAACACTATTTTGACTTCTAACACAATAGATTAGTTGTACATCTTTTGCTCAACATTATGTTTGTAAGGTTCATTCCTATTGTTTTATGTAGCAGTAGTCCATGATTTTTCATTGATGGAAAGGAATACTTTAAAAAAATCACACAGTTAACAGAAAACAAGCTCATAATTACAGAGAACAGATTGGTGGTTACCAGAGGGGAGGGGTGTGTGAGGTGGGCAAAATGGGTGAAGAGGGTCAAAAGGTACAAACTTCTAGTTATAAAAAAAAAATGTCATGAGGATGGTGACTATAGTTAATAATACTGTATTGCATATTTGAAAGTTGCTAAGAAAGTAAATCCTAAAAGTCTTTATCACAAGAAAAAAAAAATTATAACTATGTATGGTGATGGATCATAACTAGACTTATTGTGGTGAACATTTTGCAATGCATACAAATATCGAATCATTATGTTGTATACCTGAAACTAATATAACATTATATGTCAATTGTACCTCAATAAATAAACAAATAATAAAATAAATAAAATCACACAGATAATTTCTTTCTGCTGAACTAAATGTGTCCACCAAAATAGCATGACAATTTAGGTATAGTCAGTAAATTAGCAGTAGAACATAGTAGTAGAATATAGGTTTTGAAGTCAGTCCAATTCTGGTCAGCCTGCAATTTAAACATAGCTCCTCCATAAACTGGCTCTGTAGTCTTGGACTATTCACTTAATTTCTCTGTGCTTCAGTTTATTCAAATGAAAAATGAGGATATTATCTATGTAAGAGAATTGTGTGAAGATAAAATGAGATGTAAAGCGCCTAGCACAAGGCCTTAGCACATGGTAGATGATCAGTAAATTGGTAGTAGACATTGTAATTATTATAGCTAAGGCCCAAATGCTTAGTCCGTCATCAAGACTGACTTGTTTTATAGTAAAAGTAATCTCTTTTCAAAATTTTAAATTTAGCTATTAATATGTTGCATTTGGATGGTGGAATCTCTGAACCTTTTATGTTCTACGTGGCAAGAATTCTCTCATTTCTCTGAGCTGCTCAGAACCCATTGGGGATCCATGAACATAATTTCAGATGACAGTAAGTTCTCTATAATAATTTCATCTTTGTGTCTTTTCATTCTGATAATAACATAACTTAACAAAATCACGTTCTGGATCATCTTGTTGACCACCTCATAACTAAGTAACTGCCATCAATTTTGGAATCTGTGTTAACATATTGTTTTAATTATATATTCAGGTATTTTAGTTATAGTGGAATAAGAAGAGAATGGCTGTGAAATTAATATGTAAATGATGTATTCTCAAAGGCTAAATGGCATCATGGCAGGCTACACAAGTAATGGTTCTGTAGTAGCTGGAATAGAAAAATGTGGTGGGACAATTGAGTCTCACAGTGCATGGTGGCACAGGCATGAATATTCAAAATAATATGCACCACAGCAGTCAGTAACATATTAATGTTGCATATGGAAAATTGTGACAAAATAATGTTATTTTGAAATTTATTAGTTGAGCAGGTTTTATTTAATTTAGAAATATGTTTTGGTCTATAGTCTCAGAAGGACTATAACCATAATGAGTTCTTGTATAGTTTTATGTTTGTACATATCTAAATACCATCATAATGAAAATAATTTAAGTCAACTGTAGGGTTCTGACATTTTTTTCCATTAACGGGGGGGTCCACTCATTATTTAAGTTTGAGAAACACTGCCCTAGGAGGTCTGCAAGTCACATGGAAGGGTTTGAAAAAAGAGATATAGACATAATCTAGGTAGGTCTTTGAGTTTGTAATGGTAACTGTGGTGCTGAGGTAATTAAAAAAATGACATGAGAGCATGCAATAGAAAAGTCTAGACATGTGAACAGGATGCTTCAAACATTTCTGCCTTGTGGGAAAATCTAATGATATGTTTAATTGTAAATGTGTGCATAAATGCAGTTTGAGAGTCCATAACCTTTCCTGCCAATCTCTTTCTTTCTTTCATTCCACAAATATTTACTGAGTTCACTACTATGTGGTAGACAGTGGCTAATCATGAGAATACAGTGGTAAATAAAACACATATCCTGCCTTCATGGAATACACATTAAATAAATAATTACACAAATAAATATAGAATTACAAATTACAATAAGGGTATCAAGGGAAAGCATAGGCTGTGAAAGAGAATCACTGGGCATATCTATTTTAAAATAAGTGTTTATAAAAGTCTTCTCTAAGGATATGATAGTTAAGGTGAGCTATGAATGATGAGTAAGAGATAGCCAGGAAAAAAAACAGGAGGAACAACATTCCAGAAGGAACATACAGTTCATGAAAAGGTCCCAAAGCAGGTAAGAACTGGTGTATTTCATAATGGAACGGAGGCTCAGAAGGGGAGTGGTGTGTAAAATGTATGTACAGTTACTATAGAGTGACTGAGGAGGGTGGTAAAATATAAGGTGAGAGAGATGGATGGAAGTCAGATTATGCGGGCCTTAAAGGTCAGGGTAAGAAGTTTGGATGTTTTTCTAAAGGAGAATCAGAAGCTTTTGATGGGTTTTAAGTATAGGGATGATATGATCCAATTTGCATTTTTCAAAGATCAGTCTGGCTGCTGTTGGGAAAATAGATTAAAGTGGAACAAGAAAAGAAATAGTTGGAAAGTTTTCATATTAGTCCAGATCAGAAATAACTGTGGGCTTGGGCTAGGATAGTAAAAGTGGAGGCAAAAATTAATGGACAAATTTGAGATGTATCCTGGAGGTATAACTGATAAGACATATCTAAACACATAGAAATAATCAGACTAATCCAAATTGAAGATTATTTTGCAAAACAACTGCTTAGGCTCTTGAAAAATATTAATGATGTGAAAGACAATAAAAGTCAAGGGGTATTGTTCTATATTAAAGGACACTAAAGAAGCACCATAAACAAATACAATGCCTGAGCCTGGATCAGATTGAAAAAGGCTACAAAGGATATTATGGGAATAATTGGGGGAATTCAAATATGAACTGTATGTTAGATAATATTGGATCAGTGTAAAATTTCTTGTATGTATAATGGCATTATGGTTCTGTAGGAGAATACCCTTGTTCTTAGGAGATATATGCTAAAGTATTTATAGGTGAAGTTTCATGATGTCTACAACCAACTTTTAAATGGTTCACAGAAGGAGAGAGGTGAGGGTGAGGAAGAAAGATAAAGCAAACTGTTAGCAACTGATGAATCTAAATAAAGAGTGTGTAAGTGTTCATTTTGTTATTCTTTTGATGTTCTTGTGGGCTTGAAGTTTCAAACTAAAAAGGTGGTGGAAATTGATAGGAGTTGCTGACAGATTGGATATGGAGGCAAGGGAAAAGAACAAAACATCGAAGATAACTCCCAAGCAACTGGAAGTATAATGGTGTGATTCAGGGAGATGAGGAAGATAATGTCAGATGGGGGATGAAAATGAAGACACTGTGAGAATGAAGAGTTCTGTATGGTCATGCTGAGTGTGAAATACTTAAGACATTCAAGTTCTACAGGCAGTTAGATACACAAATCTGGAGCTCAAAGAGGAAGACAGGGCTGGGCATATATATGTGGGCATCATTAGCAGGTAGATGATATTTAAAAGCCATGGGACTGAATAGGATCACCTAGGGACAGAGTGTAGAGGGAAGGGAAGCGAAAGGAAAGGAAGGGAAGGGAAGGGAAAGAAAAAGATTAAAGAGGAGAGAAGAGAAGACAAACCCCAGAACTGAGTCCTGGGACACTATAAGAGTTCTGGAAGAGGAGAAGCGGTTAACAGAGACTGAGGAGGGGCCAGGGTGGCAGGAAGAAAAACAACAAAGTGTGGTATCACAGGAACCAAGAGAGTAGAGAGATTGAGAAGGAGAAAGTGGGGCACTGTAATGAATGTTTCTAAGCATTTAAAATGAAGAAAGAAATTCATCAATATGTATGGCAACATAGACATCATCAGTGACCTTGCCAAGAGTAGTTTGAGTGAAGTAATTGGAAGAAAGCTAGATTGGAGTGGACTGAAGAGTGAAAGGATGGTAATGAAGTGGAAATAACTCTCTAATGTCTAAAGAAATAGAGTGGAAGCTAGAGTAGTCTGTGGAGTTAAAGGAAAATTACTTTTTGGTAAGATAGGAAAGGTTAGATCATATTTGTAGGCTCGTAGTAGTGATACAGGAGAGAGGAACAGAATGGTGATTTAGGAAAAAGGGAGATTAATTAAAGGAGTGAACCCCTTGAGAAGATGAGAGGGTTATAGGATTCAGAATAGAAGTGTGGGACTGATCTTTGACAGGAGCAGAAACAGGAGATGAGTACTAGCCAATTTAGAGATTCAATTTTAGCGGGGAGAGGATAAGGAAGTTCTGATGCTTTTTATTTTTTCAATGAAATATGAGGTAGCATTAGCTGAGAATGAGTGGGAAGGAAGATGGGATCTTTGAGAAGACTGGGTAAGCTGAAGTCCTGGGAAACATAGTAGGATTCCAGGCAGTGTTGAGTACTGATTTGAGGTGTGTGGTCATGAATTTTAAGTGCAACCAGGAATTTTAGCTGGGTGATTTTTTTTCAAGTCAGAAACTAATCCTACTTGGTCATGGCATGTTATTCTTTTAATGTACTTTTGGATTTTCTTTCTTTTCATTTTATTTATCTTTTTCTGCATTGATAGATTTATAAGGTTTTACCTTATTATGAAGCATAAATATTTAAATTTTATTGTTAATCACCAAATGTAACATCCAAATTATTTCCATGTTATCTCTTAATGTGTTTCCAAATGTAATGTTGGGTATACAAGACACACCTTTATGCATCTTACCTTGATTTGGAAGAACTAGGTGCTTGAAAATATTTCTCTCAAAACTTAAAACTCACATTTCTTTGATCTAATACCAGTAATATTTTTCAATCAGTACTACATACCATTGTTAGTTTATGCTTCCCATGTGATAGTGAAGAGTAGAGAATAAGACTTTCTTGAGATAAGTTGATAAGCCATTAAGGATTCACAGAAAGGAAGAAGACAGTTAAAGACAAGGGGGACTCAATCCACCTGCTGAGTGCAGCAGTCCCACCCCCATGTGTGCAACCCATCCAGTGGCTGCAGCCAGCCCACACGAATGCAGAGCAGTACTACTGGTACAACTACCAGCAGATGAGGTGGGATCAGAAAACTTGGCTCCTGCCCACCCACCAGTGGGAGGTGGGATCTGCAACCTGATACTACCACAAATGCACTGGCAGAGGATCAATTCATAAAACACCATGAAGAACTACAGTAACATTGCAGAACAGAAGGAAAATGACAAGTCTCCAGAAACCAATCCTGAAGTCACAGAAGATCACAATCTAAATGACAGAGAATTCAAAATAGTTGTCATAAACAAACTCAGTGAGTTACAAGTAAACACAGAAAGACAGTTCAATGAGCTCAAAATAAAGTTAATGAACAGAAGGAATTCTTCACCAAAGAGATTAGAGCCTTACTGAGGACCAATTTAGTGAATTAGAAGATATAAATCTAGAAATGTTTCAGGTGGAGGAGGAGAGAACTAAGATTTTTTTTTAAATGAAGAAATTCTTTGAGAAATCTCTGACTCAATTAGGAAAAGTAACATAAGGATTATAGGTATTTGAGAGGGAGAAAAGTGGTAGAAAGGAGCAGAGAGTTTGTTCAAAGAAATAATAGCTGAGAACTTCCCAAACCTGGGGAAGGAACTGGACTTACAAGTACACAAAGCCAATAGAAGGCTTAATTACATTGATGCAAAAAGACTTTCTCCAAGGCATATAATATTAAAACTGTCAAAAGTCAATGACAAAGAAAAAAATATGAAGGGCAGCAAAGTGGAAGGAAATACCCTACAAAGGAACCCCTACCAGGCTTTCAGTGGATTTCTCAGCAGAAACCTTACAGGCTAGGACAGAATGAAATGATATACTCAAAATACTGGAAGACAAAACTTTCAGGCAAGAATACTCTATCCAGTGAAATTATCCTTCAGGTATGATGGAGAAATAAAAGCTTTCTTAAACAGAAGCTGAGGGAGTTCATCACCACTAGACCTTCCTTACAAGAAATGATGAAGGATGCCTTCATACCTGAAACAAAAAGGCAAAGGTTTACAAAGCTTTGAGCAAGGAGATAAATAGACAGACAAAATCAGAAAATTCCAACTCTCTATCAGAACAGGTTGGCAAACACTTAATTATAACATAGAAGATAAAGGGGAGGAAGCATCAAAAATAACTATAAACACTTCAGTTTTCTCACAAGCTCACAACACAAAAAAAGAACAATTTGTGACAATACTAATTCAGAAGGGGAAGAGGAAAGGGATGGAACCTGCTTAGGCTAATGGAGATAAGAGGCTATCAAAAAACAGACTATCTCATCTATTAGATCTTTTATACAAACTTCATGGCAACCACTAAACAAAAAAATTAGAGCACAGCCACAAATTGTAAATAATGAGAAAACCACCAAATGAAATGGCAATCAGAAATACAAGGGAAAAGAAACAATGGAAATATAGAACACCTGGAAAACAAGAGATAAAATGGTAGTATTAGGCCTTCAAATATCAATAATCACTCTAAATGTAAATGGATTTAATTCTCCAATCAAAAGACACAGAGTGACTGGATGGATTAAAAAACAAGACTCAACAATATGCTGCCTCCAGGAAACATATCTCAGCTCTAAAGACAAGCATAGACTCAGAGTGAGGGGACAGAGGATGATACTCCAAGCAAATGGCAAGCAAAAGAAAGCAGCTGTTGCTATACTTATATCAGACAAAGCAGACTTAAAGATAAAAAATATAATGAGCGACAAAGAGGGGCAGTATATAATGATAAAAGGGACATTCCATTCCACGAAGAGGACATAGCAATTCTGAATATATATGCACCTAACACAGGAGCACCAAAGTATATAAAGCAACTATTAACAGACCTAAAAGGAGAAATTGACAACAACACAATAACAGTTGGTGATCTCAACACCCCATATACGTCAATGGATAGCTCATCCAGACAGAAAGTCAACAAGGAAACAGTGGCCTTAAATGAAACAGCAGACCAGATGGACTTAACAGATATATATAGAACATTCCATCCCAATACAGCAGAATACACATTCTTCTCAAGTGTGCATGGAACATTTTCAGATGGTTGTTTCCATCCTTTCAAGGGTAGGGTCAGCAGGTTTGAACAGAGGTCTGATATTAGATCCTCCTCTGGTGGAAGCAGGCTGTGCTTTGATTCCCTGGCCAGAATATTATCAGCATGGTTCAGTGGTAAACTGTTCCTCCACTTCCACTGGGCATCAGTGAGCCTGAACAAGATGGTCTGAGTCAGGGCTAGTCAGCATTCCACTTTCCCTCCTCCACTGGTGTCAGCAGGGCCTATTATAGAGGTGAACTTCCACACCCACTCAGCAGCTACAAACTGAAGCAGGTAGTGTGATGCAGGGCTAGTCAGAACTTGCACACCCAATACCAACACCACCTTCAGTTTCTCAAACTTCACTCTCAGCCGGTATCAATGAAGAAGGCTGTGTGAGGTGGAGCTGGTAGTTCTTCACTTCTTCCTCACCCTTGTGTCTGGGAGCTGAGTGGGAAACTGAGAATCTACTCCCACCTGGCTTCAAAGAGGTAAAACCAGGCAGAATGAGATGGTGGAAGGTGGGGTTAGTTGGCACTCCACTTTTCCTCATCGTCTCCATCCCCAGCTTCAGGATGGCCAGAGGGGATGTGAACTCCAAGTAGTGTGTGTCGTCCTTGTGCTTCCATCCTGTCTGATGTAAGCAAAGTTCAGTAGGCAGCTGAGCTTACACATCCACACAGAGGTAACAAATGGTGTGAATTGGTGACTCATTTTCACTAGAAAAGCGTTAGGCTAAAGACAAAACTAAACTTCTACCACTCTTTTAGCAATGAGGCAGTGTGCGGCCATACTCCACTTTTGCTGGAATGGAATCAATGATGCCCAGAGGAGAGAAGAACATATAAATTCACCTCACCCTCATGCTATGCCTAAACAAGGGCACTGCCTACAAAAAGCAAATGGACAAACAGAAAGAATAAAAATGTAGAAGTTTAAAAAAATCTGAAGTCTCATAATATCCAAAATATCCAGGATACAATAGAAAATATTTTGTCATACCAAGAACCAGAAAAATTACAACTTTAATGAGAAAAGACAATCAACAAGTGCCAACAATGAGATGAATCAGATGTTGGAATTATCTGAAAAGAATATTAAAGTAGTCATCACAAAAATGTTTCAACAATCAGTTATGATTTCTCTGGAAACAAACTAAAAATAGAAGAGCTCAGCAAAGATATATGTTATAAAAACAAATGGAAATTATAAAACAGAAAAATAAAGTAACTAAAACAAAAATCTCACTGGATGGGCTCAATAATACAGTGGAGATGACAGAGGATATAATCAATGAACTTGAGGACACATCAATAGAATTTTCCCATTCTTAATAGCAGAGAGAAAACAGACTTAGAAGAAAAGAACAGAGACTCAAAGACATGTGGGACAATAACAAAAGAGTTAACATTCATATCATCTGAGTCCCAAAAGGAAAAAAAAGAGGGAATAGGACTGAAAATGTATAATGGCTGCAAACTTCCCATATTTGGCAAGAGATATAAACCTAAAGATTTAAGAAGCTGAGCAAACCCAACATAGGATAAACCCAAATACATCTATGCCAAGACAGATGATAGTCAAATTTTGAAATCTAAAGACAATAAAACAAAAATCTTTAAAATAGCCAGGGAGAAACCTATAAAGGAATATCGATTTGAATGACAGTGGAATCCTTACCTGAAATAATGAAGGCCAGACAGCAGTGACACATTTTCAAGTGCTGAAAGAAAAGAAGTGTCAGTCATAAATTCTATATCTCACAAAACTATCCTTCAGGAATAAAGGGCAAGTAAAATATTCTCAGATGAAGGAAAATAATAGAATTTGTAACTAGCACACTAACCTAGACAGAAAGTAAATGATAGAAGAGGGTTTGTGCCTGCAGAAAGGAAAGATGAATAACAAAATAGGTAAAAAGGGGCCAGCCTGGTGGTGTAGCAGTTAAGTTCATGCATTCCACTTCAGCAGCCTGGGGTTCACTGGTTCAGATCCTGGGTGCAGACCTACACACCACTCATCAAAATTTTGCTGAGGTGGCATCCCACATAGAGCAACTAGAAGAATGTACAACTATGACATACCACTATCCACTGGGGCTTGTGGGAGGAAAAAAAAGGAGGAAGATTGGTAACAGATGTTAGCTCAGGGCCAATCTTCCTCAAAAAATATTGTTAAAAATAGTGGAATGAGTTTCTTTAATCATATTTGATGTTTGAAGCAAAAATTAGAATGCTACCTGATGTGGTGCAAAATGTATGAAGAGGAAATATTTAAGATAATTATATTTAAAAAGTGGGGAGGATTAAAAATATCTAAATGGAAGTAAGGTTTCCACACTTCACTTGAAGTGGTGAAACGTTGATAGCAGTAGACTTAATAATTTATGTACGTATATTGTAATAACAAGAAAAACCACTAATAAAATTGTACAAAGTGATATACTAAAAAGATACTCTAACGGAATCAAGATGAAACACTAAAAATACACAAGGGGAGGGCAATACAATGAAACAGAGGAGTAAGAACCAGAGGAAACAAACAGAAAACAAATAACAAAATGGCAGACTTAAAACCTAACATACAAATAATTACTTTATGTGAAAATACTCTAAATACACCAATTAAAATACAGATATCGTCAAAGTGGATTTAAAAACATGATCCTTCTACATGCTGTGAACAAGACATTCACTTCCAATAAAATGATATAAATAGGTTGAAAGTAAGAGGATGGAAAAAGATATCCATGCAAACATTATTTTTTTTAAAGTAAGAGCAGCTATTTTAATATCAGATAAAGTAGACTTCAGAGCACAGAAAATTACTAGTGACAAAGAAGGACATTACATCATGATAAAAGGATCAATTCCTCAGAAGGATATAGTGACTCTAAATGAGTATGTAGAAAACAACAGAGTCTTAAAATACATGAAGCAAAAACTGATATAATTGAAAGGATAGACAAATCCACAACTATACCTTGGGTTACAGTACCCTACTCACAGTGATTGATAGAACTACTAGACAGAAAATTAACAAGGATATAGAATAACTGAACAACACAATAACCCAAGAGGATCTAACTGACTCATATAGAACACACCACCCAACAACAGAACACATATTCTTTTCAAGAACTCATGGAATATTATAAAAGATAGACCATAACATAGGTCACAAAACAAACCTGAAAAAATTTAAAATAAAATCATTCAGAGAATGTTCTCTGACCATAATGAAATCAAAGTAGAATTCAATAGCACAAAGACAACAGGAAAATCTCCAAAGACTTGGAAATTAAACAACACACTTCTATGTGTCAATAGGGATGTCTCAAAGAAAATGAACAAAAAAACAAAATACTCAGAATTGAATTAAAATGAGAGGGAAAATTTTAACACTAAATGCTTACATTAGAACAGAGAAAAGTCAATCAATAATCTAAGTTCCTGCTTCACAAACCTAGAACCAGAATAATAAAGAGAAGAAATCAGTGAAATTCAAAATAGAAAAAATGAAACAAATGAAACAAAAAGATGGGTATTCAAAAATACCAATAAAATTGATAAATCTCTAGCAAGACTGAGAATGATAAAAGAGAGAAGAGACAAATCACCAATATAAGAAATGAGACAGGGGTATCACTGTAGATTCTGTAGCCAATAAAAGAATAATAAGGGACTATTACAACCAAATTCATTCTCACAAATTGTACACCTTAGTAAGAAATGGATGAGTTCCTCAAAAACTCAATGAAAGTAAAATACATAATCTGAATTTTCATATATCCATTAAAGAAAAGGAATTTGTAGTCAAAGCAATCTTGAGAAAGAACAACAGTGCTGGAGGCATCACTCTTCCTCATTTCAAACTATATTACAAAGCTATAGTAATCAAAACAATATGGTATTGGCATAAAAAACACATAGATCAGTAGAATAGAACAGGAGGCCCAGAAATAAACCCATCTATGTATGATCAATTAACTTATGACAAAGGAGCCAAGAATATACAACAGGGAAAAGATAGTCTCTTCAGTAAACGGTGTTGGGAAAACTGGACAGCAACATGCAAAAGAATGAAACTGGACTCCTATCTTACACCTTACACAAAAATCGACTCAAAATGGATTAAAGACATGAATGTAAGATCTGAAACCTTAAAACTAGAAGAGAATATAGGGGGTAAGTTCTTTGACAACAGTCTTGACAGTGATTTTTTGGATCTGACTACCAAAAGCAAAGGCAACAAAAGCAAAAATAAACAAGTGGGACTCCATCGAACTAAAAAGTTTCTGCGTAGCAAAGGAAACCATCAACAAAAGGAAAAGGCAACCTATACAATAGGAGAAAATATTTGCAAATCACATACATGATAAGGTTAATATCCAAAATATATAAAGAACTCATACAACTCAATAGCAAAAAGCAAACAATCTGATTAAAAACCTCTCTCAAATATATTCTAGGCTCATAAAGTTTCACTGGAGAATTCTACCAAAGGAGAATTAACACCAAGTTTACACAATCTTTTCAAGAAAACAGATGCCAGTGTTGCTTTACCACAAAACCCAGAGAAAGATGTACAGACTAATATCTCTCATATACTTGATGCAAAAATCCTCAACAAAATATTAGCAAATCAAATCTAGTAATATATAACAAAGAATTCTACACTATGAACAAATGGGATTTATTCTGGTTATATAAATCTGGTTTATTTGAAAATCTATCAATGTAATTCACCTTTTCAATAAAATAATGAAAAAAAATCCTGTAATCATATCATTGAACCCCCCAAAATATTTGACAAAATCCAACACCCATTCATGAGAAAAACTTTCAGCAGACTAGGACTAGAGGGCAACTTCAGTCTCATTCAGAGCATCTGCAAAAAATCTATAGATAATACCACACTTATTGGTGAAAGACTGAATGATTTCTTTTTGAGGCCAAGTAAAAGGCAAGAATGTTAGCTGTCAACTCTGCTATTCAACAAAGCCAATGTAATATGCAAAGAAAAAGAAATAAAAGGCATATAGATTGGGAAGGAAGAAATGTGACTTTTCTATTTGCAGGGGACATGATTGTTTATGTAGAAAATCCCAATGAATATACAAAAATCTCCCAGAACTTTAAATGAGTTCAGCCAGATTGCAGGATACAAGATCTATACACACAAATCAATCACATTTATATATCCTAACAATGAACATATGGAAACTGAGATTAAAAAACCCACAATACCATTTACATTCACTCCAAAGACAATGAAATATTTAGGTATAAATCTAACAAAACAGGCACAAGATTACAAAATGATGATAAAACAAATCAAAGAAGACCTAAATACTAAATAAATGGAGGGACATATGTGTTTATGAATTTGAAGACACAACATTGTATATATGTCAGTTCTCCTCAAATTGATCCTTAGGTTTAATGCAATTCCTACCAAGATCCCAGCAAAGTGTCTGTAGAAATAAACAGGGTTACTCTAAAATGTATATGGAAAGGCATTTGCTCTGAAACAACTAAAATAATCTTGAACAAGAAGCATACGGTGGTAGGAATCACTCTATTTAATATTAAGGCCTACTTTAAAGCTAAAACACCCATGACAGTGTGACATTAGTAGAGGGTAGACATATATATCAATCAAACAGATTAGAGGACTTAGAAATAGCCCCACACAACTACTCCCATTGACTTTTGACAAAGGTATAAAAGCAATTCAGTGGAGGAAGGATAGACTTTACAACAAATGGTGCTGGAGAAATTAGACATCTATAGGCAAAAAAAAAAAAAAAATTGAACCTCTATGTAAACCTTACACCTTATATAAAAATTAACTCAAAATGGATCTCAAACTTAAATGTAAAACATCATAAAACCTTTAGAAAAATATAGTAGAAAATTTTTGGGACCTACAGATATGTGAAGAGTTCTTAGAATCAATGCTAAAACTACAGTCTATAAAAGGAAAAGTTGATATGCTGGACCTCACCAAAATAAAGTCTTTTTGTTCTGTATAAGAACCTGTAAAGAATATGAAAAGACAAACTACAAACTGGTTTTTTATTGGCAAACTACATATCCAACAAAGGTCTTCTTGATATCAATTCTTCAATAAAGAAATTTCAAAATTTAGCATTATAAAGACAAATTATTCAATTAGAAAATTGGCAAAAGATATGATTGAATATCTAACTGAAGAGGATACACAGAAGGCAAGTAAACACAAGAAAATATATTCAACATTATTAGCTATTAATTGTCAGAGTTCTTTAGAGAAACAGAACCAGTAAGATGTATATCATATGTACATATCTGTATATGTATATCTATATCTATATTTAGAGAGATATTTATATTAAGGAACTGGATCATGTGATTGTGGAGGCTGGCAAGTCTGCAATCTACAGGGTGGGCTGGAAGGCTGGAGACCCAGGGAAAAATTGATGCTGCAGTTTGAGTCTGAAGACAGTCCACTGGCAGAATTCCCTCTTCTTTGGGGGAGGTCAATCTTAGTTTTAAGGCCTTCAAATAATTGGATGAAGCCAACCCACACTAGGGAAGGCAATTTGTTTTATTCAAAGTATACTGATTTAAATGTTAATCTCATCTAAAAAAAATACCTTCACAGCAACATCTAGACATGTTTGTTCAAATATCTGAGTGCCATGGTCTAGCCAAGTTGATATATAAAATTAACCATCACATTAGCCATTAAGGAAATGCAAATTAAAAACACAATGAGATATCACTACACACTTTTTGGAATGGCTAAAATAAAAAATTAGGCATCACACAAAACACTGGCAAGGATACAGAGAGAGTGGATTACTCATACTTTGTTTTTGGGAATGTAAAATGGTAGCGCTGCTGTGGAAAGAGTATGGCAGTTTATTACAAAACTAAACATGCATTTATGGTATGACTCAGCTGTTAAACACTTGGGCTTTTATCCCAGAGAAATAAAAACTCATGCTTACACAAAAACCTGTACATGATTATTCATAGCAGCTTTATACATAATAGCCAACAACCGAAAAGGTGTTGAAGTTAGGTCCTTTGATGAGTGAATGATTAAATAAACTGTAGTACAACCATACCATGGGATATTACTCAGCAATAAAAATGAATTACTTATTGATACAGACAACACTTGGATGAATCTCCAGAGAATTACACTAAGTGAAAAAAGTCAATTTCAAAAGTTCATATATTGACATACTGTATGAATCTATTTATAAAACATTCTTTTAGTGACAATATCATAGAGATGGAGAACAGATTAGTGGTTGCTAGTAGTTAGGGAGAGGGTTGGAGGAAATAAGGTGGGAGTAGTGCAAGAGATCTTTGTGGTGATGGTGCTGTTCTGTATCTTGGCTGTGATGGTGGTCACATAAATCCACCATGATAAAATTATGTAGAACTAAACACACACACACACGAGTGCAAATAAAACTGGTAAGATTGGTGGATTGTATGAATGCCAATTTCCTGGTTGTGGTATTTTACTACAGTTATGCAATATGTTACTAGTGGGGGTAATTGGGTAAAGGGTACATGGAATATCTCAGTATATTTCTTACAACTACAAATGAATTTACAATTATCTCAAGACAAAAAGTTAAAAAACCCCACAGATTGCTCTTTCCCACCCTTAGAATTTCAGATTCAGTAGGTCTGGTGTGGATCCTGAGAATTTACATATTTAAGAAGTTCCCAGTTGCTGCTGTCGCTACTGGTTGGGGGCTACTCTTTGAAAACCACTTTATTACTCATTCCCACCTATCCTTCAAAGTTTCTTCATATACCACAACTGACTTGCTTACTACAGTTCTCTTTGATCAATAGATCCTCTGAACTTGACTATTGAAGAAATTCCTAATATGTGCCAGACATAGAGCTAGGCACTTTGCAAATATTATATTATTTAATCTGAACAAATGCTTCTATGAGACAAGTATTATGCCCATTTTATAGATGCAGAGACAGCTTCAGAGTGGTTAAATAACTTTCCCATAGTCACACAGTTAAGTGAACATGTGAAAACTCAAACCCATCTGAAGACCCATGGCATTTTAATTATACTGTAGTTCCCTCAGGAAAGGAATGTATATTTTATTAAAAGGAGAAGTCATCATTATCATACGCCATTGCTTGATTTTCTCCTGCACACCAAGAATTGTAAACATATTGACACATTTAATCTTTCAAAAATTCTGCAAAATAGATGAGATTTTCATCATTTTACAGAAGAGTACACTGAGGCTTAGAGAAGTTGGGTAAATTGCCCAAAGTTACAGAGCTAATAAGTGGTGAAATTGGGTCTCTGAGCCCTTGTCTGACTCTCCCAACTAGGATTTAAACTCCAAGAGTTCAGAGAACATGTTGGTCTTGTTCATCATTATATCTCCAGAACCTAACATAGTACATAGCACATAATGAGTGCCCAGTAAATATCTGGGAATTAATGAATGACCCAAAGCACTTGTTCCTATCATTTTACATTTTGCCCTACCACTTAATTATATTCTGTCTTGTTTTTTTTCCTCTCTTTCAGTTGTGTGTATCTTGTCTCTCTTATAAGATTTTTAGTCCTCTGAGGGTAAGGAGAGTTTTGTACCTTTCTCATTCCTAATACAGTATTATATACATAATAGGTGCTCAAGAAATATTAATTAAGTGTTCTTCATTTCAAAATTAATATTGACACAGAGATAGAAATTAATTTCATCAAGCTGAAAGCTTTTCCTCTAAGATCAAAACAAGAAAAGGATGTCCACTTTCATCACTTCTATTCAATATAGTACTGGAAATCCTAGCTAGAGCAATTAGTCAAGAAAATGAAAGAAAAGGCATCCAAACTGGAAAGGAATAAGCAAAATTGTCTCTATTTGCAGATGACACAATCCTATATATACAAAACCCGAAAGACTCCACCAAAACAATAGAAAAATGGTTAGAACTAATAAATGAATGCAGTAAAGTTTCAGGATATAAAATCAACCCACAAAAATTAGTTGTGTTTCTATACACTAATGACCTATGCATAAAAGAAGTTAAGAACACAATCTTGGGGGAGGTCAAGATGGCAGCATAGGTGGACTCTGAACTCATCTCCTCCCATGGACACAACAGATTTACAACTACTCTTGGAACAATTACCCCTGACAGAAAAATGAAACCTGGATAAAAAGAACCTCTGCAAGAAGGGACAGTCCTGACTGAGGTAGAAGAGGCAGAAATTCCCTTCTAGAGAGAAAAAAAAGCCACTTTCACAAGCCATGGCACTTCATGGCCATCCAGGAGAAATCCTAAGGTATGCAGCCTTCCCTGGAGGAGTAGGGGACCTGAGCAGGGGAGTGTTACTGCTATAAGCATCTTTTAGACCCAGCCCAACTGAGATGAGTGTCATAATATCTGGCTTTACTGGCTACTAACTACAACAGGGAGTACCCCCAGAAAAGCTATCAGACATAAGGGGGAAAAGTCAGCTCTTAAAGGACCCATGCACAAATTCACCCACTTCAGGGGGTCAGAGCATGCCCACAGGGCAGGACTGTGTTGACACTGTATGTGACCCTGTGGGCAGTGGGGCTTGTTAGCTGCAAAAGACTTGTGCTTCTCAAACAGCCATGTAGGGGATTGGCCTCACCTTCCAAAGCCTGAAACAATTGGGTGCTCCTGTGCCTGGGGCCAGCCACACACACCTGCAATCCTCACAGAGCTGACAAGAGCCCTGCAGGCTGGAGGCCTACAGCAAGTGTAAGCCCTTGAGCCTAGTAACCAACCACACTGGAGGCCTACTCACTTAATAGAAAAATTGCAACAGGAATGTGCTATTAGACCTTGCAGCCAACTGTGCTGGGGCTTCCTATGCCCAATAAAGTGACTGAAGGGTCCATCTAGCCACTTGCAGCTAAGGATTACAACCAGCTGGCCAGGGGAGCAGCCTAGCCTCCTTGGGCACCTGCAGCAAGAGCAACCCTGCCACAACAGAAGGGCACATGGAGCCCACACAGGGGTGACTCCTGGAAATTTGGAACTGGAGATGAGAGGGAACCACACTGCTGGGCCTCATAAGGCATCACTTACATAAGGCCACCTCCCCAAGAACAGGAGATGTAGGTGACCCACCTAATACATAGATACAAGCACAGAGAAAGAGGCAAAATGAGGAGGCAAAGGAATATGTTCCAAGTAAGGGAACAGGACAAAACCCCAGATAAAGAACTAAATGAAACAGAAATAAATAATCTACCTGTCAAAAAGTTCAAAAAAAGAGTCATAAGGATGCTCACTGACCTTGGGAGAAGAATGGATGAACTTAGTGAGAACATCAACAAAGAACTGGAAAATATAAAAAGAACCAATCAGAAATGAGGAATACAATACTGGAAATGAATAATTCACTATAGGGACTCACTAGCAGAGTAGATGATACAGGAGAACAGATCAACGACTGGACACAGGACAAGAGGCAGTCACTGAAGCTGAACAGATAAAAGAAAAAAGAAAAAGAGTGAGGACAGTCTAAGGGACCCCTGGGACAACACCAAGTGCCCTAACATTTGTATTATAGGTGTCCCAGAAGAAGAGAGAGACAAAGGAGCAGAAAATCTATTTGAAGAAATAATAGCTGAAAACTTTCCTAACTTAAAGAAGGAAACAGACATCTAGGTACAGGAAGCACAGAGAGCACCAAACAAGATAAATCCAACGAGGCCCACACCAAGACACATTATAATTAAAATGTCAAGAATTAAAGATAGAGAATCCAAAAAGCTGCAAGAGAAAGGCAACAAGTTACATACAGAGGAAATCCCACAAGGCTATCAGCTGACTTCTCAGCAGAAACCTTACAGGCTAGAAGGGAGTGGCATGATATATTTAAAGTGCTGAAAGGGAAAAACCTACAGCCAAGAATACTCTAGCTGGCAAGGTTATCATTCAGAATGGAAGGAGAGATAAATAGTTTCCCAATCAAAAACTAAAGGAGTTTACCACCAAGAAACCAGTCTTACAAGAAATGCTAAAGGGACTTATTTAAGTGGGAAAGAGAAGGTCACAAATAGGAATAATAAAATTCTCAAAAAAAGCAATAAAATCACTGGTAAAGGCAAAAATACAGTACAGGTAGCAGATGAACCATCTATGAAGATAATATGAAGGTCAAAACACAAAAGTACTAAAAGTACCTATATCCATGATAAGAGGGTAATGGATACACACACACAGAAAAAGAGGTTAGATATGATATCAAAAACAAAATGTGGGAGGAGAGGAGTAAAAGAGTAGAGTTTTTAGAAGGAGGTCAAACTAAAGACACCATCAACTTAATATAGATTGCTGTATACATACGTTATTCTATATGAACTTCATGGTAATCACAAACTGGAAACCTATAATAAATACACAAAAAATGAGGAGAAAGGAACCCAAACATAATACTAAAGAAAGGCATCAAACCACAAGGGAAGAGAGCAAGAGAAGAAGAAAGGAACAGAGAAGAACTACTAAAACACCTAGAAAAAAAAGTAATACAGTGGCAATAAATACAGACTTATCAATAGCTACTTTAAATGTCAATGGACTAAATGTTCCAATCAAAAGGCATCAGGTGGCTGATTGGATGAAAAACAAGACCCTATATATGCTACACTATATAGATACACTAAAGAGATACACTAAAGACCTAAAGACACTCACAACCTGAAAGTGAAGGGATGGCAAAAGATATTCCATGCAAATGGCAAAGAAAAGAAAGCTGGGATAGCAATACTTATCTCAGAAAAAATACCTAGGAATAAAGTTAACCAAAGATGTGAAAGGTCTGTAAACTATAAGACATTGATGAAAAAAATTGAAGAAGACACAAATAAAAGGAAAGATATCCTGTGCTCATGGATTGGAAGAATTAATATTGTTATAATATCCATTCTACTCTAAGCGATCTACAGATTCAATGCAATCTCTATCAAAATTCTAATGGCATTTTTCACAGAAATAGAAAAAAACTCTAAAATTCATATGGAACCACAAAAGATCCCAAATAGCTAAAGCAATGTTGAGCAAGAAAACCAAAGCTGGAGGCACCACACTTCCAAACCTACAGTAATCAAAACAGTATGGTACTGGCATCAAAACAGAATCATAAAATGGAACAGAATAGAGAGCCCAGAAATAAACCCATGCATGTACAGTCAACTGATCTTTGAGGATTCCAAGAATACAAAGTGGGGAAAAGGTAATCTCTTTAATAAATGGTTTGGGAGAACTGGGTATCTGCATGCAAAATATAAAATTGGGCCTATGTCTTATATCATACACAAAAATTAACTCAAAATGTATTAAACACTAAAGTGTAAGACATGAAACCGTAAAACTCCTAGAAGAAAACATAGCAGGTAAGCTCTTTGACCTTGGTCTTGGCAGTGAATTTTTGGATGACACCAAAAGCACAGGCAACAAAAGCAAAAATAAACCAGTGGGATTACATAAAACTAAAAAATCTTCTGGACAGCAAAGGAAACAATCAACAAAATAAAAAGCAACCTAGTGAATGGGAGAAAATAATTTGCAAACCATTTATCCAATAAGGGGTTAACATCCATAATATATAAATATATAAAAAACTCAGTAGCAAAAAAACCAAACTACTCAATTTAAAAATGGGCAAAGGACTTGAACACATATTTCTCCAAAGAAGACACACACATGGCCAAAAGGTACATGAAAAGACGCTCAGCATTACTAATAAGGGAAATGCAAATCAAAACTACAATGAGATATCACCTCACATCTTTTAGGATGTACTTTTTAAAAAATCAAAAGATAATAAGTGTTGAAGAGGATGTGGCATGAAGGAAACCCTAGTACACTGTGGGAATGTAATTTGGTACAGCCATTATGGAAAACAGTATGTAGTTTCCTCAAATAATTAAAAATAGAACTACTTTATGACTCAGCAATCTCACTTCTGGGTGTATATCCAAAGGAATTGAAATCAAGATCTTGAAGCAATACATACACTCCTATGTACACTGCAGCATTATTCACAATAGGCAAGACATGGAAACAACCTAAATGTCCATCAACAAATGAATGAATAAAGAATATGTGGTATATACATACTGTGGAATATTATTCAGCCATTAAAAAGACAGAAATTCTGCCTTTTGTGAAAATATGGATGGATTTGGATGACTTTATGTTAAGTGAATAAGCTAGACACAGAAAGACAAATACTGTATGATCTCACATATGGAATCTAAAGTAGCAAACTCATTAGGCAAAGAGAAGAATGGTAGTTGACAGGGTGTTGAGAAAGGTGGAAATGGGGAGATGATAGTCTAAAGGTACAAAGTTTCGGTTACACAAGATAGATGAGTTCTGGAGATCTACTATATAGCATAGTGTCTACTGCTAAAAATACTGTATTGTATACTTAAAATTTGTTAAGAGGATAGATCTTATGTTAAGTGTTCTTACCACACACGCGCATGTGCACACACACACACAAAATTAATAATAAAGGTGGCTGGAGGAAACTTTGGGAGGTGATGAGTATGTCTTTGGCCCTGATGGTGGTGATGGGTGTATATTTATCCCCAAACTCATTGGGTTATAAACATTAAATATCAATCATACCTCAATAAAGTTATTTAAAAAATAAATTAGTTTCATCACAGGGTTTATACTCTTTTGTGTCATATCACCCCATATCAATCTAAAGAATGTTTACAAAGAAAATTGATGGTCTAAAAATGGAGAAAACTCCATTGCATGTTATAATTATTCAATAATTTTTCATCCAACAGTTAAGTAGATGCTGTCAAAAACTTTTAGGAAAAAAAAGGATCATACTTAATAGTTCCCAAGTAGTTAGAAAATGTTTTAATCCAATAGCTTAGGGAGCAGTTGAATCACAAAGAGTAAGTACTAAAACACAAATTTATATCAGCCAGCTCCCACCTGTAGAATTTCAAGAATCCCATGCCCACCAAAATTCCTCCTTTTGGCTTGTGCTTCCCATCTACAAGGCTACCTTATGGTGCTAAGGAAGATCAATTCCAGAACCAATCTGATTTGGTTCAGTTTTATTACATTTGTTCTACATAAATTCACTGGTCAATGGGAATGAAACTACATCCATAGTGGCAGGACCCATGATTCCAAATCCATTAGCTGATTAGAGATTTTTACCCTACCCCACTTCTATCTATGTTCAAATGTACCTACCCCTAGTACCCATAGCTCTTGTCATCTCTTGGTTTCTCTATCTCAATGCAAATACTGAGCTATTTTTGTTCACTTGTCTTAACTCTTTATAAACTTATTTTTATAGAGAGATATTTAACCTTCCAGTGGTTATGGGGTATTTAATTTTCCCATCATGCTTTCTTAAGGCATTCCTTTACCTCCTTTTTGCTCTAGACCACATAAACATCCTGTTCTCAATAATGTAGTTTCTATATATATTCAAAGAAGCTTTCAGCTTAAGTTAAAACAGTAATTAAAGAGTCAAACAATTCAAGACAAAGATGTTAGTGGAATAGAAATGAAGTTCCCTTTTAATATCAGGGGAATTGGAGATCCCTGGATGACTAAGGACTTTGCTGGAATGCCCAGGTTGCCTCATTGTGTTCTTCCAAGTTTCCCTATGGCTCCTGCTTTCTGGATACTGTAGTGGTAACCCAATCATATCAAAAGTATCTGAATACCTGGATATCATTAGTTTTGTCAGCCTAGCGTCAACCACACTTCTCAATAGAGTCCACAGACAAATATAATGTTTTTCCTCCTCATCTATCTTATGGCACAAATTACCATGTCCTTGTGCTTTCTGGTTTACATACAAGTCTAGTATCCATACACATGCCCACACACACACACACACACACAAACACACATACATGCAACAGTGTATTGAGTGCTTTCCAAGTGCCAGACACTGTTCTAAATGCTTTAAATTCATAGGTTCTATTATTGTCTCCATTTCTCAGTTGAGGACACTGAAGCTTAGGGAAATTCAATATTATTCACAATGTCACATGAGTAATAAATGAGAGGAGCCAGAAGGTGAATCTAGATTGTCTGACTCCAGAACCCATACTCTCAGACACTAAGAAATGTAGTGATAAAGTTTTCTTACACTTATATTTTACCATGGCAACCTCTCCTGCTGTTGATCCAAATGGAAGCCACTGAAAGTCTAGCTGAGTGTTATTATACTGTATTGGACCTGATAACCCCTGTCCAGCTGACCACAAGAAACAATGTAGCACAATGGTTAAGAGGATGCACTGAAGAAAGAAATTGAGTTCTAATTATGGCTGTTGTTTACCAGCTGTGGAAACCTTGGATATATCACTTAACTTGGCTCTACCATAGTTTCCTCCTCTTCAAAATGAAGATTAGTAGTAATATATACTGCACACAGTTGTTGCGAGAATTGCATGAGTCAAAGCATGTAAAATACTTTGAATCATGCCTTGCAGATAGAAAGCCTTCAGTGAATATTGGTTGTTATTGGCATTGTCCCCAAACCATCTTTGAATACTCTTTCTCTAGAGCATTGACTGTCTTCTAAACCAGTGTAATGCCTGAGGAGTTCAAGAGTGAATCTTTTCCTGAGTTGTTAAAAGATCTTAGTGTAAGGGGCAGTTGTTTGCCACAAGTATTGATCATTTGTTTTTCTGTTACCAAGCTCTTGGGTCCTTCATAGAGATAGACTCCTGGTAGATCCCTGATACTCCTGTCATGCTCATACATATGTGAATTGGTTGAAGATACATGGTTCAGGTCCATCAAGCTGAGTGCCCCTTTCCCCAAAAAGAAAAAGTCACATCAGATTTTGTTGTAAAGTTAAAGATACATCCCTCTCAGCTCCTCTATTACCACCAAATAATGGGTCTCTAATAGCCATTCTTGGTGAATGCAGACATGAATATATGGACTCCTTACGGCTGTGGATTGCTTCAAAAAGTTAAGTGCCTCGGGGCACTACCAACTCTTCTGAAGTGGAGTAATTCCCCACAGTAGTCCATGATTGAGCTGATGATCGATTTCTGTGTGTGCTGAGGATCAAATGGCAGGTAGTGGATAAAGGCTTAGCTGGTCTGGTATAGGTATAGATACACCTATTTACACATTGGAAGATAAATTATTAAATTAGTCAAGCCAAAGGACAGACACTTCTGGTTATATAAAACTAAACATGGATATTATTTGAAATGTTAATATAACATTAAGATATAACATAAATATGTATCAACATGATGTGTTTTAGTATAATATATAATGAACTCTAATCTATCTAAGCACGTAAAACAAATCATGGATACATATGGGACTTCTGCTTCAAGATGGCAATCCCAGTTTCTGTATTTAACTTCTACTCTACCAAATTCCTATGCAAATAATTGAATGAATATAATACAAATAATAAAGGGGAAAAAAAGAGATGCTGTCCAAAGGTCAGAAACTCTGAGAAATGTATGTAATGTTAGAATGCCTAAGTTAGAATGGATTTAGTGGAAGCACACACAAAATATTATTCATAGCATGCAAAGGAAAAGCCAACACAGGAAATAAGTGAAACCCACTGTCCAGTGGAGCTCCACTTCTACACCCTAGAATCAGAGCAGCAGGGGATTAAAAGAAAGATGGATATTCCTTGCCTAAACACCATGATTCAAACAATCAATTGCATCTACTTAATTCATTTATATTTGATTCATGTTAGATGAATGAGTTCGTTAGATAGTTTAAAAAGGGAATTGAAAGAGAAAAAATAAAGCAGCATTGTAGGTAGTTACACAAATTACTCGCTATTGCCTCCAAAAGAAACTAGGACCAGTTTGGCGGGACAGTTCTACCAAACTTGCACAGAACAGTTAATTTTAATTAACTGTTTCAGAGTATAGAAAAGGAAGTTACACTACACATTTGATGGTATTAGTGTAAACTCAATCCCAAATCAGACAAAAATACCACATATATGAAAAGAAAATTAGGAACTAGTCTCATGTATGCATTCAGATGAGGATAAATTGGCAATACACATCAGAACCACACTACATACTATTTGTAATTTGCTGTGTACAAGAGTGCCCAAGTTGACTTTACAGTAAGCTTTATGTAGTTATTATGTTATAGTGTGATTTAGTAATTCTAAACTTTTTTCTTTTGCTTTTGTAAGGCTACACATTCAAGAACTTCTCAAGTTATTGTCAGAGATATGTGGACTGGGTGAAAATGCAGCCAAAATTCTGGCACTTAGCATAAGTAAGTCATGTAATATATACCTCTTTATGTTATTTTGCTTTAACAAGGCTTAGTCCTATCTGGGTGTACTAAATAATGTGAAGACTTGATGAAATAAGGAAAGAGATTATTGTGCTGCCAAGTATAACAAGAAAATGATCTGCATGGAATTACAGTACATTCATATATCTAACTAATCCTATATATTTTCTACTGTCTGAACAGAAAGACTGGATAGTGAAAGTCTAGATTTTAAAAGTTACATTTATTGATCACTTACAGTATGCCAGGCAGACACTTTTAAGCACATCGTATGTTTTATTACAGCTAAGATTGAATTCCTAACTCTAACCCTCTTAATCACTGTGCTCTACTGCCTCCTGCTGGTTCTTTTCTGCTTTTGTGTTAAAGGCATCTGGGTTATTTTACTCCATCAAAGAACATTGTAACCCCAGCAAAGAAATTGTTGGTATATAGTAACTACTCAATAAATATTTGCTGAATGAATAAGATAATATGAAGAATTTCTCTAATTGCATGATCAGCCAGACTTGGGGGGGGAAAGGTGGGTTGATGCAACCAAAAGAGAAAATGGTCTGTAATTGTGTCCTGCAAACCTTCAGGTGGCACAGATTCTGAATCTCTGTATAAAAGCCATGACTCTCCCAATCAAGTAGCTGGGAGCAAGTAGAGCTTAGCTGCCCTTTGATAACTGGGGTAGAGGAAAGCACATTAGAGTAAGATTTATGTAAATCTACTACTTACTTGATTTAAAGTGTGACCCTTATCAGGGCCCTAGATTCATCATCTGTCAAGTGATGATATATATCCCTGTCCTGAATTTCTAAGAGAATGTATGTTCAAGTAATATGGAACATTGAAAGCACTCTATAACTAGGAAAGGATAATGATGGCTGTTTTCCAAATAAAAAATAAATGGATACATGAATAATGTCCTCAATGCTTCTCACCTCCTGTTGTCCAAGGTCATCCTTTCCCCTGTGCCTATGAAATGAAAATAGGAAAGGAGACAGGTGAAAAAAAGTTCTTTTTTGAAAGTCCTGTGGGAATTCACCCTATGTAAGTCATGCCCAAGAAACACAAGCCCTGGCAAATGATGCTGCCTGGGAGTTAAAGTAGTATACAAAGAGATCACCTAGTTCAATGCATATGAAATAGTTTCATAGGAAACAATATGTCCTTCTCAGAGTCACCTGCCTCCATTGTTGCCCAGATAACAAAGATACACCTTAATGAAAGGTCCAGGTTTCAGCCACACACTTCTGTGGTTTGGCATGATTACTAGAGGTTTATGCTTTCTCTTTTGCATGTTCATTATTCTGTTCTCTTTCTTTTATCTTCCTTTCTCACCAGGTCCCAGGGTTTCTTCTCTCTTGTGCTATTGCCTCTCTAAATTTATTGTGTATTAGGTGACTGTGTATTCACTGCCCCTTCCCCTTCTACATATTGCTTTCTCTTTTTTTCCACTCAGAAATAGATGAACAAGCAGTGTGCCAACAAGATGCACCCCAGCTCAGGACAGGAAGAGCAAGCCTGAAACCATAGGTCTTCCAGAGACCAAAGAGCAACTCTTCTCTTCTTGAGGATCTGAAGCATCTGGCTCCAGAAACACTGGCTTGATTCAACCAGTCTGTGTCATTAGCTGTTGCCTCAATATCCTTGTTTGACTCCCTGCCAGATGAGAATTTCATGGCAACTACTTCACTGCTGGCTACACTAAGGCCCTTGTATCCATAACCTTTTATACCAGTCCCATATCTAAATCCATTATCCCATTATCACCCCACCCACACCCTCACAAACTCTCCTGCTAGAGAAAAATGAATAACATGGCCCACTACAGACTTATGTTTTCCATCTTCATTTCTGGAATCATTACTACCCATAATCCTTTTATTAAATTTCCATTGCTTTTCTAATATACTTTTAAAATTATCATAAAAGTAATACATGTTCATGGAAAACAATGGAATAGTATAAAATAGTGGAAATGCAAAGTCACCAAATTCCCCTCAACTCCCTGTTCATAATTCTGAGAGGTAACCACTGTTTCTAAAATACCTTTCCCAGAAATTTTCTACCACATATGCAAGTCACTCTCCTCCCCATCTGGACTAAAATGTAAGCTCATGAGAACAGGAAATTTGCTTTGTTCACTTGTGTGTAACAGCATTTAAAAAACTGCCTGGGGCATAATAGGAGCTCAATAGATATGTATTGAACAAATTGATAAATCTTTTTAAAAAAGGTATATCATTTGAAAATCATTTATATCAACATGCTGTTCATTATTTTCTGTTTTTCAACTAATATTTTTTGAGGATCTTTTAATATCTGCCCATATAGTTTTTACATTGTTCCTTTTCACAGGAGTATAGTCTTCCTATGTTTAGATGTATCATGAACCATTTAGCCAGTTAGGGTCATTCATTCATTCAACAAGTATTCATTGAGTTCCTGCTTCATACCAGGTGCTATTTTAGGCAAAGAAAGATCACTTGCTCATGACACTTATAAGCCAGTGGTGGAGACAACTAACACATAAGCAAATATAATATGTTTTCAGGTATTGATACATGCTATGAAAAAAATAATGCAAATAAGAGGACAGAGACTGACAAGATTGGAGGTATTCTCTTATATAGGCTAATCAGAAAAAGCTTGTCTGATTAAAATGTGTAAGGGAATATGTTTCCTGTTCCACTCCCAGTGATAGCCCACCATTAATCATTTGCTATATATCCTTCCAAATGTTTTTTTTCTAAGTCTTCTGTTTTTAGATTGTTGATGTTATTTAACAGTTTGAATTACACTATACACAATGCTCTGCAAATTGATTTTTATCATTTAACCATGAATGATGTGTATTTTTCCATCTCAGCACGTTTAAATCTACCTTGTTCCCTTTTAACAACAGCATAGTATTTCTTTTATGGATGTACCATAGTTTACTTAAGCATTTCCTATTGATGTACTTTTAAGTTGGTTCCAGGTTTTTTTTCTATTACAAACAATATTGCAATGAATGTCCTTGTAAATATATCTTTACCCACTGTGTAATATTTCTGAAGGACAGGCCCCTAGAATTGAAGGCATGCATATTTTAAATTTTGGTAAGTACTGCCAAATTACCCTTTGTGGTAGAAACTTCTAATATTTACTGGTATCTGGTTCACTTCTCCTCTCAGGCACATGGAAATATTATACTTCTCTGACTCCTTTGAAAGTGAGTGAGGCCATGTGACTATTTCTAGCTAATGGTTTATGGGAGGAACAACATCTGTCATTTCTGAGCATTTAATTGCAATGCAAGACCCTTTAGCTCTGTTCTTCTTCTGCAGCAGTGGATCACAATACATTGCATTGAGACAGTGCATGGAATGGACAGATGGAGTAGAGACCCCCCTGGAGATTCATGTTGAACATGTAGCATAAGTAATATACTTTCATTTCATTAAACCACTGAAATTTGGAAGTTGGTTTTTACCACAACATGACCTATACTCCTGATTAACATGCCCTCTAAATAAGTTTGTACCAATTTACATTCACACTAACAGTGATTACTGTGGTTTGATCAACTTTTCCTTGTATTTCTAGCAGTTTTCCTTTGTATCTCAGAGCTTTGCTGTCCAGTATAAGGTTCATGAGTTCTGTAGCTTTCTGGTGGATGGTACCTTTTACCAATAGAAAATAAAACTCTTCATACTATTTAATATTTTTCCTCTGAAATATATTTTGTCATATATATGTATACATGTATGTATACATACATATATGTATGTGTATATATATGTACATATATATATAACACTCTGATTGCATTTGCCTACTATGCCTTGTTCAATTCTTTTTTATTCCCACCTTTCTCTACCACTTTGAACTGTGTGTTATGTCTATTAAGCTAAGTATAGCTGGCTTTTGTCTTTTTACCCACTCTTGTATAAGAATACTAGTAGAAGTTTAGGGAATACCTATCACCTAGTCCATTTAGAATGCTCCATTCAGAAGAACTCCCTTTAGAGATTTGGAAATAATTACAATATATAATTTTGACTATAGCTCTATATTGAGCCCACATCAGGATATGTGTAGGTACTCCCCCAGTATTTCTGCTTGGCATTTGCTGGGTGTTTTTGATCAAAAAATCAAGGTGCTTTTTAAGTTAGGAAAAATTTCTTCTACTTGGTAAAGATCTATTGCAGCAAACACTAAACATGATCTAACAGGTATAATAATCACTGCAATTATTTAGGACAGCTCCCCATCATTTAAAGAAGTACATAGCTCAGGTGAGACTAGAAACTGCTGGTGCAAATGCCATCCATCCCCTCCCTTACTTCTATTTGCAGGATGACTGGCAGCACCACATTTCCCCTCCAGGCAAAAATACAGAGGGCTATTCTCAAAAGAAATTTAATGTGTTGCCTGGGGAGAAAGAGTATTTAGTATGGCAGTTAGTGCCCCAGAGTAAATCACCCCTCATTCTGAATTTTCAAAAGGGGCAACCTTAAAGTTGACCTCTATCTGCTTATCCTGTATAACAGCCCAATAAATGTTCTTAGAATAATTAACCTAGTCCAAGATTAACAGACACAAGAAAAAGGTGGAGAAGAATAGAGAAAGACCAGAATAAACAAACAGAAAAAGTCAGAAGAAATAGAAGGTAACTTTAAAATTTTTAGTTAGTATATTATGGAGATTAATCCCTTGTCAGATATATGATTTGCGACTATTTTCTCCCAGCTGGTGGGTTGAGTATTCATTTTGATCATGGATTCATTTGCCTCGTAGAAGATCTGTAGTCTGATGAGGTCCCACTTGTTTATTTTTTCTTTGGTTTCCCTTATCCAAGTAGACATGGAATCCAAAAGGATCCCTTTATGACCAATGTCAATTAGTGTACTGCCTATATTTTCTTCCAGGAGTTTTATAGTTTCAGGTCTCACTTTTGGGTGCTTAATCCATTTTGAGTTGATTTTTGTGTATGGTGATAGAAGATAGTCTACTTTCATTCTTTTGCATGTGGTTGTCCAATTTTCCCAGCACCATTTATTGAAGAGACTTTCCTTTCTCCATTGTATGTTCTTCACTCCTTTGTTGAAGATTAGCTGTCCATAGGTGTGTGGTTTTATTTCTGGGCTTTCAATTCTGTTCCATTGATCTGTGTGTCTATTTTTGTGCCAGTACCCAACAGACATGAAATCAACCATCCCAACAGGCTTATGCACCCCTATGTTCATTGCAGCATTATTCACTATAGCCAAGAAGTGGAAGCAACCCAAGTGTCCCTTGACTGATGATTGGATAAAGAAGATGTGGTGTATATATATACAATGGAATACTACTCAGCCATAAAAAAGACAGAATTGTCCCATTTGCAACAACATGGATGGACCTAGAGGGTATTATGTTAAGTGAAATAAGCCAGAGAGAGAAGGACAAACACAGCATGATTTCATTCATATGTGGAATATAAAGTAACACACAGACAGAGAGAACTGGTTGGTGGTTACCAGGGGAAGAGGGGTGGGGGGTGGGCACAAGGGGTGAAGGGATGCATCCATATGGTGATGGACAAATAATAATGTACAACTAAAACCCCACAATGTTATAAACTATTAAGACATCAATAAAAAAATTTTTTTAATTTGGTTAGTATTCTTACAGAAATTCAAGATGATGTTGTATACATATAACAAAAAATATTATGAAGGAGAAATAAGCAAATAATGAGAAAAAGATTATAGAAATTAAAATGTGATTTCAAGAAAATTCTTAGAAATATTTTCTCCCAGTTGGTGGGTTGTCTTTTCATTTTGTTCATGGTTTCCTTTGCCTTGTAGAAGCTTTTTAGTCCGAAGTAGTCCCATTTGTTTATTTTTTCTTTTGTTTCCCTTGCCTGAGTAGACATAGTATTTGAAAAGATACTGCTAAGACCAATGTCAAAGAGTGTACTACCTGTATTTTCTTCTAGGAGTTTTATGGTTTCACACCTTTAAGTCTTTAATCCATTTTGAGATGACTTTTCTATATGGTGTAGGATAATGGTCTACTTTCATTCTTTTGCATGTGGCTGTCCAGTTTTCCCAACACCATTTATTGAAGAGACTGTCTTTCCTCATGTATATTCTTGCCTCTTTTGTTGCAGATTAATTGACCATATAAGTGTGGGTTTATTTCTGGGTTCTCAATTCTGTTCCATTGATGTATGTGTCTGTTTTGTGCCAGTATCATGCTGTTTTGATACTCTAGCTTTGAAGTATAATTTGAAGTCAGGAAGTGTGCAAATCATATGTCCAATAAGGGGCTAGTTTCCAAAATATATAAAGAACTCATACAACTCAACCACAAAAAAGTGAACAACCTGATCAAAAAAGGGGCAGAAGATATGAACAGACATTTTTTCCAAAGAAGATATACAGATGGCCAACAGGCACATGAAAAGATATTCAATATCACTAATTATTAGGGAAATGCAAGTCAAAACTACAGTAAGATATCACCTTGCACCAGCCAGAATGCCTATAATTAATAAGACAGAAAATAACAAATGTTGGAGAGCATGTGGAGAAAAGGGAACCCTCATACACTGCTGGTGGGAATGCAAACTTGTTCAGCCACTGTGGAAAAGAGTATGGAGATTTCTCAAAAAGTTAAAAATAGAAATACCACATGATCCAGCTATCCCACTACCAGGTATTTATCCAAAGACCATGAAATCATCAATTCAAAATGATTTATGAACCTCTATGTTCATTGCAGCATTCTTCACAATAGCCAAGACATCAAAGCAACCCAAGTACCCATCAATGGATGAATGGATAAAGAAGATGTGGTATGTATGTATACATATATATATATGTGTGTATGTATATGTATATATACATACATACACACACAGTAGGATACTACTCAGCCATTAAAAAAGACAAAATCCTCCCATTTGCAACAACATGGATAGACCACGAGGGTATTGTGCTAAGCGAAATGTCAGACAGAGAAAGACAAATACCATATGATTTCACTTGTATGTGGAAAATAAACAAACACAAAGATAAGGAGACCAGATTAGTGGCACCAGAGCGGAAGGGGGTGGTGGGGAGGGTAAAAGGGGTAAAGGGGCATATGCATATGGTGATGGATAAAAACTAGACTACTGGTGGTGAACACAATGCAATCTATATAGAAACTAAAATATAATAATGTACACCTGAAATTTACCCAATGTTAAAAGCCAATATGATGTCAATAAAATAAAATTAAAATAATAAATAAGAATGAATACATGGTAACTAATGCTGGTCAAAACCCCAACCTCAAAAAAGAAAAGTCTTAGAAGACCTAAAAGATAAAGTTCAGAATCTCTCTCAGAAGATAGCTCCAAAAGGCAGAAATATAAAAAACGAGACAATTCAGAATTCCAATATTTGACTAATAGATGTTCAAGAGAGAACATAGGAAAGGAAAAATTGTGAAACTAATTTTACAAGAAAATGTCCGAGTGAAAAAAATTGATTTTTTAGATTTAAGGGACCTAATCAAAATAAATAAAAAGACCCATACCTAAAAGAACTTTATAAATTCTAGAACATCAAGGACAAAAAGAAAGATCTGAAATTTTCTAGAAAAAAAAAGTCACCGGCAAAGTAACAAAAATCACACTAACATCAGAAGTTTCATTAGTAACACTGAAAGATAATGGATGAATGCCTTGAAAGTTCTGAGGGACCATAATATGAAACTAGAATTATCTACCTAGCCAAATAAGCAATCAAATATAAAAGCAAAAGATATTTTTAGATATGTAAGAACTAAGAAAGTTTGCCTCCCAAGCATTCTTTCTGAGGAAGTGACTTGAGGTTTTAGTGCAATGAATTGAGCTCTGATACAGGAAACCATGAAATTTACCCTGGAGTGCAATGAAAATAAACCCACAAACACTCCAAATTAGAACAGAAATGGAGTGGGCTCCAAGAAGAATGCCTCCAAGGAGAATGTACTGATTTCTCTTTGATGGGCAAAATGAATAAGACATGGAAAATTTTAGTGATGTGGTGAAGAAGGCATATATTTCTTCCCTCAATGAGAAAATGGGCAATTAGAAACAGCAGAGAACTTTCTTTATTAAAATTATACTAAAGTAGTATGTTCTAAATATGAACCAAACAAAAATGTGGCATAATTTTAAGCTATTGATGGAGTGTAAGAAAAGGGAATTTATCTGACCTTGAAACTCGGAAAATTCTCTTTTGAGTGGTGACATTAGAACCATAAAGAAAGAAATGCAATCCTATTACACTTCCAGTGTCTGCAGTAAACAATATTTGCATAGTCATAATAATGTCATCCAAAATAGCTTAAAATGGTGGCCAATAGTGAGAAGAAATGGGCATGGGGGCTATTGCTTTTCATCATAAGTCCTACTGTACTATTTGACTTTTTAGAAAATATGTGTGTGGTTTTGGGAGGATGTCACCAACATGGTGACATAGGTTGTTCCTCCTTTCACTCCTCCTCACAATAAGAACAACTAACAACTATTCAAGAACAAGACACCACTGAGAGAGTTCTAGAACATGGAGGTGAGGCTGAAACACTCCTCTGCACCACAGAGACCAAGACAGACTGCATTACAAGGGTAAGAGAAGCAGCTACACATTGACCACATTGCCCCTTCCCCAGGCCAGTGCAACACCACAAAGAAAGGTCTCCTCTAAGTCTTTGGTTCTTTCATTGTAAAAAGAGAACCCAGGAAGGACAACGAGTCTCCTTCAGCATTTTGGGTCCCTTTGCAAGAGCCCTTACTCTGATCTAGCACCATGGGGTTTTTAGGGGAATTTGCAGGGCTCAACCACTGGGAATCCAACTTTGACAGAGAGAGGAGGAGAGGCCTGCAACAACCAGCACACGGATCTTAGCAGACAAAATTCATACCTGCAATGCCCAAGTAGTAATCCCAACCAGTGGCTTTGCTCACCTGCAGAACCAAATTGGGGCATACTCTGACCAGAGGACATGGTGGGGTGCAGCTCTGCCTGATTTGAGTTCTCAAATAAGGAATTATGCTGGCCTAGAGCCTGGTTTGCTCATGCCCAGGCAAGGGGAAGAATCACAGCCCCACCTGCTGTGGAGAGTGTCTTTCAGTTCCCATCTGACCAGAAGGGCTGGACAATTCCTGGAAGCTGCGTATCCCAGTGGTGCTCAAGCTGAGAGGTGGGAAAACAGAGCTGATCACCCCCAGAGGAAAGCTAGTACTGAGAGTGGAGCATTCCCTTGCTATGCACAGGCAGGGGAATTAATTCATAGCCCAGGCTGAGGGTAGCTTCCAGCCCCTCCAAACCAGAAAGCCTGTTTGGAAAATTGAGACTAGCCTGGAGCACCCCTTACCCCTTCTGTCCAGGCAAGGGAGCTGAGACAAAGCCCCACCTGCTATGGAGAGTGTCTTCCTGCCCCATCTGACCATAAGGGCTGGAAACAGCTCCTGGAAGCTGCGTGGCCCAGCAGCCCTCCAGCAAAGAGGTGAGTGGGCATAGCTGACAGTTGGCATAGCAAAGCCAGTGGCCCTGTTTGGTCAGGGAACTTAGAGTGCAAGTACACTTGAGTTAAGACAACAAGGAGTTTTACCAGCTTTAGAGCTGCGTCTCCTGCTGTGCCTACACAGGAAATCTAATTTGTAACCCTCCTCATTGCTGAATACAGCCTTCAGCCTGTCAAAACAAGGAGACTAACCAGAGCACATGGGAAGCTGCATAGCCCATTCAACAGCCCTATGTACAGTGGCACTTGAACAGCTCATGGTTTTCCCAGATGCAAAGCAAAGCTAGTAGTCTCACCTGACCAGCTAATTCAGTGCACAATTTGGCCTGCCTCAGATCCCCAAACAGTGAGATGTATAGGCCCTTGGTCTCATCCAGTTTTCCTGCCAGGGGAGGGAAGCTAATTCACAGCCCCATCTATTACTGAATATAGTACCCAACTCCAAACATTCAGTAAGCCTGACCAGAGAATCCAGACAACCATGAAGCCCATCCTACAGCCTCACTTGGTTAAGGAACCAGGCCAGGAGTCCTATCCAACTGTTCTTAGCCAGTGGCATGCCCCCATCCCTCTTCTCAGAGCTCAAACACTTGCCTCACCTCAAAATAGACCCTAATAGCAGGCCCCACCTGCCCAGGAACATTGCCAGCAGACACACCATGAAACCCAAACTGAGCTGACTGGTGAAGAATTGTCTCTGCCAAAGCAAACCTATAAAGTCTGGAAGAGGAGCCCAATCACCCAAATGCACAGATACCAAGGTAAGGAATCAAGAATCACAAAAAATCTGGTAAACATGACACCACCAAAGGAAGCTAATAAAGCTCCAATAACTGACCCTAAAGAAATGGAGATCTATGAAATGTCAGACAAGTAATTCAGAAAGATCCTCTCAAGGAAGTTACAAGTAAATTACAAGAAAACACAGACAATGAAACTAAATTAGAAAAACAATATACAAACATTATGAGAAGTTTGACAAGGAAATAGTAACCATCAAAAAAACCCCAAACAAAAAGAAATCCTAGAGTTGAAAAGTACAATAACTGAACTGAAAAATTCAATAGAGTTTCAAAAGTAGACTTGGCCATGCAGAAGAAAGAATCAGTGACCTGGAGGATAGGACATCAAAAATTACTCAGTCAGAGCAGCAAAAAGAAAATAGAACAAAAAAGAGTGAAGAAAAACTATGGGAATTCTGGGACACAATGAAAAAAGCCAATATTCACATTATGGGAATTCCAACAAGAGAAAGGGATAGAAAGTATATTTAAAGCAATAATGGCTGAAAACTTCCTGAACCTAGGGAGAGAAGTGGACATCCAGATCCATGATGCCTAAAAGATCCCAAATAGGTTGAATCTGAATAATGCTACATGGAGACACATTATAATTAAATTGTCAAAAGTTAAAGACAAAGAATTTTAAGAGCAGCAAGAGAAATTAGAGAAGTTACATACAGGCACGCATTGCTTAACCATGGGGATACATTATGAGAAATGCATTAGGCAATTTTGTCATTGTCCAAATATCATAGTGTACTTACACAAACCTAAATGGTATAGCCTACTACACACCTAGGCTATATGGTACTAAAACTTTATGGAACTACTGTTGTATATGCTGTCCGTCATTAACTGAAATGTTATGTGGTGCATGACCATGCAAGGGAACCTCCATAAGGCTAGTGGCAGATTTCTCAACAGAAACTTTTCAGGCCAGGAGAGAATAGGATGACATATTAGAAAATATCGAAAGAAAATAAATGTCAGCTATGAATTCTATGCCTGGTGAAGTTGTCCTTCAGAAATGAAGTAAGGGTAAGGACATTCCCAAACAAACAAAGCTGAGGGACTTCACTACCACAGACATGCCTTACAAGAAATGATAAAGGGAGTTCTTTAAGTGGACATTAAAGAATGCTAATTAACATAAAAACATAAATAGGTAGTGTGAATCTCACTGGTTATGTTAATGTATAGTGATAGTTAGATTCTGCAATATAGTAATAGTGGTGCATAATTCACTTACAACTCTAAAAGTAAAAAAAGAAAAAAAAGAACCATAACTACAACTAAATAGCCATAACTACAATTATCTGTTATTAGTTACACAATATAAAAAACACGTACATTGTAACAACAATAGCCTAAAATGTGAGGTGGAAGAGAAGTAAAAGTGTAAAGTTAGCAAATTCTATTGAAGTTGAGTTGCTAACAGCTTAAAATAGGGAGTGATAATTTTAAGATAGTTTATATGAGACTCATGGTAACCACAAGGGAAAATCCTGTAGTAATTACACAAAAGAACACAAGAAAGAAGTCAAGGAATACTATACCAAAAGACATCAAAACACACACACAAAAGCAGCTGGATAAGAAGCAAGGAATAATGGATCTACAAAACAATCAGCAAACAATGAACAAAATGACAATAGTAAGTCCTTACCTATCAATAACTACTTTAAATGTAAATTGATTAAATTCTCCAATCAAAAGACATAGAATGGCTAGATGGATAAGAAAACAAGATCCAACAAAATGCTGCCTACAAGAGACTCACTTTAGCCTTAAAGACATGTATACACTGATAATGAAGGGATGGAAAAAGACATGGGAAGAAAGTGGTAACCAAAAAAAAGCAGGGGTAACTATACTTATATTAGACTTTAAACTAAAAATGGTAAAAAGAGACAAAGAAGATCTTTATATAATAATACAGGGGTCAATACAACAAGAAGATATTATAATTGTAAATATTTACACAACCAACATTGAAGCACCTAAATATATAAAGCAAAAACTAACAAAGCAAAAAGGAGTGATAAACAGTAATACAATAACAGTTAGGGACTTTTATACCCCACTCTCAACAATAGATAGATCATCCAGATGGAAAATCAATAAGGAAGCAGTGGAATAGAACAACCCTATAGACCAAATGGACCTGACAGACACATACAGAACATTCTATCCAACAACAGAAGAATACGCATTCTTCTCAAGTGCACATGGAACATTTTTAGGATACACCGTATGTTAGGCCACAAAACAAATCTCAGAAAATTCAAGATTAAAATCATACCAAGTATCTTCTCTGACCACAATGGCTTATAACTAAAAAATAATATCAAGAGGAAAACTGGAAAATTCACAAATACTTGGAAGTTAAACAATATTCTCCTGAAAAACCAATAGATCAAAGAAGAAATTAAAGGAGAAATAAAAAAGTTTCTTGAGATAAATAAAAATGGAAACACAACAACTAGAACTTGTGGGATGCAGCAAAAGCAGTTCTAAGAGGGAATTTCATAGCAATAAATGCTTACATTAAGAAGCAAGAAAGATTCTAAATAAACAACCTAACTTTACACCTTAAGGAACTAGAAAAAGGAAAACAAACTGAGCCCAAAGTTAACAGAAGAAAAGAATTAATAAAGATTAGAGCAGAAATAAATGAAATAGAGAACAGAAAAACAATAGAAAAGATTAACTAAACTGAGTTGGTTCTTTGAAAAGATAAACAAAATTGACAAAATCTTAGCTAGATTAACCAAGGAAAAAGGAGATAGGACTCAAATCAATACAATTTTACATGAAAATGGAGACATTACAACTGATACTACAGAAATTCAAAGCATCATAAGAGGTTACTATGAACAACTAGATGCCAATAAACTGGACAAGGTAGAAGAAATGAAAAAAATTCTTAGAAACATACAACTTACCAAGACTGAATCAGGAAGAAATAAAAAATCTGAATAGAGCATTTACTAGTAAAGAAATTGAATCAGTTATCAAAAATCTCCCAACAAAGAAAAGCTCAGAACCTGATGGCTTCACTGGGGAATTTGATCAAACTTCTAAGGAAGAATTAACACTACTCTTTCTCAAATTCTTCCAAAATATCAAAGAGGAGGAAATACTCCCAAACTCATTTTATCAGGTCAGTGTTATCTAGAAAAGGAAACCACAGGACAATATTCCTAATAAATATGGATGCAAAAATTCTCAGTAAAATAACTAGCAAACCAAATTCAGCAGCACATTAAATGGATCATTCAACATGATCAAGTGGGATTTATCCCGGAGATGCGAGAATGGTTCAACATTCATAAATTAATCAATGTGATAAATCACATGAGTAAAATGAAAGAAAAGAGGGGCCAGCCTGGCGGCATAGTTGTTAAGCCCGCACACTCTGCTTTGGTTGCCTGGGGTTCACAGGTTCAGATCCCAGGCACAGACCTACACACTGCTCATCAAGCCATGCTGTGGCAGGTGTCCCACATAAAAAAATAGAAGAAGATTGGCACAGATGTTAGCTCAGGAACAATCTTTCTCAAGCCAAAAGAGGAAGATTGGCAATGGATGTTAGCTCAGGGCAAATCTTCCTCACCAAAAAACAAAACAAAACAAAAAAAGAAAGAAAAGAAACATATGATCATCTCAATAGATGCAGAAAAAATCCTTTGACAAAATTCAACATCCATTCGTAATGAAATATATTAAGAAATTAGGCATAAAAAGAACATATCACAACATAATAAAGGCCATAAATGACAAGCCCACAGCTAAGATCATACTCAATGATCTTAGTGAAAGGTTGAAAGCTTTTCTTCTAAGATCAGAAACAAGACAAGTGTGCCCATTCTCACCACTCCTATTCAGCATAGTACTAGAAGTCCTAGCTAGAGCAATCAGGCAAGAAAAAGAAAAAGTGTCATAATTGGAAAAGAAGTAAAATTGTCTCTATTTGCAGATGACATGATTTTACGTGTAGAAAATTTTAAAGTCTTAACCAAAAAACTGTTAGATCTAATCAATGACTTAAATAAATTTGTAGGATACAAAATTAACATGCAAAAATCACTGGGAATAGCCCTGGTGGCCTAGTGGTTAAGTTTGGCATGCTCCACTTTGGCAGCCTGGGGTTTGGTTCCCTGGTGTGGACTTACACCACTCATTAGTGGCCATGCTGTGGTGGCAGTTCAGGTACAAAAGAGAGGAAGATTGGCAACAGATGTTATCTCAGGGCCAATCTTTCTCAGCATATATATATATATATATCAGTATGATTTCCATACACTAACAATGAATTTTCTGAAAAAGAAATAGATTGATCTCATTTATAATAGCACCAAAACCCACAAAATACTTAGCAACAAATTTAACTAAAGAGGTGGAAGATTTCTACTCTGAAAACTGCAAAACACTGATGAAAGAAATCAATGAAGACACAAATAAATGGAAAAGTATCCAGTGTTCATGGATTGGAATAATTAATATTCTTTGAATGTCAATATTATCAAAAGCCATCTATAGATTCAATGCAATCCTTATCAAGATTCCAATGGCATTTTTTACAGAAGTATAAAAAATACTCCTAAAATTTATATCAAACCACAAAAGACCCCAAAGAGCCAAAGAAATGCTGAAAAGAAGAACAAGGTGGGAGGCATCATGCTTCCTGACTTTATACCATAAAACTATAGTGCTCAAATCAGTATGGTACTGGCATAAAAACAGACAAATAGACCAATGGAACAGAATCAAGAGCCCATAAATAAAGCCAAGGATATACAGTCAACTAAAATTTGACAAGGGAGCCAAGAATGGTCAAGGAAGGAAAGCCAGTCTCAGGGGCCAGCCCAGTGGCATAGTAGCTAAGTTTGTACACTCTGCTTCAGTGGCCTGGAGTTCACTGGTTCAGATCCCAGGTGTGGACCTACACACCACTCATCAAACCATGCTGTGGTGGCATCCCATATACAAAGTAGAGGAAGATTGGCACAGAGGAAGATGAGCTACAGATTTTGGCCCAGGGCTAATCTTCCTTGCACAAAAAGGAAAAAAGGAAAGACGGTCTCTTCAATATATGGTGCTAGGATGAATAGATATTCACATGTCAAAGCATGAAACTGGACCCATATCTTACACCACTTACAAAAATTAACTCAAAATGGATTAAAGACTTAAATGTAAGATCTAAAACCATGAAACCTCTAGAGAAAAACATAGAAATAAAGCTCCTTGACGTGGGTCTTGGTAATAATTTTTTGGATATGACATCTTGAGCACAAGCAACAAAATTAAAAATAAGCAAGTGGAACTATATCAAACTAAAAACCTTCTACATAGCAAAAGGAACCATCAACAAATTTTAAAAACCCTACAGACTGGGGGAAAATATTTGCAAACCATATAGCTGAAAAGCGGTTAATATCCAAAATATTATACAGAACACATACAACTCAATAGCATAAAAACAAATATCCCAATTAAAAAGTGGGCAAAGGACCCGAATAGATATTTCTCCAAAGAAGATATACAAAAGGCCAGCAAGTACATGAAAAGATGCTCAACGTCACTAGTCTTTAGGGAAAAGCAAATGAAAGCCACAGTGAGATATCACCTTATGCCTGTTTGAATGGCCATCAACAAAAACAAAAGATAGCGAATGCTGATGTGGACATGGGGAAACCCTTGTGCACTGTTGGTGAGATTGTAAACTAGTACAGCCACTATGGAAAACAGTATGAAGTATCCTCAAAAGATTAAAATTAGATTAAGAATAGAACTACCATATGATCCAGCAATTCTGCTTCCAGGAATATATCCAAAGAAAATGAAAACACTAACTTGAAAAGATATCTGCACCCCAGTGTTCACAGCAGCATTATCTACAATAGCTAAGACATGGAAAAAAATCTACACATCCATTGATGGATTAATGGATAAAGAAGTTGTGGTGTATATATTTATATATAATATTATATACATATTATTATATATAAAGTATTATATATATATAAAATATTATTCAGCCATAAAAAAAATGAGGAAACCCTACCATTTGTGACAACATGGATGCATCTTGAAAGCATGATGCTAAGTGAAATAAGTCAGACAAATTCAAATACTGTATAATCTCACTTATATGTGGCATATAGAAAAAAGCAAAGAAAAAAAACCAAACTCATAGAAAAAGAAATCAGACTTGTGGTTACCAGAGGTGAAGGGTGGGTGGAGGAGGAATTGGAGAAAGGTGGTTAAAAGGTAAAAACTTCCAGTTATAAGATCAATAAGTACTAGAGATACAATGTACTACATGACTATAGCTAACACTGCTGTATGGTATTTAGGAAAGTTGTTAACAGAGTCAATCCTAAGAGTTCTCATTGCAAGGATAATTTTTTCTTTTCTTTTTATTGTATCTATATGAGAAATGGATATTAGCTAAACCTATTGTGGTAATCATTTCACAAAATAAGTAAATCAAATCACCATACTGTATCCCTTAAACTTATACAGTGATGTATGCCAATTATTTCTGAATAAAACTGGAAAAAATGTGCATGTATTACTTTGTTATTTTCTTAAAACTGATACTAAAACTTTAGTAATTTTAAAATATACAATACAGTATTATTAACTATAGTCACCATGATGTCACATTATAGCCCCAGGACTTATTTATCTTATAACTGGAAGTTTGTACCTTTTGACCACCTTCACCTATTTTGCCTACACCCCACCTCTGGCAACAACCAATCTGTTCTCTGTATCTATGACTCATTTTTTTAAGATTCCAAATATAAGTGATATCTTATGGTATTTTTCTTTGTCTGACTTATTTCACTTAGCATAATGCCCTCAAGCTCCATCCATGTTGTTGCAAATGGCAGGATTTCCTTCTTTTTTATGTTTGAATAATATTCAATTGTGTGCATGTGTATCACATTTATCTTTATCCATTTATCCATTGCTGTACACTTAGGTTGTTTCCATGTTTTGGCTATTGTAAATAATGCTGCAATAAATATGGGGATGCAGATATCTTTTCAAGATAGTGATTTCATTTTCCTCAGATGAATACCCAGATGTGGAATTGCTAGATCATAGGGCAGTTCTATTTTTAATTTTTTGAGGAAGCTCCATACTGTTTTCCACAATGGTTGCACTAATTTACATCCCCACCAACAGTGCTCAAGAGTTTCCCTTTCTCCATATCCTCACCAACACTTCTTATTTCTTGTCTTTTTGATAATAGCCATTCTAACAGGTATGAGGTGATAGCTCATTGTAGTTTTGATTTGCATTTCCCTGATGATTAGTAATGTTGGCACACATTTTTATGTACCTGTTGGCCATCTGTATGTGTTCCTTGGAAAAATGTCTATTTAGACCTTTTGCTTATTTTTTTAATTGGATTGATTTTTTGTTATTGAGTAGTATGAGTTCTTTATATATTTTTGATATTAACTCTTTATCAGATATATGATTTGCAAGTATTCTCTCCTACTCTATAGGTCACCTTTTTATTTTGTTGATGGTTTCCTTTGCTGTGCAGAAGCATTTTAGTTTTATGTAGTCTGACTTGTTTATGGTTGCTTTTTGTGCCTTTGCTCTTGGTGTCAAATCCAAAAATTCATTGCCAAGACTGATGTCAAGAAGCTTACCACTTTATGTTTCCTTCTAGCTGTTTTATGGTTTCAGGTCATTGTTTAAGTCTATAATCCATTTTACATTGATTTTTGTTTATGGTATAAGATCACAATCTGTAAATGTATTATTTTTATTTAAAATAAATGCCAGGGTCTGTGGATTTTTAAAAAAATATGAATTATATTAGCTCATCATGGTAATACTATTCATTCTGAACAATTGATATGGCATTCAAAACTTCCCAGGATTTTGTCTCTGCCTATCAGTCCTCCCTTATGTTTACCTCCTTGGTCCCCATTCTTCAGGCTCTCTTAGCTGTGAGCAGATTCTGAAACATGAGACTTTATCTTCTGCTATGCATGCTGGGGAATTCCTATTGATCTCTCAAGACCTACCTCTTTTCATTGAAGCCTTCTCTGAATGCCCTGCCAGTGACCCCCTATACCTCATTATCCACTCTTGCAATCACAACTGACACTCCCCTCCTTTCTGTCCTCATTGCCTTAGTTATGGCCTTCCATTACAACACTTAGTCTAAGAGAGAAGACAGATGTGAAAAGATAAAATCAGTAGGGAAGACTTCTGTTTCCAGTATAGTGGAGTCAATGTATTTTTCCTTATTTTTCCCACTCAGTACAGCTAAAAATACCTGAGCATAATATATAAAAGGAACAGAAGAAGACTCTGAAGAGTAGAGAGAAAAAGGCAGAACAGTTGGGGACCTTAGAACCTGAAGAAGGATATGGTAATTAGTTCCCTGGGTTTTCTTTTGGCCTCACATTTCCCAAATTTGGTGCTAGAGAAGCTGGTCACCTGAAAACACCAATGAGCACAGACAAAAAAAAGCCTCAACAAAAGTCTACCCTCCTGCCAAAGGATCAGGAAGGGGGCAGTGTAGAAAGACAGAAAATTTTTAGACCATGTGCTCTATTCCAGCCAAACACTGGAGAAAAATCTGTGACCCCTTCCCTACTTCCATCAGCAAAGGTAGAGTGGGTAGCCTAGACTTCTTTCTTCACCAGGCTGTAATTAGGTAGCTTAACTCTCCCCACTCCAGAAGAATGATGTCTAGAGCCTGGGCTTCATCCTCATTTGTGGTAAAGATGCACTTCCCAGTGGGAAACTGGGACTTTCACCACCTTCCAGTGGTAAAAATTCCCCCTTCACATGGTTTCATCTGAGATCGACTGGGGAACAAAAATGAGACACCCCTTTCCCTCCACCAGAGTGGTATCAGTAGAAGTCTAGTAGGGAACCTGGACCTCTACCCCCACCTCCACTTGGCAGTAACAAGGCCATGTTCCATTTCCTCACACCAGCAAGGTGTAAGAGGAGGCCGCTAAAACTAGAAAAAAGAGCAAAATAAGCCCAAATTAGCAGAAAATGGGAATAATAAAGATAAGAGCGAAAATCAATTAAACTGAAATCAGAAAAACAGAAGAGAAAATTAATGAGAAGCTGGTTCTTAGAATAGATCTATAAAATTGGGAAACTTCTAGCAAGAGTGACAAAGAAAAAAGGAGAGAAAACACAAATTACCAGTATCAGGAGTAAAACAGGAAATATCACTAGAGATCTTGCAGATAAGAATACTATGAACAATTCTATGCCCACAAATTTGATAGCTCAGAAGAAAAGGACAAATTCCTTGGAAAGTACAGACTACCACATCTCATCCAATATGAAACATAATTTGAATAGCCCTATAACTATTAAAGAAATTAAATTCATAATTCTAAAACTCCAGAAAAAATAATCTCCAGGTCCAGAAACTTTTACTAGACAGTTCTACCAAATATTTAAGGAAGAATGACACTAATTCTACACTATTTCTTCCAGAAAAAAAGAGGAGGAAGGAACATTTTCCAATTCACTAAGTCAATATTACCCTGATACCAAAATCATGCATAGTATCTAGAGAGAATACTGTAGATAAATATTTCTCATAACCATAGATGCAAAAATCCTTAACAGAATATTGGCAAATAGAATTGAGCAATATATATATACTCATACTTGTGCAGTGGAGTGTGCAAACTTAACCACTATGCCACCGGGCCAGCCCCTATATATATACCCTGTACCCTTTTAGATCTCCTTTTAAATAGATAGATATAGATAGTTAGATACAGGTATAGATAGACATAGATAGATATCTTCTATTAGTATCATGATCAAGTGGGTTTAATCCAGGAATGCAAGACAGTTTCAATATTTGAAAATCAATCAATGTAATCCTTCAAATTAAGAGATTAAAAAAGAAGAAAAAACACAATTAATGTGAATTGATGCAGAAAAAGTATTTGACACAATTTCACACCCATTTCATGATAAACACTCTCACTAAGTTAGGAACAGAGGGAACCACCTCAACTTGATCAAGAGAATCTGCAAAAGCTCTTCAGCTAATTAATACTTAATGGTAAAAGACTAAATGCTTTCCCCCTAAGACTAGGGGAAAGGCAAAGATATCCACTCTCACCACTCTTATTCAACATAGTGCTAGAAGTATGAGGCCCTGCAATAAGACAAGAAAAGGAAATAAAATGCATACAGATTGGAAAGTAAGAAATAAACCTGCCCCTGTTTGAAGATAACATAATTGTCTATGTAGAAAACTCAAGGAGTTTACAAAAAACTGTACGGAATGAGTGTGTTCGGTGAAGTTGCAGGATAAAAGATAAAAAAAGTCAACTGTACTTCTATATATTAGTAATAAACATGAAAATTGTAACTGAAAATACATTACCATTTGCAGTCACTCAGAAAAAATGAAATACTTAGGTATAAATCTAATAAAACATTTACTGAATTTGAATGCTGAAAATGACAAACAGCTGATGAAAGAAACAGAAATCAAAGGTCTAAATAAATGGAAAGACATACTATATTTATGAATTGGAAAGATCAACACAGTAAAGATGTTAATTCTCCCCAAATTGATATGTAGTTTAAGGTAAACTCTATCAAAATCTCAGCAATATTTTTTGAAAACATAGAAATGATTACTTTAAGATTTATATGGTGTTAAGAGTTGAATTGCATCCCCTCCCCTAGAAAAGATATGTTGGTGTTCTAACCCCCCAGTACCTCAGAATGTAACCTCATTTGGAGGTAGAGTCTTTATAGAGGTAATCAAGTTAAAATGAGGTGATTAGGGTAGGCCCTAATCTGATATGATTTGTGTCCTTATACAAAGGGGAAAATTTGCACTACGATAAACATGTACAGAGAAAAGACAATGTGAAGACACAGAGAGAAGGTCATCTGTAAGCCAAGGAATGCCTAAGGGTATCAGAAGGTAGAAGACAGGCATAGAAAAGAGTCTCCCTCACAGGCCTAGGAAGGGATAAACCCTGCTGACATCTTGATTTCAGAATTTAGGCCTCTAAAACTATGTGACAATAAATTTCTTTTGTTTAATCTATCCAGTTTTTGGTACTTTGTTATGGCAGTCCCAGGAAACTAATACATATGGAAAGGCAAAGAAACTAGAATAGCTAAAACAATTTTGAAAAGAAAAATAAAATGGGAGGAATCACTCTATCCAATTTCAAGACATATTATATAGCTATACTAATCAAGACTGTGTGGTATGGTGGAGGGAGAAACATATAGATCAATGGAACAGACTAGAGAACCCAGTAATAACTCCACACTAATATGTCCAACTGAATTTTGACAAAGGTGCAAAAGCAATTCAATTCAGGAGGATAGTCTTTTCAACCAATGGTGCTGGAGCAATTGTACATTCATAGGCAAAAAATGAACCTTGATATTGTATTAGTCAGGGTTTGGAGAAACAGAACTAATAGAAGATATCTATCTATATCTATTTATACCTATATCTAGCTATCTATTTAAAAGGAGATCTAAAAGGATATATATATTATATAAAGGACATATATATATATATATATATATATATATATATATATATATATATAAAGGATATATATATTATATATAAGATATATCTAAGAAGTCCCATGATCTGCCTGTAAACTGGAGACCCAGGAAAGCCAGTGGTGTAATTCTGGCCCAAGTCCAAAAACCTGAGTACCAGGGGAACCATTGGTATAAATCACAGTCCAAGGACAGAAGACTAATGTCCCAGTTCAATCAGGCAGGCAGAAAGAAAAAGTGAATTCCTCCTTCCTCTGCCTTTTTGTTCTATTCAGGCCTTCAACAGATTGAATGATGCCCACCCACATTGGGGAAGGCAATTTACTTTACTGAGCCCACTAATTTAAATGCTAATCTTTTCTAGAAATACTGTCAAATCAGTAATCAGAAATAATGTTTAATCTGGGCACCCTGTGGCATAGTCAAGTTGACACATAAAATTAACCATCACGAATCCACCCCTTATCTACTTACACATACACATCTACATACACTTACTACATACACATCTCCTTAACCCACACTTAGTCTCCAAAAAAAAGACAATAACAGGTCATAATTCCATCTAAAATTATAACCACCATGTGTCTAACTGAAAACACACTAATCCCTTCCCCAAAAGAGGACATAAAGTCCTTGAGTTATGTTCACTTTTCTTGATATCTTTTAATGTTAATACTACAAAATTAACAATACTTAAATACTATAAAATAAAGCCAATACATCTTATGTTACATGGTAAGGGAATAATGGAGGAAAGATACCAAAGATTATATATATATATATATATATATATATATATATATATACACACACACACACACACACACACACACACATATTCATAGGAGGACATCCTCATGACAATTACAGCTCCTGTTTCTGTAACTAGTCAAGTGGTAGCAGCTAGTATTTATAACCACCTTCTTCTACTACCCACTCAGTATTCCCTTTGCCCTCAGCAAGCACCTCATCTGGTCTTGGTTCTTTACCTGGTGGGGTAACCCAAACCTTCTTTCCTGAAGTGTCTGGGCCATTAGTAGTCATGCCTCAGTGAGTTGTAGTTTTCCACTGACTTTTATCACAGGGCATTGAGACACCCTAAAGGGATCTCCCAAATTCCAGACACAATCTTCCTTACCTCCATTGTGAAGTAGCAATTCAATTTTCCCTTTGTATTCAGGATCAGTCACCCTAGACAACACCATAACTCCCTCCTTTTCCTGTTGATTCAGAAGTATGAGGAACCCTAAGTGGCTGGATGGCAGTCTTAACTTCCAGTTCAGTGGAATCATTGTGTCTCCTGGTGGAAGCATTCCTCTCTCTCAAACAAAGATCTCTAGGCCAGCAGAGCATAAAGTCACAGGGACAGGAAACAAAAATTTAGTTACTTGGTAACTAGGGGTAATGGTGAGTTGTGTAACTCCCATTTCCACCCCTTGATTCCTAGGCCTGTGAATCCTTGCTATGGGAGAAACAGCAGTATGTATTTGATACTGATTAAGAGTGCATACAACTTTCTGGATAAACTTTCCCCGGCCCTGCAATGTACTGTCACCTAGCTAGCATTGTAACTGAGTCTTCAAGAGGCCATTCCACTGTTTTATCAAGCCAGCTGTTTCAGAATGGTAGGGAACATGGTAAGACCAGTGAATTCCATGAGCATGGGCCCATAACTACACTTCCTTTCCTGTGAAATGAGTTCCTTTATCAGAAGCAATGTTGTGTGGAATACCATGACAATGGAGGAGATGTTCTGTAAGTCCATTAATGGTAGTTTTCTTAGAAGCATTGCATACAGGGAAGGCAAATCCATATCCAGAGTAAGTGTTTATTCCAGTAAGGACAAAATGCTCCCATAATGGAAGCTGTCCAATGTAATCAACCTGCCACCAGGTAGCTGGCTGATTCTCCCTGGAATTCTCTCTTATCAGGGGCTCAGTGTTGGTCTCTACTGCTTGCAGATTAGGCACTCAATGGTGACCATTAACACGTTAGCCTTAGTGAGTGGAAGTCCACATTGCTGGACCCATATATAAATCTATCCCTGCCACTGCAGCCACTTTGTTCATGGGTCCACTGGGAAATGACAGGGGTGGCTGGGGAAAGAATCTGACTGGTAGCCACAGAATAGGTCATTCTATGTGCCTAATTATGAAAATTCTTCTCTGCTGAGATTAACTGTGGTTAGCATTCATATGAGACACAAATATCCTCACATTCTTTGTCCATTTGGAGAGGTCTATCCACGTATCTCTTCCCCAAATTTCCTTCTCACCAATTTTTCAATCATGTTCCTTCCACATTCTTGACCTTCCAGGCAATCCATTGGCCACAGCCCATGAATCAGTATATAATCCTACATCTGACCATCTCTCCTTCCAAGCAATGTGAACAACCAAGTGCACTGCTTGCAGTTCTTCCCACTGGCTGGATTTCTCTTCACCCCTTTAATAATGTCCCAGAAAGAGTCTGCAGTGCTGCAGCTATCTGCTACATATTCTGGTGCCTGCATATCCTGCAGAACCATTTGTAAACTAGGCCAAATTATCTCTTCCTCCATCAACTGATCATATGGATCAAAAAACATATGTACAGGCTGGGAGAGATAAAGCAGTGTAGCAGGAGTGGGGAACATGGGCACTTGGGACATTTTTCATGTAATATACTTGTGTATTAAGGGCTTAATCAGGTCCAATCACATATATACCACTTCCATTTGATGATGAAGTGCTGCTGTGCACAACAAACTTTATGGCTTGGTGGATCAGAACATCCAGTTCTTAATAGGCAGCTCAGTTTGCATGGTAACTTTGTAACCCATGACTAGGTGCTCAATCTCTACTAAGACCCAGTACCAGGCCAAGAGTTGTTTCTCAAGAAAAGAATAGATCTGTGGAGGATGGCAGGCCTTTGCTCCAAAATGCTAAGGGCCAGCAGTACAGTTCACTTATAGGGGCTTGCCTAAGGCTCCAAGCAGCATCCCTATCTACCACTGACACTTTAAGCACCATCAGATCTGCTAGATCAAATGGTCCAAGGGGTAGAGCAGCTTGCACAGCCTGGACTTATTGCAGAGTCATCTCCTGTTATGGGCCTCACTGAAAACTAGCAGCTTGTTGGGTCACTTGGTAAATGGGCTGGAGTGACACATCCAAATGTGGAATGTGTTGCCTCCAAAATCCAAAGAGACTCACTAGGCATTATGCCTTTTTTTGGTTGTAGGAGGGGCAAATGCAACCTCTCCACTTTAGAAGGGATATCTTGACATGCTCTGGACCTTTGGAAATTTCACTCAGGTAGAAAGAATGACCATGAATTTTAGCCACATTTATTTCACACCCCTAATATGCAAATGCCTTACCAATAAGCCAAGATTCATTGCTACGTCTTGCTTACGAGGTCCAATCAGCATAATATCATCAATGTAATAGGTCAATGTGATATCTTGTGCAAAGGAGAGGTGATCAAGATCACTGTGAACTAAATTATAAGATAGGGCTGGAGAGTTGATATACCCCTGAAGTAGGACAGTGATGATATATCGTTGGCCTTGCCACCTGAAAGTAAATAGCTTCTAAGATAACAATCTTATTTACAATTGCATCAAAAAGAATAAAATACCTAGGAATAAACTTAACCAAGAAAGTGAAATTGAAGATGACACAGATAAATGGAAAGATACACTGTGCTCATGGATCGGAAGAGTTAATATTGCTAAAATGTCCATACTATTGAAAGTAATCTACAGATTAAATGCAATCCCTATCAAAACACCAATGGCATTTTTCACAAGACTAGAACAAAGAATCCTAAAATTTGTATGAAACCACAAAAGACCCTATATAGCCAGAGCAATCTTGAGAAAGAAGAACAAAACTGGAGGTATCAGTCTCCCTGATTTCAAACTATACTACAAAGCTATGGTAATCAAAACTGTACGGTACTGGCACAAAAACAGGTACACAGATCAATGGAACAGAATCAAGAGCCCAGAAATAAACCCACACTAATATGGTTAATTAATCTACAACAAAAGAGGCAAGAATATACATGAGGAAGAGACAGTCTCTTCAATAAATGGTGTTGGGAAAATTGGACAGAATGCAAAAGAATGAAATCTACCCGCAAAAGAATGAAATCGGACCAGTATCTTACACTGTATGCAAAAATAAACCCAAAATGTATTAAATACTTAAATGTAAGACCTGAAACCACAAAACTCCTAGAAGAAAATATAGGCAGTAAGCTCTTTGACATTAGTCTTAGCAATATTTTTGGATCTGTCTCCTCAGGAAAAGGCAACAAAAGCAAGAATAAACAAAGGGGACTACATCAAGCTAAAAAGATTTTACACAGTGAAAGAAATCATCAATACAAAGGCAACCTACTGAATAGAGAAGATATTTGCAAGTGATATATCCAATAAGGGGTTAATATCCAAAATATATAAAGAACTCATACAAGTCAATAGCAAAAAACAAACAATCCAATTAAAAAAATAGGCAGAGAACTCAAATACATATATTTCCAAAGAGGACATACAGATGGCCAGCAGACACATGAAAAGATGCTCAAAATCACTAATCATCAGGGAAATGCAAATCAAAACTACAATCACCTCACACCTGTCAGAATGGCTGTTATCAAAAAGACAAGAAATAACAAGTGTTGGTGAGGATGTGGGGAAAAGTGAACCCCGGCACACTGTTAGTAGGAATGTAAATTGGCACAGTCACTATGGAGAACAGAATAGAGGCTCCTCAAAATATTAAAAATAGAACTACCAGACAATCCAGCAGTTCCACTTCTAGGTATTTATCTGAAGAAAATGAAAACACTAATTCAAAAAGATATACTCACCCCCATGTTCATTGCAGCATTATTTACCATAGCCAAGATATGGAAGCAACATAAGTGTCCATCAATAGATGAATGGATAAAGAAATATGTGGTATATTTATACAATGGAATACTACTCAGCCATAAAAAAGAATTAAATGTTGCCATTTGTGACAACATGGATGGACCAAGAGGGTATTATGTTAAGTGAAATAAGTCAGACAGAGAAAGACAAATACCATATGATTTCACTTATGTGTGGAACCTAAAAAACAAAACAAACAAAACAGAAACAAACTCATAGATACAGAAACAAACTGGTGGTCACCAGAGGGGAAGGGGTTGGAGGATGGGCAAAGTAGGTGAAGGGGATTAAGAGGTACAAACTTCCAGTTATAAAATAAATAAGTCATGGGGAAGTAATGTACAGCATAGGGACTATAGTCAATAATATTGTAATAACTTTGTATGGTGAAAGTTATTAGACGTCATGGTGATCATTTCATAATATATATAAATGTTGAATAACTAAGTTGTACACCTGAAACTAATATAATATTTTATGTCAACTACACTTCAATTAAAAATAAATAAATGAAATATCTTCAATCCAAAAAGAAAAAAAAAAGGAATCTGCTTTTTCTAAAAATAATTAAAGAAGCCACTATATTTTGGTCATTGTGATTGATGTCACCAATAAGCCTGTCTTTGTTAAGTGTTTTTCCCCTCTTGATAATTTCATAATCTTATTCACATAGATTCACAAGTGAGAATTAAAGTGACACTGATTTAAATGTGCAGGTTAAAGACATAGAGCTTATTCCAATCTAATTTGCCTGTCCAGAGGACACCAAGGTGTAATCATAAAAGGACATAATTAAAGTAAGAGCAAACATTTCAAAAAGAAAATAAATTGCTTCTGGTGGTTGTTACTAACAAGTATTGACAAAAAAGCATGTGCCAGATCCATAGCTGCATACCAAGTATCGGGGGGGGGGGTTAATTTGCTCAAGAAATATAGCCACAACTGGTACAGCACCTGCAATTGGAATCACCACCTAGTTAAGCTTACAATAATCCACTGTCATTCTCAAAGATCTGTCTGATTTTTGCACAGTCCAAATAGGTCAGTTGAATGGGGATGTGGTGGGAATAACCACCCCTGCATCACTCAAGTCCTTGATGGTGGCAATAATCCTTACAATCCCTACAGGAATGTAATATCACTTTTGGTTTACTATTTTCACAGTAGAGGCGGTTCTAGTGGCTCCCACCTGGCTTTTCCCACCATAATAGCCCTCACTCCACCACTCAGGAAACCAATGTGGGGATTCTGACAGCTGCTAGGTATGTTTATCCCAATTATGCATTCTGGAACTGGGAAAATAACCACACAATGGGTTTGGGGACCCATTGGACCTACTGTGAGATGGACCTGAGCTAAAACCTCATCGATCACTTGACATGCATAAGCCCCTACTTTGACTAGTGGGCCACAGTGATGTTTTGTTTTTTCTAGAATTAGTGTCAGTTCAAATCCAGTATCTAGCAGTCTCCAAAAGGTCTGATTATTTCCTTTTCTCCAATGTACAGTTATGCTGGTAAAGGCCATAGATCCCTTTTGAGGGAAGGCTGGGAGAAAGATTAACAGTGTAAATTTTCAGTAATGTGCCAGGGTCCTTCCTCAAAGGGACCTGGCCATCCCTGCATTCAAGAAGTTCTGGGTGTGTTAACTTGTTCAAGTCTGAGAATTGATTGAGAAGCTGACTCTCTATTTTTATGATTCAGGTTTGACTCTTGTTCACTTGACCTAGATATTTCTGCTTATATGGATCAAGAAAGAATTTAGTAGGCTTCCTATCTATTTCACTTCTGGGAACACCATGATCAATCAGTCAACACCATAGGTCTGCATAAGTCATATTATTCTGATTGTTGCTTTGATTCTGTGTACATTATGATAACCATGCCCACATTACCTTTCACAGTTGAGTGCTTTCACTTGGCCCCTGCCACCTTGGGATCCAATTACTCCCATTGCATTTAGGTTTCCCAATTCAGTATCTGCAGTTCTTGTGATGTCTGGCCTGCAGAGAAGAGCAATCACTGAGCTCTTCAAGGATGCAGGGGCTCCCATCACAAATTTATTTCTCACAGTAATTGTGAAAAGTATGTATTCTGGACCCTCCAAGTGTGGATGAGTAGGTCTTCAATGACAAATCCACTCTAACATTCCAATTTTTCTAAGCCTTTGAATCCCTTCCTCTACATTAAACCAAGGCATGTTTGGTATTTCCAGTTCACTCACTCTGGGCCACCTTTTGGTCCATATTTCAGCCAACCAACCAAACAGCTATTTCTAACTCCCCGAGCTTCAACATTAAATTCAGAATCTCTCTGTTTAGTGAACCCATGTCAATAAATTCAGCCTGATCCATCTTTATGTTCCTTCCACCATTATCCCACACCCTTTGTATCTATTCCCACACATGTTCCCTGGATTTCTGCCTATAAAAATTAGAAAACTCAAGTAGTTTTTTTGGAGCATACCACACCTCCTCATGGGTCACACAGCATACCTCACCTTTAGGGGTCTGCTGGGACTTTATTTACAGTTCTAGGAGCAAAAATGGGTGGTAGGGTGGGTACTAATGAGAATCAGCATTGTCTTGCATGGTAGCTCCCTCAGGGGAGGCCATTACATTTTCCTCAGTTAATCCCCTCAGATGAAGGTGAAAAGGCCAATGCTACTGTAGGTGGAGAGGCCAATACCACTGGAGAATGGGGAAGCTACTGCCACTGGGATTGGGGAAGCCACTTCTGCTGGGGGGAGAAAATCAATTACACTGAAGGTGGGGAGGCTGCCTCCACTGGGGACAGAGACCTATTCCATCTGCAAAGAAGAAGAATCAGAATTTAGCAGCTTAATGTCTCCACCTTTATCAGGTTCTTCCTACATGTCCTATTCCCAATTTATAGGATCACATTCTTTCCCAGTCAATGCCCTCACTTTAATAGTAGATATCCTGCTATCCTGGAAGTTCATTTGTCATTGTATTTCAGCCAGTTGTATGATGAGATTCTGCATTTCATTTTCAATAATTTCAGCCCTGTGGCTACAGGAGATAAAGGTCTCTATCAGGGCACACATAGAAGTTCTTAGGTCATTTATGTGGCACTTGAGCTGAGAATCCAAATCCCTTAGGTCACTCTTTTCTTGCACCACTTTGTCCAGTGACATTAGAAGCAACCAGCCAACATCATTATGTTCATTAGTTTTCTAAAAATGTTTGAAAGTATCAACAGAGTCATCCAGCACCTTGCTTATTGTAAGTGGTTGATCATGAGATATTTTGCATATCTCTGTTGCCAGACCACATCATGGACTATCAGTGCTCTCTTTACTACTAGAAATAGAGTCATTAGCATCTTTAAGTTTAATCAAATTAAAGAGTCAATTCCAGAAACCCTGGAACCAATTCAAGAAAACTCTTCCTATAACATTCTTAACACTCTGCTTCTCTAGAACCACTCTTGGTATCACAAATCTGTATTAGTCAAGGTTATCCAGAGAAAAAGAACCAATAGGGTATAAGAATATATATATATATTATACTTTTATATATTTATAATTTATTTATTATCAGGATTTGGCTCACATGTTTATGGAGGATGAAAAGTCCCATGATCTGCACTGTGCAAGGTGAGACTCAAGAAAGCCAGTAGTGTAATTCCACTCTGAGTCTGAAGCCCTGAGGACCAGAAGAGTTCATAGTGTAAATCCCAATCCAAGGGCAAGGGGAGACAAATATCCCAGCTGAAGTAGCCAGGCAGGAAGAAAGAGAGGCAAATTCATCTTTCCTCCAACTTTTGTTCTATTTAGGCCCTCAATGGATTAGATGATGCTCACCAACTTTGCAGAGAGCAATCTACTTTACTGAGTCTACCAGTTGAAATGCTAATATCATTCAAAAAGAAAAACACCCTCACAGACACTCCCAGAGATAGTGTTTAATCTGGGCACCCTGTGGCACAGTCAAGTCAACATAAAATTAACTATCACAGACATTAACCTGATACTCATATAAAAATTAACTCAAAATAGCTATTAAGCTTAAATGTAAATGTAATCCCAGGAAACTTTTAGAAGAAAACATGGGAGAAAATCTTCAAAGCCTAGAATACAATGAAGATTTCTTGGAGATGACTCTAAAAGTATAGTCCATACAAGAAAAACTTGATAAATTAGACTTCATCAAAATTGAAAACCTTTGCTTTGTGAAATGTCCTATTGACAGGATGAAAAGTTAAGCTACAGAATGGAGGAAAATATTTGCAAACCACTTATCAAAGAATTACTATCTAAATATGTTTTAAAATCTTTAAAATTCAATAGTAAATAAAGTCATAAATCAACATACTATGTCTCTCCAAATAAACATGGGCAAAAGATATATTGGATAAAGAATTGTCACCCAAAATATACAAAGAACTCATAAAACTCAAAAATAAAGAAACAAACAACTTGATTAAAAAATGGGCCAAAGACTTTGACAGACACCTTAGAATACATACAGACACAAAAGAAGACATACAGATAGCAAATAAGCATGTTAAAGGATGCTCCACATTATATGTCATATGGGAAATGCAAATTAAAACAACAATGAGATACCACTACACACCTGTTAGAATGGCCCAAATCAAGAACACTGACAATGCCAAATTCTGGCAAGGACATGGAGCAGCAAGGACTCTTATTCATTGCTCATGGCAATGCAAAATGGTGTAGCCACTTTGTAAACACTTTGGCAGTTTCTTACAAAACTAAACATATTCTTACCATATGATCCAGCAATTCTGATCCTTGGTATTTACCCAAAGGAGATGAAAACTTGTCCACACAAAAACCTGCACACAGATGTTTATAGCATCTTTATTAGTAACTGTCAAAACTTGGAAGCAACTGTGGGGGATCAGAATTGGCCACCTCAAAATATGTCTCTTTACCTTGGTTATTTTCTCTGAAGGAGGCTTTGCCCTTCCCCCTCCAGCTGTCTAAAGGGATTTAGGATGAAAGGCCTATCCTTGTGATGGGCCATCACTGTGGATAACTCTGGGTATCGATAGACTGGGAGGGTCCTTGCTAATCCCATTCTTATCAAAGTTCTGCTTACCAAATATTTACATTTGTAAGGGAAATCTCCATTTGTAAATGTATCTCCCTCTCTGTACAGGGAAGAAGGGGGATGACCTTGTCTCTAAAAACTTGTCAATGTGGAAGGTGAGGTCTTAAATCTGCATAATAACCTTACTGTGTTTTTCTGGTAATCTTCCATAACTGACCCACACCCAACATCCTCCATTGTCTTTCTATTTAAGAGGAAAATCTCTGCCATTTTGTCAATAAACTCAGTTTCCCTGGTCTCTCCCATGTCTACATGTTATAAAGCTTTGTTTGATTTTCTCCTACTATTCAGTCTCATGTCAACTTAATATGTAGCCCAGCCAGAAGGGACCCAGAGTGGGTAGAGGATAGTCATCCTCCCCTTCACAACCAAGATATCCTTCAGTAAGTAAAAGAATAAACAAGCTGTGTTATGTCCAGACAATGGGGTATTGTTCAGCACTAAAAGAGATGAGCTATCAAGCCATGAAAAGACATAGAGGAAACTTAAGTGCATATTACTAAGTAAACAAAACCAATCTGAAAAGACTACATACTGTATCATTCCAAACATATGGCATTCTGGAAAAGGAAAGCTATGGAGACAAAAAAATATCACTGGGGAGGATGAATAAGCAGAGTACAGAGGATTGTTAGGGCAGTGAAAATATTCTGTATGATATTATAATAATGGATATATGTCATTATACATTTGTTCAAATCCACAGAATGTACAACACCAAGAAGGAACCCTAAGGTAAACTATGGACTTTGAGTGATTATGATATGTCATTTTAGGTTTATCCTTGGTTAAAAAAGTACTATTCTGGTGAATGGCACTGATAATGTCGGAAGACATGCAAGTGTGGGTACGGGGGTACATGAGAAATCTCTGTATCTTCCCCTCAATTTTGTTATAAAGTGAAAACTGCTTTAGAAAATAAAGTCTTAAAAAGAAGTCTCCAGGAGGACCCAGTCATAGGGGAGCCCCCACGCTTTTGTGAGTTTTAACTCCAGGAGGATGACTAAGTTCTCACTGTAAATACTGGTGAAATATTCCCTTGTACCTCTGGCAGAAGGAGGGGAAAAGGAACCCTTTTGAAATATGCCAAAGTGCTCTGTTCTTCTCAACAAGGACTGCCCTCAGAGAAACTAATTAACCAGAACCTAATCTTTTGGGGTTCTATCAGAGCCCAACTGACCCAGGAGAGGGGAAATAGCTAACTACAGCCAGATCTAGCCTTCAACAAAGAGGAAAGGAAATACCTAACTCCACTCTACTCTAGGCTTCCACTTGGAAGAAGGAATATACCCAACTCCAGCCCATTCTAGCCATCCTGTCCCACCTAATAGGGGAGAAAAATACTGAGAAACACTTGTAAAGTTCACAGTGCAGAGGCATAGGCTCACTAAAAGACTGAAACCTGATCATAGGACTATCAAATACTTTCCCTCTCTGCACATATTACAACCACATTACTAAAGATCTATTTACAGAATTTCCTTTTACCAGGTACATGATGATCAGCTATCAATAAAAAATTACAAGGCAAACACATAGTTTGAAGAGACAGAGCAAGCATCAGAACCAGACATGGTAGAGATGTTGGAATTATCAGACTAAGAATTTAAAACAATTATGGTTAATATACTAAGGGCTTTAATGGATAAAGTAGGCAGCCTGCAGAAACAGATGGGCAATGATAAGCAGAGAGATGGAAATCCTAAGAAAGAACCAAAAAGAAATGCCAGAGATCAAAAACATTGTAACAGAAATGAAAAATGTCTTTGATGATTTATTAGTAGGCTGGACACAAATAAGGAAAGAATCTCTGAGCTTAAGGATATATCAATATGAATTTTGAAAATGGAAAGTCAAAAAGAATAAAAACAAAAAAACAGAACAAAACATTCAAGGACTGTGGGACAACTACAGGAGGTATAACATACATGTAATTAGAATACTAAAAAGAGAAGAAAGAGATAAAGGAACAGAAGAAATATTTGAAACAATAATGAATAATAAAACAGATTGGCTAGTATTTAAATACTTAAGTTTTCTAATACAAATATTTTTAATATCTATATATGTGTCCTTACCACATGACCCTGTGATTGCACTCCTGGGCATTTACACCAAAATGAAAACTTACATTTACACAAATGTCCTCACACAATTGTGTATTGCATCTTTATTTATAATATCCAAAAGTTGGAAACAAGCAAAATATCCCTCAATAGGTGAATGGTTAAACAAATTGCAGTACATATGTACCATGGAATACTACTTAGCAATAAAAAGGAACAAACAATTGAAATGAGTAACAACTTAGATCAATCTCAAACTATTATGCTGAATGAAAGAAAGCCAGTCTCCAAAGATCACTTGCTGTATGATTCCATTTATATAACGTTCTTAAAATAAAAAATAGAGGTGGCAGACAGATTAGGGGCTGCCAGGGGTTAGGGATGGTGGTGCTGTTGGGAGTGTGTGATTGTAATGAAGTAGCACAAGGGAAATCTTCTGAGGTGGTGGAATAGCTCTGTATCTTGATCGTGATGGTGGTTATACAAATGTGCACATATGATAAAATGACATAGAGCTAAACACACACATTGCACCAATGTTGTTTTCCTGGTGTGATAATGTACTACAGTTATTTAAGATGTGACCTGTGTTAGTCAGGGTTTTTCAGAGAGACAGAACTGACAAGAGATGACAGATAGATAGACCGATAGATAGAGATAGAGATCTATCTGTCTATATCTCCATATTGACAGATGGGGGTGGGGAGGGAGAGAGAGATTTATTATAATGAATTGACTCACATAATTATGGAGACTGAGAACTTCTGTGATCAGCCCTCTGCATTTTGGAGGCCCAGGAAAGCTGGTAGGGAGGTTCCAGTCTGAGCCCAAAGGCCTGAGAACCAGGGGAATCAATGGTGTAAATCCCATTCTAAGTCTGAAGGTCTGAGAACCAAGGGAGCTGCTGGCATAAGTCCCAGGCCAAACTCAGGAGAAGACCAATGTTCCAGCTCAAATATGACCTTTGGAAGAAACTAGGTGAAGTGTACGTAGGCCTCTCTGTACAATTTTTGTCAACTTCCTGTCAATCCATAATTATTTTCAAATAAAGAATTTTTTTTAAAAAGTGCTAAACACTGGGATTTTCTCTCTTTTTTCCCATCACCTAATAGCACCTGGCACCTAGTAGTATCTGATAATGTTTGTTGCATGAAATAAGAAGCTTTAATTTTCACATGTCTGTTCACATGGATATGGAAACACAAATGATTGATAAATGCAGTTTGGCAGGCAAAATCTTTCAAAATATGGGGAATATAGGAACATATTGAAAATGATAAAAGAATTTAGGGAACCACTATATTATATCAAAACCTGCATCCCTCATCTCCACCACTACACACACATACACCCCGCCACCTCCAAATTAGGGGAGAATATTGGAGATGCAGGAAAAACAATTGGATAAAGTATATGCAGCTAGACAGAGCATGGTGACAAATGAGTGTAATAACAGGCAATAGACAACCACTCTCATAGACAGGGGAACTTAAGAGGTAGAATGACTGGAAGAAGAAAGCAAATCTTGTCACAGGGAAACAAATATGGAGCAAAGTGTCAGTCATGAAAAAACAAGATAAGAATCTCCCCAGTATTGGAACCAGGAGAAAAGATGGGTTCTCGTTATAAGAGGCAAGCAGAGAGGGATGCCACAAATGTAGCAGAGTAGGAGATTGCACTCTCCATCCCTCCACAAAGAACAACAATTAGACAGCTATCCATGAATAAATATAGCTTTGGGAGGGCTCAGGAATCCACTTAAGAAGCTGCAGCAACATAATGGAGCAAAAATTATTGTGAAAATAACCACAGAACAGGGTAAGAAGACCAATTTCCTTTTGCCTGTATTATCCCATCCCCTAGGTCAGCACTGCTCAGTGCCAAGAGGGAACTCCATGGCCTGAGAGAGTTCCTCTCACCAAGAAAAAGAGAGTGAGACTAGTGACCAGCTTCCCCAGTCTTTTGGTGCACTGCAGGAAGGACCAGTTGTGGTTCCATCCTACCCAGAGACTGCATAGCTGAGATATCTAAAGATGGTTAGGAACAGAGGAGGGTAGGGGCTACCAATATCAGCCACATGGTGGGAGCAACCACAGTTCAGAGTGGCCTGCTCTGTAGAGGACTCCTGTAGCCTTCACTGCTGACCAATTCAACAACCCTTGAGGACACTGTGGACCCCCTCCTCCACACAGCTTTCATCACTGAGGACATTTTCCCCTGCAGATTTTGCCACTGAGGGCCCCACAGATTTTCACATTTCCAGTCTTCAGCTGCAAAGTCCCTTGTTGCCACCTCACCACCCTCCAATGGAGCCATTCTAGCCAGTGCTGCTGTAAATGCCCTGGCCCATGACCTGTGCTGGCAGCCAGCTCTGGCCTCTGCAGCTGTGCGTGTGCACAGCTCCAACCTAGGACACCACAGTCAAGCCCTCTACCACTGTGCATGCACCTGTGGCTAACCCCTGCAGCTGTACAAATGCACATCAACAGCCAAGGCCCTGACAGCTTCTCAGGTGCCCACAGTTGGCCCTGATGCTTGCTGCTGGCCTCAGCCCTCAACATTATGTGTATGTTTACAGTCAGCCCTTGCCATCATGCAGGCACTTGCAGTTGGCCGTTGCAGCTGAGCTTGTGCATACCACCTGCTCTGGCTTCCAAAACCACCTATCCTGGTCCCTACCCACTGAGACCTGGAGGCACCACTGAGGACCCCAACAGTCCTTACAGTCACTGCAGACCACCTGTATCTCTCAGTGATGGCCTTGTAGTTGTCAAAGTTGTGGACCCCAGTTACCTGAGCTGACAAGACACCACACCCCCTGGACTTGGAGATGCCACACATTCCTGCACTTGGTGCCCCACACCTCTAGACCTGGGGTCAGAGCATGCACCAGCATGCTCCCACCTGTGGATGAAGGTCTTGCCTTACCAAAGTCAGTCAATAAAGTTTGGAAGAGGTGACCGCTTCTTCAAGTGTACAGACAACTGCACAAGGCTGCAGAGATCCTGAAGAAACAGGGAAACATGACACTGCCAAAGAAACACAGTAAAACTCCAGTACCTGACCCCAGAGAAATGAAGATACATGAATTGGCTGAGAAAGAATTGAAAATAATTGTTTTCAAGCTGCTCAGAGAGCTACAGAGAACACATGTAAACAACTTAACAAAATCAGGAAAACAATACAAGAACAAGCTGAGAAGTTCAACAAAGAGATAGAAAATATAAAAAAGAACCAAACAGAAATTTTGGAGCTGAAGAATGCAATAATTGAACTGAAGAATTCAATAGAATGTCAACATCAAATTCAACCAAGCAGAAGAAAGAATCAGCAAACTATAAAAGAGATCATTTGAAATTATCCGGTCAGAAAAGAAAAAAGAAAACAAGAATGAAAATGAATAAAGAAAGTCTACAGAATTTATGGGAAATCATTAAAAGAAAAAAATCTATGCATTATTAGAGTCTCATAAGGGCAAAAGAGGAAGAGGGGCAGAAAACTTATTTAACGAAATAATGGCTGAGAACATTCAAAATCTGGGGAGAGATTAGGACATCCAAGTTCATGAACTTCATAGGTCCCAAAGAAATTAAACCCAAAGAGATCTTCTCCAAGACATTTTATAATAAAACTGTCAAAAACCAAAAACAAAGAGAGAATCATGAAAGCAGCAAGAGAAGAGAAGCTTGTTACTTACAAGGAAAATCCTTTAAGACTATGAGCAGATTTCTCAGCAAAAATCTTACAGGCCAGGAGAGAGTGGGATGATATATATGTTCAAAGTGCTGAAAGAAACAAAACCTGCCAACCAAGGCTACTTTACACAGCAAATTTACTTGCTACTTGTATTCTACATAGTATTGGAAGTCCTAGCTAGAGCAATTGGGCAAGAGAAAGAAATAAAAGACATCCAAATTGGAAAGACAGAAGTTAAATTGTCTCTGTTTGCATAGCCATGATCTTATATACAGAAAACCCTAAAGACTATTCAAAAAACCTGTTAAAACTAATAATTGTACACAGTAGAGTTTCAAGATACTAAGTCAACATACAAAAAATCAGTTGCATTTTTATACACTAACAAGGAACTGTCCAAAAAAGACATTAAGAAAACAACCCCATTTATCATAGCAACAAAAAGAAAAGAATACTTAAAAATAAATTTAACTAAGGAGGTGAAAGATCGGTACACTGAAAACTATAAAACACTGATGAAAGTAATCAAAGGAGACACAAATCAATGGAAAGATATTCCACATTCATGGATTGGAAGAATTAATATTGTTAAAATGATCATTCTACCCAAGGTGACCTAAAGACTCAATGAAATCCCTATCAAAATTCCATTTCACAGAAATTCTATTTCACAAAATTCTATTTCACAGAAATAGAAAAGGCAATGCTAAAATTCATATGGTACCACAAAAGACCGCAAATACCAAAAACAATCTTGAGTAGGAAGAACAAAGCTGGGGGCATCAAACTTCCTGATTTCAAACTGTATTACAAAGCTATAGTAATCATAACAGTATGGTACTGGCATAAAAACAAACACATAGATCATTGGAACAGAACTGAGAACCCAGAAATAAATCCACATATATACAATCAACTAAGTTTCAACAAACGTACCAAGAGTACATAATGGGGAAAGATAGTCTCTTTAATAAATGGTATTTGGAAAATTACATATACACATGCACAAAAATGAAATTGGATCCCTGTCTTACACTATACACAAAAATCAACTAAAAATGGATTAAAGACTTTAACTTGAAATTATGAAACTCCTAGAAGAAACACAGGGAAAATGCTGTTTGACATTGGTCTTAGCAATGATTTTTTTGTTGAAATTGACACCAAAAGCAAAGGCAACAAAAGTGAAAATAAACTAGTGGGACTATGTGAAACTGTGTGTTCACAGCAAATGAACAAAACAACAAAGATGAAAAGGCAACCCATGGAATGGAAGAAAATATTTGCAAACCATAGGGAGTTAATATCCAAAATATGTAAGGAACTCATACAAGTCAAAAAATCAAATAGACCAATTAAAAATTGGCAAAGGACCTGAATAGACATTTTTCTGAAGAAGACATACAATTGGCCAACAGGTATATGAAAAGATACTCAACATCACTACACAACATACATACACAACATACATTTCACCAGGGAAATGTAAATAAAAATCACGAGATGTCACTTCACACCTGTTAGAATTGCTATTATCAAAAAGTCTAATGATAAGCTTGGGGTGGATGTGGAGAAAAATGAACTCTTGTGCACCATTGGTGAGAATGTAAATTTGTACAGCCACTATGGAAAATAGTATGAAGGTTCCTCAAAAAATGAAAAATAGAACTGCCATATGATTGAGCAATCTCACTTCTAGGTATATATTTGAAAGAAATGAAATTGCTATCTTAAAGAGATACTTGCACCCCCATGTTCACTGCAGTATTATTCACAATAGCCAAGACATGGATACAACCTAAGTGTCCATCAATAGAAAAATGGATAAAGATGATGTCCTATTTATATACATGGAATATTATTTAGCCATAAAAGTGAGGAAATCTGCCATTTATGACAATATGAATGAAACTTAAGGAGATTATGCTAAGTGAAATAAGTCAGAGAAAGACAAGTATTGTGTGATGCCATCTGTATGTGGAATCTAAAAAAGTAACAGAGAGTACAGTGGTGGTTACCAGATGCTGAGGGGGGAGGGAAAAGTGAGAGGTACTGATCAATGGGTACAGACTTTCAGTTAAAAAATGAATAAGTTCTGGAGACCTAATGTATAGCATGATGACTGTACTTAATAATAAGGTATTGTATGTATGAAATTTGCTAAGAAAGTGGATCACAAGTGTTCTCACATACAAAAAAATGGCAACTATGGGAGGTGATAGATATATTAATTAGTTTTTTTCTGGTAGTAGTTCACAATGTATACATTTATAAAACATCACTTTGTATACCATATATATTTATATATACACACAACATTTTTTGTCAAAAATAAATAAATAAAAATAAAAGAAGAACTGAACTTCAGTTGAAAAATAAATAAGAAGCAAGTAGAAATCCTAGTCATGGAACTGGAGTTCAAGACCAGAGCATGTCTAACAGCAAGGCTTATGACTTCAGGCAAGTCACTTCACCTCTGGAACTTCAACTGCAAATTGGAAAAACACAGAAGATAAAAATAACAACTTCATATAGTTTCTGTACATATTAGACTACCACAGGGTGTGGCACAGTGTTTAACAAATTTTAGTAGTACTAAAAATCTGCATAGCAAAAGAAATGATCAACAAAATGAAAAAGAAACCTATGGAATGGAAGAAAATATTTGCAAATCGTATATCTGATAAGGGGTTAATATCCAAAATATATAAAGAACTCATACAACTCAACAGTAGAAAAACACATAATTCAATTAAAAGATGGGCAAAGGATCTGAATTGGCATTTTTCCAAAGAAGATATTCAAATGGCCAAGAGGAACATGAAAGGTGCTCAACATCACTAATCATCAGGGAAATGCAATCAAAACCATAATGAGATATCACCCCTTGACTGTTAGAATGGCTATCATCAAAAAATGAGAGATAACAAATGCTGGGAGGATGTGGAGAAAAGGAAACTCTGGTGCATTGTTAGTGGGATTGTAAATTGGTACAGCTACTATGGAAAACATTATGGAGTTTCCTCAAAAAATTAAAAGTAGAACTACCATATGATCCAGCAATTCCATTTCTGGGTATATAATAAAGAAAACAAAATCACTATGTTGAAGAGATATCTGCATCCCCATGTTCATTGCAAGATTATTTACAATAACCAATACATGGAAACAAATGTTCATTAACAGATGAATGGATAAAGGAAATGTGAGATACATATATATACATACACACATACATATACATATACACACATATATATGTATATATATAATGAAATACCATTCAGCCATAAAAAAGGAAATCCTGCTATTTGTGACAACATGGATGGATCTTGAGAGAATTACGCTAAGTGAAATGTCAGACAGAGAAGGACTAATGCTGTATGATCTCACTTATATGTGGAATTTAAAACAAACAAACTCTTAGAAAGATATCAGATCTGTGGTTACCAGGGGTGGGAGTGGGGAGTGGGGAAATTGGATGGAGGTGGTCAAAAGGTGCAAATTTTCAGTTATAAGATAAATAAGTCCTGGGGATATAATACACAACATGATGACTATAATTAACCGCTGCATGGTGTATTTGAAAGTTGCTAAGAGTAAATTCTGAAAGTTCTCATACAAGGAAAAAAACTTTTTTCGGATATCTATGTGAGATGATGGATGTTAACTAAAACTATTGTGATAATCATTTCACACTATATGTAAGTCAAGTCATTAAGCTGTACACTTTAAACATATACAGTGCTACATGTCAATTATATCTCAATAAAACTGAAATAAATATAAAAGAAATAGTAATTATTTTTGTTATTACCATTATTACAGACTGGATTATAAATCACCAAACTATGAAGTGGCCTCCAATAAGACTTTAGACAAAAGAGCTGCTTGGTTTCAGTATTGAGTAGAATGAGCCCTCAAGTAGGGATTAAGGAGTTTTAGTTATATGTATTGATGGAGTTCAGGGATAGGAAGGGGATCAGTCTGCCTTCCTAGACTGTAATGCATACAGGTTTAGAGCATCAAGACATATATGGAATTTTTCTTTAAGACTACTGCAGTGGAATCTGTAATCTGTACAGTTCTTGGTTTTCAATAAGAATCCTGTGAATTGTCTCAAAAAATAAAAGCAGAGCACTTGCTTTAATGAAAAACATTAGGATATGAAGAAGGGAAGCAGTATGTATTTACATAGGACTGGAATGTTCTCTGAAAAACACCAACTTGGCACACTCTATTAAACTCACTCCATTCATCTGCCAGGGAAGACTGAAAGAGAACATTGACTTTGTATTTCAGTCTGTAACCAAGGGAGAATTAACACATTTTTTTCTTTTCAATTAAAAAAAAGGATAACTCACATCACTTCCTTTATAATATCCTCCAACTGGAGCCAAAGCTATTTGGTCATAACAAAGGTCATAACAGCATTTACTAACGAGAATAAGGGACTCAATATAGCTATAGCAAGAGTCCATTCCCATCAGAGAAGGGAAGGGTTGAAGCAATACTCTGGTTGCTTAACAAGCTATGGTGAGGAATTTAGTTAATAAGTGTCTAGCCCTAGCTTGGTTTTTAAAGAAACCATAAGCTCTGGAATCAGAATCTGACTGAGTCCCATCTTCCAAATCTGTAAAAACAATAAATAATAATAATACCTACCTTGCAGAACTGCTGTGAAATTTAGAAATAATGCATATATAAAGACTCTAGGGACATAGGTGGCACTCAACACATGATAGTACTATTGTCTCCCAATTATCCTCCATATATATACATATATAGTGTGCCATCCTCATTGGTGTGCTCATACAGTAGATGCTACTTACATTGTCATGGTACCTGACACACAATAACTCATCAATAAACATCTGTTGATTTAATGAATCCCTGATGTCCCATCACAGGCATATTACAGTAAAAGTTTTCTCTCCAGGTCTAAATTTGCTTCATCATCTATTATGTACTTAACACCAAGTTATCTATGTATTTATGGAGATGGTCCTACTCCATCACATCCCATGTTTTAAGCTCATTTCCTGATATCTAACTCCTCTCAGATTGTTGCTAATGGCTGTCACTCTTCTTCTGCTTTCCTCTTTTTTAAAAAGGAACTCAAACTTCCCTAGAAACATTGGAATATAGTTGTTTCCTCATGAATTGGCCCTGCACTAGAAGACCCCATTTTCTTTCTTTTTTTTTTTTTATTGATGTCTTAGTTTATAACACTGTGGGGTTTTAGTTGTACATTTTTGTCCGTCACCTTGTGGATGTAACCCTTCACCCCTTGTGCCCCCCCACCCCCCTTCCCCTTGGTAACCACCAATCAGTTCTCTCTGTCCGTGTGTTCACTTATATTCCATATATGAGTGAGTTCATGCAGTGTCTGTCCTTCTCTCTCTGGCTTATTTCACTTAACATAATACCCTCTAGGTCCTTCCATGTTGTTGCAAATGGGACAATTGTGTCTTTTCTTATGGCTGAGTAGTATTCCATTGTATGTATATACCACATCTTCTTTAACCAATCTTCAGTTGAGGGACACTTGGGTTGCTTCCACTTCTTGGCTATAGTGAATAATGCTGCAATGAACATAGGGGTGCATATGCCTCTTGTGATGGTTGATTTCACGTCCATTGGGTAGATGCCCAAGAGTGGTATTGCTGGATCATACGGTATTTCTATTTTTAATTTTTTGAGGACTCTCCATACTGTTTTCCATAGAGGCTGCACCAGTTTGCATTCCCACCAGCAGTGAATGAGGGTCCCCGTTTCTCCACAACCTCTCCAGCATTTGTTGTTATTTGTAGAAGACCCCATTTTCTTAGCAGAAGAAGAATGAGAGAGACTCAAACAGAAAACCTTACTAAGAGCTGCATGGCTTCGTGGAATAGGCATGCACCCTAGCATCAGAGAAATGTGGGTTCAAACACTATTCAGCCATTTACTATATTTATAGAATCTACTTTGTCCACTAGATGGTGTGGCAGAAAGGAAACAGAATTTAGAGCCTCAGTACTTACCATTTTATGAGCTTTGCAATCTTGGGCAAGCCATTTTACTTTGTCCTTCTGAGACTTTGGGTCCTCATCTGTAAAATTAGATACATGCCTTGATGCTGTGAGGATTACATGAAATAAAGAATGTTCAGTACCTAGTAAATTGGCTATTCCAGAGCAGGCATTCAAGAAATGATAACAGTTTTTATAACCTTGAGATCTAAATTTGCCATATCATGGCAATACTTTTATTCTAAGTGCTCATTGCTGATGCTAAGATAGAGAAAAGACACATGGTTCAGGCGGTATTGAAAAAATATTAGAGCTTAGAAAGAAATATTCGCATGTTTAGTCAAGATGATTATGGATGCAACTATATGGCGTTAAGTCATACCTCTGTTTTCCAATGGTTAGTGTAATGGTCTCCAATATAGTGCATGCAGCCCAGTGGAGGAGGAACAAAATGATCTGACGGGTTGTGGAAAAAAAATATTAAAACTTCTATTTATATTACCTTATTTTTTCTTCATACAATTTCTATTTCTCTGAATGTTTTGTAGTGGACAAAATATGTATTTGTACTATACTGCATCACTATACATAACTTATAAATAAATGAAAATACACTGGAGATATGTGCTTTTTATCATTCTCTCCTTCACTCATTCAGCTGCAGGCACATTGGTCTTAATTCTTGAAAACAATAAACACATTCCTGCCTGAAGACTGGTGCACTTGCTATTTCTTCTGTTTGAAATGGACATTTCTCAGACCTTCTTACAGCTCATTCCCCCACTTCATTCAGGCCTCTGCTCAGGTTGCATCTCCCCAGAAAAGTCTTCTTTGACCATCCTATATGAAATAGCAGCTCCCAGCAGTTTCTTCACCTTACTCTGATTCCTTTTTTATTCATAGCATATTTGTACATTATTTTGTTTGTTTATCTGTTCATTGACTGTTTTCCCCATTAGAATACCAAATGTATGAGAACAGAGACTGTGTATTTTCTCCATCATTGACTCCTCATTCTTACAGTGGGCTCTCAACAAATATTTGATCAATGAATTCTCCATTTTTTGAGTGAGTAGGGTGTATGGTTTAAAAGTTTGGACACTATAACTTTTGAGGCAAGAAAGGGCCACTTTAGTAGGTAGTTGAATATCTTTAAAATAGAAATTTTGAGAACTTCCTAAGGTCACTATGGAAGCTGCACATACCAGTTCCCACAGATGTGCAAATTGCTTGTGAACATTTGCATTTTCTAGAAAAATTAGCCTGATTGTAGAAAGAAAGAATCACCTGGCTCTTTCAGTATTTTTCTACTTTAGCAATGTGACTTTGGGAAAATACTTGACCTCTATAATCCACAGTTTTATCAACCATAAAATGGCAATAAGAGTCCACACATTGCTTTTGAGATACAAGTGAGATAGTAGATATAAAATACCTAACACTGAATCTGACACATAGTAGGGGTTCAGGAAATAATAGATAATATAATATCTCAAAATGATACTACTTAGAACTAATTCAGGATTTCTAAGAGTTGTCTTTTCCTTCCAAATAGATACCTTTTTCTCTGATAAACTCCAAGGGATTGTCCAATGTCACCCCAAAGAAAGCATCACAATCCATACAATTATTTGTTCCATTATTTTGATGTTGTTTTTAAAAGTTTGTATCTTAGTCTTCTTAAAATGTTTTTCATATTAGTCTAACAAACAAAGACAAAGGCTTTATGTAAATTACCTGAATATTTTAGTCTTTTTAGTATCTTGTCTCTCATATTCTTTTTTTCCCAGTAACTTTATTGAGGTCATAATGGTTTATAACATTGTGTAATTTTGGGTGTCCATTATTGTTTATCAATTTCTGAGTAGACTTCATTTTGGTCACCCCAAGTAGTCTAATTATTGTCCATCACCATACATATGTGTCTCTTTACCCCTTTCACCCACCTCCACTCCCCTTCCCCTCTGGTAGCCACTAATCTGTTCTCTTTATCCATGTATTTGTTATATTTCACATATGAGTGAAATCATCAGTATTTGTCTTTCTCTGTCTGGCTTGTTTCACTTAATATCATACCCTCAAGTTTCATCCATGTTGTTGCAAATGGGAGGATTTTGTCTTTTTTGTGGCTGAGTAGTATTCCATTGTACATATACATCGCATTTTCTTTATCCAATCATCAGTTGATGGGTACTTGGGTTGCTTCCATGTCTTGGTGATTGTGGATAATGCTGCAATGAACATAGGGGTGCATAAATCTCTTTGGATCCTTGATTTCAAGTTCTTTGGATAAATGTCCAGTAGTGGGATAGCTGAATTGTATGGCATTTTTATTTTTAAATTTTTTGAGAAATCTCCATACTGTTTTCCATAGTGGCTGAACAAGTTTGCATTCCCACCAGCAGTGCACGAGGGTTCCCTTTTCTTCACATCCTTTCCAACATTTGCTGGTTTTTGTCTTAGTAATTATAGAAATTCTGACAGGTGTAAGGTGATAGCTTATTGCTGTTTTGATTTGCATTTCCCTAATAACTAGTGATATTTAACATCATTTCATGTGTCTGTAGGCCATCTGTATATCTTCTTTGGAAAAATGCCTGATCATATCCTGCTCCCATTTTTTGATTGGGTTGTTTGTTTTTTTGTTGTTGAGTTGTATGAGTTCTTTATATATTTTGGAGATCAAACCCTTTTTGGATAAGTGATTTGCAAATATTTTCTACCAGTTGGTGGGTTGTCTTTTCATTTTGTTCATGGTTTCCTTTGCTTGGCAGAAGGTTTTTAGTCTGATGTAGTCCCATTTGTTAACTTTTTCTTTTGTTTTCCTTGCCCAGTCAGACATGGTATTTGAAAAGATGCTGCTAAGATCAGTGTCCCATAGTGTACTGCCTACATTTTCTTCTAGGAGTTTCATGTCTTACATTCAAGTCTTTAATCCAGTTTGAGTTAATTTTTGTGTATGGTGCAAGATAATGGTCTACTTTCATTCTTTTGCATGTGGCTGTCCAGTTTTCCCAACACCAACACCATTTATTTTTTATTTATTTATTTTTATGAGGAAGACCAGCCCTAAGCTAACATCTGTTGTTAATCCTCCTCTTTTTGCTGAGGAAGACTGGCCCTAGGCTAACATCCATGCCCGTCTTTCTCTACTTTATATGGGATGCTGCCACAGCATGGCTGACAAGCAGTGCGTCGGCGAGCGCCCGGGATCTGAACCCGCGAACCCCGGGCTGCCAAGCGTGAACTAAACTGCTGTGCCACGGTGCGGCCCCCCCAACACCATTTATTGAAGAGACTTTCCTCTCTCCATTGCATGTTTTGGGCTAATCGACAAAGATTAACTGTCCATAGACGTGTGGTTTTATTTCTAGGCTTTCAGTTCTGTTCCATTGATCTGTGTGTCTGTTTTTGTGCTAGTACCATACTGTTTTGATTACCATAGCTTTGTTGTATAGTTTGAAATCAGGGACTGTGATGCCTCCAGCTTTGTTCTTTTTTAAGGATTGTTTTGGCTATTCTGGGTCTTTTGTTGTTCCATATAAACTTTAGGATTCTTTGTTCAATTTCCATGAAGAATGTCATTGGGATTCTAATTGGGATTGCATTGAATCTGTAGATTGCTTTAGGTAGTATGGACATTTTAACTATGTTGATTCTTCCAACCCATGAGCATGGAATAGTTTTCCATTTCTTTGTGTCTTCTTCAATTTCTTTCAGTAATGTCTTATAGTTTTCAGTGTATAGGTCTTTCACCTCTTGGGTTAGGTTTATTCCTAGATACTTTATTCTTTTTGTTGTGATGATTGTAAATAGGATTGTACTCTTGATTTCTCTTTCTGCTAAGTTCATTGTTACTGTATAGAAATGCAACTGATTTTTGTAAGTCGATTTTGTGCCCTACAACTTTGCTGTAGTTGTTGATTATTCCTAATAGTTTTCTGATGGATTCTTTAGGGTTTCCTATATATAGGACCATGTCATCTGCAAACAGCAACAGTTTCACTTCTTCCTTTCCAATTTGGATTCCTTTTGTTTGTTTTTCTTGTCTAATTGCTCTGGTTAACACTTCCAGTACTATGTTTAAGAGGAGTGGTGATAGTGGGCATGCTTGTCTTGTTCCTGTTCTCAGAGGGATGGCTTTCAGTTTTTCACCATTAAGTATGATGTTGGCTATGGGTTTGTCATATATGGCCTTTATTATGTTGAGGTACTTTCCTTCTATACACATTTTATTGGGAGTTTTTATCATAAATTGATGTTGGATCTTGTCAAATGCTTTCTCTGAATCTATTAAGATGATCATGTGGTTTTTATTCCTCATTTTGTTAATGTGGTGTACCACATTTATTGATTCGTGGATGCTGAACCATTCTTCTGCCCAGTTGATCATGGTGGATGATTCTTTTAATGAATTGCTGTATTTGGTTTGTCAATATTTTGTTGAGGATTTTTGCATCTATGTTCATTAGCAGTATTGGCCTATAATTTGCCTTCTTTGTGTTGTCCTTGTCTGGTTTTGGTATCAGGGTAATGTTGGCTTCATAGAATGAGTTAGGAAATGTTTCATCTTCTTCAATTTTTTGGAATATTTTGAGAAGTATAGATAGTAAATCTTCTTTGAATGCTTGGTAAAATTCTCCAGAGAAGCCATCTGGTCCCAGACACTTGTTTTTGATTACTGTTTCAATCTCTTACTTGTGGTCTATTCTGATTCTCTATTTCCTCTTGATTCAGTTTTGGGAGGTTCTTTGAGTCCAAGAATTTATCCATTTCTCTTAGGTTTTCCAATTTGTGGGCATATAGTTTTTCATAGTATTCTCTTATAATCCTTTGTATTTCCGCAGAATCTGTTGTAATTTCTCCTCTTTCATTTCTAATTTTATTTATTTGAGCCTTATCTCTTTTTTTCTTGCTGAGTCTGGCTAAGGGTTTGTTAATTTTGTTTATCTTCTCAAAGAACCAGTTCTTAGTTTCATTAATCCTTACTCCTGTTTTTTAGTCTCTATTTCATTTATTTCCACTCTGATTTTTATTATTTCCCTCCTTCTGCTGACTTTGGGTTTTGTTTGTTCTTTTTCTAGTTCGTCTAGGTGCAGTTTAAGGTTACTTATTGGAGATTTTTCTTCTTTGTTGAGGTGGGCCTGTATTGCTATGAGTTTCTCTCTTAGGACTGCTTTTGCTGCATCCCATAGAAGTTGGTATGTTTTATTTTCATTTTTGTTTGTCTCCAGGTATTTTTAAATTTCTCCTTTGATTTCTTCATTGATCCAATGGTTATTCAGTAAGTAGCATGTTGTTTAGTCTCCATATATTTCTGACTTTCCCAGTTTTATTTCTTGCAGTTGATTTGTAGTTTCATAGCACTGTGGTCAGAAAAGATGCTTAGGATGATTTCAATCTTCTTAAATTTGTTGAGGCTTGCCTTGTTTCCCAACATATGGTATACCTTTGAGAATGATCTGTGTGCACTTGAGAAGAATTTGTATTCTGCTTTTTTGGATGGAATGCTCTCTATATATCTAAGTCCATCTGATCAAGTGATTCATTTAAATCTACTATTTCTTTGTTGACATTTTGTCTGGATGATCTGTCCATTGATGTAAGTGGGGTGTTGAAGTCCCCTGCTGCTTTGTCTGATATAAGTATGGCAACACTTGCTTTCTTTTGTTTCCCATTAGCTGGGAGTATCACCTTCCATTCCTTCACTCCAAGCCTATGTTTTGTCTTTAGAGCTGAGATGTGTTTCCTGGAGGCAGAATATTGTTGGATCTTGTTTTTTAATCCAGCCAGCTACTCTGTGTCTTTTTATTGGACAATTCAATCCATTTACATTAGAGGGATTATTGATACATGAGGACTTAATACTGCCATTCTATCTCTTGTTTTCTGGTTGATCTATGCTTCTCTTCCTTTGTATTTCTGACTGCCATTTCATTTTGGTGGTTTTCTAAGGAGGTTTTCTCTCTTTTTGTGAATTGTGGCTCTGTTCTGATTTTTTGTTTAGTGGTTACCATGAGGTTTGTATAAAAGATCTCATAGATGAAATAGTCCATTTGCTCCTAGCATCTTATCTCCATTAACCTAACGAGGTTCCATCCCTTACCTATTCCCCTTCTGAGTTATTGTTATTACATATTATGCTGTTTTTAATGCTGTGAGTTTGTGTCTAAGTTGAAGTGTTTATAGTTACTTTTGATGCTTTCCTTTCCTTTATCTTTAGGTTATAACTGAATATTTGCTTCACCGTCCTGATAGAGAGCTGCAGTTTTCTGTTTTTGTCTAATTATCTCCTTGCTAAAAGCTTTGTAGGCCTTTGCCTTTTTGTTTGCAGGGTGAGTGCATCTTTATTTCTTGTTGGGGAGGTCTAGTGGCAATGAACTCCCTCAGCTTTTGTTTATCTGGGAAAGCTTTTTTTCCTCCATTGTATCTGAAGGAAAGTTTCACTGAATAGATTATTCTTGGATGAAAGTTTTTGTCTTTAGGATTTTGACTATATTATTCCATTTTCTCCTAGCCTGTAGAGTTTCTGCTGAGAAATCCACTGAAAGCCTGATAGGGGTTCCTTTGTATGCTATCCTTTTTTGTCTACATGCCCTTAATATTTTTTCTTTGTCATTGACTTTTGCCAGTTTTACTATTATATGCCTTGGGGAAGGTCTTTTAGCATTGATGTACTTAGACATTCTATTAGCTTCCTGTATTTGTAAATCTGGTTCCTTCCCCAAGTTTGGGAAGTTCTCAGATATTATTTCTTTGAACAAGCTCTCTGCTCCTTTCTCCTGCTGTTCTCCCTCTGGAATACCTATAATCCTTTTGCTTTTCCTAATTGAGTGGGATATTTCTTGAAGAATTCCTTCATTTTTAAAAAATCTTATTTCTGTCTCCTCCTCTACCTCTAGCATTTCTATATTTTTATCCTCTAAATCACTAATTCTCTCCTCCACAACATCAGCTCTATTCTTTAAGGATTCTAGATTATTTTTAATTCATTGATTATGTTTTTCATATCATGAATGTCTGCTTTTCTTTTATACTTTCAATCTCTTGGGTGAAGAGGTTCATTTTATTCCTGAGCTCACTGAACTGTTTTTCTGTGTTCTCTTGTAACTCATTGAGTTTGTTTATGACAGCCATTTTGAATTCTCTGTCATTTAGATTGTAAATTTCTGTGCCTTCAGGATTGGTTTCTGGGGAATTGTCATTTTCCTTCTGGTCTGAACTGTTGGTCTGGTTTCTCATGGTGTTTGATGAGCTAATCTTTTGTTGGGGCATTTGTGGTAGTATTTGGTTGCAGATTCCACCTGCTACCACTAGGGGGAGCAGGAGCAGAGTTTCTGGTCCCACCCTGTCTGCTGGAAGTTGTGTGGATACTGCAGGCACTTACACAGGCCTGGAGAGCACTCAGGCACTTGTGTGGACTGTGCTTGGTGGGCAGGGCTTCCTTGCAGGGATGAAGCTAGGGCCACTCCTTTGGGGTCACAGGGGCATGATAGGCTCCCCCCACAGGGAATGATTGTGAGTGGGTTAAGTGTGGCTGTGGCCTCTTCCTGTAGTTGGCCCAGGGCACACTCTCTCTTTCAGGGCTCAGTAGTATTCTGTGCACTCACATGGGCCTGTATTGTTCTTGCCCTGGTGCACTTAGTTCTGCTGCAGACTCTGCTTGCAGACCCACAGGATGCCATGGTTTGTGGGTGGGGTTTCTTGTGTGGGCCCCACCAGGACCATTCCTTGGGGCTGCAGGGGCATGGTGGGCTCCTCCATACCAGGAAAGTGATTATCAACAGGCTAAGGGCTGCCACTGTTTCTTCCTACAGTTGCCCCAGGGCTAGTTTCCACTTTAGGGGAGCTCATGCCAGGCTGGAAAGTGATCCTGTGTGTGCATAGGGATGTCAAGGGATGGTAGGGAATGCTCACCTATCTCCACCACTTCCAGGAAGGTCAGCCAGTCCCCTTTCAGATATATAGCTGCTTGGGTCTCTCAGCATCATGTGTTGTGTGGGATTCTTCTGTTGGTCAATGATCGTCCATTTAGTTGTATTTCAAAAGGGGGAGAGACAAAGGGAACAGCTCACTCTGACATGTTGCTGACGTCTTTCTTCTCTCACATTCTTTTTTTGTGCAAATTCTTATCTTTCACTCTCTTTTTGTATTTTTAAGGCATGAAAAGAAGGATAGTCATTTTAATTGTCATCATACCCTACTATCCACCACCTCCCAGTGAAATAAAAAGTTAAATAAATTTAAATAGTTACGGATCTCCCCCACCCCCAACACTGGGCCATAGAGTTAGGCTTTTTTAGATTAGTGGTATCACTAAAGGAAAAAGCCAGAAATATGCTCAACTCAGGAAATTCAACAAGAGAAAAAAGCACTCCCAGGAAAATATTGAAAAAACTGAGGAATGGTTTTGATTTGTCAGAACAAAGGAGTTACTGTATGCTGTGCACAGGGCTATTATTAGACCAGAGGGGCTGATGCCACTCTATGGCATTCATGACTGATTTTTTTCATTTGACTTAATTAGTAACATCAAGGCTGCTTTCTTGGGCCCTAAGACACTTTCTCTTGAATCATCCTTACTGTCAAAATCAGGAGGATGATTGAAGGGTTAAATTGCAGTTATTAGCCAGCCTGGCAACAAGCATCCTGCTAGAATCTGAGACCCTGCTGAGCATGCTTTCTGATATCCCTTTCTAAGCCTCTCTTCAAGGCCTGAGCACCTGGCCACTAAAGACTAAAGATAATTACAATGAACAGAGGCACTGGAGTTTTTGAAAGAGATTTCAGCAATTATTTCACCTTTTCAATACTCCATCAGCGTTACACTCTCAGGCTGTATGAAGAGGATGGGGTTGTACTAGATTATACTCATGAGAATTGTTATATGGGTGCCAGGGAAAGTGCTGGATCAGCTTTAACACTGACTTCTCTTACTAACAAACCAAAACAGTCTTTATGATTGCTTGAAACAGTCAAACTTTTCTAATTTTAGCAGAGGAAGAAAAAGCAGTATGAACAGGCGACAAATATGATATTTAAGAGATGCAACGGTATTTTTTTTCAAGGAAATACAATAACCAAACTGGATAACAAATATTTGGCTTATAGAGACATTGGAACCTGACAGAGAAGCATTTACACCTAGTGCATCATTGTGTTTCTAGATGGGTGCTTCTAAAGGCTTGAATAATGTGTCCTCTCCATAGTTTGTTAAATATCTACTCTTGCAGAATTGTTTATAGTATGCATTTGCTTAGCAAATTTTTACCATATATACTATAGCAGTTAAATTCATCCCAGCCTGGTTCTGAATTATACAAATTCTTAATCAGATGGTCCAAATTCATGAGGTTTAACTGTAGCATTATTTTTCTCAGATGGTTTCCATATGGCTTTTATTTGCCTTCAACCTTGGTAGGAACAGAAGCAATCAGGTCAAAGACTCCAGAGGTGGGAAGACTCAAACAAAAGCTCATATGAAAGCCAATTCTTCTGAATTAGCCTATTAGGCAGGTGTTAGACTTACTAATTTGGCAGCCAGAATGTGATAGAGCTCAGAAGAGCTGCAACCATAGGAAAGAAGGGGTAGGTGTGATGTTGCAATCAGGTTTTGTCATTCTAGTCTTAGCGCTGTTTTTCCAGAAAAGAGGGAAGAGAAGGGAGACATTCTGAGACTTAAAAAAAATCTCTCATTTCTAAATTATTTAAATTTGCTACCTGTCTCTTTTGTTCTCTCCCTGCCTTAAAATGTCTCAAAGAGCCCCACAGATTTAGAAGTGTCCCAAGCCTGTTTGCCAGATTTGGAAAATATATGGCTTTGTTACAGGCTCTTTAATCTAGGGATAATTTTATTCCTATTTCCTTCTCATCCTCCCACTGCCTCACCAAATTCCAAAAGGAATGTATCTAGCTGCCACTAGGGCTGTACATCACACTGGAAGGATACAACAGATTTCACATTCTCAGCCTAGGACAGCAAAGGCTTGACCAAGGGCCAATTTGGCCCATGTGTATGTCATTAGATGATTATAAAAATGTTTGTTTCATTCTTCCCATCTTTTCTCCCTCCCAAATGACAACTTCAGAGAAATTAAAAGGAAACCATTTAGAAATCAGACATAAGTGGTGGAAAAGGAACATTTTAAGAGAAAAATCAATCATCTGTGAATGAACCCTTATGCCATCTCCAAATTATCTGTAATTTGCTTATCCATAAGTTGCTTCTTTGGAAAATCTAATTCTAGTCTATCTCTGGCCTTGTACTAAAAGCTTAGACACTAGCTCAAGGGTCAAGATTTGTCTACATGAACACATCTCTAAATTTCTCGATGCTAATGCTTCTCCCTTTGGGAACTTCCCCAGTGTTCACAGGAAGAAAGAAATGAAATGTGAAAAGCAGTCTGGGCTCACCCTGGAGGTAGGGTTGCCACTTAAAATACAGATCACCCAGTCAGATAAACAATAAATAAGTTTTAGTGTAAAATTTCCAAAATATTGCATGGCTCATACTTATACTAAAAATTATTAATAATTTATCTGAAATTCAAATTTAGCTGAATGCCCTATATTTTTATTTGCTAAATATGGCAATCCTACCTTGAGGACAATTATGATTATTAGATATGGAAAATATGGTCAATAGTAGCTTAAAGTGAAATGAGAGATTGATCTCCAAAGAAGAAGTAAAACATTGCTGTTCTGCAATTTAAAATCTTTATTTGTTAAAAAGATTTGACTCTGAGTAAATAAACTCTTTGCCAGCCAATGGTTTTGATTGTCTTTTTGACCAATGCACACATAGCAGGACAAAGAGGGACGTGGCATTAATGAACAAAAAGCACTTCTAAATGAATTTATATGCACTCATCTAGCCTGCCTGGACGAAGTGGTTACTAAAGTGCATGGGAACTTGTGTCAGTTCTGGGGCTGGGTGTTAAGTTCATTTAGCACTGATATATATACATATATTTATATGATTAGCAGTCTTGAGGGGAACTGGGGGAAGCAGAAGGTGGACCACTTAGTTGGGATGTCTTTTCATGTGTAGTGCCAGGTGGTCAGAGCAGGAGAAGCAGTGGCCACAAGCTGTCCATCTGCAGGACTTAGCTCCATTGTACTCCCAGTAGTGCCTGGTGAACTCATCAGAATGGACAAAATACCAGTCACATCCATCCTGTGCGCATTTATATGGCTTCTCATCTGCAGAGAGGAGCAGGAGAGAATGGATTCAGGTTACAGGCTGAAAAAGGTTTCCCATGCCAACTTGAATTAAATCTACCAAGAAGAGTATTCACACCATAAATGTGATGTTGCTCTTTGGAGAATTTTGCTGAACATAGTTGAAAAGTGAGCACTAACAATAATATCAGGTAATGAGCAATATGATTGTTTTCAATAGAGTGGAAAGAACTATGAGGTGTATGGCTAAGAGGTTCTGCATAACAAATGATTTTATTTTAACATTTTGCTCTTGTTGGGACTTAAGTATTGGTTTAAATTTAGTCCACAAGGTATGAGACAGATGGGACAGAAGCAAGGTCAAGGAAGGGGAAAATTGAGGTAGAAAAAGAGGGAAAATGGATCTGCCTGCCTTGAGCAAGCTTCCCATTCCCAAAGAATCTTCTACTTGGAAAGAACCACCCTTAATTCAATATGTACCAACTGTACATTTTCTGGCAGACGGTCACACTATTGTTTCAGTTACTCCAGCATAAGAACCTTGATGTCATTTGTGATTTATTCCTTTCCTTCACCCAGCCAGTCCTAATCCTTTGACCCATAAGTCTGAGTTAATAAATCAATCCACAGATATATAGGGAGCCACCTCCTCACAGTGCTGTGGAAGAAAATGAAAAAAATACTGAGTCATACTTTCTGTCCCCAAGGAACTTACTGACTAATTGGAGAAATAAAACTAACAAACAGAAAACAATTTTCTCAAGACAAACTTAGTACAATATGTTTCCACAGAAGGATGAATATCCATATGGATTGGAGGAGTTAAAAAACGCTTCGGAGAGAATGCAGGAATTAGGTTAGGTCTTCAAGGGTAAAGATTATTTTGTTAGTAAAGCAGAGGAAGAATGGGGGCTTTCCAGGCAGAATTAGCAACATAAACAGATGTAGGCCATGAAAATGAATGTGATGTGTTCTGGGAAGTGTGCAACAACAAACGTGGTGCAGCAGAGTATATATGTAAAAGACTATGAATGTTGTATAGGTGGGGTTATTATGGAAAGTTAGGAATGCTAAGCTAAGAAATGAGGACAACTGAAAAATCTTAGGGAGGAAAGTAACATGGTTAGAGGCAGATTTTAGAGAGATTATTCTGTCATTGAAATTATTGGAGGAGGAAATGAAGACTAGAGCTGAAGAATAACTATCAGACAGAAATAATACTCCTTGTGATGTGCCATAACAAATTTAGACAATATTTGGGCTTCCCAACAAGCTTGTGGAGATACTATTCTGTTCTTACTTTTGATGATGGATCTGATAACTTGTAGCACAGATTTTATTTCTTGTTTCACCACCTGCTCTTCTGATCCCATCAATAGTTCTCCTTACCTCTGTAAACAGAAATCCTGAGACTGCTCACTCATCCCCGTCTTAATTTAACAGGCACCATTACTCCTAATGCTTGTGTTTCTCTTGCCATTGAAAATGTTTCAGAATTACTTTTCAATTCCCCTCCACAGCATTGCATTGATTGGCAGCGAAGTGGCAAGAAACAAGCATCTCTTAGGTAATTCAGGTCTTTGTTGCTGCAAAAATACTTTATATCCTCTCTTCTCTCCCGATGTAGTTAATGAAACATAAGGCAGCATTTTATGAAAAAAGACCCAGCAGTGGAGCTGTTAACTGAAGTTGTTTAAACTTATTTTACTGTGGATTAAAAAAAAATTTTTTAACTACATTATTGGATGGGAGTTGGATGGGTAGGCAGCAAATATTTTCAGTGCTTAGAACTTATAAAAGTATTGATCTAATCCTGCATTTGGGCTTTATTTTCTTTCCATGAAAATGAATTAGGAACGCAGATTTAACTGGTAATAAAACATCACTATCTAAATTTACATGTATTTGAATCAATAATAGCTTTTGAGCTAGACTAAAGCTGATTTAAACATTGGCTCAGCTACTCATTAGCTTTGTGATTGTGGACCAATAACATTGAGATAATACCTACCTAGCATGGTTGTTATGAAGATGAGAGACAGTAGATGTAAAGCACTCAGCACAATACCTGACAAATACTAAGCAATCCATATACTGCAGCTTGATCTTGTATGATACTAAAGAGCAATTAATCAAGGGGAGGTGCATCTTTGATCCCATTTACCACTCAAAGGAAGAGCCAATAAAAAGACAAAGGAACTCTAACCATAAACTACTACATACTATGGAATATATAAAATCCTTCTCTTTTTATTTATATATTTTTATTTAAATAGATGGTGGTATATTTTAAGATGGAATATATACAACCATTAAAAATATTGGTCTCTGGTTATCTTACATAATGAATGTTTTTAAAATTTTTTTATTTTATTGAAGTCACATTGGCCTACAGCATTGTGTAAATTTCTGGTGTACACTATTATATATCAGTTTCTGTATAGACTGCATCATGTCCACCACCAACAGTCCGATCTTTATCCATCACCATACATATGTGCCTCTTTACTCCTTTTGCCCTCCCCCCACTCCCTTCCCCTCTGGTAACCACCAATCTGTTCTCTGTATCTGTGCATTGGTTTGTTTGTTTTTCTCCCACATATGAGTGAAATCATATGGTATTTGTCTTTCTCTGACATATTTTGCTCAGCATAATACCCTCAATGTCCACTCATATTGTCTCAAATGGCAAGATTTCATCCTTTTTATGGCTAAGCAGTATTCCTCTGTGTATGCATACCATATCTTCTTTATCCATTCATCTGTTGATGGGCACTTAGGTTGATTCCAAGTCTTGGCTATTGTGAACGATGCTGCAATGAACATAGGGGTGTATATATCTTTTCAAATTAATGTTTTCATGTTCTTTGGATAAATACCCAGAAGTGAAATAGCTTGATCATATGGTATTTCTATTTTTAATTTTTTGAGAACCCTCCATACTGTTTTCCATAGTGGCTGCACCAGTTTGCTTTCCCATCAGCATCAGGATTCCCTTTTCTCCACATCCTCTCCAACAATTATTACTTCTTGTCCTGTTAATTATTGCCATTCTGACAAGTGTGAGGTGATATCTCACTGTAGTTTTGATTTGCATTTACCTAATAATTAGTGATGTTGAACACCTTTTCATGTGCCTGTTGGTAATCTGTATATCTTCCTTGGAAAAATATATATTCAGATCCTCTGCTCATTTTTTGATCAGGTTGTTTTTTTTGTTAAGTTGTATGAGTTCTTTATATATTTTGGAATTAATCCCTTATCAGATATATGATTTGCAAATATTTTCTCCCAGTTGGTGGGTTGTTTTTTCGTTTTGTTGATGGTTTCCTTGGCCATGCAGAAGCTTTTTAGTTTGATGTAATCTCATTTGTTTATTTTTTCTTTTGTTTCCCTTGCCTGAGGACATATGATATTAAAAAGGACACTAAGACTGATGTCAAAGAGTGTACTGCCTATATTTTCTTCTGGGAATTTTATGGTTTCAGGTCTTAACATTCAAGTCATTAATCCATTTTGAGTTAGTTTTTGTGTATGGTGTAACATAATAGTCTACTTTCATTCTTTTGCATGTGGTGTCCAACACCAATTATTGAAGAGAATTTCCTTTCTTCATGTATGTTTTTGGCTCCTTTGTTGAAGATTAGTTGTTTATAGATATGCAGCTTTATTTCTGGGCTTTCAATTCTGTTCCGTTGATCTGTGTGTCTGTTTTTCTTCCAGTACTATGCTGTTTTGGTTACTGTAACTTTGTAGTATATTTTGAAATCAGGGATTGTGATACCTCCAACTTTGTTCTTTTTTCTCAGGATTGCTTTGGCTATTTGGGGTCTTTTATTATTCCATACACATTTTATAATTCTTTGTTATATTTCTTTGAAAAATGTCATTGGGTTTTGATACGGATTGCACTGAATCTGTAGATTGCTTTAGGTAAGATGGACATTTTAACCATGTTAATTCTTCAAATCCATGAGCGTGGAATATCTTTCCATTTCTTTATGTCTTCTTCATTTTTTTTCAATAATGTCTTATTGTTCTCTGTATGTAGATCTTTCACCTCCTTAGTCAAATTTATTCCTAGGTATTATATTCTTTTTTGCTGCAATTCTAAATGGGATTGTATTCTTGATTTCTGTTTCTGCTAGTTCATTGTTGTGTATAGATATGTAACTGATTTTTGTATGTTTGCTTTGTACCCTGAAACTTTGCTATATTTGATTATTATGTCTAACAGTTTTTTTGGTGGACTCTTTAGGGTTTTCTATATATAGAATCATGTCATCTGCAAATAATGACAGTTTTACTTCTTCCTTTCCAATTTGGATCCCTTTTATTTCTTTTTCTTGCCTAATTCTTCTGGCTACAACTTCCAATACTATGTTGAATAAGAGAAGTGAGAGTGGGCATCCTTGTCTTGTTCCTGTTCTTAGAGAGAATAGCTTTCAGGTTTTCACCACTGAGTATGATGGTTGTGGGTTTGTCATCTACAGCCTTTATTATGTTGAGGTACTTTCCTTCTATACCCATTTTATTGACAGTTATTATCATAAATCGATGTTGAATCTTGTCAAATTCTTTCTCTGCACCTATTGAAATGATCATGTGATTTTTATTCTTCATTTTGATAATGTGGTGTATCACATTGATTTGTAGTTGTTGGACCATTCCTGCATCCTTGGAATAAATCTCATTTGATTGTGGTGTATGATTCTTTTAATGTATTGTGGTATTCTATTTGCTAACATTTTGTTGAGGATTTTTAAGTGTGTTTATCAGTGATATTGCCCTGTGATTTTCCATTCTTGTGTTGTCCTTGTCTGATTTTGGTTTCCAGGTACTGCTGGCCTTATAAAATGAGTTAGCAAGCATTCTCTCCTTTTCAATTTTTTGGAAAAGTTTGAGAACGATAGGTATTAAATCTTTTTTGAATGTTTAGTTGAATTCATCAAAGAAGCCATCAGGTCCTGGATTTTGGAGATTTTTTGTGAGGCTTTCGATTACTATTTCAATCTCTTTATTTATGATTGATCTATTCAGATTCTCTATTTCTTAATTCCATTTAGCTTGTATGAGTCTAAGAATATATCCATTTCTTCTAGGTTATCCAATTTGTTGGCATGCAGATTTTCATAGTATTCTCCTATAATCGTTTGTATTTTTGTGATATCCATTTTAATTTCTCCTCTTTCATTTCTGATTTTATTTATCTGAGCCTTCTCTTTCTTTTTCTCAGTGAGTCTAACTAAATGTTTCTTGACCTTGTTTATCTTTTCAAGGAATCAACTCTTAGTCTCATTGATTCTTTCTATTGCTTTTAGTCTCTATTTCATTTATTTATACTCTGATTTTTATTATTTCCCTCCTTCTACTGACTTTGGGTTCTGTTCTTCTTTTTGTAGTTCTTTTAGGTATTCTGTTAGATTGTTTATTTGGGATTTTTCTTATTTGTTAAAGTAGATCTCAATTGCTATATATTTCCCTCTTAGTACCACTTTTCCTGCATCCCATAAGAGTTGGTATGCTGTGTTTTCATTTTCCTTTGTCTCCAGGTACTTTTTGATTTCTCCATTAACCCAATAGTTGTTCAGTAGCGTGTTGTTTAGTATCCACATATTTGTGATGTTTTCAGCTTTCTTCTGTAGTTTATTTCTAGTTTATAACATTGGGGTTGGAAATGATGCTTGAAATGATTTCAGTCTTCTTAAATTCACTGAGGATTGTTTTGTTTCCCAACATATGGTCTATCTTTGAGAATGTTCCATGTGTACTTGACAAGAATGTGCTTTATGCTGCTTTTGGATGGAATGTTCTATATATATATCTATTATGTCTATCCAGTCTAGTGTTTCATTTAAGGCCAATGTTTCCTTTTTGACTTTTCTGTCGAGATGATATATCAATTTATGTGGGTGGGGTGTTAATGTTCCCTACTATTATTGTGTTGCTGTCAATTTCTCCCTTTATGTCTATTAATAGTTGCTTTATATATTTTGGTGCTCCTAAGTTAGGTGCATATATATTAAGTGTTATGTCTTCTTGGTGGAATGTCTATTTTATCATTATATAATGTTGATCTTTGTCTCTTGTTATCTATTTTGGCTTGAAGTCTATATTGTCTGATATAAGTATGACTACACCTGTTTTGGTTACCATTTGCTTGGAGTATCATCTTCCATCCCTTCACTCTGAGGCTATGTTTTTCTTTGGAGCTGAGATGGGTCTCCTGGAGGCAGCATATTGTTGGGTCTTGGATTTTAATCCATCCAGCCACTCTGTGTCTTTTGATTGGTGAATTCAATCCATTTACATTAGAGTTATTTTCAATATATGAGGGCTTAATCTTGCCATTTTATCTTTTGTTTCCCAGTTTTTCTATGTTTCCATTGTTTCTTTTTTATTGTGTTTCTGTCTGCCATTTCACTTTGGTGTTTTTCTCACTTTTGTGTTTATTTATTATTTGTGATTCTGCTCTGATTCTTTGTTTTGTTGTTACCATGAAGGTTGTATAAAAATATCTCATAGATGAGATAGTCCTTTTTCTGCTGAGAGCATCTTACCTCCGTTTTCCCATACAGGTTCCATCCTTTTCCTCTTCCCTTTCTATGTTTTTGTTATTACAAATTATCCTTTTTTATGTTGTGAGTTTGTTACCAAATTGAAGTGTTTATAGTTATTTTTGATGTTTTCTTTTCCTTTAGCCTTTATGTTATAATTGTTTACTAATGTATTTTGATATAGAGTTGCAATTTTCTGATTATGTCTGTCTATTTATCACCTTGCTCAAAGCTTTTTAAACCTCTGTTTTTTGTTTCAGGTAGGAGGGCTCCTTTCAGCATTTCTCATAAAGCTGGTCTAGTGGTTATGAACTCCCTCAGCTTTTGTTTGTCTGGGAAAGTCTTTATTTCTCCTTCATATATGAAGGATAACTTTGCTGGGTAGAGTATTCTTGACTTATAGGTTTTATCTTTCAATATTTTAAATATATCATTCCACTCTCTCCTAGCCTATAGAGTTTCTGCTGAGAAACCTGCTGATAGCCTGATGGAGGTTCCTTTGTAAGTTATTTTTTTCTCTCTGGCTGCCCTTAATATTCTTTCTTTGTCATTGACTTTTTACAGTTTGTATATAATATGCCTTGGAGAAGTTCTTTTTTCTTTGAGGTAATGAGGAATTCTCTTAGCTTCCTGTACTTGTATATCCAGTTGCTTTCTCAAGTTTGGAAAGCTCTCAGCTATTAGTTTTTCTAATAAGCTTTCTGCTCCTTTCTCCCTCTCTTCCCCTTCTGGAATACCCATTATCCTTATGTTGTTTTTCCTAATTGAGTTGGGTAGTTTTCATAGAATTTCTTCATTTTTCAAAAACTTAGTTCTTTCTCCTCTTCCGCCTGAATCATGTCTAGATTTCTACTTTCAATCTCACTAATTCTCTCTTCCATATGGTCTGCTCTATTTCCATTGCTTTCTATTTTATTATTCATTTCATTAATTGTGTTCTTAATCTCCAGAATTTCTATTTGGTTGTTTTTAGAATTTCAATCTAAAGTGAAGTACTCCTGTTCATTAATTTTATTCCTGAGCCCATTGCACTGTGTTTCTGAGTTTTCTTATAACTTGTTGAGTTTCTTCATGGCAGCTATTTTGAATTCTCTGTCAGTTAGATTGTAATCTTTTGTGACTTCAAGTTTGGTTTCTGGAGAGTTGTCATTTTCTTTCTGTTCTACCATGTTACTGTAGTTCTTCATGGTGCTTGATGTGTTGATCCTCTGCGAGTGCATTTGTCATAGTAAACACTATTCTTATTTGGATAAGGCTTTGGTTACTTTGATTCTGAGCTGCTTCTGGTTGTATTTGAGAGCCTGCACTTTTCACCCTCCACTGTCTCTACCAGAGGCATTGTCAGTGCATTGTGCCTTTGATGTTGTTACTGTCTTGCTGATTATGATGTCACTGCAGTCTCAGATGTTGCCACTGGGGTCACCATGATGTGAGCACTTCTACTGCTTCTGTGGTTGCCTAGGGCTTGTGTTCTTCCACTGGCTCTCCACAGGCACTCCATGGGCTCAGGTGCTGCTCCCCCATGCAATACTTGTGCTGCTGCTCCTGAGTTATCTGGGGGTACTGGCAGGGGCACTGGGTTTAGGGTGTTGCTGTCACTGCCAAGGTCCCAAGGTCTTGTGTGTAGCCGTGACAGCTGTTAGAGCTGTTGTCCATTGTGTCACCACTGGGTACTGGGTCATGGGTTATGCTGTGGCTCCTGAAGCCTCAGGTCACAGGTACCACCTACCACTGCTAGGGGAGGTTCAGGGGCTAATCCACGAGTGCTGTTGCTGCTCCTGTAACCTATGGTCACCAGTATGTGCTGGTGTGCTTTTTAAACACTCAGGTCAGGGCACCACTGCCCCTGCCTGGGTTATCCATGTTTTGGATGTAGCCCTTACTGCTGGAATGACAAAAGTCAGAGACATAGCTGCCTGGGAATTGGGATGGGGCTGGTTCACCAGCACCACTGTGTTTCCAGGAGCCTCAGTTCTTGGGTTCCACCCTCTACTGCTGGGGAGGCAAATGCTAAGCCACAAATGTTGCTCCTGTAGCCTCTGGTCACTGGCACATGCTGGTGTGCTTTTTGAAACCTCGGATTAGTGCACCACTGCCTCTGCTGGTATACCTGCTTTTTGGATGTAGTCCCCACTACTGAAAGACTGATGTCACTGCTAGGGGACAGAGAAGGGGCTGGGTCACTGGCACTGCTGTGTGTCTTGAAGCCTCAGGTTGTGTGTGCCACCTACCACAACTGGCAGGGATAAACCATGAGTGCTGTGTCTGCTCCTGCAGCCTCTGGCCACCAGCATGTGCTGGTGTATGCTTTGAATCCTCAGGTCAGGCACCACCACCACTGCTGGAGCACCTGCATTTTGGATGGCTACCACTGGGGAAGAGGGGGGCTGCTCCCCTAGTTCCACTGCCTCCCAGAGTTTCAGTCCACCCACCTTCAGATTATGGATGCATGGATCTCTCAGGCATTCTGATGTGCTGTGCAGGGTGTCCTTTGTTGGTCAATCAATGTTTCACTGGTTATAACTTAGAGGGGAGAGACAAAAGGAACAACTCACTCTGCCATGATACTCACATCACCTCATAGCTTTCTCTTTTTAGTTTAGAGTGTTATAATCAGTAATGAATTTCCATTTTGCCAGAATTTTTTGGTGTTATACCAGTGAGTATAGAAAATAATAAGTGACTGTAATCATAATTTTTGTTGGAAACCACCTTAGATATGACATCATCTATGATTTACAAGTGAACAAACAGAGACTTAGATAGTGAAGTGATGTAGTTACATGTGGCAGAGTTGGGACTAGAATCAAACTGAGTTTGGTTTCTTCTTTTTACATTGCAAGGTTTCTTCACTTCAGCAATTGCAGTGGTCAGAAAGATAGCGATTTTGTGCAGTTGATCTCAATCTTCTGGAGACCATGGACCCCAAATGAATCTGATGAGAGCTGTGGAGCACCTCCCTTTAGAATGTACATATCCTTATATGCATAAACAAACAAAAATTTTTGCAGGCAAATTCAAATGATTAAAATATCTATTGAAGTCCAGGTATTCCCCCATTAAGAACCATTGTTATGGTGAATTCTCAGGAGGTATGACTAAGTAACACAAAACAAAACTCAAGATGATCTAGTTTTAAGGGCTCTATTTCTGACAGATCCTTGAAGGTGTTACTCCGTTAGTGATCTGCATAATGCTGCTAATAAAAGTATGTGTACTCTTGACATTGCATGGTAGAAACCCTTTGACATGACTTACAACATAGTGAACTCAACTTAGTCCAGCTTCATAATAGGTAGGAAGAACAAAGCTAAACAAAATGATACCAAAATTGCTTGAAAAATAAACTGGGAAGAATATTTGCAACATGTATGATAGAAAGAAATTAATTTCCTGATACACGAAGACTAAAGTAATTCTTAAGTATTATAAATGAGCATAAAAATGAGCAAAGACTGTCCAATACTTAGTAATAACCACATGGCTAGGGAACAAGTGCAAATGGAATCATGCTGTATAACCACTCAGCCCTAGAAATGTTCTCCATATCCCACAGGCAGAGGAGATTTTGCCATAACAAGTGCCAGGTTTAGGAAGTCTTCTTTGTTCTCCAACTCATTGAACCTTGCTCCAGGCCTGAGATACCCTTCCCCAACCTAGAGACACAAATGGCCTGGCTTGGGGAAACTCATTCTGTCCACTCAAACAGCACCAACAGGAACCAGGGAGAGCCTGGTTCAAATGAGTAAGATGAGATGAAGCAGACCAAATAGCACTGCATGGGCTCTGAAAATTAAACTGTTATTGGAACCACACCACATAACATTAGGCCAGGACCTCTATGCCAAACCCAAATAGTTTGACTGCCTGTTAGAATTTTAAAAACTTAATAAAATTAAGATTCTACTAATATAATAGCCAAAATGTCCATAATACAATAAAAAAAAATCCATAATAATAAGAACAGGAAAGTCACATCTTGATCAACTGATGCTAACAGCGAGAAATAGGAACTTTCATAAACTTCCAAAAAGACTGTAAATCAGTGTTCTTCTCAAGGACCATTGGGTAATATGTATCAAAATGCAAAATGATTATACTATTGCTCTAGCAATCCCACGTCTGTGAATTTAAACTAAGTAGATAATGGCACAAGTGAAAGAAGATGTATGAAAAAATATTTTAATGCAAAACTGTTTTTAACAATATACAAAAAATCTAATTTAAACAACACAAACATCCATCATTGAGTCAGTTAAGTAAGCTATAGTTTAATATATTTAATCTAATTAATATATTTAATAATGAAATACTGCACATTTAATAATGTTAATAATGATGATGATGATTGTTGAGAAAATATTTAGAGTATGTTATTAGGTAAAAAAAGGCTTCATAATATCAGGAAAAGGATGACCTTATTTCTTAAATTGCATATTTCTATCTCTTGCCAAAAGAGAAAAAAATAAAGGATGTTCTCTTAGCAGTGGTTATCTTTGAACGGTAGAATTTGGAAACAATTTTACTTTCCCTTTCTTCTTTGTATTTGTGCTTTATTTTATTTTAAAGTATGCACCATTTTTATAACAATAAGTCTATAAATAAATCCTAAAATTGAAGAGTAGGAAGCATAAGTGAAGCTTTGTGCTTCATGTAAGTCCTCAGAGAAGTCTGCATGAACAAGGCTGAGGAAAGTATTGAAATACTACCTCATTAATTTAGCAAGATGGATTTTTATTGTGAAACAGAACAATATGTTAAAGATAAGAAAACCACAAGATCTTGTTGGATATTCTTCTTTTAGCATGTGTTTCAGGATATATTTAAGAGTCTACACCATTATTTCAGTTTCATTATCTGCTTCTATGTGATATCTTGAAGATAGTTTCTGTACACAAATTCCTTGAAATAGCTAAAGTAAATGCATAAAGGGCAGAGTCTGTTTTGCTCAGAAGATCTGGTCCCTTTAAGAATGAGAGGGACCATCTCTAGGCAAAATAATGATTATGAGGGTGATGATGATAAGAAGACAAAGAAGAATTATTAATAGGAGTAGTCATTGTCTTGGACTGGAGAAAGATGATGACCTGAATATGTGCACCTGCCTCCTGTTCCTGCTCCAAATCCCTAGAAATAATAGAAAAAATACATAACAATCTGGAAAACAAAAAGTCACTTCTGGTGTACAAAGAATTATGAGGACTCCCTGAAAAATGAACACGAATAAGATTGGATTAGAAAGGAAACCATAGTAGTAAATATATGTAGAAGAGGGCATATAAAACAAAGTAGTGGCTCAGATGTGATATAAAATTGAAGTAGACAAATATGAAATGCAGCAGGAGCTGTGGGAGCAATTGTAAGTATGATTGGCTGAGGCATTATTTTAAAGTAGCCAGAGAAGTCACCCTTCCAACTCCCATCAGGAATCAGGTAGAAGAGGGTTTTGCTACTAAGCTGTAGCAATAGATGTGGATGATTGTACCAAAGAGGAAACTGAATGCTTTGAAAGGTGGTGACAACAGGAGAGCTGTTGAATTCACATACCCATCAGACAAGCTGCTCATACACCTTTTCTGATGGGATCTTTCACTCCTCCCCCATAATTACTGGATGTAGCCTGTGGTAACCAGAAACAGAATCCACAGAGAGGCAAAGTCTTACATTTAAAGATAATTCCAGAAGAAATTATCAACAAATATTTCAGGAAAAACAACAGCATAAAACAGATGGACCAAAGTCAACACAGAAGACATGAAGATAATCACAAAAATGGAAGGGTAATTTAAAAAATATAATTAATATCCACACAGATATAAAGGAGGATATCACATATATGAAATAAAAATGGCAAAAACAATATACTTATGAATAGCTACTTTAAATGTCAATGGACTAACTGCTCAATCAAAAGGCATAGGGTGGCTGATTGGATTAAAAAACAAGACCCATATATGCTGCATGCAAGAGACACACTTCAGACTTAAAGACACTCACAAACTGAAAGTGAAGAGATGGAAAAAGATACTCCATGCAAATGTCAATGAAAAGAAAGCTGGGTTAGCAATAATTATCTCAGACAAAATAGAATTTAGACAAAAACTGTCACAAGAGGCAAAGAAGGACACGACATAATGATAAAGGTAATAATTCAACAAGCTGATATAACACTTGTAAATATCTTTGCATGAAACATGGGAGCACTTAAATATATAAAGCAACTATTAACAGACATCAAAGGAGAAGAAGACAGTAGCACAGTGTTAGTAGGAAACTTTAACACTCCACTTACACCAACGGATAGATCATCCAGACAGAAGATCAATGAGGAAACATTGTCCATAAACAACACATTAGGCCAGGTGGACTTAATACATATATACAGAACATTCCATCCCAAAACCAGAGAATACACATTCTTTTCAAATACACATGGAACATTCTCCAGGATTGATCACATATTAGGCCACAAAACAAGTCTCCATAAATTTAAGAAGTTTGAAATAATACCAGCCATCTTTTCAGAGCACAACAGTATGAAACTAGAAATCAACCAGAAAAAGAAATTCAGAAAAGCCAAAAATATTTGGAGATTAAATAAAATGGTACTGAACAGCGACTGGGTCAATGAAGAAATCAAAGAAGAAATAAAAGAATGCCTGAAGACAGGGGCCGCCCGGTGGCGTAGCGGTTTCGTCTGCGCTTGGCAGCCCAGGGTTCGCTGGTTCGGATCCCGGGCGCCCGCCGACGCACTGCATGTCAGCCACGCTGTGGCAGCGTCCCATATAAAGTAGAGGAAGATGGGCACGGATGTTAGCCCAGGGCCAGTCTTCCTCAGCAAAAAGAGGAGGATTAGCAACAGATGTTAGCTCAGGGCTGGTCTTCCTCACCAAAAAAAAAAAAAAAGAGTACCTGAAGACAAATGAAAATGAAGATATGAGATGCCAAAATTTGTGGGATACAGCCAAAGTGGTTCTAAATGGGAAGTTTATAGCAATATAGGCCTACCTCAACAAACAAGAAAAATCTCAAATAAGCAATCTAACAGTGCACCTAAAGAAACTGAAAAAAAAGAACAATGCCCCAAACAGTAGATGGAAAGAAATAAGAAAAATCAGAGCAGAAATAAATGAAATAGAGACTAAAAAGAAATGGAAGAAATCAATGAAACCAAGAGTTGGTTTTTTGAAAAGATAAACAAAATTGAAAAACCTTTAAGTAGATTCACCAAGAAAAAAGGAGAGAAGGCTCAAACTAATAAAATCAGAAATGAAAGAGGAGAAATTACAACACCTCAGAAATACAAAAATTATAAGAGAATACTACAAAAAACTATGCCAACAGATTGGACAATCTAGAAGAAATGGATAAATTCCTAGAATCATACAACGTTTCAAAACTGAATCAAGAAGAAATAAAGAATTTGAATAGAAAAATCACCAGTAAAGAGATTGAAACAGTAATCAAAAACCTCCCAAAAAATAAAAGTCCAGGACCAGATGGCTTCCCTTGTGAATTCTACCAATCATTCAAAGAAGACGTAATACCCATCCTTCTCAAACTCTTCCAAAAAATTGAAGGAGAGGGTAAGCTTCCTAACTCATTCTACAAAGCCAACATTACCCTGATACCAAAATCAGACAAGGAAATACAAAAGAGAAAATTACAGGCTAATATCATTGTTGAACATTGATGCAAAAATCCTCAACAAAATATTAACAAATCGAATACAACAACACATTTAAAAGATCATACACCATGATCAACTGGGATTTATTCCAGGGATGCAGGGATGGTTCAACATCTGCAAATCAATCAATGTGATACACCGCATTAACAAAGTGAAGAATAATAAAATTCACATGATCTCAGTAGATGCAGAGAAAGCATTTAACAAGATACAGCATCCATTTATGACAAAAACTATGAATTAAATGGGCATAGAAGGAAAGTACCAACATAATAAAGAACGTATATGACAAACCCACAGCTGATATCATTCTTAATGGTGAAAAAGTGAATGCTATCCCTCTAAGAACAGGAACCAGAAAAGCATGCCCACTTTCACCACTCTCATTTAACATAGCACTAGAAGTCCTAGCCAGAGCAGTCAGGCAAGAAAAAGAAATAAAAGGGATTCCAATTGGAAAGGAAACAATGAAACTGTCACTATTTGCAGATGACGTGATTTTATATACAGAAAACCACGAAGAATCCACCAAAAAACTTTTAGAAATAATAAATGAATATAGTAAATTTGTGAGATACAAAATCAACAAACAAAAATTGGTTGCATTTCTATACACTAACAAAGAAGTAGCAGAAAGAGAAGTTAAGAATACAATCCCATTTATAATTGCAATGAAAAGCATATAATACCTAGAAATATACCTAACCAAAGAGGTGAAAGATCTGTACACTGAAAACTATACAACACTGTTGAAATAAATTGATAAGGCACAGAGAAAGAGAAAGATATTCCATGCTCTTGGATTGGAAGAATTAACATAGTTAAAATGTCCATACTTCCTAAAGCAATCTATAGTTTCAATGCAATCCCTATCAAAGTTCCAACATTTTTCACAGAAATAGAACAAAGAATCCTAAAGTTTATATGGAACAACAAAAGACCCCAAATAGCCAATGGAATCCTGAGAAAAAAGAATAAAGCCAGAGGTATCACATTCCATGATTTGAAAATATACTACAAAGCTATAGTAACCAAAACCGCATGGTACTCTCAGAAAAACAGAGACACCAATCAATGGAGCAGAATCGAGAGCCCAGAAATTAACCCACACATCTACAGAAAGCTAATTTTCAGCAAGGGAGCCAAGAACATACAATGGAGAAATGAAAGTCTCTTCAATAATTGGTTTTGGGAAAACTGGGCAGCCACCTGTAAAAAGATGAAAGTAGACCATTGTCTGACGCCATACACAAAAATTAACTCAAAATGGATCAAAGACTTGAATGTGAGGCCTGAAAACACGAAACTTCTAAACGAAAACATAGTATGCTCTTTGACATCAGTATTAGCAGCATATTTTCAAGTACCACTTCTGACTGGGCAAGAGAAACAATAGAAAAAAGAAACAACATGGGACTGCATCTAACTAAAAAGTTTTTGCACAGCAAAGGAAACCATCAAGAAAATGAAAAGACAGCCTAAGAATTGGGAGAAGATATTTTCAGATCATATATCTGATAAGGAGTTAATATGCAAAATATATAAAATACTCATACATCTCAACAACACTCAATTAAAAAATGGGCAAAAGATCTGAACACACATTTCTCCAAAGAAGATATACAGATGGCTAACAGGCATGTGAAAAGTGTTAAGCATCATTAGCTATCAGAGAAATGCAAATCAAAACCAAAATGAGACATAACCTCACTCCCGTCAGAATGACTTTAACAAGACAGGAAACAACAAGTGTTGGAGAGGATGTGGAGAGAAGAGAACTCTCATACACTGCTGGTGGGAGTGCAAACTGGTGCAGCCACTATGGAAAACAGTATGGAGATTCCTCAAAAAGTTAAAAATAGAACTACCATATGATCCAGCTATTCCACTGAGGGGTATTCATCCAAAGAAAATGGAAACAGATGCATAAAGATACATGCACCCCTATGTTCATTGTAGCATTATTCGCAACAGCCAAGACTTGGAAGCAACCTAGGTGCCCATTGAGGGATGAATGGATAAAGATGTGGTATATATATACAACGGAATACTACTCAGCCATAAGAAACAATGAAATCCAGCCATTTGTGGTAATATAGATGGACCTTGAGAATATTATGCTAAGTGAAATAGGTCAGAGGGAGAAAGTCAAATACCACATGATCTTACTCATAAGTGAAAGAAACAATCAACAGCAAGCAATTACATAGAGACAGAGATTGGATTGGTGGTTACCAGAGGGGAAGAGAAGAGAGAGGAGGGCAAAAGGGATGATTAGGTACATGTGTATGGTGATGGATTGTAATTAGTCTTCGGGTGGTGAACATGATGTAATCTACACAGGAATCAAAATATAATGATGTACACCTGAAATTTTCGTAATGTTATAAACCAATGTTATCACAACAAAAAAATGAAAATAAAAAAATAAAAATAAGGGAGAGATAAAAATATTTCCAAAAAAATAAAAACTGATGGAATTCATCACCTCTAGACCGATCTTATAAGAATCGCTAAAAGGAGTTAGTTCTTCAAGTTGATATGAAAGGACACTAAAGAGCAACATGATAGAATATAAAAGTATAAATCTAACTGGTAAAGGTATAGACAAATACTGAATAGTATAATAATATAATAGTGATTTGTTTATCACTATTAACACTAGCATAAAAGATCAAAGAACAAAAGTTTTAAGAATAATTATAACCAGAATGTGGTATAGAGTGTCAACAAGATTACAGAATAGGAGGTTCTTCACTCGTGACTCTCATCAGCAACAATAATTTGGCAACCATCCCATGGACAAAAGTGCCTTTGGGGGCACTTTGCAATCTAGGTAAAAGATGGTGAAACCCTAGTGGAGTCCAAAACTGAAGAGAGGTATTTTGAAAAAGCAGGACCACACTCAGGTGGCTGACTTGCCAAATGTGCTCCTGGCTGCAGAAACAGCTCTGTCCTCCTATTGACTTGGCTATAGCCCCATTTGATCTTGGTCCTGCCACTGCTTTTATAAGCCACGGGACCCAGGAGAAGTCAGGCCCAACCGTGCCATAGGTAATAGGCCTGCAGACGTCAGTCCCAGTTGTAGACCCTAAAGTGGCCCATGACCCAGCTTCAGTCCTTCTCAGCCATGTTCTGGGAGCCCCTGAAGGCAAACTCACTAAATTATATCTGACTGTAGATTCTGAAACAACCCTGTAACTGGGTTTGAGCCCCCGTCAACTATAGTTCATAAGCAATGTTGTGAGCCCAGGGACCCGCTGGGAAACACACCCATGTATGCCCCAAAGATCCTGAAGTGGCCCTGTAACTCAACTGTAGCCCCTCCCTATGGCAGTCCAAGAACAGTCCTGCCAACCCAGGGGCCTTGCAGGGACATGTCCATCTGAACCCCCCGAATCCTGAAATGGACATATAAGTTGTTCCAGCCACCCTCCCCTCTAGTCTGTGAGCAGTCTTGCCAGCCCAGGGACCCAGTGGAGATCCTGAAACAGCATGGTAACTTGGCTACAGCCCATCCTAGCTGCAGTCATGAGCAGTCATGCCAGCCCAGAAGGCTACCAGGAGACATGCCCATCAGTGCCCATGACGGCAATCCAACCAACCTTTGTTGGATAGCAGATCCTGTGACTTGACTACAGCCCCTCTCAGCCATGGTCTGCAAGCCGTTCCACTAGACCAGTGACAAGCCTGGAGACACTCTTGTTAGTGCTCTTGGAAACAGGCCAGCAAACTTTACTCTGACAGCAGATTCTGCAAAGGCCCTGTGACTTGCATACAGCCCCTCCCAGCTATGGTTAGGGAGCACTCCTGCCCACCCAGAGAGCAGGTGAGGACACACTTGATCTTGCCTCTGGATCCATGTATGCATAACTTGGTTCTAGCTGCAGACTTCGAAGTATCCCAGAGATGCAGATCTAGCCCCTCTCAGCCAAGGTCCAGGGCCAATCCTGCCAACCCAGGGAACAACTAATGACACAGAAGAAGCCCTTGCACAGACCTGGTGGGACCCAACCTGCCCATGGAACTGGGAACAGGACCACTATCTGAGGATCCAAATGTACACCCTGAAGTTGACACCTGTCCCAACTCTAACCTTACTGGACAAGGTTCTGGAGGCAATCCCATCCACCTACAGACCTGAGAGTAATCATGTATTCCCAAGTCCATGATAACAGGCTGGAAAACCACAGAGCCCACTGTGGACTGGGCAACAGCCACATGATCTGGCTCCAACTCGACTGCAATTCTTGAGGTAATCCCATCAGTCCAAGGAACCAACAGGAGAAAATCCTTACATGAAGAAGCCAGTCTGCAAAGACTGGAGGAGGAGTTTGCTCCTTCAAATGCAGAGACGTGGATGATGAAGAATCAGGAAAACACGACATCACCAAAGAAAACTAATAAAGCTCCAGGAACTGATTCCCCCAAATGGAGATGTATGAATTACCTAACAAGGATTTCAAAATGCTCATGTCAAAGAAATGCAATGAAGTGCTAGGGACTACATGGACAACTGAAAATCAGGAAATTGATGCATAAACAAATTGAGATGTTTAATGAAGTAATAAAGACCATAAAAAAGAGCCAAACAGAAAAATCCTGGACCTGAAGAATACAATGACATAACTGAAAAATTCAATAGTCAGCTTTAACAGTAGACTTGATCATACAGAAGAAAAGATTCAATGAACTTAAAGAGATGTCATTTGAAATTTGCCAGTTAAAGGAACAAAAACAGAATGAAAAAGAGTGAAGAAAGCCTATGAGAATTATGGGACAACATTCTAAAAACGAATATATGCATTATGGGAGTCCCATAAGGAGGAGAGAAAGAGAAAGGAGCAGAGAGCCTATTTTAAGAAAATAGCTGAAAACGTCTCAGTCTTGGGAGAGATATGGACATCCAGCTACAGGAAGCTAAGAGGACTGTAAATAAAATTAAGCCAAAGATGATTACTCAGACACATTATAACCAAACTGTTAAAAGTCAAAGACAAAGAGAGATTACCTGTATGTGTTCTTCTAGGATTTTTACAGTTTTATGTTTAAATCTTTAATCCATCTTGAGTTGATTTTTGTATACGGTGTAAGACAGAGGTACAATTTCATTCTTCTGCACATGGCTGTCCAGTTTTCTCAACACCATTCATTGATTGAAGAAACTATTCTTTTCCTATTGAATATTCTTGGATCCTTTGTCAAAAATTAATTAACCATGTATGCATAGGTTTATTTCTGGGCTCGCTATACTGGTCCATTGACTTATGTGTCTGTCTTTATGCCAATACCATACTCTTTTCATTACTATAGCTTTGTAATGTGGTTTGAAATCAGGAAGTGTGATTCCTCCAGCTTTATTCTCCTTTACCAAGATTTCTTTGGCTATTCAGAGTCTTTTGTGATTCCATGCAAATTTGAATAGTGTCCATTCTATTTCCATGAAAAATATCATTGCAATTATGATACAGATTGTATTGAATCTGTAGATCACTTTGAGTAGTATGAACATTTTAACAAATTTAGTTCTTCCAATTCATAAGCATGGAATATTTTTCCATTTATTTCTCGCCTTCAATTTCTTTCATCAATGTCTTATAGATTTCAGTGTACAGACCTTTCACCTCCTGTAAAGTAAAATTCCTAGGTATCTTAATTTCTTTTGATATAGCTGTAAATGGTATTGTTTTCTTAATTTCTTTTTCTGATAGTTTGTCGTTAGTGTATAGAAGCTCAATTGATTTCTGTATACAGAGATATGTCACTTAATGACGAGGAAATGTTCTGAGAAATGGGTCATTAGGCGATTTTGTCATTGTGCAAACATCATAGATTGTACTTACACAAACCTAGATGGTATACCCTACTACACACCTAGGCTATATGGCATAGCCTCTTGCTCCTAGGCTACAAACCTGTACAGCATGTTACCATAGTGAATACCGTAGGCAATTGTAACACAATGGTATTTGTGCAACTAAGCATAGAAAAGGTACAGTAAAAATACAGTATAAAAGATAAAAAATGGCACACCTGTGTAGAGCACTTACCATGAATAGAGCTTGCAGGCCTGGAAGTTGCTCTGGATGAGTCAGTGAGTGGTGAGTGAATGTGAAGTCCTAGGATATTACTGGACACTACTGTAGACTTTATAAACACTCAACACTTAGGCTACACTAAATATATAGAAAAGATTTTTCTTTCATCAATAATAAATTAATCTTAGCTTACTGTAACTTTTAAAATTTATAAACTTTAAGCTCTTTTGTAATAACAGTAAGTTTAAAACACAAACACATTGTACAACCATACAATTATATTTTCTTTCTTTGTAGCTGTATTCTATAAGCATTTTTCCATTTTTGACATGTTTTATTCTTTTTTGCTTTTTAAACTTTTTTGTTAAAAACTAAGACACAAACACACATTAGTCTGGTCCTACACAGGGTCAGTATCATCAATATCACTGTCTTCCACCCCCACATCTTGTTTCACTAGAAGGTCTTCAGAGGCAATAACAGATATGGAGCTGTCATCTCCTATGATAACAATACCTTCTTCTGGAAAGCTCCTGAATGATTTGCCTGACAATCTATTAAATAGGTGTCCAAGAAATATGTCCAAGGTGATTTGCTTGGTTTCTTTTTTTCATCATAGATTTGTTTGTAAGCAGATGATGCATAATGAACATTCCTCTCTGTTAATGAAAATCTGTCGGTGTTGGGATCCATGTTTTCAAACTTTTTAAGGAGCTTGTTGAGGTCTTCAAAAGCTTCTGCCAAACCCTTCATTGTGAATTTTCTTGGGGGTTCTTCTTCTTTTTCTCCTCCTGGGGTTTCCTTTTATCTTACCTTCTCAGCTCTGTGTTCCTGTTCCAATTACAACAACTCCTCCTTAGTCAATTCATCAGGAACCACCTCTAGGAGCTCCTCAATGTCACCCACATCCACACTCAAGTTAAAGTTGTGTGCCATCTCAATCACAGTCTTGTTCATTTTTGTAACCTCCTCACCCTTGGCAAATCCTTTATAGTCACAGACAAAGTGTCTGTCTTTTTCCAGATGTCATTCTTACACTCCTTAATGACATCATGCCAAGCTCAAGCAAGGTTCTTGATGCATTCATAGATGTTGTAATGCAGGCTGGTGTGGTGGCATAGTAGTTAAGTTCACATGCTCCACTTCAGTGGCCTGGGGTTCACAGGTTTGAATCCCAGGAATGGACTGACACACTGCTCATAAAGCCATGCTGTGGTGGCATCCCACATACAAAATGGAGGAGGATTGGCAAGGCTGTTAGCTTAGGGACATTCTTCCTCAAGTAAAAAGAGGAAGATTGGCAACAGATGTTATTTCAGGGTCAATCCTCCTCACACACACACAAACACAAAATCACCTGGCTAATAAAGTCAGTTCTATTTTTTTTTAAAGATGTTGTAATTCTTCTAGAATTGCATCAGTGTCTTCTCAGTTGCAGAAATAGCCTGGGCAAAGGTCCACCTCATGTAGTAGACCTTGAAGGCAGCTATAACTCCTTGATCCATTGGTTAGATCAAAGAGGTGGTGTTTGGAGGAGAAACACAGCTTTGATGTTGGGATGAAGATCACCAATAAAAGGAGGATATCTGAGATCATTGTCAATAATAAGCAAAATCCTGAAGTTATGTTATTCTCCAAACAGTATTTCTCCATTTTGCTAGCATAGCAAATCACAAGAGCATTTTGAAAGGGGAGATAAGTCATCCATGACTTATTGCTCCTGAAGTACACTGTCAGTGTGTGCTTATTGATATGCTTGAAAGCCCTGGGGTTCTCACTGTGCCAGATCACAAAGGGTTTCAGTTTTTAGCCTGCAACATTGCCCCCATGCAAGACTATTTTCCTGTGCTTAAAAATCTTGAGACCTGGTCTCCTTATGGATGAAAGTTCTTTGAGCCATCCGTTTTCAGAACAGGGAGATTTTACCCATATTGAATATTTTTCCTGGCAAGTAATTTTCCTTTAGAGTCAGCTTACCTGGAGTTTCCAAAAATTCTTCAACTGCCTTCACATCAGCACTTGCTGACTCACCACTCACTTTCACTTTGTGTAATGAATAATGATTCTTGAATTGTTTAAACCACCCAGAGTTAATAGTAAATTCAACATTGTAAGTCAGGTCCAGCCTTTTCTTTCAACATCACAAACTTTTTGCTTTGACCATGATTGTCGTCGTGCTGAGAGGGATATTCTTCTGTGTCTGGCCTTCAATCCAGGTCATTAGAAGTTTCTCCATGTCTGATATAGGCCATTCTGAAATTTTTGTTAATCCCATTAGTCTTATTGTCTTGTTGTTTCTTAGTGAAGCAGATTATTTAACAGTTTCCATCACTTTGCTTTTGTTCTTCAAAACAAAAGAATGGGACATACCTGACTAGCGAGCAGTAACCATCACTGATTTTCCAACTTTGTAATCCTTAGTCACTTTTAATTTTGTTTTCAGGTAAATCACTTGGTATGGCCTCTAACTGGCAACATTAGCAATGGATTTTATATCTTTAGGGGCCATGATAAACAAAACAACACGAGATTAAATCAAGCACAATAGAAAATGGTACAAGAAAGAGATGCAGTAAACATAAGATGTGTGAAGCTGCTGCCAGCATAACATAGCATAGTGTTTTACAGTAGAATTTTTTATAAGCAGAAAGCATATACTCTAAAATAATGATAAAAAGTATAGTATGGTAAATACATAAACCAGTAACATAGTTGTTTTTTATCATTATCAAATATTGTATACTGTACATAATTGAATGTGCCATACTTTTATAAAACTGACAGCACAGTAGGTTTGTTTACACCAGCATCACCACAAACACGTGAGTAATGCATTGCACTATGACATTATGATGACTATGACACCACCAGGCAACAGAAATTTTTCAGTTCCATTTTATTCTTATGGGACCACCATCACATATATAGTCTGTCATTGACTGAAGTGTCATTATGCATCACATGACTGTATTGATTTTACATCTTAAACTTTATGGAACTCATTTACTAGTTCTAATGATTTTTGGTGGAGTATTTAGGGTTTTCTATATATAACATCATGTCAGTTGCAAATAGAGACATTTTTACTTCTTCCTTTCCAATTTGTATGTCATTTGTTTCTTTTTCTTGCCTGATTGCTCTGGCTAGGACTTCCAGTACTATGTTGAATGAAGTGGTGAGTGTAAGCAACATTGTCCTGTTACTGATCTCAGAGGAAAAGTTTTCAGATTTTCATCATTGAGTATATTAGCTGTGGGTTTTTCATATATGGCCTTTCACATGCTGAGGTACATTTCCTCCATAACTAGTTTTCTGAGAATTTTTATCATGAATAGATGTCAAAATTTGTCAAATGCTTTTTCTACAACAATTGAGGTGACCATAGAATTTTTATTCTTTATTTTGTTAATGTGGTGCATCATACTGGTTGATTGGCAGATATTAAAACATCCTTGTTTCCTTGGAATAAATCCCACTTGATCATGGTGTATGATCCTTTTAATGTACTGCTGAATTTGGTTTGTTAACAGTTTGTTGATGATATTTGCATCTAAGTTCATCAGGGATATTGGCCTCTAATATTCTTTTCTTGTATCCTTGTTTGGTTTTGGTATCAGGGTAATGCTGCCTCCAAAAATGGTTTTGGAAGTGTTCCCTCTTCTATTTTTTGGAAAATTTATAAAAGGTTTGGTATTATTTCTTCTTTAAGTGATTGGTGGAATTCACCAGTGAAGTCTTCTGGTCCTGAACTTTTCTTTCTTGGGAAGTTTTGATTGCTGATTTAACATTTTTACTAGTAATTGACTGGTTCAGAGTTTTTATTTCTTCATGGTTCAGTCTTGGTAGTTGTGTGTTTCTAGGACTTTATCCATTTCTTCAAAGTTGTCCAATTTGGGAGGTATAATTGTTCATATTAGTTTATTATGATCCTACTTATTTATGTGGTATCAGTCGTAATGTCTCTTCTCTCACTTATAATTTTATTTATTTTGGCCCTCTCTCTTTTTTCTTGGTAAATCTAGCTAAACTTTTGTCTATTTTATTTATCTTTACAAAAAAGCCCAGCTCTAAGTTTCATTGATCTTTTCAGTTGTTCTTTTTAGCCTCTAGCTCATATTTCTGCTCTGATCTTTGTGATTTCATTCTTTCTACTAATTCTGGGCTTAACTTTTTCTTCCTTTTCTAGATCCTTGAGGTGTAAAGTTATTATTAGAGATCTTTCTTTTTCCTTAATGTAGACATTTGTCACTCTAAACTTCCCTCTTTGAACTGCTTTCATTGCGTTCCATAAGTTTTGGCATGTTGTGCTTCCATTTTCATTTGCCTGAAGGTATTTTTTGATTTATCTTTTGATTTTTTCTTTGACCTATTAGTTGTAGAATAGCATGTTTTTTAATATCCACCTATTTGTGAATTTTACATTTTCCTTCTTGTAAATGACTTCTAGTTTCATGCCATTTTGGTTGAAAAGGATGCTTAATATGATTTCAATATTCTTGAATTATTAAGATTTGTGTCATGGCCTAACATATGATCTATCCAGGAGAATATTCTATGTGCACTTAGGGAGAATATGTAATTCTGCTGATGCTGGATGGAATGTTCTGTAAATATCTGTTAAGTACATTTTTTTCTAACATGTAGCTTAAATCTAATGCTTCCTTATTGATGTTCTATCTGGATGATCTATCCATTGTTGAATGTAGGATATTGAAATCCCCTATTATTATGTTGCTATTTCTCCCTTCATGTCTGTTAATATTTTCTATATTTAGGTGGTCCTATGTTGGGTGCATAAATCTTTACAAATGTTATATCCTTTTATTGGATTGACCCCTTTGTCATTCTATTATGACCTTCTTTGTCTCTTATTACAATCTTTGTTCTAAATTCTATTTTGTCTGATATAAGTATAGCTACCCTTGCTTTCTCTTTGTTTCCATTTCCACAGAATATCTTTTTCAGTCCCTTCACTTTCACTCTGTTTGTGACCTTAAAGTTGAAAGAGTCTCTTGTAGGTAACATATAGATGGGTATCTTTTTAATCCATTCAGCTACTCTGTCTTTTGATTGGATAATTTAGTCAATTTACATTTAAAGTCATTATTGATAGGGATGGACTTACTGTTGCCATATTGCTAATTGTTTTTTGGCTCTTTTATAATTATATTTTTCCTATATTCTTCTCCTGCTCTCTTCATTTGTTTTTTGATGATTTTCTGTAGTAGTATGCTTAGATTCTTTTCTCTTTACTTTTGTGTATCTACCATAGGTTTTTGCTTTGTGGGTACAATGAGAGTTACTTAAAACATCTTATAACAGTCTATTTTAAGCTGATAACAACTTAACTTTGAATGCATACTAATGCTCTACATTTTTATCCCCCATATTTTATAAAATAGAGATAAAATAATTTTTATCTCTAGCATAAAAAATTTTTAAGTATTTAAAATAACTACAGCTGCAGTAATGTTTAAATTGACACACAATATAAGAAAATGTAAATTTCACAGAGAGGATAAGTAAAAGTGTAGAGTTTTTATATGCAATTGAAGGTAAGTTACAATCAGTTTAAGATAAACTATTATAACTATAAGGTGTTTTATGTAAGCCTCATAGTAATGACAAAAAACCTCTACTAGACACAGAAAGGAGAAAGAGAAAGGAATTAAAGCATACTGCAACAAAAAATAAACCACAAATAAACATAGAGGGGAAGAAACAACAATGGAACTACAAAACAGCTGGAAAATGGTGTTTGCATTATTACATGCTTACAGTTCAATTTTACTTTAAATGTAAGTAAATTAAATTCTCCAATAATAGCATAATGGCAGCATAAGACATTTCTCCTTTTGCTCCCTTATAACAATTAAGTAAACAATGATATATGAACAAAAGTGTGTCAGTGGGGGATTAAGATCCAGGCCCTTATGCCAAAGAACCTGGGAGGACTCTTGCCCACCTGTGCATCTAAAAATAGGCAAATAGACCTGGTAAAGGCTATGCACTGTCCCCGCTCACTGTGGTCAGAGAAAAAAAAACACTGGAGAGTACTGATCTATTCAGACACCCTTGGGTGAGAGAGAATTCATAGAAATCCAGCCTGCCTGAGTGTAAATTCCAGCACACCATTGCAGTGGGGAGGATAAGAGTTTGTACACAGTGGAGACTGAGAAATGCTGCTAGAGCTGCCACCCCCTATGGTGAAACTGCACTAGGCTGAGTTGTCTGGCAGCAGTGACCTCTCCCACATAGGAGATAGAAAGCATCGAGTGCCCAGTCACCCCAGTTTTGTGGATTAGAGCTGGAGAATCCTGTTTCTCTCCAGCAGCACCCAGAGTAGTGAGGCGGGACCTCCATAACTGGGGGGGTGGAGGGAGAAAGGGAATTGAAGTAGATAAGAATACCAAAGTGTGTTAAAGGAACTTGGTTCCTACTGACTGCTTCACAACTTCAGCAGGAAGTCTTCCCACAAGCTTCTGGGGGTGTTCTGCTCAAAGATCTCCCTACTGGGTCAGTGGGCAACCTCATCACCTGCAGTGCTAAACCCACACCTTTTTCCTTTCTGTGGCTAGATCCTTGTGCAGTGAAAACAGGTTCAGTCACAGTGCTCTCAGAAAAATGGATGAGGGCCTGTGGGCAAAGGAAAAACAATAAACTGGAGCTATAGCGTCACCTTCTGGAAGACAAAAGAGAGAGGTTTCCTGCAGCCAGCTTGGTGAATCATAAGAGTAAAGACATAAAAGCTTAAGATTTCTGCCACAAAGGGGAACAGGAAGAATTGGAGCAGGTCTGCCCATTCAAAAACTGAGGAAATCCCAGATATAGTGACACCAATGGTTAGTACCCCATCTGAAGGCAACCAATAAAGATTTAAAGAGGTATACACTACTTTAAATGAGAAAACAGCAATGCAAAAATACAAAAACATTAAAAATCAAGAAAATATGTCATCCCCTAAAATATATCAATAATTATTTAAAAATGGAGCTGAAAACTATGGAATATTGTGATCAAGCTGATAAAAAATTGAGAACAGCTGTTTTGAAGGAACTTAATGGGCTACTAGTAAACACAGAAAGAAAGTTCAATGATATTAGAAAAAATACATTAACAAAATGAACACTTTACTAAAGAGCTAGAAATCATTAAAAGAGAAATATGGAACTGAAGAATTCAATGAATAAGATGAAGAATTTTTAGACAGTATAGAGAGCATCTGTAGTAGAGTAGAGTAGATGGAAGACAAAATAACTTAGAGGATAGGAGTTTTTAAATAATACAGTTACAAGTGAAGAAAGAAAATAGAGGGGAGAAAATTTGTATGATCTATGAGTCTCAATAGAAAAAGACAGATATTAGAATAATGAGAATTCCAGAAGGAGCCAAGAAGGAGAAGGTGGCAGAAATTTTATTTAAAGAAATAACAGCTGAAAACTTCCCAATCCTGGGCAAAGACTTGGACATCCAAGTTCATAAACCTGATCACTCTATTATCTCAATGTCAGAAGACCATTTCCAGCACACATTATAATTAAACTACCAAAAATCAAACATAAAAAAGAATACTAAAGGCTGCCAGGGGGATAAAAGTGTAATCTACGTAGGAAGTCTCCAAAGGCTATACTAGATTTCTCAGCAAAAACGCTATCCAGGAGAGACTGTAAAGACACATTCAAAGTAGCCAAAGATAAAAATTGCCAGCGAAGAATACTCTATCGGGCAAAATTACCCTTCAGATACGAAGAAATAAAGACTTTCTTAGACAAACAAAAGCTAAGGGAGTTAATCACCACTAGAACTGCCTTGCAAGAATTGGTGAAAGGAGTTCTTCAAGCTGAAATAAAAATATACTAATCACCAACATGAAAACATATGAAAGTATACAACACATTGGTAAAAGTGAAAAATATATAGTCAGATTTAGAAAACTCTAAATCTATATTAGGATGGTGAATGAACAACTTAACTATAGTATAAATGTTAAAGGAAAGAGCATTCAAATAACTATAGCTATTATAAATTCTTAATAAACAGCATAAAAAGAGGTAAATTGTGACATAAAAATATAGAAGGGGTGGTTAAAAGGTGGGAGTTTTCATTGATGAATGAGGATAAGTTGCTATCAGCATAAAATGGACTGTTTTGTCCATGAGATGTTTTATCTAAGTCCCTTGGTAACCACAAAACTAAAATCTAGAGTGCACTCACTGAATATAAAAAGGGGAAATAGCATACCACCATAGAAAATCTAGAGAAATATGTAGGATCATAAGAGACTACTATGAACAATTATAGGCCAACAAAGTAGATAACCTAGAAGAAATTGAAAAATTCCTAGAAACACACAATGTACTGATACTGAATCAGGAAGAAATGAAAATCTAAACAGACTAAAATGAGTACAGAGATTGAATCAGTAATCAAAAGCCTCCCAAAACAGAAAACCCCAGGACCAGGTGGCTTAACTGGTGAATTCTACCAAACATTTAAAGATAAATTAATGCCAATACTTATTAAACTCTACTAAAAAATTAAAGAGGAGAGCACACTTCCAAACTAATTCTACAAGGCCAGCATTACCCTGATACCAAAGCCAGAAAGAGACTCTCAATAAAACTACAGACCAATATCCCTGATGAATATGTATGCAAATATTCTCAACAAATATTACCAAACAAAATTCAAGAACACGTTAAAAGATTATACACCATGAGCAAGTGGGATTTAACCCAGAGATGCAAGGGTGGTTCAACATACACAACTCAATGAATGTAATACACCACATTATAGAATGAACGATAAAAATCACATGATCGTTTCAATAGATGTCAAAAAGCATTTGACAAAATACAACATCCTTTCATGATAAAAACCATCAACATTGTGTATAGAAGGACCATACCTCAACATAATAAAGGCCATATATGAAAAATCCATAGCTGATGTTATACTCAATGGTAAAAAAATAAAATGTTTTCCTCTAAGATTAGGAACAAGAGAAGGATACTCACTCTTTCTGTTATTCAATATAGTACTGGAAGTCCTAGCTACAGCAATTGGTCAGGACATATAATTGAAAGGCAACCAAATCAGAAAAGAAGTAAAATTGCCATTATTTGCAAATGATATAATTTTGAATATAGAAAATCCCAAAGACTCAACCAAAATGCTGTTGGAACTAATCAACAAATTCAGTAAATTTGCTGGATATAAACTCAACATGCAGAAATCAGTTACATTTCTATACAGTAGCAAAGAAACATCTGAAAAAAATAAAGAAAACTATCCCATTCACAATAATATCAAAAATAATAAAATATCTAGGAATAAATTTAACCAAGAAAATGAAAGACCTATACAACAAAAACAACAAGATTTTGTTTAAAGAAATTGAAGAAGACACAAACAAATGGAAAGATAGCTCATGTTCATGGATCACAAGATTTAATATTATTAAAATATCCTTACTACTCAAAGTCATCTGTAGATTCAAAATGATCTCTATTAAAATTCTAATAGTACTCTTCACAGAAATAGAAAAAACAATCCTGCAGTGACATCAGCATCATGGCAGAGTGAGAGGTTCCCTTTGTCTCTCCCATCTAAATTACAACCAACCAGACACCCATTGACTAAAAGAGGATTCCCTACACAGCACAACAGGGTGCCTAAGAGATCCAGGCAACTATACATCTGAAGGTGGGTGGACTGGACCCCTGGGAAGCAGTGGAACTAGGGGAGCAGCCCACTACCCCACACCTGGCAGCAGCAATCCAGGGCATGGATCCTCACGCAGTAGCCCATGCAACTGTGAGTGGAGTTGAGGGCAGCCCAGAGCCATGAACACACGAACACATGGGGGGCAGTGGTGGCTGACAGTGAGTCAGTGTGTACACAAAGACCCTGGGGCAGTGGTGGCAGAGTAGCAGTGGCTCTGCTCTGTGAAGCTTAATGGAGTGGCAACAGGGATGTCTGCTCAACTCACAAAAGTGCAAGCAGAGAGGGAAGGAGCACAAAGAACCCAGTGGAGTCATCCCTGACACCAACTCCAGCAGTAGTGGGGGCTGCATACAAGTCCACAGGTCCCTGGGCCCTCACCAGCAACAGCAACACCCATGAACCCAGCAACCCTGGTAGTGGTGCAACCAATATCCCCAGGTAACTGGGGAAGAGGAACACAGGTGAAGTATGAGACAACAGCATCCAAGCCCATGGAGAGCCAAGGGAGGAACACAAGACCCAGGCTACCAGAACCAAAGTAACCAAAACCATACCCAAATAAGAGAAAGTGATTACTACCACAAATGTGCCAGCAGAGGATCAATTCATCAAACAACATGAAGAACTACAGTAACATGGCAGAATATGAGGAAAATGACAACTCTGGAAACCAAATCTGAAGCCACAGGAAATTAAAATCTAACTGACAGAGAATTCAAAATAGCTGTCATAAAGAAACTTGAAGAGCTTCAAGAAAACTCAGAAAGACAGTGAAGTGAGCTCAGGAACAAAACTAATGAACAGAAAGAATACTTCACAAAACAGATTGAAGCTCTAAAAAAAACAAAAAACAAACAGACATTCTGGATATGAAGAACACAATGAGATAAAAAATAACATAGAAAGCATTAAAAGTAGAGTACACCTTATGAGGGAGAGAATTACCGAGCTTGAAGATAGAAACCTAGAAATTATTCAGATGAAGGAAGAGAGAAAACTAAGATTTAAAAAAAGAAGAAATTCTTTGAGAAATATTCAACTCAATTAAGAAAAGTAACATGAGGATTATAGGTATCCCAGAGAGAGAGGGGAGGGATAAAGAAGGAGAGAGCTTACTAAAAGAAATAATAGCTGAGAACTTCCCAAACTTGGAGAATGAGCTGGACATGCAAGTACATGAAGCTAATAGAACTCCTAATTATATCAATCCAAAAACACCTTATCCAAAGCATATAGTATTAAAACTGTCAAAAGTTAATGACAGGGAAAAAAATATTAAGGGCAGCAAGAGAGAATAAAATAACCTAAAAAGGAACCTCCATCAGTCTCAGTGGATTTCTTAGCAGAAACCTTCCAGGCTAGGAGAGAGTGGAATGATATATTCAAAATAATTAAACACCAAAACTATCAGCCAAGAATGCTCTATTCAGTGAAACTATCATTCAGATATGATGGAAAAATAAAAGGATTCCCAGACAAATGAAACCTGAGGGAGTTGATTGCCACTAGACTTGCCATACCAGAAATGTAGAAGAGAGCCCTCCTATCTGAAAAAAAGGGAAAAGGTTTAGAATATTTTGAGCAGGAGATAAATAGACAGACAAAATCAGAAAACTGTGGCTCTATATCAGAAAAAGTTAGCAAACATAATTATAACACAAAGCATAAAGAGAAAGATAGCATCAAAAATAACCGTAAATACTTCCACTTTGTCACAAACTCACAACACCAGAAATAATAATTTGTGGCAACAAAAACATAAAGAGGGAAGAGGAAAATGATAGAACCTGCATAGGCTAATGGAGATAAGGGGCTACCAGAAGAAAGACTACCTCATCTATGAGATCTTCCATAAAAAAAAACTCTTGGTAACAACAACAAAAAATTATAGCAAATTCATAAATCATAAATAATGAGAAAGTCATCTCAGAAAACCACCAAACTGAAAAGGCAGACAAAAATACAATGAAAAGAAACAATGGAAACATAGAACAACTGGAAAACAAAAGATAAAATGACAGTATTAAGCCCTTGTATATCAATAATCACTCCAAATGCAAATGGATTAAAATCACCAATCAAAAGACACAGAGTAGCTGGGTGGATTATAAAACAAGACCCAACATTATGCTGTCTCCAGAAAACACATCTCAGCTCTAAAGAGAAACATAACCTCAAAGTGAAGGGATGGAAGATGATACTCCAAGAAAATGGCAACCAAAAGAAAGCAGGTGTGGCCATACTTCTCATATGAGACACAGCAGACGTCAAGATAAAAAAGATAATGAGAGGAGCCACCCGGTGGCGCAGCGGTTTAGTTCGCGCTTGGCAACCCGGGGTTCGCAAGTTCGGATCCCGGGCGCCCACGGACACACTGCCTGTTAGCCATGCCTTGGCAGCATCCCATATAAAGTAGAGGAAGATGGGCATGGATGTTAGCCCAGGGCCAGTCTTCCTCAGCAAAAAGGGAGGATTGGCAACAGATGTTAGCTCAGGGCTGATCTTCCCCCCCCAAAAAAAGATAATGAGAGACAAAGATGGCCATTATATAATGATAGAAAAGACATTCCACCAAGAGGAAATAACAATTATTAATATATATGCACCTAACACAGGAGCACCAAAGTATATAAAGCAACTATTAACAGACACAAAGGGAGAAATTGACAGAAACACAATACCAGTAGGGGATCTTAGCACTCCAGTTACATCAATGGATTGATAATCCGGATAGAAAGTCAAAAAGGAAAGAGTGATCTTAAATAAAACACTGGATCAGATGGGCTAGATAAATGTATATAGAACATTCCACCCAAAACCAGCAGAATACACATTCTTCTCAAGTGCACATGGAATATTCTCAAAGATAGACCATATGTTGGGAATCAAGGCAAGCCTCAATAAATTTAAGAAGATTGAAATCATATCAAACGCCTTTTCTGACCACAATGCTATGAAACTAGAAAAGAACTACAAGAGAAAAGCTGGGAAAGTGACAAATATGTGGAGACTAAACAACACGCTACTGAACAACAATTGGACAAAGGAAGAAATTAAAAAATACCTGGAGACAACGAAAATGAAAACACAACATATCAAAATCTATGAGATGCAGCAAAAGCAATGCTAAGAGGGAAATTTATAGCAATACAGGACTACCTCAACAAACAAGAAAAATCTCAAATAAACATTCTTACACTATACCTTAAAGAACTAGAAAAAGAAGAACAAAGTCCAAACTTAGTGGAAGGAAGAAAATAATAAAAATCAGAGCAAAAATAAACAAAATAGAGACAAGAAAATCAATAGAAAGGATCAAGGAAACTAATTGCTGGTCCTTTGAGAAGACAAACAAAATTGACAAACACTTATCCAAAGTCGCCAAGAAAAAAAGAGAGATGGCTCAAATAAATAAAATCAGAAATGAAAGAGGAGAAATTACAACAGACACCACAGAAATACAAAGGATTATAAGAGAATACTGTGAAAACCTATACTTCAACAATCCAAGATAACCTAGAAGAAATGGATAAATTCTTAGCCTTGTACAACCTCCCAAACTGAATCAAGAAGAAATACAGCATTTCTATAGGCCAATCACAAGCAAAGAGATTGACACAGTATCAAAAAACCTCTCCCAAAACAAAAGCCCAGGACCAGATGGCTTCCCCAGTGAGTTCTACCAAATATTCAAAGAAGATTTAATTCCTATCCTTCACAAATTATTACGAAAAATTGAAGAGGATGGGATACTTTCTAACTCACGTTATGAGTCCAACATTACCCTGATATGAAACCAGACAAGGACAACACAAAAAAGGAAAATTATAGGCCAATATTGCTGATGAACATAGATGCAAAACTCTTCAGCAAAATATTGCCAAATCAAATACTGCAATACATTAAAAGGATCATACACCATGATCAAGTTGGATTTATTCCAAGGGTGCAGGGATGGTTCAACATCTGCAATTCAATCACTATGATATGTCACATTAAAATAATGAAGAATAAAAATCAGATGATTATCTCAATAGATGCAGGTAAAATTTTCACAAGATTCAACAACCATTTATGCTAATAATGCTCAATAAAATGGATATAGAAGGAAAGTATGTCAACATAATAAAGGCCATATATGACAAATCCACAGCCATCATATTCAACTGTGAAAAACTGAAAGCTATTCCTCTGAGAAGAGGAAGAAGACAAGGATGTCTACTCTCACCACTCTTATACAACATAGTACTGGAAGTTTTGGCCAGAGCAATTAGGCAAGAAAAAGAAAAAAAAAAGGTTTCCAAATTGGAAAGGAAGAAGTAAAATTCTCACTATTTGTGAATGATATGATTCTACATATGGAAAACCCTAAAGAATCCATGAGAAAACTATTAGACATAATCCACAAAGAGAGCAAAGTTGCAGAGTACAAAATCAATATACAAAAATCAATTGCATTTCTATACACTAATAAAAAATTTGCAAAGAGAAGTCAAGAATACAATCCCATTTACAATCGTAACTAAAAGAATAAAATACCTAGGAGTAAATTTAACCAAGGAGGTGAAAGATCTATACACTGACAATTGTAAGATATTATTGAAATAAATCAAAGAAGACATAAAGGTATGGAAAAATATTCCATGCTCATGGATTGGAAGAATAGATGTAGTTAAAATGTCCACATTACCTAAGGCAATCTACATATTCAATGCAATCCCAGTCAGAATCCAAATGATATTCTTCACGGAAGTAGAAGAAAGGATCCTAAAATTCATATGGAACTACGAAGACCCCAAAGAGCTGAAGCAATCCTGAGCAAAAAGAACAAAGCTAGAGGTATCACATTCCCTGAATTCAAATTATAATACAAAGCTATAGTAAGCGAAACAGCATGGTACTGGCAGAAAAACAGACACACAGATCAATAGAATAGAATCAAGAGCCCAGAAATAAAACCACACATCTATGGATAGCTAATCAAAACAAAGGAGCCAAGAAAATACAATGGAGAAAGGAAAGTCTCTTCAATAAATGGTGTTGGGAAAACCGGACAGCCACTTACAAAAGAATGAAAGTAGACCATTATCTTACAGCAAACAAAAAAATTAACTCAAAATGGATTAAGGACTTGAATACAAGACCTGAAACCATAAAACCTCTGGAAGAAATTGTAGGCAGTACACTCTTCGATATCAGTCTTAGCAGCCTCTTTTCGAATACCATGTCAGGCAAGAGGAACAAAAGAAAAAATAAACAAATGGGACTACATCAGAATAAAAAGCTTCTGAAAGGCAAAGAAAACCATGAACAAAGTGAGAAAATGACCCTTCAACTGGGGGAAAATATTTGCAAATCTTGTACCTGACAAGAGGTTAATTTCCAAAATATATTTTAAAAAATGTACAACTCAACAACAAAAAACAACTTGATCAAAAAATAGGCAGAAGTCATGAACAGATATTTTTCCAAAGAAGATATACAGATGGCCAACAGGCACATGAAAAATGTTCATCACTAATTATTAGGGAAATGCAAATCAAAACTACAATGACATATGGATATAATTAACAAGACAAGAAATAGGAGTGTTGGAGAGGATGTGGAGAAAAGGTAACCCTCATATACAGCTGATGAGAATGCAAATTGGTGCATCTGCTATGGAAAATAGTACGAAGATTTCTCAAAAAATGAAAAATAGGAATACCATATGATCCAGCTATTCCACGACTGGGTATTTATCCAAAGAACTTGGAATCAACAATTCAAAGAGATTTATGGATCCCTATGTTCATTGCAGCATTATTCGCAATAGTGAAATGTGGAAGCAACCCAAATGCCTATCAATGGATGAATGGATAAAGAAGATATGGTATATATATATATATATATATATACACACACACACACACATACAATGGAGTACTACTCAGCCATGAAAAGTCAAAATCATGCCATTTGTGGCAACATGGATGGACTTTGAGTGTATTGTGGTAAGCGAAACAAGTCAGAGAAAGACAAACATTATATGATTTCACTCATATGTGAAGATAAACAAACATATGGATAAGGAGAATGGATTACTGTTTACCAAAGGGGGTTGGGGCAGGGCAAAAGGGGTAAATGGGCACATATGTATGGTGACAGATAAAAACCAGACTATTGGTAGTGAACACGATGCAGTCTATACAGACACTGAAATATGATAATGTACACCTGAAATTTACACAATGTTATAAGCCAATATGACCTCAATCAAAAAACCTAAAATTTATATGGAGCCACAAAAGACTGAATAGCCAAAGCAATTATGAAAAAGAACAAATCCGAAGGCATCATACATCTTAATTTTAAACTATACTACAAATCTGTAGTAATTAAAACATTATTGTAGTGGCATTAAAATAGACACCTAGGCCAATGGAACAGAATAGAGTCCAAAATTTTACTCATCCATGTGCCATCAACTAATATTCAACAATGGAGCAAAGAACACCCAAAGAAGTAAAGATAATGTCTTCAACAAATGGTTTTGAGAAAACTGGATAAACACACGCAGAACAACGGAATTGGACAACTATCTTACACCCCTCACAAAAATTAACTTGATATAGATCAAAGACTTAAACATAAGACCTGATACTGTAAAACTCCTAAAAGAAAATTCTCTATATAAAGAACTCATACAACTCAAAACAAAGCAAATAATTTGATTAAAAAATGGTCACAGGAACTAAATAGATATTTTTCCAGACACAACATCCAAAGGGCCAACAGGTACAAGAAAGATGCTCAACATCACTAATCAGCAGGAAAATGCAAATCAAAACCACAATGAGATATCATCTCACACCTTTAGAATGGCTATTATCAAGAAAAGAAGAGATATCAAGTATTAGGGAGGATGTGGGGAAAAGAAAACCCTTGTGCAATGGTGGTGGAAATGTAAATTGGTTCAGCCAATAAGGAAAACAATATTGAAGTTCCTCAAAAAATTAAAAATAAATTACCATATAATCCAGCAAATCCTCTTCTAGCTATATACCCAAAGGAAATGTAAACAGGATACTGAAAAGATATATGCACTTTGCTGTTTATTGAATCAATATTCACAATAGCCAAGATATGGAAACTACCTAAGTGTCCACCAATGGATCTCCATGAATGGATAAAGATGTGATTATATATATATATCACATATCCAATGGAATATTATTCAATACACATGTATATACATATCACATCTTTATACACCATGGAATATTATTCAGCCATGAGAAAGAAGGAAATCCTGCTTTTTGTGACAACATGGATGGACTTTTAGGGCATTGTACTGAGTGAGATGTCAGATAAAGAAAAAACCTGTACAATATCACTTACATGTGGAATCTAAAAAAGGCCAAACTCATAAAAACAGAGAGTAAAATTGTGATTACCAGGGGCTGGGGGATAGAGGAATAGGGGAGATGCAGTTTAAGGGTAAAAACTTGCAACTAGTAGATAAGTAAGTCCTGGAAATCTAAGCATAATGTAGTCATTATATATAATGATGTTGTATTATAAGCATCAAACTTGCTAAGAGACTAGACCTTAATTATTCTCACAACAAAAAAGAAATAATTACATGTTATAAGTGCTAGCTAATGCTGCAATGGCAATCATATTACAGTATATGAATGTATCAAATCAACTTGTACACCTTAAACTACATTATATATCAAATATATTTCAATAAAAATATACATTATTTATTTTTAAAATTCTCTAATCAAAAGATACAGAGTGACTGAATAGATGAAAAAGAATATTCAATAATATGCTACCTTCAAGAGTTTCATTTTAGCTTTATGAACACACATAGCTTGAAACTGAAGGGATTAGTGAAGATACCCCATGCAAATGACAATCAAAAGAGAGCAACTATACTTACATCAGAACAAGTAGACTTTATGTAAAAATTAGCGAAAAGAGACAAAGGAGATAATAGTGATAGAAGAGTCAATTCATCAAGAGGATATAATAATTCTAAATATATATGTTCCCAACAGTGGGGCACCTAAATATGTGAAGTAATTATTAACTGAAATGTATGGAACAATAAAATAAAGAGAGCAATACAATAATCACATGGGGGCTTCAATACTCCGATTTCAAGAATGGATAGATCATCCAGACAGAAAATCAATAAGAAAACAGTAGACTTGAAAACCACTGTAGACCAAATGGAACTAAGAGGCATATACCAAACATTACATCCAACTGCAACAGAACACCTATTCTTCTCAAGCATACATGGAACATTCTCCAAGATATATCATATGTTGGAACACATAGCAGGTCTTAGCAAATTTAAGAAGATTGAAATTGTATTGGCATCTTTTCTGATCATAATAATATGAAATTAGAAATTGATAATAATAGGAAAATTGAAAAATTCACAAATATGTGAAAGATAAACCACAAACTCCTGTACAATCAATGGATCAAAAAAGAAATTTTAAAAATACCTGAAAATGGGAACACAACATACAAAAATTTATGGAATGCAGCAAAAGGAAAGTTTATACTGATTAATGCCTACCTTAAGAAAAAAGGAATATCTCAAATAAACTAACTTTATACCTCAAGGATCTAGAATATGAAGAACAAATTAAGCTCAAAGTTAGAAGAAGGAAGGAAACAATAAATATTAAAGTGCAAATAAATGAAATAGAGACTAGAAACTCAACCAAAAAGTCAATGAATCTAATAGTTTTTTAAAATTAAATTAACAAACTTTAGGGAGGCTATCCAAGAAAAAAAGGGAGAGGACTCAAGTAAACAAAATTATAAATGAAAGTAGATTCATAACAACTGATACTGCAGAAATACAAAGGATTATGGGAGACTACTCTGAACAATTATATGCCCAGAAATTGGACAAACTAGAATAAATGAATAAATTCCTAGAAACGTCCAAACTACCAAAATTGAATCATGAAGAAATAGAATATTTTTGGGGCCAGCCCTGTGGTGTAGTGGTTAAGTTTGGTGTGCTCTGCTTCAGCAGCCTGGATTCATGGGTTCAGATCCCAGGCCCAGACCTACACTACTCAGCCATGCTGGGGTAGGGACCCACATACAAAATAGAGGAAGATTGGCACAAATGTTAGCTCAGAGCTAATCTTCCTCAAGCAAAAAAAGAGGAATATTAGCAACAGATGTTAGCCCAGGGTGAGTCTTCCTCAGCAAAAAGAAAGAAAAAGAATACTTGCAAATTATATACCTTATAAGGGGTTAATATCCAAAATATATAAGCAACACATACATTCAATAGAGAAAAAGTAACCTAATTAAAAAATGAGCAAAGGAGCTAAACAAATCTTTCTCCAAAAAGACATGCAAATTGCCAAAAGACATATAAAAGGTGCTCAATATTGCTAATCATCAGAGAAATGCAAATCTAAACCACAATGAGCTATTACTCACATTACTTAGGATGGCTTTTATCAAAAAGAGAAAAGAATACAAGTGTTGGTGAGGATGTGGTGAAAAGAGAACCCTTGTACACTATTGGTGGAAATACAAGTTCAGCCATTATGGAAAACAGTATAGAGATTCCTCTAAAAATTAATAATAGAGTTATCATATAATCCAGTATACCACATCTAGGTATTTATCCAAGGTAATTGAAATCAGGATCTCAAAGAGATATATGCACTCTTATTTTCATTGCAACATTTTTCACAATAGCCAAGACAAGGAAGCAACTTATGTGTCCATGACAGATGAATGGGAAAAGAAAATGTAGTATATATAGAACGGGATATTATTCAGTCTCTAAAAAGAAGGAATTCCTGCCATTTGCAATTACATGAATGAAAATGGAGGACATTATGCTAAATGCAATGTCACAAACAGAAATATAAAATATAGAAACAATAAAAAGCTTTATCAACAAGAGGCTCGGAGATAAATATATAGAAAATGCTTTTAAATTTATGAGTGTACAATGCCCAAAGAATAAATACTACATAATACAAGTCTTACGAGGAATCTAAAATAGTCAAACTTATAAAAGCAGAGAATAGAATGATGGTTGCTAGGGTCTGTGGTGAGGGGAAAATGGACAGGTACAAAGGGTACAAAGTTCAGTTATGCAAGCTGAATAAGTCCCAGAGATCTACTGAACAGCATAATGCTTATAATTAACATAACTGCATTGTATACTTAACTTTTGCTGAGAGTATATCTTATATTAAGCATTCTTATCACACAGAAACACAAAATAATAATAAACAAAGAGGGTGAGAGGAAGCTTTAGAGGCAATGGATATATTTATGGCATTGATTGCAGTGATGGTTTCACAAATGTATACTTATCTCCAAATTCATCAACTTGCATGCATTAAATATATACAGCTTTTTAAATGTCATATATTCTTCAATAAAGTATTTTTTAAAATACTGAACCAAATCCAAAGAACACGAAAACACCAATAAGTAAAGATACATGCACCCATGTGTTCATTGCAGCATTGTTCACAATAGCCAAGACTTGGAAGCAACCTAAGTGCCCATCAAGTGATGAATAGATAAAGAAGATGTGGTATATATACACAATGGAATACTACCCAACCATAAGAAATGATGAAATCCAGCCATTTGTGACAACGTGGATAGACATTGATGGTATTATGCTAAGCAAAATAAGTCAGAGGCAGAAGGTCAAAAACTGTATGATGTCACTCACAAGTAGAAGATAAAAATAACAACAAACATAGAGACAGAGATTGGATTGGTGGTAACCAGAGAGGAAGGAGGGAGGGGGAGGGAAAAAGGGATGATTAGGCACATGTGTGTGGTGATGGATTGTAATTAGTATTTGGGTGGTGAACATGATGTTATCTATGAAGAAATAGAAGTATAATTATGTACACATGAAATTTATACATTGTTATAAACCAATGTTACTGCAATAAAAAATACATTAAATACTGAAAAAAAGGAAGAAGTCAGACCAAGAAAAAAAATACTGAACCAAAGTTTGTTTTGTAAATACAAAATTTAATATTTTACTAAACCTCAAAAAAAGTGAAGAGATACAGAGAAAAAATCAAAACATTAAAATATCTAATAGGAGTTCTAACCAGAAAGGAAAAAAGATTAAAAATGGAAAAAAAACAGATTTGCTATTTCACAATCATAATGTGATACCTTATAACACTTTTATCAGCACCAACAGATCAAACAGACAAAAAGAAATAAAAATATATGTGTGAGTCCTGTAATAATGAGGTAAGGAAACTCTAAATGAAATGTAATTATTGTATTAAATAGAATAAGTGATATTATTACATGCATGGAAAAATAGCAAATTTAAATATATTAAGCAAAAACTGATTATCACACAGGGGGAATTTTTAAAACCTTCAATCATAAAAAAATTTAAATTTACCACTGACAGACTAATGAAATATGCACACAAAAATAAGGCTATAAAATTTTTGAATAACAAAATTAAGAAGCTTAATCTAATAGAAATAACAGAAAATGCTCTTCTGTTTTTTTACACTCCAAAAAAGAGAATGTGCAATTTTCCCAAACATGTGGAATATTCATGAATATGGTCCATCCATTAAGCCACAAATTATATATCAAAAAATTCCCCAAGTACATCTCATAGATGTCATATTCACTGTCTACAATAAATTGAAATCATAAATTAAAAACTAAGAGATAGCAAATATACAAATATCTAAACAAAATTTTATAATTATATTCACACATGCCTTTGAGAGAAGAAGAAAATCAAAATAGAAACTAGACACTCTTCAGAAATAAAAAATGAAAACAACATACCTCTAGATGAGCAACATACAGTGAAATAATTTAATTAGAAACAAATTTTTGGAAAAAAGGTTGAAAATTCATTAATTGAGCAGGTAACTCAAGAAGTTCATTAAAAAATGTGTTACATCCTTAACCCTAAGAAAGCAAAAAAAAAAAAAAAGGAAGCAGTAATGATAAAATAAATTAATGAAATTGAAAATTATGAAAACAGTAGATATTCAATAAGACCAAAAGCTAGTTCTCTCTAAAAAAATCAATAAAATAGTCAAACCTGCTCAAGAAATAATATGAACACTATAAAAAGCATAATGGAAAACGGGGGGGGTGGGCAGATAAACATATAGAAAACGTTTCAAGGGAGATGGTGTCAAGATGGTGGCACAGGCAGTTTCTAAACTCACCTCCTCCCACAGACATAAAAATTTACAACTACTCTTGGAACAATTACCCTTGAGAGAGAACTGAATAGTGGCTAAAAAGAACCCCACAAGAGACACTGCTGATCGAGGTGGAAGAGGCAGAAATCCCATTCTGGAGAGAAAACACCACCTCCATGAGCCACAGTGCTTCATGGCTGGCTGGGAGAGATCCTAGGGTACAAAGCCTTCCCTGGAAGAGTGGGGGATCCGAGTGGGGGAGCATTGCCACTATAACCAGCTTTTGGATTCAGCACAACCGAGATGAGTATCATAATATCTGGCTTTGCTGGCTACTAAAAACAACAGGGAATACCAACAGAAAAGCTATCAGAAATAAGGAGAAAAAAAGCCTGCTCTTAAAGGGCTCATGCACAAATTCACCCATTTGGGAAAGCAACCTGAAGTCACCAGAAAGAAAAGTGCACAGACTCACCTGATAGGCTCTGGGTACATCTCCGTGAGAGATGAGACCTCTCCAGGGACTGAGACATTGGCAGCAGCTATTACTGTGACCTAGTACAGGTGTACTGACAGAGATGCTGGCATATGCGATTGGATTTCTTCCCCTGGCCAGTTAGCCCAGGGTCTATCCTACCCAGTAGAGCACTGATTTGATCCAGCTCAACCAGGGCAGGCAGCACACCCCAGGGAGTGGCCCCACACAACAGCAAGCCTTCAGGCAACTTGTGGGCCTGCATAGGTGGTGTGCCAGGAACCTTCACAGCAAGGTGAGTGGGTCCACCTCTGCAGGGCAGGGCATGCACAAGGAGTGGGTGGAGTGTGTAGGGCTTCGAGGGAGTGTGTGGGGCCACTGCAGTGGGGTTACAAGGTCTGCATCAGTGGATTGCAACACATGCACGGGGCAGGACTGTGTTGATGGTGTGTGTGGCCATGGGGCAGTGGGGCTGGTCAGCTTCAGCAGACTTGTGCTTTACAAGCAGCCACACATGGGGTTGGCCTCACCTTTCAAACCCTGAAACAATTGGGTGCTCCCATGCCTGGGGGTGGCTCCACTCAACTGCAATCCTGACCGAGCTGACAAAAGCCTTGCAGGCCACAGGCCTACAGAAATTGTAAGCCCCTGAGTCTAGCAACCAGCCAGGCCTACTCACTTAACAGAAAAACTGCAACAGGAATGTGCTATTAGACCTTGCAGCAAACTGTGTTGGTGATTCCAAAGCCTGATAGAGTGACTGAAGTGTTCATAGCAACCACACACAGCTGAGCATTACAAGAAGCTAGCCAGGGGGACAGCCTAGACTCCTTGGACACCTGCAGCAAGAGAAACCCTGCCACAACAGATGGACATACGCAGCCCACACAGGTGTCACTCCTGGAACATTTGGAACTGGAGATGAGAGGGAAGCATACTGCTGGGCCTCATAGGCATCTCTTACATAAGGCCACCTCTCCAAGATTGGGAGACAAAGCTGACCTACCTAATACATAGATAAAAGCACAGAAAAAGAGGCAAAGTGAGTCAAAGTAATACAGTGCAAGTAAGTGAACAGGACAAACCCCCTTGAAAAGAAATGAAACACAAATAATCTACCTGACAAGGAGTTCAAGAAAAATGTCATAAGGATTCTCACTGATCTTGGGAGCAGAATGGATGAACTCAGTGAAAACTTCAACAAAGAATTGGAAAATATAAAAAAGAACCAATCAGAAATGAAGAATACAATACTGGAAATGAAAAATTCACTAGAGGGACTCAATAGCAGAGTAGATGATACAGAAGAATGGAAGAGTGAGCTGGAAGAAAGACTAGAGGAAATCAGCCAAGCTGAACAAATAAAAGAAAAAAGAATTAAAAAGAACAAGGACAGTCTAAGGGACCTCTGGGACAGTATCAAGTGCACTAACATTTGTACTATAGGTGTCCCAGGAGGAGAAGAGACAGACAACAGGGAAGAGAATCTGTTTGATGAAATAATAGCTGAAAACTTTCCTAACCTAAGGAAGGAAACACACATCCAGGTACAGGGAGCACAGAGAGCACCAAACAAGATAAAACCAAAGAGGCTCACACCAAGACACATTACAAGTAAAATGTCAAGAATTAAAGATAAAGACAGAATCCTAAAAGCCACAAGAGAAAGGAAAGAAGTTACATACAAAGGGAACCCCATAAGGCTATCAGCTGACTTCTCAGCAGAAACCTTAAAGGCTAGAAGTGAGTGGCACAATATATTTAAAGTGCTGAAAGGATAAAACCTACATCCAAGAATACTCTACCCAGCAAAGTTATCATTCAGAATGGAAGGAGAGAGAGTGTCCCAGACAAGTAAAAACTAAAGGAGTTTATCACCAAGAAACCAGTCTTACAAGAAATGCTAAAGGGACTTAATTGGGAAAGAGAAGACTATAAACAAGAATAAGAAAATTATGAAAAAAGCAAAAACATCACTGGTAGAGGCATATATACAGTAAAGGTAGCAGATCAACTACCTATGAAGATAACACGAAGGTCAAAAGACAAAAGCACTAAAATTATTTATTTCCATTATAAGAGGGTAACAGATACACACACACAAAAAGAGGCTAGATATGACATTAAAAACATAAAATGTGGGAGGAGGGGAGTAAAAGATTAGCGATTTTAGCAAGAGTTCACTAACGAGATCATCAACTTAACATAGATTGCTATATACATAGGTTATTATATATGAGCCTCATGGTAATAAACAAGAAACCTATAATAAATACACAAAAAAATAATACAACTTAATACAAACAATACAAAAGAAATACACCAAACCACAACGGAAGACAAGAGAAGAAAGGAACAGAAAACTACTAAAACACCCAGAAAAAAAGTTTAAAAATGGAAATAAGTACATATTTATCAATAGCTACTTTAAATGTCAATGGAATAAAGGCTACATTCAAAAAGCATAGGGTGAGGACTGGCCCAGTGGCATAGCTGTTAAGTTCCCACATTCTGATTTGGCGAGCTGGGGTTCACCAGTTCAGATCCTGGGCATGGATGTACTCACCACTCATCAAGCCATGCTGGAGTCGCGTACCACATAGAAGGACTAGAAAGACCTACAACTAGGATGTACACCTATGTACTGTGACTTTGGAGATAAAAAAGAAAAAAAGCACAGGGTGGCTTTTTGGATAAAAAGCAAGACCTATATATATGCTGAATACAAGAGACACACTTCAGATCTAAAGAGACTCACAAACTGAAAGTGAAGGGCTGGAAAAAGAAAACTCCATTCAAATGGCAATGAAAAGAAAGCTGGGGTAGCAACACTAATATAACAAAAAATAGATTTTAAAACAGAAACTGTGACAAGAGACAAAGAAGGACACTACATAATAACAAAGGGACCAATCCAACAAGAGGATATAACACTTATAAATATCTATGAACTGAACATACATTTAGGAGCACCTAAACATACAAAGCAATTGCTAACAGACATAAAGGGAGTAATAGGAAGCAACACAACAATAGTAGGGGAATTTAAGACACCATTTACAAAAATGGATAGACCATCCAAACAGAAAATCAATAAGGAAACATTGGCCTTAAACAACACATTAGACCAGTTGGACTTTGTACATATATACAGAACATTGCATCCAAAAAGGGAAAATACATTCTTTTCAAATGCACATGGAACATCCTCCAGGATAGATAACATATTAGGCCACAAAAAGTCTCAATAAATTTAACATTGAAATAATGCAAAACATCTTTTCTGACTACAATGTTATGAAACTAGAAATCTACTAAGGAGGAAATTGGAAAAGCCACACATATGTGGAGATTAAACAAAATGCTCTTGAAAAACAAATGGGTCAATGAAGAAATCAAAGGAGAAATAAGAAAATACCTGGAGACAAATGAAAATGAAAATACAACATGCCAGAATTTATGTGATACAACAAAAGCGGTTCTAAGAGGGAAGTTGATAGCAATACAGGCCTACCTCAACAAACAAGAAAAATCTCAAACAAACAGTCTAACAGTGCACCCAAAGGAACTGGAAAAAGAAGAATTTTAAAAAGCCTCAAATCAGTAGAAGGAGGGAAATAACAAAAATCAGAGCAGAAAAAAAGAAATAGATACTAAAAATACAATAGAACAAATCAATGAACTAAGAGGTGGTTCTTTGAAAAGATAAACAAAATTGAGAAACCTTTAGCTAGACTCACCAAGAAAAAAGAGATAAGGCTCAAATTAATAAAATCACAAATAAAAGAGAAGAAATTACAAAGGACACCTCAGAAATACAAAAGATTATAAGAGAATACTACAAAAAACTTTATGCCTACAATTGGTTAATCTAGAAGAAACGGATAAATTCTTAGAATCATACAACCTTCCAAAACTGAATCAAGAAGAAATAGAGAATTTGAGTAGACAAATCACCTGTAAGGAGATCAAAACAGTAATCAAAAACCTCCCCAAAAATAAAAGTTCAGGATCAGATGGCTTCCCTGGTGAATTCTACCAAACATTCAAAGAAGACATAATACCTATGTTTCTCAAACTCTTCCAAATAGTTGAAGAGGAAGGGAGGCTTCCTAATTCATTCTATGAAGCCAACATTACCCTGATACCTAAACCAGAGAAGGACAACACATAAAAAGAAAATTACAGGCCAATGTCACTGATGAGCATCTATGCAAAAATCCTCAACAAAATACTAGCAAATTGAATACAATACATTAAAAAGATCATATACCATGATCAAGTGGGATTTATCCTGGGGATGCAGGGGTGCTTCAGTATCCACAAATCAATCTACGTGATCCACCACATTAACAAAATGAAGAATAAAATTCACGTGATCATCTCAATAGATGCAGAGAAAGCATTTGTCAAGATACAACTTCCATCTGTGATAAAAAATCTGAATAAAATTGGTATAGAAGGAAAGTGCTTCAACATAATAAAGGCCATATATGACAAACTCATAGCTAATATCATTCTCAATGGAGAAAAAGTGAAAGCTATCCTTCTAAGAACAGGAATGAGACAAAGATGCCCATTTTTACCACTCTTATTTAACATAGTATTGGAAGTCCTAAGAGCAATCAGGCAAGAGAAAGAAATGAGGGATCTAAATTGGAAAGGAAGAAGTGAAACTGTCACTATTTGCAGATGACATGATTTACACATAGAAAATCATAAGAATCCTCCAAAACTTTTAAAAATAATAAACAATATGATGAAGTTGCAGGATACAGAGTCAACATACAAAAATCAGTTGCATTTCTATACCCAAACAATGAAGAAGCCGAAAGAGAAATTAAGAACACAATCTCATTTACAATTGCAGCAAAAAGAATAAAATACCTAGGAATAAACTTAACCAAAGAGGTGAAAGATCTGTACACTGAAAACTATAAAACATTGTTGAAAGGAATTGAAGAAGACACAAAGAAATGGAAAATATTCTGTGCTCTTGGATTGGAAGAATTAAGATAGTTAAAATGTCCATACTTCCTAAAGCAATCTACAGATTCAGTGCAATCCCTATCAAAGTTCCAGTGACATTTTTCATAGGAATAGGAGAAAGAATCCTAAAATTTATATGGAACAACAAAAGACCCAAATAACCAAAGGAATCCTGAGAAAAAAGAACAAAGCTGGAGGTATCACACTCCCTGATTTCAAAATCTACTACAAAGCGGTAGTAACCAAAATAGCATGGTATTGGCACAGAAACAGACACAAGATCAAGGGAAGAGAATTGAAAGCCCAGAAATAAACCCATACATCTATGGACAGCTAATTTTCAACAAGAGAGCCAAGAACATACAATGGACAATGGAAAGTGTCTTCAACAAATGGTTTTGGGAAAACTGGACAACCACCTGCAAAAGAATGAAATTAGACCATTATCTTACACCATACACAAAAATTAACTCAAAATGGATTAAAGACTTGAATGTGAGACCTGAAACCATGCAACTCCTAGAAGAAAACATAGGCGGTACACTCTTCGACATCGATCTTAGCAACATTGTTTCAAGTACTATGTCTGACCAGCCAGTGAAACAATAAAAAAAGACACAAATTGGACTATATCAAACTAAAAAGTTTCTGCACAGCAAAGGAAACCATCAATAAAACAAAAACACAACCTAACAATTGGGATAAGACACTTGCAAACCATATATCTGATAAGAGGGTAATATCCAAAATATATGAAGAACTCATCCATCTCAACAACCAAAAAACTAACAACCCAATCAAAAATGGGCAAAAGATCTGAACAGACATTTCTCCAAAGAAGATATACAGATGGTCAACAGGCACATGAAAACAAGTTCAACATCACTAATATCAGGGAAATCCAAATCAAAACTACAATAAGATATCACCTCACTCCCATCAGAATAGCTATAAGTAACAAGACGAAATAAGTGTTGGAGAGGATGTGGAGAGAAGGGAACTTTCACACAGTACTGATGGGAGTGCAGACTGGTGCAGCCACTATGGAAAACAGTATGGAGATTCCTCAAAAATTTAAGAACAGAACTACCATACGATCCAGCTATTGGACTGCTGGGTATTTATCCAAAGAATGTGAAAACACAAATGCATGAGGACACATGCATCCCTATGTTCCTTGCAGTATTATTCACAATAGCCAAGACCTGGAAACAACCTAGGTGCCAATCAAGGGAGAAATGGGTAAAGAAGATGTGGTATATGTACACAATGTAGTACTATTCAGACATAAAAAACAATGAAATCTTGCCATTTTTGACAACATGGATGGACCTTGTGGGTATTATGCTAAGGAAAATAATTCAGAGGGGAATGTCAAATAAGATATGATCTCACTCATAAATAGAAGATAAAAACAGTGACAATCATTTAGAGACAGAGATTGGATTGGTGGTTACCAGAGGGGAAGGGCAGATGGAGGAGAGCAAAAAGGGTGATTCGGCACATGTGTATGGTGATGGATTGTAATTAGTCTTTGGGTGGTGAATGTGATGTAGTCTACACAGAAATTGAAATATAATGTTGTATACCTAAAATTTATATAATGTAAACCAATGTTACTGTAATAGAAAAACAAAATACTTTTAAATTAATATGAGAATTAATTGCCCATCTTTATATTAATACATTTGAAAATCCAAACAATATTTGTGTTTGGTAAGGATGTGGAGAATACAGAACACTTACACTCTGTTGGTGGACTGTAAATGGGTATGCCACTATTAAAAACACTATAGAGGTATTCCTGTAAAAATTAAAAATAGAACCTCCATATAATAATGCAATTTCACTTCTGAGGATATATCCCAAGGTAACAACAACACTATGTGGAAGAGATATCAGTGACCCCATGTTCATAGTAACATTATCTATAATTGCCAAGACACAGAAACAACCTAAGATATGGAAACAACATCTGGGCAAGTGGATAAAAAGTTGTGGAGTATATATACAATAGAATATTATTCAGCCATAAAAAAGAAGGAAATCCTACCCTTTGCAACAACATGCAAAAACTTGAGGGCAATATGCTAAGTGGATAAGTTAGACAGAGAAAGACAAATACTGTATGATCTCACTGATATATGGAATCTAAAGCAAACCTGAACTCATAGAAAAAGAGATCATATTTGTACTTAGAAGAGGTGAGGGGGGATTGGATGAAGGTAATCAAAAGGTAAAAATATCTGGTTGTATAATAAATAAGTAATGGGGTTGTACCATACAACATGATGAGTAGAGTTAAAACTGCTGTATGGTATTTTTGAAAGTTGTTAAGAAAGCAGATCCTAAGAGTTCTCCTCACAGGGAAAAAGCGATTTTTGTACCTGTACGAGATGATGGATGTTAACTAAACTTATTGTGGTAATCATTTCACAACATATGTAAATAAAGTCATTATTCTGTACACCTTAAACATATACAGTGCTGTATGTCAATTATATCTCAATGAAGCTGGAAAAAATTGAAAATATTTTTGAAACTATATAGTATCAAAAGTTACTCAAGCAGTAGTAAATCTGAAGAAATGAAAATTAAGCCAAAATCTACCTCTTAAAAAAGGGATGGGTACTTCCCCTTCCTGATTCCACATGCAACGAGCTTGGAAGGCACCACTGCATCCTAACAATAAGTAAAAAGTTGAAAAGGCTGAAAAATCAACAACTCTTTTTGGATCCATAAGAGAGGGAAGGACACAGGACAAACCAGTGCCTCCAATGAATACAGGGAGTCACTTCTTCCTGAAGCAGAGACAAGAGTAAAAACCTCCCCAGGAACAAGTTCTGGGGTAGGAAAACTTGAACTGTAATTGATGAATTCTTGGATGCTCTGTGTGGACAACTATGAGAGTTAAAACCTCCAGGGGCACCCAGTCATAGGAGGGTCCCCACACAATTGTGAGATTTACCTCCAGGAACTTGACAAAGTCCTCACAGTAAATATCAGAAAAAAAATCTCCTCATGCATCCAGCAGGGGGAAAGGAACAAAATTAAAATATACCAGAGTACTCTGTTCTTCTCAACAAGGCCGGACCTCAGGAGAAATTAGTTAACCACAGCCAAACCTGCTGGGACATTATCAGAGCCTAACTGACCTGGGGGAAAGGAAATACCCAACTTCAGCCCACTCTAACCTTCTACCTGGGAGAAGAGATATACCCAACTCCAGTTCATTCTAATCATCCTGTCCTACCTAAGGAGGAATATAAAATTTGACAAACACTTAAGTTTACACTCCAGACGCATAGGCTCACTAAAAGACTGAGGCCTAATCATAGGACTAGAGAATGCCCCCCCTTCCCCAATACCTCACCACCACATTACTAAAAGCCTATTTACACCAGCTCCTTTCATCAGGTACATCATATCCCTCTATCAATAAAAAATGTCAAGGCATACTAAAAGACAAAAACCAGAGTTTGAAGAGACACAGCAAGCATCAGAACAAGGCATGACAAAGATGTTAGAATTATCAGACAGGAGTACTTCCCTATGGCCAGTGCACAGGGAGCAGGCAAAAGCTCCCACCTCCCAGTTTCTCCCTGGAAAGGCTTTAGCTGCACCCTTTCCCACCTGCTGCCTAAAGGTTGAGCTTCTAATTAGCCTGTACCTGGTAATTAATGGGGAATATAAATTAGTAGTCCCCTTTGAGCCTGAGCAGGCATGTGGGAACTTCCTGTGCCTTCTCCCTACAGTTTGCCTCAGTGATAAAAGCAATTCTCCAGCTTCTTCCTGAAAGAGTTCATCACTACATCTAGCACTCTGGCTTCTATTGATGCCACCCAAGAGACTGGCTTCTAAATCACCTAGCTCTGGTTGCTGATGGGGCCTGGCATTTGTGAATACAGTGGAACTACAGAGCATAAGGAGGAAGATCTAGATGGACAGACATGCACTCCCAGTGGCTCTTCCCTCTTGCTCAGAACAGAGCAATTAGGAAAAACATCTAGTTCCTGGTTTCTTCCTTATAGTGGCTAGACTGCACGTCAAACATCTTTATTTTCCCAGCTGCTGCCAAAACACCAGGCTTCCAATTAGCCTGCATTGGGGAACCAAAGGGGCAGGTAATTAGCAGTCCTTTAGGAATGTGAACAGACATGTGTGATTTCCCATGCCTTTGGGACACTGACAGATCTTGCCACACCCTAAACTCCAGGGAACTACTAAGAACTATGATTGCAGTTTGGACACACACGAAGTTTGGAGAGGCACCAAGAAGCTCAGGACTGGCTAATGGGCAAGGGTCAACCCCTATACAAAGCCAGTCTGTCAAGATTGGAAGAGTGGGTACTTTATCAAATACACAGAAACCAACACAGAGAGTCAAGGAAAATGAAGAAACAAGGGAATATATACCAATCAAAAGAATAAGATAGATCTCCAGAAGTGGATTCTACTGAAAAGGAACTAAGTTATTTACACATCAGAGAATTTAAATAATGATTATAAAGATACTCATTAAATTCAGGAAAGCAATGCATGAACAAAGTGAGAATTTCAAGAAAATATAATAGAGCACCAAATGGAAATCATTGACCTGAAGAATACAATAAACAAACTAACATATTCAAAGAGAATTTTAACAGCCAAGTAGATCAAGCAGAAGAAATGATCAGCAAACTCGAAGAATGGATAGTGGACATTACCCAATCAAAGGAGGGAAATAAATAAATAAAAATAAGTGATTATTTAATGGACTTATGGGAGATCATCAAGCATACCGATACATGCACTATGTGAGTCCTAGAAAGAGAAAGTGGCAGAAATCTTATTTTTAAAAATGGCCAAAAAAATCCCAAACTTGGGAAAAGAAACAGAAATCCAAAGACTGGAAGCCCAAAATTTCCAAAAGTTGAATGCCAAAAGACCCACACAGACGCATTATAATTAAACCATCAAAAGCTAAAGACTCCTGAAAGCAGCAAGTGAAAAGAAATTTATTACACACCAGAGAATCCCCATCAGGCTATGAACAGATTTTTCAGCAGAAACATTGCAGGCCAGAAAGGAGTGGGAATATATATTCAAAGTGAAAGAAAAAAAACTGCTAAGCAAGAATATTTTACCCTGCAATGTTGTCTATCAAAATTGAAAGACAGGTAAAGATTTTCCTAGGAAAACAAAAGCTGGAGGAATTCATCACCACTAGACTGGCCTTAGAAGAAATGCTAAAGGAAATTCATCAAACTCAAATGAAAGTATCCTAATTAGCAAAATGGAAACATATAAAACTATAATACTCACTGGTAAAGGTAAATATGTAGTCAAATTAAGAATATTGTTATTGTAATGATGATATGTAAATCAATTATTACTCCAGTATAAAGTTTAAAGCACAAAACCGTGAAAAGTAACCAAATCCACAATAATTTGAAACCTTGTTAAAATGGCATCAGCATCATAATGGCATAAATCATTTCTCTTTTGTCTTCCCTTTTTAAAAACAACTAATTAGACATACAAAACCAAACAAAAGTGCCTCTGCACTTTACACCAAGGGGCCAGGGAGAATTCTAGCCTACCTGTGCAACTGAAAATACAAATAAAATGCTTGTAAAGCCTTTGGATCCAAGGAAGTCAGCAAACATGATCCACTCCCACTCACTATGGTCAGGGGGAAAAGAAACCTGGAGAGTAAAAATCTAGCCAGTTACTGATGGGTGAGAAATAACTTATAGAAGTCCAGCCTGCCTGAGGGGATATTCCAGCACACTACTGGAGTGAGATGGAAATGAATTTGGAAGCAGAGGTGAGGGAAGAACTGGTCCGAGCCACCCCTCTCCCCAGTGTGACATTATAAGGTGCTAATCTGTTTGGCAGTGATAGCAGCATCTTCCACAAAGGAAGTTGAAATTGAGAGTGGTGAGTGACTTCCCCGCTATACAAGTTGTGTGGATTGTGGCTGAAGAAACCATTTACTCTCCAGCAGCACCCTGGTTTCTGAAAAGGGACCTCCAGGAATGGGAGGAAGGAGAAGAAAAGGAAGAAAGCAGATAAAAATATCAAAGGCCATTCCTACTGTCTGCTTCAGGATTTCAGCAGGAAGTCTGCCCACAAGCATCTGGGAGTACTCCACTCAAAGGTCTCCTCACTAGGCCCACAGGAACCCTCAAAGCCCCAAAGCTAAACCCACACTTCCCCCCCAATCTGCTGCCAGATTCTATGAGCTCTCCTCAGTGCATTTGCAAGACCAGTGCTCTAACCCTTGAGCTATGGAGATCTTGCCCTTCCCCAGTGCATTTAAGTGAGTGAGATTTGGCAGACATGGATGGAGCTCAGAAACTCAGCCAAAGTCAGTGGGCCAGAGAGAAACCACAAACTTGAGCTATAATGCCAAATTCTGGAAATCAAAATAAAAGTTTCTAATAGCCAGCCTGGCGAATTGTGAGAATCAAAGAAGACATAAAAGCTTAGTTAAGAAGGTATCTGTTGGGGCCGCCCGGTGGCGCAGCGGTTTAGTCCGCATTTGGCAGCCCGGAGTTCGCGGGTTCAGATACCAGGCGCCCGCCGACGAACTGCCTGTCAGCCATGCCGTGGCGGCGTCCCATATAAAGTGGAGGAAGATGAGCACGGATGTTAGCCCAGGGCCAGTCTTCCTCAGCAAAAAGGGGAGGATTGGCGATGGAGGTTAGCTCAGGGCTGGTCTTCCCCACAAAAAAAAAGAAGGTATCTGCTGCTTCAAATGCAAAAGCAGAAACACATACCCACAAACAATATGAAAAATCAAGAAATATGATATCAGAAAAAGAAAATGATAATTCTGTAGCAACCAATCTCAAAGGCAGGGGGCAGTGCCATCTAACTGATAAAGAATTCAAAATAGCAGTTATGAAAAAATTCAATGAGATACAAGGAAACTAAGAAAGACAATTCAATAAAATTCGGACTAAAATTAATGAACAAAAGGAAATCTTTACCAAAGAGATTGAAATTCTAAAAAAAAAAACAAACAAAAATATTGGAGCTGAAGAATTCAATGAATGAGATGAAGAATGCAATACAAAGCATCTGTAGCAGGGAAGAGCAGGTGGAAGAAAGAATAAGTGACTTGGAGGATAGGAATATAGAGATAATACAGTTACCAGAGGAGAGGAAACTAACATTTAAAGAGTGAAGAAAGCCTACGAGAGCTATCAGGCATGATCAGAAAGGTAAATATTTGAATAAATGAGATTCCAGAGGAGAAGAGAAGGAAAAGGGGACAGAGAGTTCAAAGAAATAATAGCTGAGAACTTCCCAAACCTGAGGAAGGACTTGGACATACAAGTCCAAGAAGCTAATCAAACACCCTATTATCTAAATGCAAAAATATCTTTTCCAAGACACATTATAATGAAACCGTCACAAATCAAGATAAAAAAGAATCTTACAGGCATTCAGGAAGAAAAAGAAAGTAATCAACAACAAAATCCCCTTTAGGCTAACAGTAGATTTCTCAGCAGGAGCTCAATGGGCCAAGAGAAAGTGGAATGACACATTCAAAGTGTTGAAAGATAAAAATTGCCAACCAAAAAGACTTTATCCAGTAAAGTTATCCTTCCAATATGAAGGAAAAATAAAGACTTTCCCAGACAAACAAAGCTTAGGTGGTTCACCACCACTAGGCCTGCCTTGCAAGAAATGCTAAGAGCAGTTTTCAGGTTGAAATAAAAAGATGCTAATCAGTGCTATGAAAACATACAAAAGTACACAACAGACTGGTATAGGTGAAAAATAGACACTCAAAATTAGAAAACTGTAACTCTATATTAGGATAGTGTGTTAACCACTAAAGTATAGTATAAAAGTTAAAGGAAAAGAGTATTAAAAATAACGATAGCTACTATAATGTGTGAATGAATACACAGCATAAAAAGAGGTAAGTTGTAACACCAGAAATATAAAATGGGAGAAGTAAAAGTGTGGAGCCTTCACAGGTGAATGAGGATAAATTGCTATCAATATAAAATGGAATGTTTTATCTATAAGATGTTTAATGTAAGCCTCATGGGAACCACAAAGCAAAAATCTAGAGTAGATTCACAGAATACAACAAAAGGGGGAACAGAGCATACCAACATGGGAAACCATCAATTTATAAACATAGGCAGAAACAGAGGAAAAAAGAAACAAATAGAAATAAAAAACAACCAGAAAGCAATCAATAGATGGCAGTAGTAGGTCCTTACATATCAATAATCATCTTAAATGTAAATGAATTGAATTCACTAATCAAAAGGCACAGAGTGGCTGGATGGATAAAAAAAGACACAACTATATGCTGCCTCCGAGAGACTCATTTCAGAATTAAAAACACACACAGGCTCAAAGTGAAGGGATGAAAAAAGATATTCCATGCAAGTGGAAATCAAAAGAAAGTGGGTTAGTCATACTTATATCAGAAAAAAGTGAGTCTAAGCAAAATATGGTAACAAAAGACAATGAAGATCATTATATAATGAAAAAAGGGTCAATATATCAAGAAGATATAACAAGTGTAAATATATATGCACTCATATCACAGAAGCTAAGTATATTAAGCAAACACTAACACATCTGAAGAGAGAAGGAAGCAATACAACATTATTAGAAGATTTAAGTATCATACTGTCTGCAATGGCTAGAAAATCAGCAAGAAAATGTTGGAATTAAACCAAACTTTAGACCAAATAGACTTAACAGACGTACATAGAGCATTCTACCCAACAGAAGCAAAATGCATATTTTTCTTAAGTGCACAAAGAACGTCTCCAGATTGGAGCATATGATAGGACACAAAACAAGTCATAGCAAATTTAAGAGGATTGAAATCATACCAACTCTCTTTTCTGACCACAATAGTATGAAACTAGAAATCATCAACAAGAGGAAAGCTTGAAAATCTACGAATATGCGGAAACTAAACAACAAACTCCTAAACAACCAATGGGACAAAGAAGAAATAAAAATGCAAATAAAAAAATACAAAAAAAAAAGAAATGAAAGAATAAACCTAATCCTATGTGATGCTGTAAAAGCAATTATGAGAGGAAAGTTTACAGTTATAAATGCATATATTAAGTAATTAGGAAGATCTCCAATAAAAAACCACACTTTACACCTTAAATAAGAAGACCTTATTTACACCTTCAATAAGAAAAATAAGAACACATTAGACCAAATGTTAGCAAAGGAAAAAAAAAGGAAATTAGATCAGAGTGGAAATAAATGAAATAGAGATCAGAAAAATAATTGAAAAGATCAATGAAAATAAGAGCTGGAGTTTTGAAAAGATAAATAAGTTGACAAATATTTAGCTTGACTAAGAAAAAAGGGAGAAGATTCAAATAAATAAAATTAGAAATGAAAGAGAAGATATTAAAAATGATACTAAAGACATACATAGGATCATGAGACTACTATGAACAATTATATGCCAGCAAATTAGATAACCTACAAGAAATTAATAAATTTCTAGAAACAGACAACCTATCAAGAGTAAATCACAAAGAAATAGAAAATCTGAACAGATCAATAATGAGTAAAGAGATTGAATCAGTAATCAAAATCTTACCAACACAGAAACCCCCAGGACCAGATGGCTTCCCTGGCGAATTCTCTGAAACATTTAAAAAAGAATTAATGTCAATTCTCAAATGCATCAAAAAGGTTGAAGAGGAGAGAATGCTTCTGAACTTATTCTGTGAGCCAGCGTTATCCTGATGCCAAAGCCAGTTAAGGACGCTACAAGAAAAGAAAACTATAGATCAATATCCCTGATGAATATAGAAGCAGCAATTTTCAGCAAAATATTAGCAAACTGAATTTAAGAGCACCTTAAAAGGATTATACACTATAACCAAGTGGGATTTATCCCCGAGATGCAAGAATGCTTTAACATACTCAAATCAATAAATGCAATATATTACCTTAATAGAATAAAAGATGAAAATCACTTGATGTTTGCAATAGATGCAGAAAAAGCATTTGACAAAATATAATAAACTTTCATTATACAAGCCCTCAACAGATTGGGTACAGAAGGAAGATACTCCAATATAATAAAGGCCACATATAACAAACCCATGGCTAATGCTATAGTCAATGGTGAAAAGATTTTCCTCTAAGATCAGGGCCAAGACAAGGATACTCACACTGACCACTCTTATTCAATATAGTACTGGAAGTCCTAGCTAGAGCAGTTAACCCAGACAAGGAATGAAATCATCCAAATTGGAATGGAAGAAATGAAATTGTTGTTATTTGCAGATGACATGATTTTGTATATAGAAAATCCCAAAGACTCAAGGAAAATACTATTGGAGCTAATCAATGAACTCAGTAAAGTTGCAGGATATAAAATCAACATACAGAAATCAGATACATTTCTATGCACTAATGATAAAAAATCTGATAAAGAAATATAGAAAACTATCCCATTCACAATAGCATCAAAATATAAAATACCTAGCAATAAATTTAACCAAGCAAGTGGAAGATCTGTACAAAGAAAACTGTAAGACTTTGTTGGAAGAAATAGAAGACATAAATAAATGGTAAGACATTTCATGTTTATAGATTAGAAGGATTAATATTGTTTAAATGTCCATACTGCCCAGAGCCATCTATAGATTCAGCACAATTCCTATCAAAATTCCAATGGCATATTCACAGAATTAGAAAAAATCCTAAAATTTGTATGGAACCACAACAGAAATGGAATAGCCAAAGCAATCCTGAGAAAGAATAACAAAACTGGATGCATCACTCTCCCTGATTTCAAACTAAACTACAAAACTACAGTAATGTAAAAAGTATAGTACTGGCCTAAAAAAGTACACATGAACCAATAGAACAAAATAGAGATCAGAATTAAACCCCTGCTTATATAGTCAACCAATATTTTTTAGGGAGCCAAGAACACCCAAAGGGGAAAGATAGTTTCTTTGCCAAATCGTTCTGGGAAAACTGGACAAACACATGCAGAACAATAAAATTGAAACCCTATCTTACACCATTCTCAAAAATGAACTTAAAATGGATAAAAGAGGGGCCACCCGGTGGTGCAGCGGTTTAGTTTGCACGTTGGCAGCCCGGGGTTTGTGGGTTCAGATCCCGGGTGCAGGCTGTTGCACTGTTTATCAGCCATGCTGTGGCAGTGTCCCATATAAAGTAGAGGAAGATGGGTATGGATGTTAGTCCAGGGCCAGTCTTCTTCAGCAAAGAAAGAGGAGGATTGATGTTAGTGCAGGGTTGGTCTTCCTCACACAAAAAATTAACAAAATAAAATAAAATGGATAAAAGACTTAAACATAAGACCTAATACCATAAAACCCCTAGAAGAAAACATAGGGAAAAATCTCAACACTGGTCTTGGAAATGATTTTTTAGATATTATATGAAAAGCACAAATAACAAAAGGAAAAATAATCAACAAATAAGACTACATAAAACTTAAAGGCTTCTTCACAGGAAAAGAAACAATCAATAAAATAAAAAGACAACCTACAGAATGGGAGAAAATTTTTGCAAACTATACATTGAATAAGCAATTAATACCCCAAAATATGTAAAGAACCCATAAAACTCAATAAAAAAATAAATAAACCATCTGATTAAGAAATGAACAGAGAAACAAAATGGACATTTTTCCAAAGAAGACATCCTCATGGCCAAGAGGTAAATGAAAATATGTTCAATATCATTAATCATCAAGGAAATGAAAATCAAAACCACAATGAGATATCATCACACACCAGTTAAAATAGCTATTATCAAAAAAGACAAGAAATATCAAGTCTTGGCAAGGATATATAAAAAAAGGGACCCTTGTATACCATTGGTGAGATTGCATATTGGTTAAGCCACTATGGAAAACAATATAGAAGTTCCCTCCCAAATTAAAAATAGACCCACCATAAGATCCAGCATTTCTATTTCTTGATATATACGCAAAGGATATTTAAAAGAATATCAAAGAGGTAGGTGCACTCCCATGTTAACTACAGTAATATTTACAATAGCAAAGATATGGAAACAACCTAAGTGCCTATCAAGAGATGAATGGATAAAGAAGATATGGTAAATGGAATATTTTCTTTAAATATTATAAAATGGAATATTTTCAGCCATGAGAAAGAAGGAAATCCTGCCACTTGTGACAATTTTCATGGACCTTGAGGACATTATGCTAAGTGAGATGTCAGACAAATACAAATGCTATATGATATCACTTACATGTGAAATCCAAAAAAGCCAAATTCATAAAAACAGAGAGTAAAATGATGGTTACTGGGAGCTGGAGGCTGGGGACAGGACATATATCATTTAAGGGTACAAACTTGCAATAAGCAGTAAAAAACTTCTAGAGGTCTAATGCATAGCATAGTGAATATAAACAACAGTATTGTATTATAATCATCAAACTTGCTAAGAGACTGGATCTTACTTATTCCAACCACTAAAAAGAAATATTTATGTGATATGATAGAGATGATAATTATTGCTACAATGCAAGTCATATTACAATATATAAATGTTTCAAATTGGCATGTGGTACACCTTAAATTTTCACAATATTGTATGCCAAATATATTTCAATAAAAACTAACAACTTATTAATTGGTATATACATAAAAGATGTAAATTGTGACATCAAAACAAAAAATGTGTTTGGGGATAAAAGTGTTGACCTTTTATATGTGATCAAAGTTATTATTAGCTTAAAATAGAATAAGTATAAGATGTTTTATGTAAGACTCATGGTAATCACAAAACAAAAATCTATAATATATACATATATATACAAAAGAAAAAGAGAAAGAAATCTAAGTAGATGATAATCAAATCAGATAGGAAGAGAGACAGCGAGGAACAACAGATCTACAAAACATCCAGAAAACAATGAACAAAAAGGAAGTAGTAAGCCTTTACCTACCAATAATCACTTTAAAATAAATGGGCTAAAAGTCCAACCAAAAGTCATAGAGTAGATGGATGGATTAAAAAAAAAAAAGACCTAACTATATGCTGCCAACAAAAGACTCACTTCAGCTTTAAGGACACACATAAACTGAAAGTTAAAGGACAAAAAAGATATTCTGTGAAATTAAATTAGCTATCATTATATGAGACAAAATAGACTTTAAGTCAAAAACTCTAAAAAGAGACAAAGAAGGCTATTGTATAATGATAAAAGGGTCAATTTATAAAGAAGATAAATGACTGTAAATATTTATGCATCCAAGAGTGGAGCATCTATTATATAAAGCAAATATTAACAGAACCGAAGGGAGAAATAGACAGCAATACAATAATAGTAGGAGATATTGATACTACACTTTCAATAGTGGATAGATTATCCAAACAGAAAATCAATAAGAGTGGATTTGAGTAACACTGTAGACCAAGAGGTCATAACAGACATACTGAACATTCCATTCAATAGCAGCAGAAGACATTCTTCTCAAGTGCACACAGAATATTCTCCAGGATATATCATATGTTGGGCCACAAAGAAAGTCTTAACAAATTTAAGAAGATTCAAATTATATCAAGTATCTTTCCTGACCACAATGGTATGAAACTAGAAATCAATAAAAACAGAAAAATTGAAAAATTCATAAACACATAGAAAATAAACCACACATTTCTGAGCAACCAATGGGTCAAAGAAGAAATCAAAAGGGAAATCAAAATGTATGTGAAAATAGAAAGATAACATAACAAAACTTATAGGGTGCAGCAAAAGCAGTTTTAAGAGGAAAGTTTATCATGATTAATGCCTACATTAAGAGGAAAGAAAGATCTCAAATAACCTAATTTTACACTTCAAAGTAGAAAAAGAAGAACAAACTAAGCTCAAAGTTAGAAGAAGGAAGGAAATAATAAAGACTAAATCAGGAATAAATAAAATAAAGACTAAATAGACAAAAGAAAACACAAATGAAACTAATAGTAGGTTTTCTGAAAATTTAAGCAAAATTGACAAACTTTTACCTAGACTAAGAAAAAAAGAAGACTCAAAATCTGAAATGTAAGAGGAGACATTATAACTGATACTACAGAAATACAAAGGATCATAAGAAACCACTATGAATAATTCAACACCAAAAAATTGTATAACCTAGAAGAAATGAATCAATTCCTAGAAACATACAAATACCAATACTGAATCATAAAAAAATAGAAAATCTGAGCAGACTAATAATGAGTAAGGAGGTTGAATTACTAATAAAAACATCCCCCAGCTAATAAACGTACAGGACCCCATGGCTTCACTGGTGAATTCTACCAAAAATTTAAAGAAGAATTAATACCAATCTTTTCCACGGTCTTCCAAAATATTGCAGAAGGAACACTTCCAGATTTATTTTTGGAGGACAACATTATCATGGTACCAAAAATAGAGAAGAACTCTACAAGAAAAAAATATAGAGACCAATATCATTATAAACATAGGTAAAAATAGCCTCAACAAAATGCTAGCATACTGAATTCAACAGTATATTAAAAGACTCATACACCAAGATCAAATGGGATTTATTTCTGGGATGCAAGGGTATTTAAACTTATGCAAGTTAATAAATGTGATACACACATTAACAAAATGAAGGATTATAATTATATGATCACCACAATAGATGTAGAAAAAGCATTTGTCAAAATTTAACATCTTTCCATGATAAAAATTTTCAACAAATTATGTTTATGAAATGTATCTCAACATGATGAAGGTCATAAATGACAAGCCCACAGCTAACATCATACTCAATTGGAAAAATCTGAAAGCTATTCCTCTAAGATTTGGAACAAACAAGTGTGCCCACTCTCACCATTTCTATTCTACATACTATTGTAAGACCTAGACAAAGGAATTAAGCAAGAAAAATAAAGAAAGCCATCCCAATCAAAAAGGAAGAAGTTAAATTGTCTGTGTTTGGAGATGACATGATCTGATATATAGAAAACCCTGAAGACTCCAAAAAAACCTGGTAGAGCTGATAAACAAATTCAGTAAAGCTTCACAATACAAAATCAACATACAAAAATATGTTGTTTGCATATGCTAGCAACAAACTCTCCAGAAAAGAAATAAACAATTTCATTTACAGTAGCATCAAAAAGAATAAAATTCTTAGGAAGAAATTTAACATCAAAATATATAAAATACTGATGGAAGAAATTAAACAATATACCAACAAATGGAAATATATCCCACATTTATGGATTCAAAGAATAAATATTGTTAAAATGTAGGTTTCCCTCAAAGCAACCTGCAGATTCAACAGTATTTTTCACAGATACAAAAAAAAATCTTAAAAGTCATATGTAACCACAAAAGACCCTGAAAGGCTAAAGCAATCTTGAGTAAGAACAGCTGGAGGCATAGTATTTCCTGGCTTCAAACTATATTACAAAGAGATAGTAATCAAAACAGTATGGTATTGGCATAAAAACAGAAACAGATCAATGGGACAGAATAGACAGTCCAGAAATAAACCCCTGTATATATGGTCTAATAATTTTTGACAATGGCACCAAGAGTACACACTGGGGAAAGGATAGTCTCTTCCGTAAATGGTGCTGGGAAAGCTGGATATCCGAAATGAAAAGAATGAAATTGGACCTCTATCTTAAACCATATACAAAAATCAGTTCAAAATGGATTGAAGACATCAATATAAGAACTAAAACCATAAAACTCCTAGATGAAAATGTAGCAGTAAACTCCTTGACATTTGTCTTGGCAATAATTTTTTGGATTTTACATGAAAAGTAAAGGGAACAAGAGCCGAAATAATAAAGTGGGACCACCTAAAACTAGGAAGTTTCTGCACAGGAAAGGAAACGAACAACAAAATGAAAAGACAACCTGTGGAATTGGAGAAGGGATGTGCAAACCACATATCTAATAAGGGTTTAATATTCCAAGTTTACAAGGAACTTATACAACTCAATAAAGAGAAAACAATCTGATTTTAAAATGGGCAAAGGAACTGAATAGACATTTTCCAAAGAAGATTTAAAAATCACCAAGAGATATTTGAAAAAATGCTCAACTATCAAGGAAAATGTAAATCAAAACCCCAATGAGATATCACCTCATACCTCTTAGGATGGCTATTACCAAAAAGACAAGAGATAACTAATGTTGGAAAGGATGTGGAGAAAAGGGAACACTTGTACACTCTTAGTGGTCATGTAAATTGGTACAGCCATTATGGAAACAGTATGGAATTTCCTCCAAAAATTAATAGAACTACCATATGATCCAGCAATCACACTTCTGTGTACATATCTGAAAGAAATGAAATCACTATCTCAGAGCGATATCTGTACTCCCATTTTCATTGCAGCATTGTTTACAATAGCCAAGACGTGGATACAACTGAAATGTCCATCATCAGACAAATGGATAAAGAAAATGTGGTGTACATATATACAATGTAATGTTGTTTGCACCTTAAAAAGAAGTAAATACTGCCACTTGAAACATCATAATGAACCTGGATGAAATTGTGCTAAATGAAGTAAGTCAGAAAGAGAAAGTCAATACTGCACAATATCACAAATGTGGACTCTAAAGAAATGTCAAACTCATAGAGGCAGAGTGTAGAATGGTTGTTGTCAGGGGTTGAGAGGTTGGGCAAATGGGGAGATGGTGGTATTAGGGTATAAACTTTCTGTTATAAGATGAAGAGTTGTGAGGATCTAATGTATAGCATGGTGAATATATTTAATAACACTGTATTGTATAGTTGAAATTTGCTAGTAGAGTAGGTAATAAGCATTCTTCATCCCCGCAAAAAAAGCTAATGATATGTGGTGATAAATATCTTAATTTACTTGATCATAGGCATCATTTCACAATGTGTACATATATCAAATAGTCATTTTACACATTAAACTACAATTTTCTTTGTCAATTATACCTCAATAAACATAGGAAAAATAAAAGTAATAATTTTTAAAAATAAAATAGAATAATGAGCTACTATATACATAAATTGAGTTTTCAAAAAAGCACCAAACTGTATAAAGGATATGAAAATTAAAGAAACTTTAGTAAAAAGAAAGATAAAGTGTATCACTTGTAGACAGCAAAAAAAAAGTGAAGGAGAAATAAAGACTTCATAGACAAATAATATTGAGAGAATTTGTTTCTGGTTGACACGTCTTGCAAGAAATGTTAAAAGAAATTATTAAAGAGAATGAAAATTATATAGGATGCACATAAAGAAAGGAATAGCATCAAATAAAAAATAAGTGAAGGTAAAATAACTTTCATGTTTTATATTTTAATGGATCTAACAGGTAACAGGTTTCTCAAAATAATAATACCATCAATGTTTTCAGTTATGTATCTTATTTATATACCTTTTGTGTATATATGCTTATGTAAGCTTATATATAAGTGAAAAGATTGACAGGAATGATAGAAAGAATGGATGAAAGAAATTAGGATTATTTTTTATAAAGAACGTAAACTATCTCTGAAGCAGTGTGGTGTTATTTGAAAGTGGACTTGAAATAGATGTAAATGTACTTTGCAAACTCTAAGGCAACCACTAAAAACAGTTAAAAAAGAAATATAACTAATATGCTTAGAAAGGAGAGAAACTGGAATCATATAAACCACTTATTAAAACCACAAAAGGAAGAAAAAGAGTGGAAGACAAAAATAGGAGTAAAGAATAAAGCAACAAATAGAAAACAATAACAAATATGGTAGATATTAATCTTACTATATCAATATTCACTATAATGTCAATGGTCTAAATGCAAGAATTAAAAGACAGAGATTGTCAGAGTGGATAAAAAAACAAGATCCAACTGTATGTTGCTACAAGAAATCCACTCTAAATATAATGCACATAAAAATTAAGAGTAAGTGGATGGAGAAAGGTATACCATGTTAACACTAATCAAAAGAAAGCAGGAGCAACTATATTAATTTCGGACAGAACAGGCTTCAAAGCAAGGAAAGTTATAAGGGAAAATAAAGTGTGTTACATAATGATAAAAAGATCAATTCTCCAAAAAGATTTAACAGTCCTTAACGTGTATGTTTCTGAAATCAGAGCCTCAAACAGCATGAGGCAAAAGCTGATAGAACTGGAAGGAGAAATAAATGAATCTACTATCATATTTGGAGACTGTAACTCCCCTCTCTCAGAAATGGACAGATGCAGGAGGCCAAAAATCATTAAGGACACAGGTGAAATCAACAAGCTATCAACTAACTGGATGTAGTTGACATTGATAGATTACTTCATCCAACAGCAGCAGAATCCACATTCTTTTCCCTTGTATTTCTGTCTGCCATTTCAGTTTGGTGGTTTTCTCATTTTCTCTTTATTTATGATTTGTAAATCTTCTCTGATTCTTTGTTTTGTCATTACCATGTGGTTTGTATGAAAGATATCATAGATGAGATAGTCCTTTTTCTGTTAGCCTTTTATCTCCATTAGCCTATGCCGGTTCTGTTCCTTTCCTCTTCCCCTTCCATGTTTTTGTTTTCATAAATTATTCTTTTTTGTGTTGTGGGTTTTTGACCAAATTGAACTGTTTATAGTTATTTTTGATGCTTTCCTTCCCTTTATCCTTTATGTTATAATTGTTTCCTAACCTATTCTGATATAGAGCGGCAATTTTCTGATTTTGTCTATTTATCTCCTTGCTCAAAGCTTTGTAAACCTTTGCTTTTTGTTTCAGGTAGGAGAGCTCCCTTCAACATTTCTTCTAAGGCAGTTCTAGTGGCAATGAATGCCCTCATCTTTTGTTTGTCTGGGAAAGCTTTTTTTCTCTGTCATATCTGAAGCATAATTTTGCTGGATAGAGTATTCTTGGGTGACAGTTTTGCCTTTCAGTATTTTCAATGTATCATTCCACTCTCTCCTAGCCTGTAGGGCTTACTGCTGAGAAATCCACTGAAAGCCTGAGGGGTATTCCTTTTTAGGTTATTTTATTGTCTCTTTCTGCCCTTGATAATTTTCTTTGTCATTGACTTTTGACAATTTTAATATGTGCCTTGGAGAAGGTCTTTTTGGATTGATGTAATTAGGAGTTCTATTAGCTTCATGTAGTTGCATGTCCAGTTCCTTCCCCAGGTGTGAGAATTTGTCAGCTATTATTTCTTTGAATAAGCTCTCTGCTCCTTTCTCCAACACTTCTCCCTCTGGGATACCAATAATCCTTATGTTACTTTCCCTAATTGAGTCAGATATTTCTCAAGGAATTTCTTCATTTTTGTTAAATCTTAGTTTTCTCTCCTCCTCCACCTTTTCTAGGTTTCTATCTTTGAGCTAATTCTCTCCTTCATAACATCTACTCTACTTTTAATGCTTTCTACATTATTTTTTATCTCATTAATTGTGTTCTTCATATCCAAAATTTCTGTTTTGGTTTTTGTTAGAGCTTCAATCTCTTTCATGAAGTATTACTTCAGTTCATTAATTTTATTCCTGAGCTCATTGAACCATCTTTCTGAGTTTTCTTGTAACTCATTGAGTTTCTTTATGATAGCTATTTTGAATTCTCTGTCATTTAGATGGTAATCTTCTGTGACTTCAGGTTTGGTTTCTGGAGAGTTGTCATTTTCCTTCTATCCTGCCATATTATTGTAGTTCTTCATGGTATTTGATGAATTGATCCTCTGCTGGCACAATGGTAGTAATCACTTTTTATTATTTGGTATGACTGATTACTTTGGTTCTGAGCTGCTTCTGATTATATTTGAGAGTCTGCACTTTCCACCCTCCACTGCCTCTGCCAGAAGTCATCAGTGCCCTCCTTCTGCTGCTTATGCATCTGAGGTTGCTGGTTACTTGCTGCTTCTGATGTCACTGCAGTCTCAAGTGACACCATAGTGTCACCAGACTGCAAGCATTTCTGTTGCTTCCAGGGTCACCTGGGTCCTGTGTTCCTCTACTAGCTCTCCTCAGGCTTGGATGGTGCTGTGGCATGCACCACCTGAGCTACTATTTCTGGGTTGTCTGGAGTAGCTTGATGCACCACTGCCAGGCATGCTCGGTTCACAGGTGTCATTGTCACTGGCAGGGTCCTGGGGACCCAGGGACTTGTATGAACCCCCCATTGCTGGTGGAGCTGGTGTTAGGGGTACCACCACTGGGAGCTGGGTCACTGGTTCTGCTGTGGTTCCCGATGCTTCTGGTTGCAGATTCCATCTGCCACCACTAGGGAGGCAGGGGCTGTTTTTTTCTGTTCCCACCCTGTCTGCTCACTGTTGTGTGGGTCAGGCTGCCATCCCTACTCCCTGGGTGTTCACACAGGTGGGGCCACTCCTGCTGCTTTATAGGTGTTTTGTGGACAGGGCTGTCACTGACACCCCTGCTGCTCCACAGGCAGTCATGCACAGGCCAGGCCACCATTACCTTTACTCATGGCCCCATGGGCCACTGCATGAGAATCCATGCCCTGGATTGCTGCCACCAGGGGAGTGGGAGTGGGCTGCTCCCCTAGTTCCACTGCTTCCCAAAGGTCCAGTCCACCCATCTTCAGATATATAGCTGCATATACCTCTTAGGCATCCTGTTGTGCTGTGTAGGGAATCCTCTGTTTGTCAATGGATGTCCATTTAGTTGTAACTTAGAGGAGAGAGACAAGAGGAGAAACTCACTCTGCCATGATGCTGATGTAACTAGCTACAATTCTTCATAAGCTCACATGGAACATTCCCAAATATAGACCACATGTTGTGCCTTAAAACACACCATAACAAACTTAAAAGAACAGAAATCACACAATGTCTTCTCTCAGACCACAATGGAATTAACCTAAACGTCAATAATAGAAAGACAACTGGAAAACCCCAACATACATGGGGGTAAACAACATGCATCTAACACATGGGTTAAAGAAGAAATATCAAGAGAAATTTAAAATTATTTTGAGCTAAATGAAAATGAAAACACAGCTTAGCTAAATTTTTGGAATGTAGCAAAAGCAGTGATTAAAGTAGTGCTTAGTGTTGGAAATTTATAACATTGAATGCTATGTATTAGAAAAGAAGAATAATCTAAAATCAACAATCTAAGTTTACCCCTTTAGAAACTAGAAAAAGAAAAGCAAATTCAATCCAAATTAGGGAGAGTCAAGCTAGATGATGACATAGGAGGTTGCTAAGCTCCCCTGCTCCCATAGACACACCAAATGTACAGTTACACAAAGAGGTATTCCCTCTGAAAGAAATCCAGAAACTAGCTGAGCAACTCCTACACATTGGGAAAATGAGAAAATACCTACATCAAAATTGGTAGGAAAGGCTGAGACACACTCTCACCATAAACCCATCTGCAAAGCATAGTGCCATTAAATTGGGAGGGAATCCCCAACTCCTAGCTTCTCTTTGAGGAACAAAAGGTTGGGGCCTTTCATCTAACACCCTAACTTCTAAGACTGCGACCAGAGTGATGGCCTCCCAAAATGCTTAACTCTGAAAGCCAGTGGGGCTTTTGTCCACTAGACCCAAAAGAGTATAGCAAAGAAAAAATTGTCTTATGGGTACACAAGCCCACACCATGGCTTTCTCTCCAGATCTCAGCACACTGAGAGCAGGCAAAATTGCCCATCTCCGTCTTTCCCTGAAAGAGGTTTACCTGCATACTTTAAAAGCTGCTGCCTGAGAGCCAGGTTTCTAATTTAGCAGGCACTAGAGGCTGAATGTGATCTTCTCCAGAGACTGGGGAAGCTGGCAGACATGACTCCTTCCCTCTTCAGCCTGCTCCAAGTCATAAGTATTTCTCTGGAAAGAGATTGTACAAAATCTGTGCCACTGTATTTTCAGCTGCCACCTCTGATCCCCATAATATTGTATGAAACAAACAATTCTTAACTGGCTATGCCTCCCCCTCAGGGCTAAATGCAGTGGGAACAGGCAAAATTACCCATCTCTTAGGCTTTCCCTGAAAGAGATTTTTCTGCATATTTTGAAAGCTGTTGCCTGAGGGTCAAACTTCTAATTTAATAGGCATCTAGTGGCCAGCTGCAATCTTCCCAAAGTTGGGGAAGCCAGAAGACACCTCTCATAACTTCTCTTCAAGCTATCTATGATAATGAAACCAAGTCACTAGTATTTGACTGGAAGGAGTTTCTACATACATCTGGTGTCACAGGTTTTGTTGCAGCCAATTGAGGAATTGGCCCCAGATTGCATGGCCCTAATAGCCAAAGGGGCTTACATTCACAAGTCCCACAGGAGTCTAGTGAACAAAGAAACAGTTCTTAATGGTTGCAGGAGCACCACTCATTGCTATATACCTGGACCCAGCACAGAGGGAGCAGAAAAAAACCACCCATCTCCCAGTTTTTCCCAGGAAGAAGCTTAACTATGTACTTTCCCAGCTGCTGCCTGAGGTGTCACCTTCTGACAGCCTGCATCTATATGTTGATAGTAATCCTCCCCTTTGGGACACTGATGGGTCTTGGGACATCCTCAACTACTGTAAGTCACTAAGAACAAAGAAGGAGGTTAGGAAAATCACCAAAGTTTGAGAGAAAACTAGGATCTCAGGCCAGGCTGATGGATACAGTTCATCTCCAACATGAAACTATTCTGTCAAGACTGGGAGAGGTGGATATTGTATCTAATGTGGAGAAATCAACACAGAGAGTCAAGGAAAATGAAGAAACTGAGGAATATTTTCAAAGATAGAAGATAAATATCTGAAACAGATCTTAATGAAATGGAGATAAGTGATTGATAGAGAATTCAAAATAATTGTCATAAAGATACTCACTGAGGTCAAGAGTGCAATGCATGAACAAAGTAAGAATTTCAACAAAGAAACAGAAAATATAAAAAAGTACCAAACAGAAATAAAGAGCTGAAGAATACAATGACTCCACTGAAAAATTCAGTAGAGAGGTTTAACAGCAGACTAGATCAAGGGGAAGAAATGTTCAGTGAATTCAAAAACAGGGCAGTGATGTTTATCAAGTCAAAGGGGTAGAAAGAAAAAAGATTAATTGAAAAGAGTGATGATAGCTTAAGGAACTAATGAGACACCATCAAACAGACCAATGTATGTATTATAAGGGTCCCAGAGGGATAAGGGAGATGGAAAGGGGCAGGAAGTTTATTCAAAGAAATAATGGCTGGAAACTTTGCTAACCTGGGGATAGAAACAGATATCCACATCCAGGAAGCCCAGAGAGTTCCAAATAATATGAATTCTAAGATACTCACACTAGGACATATTAGTAATAAATTATCAAAAGTTAAACACGGGGGCCTTCCTGATGGTGTAGTGGTTAAGTTTGCATGCTCTGCTTCAGCACTGGACTCACTATTGCCATTTAGTTAATTGTTTACAGGCTCAGATCCCAGGTGCGGACCTGCACAGTGCTCATCAAGCTATGCCAATGCAGCGTGCCACATACAAAGTAGAGGAGGATTGGCATAGATGTTATCTCAGGGACAATCTTTCTCAAGCAAAAAGAGGAAGATTGGCAACAGATGTTAGCTCAGGGTCAATCTTCCTCACCAAAAAAAAAAAAAGTTAAACACAAAGAATCTTAAAAGTGTAAAGAGAAAAGAAACTTGTTACATACAAGGAAGCCCCCATAAGACTATCAACAGGTTTTTCATCAGAAAACTTACAGGCCAGAAGGGAGTCAGTTGACGTATTCAAAGGGCTAAGAGAAAAATCCCGCCAAGCAATAATACTCTACCCAGCAAAGTTGTCCTTCAGAATTCAAGGTGATATAAGGAGTTTTTCAGACAAACAAAAGCTGAAGGGATTCATCACCATTAGACTGGCCTTAGAAGAAATGTTAAAGTGAGTTGTTCAAGCTGAAACAAAAGAACACTAATTAGTAAGAGGAAAATATATAAAGGTATAAAACTCCTTGGTAAGGTAAACGTGTATTAAAAATCAGAATACTCTAAAGTTGCAATGGTGCTGGGTAAATCACTTATAACTCTAGTATAAAGTTTAAAAGACAAAGTATTGAAAATATCTGTAACTATAGTAATTTGTTAATGGATACACAACATAAAAAGATGGAAATTATGACACTCAAAGCACAAAAAGTGGGATGGCGAGCTTTGGTATGAATTCAAAGTTAAGATATTATCATCTTAAAATAGACAGTTTTAAGTATAAGATGCTTTAGGGAAGCCTCATTGCCACCACAAAACAAAAGCCTATACTAGATATACAAAAGACATACAGAAAGGAATCAAAGTATACATCTCCACACTAAATCATCCAATCACAAAGGAAGAGAGTGAGAAAGGAAAAAAAGGAATTAAAATATAAGCAGTAAACAATTAACTAAATGGCAATAGTGAGTCCATATCTATCAATATTACATTAAACAAAAGGGACATAGAATGGCGAATGGAAAAAAGAGGGAGTTGGAGTCAAGATGGTGGCATAAGTGGACTCTGAACTCACTTCCTCCGATAGACGCAACTAATTTGCAACTACTATTGGAACAATTAGCCCTGAGAGAAAACTGAAAACTGGATAAAATGAACCCCCGCAACAAGGGACAGTGCTCACTGAGGTGGAAGAGGCAGAAATCTTTTCCTGAAGAGAATAAAAGCCACCTTCACAAGCTGTGGCACTTCACAGCTGGCTGGGAGCAATCCTAAGGTACAGAGCCTTCCCTGTGGGAGTGGGGGATCTGAGCAGGGAACTATTACCATTATCGGCAGCTTTTGGACTCAGCACAACCAAGATGAGTGTCATAGTATCTGGCTTTCTTGGTTACTAACAATAATGGGGAATCCACCAGAAAAAGTATCAGACATTATAAAAAAAGACTTCTCTTAATGGGCCCATGCACAAATTCACCTGGTTCAGAAAACAAACAAAAATCACCAGAAAGAAAGGTGCACAGTCCTTTGGTGAAGAGACTTACCTGATAGGCTCTGGGTGCATCTTGGTGAGAGGTGAGACCTCTCCAGGGACTGAGACATTGATGGCAGCCATTATTGTGACTTAGTACACGTATGCTGACACAGATGCTGGCAGATGCCATTGGAGATCATCCCCTGGCCTGTTAACCCAGGGTCTGCCCCACCCAGTAGAGCACTGATTTAATCTAGCTCAGCCAGGGCAGGCAGCCCACATTAGGGACTGGCCCCACCCAACAGCAAGCCCTCGGGCTACTTGAGGGCCTGCATAGGTGGGGTGCTTGAATCCTCTGCAGCTGGGTGAGTGAGCCCACCTCGTGGGGCAAGGTGTGCATGAGGAGCAGGTGTAGTGTATGTGGGGTTGGTAGAGTGTGTGGGGACTCTGCAGTGGGGTGACTGGGTCCACTATGGGGGTTGGGATGCACACATGGGGGAGGATTGTGTTGATGGTGTGTGTGGCCCTATGGGTGGTGGGGCATGTCAGCTGCAGAAGACTTGTGCATCTCAAACAGCCATAAAGGGGATCAGCCCCACCTTCCAAAGCCTGAAACAATTGGATGATCCCGGACCCGGGGGTGGCCACACACAGCTGCAATTCTGAGAGAGCTGACAATAGCCTTGTAGGCTGGAGGCCTACAGCAATTGTAAACCCCTGAGCCTAACAACAAGCCAGGCTGGGGGCCTACTAACTTAACAGAAAAACTGCAAGAGGGATCTGCTATTAGACCTTGCAGCCAACTATGCTGGGGCTCCTCATACCCAATAAAGTGACTGAAAGGTCCATAGCAAGCACATGCAGCTGAGCATTACAGCCAGCTGGCCAAGGAGACTTCCCAGCCTTCCTGGGCACCTGCAGCAAGAGCAACCCTGATACAACATAAGGACACACATAGGACACACAGGGGACACTCTTAGAACATTTGGAACTGGTGAGGAGAGGGAAGCACACTGCTAGGATTCATAAGGCATCTCTTACATAATAACACCTCTCCAAGATCAGGAGACATATTTGACCTAATTAATACATAGATATAAGCACAGAGAAAGAGGCAAAATGTGCATGCAAAGGAATATATTCCAAGTAAGGGAACAGCACAAAACCCCAGAAAAAGAACTAAATGAAACAGAATTAAACAATTTACTTCATAGAGTTCAAACAAAAAGTCATAAGGATGCCCTCTGACCTTGGGGGAAGAATTGATGAACTTAGAGAGAACTTCAACAAAGAATTGGAAAATATAGAAAAGAGCCAATCAGAAATGAAGAATACAATACTGGAAATGAAAAATTCACTCCATAGCAGAATAGACGACTACAGAAGAATGGATCAGCAAGCTGGATGAAAGACTGAAGGAAATCATCCAAGTTGAGCAGATAAAAGATAAAAGAATCAAAGAGAAGGAGAACAGTCTAAGGGACCTCTGGGAAAACATCAAGTGCACTAACATTCGTATTATAGGTGTCTCAGAAGGAGATGGAGAGACAAGGGCAGAGAATCTGTTTGAAGAAATAATAGCTGAAAGGAAGGAAACACACATCCAGGTACAGGAAGCACCAGGAGTACCAAACAAGATAAACCCAAAGAGGCTCACACCAAGATACATTATAATTAAAATATCAAAAGTTAAAGAGAAAGAGAGAATACTAAAGTCTGCAAGAGAAAGGCAACAAGTTACATACACAGGAAACAGCATAAGCTGACTTCTCACCAAAAACTTTACAGGCTAGAAGGGAGTGGCGTGATATATTTAAAGTGCTGAAAGGGAAAAACCTACAGACAAGCGTACTCTGCCTGGCAAGGTTATCATTCAGAACGGAAGGAGAGATAAAGAGTTTCCCAGACAAGCGAAAATTAAAGGAGTTCATCACCAAGAAACCAGTCTTACAAGAAATCCTAAAGGGATTTTAGGAGAAAGAGAAGACCACAAATAGAAAAAAGTTATCTACTTCCATGATAAGAGGGTAACAGATACAAATGCACAAAAAAAGTGGATAGAGTTGACACCAAAAACATAAAATGTGGGAGGAGGGGAATAAAAGAGTAGAGCTTAGATAGAAGTCAAACTAAAAAGATCATCAACTTAATATAGATTGCTATATACGTAGGTTACTATATATGAACCTCATGGTAATCACAAACCAGAAACCAATAATAAATACACAAAAAATTAAGAGAAAGGAACCCAAACATAATACTAAAGGAAGCCATCAAACCACAATGGAAGAGAGCAAGAGAAGAAGAAAGGAACAGAGAAGAACTATTAAAACACTCAGAAAAAAAGTAACAAAATGGCCATAAGTACATACTTATCAATAGTTACTTTAAACAACAATGGACTAAATGCTCCACTCAAAACAAATAGGGTGGATGACTGGATAAAAAAACAAGACCCATATGTATACTGCATAAAAGAGAGACACTTAAGACCTAAAGATACTCACAAACTGAAAGTGAAGGGATGGAAAAAGATACTCCGTGCAAATGGCAATGAAAGGAAAGCTGGAGTAGCAACACTTATCTCAGGCAAAATAGACTTTAAAACAAAAACTGTAACAAGAGATAAAGAAGGGCACTACACAATGATAAAGGGAAAAATCCAACAAGAGGATAAAATACTTGTGAACATCTATGCACACACCATAGGAGCACCTAAATATTAAAAGCAATTATTAACAGATATAAAAGGAGAAATAGACAGTAACACAATAATAGTAGGGGACTTTAACACTCCACTTACACCAATGGAAAGATCATCCAAATAGACGATCAATAAGGAAAAATTTGCCTTAAACCACACAATATACTAGGTGGAATTAGTAAATATATAGACAGAACCTTCCAAAACAAGAGAATACACATTCTTTTCAAATGCATATGGAATATTCTCCAGGATTGGTCACATTTTAGGCTGCAAAACAAGACTCAATAAATTTAAGAAGATTGAAATAATACCAAACATCTTTTCTGAGCACAACAGTATGAAACTAGAAATCAACTACAGGAAGAATAATAGAAAGCCACAAATATGTGGCAATTAAACAAAATGCAACTGAACAACTATTGGATCAATAAAGAAATCAAAGGAGAAATCAAAAAATACCTAGAGACAAATAAAATTGAGAATAGAATAGGCAAAAATGTATGGGCTACAGCAATAGCAGTTCTAAGAGGCAATTTTATAGCAATACCAGCCAACTTCAACAAACAAGAAAAATCTCAAATAAACAATCTAACAATACACCTAAAGGAACTGGAAAAAGAAGAACAAGTGAAGTCCAAAATCAGTAGAAGGAAGGAAATAATAAAAATTAGAGCAGAAATAAAAGAAATACAGACTAAAAGTCAACAGAAAAACAATTAATGAAACTAAGAGTTGGTTCTTTGAAAAGGTAAACAAAATTGACGAGCCTCTAGCTAGACTCACCAAGAAAAAAAGAGAGAAGTCTCACATAAATAAAATCTGAAGTGAAAGAGGAGAAATTAGTATGGACACCACAGAAATATAAAAAATTATGAGAATACTACGAAAAGCTATATGCCAACAAATTGGTTCATCTAGAAGAAATGGATACTTTCTTAGAATCATACAACCTTCCAAAAGTGAATCAAGAAGAAAAAGAGAATTTGAATAGACAAATCACCTGTAAGGAGATCAAAACTGTAATCAAAAACATTCCAAAAAATAAAAGTCCAGTGGCAGACAGCTTCCATGGTGAATTCTACCAAACATTCAAAGAAGACTTAATACCTATCCTTCTCAAACTATTCCAAATAGTTGAAGAGGAGAGGGCGGTTCCTAATTCATTCTACAAAGCCAACATTACCCTGGTACCAAAACCAGACAAGGACAACACAAAAAAGAAAATTACAGGCCAATATAACTGATGAAGATTGGTGCAAAAATCCTCAACAAATTACTAGCAAATCGAATACAACAATACATTAAAAAGATCATACACCATGATCAAGTGGGATTTATCCCAGGGATGCAGGGATGGTTCAATATCCATAAATCAATCAATATGATACACCGCATTACCAAAATGAAGAATAAAAACCATGTGATCATCTCAATAGATGCAGAGAAAGCACTGGACAAGATCCAGTATGGTAAAAACTCTGAATAAAAAGGGTATAGAAGGAAAGTACCTCAACATAATAAAGGCCCTATATGACAAAACCACAGCTAATATCATTCTCATTGGAGAAAAATTGAAAGCTACCCCTCTAAGAACAGCAACCAGACAAGGATGCCCTCTTTCACCACTCTCATTTAACGTATTGTTGGAAGTCCTAGCCAGAGCAATCAGGCAAGAAAAAGAAATAAAAGGAGAAACAAATTGGAGAGAACGAATTGAAAGTGTTAACATTTGCAGATGACATAATTATATATATATAAGAAACTCTAAGGAATCCACCAAAAATCTTTTACAAATAATAAATGAATAGGGTAAAATTCCAGGATACAAAATGAACATACAAAAATCAGTTGCGTTTCTAGGCACTAAGAATGAAGTAGCAGAAAGAAAAATTAAGAATAAAATCCCACTTACACTTGCAACAAAAAGAATAAAATATCTTGCAGTAAACTTACCAAAAAGGTGAAAGATCTGTACACTGAAAACTATAAAACATTGTTGAAAGAAACAGAAAAAGAAACAAAGAAATGGAAAGATATTCCATGCTCTTGGATTGGAAGAATTAACATAGTTAAAATGTCCATATTTCATAAAGCAATCTGTACATTCAATGCAATCCAAATCAAAGTTCCAATGCTATTTTTCACAGAAATAGAACTAAGAATGCTAAAATTTATATGGGGCTACAAAAGACCCCGAATAGCCAAAGGAATTCTGAGAAAAAAGAACAAAGCTGGACGTATCACAGTCCCTGATTTCAAAATGTACTACAAAACTATAGTAACCAAACAGCATGGTACTGGCACCAAAAACACACACACAGATCAATGGAACAGAATCAAGAGCCCAGAAATAATCCCACCCATCTATGGACAGCTAATTTTCGACAAAGGAGCCAAGAACATACAATGGAGGAAGGAAAGTCTATTCAATAAATGGTGTGGGGAAAACTGGAGAGCCACATGCAAAAGAATGAAAATGAACCATTGTCTTATACCATACACAAAATTTAACTCAAAATGGATTAAAGACTTGAATGTAAGATATGAAACTTCTAGAAGAAAAATAGGCAGGGTGCTCTTCAACATCATTCTTAGCAGCATATTTTCAAGTACCATGTCTGACCGGGCAAGGGAAACAAGAGAGAAAATAAACAAATGGGACTACATCAGACTAAAAAGCTTCTGCACAGCAAAGGAAAGCATCAAGAAAACAAAAAGACCACCGAACAATTGGGAGAAGATATTTGCAAACCACATATCTGATGAGGGGTTAACCTCCAAAATATATAAAGATCTCATAAATCTCAAAAACAAAAAACTGACAACCCAATTAAAAAATGAGCAAAAGGTCTGAATGGACATTTCTCCAAAGAAATTATACAGATGGCCAACAGGCACATGAAAAGATGTTCAACATCATTAACTATCAGGGAAATGTAAATCAAAACTATAATGAGATATCACTTCCTGTCAGAATAGCCATAATTAACAATACAAGAAATAGCAAGTGTTGCAGAGGATGTGGAGAGAAGGAAACTCACACTGCTGGTGGAAGTGCAAACCGGTGCAGCCACTATGGAAAACAATATGGAGATTCCTCAAAAAATTAGGAATAGAACTACCACATGACCCACCTATTCCACTGCTGGGTATTTATCGAAAGAATGTGAAAACATGAATGCATAAAGATACATGCATCTCTATTTTCACTGCAGCATTATACACAATAGCCAAATTTTGAAGCAACCTAAGTGTCCATCAAGGGACAAATGGATAAAGAATTTGTGGTATATATACAGAATGGAATACTACTCAATCATAATAAATGATGAGATCTGGTGTTTGTGACAACATGGATGGACCTTGAGGGTATTATGCTAACCAAAATAAGTCAGAGGGAGGAAGTCAAATACCATATGATCTTACTCATAAGTAGAAGATAAAAACAACAACAAAAAATCACATAGAGACAGAGATTGGATTGGTGGTTACTCGAGGGGAAGGGAGGATTGTCAAAGGGGTGATTAGGCACATGTGTGTGGTGATGGATTGTAATTAGTCCTTGAGTGGTGAACATGATGTAACCTACACAGAAATTGAAAGATAATGTTGTATACCTGAAAAAAAAAAAGAGAAAAAAACCAGCTTGAAGTTGCCTAAAAGAGACTCACCTCAGCTTGAAGGACACACATGGACTAAAAGTGAAGGCATGGAAAAAGATATTCCATACAAATGAAAACCAAAAGAAAGCAGAGGTCACTATAGTTATACCATACAAAATAGACTTTAAGCCAAAGACTATAATAAGAGACAAAGAAAGTCATAATACAATGATAAAGTTGTCAATTCATGAAGAGGACACAAGAATTATAAATATTTAACATCCAAATGGGAACACCTAAATATATGAAGCAAACATTAACAAATCTGAATTGAGAAACAGACAGCAGTAAAATAATAGCAGGGGACTTCAATATCCCACTTTCATCAATGGGATCTTCAGGTAGAAAGTCAGTAAGGAATTATTGGACTTAAGCTACATGTTAGACCAGATAGACCTAAATGTCCATCTAAAGGACTGTGTGTTCTGAAATGTACAGAACATTGTATCCAACAGCAGCAGAATACATGTTGTTCTGAAGTGCATATGGAACATTCTCCATGATAGGTCATACATTAGGCCACAAAGCAAGTTTTAATAAGATTAAGAAGACTGAGATCATATCAAGGATGCTTTTAAACCACAATGGTATGAAACTAGACGTAAAGTACAGAAAGAACATTGGAAAAATCACTAATATGTGGAGATTGAAAACAAGATTCTGAACAACCAGTGGGCCAAATATGCAAACAAAAGAGAAATAAAAAATATGTTGAGGTGAGTGAAAATTTAACACAACATACCAAAACTTATGGGATAGAGCAAAAGCAGTTCTAAGTGCAAAGTTTATAATAATAAATGCCTACATTAAGTTAAAAGAACTCTCAAATAACAGCTTAACTTTACAGCTCAAGGAACTAGAAAAAGAACAAAATAAGCCCAAAGTTAATAGAAAGAAAGGTAGGAGAGATAATAAATAAAGTAGAAACTAAAAAGAGAATAGAATATATCACTGAAACTAAGAGCTAATTTTTGAGAAAAAAAAAGGATAAACTGTTAGCTATACTTTCCAGGAAAAAAACAGAGAGGATGGACATAAAAAAATTATAAATGAAAGAAGAGTCCTTACAATAGATACCACAGAAATACAAAGTATCATTAAGAGACTATCATGAACAATTATATGCCAAAAAATTGGACAACCCATAAGAAATGGATAAATTCCTAGAAACATAAAATTTAACAAGACTGAATCATGAAGAAATAAAAAATCTGAACAGAGCAGTTACTAGTAAGGAGATTGATTCAGTAATCGAAGCATTCCAAGAAAGGAAAATCCAGAATCAGATGGCTTCACTGCTGAATTCTGCCAAACATTTAAAGTATGTTAATCCTTCTCAAACTCTTTCAAAACAAAAGAGGAGACAACACTTCCATACTCATTTCATGAGGCCAGAATTACCCTGATACCAAAGCAAGACAAAGAATCTATAAGAAGAGGAAATTACAGGCCAATGTCCCTGATGAACATAGATGCAAAATTCCTCAATAAAATGTTAGCAAAACAATTTCAACAATACCTTAAATGGGTCATATATCATGACAAAGTGGGATTTATTTCAGGGATGCAAGGATGGTTAAATATATGTAAATCAATAAATGTGATACACTACATTAACAAAATGAAGAATAAAAATAATATCATCATCTCAATAGGTGCAGAAAAACATTTAACAAAATTCAACATCATTCATGATAAAAACTCTCAACAAACTGGGTACAGGGGAAATTTACCTCAACATAATAAAGGACATATATCACAAGCCCACAAGTAACATATAAGACAAGTCAAACAGTGAAATTTTGAAAGGTTTTCCTCTAAGATCAGAAAAAAGACAAGGGTGCCCACTCTCACCACTTATGTTCAACATAGTACTGGAAGTTCTAGCCAAAGCAATTAGGCAATAACAAGAAATAAAAGACATCCAAATCAGAGAGGAAGAAGTAAAATTGTCTCTATTTGCAGATGAGATGATCTTATATATAGAAAACCTTAAAGACTACACGGAAAAACTCTAATAACTAAAAAATAAACTCAGTAAAGTTACAGGATACAAAATCTCTACTCAAAAATCAGTTGCATTTCTATATTATAAAAACAAGCTATCAGAAAGAGAAATAAAGAAAATCTCATTTATAATAGCATCAAAAAGAATAAAATACTTAGGAATAAATTTGATGCAGGAAGTGAAAGATCTGTACACTGAAAAGTATAAGACATTGATGAAAAAAATTGAAATTGACACAAATAAATGGAAAGATATTCCATGCTCGGGGATTGCAAGAATTGATATTATTACATTGTCCATACTACACAAAGCTATCTATTTGTTCAATGCAATCTTTATAAAAATTTTAATGGCATTCTTCTCAGAAATAGAAAAAAATAATAAAATTTGTATAGATCCACAAAAGACCCCAAATAGCCAAAGTTATCTTGGGAAAGAAAAACAAAAATGGATGCATCACACTTTTGGATTTTCAACTTTTGGATTTTAATCCAAACAGTATGGTATTGGCCTACACACAGAGAGATCAATAAAACAGAATAGATATCCTACAAATAACCCCCTGCATATATGGTCAATTAATTCTCAACAAGGGAGCTAAGAATATACAATGAGAAAAGAATAATCTCTTCAATAAATAGTGTTGGGAAAACTGGATAGCTACATGGAAAAGAGTGAAACTGTACCACTATCTTACACCATACACAAATATTAACTCAAAATGGATTAAAGACTTGAATGTAAGAACTGAAACCATAAAACTCCTGAAGAAAACATAGGGAGTAAACTCCATTACATTGGTCTTGGCAGTGATTTTTGTATTTGACACTAAAAGCAAAGGTAACAAAAGTTAAAATAAAAACTGGGACTACATCAAACTAAAATCCTCCCATTCAGCAAAGAAAATAATTAATAAAATGAAAAGGCTACATATGAAATGGAAGAAAATATTTGCAAACCACATATCTGATAAGGGGTTAATATCCAAAATATATAAGTCGCTTATACAGCTCGATAACAAAAAATAAAAAATAACCCAATTAAAAAATGGGTAAAGCACCTAAATAGACAATTTTCAAAAGAAGACATGCAAATGGCCAGCAGGAACATGAAAAGGTGCTCAGCATGACAATTCATCAGGGAAATATATATTCAAGCCACAATGAGAAATCACCCCACTCCTGTTAGTATATCTACTATCAAAAAAACAAGAGATAACAAATGGTGGTGGGACTACGGAGAAAAGGTAACACTTGTACAGTGTTGGTGAAAATGTAAACAGATGGAGCCACTATAGAAAACAGTATGGAGGTTCCTCAAGAAATTAAAATAGAACTATCATATGATTCAGCAATCCCACTTCTGGGTATATATCCAAAAGAAAGGAAATCATTATCTTGAATACATATCTGCACTCATGTTCATAGCAGTGTTTTGTACAATAGCCAATGTATGGAAACAACATGTGTCCATTGATGGATGAATGAATAAAGAAAATATATATGTAAATAATGGAATATTATTTAGCCTTAAAAAGAAGGAAAAGTCTGTCATTTGAAACAACATGGATGAAATGAACCAGGAGGGCATTACACTAAGTGAAATAAGCCAGACAGAGGAAGACATATACTACATGGTTTAACCTATATGAGCAATCTTAAAAAATAGGAAAAAGAATCATATAATCAGAGAGTAGAAAAGTGGTTTGCAGGGGCTGGGGGCTGGGGGAAATAGAAGTTGGTAAAAGTGTACAAACTTTCACCTATAAGATGGATAAATTCTGAGGATTTAATGTGTAATATGGTTACTATAACTGATAACACTGTATCATCTCATTGAAATTTGCTAAGAGAATAGAACTTAAATGTTCTCAGACACAAAAAATAAAAAGTAATTATGTGACGTGATGGCTGTGTTAATTACCTGGATGGGGGTATTCTTTCACAATTATACATGTATCAAATCCTCTCATTATACACTTTAAAAATCTCACAATTTAATTTGTCAATTATACCTCAATAAAACTGGAAAAAAAATCCAAAGTAAGCAGGAGGAAAGAAATAATAAGAATTAGAGCAGAATTCAATTAAATTGAAAACAGGAAATAAACAGAGGAAATCAATGAAACCAAAAGCTGATCCTTTGAAAAGATCAATAAAATTAATAAGCCTTTTGGAAGGCTAACTAAGAAAAAAGCAGAGAGAACACAAATTATTAAAATCAGAAATGAAAAAGAGCACATTGCTACAGATCCCATGGTCATTAAAACAATAATAAAGAAATACTGTGAACAAATCTATGTCCTCAAATTTGATAATCTAGATAAAATGGGCCAATTCTTTGGAAGACACTATTTGCCAAAATTCACATAGAATAAATAAATATAAATGGGTTTATAGCTATAAAAAATTGACTCAATAATTAATAACCTCCCAAAACAGAAAGCACCAGGCCCAGCTAGGTTCCTTGGTTAATTCTTCCAAGCATTTAAGGAAGAAATTGCACTAATTCTCTCCAATGTCTTTCACGGGAGTTAGTAGAGGCCATACTTCTTAATCTATTCTATGAGGTCTGCATTAGCCTAATATAGCAAAACCAGACAAAGACATTATCAGAAAGAAAAAACCTACAGGCTAATTTCTCTTAGGAACATAGACGCAAAATTTCTCAACAAAATAATATCAAATCAAATTCAAAAATGTATAAAAACTATTATACACCATGACCAAGTGGGATTTATTCCAGTTGAAGGCTTGTTCAACATTCATAAATCAATTATTGTAATCCATCAAATGAGCAGACTGAAAAAGAAAAATCACATGATCTTACCAATAGAAGTAGAAAAGGGATTTGACAAATACAACACCGATTCATGATAAAAACTCCCAGTAAACTAGGAATACTGGGGAACTTCATCAACTTGATAAAGAACATCTACAAAAACAACTACAGTTAACACCATACTTAATGGTGAGAAATTCAAAGTTTTTCCACTAAGATCAAGAAGAAGGCAAGGCTGTCCCCTCTCACCACTCCTTTTCAACATCATACTGGAAGTACTAGCTAATGCAATTAAAAAAAAGAAAGAAAAAAAAAAGGGCATACAGATTGCAAGGAAGAAATAAAACTGTCTTTGTTCACAGATGACATGATGTTCTATGTAGAAAATTTAAAAGAATTGACCGAAGAAAAAAAGCCTCCTGGAACTAATAAGCAGTTATAGCAAGGTTGCAGGATACAAGGTTAATATAAAAATGTCAAACACTTTCCTATATACCAGCAATGAACACATAGAATTTGAAATTTAAAAGAATACCATTACATTAGCATCCCCAAAATGAAATACTTAGGTGTAAATCTAACAAAGTAGCTACAAGATCTGTATGAGGAAAACTATAAAACTGATGAGAAAAATCAAAGAATAACGAAATAAATGGAGAAATACTCCATGTTTATATAGAGGAAGACTCAATATTGTCAAGATGTTAGTTCTTTACAACTTGATCTATAGATTCATTGCAATCCAAGTAAAAATCTCAGCAAGTTTTTTGTGAATAACGATGATGTGATTCTAAAGTTTATATAGAGAGGCAAAAGACATAGACTAGCCAATACAAACTTGAAGGAGAACAAAATTAGAGAATTGATGCTACCTGACTTCAAGACTTATGATAAAGCTACAATAATCAAGACAATGTGATACTGGCAAAACAATAGACCAATAAATCAATATAACAGAGTAGAGAGCCCAGAAATAGACCCCCATAAATGTAGTCAACAGATCTTTGACAAAGGAGCAAAGGGAATACCACAGAGCAAAGAGTCTCTTCAACAAGTGATGCTGGAACAACTGGACATCCACTTCCAAAAAAGTGAATCTATACTCAGGCCTTACACCCTTCACAAAATTAACTCACAATGGATCATAGACCTAGATGTAAAACACAAAACTATTAAACTCCTAGAAGATAACATAGTAGAAAATGTAGATAACCTTGGGTATGGTGGTGACATTTTAGATACAGTATCAAAGGAATGATCCATGAAAAAAAAACTGGCAAGAGGGAATTCATTAAAATTAAAAAACTTTTGCTCTACAAAAGGTAATATCAAGAGAATGGGAAGACACGCCACAGACTGGAAGACAAGATACATCTGATAAAGGACAGTTATATAAAATATATAAGTAACTCTTAACACTTAACAAGAGAAAACCCACAACCCAATTATAAAACAGGCCAAAGACCTTTTCAGATGCCTCACCAAAGAGATATACAGATGATAAATAAGCATATCAATATATGCTAAAATTATGTGTCATCAGGGAAATGCATATTAAAACAATTAGAAATCTCCATATTGTTTTCCATAGTTGCTGCACTGGTTTGCATTCCCACCAGCAGTGTATGAGGGTACCCTTTTCTTCACATCTTCTCCAACACATGTTACTTCTTGTCATTTTAATAAAAACTATTCTGATGGGTGTGAGGTGATATCTCATTGTAGTTTTGATTTGCATTTCCCTAATAATTAGTGATGTTAAACATCTTTTCATGTTCCTGTTAGCCATCTGTATATCTTCCTTGGAAAAATGTATATTCCTATTCTCTGTACGTTTTTTGATCAGATTGTTTGTTTTTTTATTGTTGAGTTGTATGAGTTCTTTATATACTTTGCAAATTAACCACTTATTGGATATATGATTTGCAAGTATTTTCTCCCAGTCCGTGAGTTATCTTTTCATTTTTTTTTGGCCCTGTGCTGTCATCTGTTGCCAATCTTCCTCTTTTTTCTCCCCAAAGCCCCAGTATGTAGTTTTGTATCATAGTTGTAGAGTTGTAGCTCTTCTATATGGGACACCACCTCAGCATCACTTGATGAGTGGTGAGTAGGTCCGCGCCCAGTGTCTGAACCAGTGAACCCCAGGCTGCCAAAGCAGAATGTGAGAACTTAGCTGCTATGCCACTAGGCTGGCCCCGAGTTATCTTTTCATTTTATTCCTGGTTTCCTTTGCCTTGCAGAAGCTTTTTAGTCTGAGGTAGTCTGATTTGTTCATTTTTTGTTTGTTTGTTTCCCATGCCTGAGTAGACGTGGTATTCAAAAAGATACTGCTAACACCAATGTTAAAGAGTGTACTGCCTATATTTTCTCCTACAAGTTTTATGGTTTCAGGTCTTACATTCAAGTCTTTAATCCATTTTGTGTTAATTTTTGTGTATGGTGTAAGATAATGGTCTACTTTTATTCTTATGCATGTGGCTGTCCAGTTTTCCCAACACCGTTTATTGAAGAGACTTTCCTTTCTCCATCATATGTTTTTGGCACTTTTGTCAAAGATTATCTGTCCATAGGTGCGTGGTTTTATTTCTGGGCTCTCAATTCTGTTCTGTTGATCTGTGTGTCGGTTTTTCTTCCAGGACCATGCTGTTTTAATTACTATAGCTTTGAAGCATATTTTGAAATCAGGGAATATGATACCTTCAGCTTCATTCTTTTTTCTCAGGATGGCTTTGGCTACTCAAGGTCTTTTTTTGTACCATATAAACTTTAGGATTCTTTGTTCTATTTCCGTTAAGAATGTCATTGGGATTCTGATTGGGATTGCATTGAATCTGTGATTGCTTTAGGTAATATGGACTTTTTACTATGTTTATTCTTCCAATCCATGAGCATGGAATATCTTTCCATTTTTTTACATCTTCTTCAATTTTTTCAATAATGTCATAGTTTTCAGTGTATAGCTCTTTCATCTCCTTGGTTAAATTTATTCCAAGGTATCTTATTCTTTCTGTTGCAATTGTAAGTGGGATTGTATTCTTGATTTCTCTTTCTCCTAGTTCATTGTTAGTGTATAGAAATGCAGATGATTTTTGTATGTTGATTTTGTACCCTCCAACTTTACTCTATTTGTTTATTATGTCTAAAGGCATAATAAAGACTCTTTAAGGTTTTGGTGGACTCTTTAAGGTTTTCTATATATAGAACCTTGTCACCTGTAAATAGTGGCTGTTTTACTTGTTCCTTTCCAAATTGGATCCCTTTTATTTCTTTCTCTTGCCTAATTGCTCTGGCTATGACTTCCAACACCATGTGAAATAAGAGTGGTAAAAGTATGCATCCTTGTCTTCTTCCTGTTCTTAGAGGAATGGCTTTCAGTTCTTCACTGTTGAGTATGATGTTGGCTGTGGTTTTGTCATATATGGCTTTTATTATGTTGATACTTTCCTTCTGTACCCATTTTACTGAGAATTTTTTAAATCATAATTGGATGTTGAATATTGTCAAATGCTTTCTCTGCATCTATTGAGATGATCATGTGATTTTTATTCTTCATTTTGTTAATGTGGTTTATCGCATTGATTTATGGATGTTGAAACATCCCTGCATTCCAGGAATAAATCCAATTGGTCATGATGTACGATCCTTTTAATCTGTTGTTGTAATCAATTTGCTAATATTTTGTTGAGGATTTTTGCATCTATGTTCATCAATGATATTGGTCTGTAATTTTCCTTCTTCTGTTACCATTGTCTGGTTTTGGTATCTGGGTAATGTTGGCCTTGTAAAATGAGTTAGTAAGTGTCCTGTCATCTCCAATTTTTTTGAAAGAGTTTGAAAGGTGTAGGTATTAAACTTTCTTCACTGTTTGGTGGAAATCACCATAGAAACTGTCAGGCCCGGGACTTTGGTTTTTTGGGAGGTTTTTGATTACTGTTTCAATCTCTTTACTTGTGATTGGTCTACTCAGATGCTCTATTTCTTGATTCAGTTTTGGAAGGTTGTGTGAGTCTAAGAATTAATCCATTTCTTCTAGGTTATCCAATTTGTTGACATATAGTTTTTTATAGTATTCTCCTAAAGTCCTTTGTCTTTCTGTGGTATCTGTTTTAATTTCTCCTCTTTCATTTCTGATTTTATTTATTTGACCCTTCTCTTTCTTTTTCTTAGTGACTCTGGTTAAGTGTTTGTCAATTTTGTTTATCTTTTCAAAGAACTAGTTCTTAGTTTCATTGATCCTTTCTATTGTTTTTTAGTCTCTATTTCAGCTATTTCTGCTCCGATTTTTACTACTTCCTTCCTACTACTGACTTTGGGCTTTGTTCTTTTTCTAGTTCTTCTAGGCATACTGTCAGATTGTTTATGTGAGATTATTCTTGTTTATTCAGGTAGACCTGTAGTGCTATAACCTTTCTTTTTAGTACTGTTTTTGCCTCATCTCATAAGTTTTGGTAGGTTGTGTTTTTATTTTCATTTGCCTGCAGGTATTTTTTGATTCCTCCTTTGATTTTTTCATTGATCCAATAGTTGTTCAGTAGCATGTTGTTTTTCTCCAAATATTTGTGACTTTTCCAGCTTTCTTCTTGTGGTTAATTTCTGGATTCATAGCATTGTGGTCCAAAAAGATGCAGGATGTGATTTCAATCTTAAATTTATTAAGGCCTGTTTTGTTTCTCAACATATAGTCTATCTTTCAGAATGTTCCATGTACACTTCAGAAGATTGCGTGTTCTGCTGTTTTGGGTTGGAATGTTCTTTTAAGTCCATCCAATCTAGTGTTTCATTTAGGCCACTGTTTCCTTGTTGACTTTCTATCTGGATGATCTTTCCACTGATATAAGTGGGGTGTTAAAGTCTCCTGCTATTATTGTGTTACTGTCAGTTTCTCCCTTTAGGTCTGTATACTTTGGTGCTCACATGTTAGATGCATGTATATTAATGTGTTCTGTTTTCCTGGTGGAATTTCCCTTTTATCACTGTATAATGTCCACCTTTGTTTCTTGTTATCTTTTTTAGCTTGAAGTCTATGTTGTCTGATATACGTATGGTGACACCTGATTTCTTTTGTTTGCCATTTGCTTGGAGTATCATCTTCCATCCCTTCACTCTGAGCCTATGTTTGTCTTTGGAGCTGAGATGGGTCCCCTAGGGGCAGCATATTTTTGTGTCTTATTTTTTAATCTATAGAGCCATGCTGTGTCTTTAGATTGGTGAATTCAATCCATTTACATTTAGAGTGACTATTGATATATGAGGGCTTAATACTGCCATTTTATCTTTTGTTTTCTGGTTGTTCTACATGTCCATTGTTGTTCTATATATCCATTGTTACTTTTTCTCATTTTTCTTTCTGTCATTTCAGTTTGGTGGTTTTATGTGATTTTTTTCTCAGTTTCCTATTTATTGATGGTTTTTAAGGCTGCTCTGTTTTTTGTTGGTTTTTGGTTACCACGAGGTTTGTATAAAAGATTTCATAGATGAGATAGTCCTTTTTCTACAATAGCATCTTATCCCTATTAGCCTATGCAATTTCCATCATTTTTCTCTTCCCCTCCTACAGTTTTATTGTCACAAATTATCCTTTACTGTGTTATGAGTTTGTGACCAAATTGAAGTGATTGCAGTTATTTTTGACATTTTCTTTCCCTTTAGCCTTTATGTTATAATTAAGTTTTTAGTAACCTTTTTTGATATAGAGTTGCAATTTTCTGATTTCGCCTGTCTATTTATCTCCTTTCTCAAAGCTTTGTAAATTTTTGCCTTTTTGTTTCAGGTAGGAGGGCTCCCTTCAACATTTCTTGTAAGGCAGGTCTAGTGGCGATGAACTCCTCATCTTTGTTTGTCTAGGAAATCTTTTATTTCTCCATCGTATCTGAAGGATAATTTTGCTGAATAGGGTATTCTTTGCTGAAATTTTTTCTCTTTCAGTATTTTGAATATATCATTCCACTCTATCCTAGCCTATAGGGTTTCTGCTAGAAATCTGCTGATAGCCTGATTCAGGCTCCTTTCTAAGTTATTTTCCATTCTCTGACTGCCCGCAATATTCTGTCTTTGTCATTGATATTTGGCAGTTTTAATATAATATGCCTTGGAGAAGGTCTTTTTGCTTTGAGATTATTAGGTGTTCTATTAGCTTCTTGTATTTGAATATCCAGTTCCTTTCCCAGGTTTGGGAAGTTTTCTTTCAATAATCTGTGAGCTCCTTTAGCACTCTCTTCTCCCTCTGAGACAGCTATAATCCTTGTGTTGCTTTTCCTAAGTGGATACTGCTCATAGAATTTCTTCATTTTTAAAAAATACTAATTCTCTCCTCTTCCACCTGAATCATTTCTAGATTTCTATCTTCTAGTTCACTAATTCTCCCTTCTATAGGTTCTGCTCTACTTGCAATGCTTTCTACTTTATTTTTCATCTCATTAATTGTATTCTTGATGTGCAAAACTTCTATTTGGTGGTTTTTTGAAGTTTAAGTATCTTTGGTGAAGTTCTTCTGTTCATTAACTTTATCCCCGAGCTCATTAAACTTTCACTCTGAGTTTTCTTGTACCTCATTGAATTTCTTCATGACAGCTATTTTGAAGTCTGTTTCAGTCAGACGGTAATCTGTGACTTCAAGTTTAGTTTCTGGAGAGTCATTGTGTTCTTTCTTTTCTGCTGTATTACTGTAGATCTTCTTGGTACTTGATGATTAGATCTTTTTCCAGTGCATTTGTGGTAGTAAACACCTTCCTTATTTGGGTAAGTCTTTGTTTACTTTGGTTCTGAGCTGCTTTTGGTTGTATGTGAGAGCCTTTACTTTCCACCCTCCACTGCCTCTCCTAGAGGCATTGGCAGTGCCCTCCTTGTGCTGCTATTGCCTCTGAGGTTGCTGATACCTTGCTGTTTTTGATGTCATGCAGTTTTATGTGTTGCCACCAGGTTCACCTGGCTGTGAGCCCTTCTATTGCTTCTGGGGTCAACTGTGTCTTGTGTTAACTCACTAGCTCTCCATGGGCTCTCCACAGGCTCAGTGCTACTGCTCTGTGCACCGCTTGCACTCCTACTCCTGGGTTATGAAAGTGCTGGCAGCAGTGCTGTCAGGGGCGCTGGATTCACAAGTGTCACTGTCACTGCTGAGGGTCTGAGTTCTTGCTTGCAGCTCCTACACTGGTAGAGCCAGTGTTGGGGGTAATGCCACTGGTGTTGGGTCATGGGTTCTGTTGTGGTTCCTGAAGGTGCCTTGTGCCACTGCTAGGGGAGCAGCAGGAGCTAAGCCTCATGTGTCATTGCTTGTCCTGCAGCCTCTGTTTGCTGGCAAATACCAGCATGCCTTTTGAAACCTCAGGTCAGGGCACCCCACCCCTGCCTGAGAAATCCACATTCTAGATGCTGTCCCCACAAATGGATAACCTGGTGCCACTGCCAGAGTAGGTGTAGGGTGCGGGGCCACCAGCTCTGCTCTGTGTCCTGAATCCTCAGAATGTGTGTACCACCTGCCATCACTGGGGGGTGGCAGTGGCTAAGCCACAAGTGCTGTGTCTGTCCCTGGCAGCCTCTGGTCACCAGGGTGTGTGCAAGTGTGAGGATCTGTGTTTTGGATCCCCAACCGTGGTGGAGGCTGTTCCCCTAGTTCCACTGCCTCCTGGAGGTCCAGTCCACTCACCTTCAGATGTATAGATGCATGGATCTCAGGCATTCTGGTGCACTGTGCAGGTAGTCATTTTATGGTCCATGGATATCCAACTGGTTGTAACTTGGAGGGGAGAGACAAAGAGAGCAACTCACTCCACCATGATCCTGACATCACTCTCCAAGAATAACTTCTTAATTTTCCTATGAACCTAAAACTGTTCTAAAAAATAAATTCTTGGAAAAAAAGGATGAGAACAATGCAGTTTTCCTGAAGAATTTTACATGATAATTTCCATGTCATATAAACTCCTCCAGAGCATAGGGGAAAAAAGTTTCCAGCATACTTGAGGAGAAGAGCATAGTCCTGATACCAAAATCAAATGAGAAAAGAGTGCACACAGAGAAAACTATATGCCAATCTCACTGGTGGAAAATTGATTTAAACATTCAAACCTCCAAACATTAACTTGAATTCAGCAAAAAAATTAAAAAAATAATACTCCCAAACTTTACTAACCTAATTCACACATTAACAGAGTAAAGGAAATACCTCCCCTATAAAAATTCAGTACCCATTTCTGAGTTAACACCCTTCTCACACACATTGAAAACTGGAAATGGAAGTAATCTTCTTTAACTCAAGGGTATCCACCAGGAACTTACTATAAACATCATAGTTTATGGTATTGTATCCTAAAAAAAACTCCAAGTATGCATCAGAACCATCAAGACAGTTTGTTAAAACAGATTGCTGGGGCAGATCCTCAGAGTTTCTAGTTCACTAGGTAGTAGTGATATGATGAGAGAATTTGCATTTCTAATAAATTCTCAGGACATGCTTATTTTGAGAACTGATTTAGAGAAATACTTTCATTAATTGCACAAATAGGACTGTAAATGGATGTTAACTGGAGAACTCTTGGTTATATCAAAACATTTGATATAAATAAATATCTATTAATATGCTAAATAATACATGAAAGAGACATAGTAGGGGATATTAAGCAGTAGTTTAAAATAATTAGAACTATGTGCAAATATGGAAGGGTTTCCAAAAGATATTAAGTGAAAAATGAAAGTTATAGAAAATTACATGCAACATGATCCAATTTATGTAAGCCCAGACACAAAAGAAAACAATATGTAGAAAATTAGAGAAAAACGTTTCAAAAGTAATACTCCAAATTGATAATATTGGGTGTTTCTGAAAAGGAAAAGGAATAGATGGTGGCCAACAAACTTTCTCTTTATTTGTATTCTTCAATGTTTTTAGGAGAACATATCCATGTATTGCTTTTACAATTAACAATAAAAAAGATTTAAAAATAACTAAGTGACATACATAGTAAAATAAATAAAAGAAATCATAAATAATTTCCTCCTCTCTCTCGTCTTCCATCCCATTCCCTCCTTAAAAAAAGACGTAACAAGAAAGGGTTTCTGTCAACACCACTTCTCTTCCAGAAAAATTCAGATAATTTCTTCTAGCCTCCTCTGGTTCCTTATACTCGCATATTCTCACTTTCCGTCTCATCAGAATATTCTAGTTCTAATCTAGAACCACTGATGTAATCTACAGTTTATGTGCAAGTAATTTGAGGACAACTTGTTCAATTTCATGTTCATTTGTTTTTTTCTCTCCTAGACTTCCTGTGGTTCTCAACCTTAGTTAAACATCACAATTATCTTTTAAACATGTTAAAAACCACATATATACGTCAGCCACCTGAAAATCTAATTCAGAATGTTAGGCACGGATGTGAGCATCTGTGTATTTATCAATGCTCCCTAAATCTGATTCAGTATGTCAGGTATGGACTCAGACATTTCTGCATTTATAAATGCTCCTCATGTGATTCAGATGCTCAGTTAAGTTGATAACAAGTGCCTCAGAGTAAAAGAGGTGTATTTCTTGCTTTCAAGTAAATTGCTTCAATTGTCAGATCCACATGGAGTGATATCAGGTTTGTCAAACTCGTGTAGGTTCAGTTACAAGGCTTGCTGTGGCCTCAATAACATGGTCTAGTTAGAAAGAGGAAGAAACCAGGACCACATGGGGATGGGAGAAACAGTATGACTGGTAAATCTTATATGGCTATTGGGATGAACCCTAGTATTATTTACAACTGTCTACAGGGCCAAAAGAAAGTAGTCTTGGACTTGGTTATGCAGGCATTATTATCTGTGGGAACAAATCCACTGAAGAGTATTGTTGCAAAAATTTTTATGCAACAGGTGTTATCTGACTAAAAAGAACCCGTGTGACTATCCACACCAGCCCACTTCCCTCCTACATGGGAAACTATAACTGAGTCCATATAAAAGAAATGGACATCTAGTGTTCATAGAGTCAATCTTTCAACCACTACACCTCACCTGCTTGCACCTAACTCTGTTTTAGATTTATTATCCTTTGTTTACTGATGACTAGGTGTCCAGTCATAACTTTCTTTAGTTTGATGTATCTATCTACTACTTTCTGGCCCTTAATCTTATTTCTATTTTCTCTTTGTTACAGCACTCTCATCTCTTTTGTTTGCTATACAAAACAAGGTTTCCATCTCCAAATATTTCATGGACATAGTATAGTCCCCTTTTAGAGACTCACAAAGCATGGAAGCACATTAAAGATGTGCAGATGCTTTCCCTGGTGAATTCTACCAAAAATTTAGGAAAGAACTAACACCAATCCTTCTCAAACTCTTCCAAAAATTGAAGAGAAGGGAACATTCCCAAACTTATTTTACAAGGCCACTGTTACAATGTTGCTATGGCCAGATAAAGATACTGCTAAGAGAGTAGATTTTAAAAATTCTCACCAAAAGAACGTTGTAACTATGTGATGTGATGAATATGTTAACAACCTTATTGTGGTAATTATTTCACAATATATACATACATAAAACCATTACATTGTACACCTTACACCTACCCAATGTTATATGTCAATTATATCTCAATAAAGCTGAAAAACAAAAAGACTCTGAGAAAAGTGCTGCAGTAAATAAATCCATTTAGGCCAGTGTTTCCTGAACAGAATTCTATGTCCCTTTCTAAAAAATATAAACTATTCATTGTCCATAGGACTAGTGTTATACCAAATTTATTTTGGGAAATGGTGACCTAACAATCCAGGTTCTTATCTGTGGTAGGTAAAATAATGCCACCACCAGATTTCCGTACCCTAAACCCAAGAACCTATTACCTTATGGCAAAAGAGATTTGCATATGTGATTAAGATTATGTATCTTGAGATGGGAAGATTTTCCTGGGTTATGTGGATGGGCTCAATGTAATCAGACAAGCCAGGAGAAACTTTCCCAGTTGGAGTCAGAGCAATGTGATAGAAAAAGAGGCAGGAGAGATTCAAAGCATGAGAGAGACTTGACCCACCTTTGCTAGCTTTGAAGATGCAAGAAGGAGAAATGAGCCAAGGAATGAGAGTGGCCACTTAGAAGCTGGGAACAGAGACAGCCAGCAAGGTAACAGAGACTTCAGGCTTACAATCACAAGGAACTGGATTCTATCAACAACCCAAATGAGCAAAAAACCAGATTCTTCCTGGAGCCTCGAGAAAAAAACACAGCCTTGCTGACACCTTGATATTAATCCAGTGAAACCTGTGCTGCAATTCTGACCTCTAGAATTGTGTTATTTTTAACCATTAATTTCTTGGAAATTTGTTATTGTAGCAATACAAAACTACTACTTTTCTTACAGAGAAAACAGATGCAGTGAAGGGGAATGACTTATCCAGGGTTGCATTACTAAACAAAAGCAGATCTGGAAGTAAAAGATATTTGGAATATATTTCACTCAATTTGCTATTACTCTATGTCAACCAGAATGAATCTGCTCCACATATTGATCATTCTGATTCTCATCTAAGGTGATGAAATCTGGCCATGAATAATGAGAAAGGCTTTAAAATTGGAATTAAATCAAGGATTGCACCATCACTCTGCAACCTGTTCCCCTAGTTCAAGAAGCTAAATTGAGCTGAACTCTATATGCAACACTGAGCTTACTAGAATTGGGTGTGACCCCTCCTCTCAAATAGTGGGCTCTTTAATAGTCTCAACACTAGGCAGAGATAAGGAATCTGTTACTTTTCCTGATCTCAATTACTTTCCATTTCATCAGCCAATTAGAGGCAACTAAAGAGATTTGTAAGCACATGTGGAAATTCACAAAGATGTGTGCAAGAACTGCAAGTCAACAAGATAATGCAAAGACACACTCCTAAGGCAGTTCATTATCATGCACAATTTCCTCCCTTTGGTGTACAAACCATTGCAAACACATACATGAATACATATTTAGTGCTACACACATTGACATAGGAATACGTGAGCTAAGCTGATAATCAGGCTGCATTCATCATCTTCAGCATATGTATGCATGTGGGTACACTTCCCTTCCCCCAAATCACCCAGGTATAAATACTGTGAATTTGGACTTCTTGTCAGCTCTAATGTGGGATTTAAACATTCAAAGGAAGTGATTAGATATAAAGTGTTCTCTTGAACAATGATTGGATCAATGAAGAAATAAAAGGAGAAACCAAAATACCTGGAGACAAATGAAAATGCAACATGCCAAAATTTAAGGGATACAGCAAAAGTGGTTCAAAGATGGAAGTTTATAGCAATAAGCCTACCTCAACAAACAAGAAAAACATCAAATAAGCAATCTAACAGTGTACCTAACAGAATTGGACAAAGAACAAACAAAGCCCCAAATCAGTAGAAGGAAGAAAATAAGAAAAATCAGAGAAGAAACAAGTGAAATAGAGACCAGAAAAAATCAATGAAACTAAGAGCTGGTCCTTCAAAAAGATTAAAAAAAAAATCGATAAGCTCTTAGCTAGTCTCACCAAGAAAAAAAGAGAGAAGGCTCAAATTAATAAAATCAGAAACGAAAGAGGAGAAATTACAACAGACACCACAGAAACACAAAAGGTTATAAAAGAATACTACAAAAAGCTATACACCAACAAATTGGATAATCTAGAAGAAATGGATAAACTCTTAGAATCATAAAACCTTCCAAAACTGAACAAGAAGAAATAAAGAACTTGAATAAACCAATCACCAGTAATGAGATCAAAACAGTAATCAATAATCTCCTAAAAAACAAAAGCACAGGACCAGACAGCATCCCTGGTAAATTCTACCAAATATTCCAAGGAGACTTAACACCTATCCTTCTCAAACTGCTCCAAAAAAATTGAAAAGAAAGGGAAGCTTCCTAATTCATTCTTCAAAACCCACATTACCCTGATACCAAAACCAGACAAGGACAAAATAAAAAAAGAAAGTAACAGTCCAATGTCACTGATGAACATTGATGCAAAAATCCTCAAAAAAAATACTAGCAAATTCAATACAACAATACATTAAAATGATTATACACCATGATGAAGTGACATTAATTCCAGAGATGCAGGGATGGTTCAACATCCACAAACCAATCAACATGATACACCACATTAACAAAATGAGGAATAAAAATCACATGATCATCTCAATAGTTGCAGAGAAAGCATTTGGAAAGACACAGCATCCATTTATGATAAAAACTCTGAATAAAATTGTTATGAAGGAATTTACCTTAATACAATAAGGGCTGTATATAACAAACCCACTGCTAATATCATTCTCAATGGAGAAAAACTGACAGCTATGCCTCTAAGAACAGGAACCAGAAAAGGGTGCCCACTTTCACCACTCTCATTTAATACAGTATTGGAAGTCCTAGCCAGAGCAATCAGGCAAGAAAAGGAAATAAAAGTGATCCAAATTGGAAATGAAGAAGTGAAACTGTCACTATTTGCAGATGACATGATTTTATACATAGAAAACTCTAAAGAATTGACCAAAAAGCTTTTGGAAATAATAAATGAATATGGTAAAGTTGCAGGATACAAAATCAACATACAAAAATCATTTGCATTTCTATACACAAACAACGAAGTAGCTGAAAGCAAAATTGAGAATACAGTCCCATTTACAATCACTACAAAAAGAATAAAATATCTAGGAGTAAACTTAAGCAAAGAGATGAAAGAGCTGTATACTGAAAACTATTAAACATTGTTGAAAGAAATTGAGGAAGATACAAAGAAATGGAAAGATATTCCATGTTCTTGGATTGGAAGAATTGACATAGTTAGAGTGACGGCAGCATCATGGTGAAGTGAGATTCCCCCTTTGAATCTCTGCCCCCTAAGAAAAAACAAAAACATCATTTGCATACCAATGGAGGTCAATCAAACACTACAGAGGACTTCTAAGAGACACTTGCTGCAGTACATCCGATGATGGAGTCACGGAAAGCCCCAAAGGACATGAGGAGAGGTAAGGAGATTTACTTCCCCTCCCCAGTAGATCAGCAAAGACAGACAGCATGGCTCACAGACAGAGAGGGTAGGGGAAGCACTCTGCAGGGAAAACCATCACCCTCCAGGTCCTCTCACAGAATGTCAAGAGATCACCACAGGGAAGTGATGGTGGACTGTTTTGGGGATGTGGTAAATGCCCCAAGAGAGCCAGAAAGGAAGACCCCAGGTTGGGCAGACAAAAAAGAGAGCCCCTCCCCCCACATGACCTGCGCTTCAGCACAATCCCTCACAGAACTGCAGCAGGCTCAGAAAACACCAGTCATGACCTCCATCCAGTGGCAGCAAGTGAAAACTGCAGGACCATCTTCAACATGAGGAATAGCAAAGGTATTCTGGCTGTATCCAACAGTATCTTAAGTATACAGACCAAGAGGAAAATGACAAACACCCAGAAACCAACCCCAAAGGCACAGAAATCTATAACCTGAATGACAGAGAATTCAAAATAGCTGTCAAGGAAACTCAAGGAAATACAAGAGAACACAGAGAAACAAATCAACGAATTCAGGAATTTCTTCATGAAAGAGATTGAAACCATAAAGAAAAACCAATGAGAAATATTGGAGATGAAAAACACAATAGACAAGATAATGGAAAACCTGGAGTCTTTAAATAGCAGAACTGACAATATGGAGGAAAGAATTAGCATTATCGAGGATAGCCACACAGAAACACTCCAGATAGAGGAGGACAGAGAGCAAAGACTAAAAAGAAATGAAGAAATTCTTCAACAAATATTAGACTCAATGATGAAAAGTAACATAAGGATAATAGGTATTCCAGAAGGAGAAGAAAGGGACAAAGGAGCAGAGAGTTTGTTCAAAGAAATACTAGCTGAGAACTTCCCCAACCTAGGGAACAACAGGGAAATAACAGTGAATGAAATCAAAAGATCACCTAAATATATAAACAGGAATAGACAAATGCCACACCACATAATAGCTAAATTAACAAGAGTCAGTGACAAGGAAAAATATTAAGGGCAGCTAAACAAAAAAACAAAATAACATACAAAGGAAACCCCATCAGGCTCTCAGCTGACTTCTCAACAGAAACTCTACAGGCGAGGAGAAACTGGAATGATATATTCAAAATCGTGAAAGATAAAAACCTTCAGCCAACAATACTTTATCCAGTGAAAATATCCTTCAAATATGATGGAGAAATAATAACTCTCCCTGATAAACAAAAGCTAAAGGAGTTCATCACCACAAGACCCCCACTACAAGAAATGCTCAAGAAGTCCCTTAGGCCTGATAAAAACAAATGAGAAAATGGATACAAAGTTTTGAGTAAGGAGAAAAACAAGGAGACTAAACAAGAAAAACTACAATTGGAAATCATCAAAAATGAATTTAAGCTCATTACTGTAAACACAGACTGAGAACAAAGATGGAATAAATAGTGAGAACAACAAATAAGAAGGAGAAGAGGAAAGGGATCGAATTGACTTTTAGTCTAAGGAACAAGAGGCATCTGAAAATGTACTATCTTATCCAGGAGATTGCTTATATAAACCTCACAGTAACCACTAAACAAATAACCAGAAGAGAACCACATATGACAAATAGAGAGAAAACTAAGAGAATCAACATGCAGAACTACCAAACTGAATTGGCAGTCCAAAACACATGGGACAAGAAATGAAGGAAATGCAAAAGAACCAGAAAATGAACAATAAAATAGCAACATTAAACCCTCACATATCAATAATCACTCTAAATGCAAATGGATGGAATTCTCTGATCAAAAGACACAGAGTGGTGAGATGGATTAAAAACCAAGATCCAACAATCTGCTGCCTCCAGGAAACACATCTCAGCTCTAAAGACAAACACAGACTCAAAATAAAAGGATGGAAAATGATACTCCAAGCTAATGGCAAACAAAAGAAAGCAGGAGTTGCCATACTTATATCAGACAAAGTAGACTTCAAGATAAAAAAGGTAATGAGAGACAAAGAAGGGCAATATATAATGATAAAAGGGACACTTCACCAAGAAGACATAACACATATAAATATCTATGCACCCAACACAGGAGCACCAAAGTACATAAAACAACTGCCAAAAAACATAAAAGGAGATATTAACAAGAACACAATGATAGTAGGGGATCTTAACACCCCCCCCTTACATCAATGGATAGATCATCCAGACAAAAAGTCAATAAGGAAATAATGGACTTAAATGAAAAACTAGACACAATGGACTTAACAGATATATACAGAGCAGTCCACCCAAAAACAGCAGATTACACATTCTTCTCAGGTGCGCATGGAACATTCTCAAGGATAGATCATATATTAGGAAACAAGGCAAACCTCTATAAATTAAGGAAGATTGGAATCATTACAAGCATCTTTTCTGATCATAATGCTGTGAAACTAGAAATCAACTACAAGGAAAAAACTGGGAAAGGGACAAAGATGTGGACACTAAACAACATGCTACTGAACAAACAATGGACAATTGATGAAATTAAAGGAGAAATCAAAAACTATCTGGATACAAATGAAAAGGAAAATACACCATTCCAACTCATATGGGATGCAGCAAAAGTGGTCCTGAGAGGGAAATTCATAGCTATACAAGCCCACCTTAACAAACAAGAAAAATCCCAAATAAATACCCTTAAACTGCACCTAACAGAATTAGAAAAAGAAGAACAGAAAAATCCATGAGTCAGCAGAAGGAGGGAAATAATAAAAATCAGAGCAGAAATAAATGAAATTGAAACCAAAAAAACAGTAGAAAGGATCAATGAAACAAAGAGCTGCTTCTTTGAGAAGATAAATAAAATTGAGTCACTAAGAAAAAAAGGGAGAAGACTCAAATAAATAAAATTAGAAATGAAAGAGGAGAAATTACAACAGATACCACAGAAATACAAGGGATTATTAGAGAATACTATGGAAAACTTTATGCCAACAAATTGGACAACCTAGAGGAAATGGACAAATTCTTGGATACATACAATCTCCTAAAACTGAATCAAGAAGAAATAGAGAATCTGCATAGACAATCACAAGTAAAGAGATTGAAACAGTAATCAAAAACCTCCCCAAAATAAAAGCCCATGACCAGATGGCTTCCCTGGAGAATTCTACCAAACATTCAAAGAAGATTTAACACCTATTGTTCTCAAAGTATTCCAAAAAATAGAGGAAGATGGAATACTTCCTAACACATTCTATGAGAGTAACATCACACTGATACCAAAGCCAGACAAGGACAATACAAAGAAGGAAAACTACAGGCCAATATCACTGATGAACATAGATGCACAAATCCTCAACAAAATATTGGCAAACCGAATACAGCAATACATCAAAAAGATCATACACCATGATCAAGTGGGATTTATACCAGTGATGCAGGGATGGTTCAACATCTGCAAATAAATCAACATGATACACCACATTAACAAAATGAAGAATAAAAGCCACGTGATCATCTCTATCAATGCAGAGAAGGCATTTGACAAGATCCAACATCCATTTATGATAAAAACTCTCAACAAAATGGCTATAGAAGGAAAGTACCTCAGCATAATAAGGGCCACATATGACAAACCTACAGCTCACATCCTACTCAATGGGGAAAACCTGAAAGCCATTCCTTCAAGGAGAGGAACAAGACAAGCGTGCCCACTCTCGCTGCTCTTATTCAACATAGTACTGGAAGTTTTGGGGAGAGCAATTAGGCAAAAAAAGGAATAAAAGTACTCCAAATAGGCAATGAAGAAGTGAAACTCTCACCATTTGCAGATGACATGATATACATAGAAAACAAAAAAAAATTCATTGGAGAACTACTAGAAATAATCAACCACTACAGCAAAGTTTCAGGGTATAAAATCAACTTATAAAAGTCAGTTGCATTTCTATACATTAATGATGAACTAATAGAAAGAGAACTCACAAAGACAATCCCATTTACAATTGCAACAAAGAGAATAAAATATATAGTAATAAATTTAACCAGGGAGTTGAAAGACCTATACAATGAAAACTATAGGACACTATTGAAAGAAATCGATGAAGACATAAAGAAATGGGAAAATATTCCATGCACATGGATTGGAAGAATAAGCATAGTTAAAATGTCCATATTATGTAAAGCAATCTACAGATTCAATGCAATCCCAGTCAGAGTCCCAACGTCATTCTTCACAACAATATAACAAAAAAAAATACTGAAATTTGTATGGGGCAACAAACGACCCTGAACAGCTAAAGCAATCCTGAAAAATAAAGGATGAACCTGGAGGCATCACAATCCCTGATTTCAAAATATACTATAGACCTATAGGAATCAAAACAGCACGGTACTGTTACAAAAATAGACACACAGATCAATGGAACAGAATTGAACGCCCAGAAATAAAACCACACATGTATGGACAGCTACTCTTCAACAAGGTAGTAAAGAACATACAATGGAGAAAGGGAAGTCTCTTCAATAAATGGTGCTTGGAAAATTGGACAGCCACATGCAAAAGGATGAAAGTAGACTATTTTCTATTGCCATACACAAAAATCAATTCAAAATGGATTAAGGACCTGAAAGTGAGACCTGAAACTATAAAACTCCTGGAAGAAAATATAGGCAGTACACTAATTGACATCGGTCATAAAGGGATCCTTTCAGATTCCATGTCTACTCGAACAAGGGAAACAAAAATAAAAATAAACAAGTGGGACTTCATCAGACTACAGCACTTCTACAAGGCAAATTAAACCAGGATCAAAATGAATAGACAATCCACCAGCTGGGAGAAAATATTCGCAATTTTTTTATCCAATAAGGGATTAATCTTTGTAATATATAAAGAACTCACACAACTGAGCAATAAAATAAAACAAAAAACCCGATCAAGAAATGGGCAGAGGATATGAACAGACATTTTTCCAAGGAAGAGATATAGATGGCCAATAGACACATGAAAAGATGTTCAACGTCATTAATCATCAGGGAAACGCAAATCAAAACTGCTCTAAGATATCACCTTACACCTGTTAGAATGGCTATAATCACCAAGACAAAGAACAACAAATGTGGGAGAGGTTGTGGAGAAACGGGAACCCTAATTCACTGCTAGTGGGATTGCAAACTGGTACAGCCTCTATGGAAAACAGTATGGAGATTCCTCAAAAAATTAAAAATAGAAATACCTTATGATCCAGCAATCCCACTCTTGGGCATCTACCCAACAGACAGGAAATCAACCATCCCAAGAGGCGTATGCACCCCTATGATCATTGCAGCATTATTCACTATAGCTAAGAAGTGGAAGCAACCCAAGTGTCCCTTGACTGATGACTGGATAAAGAAAGTGTGGTATATATATACAATGGAATACTACTCAGCCGTAAGAAAAGACAGAATTGTTCCATTTGCAACAACATGGATGGACCTAGAGGATATTATATTAAGTGAAATAAGCCAGAGAGAGAAGGACAAACACCACATGATTTCACTCATATGTCGAATATAAACAAACACACGGACAGAGAGAACTAGTTGGTGGTTACCGGGGGAAGGGGGTGGGGGGTGGGCATAAGGGGTGAAGGGATGCATCCACATGGTGATGGACAAAAAATAATGTACAGCTAAAACCCTACAATGTTATAAACTATTAAAACATCAATAAAAATGAAAATTAAAAAAATAAAAAGAATTAACATAGTTAAAATGTCCATACTTCCTAAAGCAATCTACAGATTCCGTGCAATCCCTATCAAAGTTCCAACAACATTTTTCACCGATATAAAAGAGGAATCCTAAAATTTATATGGAACAACAAAAGACCTTGAATAGCCAAAGGAATTCTGAGAAAAAAAAAGCTGGAGGTATCACACTCCCTGATTTCAAAATATGCTACAAAGCTGTAGTAACCAAAACAGCATGGTACTGGCACAAAAACAAACACAGATCAATGGAACAGAATCAAGAGCCCAGAAATAAACCCACACATCTATGGACAGCTAATTCTCAACAAGGGACCCAAGAACATATAACAGAGAAAGGAAATTCTCTTCAATAAATGGTGTTGGAAAAACTGAACAGTCACATGCAAAAGAATAAATGTAGACCACTATCTTATACGATACAGAAAACTTAAAGTGTATTATAGACTTGAATACAAGACCTGAAACTATGAAACTTCTAGAAGAAAACATAGGCAGTAACCTCTTTGATATTGGTCTTAGCAGCATGTTTTCAAGTATCATGTCTGACAGGGCAAGGGAAATAGTAGAAAACATAAACAAAAGGACTACATCCAACTGAAAAGCTTCTGTACAGCAAAGGAAACCATCAACAAAATGAAAAGACAACCAAACAATAGGAGAAGATATTTGCAAACCATATATCTGATTAGGGGTTAATCTCCAATATATATAAAGAACTCATACAACAACAAAAAAAACTAACAACCCAATTAAAAAATGGTCAAAAGATCTGAACAGGCATTTCTCCAAAGAAGATGTACAGATGGCCAACAGGCACATGATAATATGTTCAACACCATTAACTATCAGGGAAATGCAAATCAAAACTGCAATGTGATATCACCTCACTCCCATCATAAGGGCTACAAATAACAAGACAGGAAACAAGTGTTGGAGAGGATATAGAGAAAAGGAAATTCCCACACACTGCTGATGGGAGTGTAAACTGGTGCAACCAGTATGGAAAACAGTATAGAGATTCCTTAAAAAATAAGAGTAGAACTACCATACAATCCAGCTATTCCACTGCTGGGTATTTATGAAAAGAACATGAAAACGTGAATATGTAAAGACACGTGCACCCCTATGTTCATTGCAGCCCTATTAAGAATAGCCAAAACTTGGAAGCAATGTAGGTGCCTATCAAGGGATGAATAGATAAAGATGTGGTATATATACACAATGGAATTCTACTCATCCATAAAGAATGATGAAATACATCCATTTGTGACAACTTGGGTGGACCTTAAGGGTATTATGCTAAGCAAAATAAGTCAGAGGGAGAAAGTCGAATACCGTATGATCTCACACATAAGTGGAAGATAAAAACAACAACAATCACATGAAGACAGAGATTGGATTGATGGTTACCAGAGGGGAAGGGGGAGGGAGTAGGATGAAAGGGGTGATTAAGTACATGTGTATGGTGATGGATTGTAATTAGTCTTTGAGTGTTGATCATGATGTAATATACACAGAAATCAAAATATAATGATGTACATCTGAAATTTATATAATGTTATAAATCACTGTTACTGAAATAAAAAAAGAAAGAAAGTGCTCTCAGAATGAAGTCACACCCCCTAAATAAAGATTTTTTTCTTGGTGAAAAATAAGCACATTTATAACACTAGCCACTGGACTTATTCCTTGGTATATCCTGAGTCAGTGAGAGAAAACTATAACTTGTAGAGCCATTCAAGCCATCAGGGCTTTAACTATAGTGTGTCTAAGACCTGCGAGGGGACACACCACTTCTGAAGAACATTACAACTCTTTAAAGACATTAACCAATAAATGCTTAACTAAAAAATATTCACCAATTCCCACTAGAGCCATTGTTATTAGCATGTCAGTAGCCTAGGTAAGGTCAGCACCATCAAAGCTTAGGAGCCAAAGAGTCAGGAATTGATCTCACACATGTGAAAATAAAATAGCTTCCAACTGTCCCTAGATCTAGCTCCTTTTCTCAAGATGCCAAGACAGAACAACCTCAAAGAATGGAACTAATTAGCATTGGCTTCCTGAGAGGGGGGCAAAAGAGATCTACACTACATGGTAACCTCAAAATGGTATAAACTCAATGGGTGGTTTCAGCAGAGATGACTTTCCAGGCCCCAACAGGAGTAAAATTGAAAGTCCTAAGAGCTTGCCCCAGAGATAAAGAAGGCTAAGTTTTCCCCTATCAGATGACCAAGAAATTACTATTCTAGCTTGGCCCACAAGGGCATTAATAGTTCTTAGAACAACAATAATAAGAGTAGTTAACATTCATTGAACTTTTTTTATGTGCCTGATACTGCACTAGGTAATTTACATGGGTTGTCTCACGTAATCCTTGTAACTGTCCTGTATGATGGAGATACCACTATTATCCTCTCATACAGGTGGTGAAACTGAGTCTCAGAAAGGTCCACAACCTTACAACAGATAAATGGTGGAGCTCAGGATTCAAACTCATAAATCTGAATCCATTCAATATGTCTGTCAATGAAGCTTCTCAACATATCATAATAGTGATAAATAAATGGCAAGCAATAGGATATATTGGAGTATACGAGGAAGCCATTTGGTGTAAAATGAATTTGGCCTGATCTTGTTTTTCCAAAAGGGCCTGACGTGGCCTTTGAACATGCATTGTATATCTGCTTTAAGCATTTGCCATGACCCAAAGACAAAAACAAATGCCCTGAAGATAAGGATGCAACTTCCCCCAATGTTGCCATTTCCTTAAGGATAAGCATTTCTACCTAGGCTAGGATTTGATTGCTGTGCTCATCCTGTGACCACCCAACTTGAGACAAGAGACCTTCTACCTGCTATGCCCATTGAGACAGCAAACCTGATACCTGCTGTGTCCATCAGTCGCTGTGTGACTATTGCAAAAAGGACATTGCACTCATATGTGATATATGCTCTTTGATGGTATATAACCACTCTGTACACCCCACTTCTTTGGAGTGCTCCATTTCTTTGTGAAAGGACTCTCCTGGGATATACTGTCCTCAAATTTGGGTCATAATAAACTCACTCCAATTTGATTTATAGATTGGTTATGGGTTATTTGCATCAACAATAGGAATAATTTATGATGATGATGCTTGAGGATGAGGATGAGGATGATGAGGAGGAATTTCTCCCTTGGTATAGAACTCTGCAGTTTATAGAGGTTGTATTTGTTGTTATATTATGTCATTTTATTCTCACAACAACTTTAGGGGGTAGAGGCTATTGTCCTCATTTTACAAATGAGGAACGTGGAGTTCAGAGAAGTTAAGTACTTTGCCCAAGATCACATAGGCAGGCATGAGCCAAGATAGACTTGGAATTCAAGTTGTCTGACTCTCTAATCTGTCTTCTTAACCACTGTGCTCTCTGAGCTGGGCCGTTTTGTTATTGTTATTCTTCTTTCCTTAAGCTTCTTCACAGTGCTGCCCCCTAGAAAAGTCAAATTGTGTAGATTTGGGATAAGCATATATTTCATCTCTGAGAGAACAAAGAAATCTCCAAACTTCAGTTTATGGTCCAAGTAAATATTTTAATTTTCTCCTTGTAGTTTGGGGTAACATTGATGTCATGTATGGGATGATGCTATGTATGCCTTGACTAGGAGGCAGAAGACCAAGTTCCAGTTTCCTCCTCTGTAAGAAGAGGAAATTGATACCTGCCTAACCCACTTCATAGGGTCCTTAGGCTTAACTTAATCGCAAAACATCATTTTGCAGGGTTGGAGGTGATGCTATAAATCATTCCTCCCAATGCAGAAATGCAACCTACAAGTTCTCTAAAGCAGAGTTCAGGTCTGTGCTTGAAAACCAGCAGGGATGATTCTTGTCTCACTTCCTGAGATAATGATAAAAATTTCTAATTTGTGGACAGGTAAGCTGACTTTCATCTCCTTGTAATGTCTATGTATTTGTTCTTTTACTGCTTGTTAGCAGAGGTTTACTTTGTGCTACATAACAGCCTTTTTAACATTTGGAAATTATTATTACAAGGGTAAATTTAAAAATTTATAATATTGTTTTTTGCCAAAAGGCAAAGAGGTCTTCCCCCTCTCTTTCCTAGAACACTTCCTTGAGAGATCTAGTATTTGTAAATCATTCTACTGTTCCTCTGATATGTATGTAAAGCTTTTAAAATGCTAAATAACCCACTTGCCAGCCTTACAAAGGAGCAACATTTTTCTTAAGGGCCTGAGAGCCACCTCTTTGAAATGTAAACATTAAGGAAGATAAGACTGCTATCTCCCTGTCATCCTAGGAGTTTAGCCTAGGCACATTGTTCCAAGCTGTAACCACTTGTCATAAAAATAGGAAAAGTTTTATGATTCCTATGGATAAATGCAATTAACTAGCACAGCTGACCACTAATTACTAGATAAATTATGAAACAGTGTATAGCAAATGGTGCTACCAAGTCCTCTTACACGAGGACAAGTTATTGCTCATCTTGAGAATATGCATGCAATGCCACAGATCGTATCTGCTTGGCTATATAAAAATGGTGGGATTTCTTTCTGCCTTTGTACTCTCATTCCAGGATTATCAACAATGTGCATGGTACTCTGTTTATATTTATTGCATCATACAGGTATAAAAATATGCAAATATCTGTATTACTTTGCCTTATGAAATGAATGAAGTTAATGCTTATAGATTGCTACATATTATTACATATATTCATAAACCATCCCTTTAATATTCTACTCTAGATCTTTTTCAGAAATCAAAAATCATTTCATTAATTTATAGTTTCCAGAAACGTCCTTTACCTCTTTAGTTAAAAAAAAACTCACATCTACCAACTCAATCATATAGTAGTTTAGCTATATTATATTCATAGTAATTATTGGCAATATCTAGTAGGTCAGATCCTTGCAATACTTGAGAAATAAATCCCACCTTTACTGTAGTTCTTGTTAGCAAATGCTTCAGTACAGTGAAACAAAGCCTGTTTTTCCTCTGGGAACTTCAAAAGTCCTAGGCTGGTCATAGGGAAGATGCATAAGGATTTCTAACAGAGGATGTGTTTATCCCTAAGAACGATCATTAACCATAGAACCATCTATAGTCCTACACTAGGACATTTCCTATCTCCCCTGAAAAAATTGCCAATGCTTTCCATTAGTGGACTTTAATATAGCTAACCAATTCTCAGGGTTAGGTGGTAGGAAATCAATCCTTTAAAAAATATTTTTATTGAGGTCACATTGTTTTATAACATTATATAAATTTCAGGTGTACATCATTACATTTTGACTTCTGTATAGACTACATCATGTTTACCACCAAAAGCCTAGTTGACATCTGTCATTGTACACATGTGCCCCTTTATCCCATCTACCCTCCCTCCACCCCCTTCCTCTCTGGTAACTACCAAGCTGTTTTCTCTATATATGTGTTTGTTTATCTTCTGCACATGAGTGAAGTCATATGGTAGTTGTTTCTCCCTCTGATTTATTTCACTTCGCATGACACCCGCATGGTCCACCCATGTTCCCCTTTGATGGGCACGTAGGTTGTGGCCAAGTCCTGGCTATTGTGAGTAATGCTGCAATGAACATAGGGATGCATATATCTTTTTGAATTAGTGTTTTTGTGTTCTTTGGGTAAATACCCAGAAGTGGAATAGCTAGATCATATGGTAGTTCTATTTCTAATTTTTTGAGTAATCTGCATACTGTTTTTCATAGTGGCTGTATCAGTTTGCATTCCCACAAGCAGTGTACAAGGTTCCTTTTTCTCCACATCCTCTCCAATGCTTATTTCTTGTCGTTTTAATAACAGCCATTTTGATGGACACAAGATGATACATCATTGCAGTTTTGATTTGCCTTTCCCTAATAATTCGTTATGTTGAACATCTTTTCATGTGCCTGTTGGCCATCTGTATATCTTCTTTGGAAACATGTCTGTTCAGATTTTGATCTGTCCATTTTTTGATCAGGTTGTTAGTTTTTTTTGTTGTTGAGTTGTATGCTTTTATGTATTTTGGAAATTAACTCCTTATTGGATATATGATTGCAAATATTTACTCCCAGTTAGTGGGTTGTTTGTTCATTTTGTTGATGCTTTCCTTTGCTGTACAGAAGCTTTTTAGCTTGATGTACTCTCATTTGTTTATTTTTTATTATGTTACCCTTCCCTGAGGAGACATGATATTCAAATCATACTGCTAAGACTGATGTCAAAAAGCGTACTGCCTACTCTTTCTTCCAGGACTTCTATGGTTTTAGGTCTTACATTCAAGTCTTTAGTCCATTTTGAGTTAATTTTTGGGAATGGTGTAAGACAATGATCTACTTTTATTATATTGCATGTAGCTGTCTAGTTTTCCCAACACCATTTATTGAAGGGATTTTCCTTTCTGCATTGTATGTTCTTAGCTCCCTTGTCAAAAATTCGTTGCCAATAGATGTGTGTTTTTATTTCTGGGCTCTCAAATCTGTTTTATTGATCTGTATGTCTGTTTTTCTGCCACTACCATGCTGTTTTAATTACTATAGCTTTGTAGTATATTTTGAAATCAGGGAGCGTGATACCTTCAGGTTTGTTCTTGTTCTCAGCATTGCTTTGGCTATTCAGTGTGTCTTATTGTTCCATAAAAATTTTAGGATTCTTTTTTCTTTTTCTATGAAAAATGTCATTGGGATTCTGGTTGGGATTGCATTGAATCTGTAGATTGCTTCAGGTAATATGGACATTTTAACTATGCTAATTCTTCCAATCCATGGTCACGAAATATCTTTCCATTTCTTTGTCTTTTTCAATTTATTTCTACAATGTCTTATAGTTTTTAGTGTACAGGTCTTTCACCCCTTTGGTTAAATTTATTCCTAGGTATTTTATTCTCTTCATTGCGATTGTAAATGGGATTGTATTCCTGATTTCTCTTTGCTAGTTTGTTGTTAGTGTCTAGAAAGGTAACTGATTTTTTATGTTGATTTTGTGTCCTGCAGGTTTATTGAATTCATTAATTATTTTTAATAGGACTTGGTGGATTCTTTAAGCTTTTCTCTATAGAGAATCACATCATCTACAAATAGTGATCGTTTTACTTCTTCCTTTCCAAATTGGATAACTTTTATTTCCTTTTCTTACCTAATTGCCCTGGGTAGGACTTCCAATACTATGTTGAATAAGAGTGGTGAGAGTGCATATCCTTGTCTTATTCCTGTTCTTAGAGAAATATCTAACCGATTTTCACCTTTGAGTATGATGTTGTCTGTGGGTTTGTCATATATGGCCTTTATTATATTGAGGTATTTTCCTTCTATAACCATTTATTGAGAATTTTTATCATAAATGGATACTGAGTCTTTTCAAATGCTTTCTCTCCATCCATTGAGATGGTCAGGTGAAATTTGTTCTTCATTTTGTTAATGTGGTGCATCATAGTGATTGACTTGTGTATGTTGAACCATCCCACACACCTCTGGAATAAATTCCACTTGATTGTGGTGCATGATCCTTTTAATTTGTTATTGTAATTGCTTTCCTAGTATTTTGTTGAGGATTTTTGCGTCTATATTTGTCAGTGATAATAGCTTCTAGTATTCTTTTTTATTAATATCTTTTATTTAACCCAATTTAGCCAAAATATTATCAATTCAATATATAATTAGTAAAAAACAAGGCTCTTTTTTATTGAGGTTATATTGGATTATAACATTGTGTAAATTTCAGGTATACATCATTATATTTTAGTTTCTGTATAGATTGCATCATGGTCACCACAAACAGTCTAGTTTTTATCTGTCACCACACATATGTGCCCCTTTCAGCTGCCTGCCACCTCTTTCTCCTCTGGTAACCACTAATCTGTTCTCTTTATGTGTGTTTTCTTATCTTCCACATATGAGTGGAACCATGTGGTATTGGTCTTTCTCTGACTTATTTCGCTTACAATAATATCCTCCAGGTCCATCCATCTTGTCACAAATGACAATATTTTGTCTTTTTTATGGCTGAGTAGTATTCCATTTTATATCTATAGCACATTTTCTTTATCCATTCATCAGTTGATGTGCACTTGGGCTGCCTCCATGTCTTGGCCACTGTGACTAAAGCTGCAGTGAACACGGGTGCATAAATCTCTTTGGATCATTGATTTCAAGTTCTTTAGTTAAATACCCAGTAGTGGGATAGCTGGATCATATGGCATTTCTATTTTTAATTTTTTGAGAAATCTCCAAACTGCTTTCCATAGTAGCTTCACCAGTTTGCATTCCCACCCATGGAGTTTGAAGATTCCCTTTTCTCCACATCCTCTTTGAAACTTCTTATTTCTTGTCTTGTTAATTATAACCATTCTGACAGGTGTGAGGCAATATCTCATTGTAGTTTTGATTTGCATTTCCCCAATAATTAGTGATGTTGAACATCTTTAAATGTGCCTCTTGGCCATCTGTATATCTTCTTTGGAAAAATGTCTGCTCACATCCTCTCCCCGTTTTTTGATTGGGTTGTTTGTTTTTTGTTATTGAGTTGCATGAGTTCTTTATATATTTTGGAAATTAATCCCTTGTCAGATATATAGTTTGCAAATATTTTTTCACAGTTGGTGAGTTGTCTTTTCATTTTGTTAATGGTTTCTTTTACTGTGCAGAAGCGTTTCAATCTGATGTAGTTCCATTTGTCAATTTTTTCTTTTGTTTCTCTTGCCTGAGTAGACATGATATTCGAAAAGATACTGCTAAGACCAATGTCAAAGAGTGTACTGCCTATATTTTCTCCTAAGAATTTTACGATTTCAGGTCTTACATTCAAGTCTGTAATCTATTTTGAGTGAATTTTTGTGTAAGGTGTAAGATAATGGCCTACTTTCATTCTTTTGCATGTGGCTGTCCAGTTTTCCTAACACTATTTATTCAAGAGACTTTCCTTTCTCCTTTGTATGCTCTTGGCTCCTTTGTCAAAGATTAGCTGTCCATAGATGTGTGGTTTATTTCTGGGCTCTCATTTCTGTTCCATTATTCTGTCTGTTTTTCTGCCAGTACCATGTGATTTTGATTACTATCATTTTGTGGTATAGTTTGAATTCAGGGAGTGTGATACCTCCAACTTTGTTCTTTTTTCTCAGTGTTGTTCTGGCTATTTGGGGTCTTTTGTTGTTTCATATAAATTTTAGGATTCTTTATTCTATTTCCGTGAAGATTGTTGTTCAGATTCTGGTAGGAATTGTATTGTATCTGTAGATTACTTTAGATAATATGGACATTTTAACTATGTTTATTCTTCCAATCCATGAGCATGGAATATTTTTCCATTTCTTTATGTCTTCTTCAATTTCTTGCAATAATGTCTTATAGTTTTCAGTGTGTAGGTCTTTCACATCTTTGGTTAATTTTATTCCCTAGGCATTTTATTCTTCTTGTTGCAATTGTAATTAGGATTCTATTCTTTACTTCACTTTCTGCTAGTTAGTTTTTAGTGTATAGAAATCCAACTGATTTTTGCATGTTGATTTTGTACCTTGCAACTTTGCTGTATTTCTTGATTATGTCTAATCATTTTTTGGTGTATTCTTTAGGGTTTTCTATATATAGAATCATGTCATCCACAAATAGTGAGAGTTTTACTTCTTCCTTTCCTATTTGGATCACTTTTATCTTTTTCTTGCCTAATTGCTCTGTCTAAAACGTACAGTACTATGTTGAATAAAAGGGGTGAGAGTGGGATTCTTGTTTTGTTCTTGTTCTCAGTGGAATGACTTTCTGTTATTCACTGTTGAGTATGATGTTTACTGTAGGTTTGTCATATATGGCTTTTATTATGTTGAGGTGCTTTCCTTCTCTACCCACATTATTGAGAGTTTTTATCATAAATGGATGTTGGATCTTGTCAAATTCTTTGCATTTATTGAGATGATCACGTGATTTTTAGTTTTCATTTTGTTAATGAGGTTTATCACATTGATTGATTTGTTGAACAAGGTATTTTTGAACCATCCCTGTATCCCTGGATTAAATCCAATTTCTTCATGGTATCTTATCTTTTTAATATATTGTTGTATTTGATATGCTATTATTTTGTTGAGGAGTTTTGAATTTAAGTTCATCAGCGATATTAGCCTATAATTTTCTTTTTTGTGTGTTGTCCCTGCCTAGTTTTGATATCAGGGTAATGTCCTCCTAGAATGAGTTAGAAAGCCTTCTCTCCTCTTCAGTTTTTTGGAAGAGTATGAGAGGGGTAGGTCTTAAGTCTTCTTCGAATGCTTGGTAGAATTCACTGGGGAAGTTATCTGGCCCTGGGCTTTTGTTTTTTGGGAAGTTTTTGATTACTGCTTCAATCTCTTTGCTTCTAATTGGTCTACTCAGATTATGTATTCCTTCTTGATTCAGTTTTGGGAGGTTGTATGATTCTAAGAATTTATTCATTTCTTCTCTGTAGTCCAATTTGTTGGCATGTAATTTTTCATAGTATTCTCTTATAGTCCTTTGTTTTTTCTGTCATATCCATTGTAATATCTTCTCTTTCATTGAAGATTTTATTTATTTGAGCCTTCTCTCTTTTTCCTTAATGAGTCTAGCTAAGAACTTGTCAATTTTGTTTATCTTTTCAAAGAACCATGTCTTAGTTGCATCAATCTTTTCTGTTGTCTTTTTAGTCTCTATTTCATTTATTTCTACTCTGATTTTGATTATTTCCTTCCTTGTATTGACTTTGGTATTTCTTCTTTTTCTAGTTCTTTTAGGTGTAGTGTAGATTGTTTATTTTAGATTTTTTGGTTTTTTGAGGTAGGTCTTTATTGGTATAAAGTTCCCACTTAGCACCATTTTTGCTGCATCCCATAAGTTTTTGTATGTTATGCTTTCATTTTCATTTGTCTCTAGGTATTTTTTGATTTCTCCTTTGATTTCTTCATTGATCCAATAGTTATTCAACAGTTTATTGTTTAGTCTCCACATATTTGTGACTCTTCCAGCTTTGTTCTTGTAGTTGATTTCTGGTTTCATACTGTTGTCAGAAAAGATGCTTGACACGTTTTAAATCTTCTTAAAGTTATTGAAGCTTGTTTTGTTTTAGAACATATGGTCTATCTTTGAGAATGTTCCATGTGTACTTGACAAGAATGTGCATTCTGCTGCTTTTAGATGGAATGTTCTATAAGTATCTATTAAGTCTATCCAGTCTAGTGTTTCATTTAAGGCCAATGTTTCCTTTTTAACTTTCTGTCTGGATGATCTATCCATTGATGTAAATGGGGTGTTAAAGTCCCCTACACTCATTGTGTTGCTGTCTGTTTATCCCTTTAGGTTTCTTAATATTTGTTTTGTATACTTTGGTGCTCCAATGTTAGGTGTATATATATTAATAAGTGTTATGTCTTCTTGGTGGAATGTCCCCTTTATCATTATACAATGTCCACCTTTCTCTCTTGTTATATTTTTTGTATTGAAGACTATTTTTTCTAAATATGACTATATTTGCTTTCTTTTGCTTACCTATGTTTGTCTTTAGAGCTGAGATGGGTCTCCTGGAGGCAGTATATTGTTGGGTCTTGTTTTTTCATGCATCCAGTCACTCTGCATCTTTTGATTGGTGAATTCAATCCATTTACATTTAGGGTCATTATTGATATATTGAGGGCTTAATACTGCCACCTTATTTTTTCTTTTCTGGTTGTTCTATATTTCCATTGTTTCCTTTTCCTTCTGTTTCTGTCTCTCATTTCAGTTTGGTGGTTTTCTATTATGTGTTTCTTAGTGTCCTCTTTTATATGTCTTGCGACTGTGCTGAGTTTTTGTTTTGTGGTTATCATTTGGTTTGTATAAAAGATCTCATAGATGTGATAGTCCTTTTCCTGCTAATAGCATCTTATCTCCATTTGCCTAGGCAGGTTCCATCCTTTTCATCTTACCTTTCTTTGCTTTTTTTTCACAAATTTTTCCTTTTTGTATTGTGAGTTTGTTACCAAATTTAAGTGATTTAGTTGTATTTAATGCTTTCTTTCCCTTTAGTCTTTATGTGATATATAAGTATTTACTAACCTATTCTGATATAAGGTTGCAATTTTCTGATTCTGTCTGTCTATGTATCACCTTGCTCAAAGATTTGTATACCTTTGCCTTTTTGTTTCTGGTAGGAGAGCTCCTTTCTACTTTTCTTTTAAGGCAGTTCTTGTAGTGATGAACTCCCTTAGCTTTTGCTTCTCTGGGAAAGCTTTTATTTATCCTTCATATCTGAAGGTTAACATTGCTGGATAGAGTGTTCTTGGCTGAGTTTTATCTTTCAAAATTTTGAATATATCTTTTCACCCTCTCCTGGCCTGTAGAGTTTCTGGTGAGAAATCTATTGATTGTCTAATGGGGGGATTCCTTTGTAAGGTATGATTTTACTACCTCCAGCTGCCCTCAATATTTTTTCTAAGTCATTGGATTTTTACAGTTTTAATATAATGTGCATTGGAGAAATCATTTTTGTGTTGAGATAATTAGATGTTCTATTAGCTTCATGTACTTGTATATCCAGTTCTTTCCCCAGGTTTGAGAAATTCTCAGCTATTATTTCTTTAAATAAGCTCTCTGCTCTCATCTCTCTTTTCTCCTTCTGAGATACCCATTATCCTCATGTTGACAAGATTCAGCATCCATTTATGATAAAAACTCTGAATAAAATGGGTATAGAAGGAAAGTGCCTCAACGTAATAAAGGCCATATATGACAACCCCATAGCTGAGATCATACTGAATGGATAAAAACTGAAACTACTCCTCTAAGACAAGAAACCAAAGATGCCCACTTTCACTACTCTTATGAATACTAAAGGCCATATATGACAACCCCATAGTTGATATCCTACTGAATGGAGAAAAACTGAAGCTACTCCTCTAAGAACAAAAACCAGACAAGGATGCCCACTTTCACTACTCTTATTTAACATAATATTGGAAGTCATACCCAGAGCAACCAGGAAAGGAAAAGAAACAAAAGGGATCCAAATTGGAAAGGAAGAAGTGAAACTGTCACTATTTGCAGATGGCATGATTTTATACATAGAAAACTCTAAAGAATCCACCAAAAATGTTTAGAAAAAATAAAAGAATATGGTAAATTTGCAGGATACAAAATCAACATAAAAAATTCAGTTGCATTTCTAAACGTGAACAATGAAGTAGCTGAAAGATAAATTAAGAATATAATCTCATTTACTATTGCAACAAAAATAATGAAATATCTAGACATAAACTTAACTAAAGAGGTGAAAGACCCATATACTGAAAACTATAAAACATTGTTGAATGAAATTGGAAAACACATAAAGAAATGGAAGGATATTCCTTGCTCTCTGATTGGAAGAATTAACATAGTTAAAATGTCCATACCTTCTAAAGCAATCTACCGATTCAATGCCATCCCTCTCAAAGTTCCAAAAACATTTTTCACAGAAACAGAACAAAGAATCCAAAAATTTATATGGAAGAAAAAAAGACCCTGAATAGCCAAAGCAATTCTTAGAAGAAAGAAGAGAGCTGGAGGAATCACACTCCCTGATTTCCAAATATATTACAAAGCTATAGTAATCAAAACAGCATGGCACTTGCACAAAAACAGACACATAGATCAATGGAACAGAATTGAGAGTCCAGAAATAAACCCACACATCTATGGACAGCTAATTTCTGACAAGGGAGCCAAGAACATACAATGGAGAAAGGAAAGTCTCTTCAGTAAATCACGTTGGGAAAACTGGACAGCCATTTAAAAAAGAATGAAAGTAGACCATTATCTTACATCATACACAAAAATTAACTCAAAACAGGTTAAAGACTTGAATGCAAGACCGGAAATCATGAAACTTCTAGAAGACAACATAGGCTCTTCTACATCCATCTTGGCAGCATATTTTCTTGTACCATGTCTGACCAGGCAAGAGAAACAATAGAAAAAATAAAAATAACTGGGACTACTTCAAACTAAAGAGCTTCTGCACAGCAAAGGAAACCATCAACAAAACAAAAAGACAAACTAGCAATTGGGAGAAGATATTTGCAAACCATATATCTGATAAGGCATTAATATCCAAAATATATAAAGAAATCATAATTCTCAGGGCCGGCCTGGTGGCACAGTGGTTTAGTTCACACTTTTGCAGCCCAGGATTCATGGGTTCAGATTCCAGGCACCTGCCAACACACTGCATGTCAGCCATGTTGTGGCTGCGTCCCATATAAAGTAGAGGAAGATTGGCATGGATGTTAGCCCAGGGGCAGTGTTCCCCAGCAAAAAAGAGGAGGATTGTCAATGGATGTTAGCTCAGGGCTGGTCTCCCTCACAAGAAAAGAGAAAGAAATCATACTTCTCGACAACAAAAAACTAACAACCCAATTAAAAAATGTGCAAAAGATCTGAACAGGCATTTTTCCAAAGATGATATACAGATGGCCAACAGGCACATGAAAAGATGTTCAACATCACTAATTATTAGGGAAATGCAAATCAAAACTATAATGAGATATCACCTCATGCCTGTCAGAATGGCTATAATTAACAAGCAAAGAAATAACAAGTGATGGAGAGGGTGTGGAGAAAAGGGAACTCTCATACACTGCTGTGGGAGTGCAATCTGGTGCTACCACTATGGAAAACAGTATGGAGGTTACTCAAAAAATGAAGAATAGAACTACCATATGATCCAGGTATTCCACTGCTGAGTATTTATGCAAAGAACATGAAAACATGAATGCATAAAGATATATGCACCCCTATGTTCATTGCAGCATTATTCACAATATCCAAGACTTGGAAGCAACATAAGTGCCCATCAAGGGATAAATGGATAAAGAGGATGTGTTATATATATAGAATGGAATACTAGTCAGTCATAAAACATGTGAAGGCATATCATTTGTGACAACATTGATGGACCTTCAGAGAATTATGCTAATCAAAATAATTCAGAGGGAGAAAGTCAAATACTGTATGATCTCACTCATAAATAGAAGATAAAATTAACAACAAGGAAACATATAGAGACAGAGATTGGATTGGTGGTTACCAGAGGGGAAGGGCAGAGGGAGGTGGGTGAAAAGGGTGATTGGTACATGTGTATGGTGATGGATGGTAATTAGTCTTTGGTTGGTGAACATGATGTATTCTACACAGAAATCAAAATATATTGATGTACTCCTGAAATTTACATAATGTTTTAAACCAGTGTTAGCTCAATAAAAAAAAAATTTTTAAAGATAAAAAACTCTTAAGGGCATAAGGAGAAAATTTTTACTTGTGGTCAGGAAGTAGTTGTAATTGCTTCTCATGATAAGCTAATAATAATTCCTAGCATGGATATAGAGCATTACAGTTAAGGCACTTTCTCGTCCATTCCTTCATCCTTTCTTCTTATCAGTTCAATCAATTATGCCTTATTTTCCCCTTTTGCCCAGACAGAAAGAACACATGGAGTGAAAATAAAGAATTCAACAGCAAATTATCATCTTTCCCTGGGATAAAATACACTTCCAGAATAGTAGAGTAGTGTTAGCACACCTCCAATATTTTCTAGCCTTTATCTTTTTCTTTTCTGTTTGTAAGAGGATTGGAAGGGCTGGTTAATTTGTGGGCAATTCTAGTCTTGTCACTACTGGCACTAGTAGAACATTGAAGGCCTTTGCTCCCAACAAATCTGAATTCCCAGAGTTTTTTTCCCTTTTACCAAGAACACATTGCTACTCATCTGAAAAGCAGCTCAAAGAAAACATGTTTATCTCCTCTCACACAGTGGCTGCTTACTTTTATCAAATGCAGAGCTTTGGGAAGAAAACAGCCTTCTCAAAGGCTTCTGAGAAAAGTTTGGATCATCAATCACCTGTTTGAAACCTTTTCCTCACCAGGCAAGAAATTTCAAAGCTGAAATGCAAATTTGCACTAGCTTCCAATTTTCCTTTTGCTCTTAAAAGGACATTTTCTTAGAGGAAAATGCTTAGTTAAAAAACACAATCCTCCAGAATATTTTCTTTGCTAATTCCTTTCACCATAATAAGTGTGTGCTTGCACAGAGAAAGAAAGATTCCAAAAATGATTCCAATGGTTCATGACTTACTTGTGCCAGGCCATACTCAGTATCCAAGCTCTTGATAGCAGGTCTGAGATCCTCAAAATTTGAAATGTTTCCACCACTCTCTCCAGACATTGTTTCTGTCAGATTAAGTCTAAATATGTTAAGTACAGTATGATGGCTATAGTTAATAATACTATATTGAATACTGGAAATATGCTAAGAGTAGATTCCAGGTACTCGCATCAGAGGAAAAAAAAGCTAACTATGTGAGGTAATATTACATTAATTACCTTGACAATAGTAATCATTTTACTATTATATATTTCTTAACCATCCCTCATTTGCACATATGTCCCATTTGGTGAGATATAGTGCAAGCCAAAAAGTCAAAAGAAAAGGTGCTACAGGGAGTTCATTTGGCCCAATGTATAATCCATCTGATAATTGTTTGGCACCCTTTTGCATCCAGCTGTCTTTTGCAGATTGTGGGGCATTTGCCTGATAGTTAATAGCATCAGTCAGAGATAAAGCCAGGTTTAAAAATTAGGTGGAAAAAGGATAAGGGGGTCCATTGTGAGCTGCATGTTTAGCAGCTCTGTCAGTCCTGTCATTTCCTAAAAAAATGACATCAGTCTCTTTAGTATGGGCTGAACAATGAACAATGGCAATCTTAGAAGGGAGGTAAATAGCTAGTAATAAAGCTGCAATTAAGTGTCCATTAGCAATAGGAGTTCCTGCAGAAGAATCCATGGGATGTCCAAATTATGTCAACAGCATGGCAGACTCCAGAAGCATATCTGGAGTCTGTGCAAATAATGTCAGTTTTCCCTTTTGCTAATGTGCAAGCTCTAGTAAAAGCTATGAGTTCAGCAGCTTGGGCTGATTTTACAGTGAGCAAAGAATAATCTTTGAGAGTTTCATGTAGGGAAACTATGGCATAACCAGTTATTATGTTTCCCTGGAAATTTCATTTACAGGAGGCATTACAAAACAGAAGTAAGTCTGTATTGTCTAAAGGGATGTCTGAGAGATCCTCTCATGGCTTTGAGACAATTTCTATAGTTGCAAGGCAATCATGTGAAATGGAGTAGTGCTCTCCACCATCAGGAAGGGGAAGTAAAGTAGCTGGATTTAAAGTGTTACAATGATGTAAGATGATGGAAGGGTTAGTTTTAAAAGTTTGCTCATAGGTGGTCTGTCACTGTGTAGAGAGGTGTTGCATCCTATGAACTTGCAAAATAGTGGACACAGCATGGAGAACATAGAGATTAATAGGAGAGCCTAATGTAAGAGTACTGGCTTGTCAATTAGAGTGGCAGTTGCAGTCATCACATGTAAACATGGGGGCATACCTGATGCCACAGGGTCTAGTTGGCATGAGAAATATGCTCTAGGATGTATTTGAGAGGCAAAAGATTGTCCTAGAATGCCTGCAGCAATTCCATTATTTTCATGACAGTATAGATGAAAAGGTTTGTCAAAATCAGGTAAGCCAAGAGCTGGAGGCATGGGCAAAACTAATTTTAAGGCTTCAAAGGAGTTTAATGCCTCTGAGAGTGAGGAAATAGGCTCTGGAGTGATATCTGGGAGAAGAGCATATAGAGGTTTAGCAAGGGCCACGAAATTAGAAATCCATTGGTGGCAGTAACCAGCTGCTCCTAGAAATTACATAAATTTCTACATAAGCTGCTTTTTCATTTTGGGGAGAGGGATGGATAACATTGACTCAAGGTGTTTTGGGGTGAGCTTTTGAATGCCTTAAGATATCTCATGCCCTAAGTAGGTAACAGTCATTTGCACTCACTGAAGTTTAGATCTGGAGGCTTTATGGCCTTGTTCACCTAGTGCCTTCAGGAGAATGAGAGTCTGTAAGGGCTCCCTCCTTAGTTTGATTACAGAGTAGAAGGTCATCCACATATTGAAAAAGAGTGGAGCCTTGAGTAAAGGCTACAGAATCAAAGTCAGCTAAGGACTTGGGAAAATATTGAGGGGGACTCACAATATTTGAGTATGTGAGGTATGTGAGTCCATGTTAATTGTCTTCCTTTAAATGTAAATACAAAAAGAAGTTGTGAGTCAGGGTACAATGGGATTGAAAGGAAAGCTAAGCAGAGGTCATCTACCCTAAACCAGGCTGCATCTGCAGGTAGTGAAGTCAGTAAAACAGCTAGATTAGGAACCACGGGATGCTGAAGAATTACAAAAGAGTTTACAGCTCTGAGGTCTTGTACATATCTATAGATTTGGTTCCCATCTGAGTCAAATTTGCCACCTTCTATTTTTACTGGCATGATTGGAGTGTTACAGGGTGAGGAAGTAAAAACTAGTACACCCTGTTGCAAAAGGGAGTCTACCATGGGTTCAATTCCTCACTCTGTATCTCTGGAGAGTGAGTATTGGGCTGCTAATGGAAACAGTTTATTCTTTTTCTGCACTAAGCAACGATCTTACCTCATTTGCATGTGTAGCCCAGAGACTAATTGGGACATCTTTTAAAGACTCATCCTCTTCAGAAGAATTTAAATCAGGACAAGTTTCTAACAAGAAAAGTAGGAGACTTGGGGTTTGGTCAGAGGGCAAGGAGATAAAAACACCTTTTTATTACAATTTATAGTGGCATTAAATTTACATAACAAATCTCTGCCAAAAACGTGCTGGTGAACAGTTGGAGACTGGAAAGACATGATGAGTGTTAAGGGGGCCTAAAGATATTGAAGTGGGCTGAGATATGGGCAATGAAATAGGTTGCTAAGAGACTCCAAAAACTTGAATAGAACCAGAGGTGACAGGTAAAGATAAATCCTTCAGACAGATAGTAGAGAAAGTTGCACCGGTGTCCATTAAGACATACAGTTCCCGATCCTCTATATTAAGTTTAATGATATGCTCAGGGGTGTGACTGAGGATCAGCTGGCCCCATAATTTAATCAGCTGATTCCCCTCGGGGATCAGATGCCCCCGAGGAGGAGAAAAATGAGCCTTCTGGGGGTGCTGGGGCCAAGGGGGAATATTTTTAAACTTTCCCTTTTCTTGAGAGTGGGACATGCTCTTTTCCAATGCCCTGGTTTCTTGCAATACCTGCAATTATCTGGAGGCCAGTAGGGAGGACTCTGAGAGGGCTTTAATTTACTTTCACATTTGCATTTTTGCTTCTCAAAAGATTCAACTTGCAAAGTGAAAAGTTGCCTTGAATTCTCTTTTTCTTTGGCTTTCCTGCTAAATCTTTTCAAAGAATTGTGTCGCAGCCTCCATCATTACACTTAATGGTTACCCTGACCAACCAACCATACTATTTTGAATTTGTTTTTTTATATCAGGAAGAAAATTTCCAGCTAAAGCAAAAATTAGGAGATTCCTATGTTCTGGGGCTTCTGGTTTAATGCAGCGTGCCTTGGAAAAGTTTTTATAACACGTTCAATAAAGGTTTTTGAATATTCCCATTCATTCTGAGTACATAATTCAATTTTTGACCAATTAACTTTAGGAGGAAAAGCCTCTAAAATGGCTCCTATTAAACCTTGAATATCAGCCTCTAGAAGTGCCACTTCCTGGTCATTTGCAGGAGGGGCTGGGAGAGGGTCTGGCCCTCTGTTTCCCCTATCAGGGAGGTTTTCTCCAGGGAGCCATCTGGCCTGTCTGATAACTACAGTGTAATCATGGGCTGGAAGAACGTTGCCCCTTAGCAGCCAGTCAAGATCTCTGTGGGTGGGGTTATGAATAGCCACTAAACTTTCTAATTCCTCTCCAAATTTAGTAGGATCTTCTGACAATGGAGGCAGGAGAGTTTTATAATTTAATAGATCAGCTGCTGTCCAGGAGACATGAATTCTCTGCAGCAGAGGTCCAGGATACATCTGCAATGGACACTGCATAGGAATGCCTGAAGCTGGCAGAGACCGATTACAGAGCCGTGGAAAGTAGGAGGAGTTGTAAAGGACAGCAAAGCAAATCTTCCTGTCTTTCCTGGCTGCTTCTATTAAATTCACTTCCTGGCTTTCAGCATTTACACAAGTAACCTGTATGTACCTCACTTGGTGGTCAGGCCTGAGTGCCCCCTGTAAGTCTCTGAGAGAGAGAAGTTAAAATAGGCAGCTGAATGACCTTTGCAGAAGTTGGAGTTCTACGATCTAAGGGAACTGGCTGAGGAGCTGGTTGAGGAACTAAGTCCTGGGGTGGGGGGTTAAACCAGGGCTCCAGAGAACCAAAAGATCTTCTGGGGAATCAGGGACAGGAAATTGGGGGTATAGGGGAGCATAGGAGGGAGGAGAAGGGGAATTTTCATTAAATTTGATTTTTAATCTTTGCTCTAAGTCTGCCTTCTCTTCTTTCATTTTATTAAGAGATTCCATAAGGCTAGCTATTATATTTTGGGGGGTTTTCTTTTCAATTTGATCTTTCCATAAATACCAATAAGACAGCTGCTTGTGATGAGAGCTCTCTAAAATATTTTTCAAATATAGAAGTTTTTCCAATTCAAAAGGTCCATCGTCTGGTCATTGATGAGTAGGATCTCCATTTTCATATTTATTCTAATAGTGACTCAATCCAATAAGCCTTTTAAAGGAAAGGCCTGGAGGTAATGTTCCAGGCTTAGAATAAATCTTTACTGTGGATGCAAGAGGCATCCCTGGAGAGGGTGCAGATGATGTATCCCCCATGACCCAAAAAATTCACTTCCAAAGATACATTCAAATCTTTGTCATCTTCACAACACATAAAATTTCCACAAACCTTCTACAACTTTTTTTATACCCACTCGGGTTTTGTCCCATATTTTTCTGTTTCTGGAACAACCAATAACTCTACTTTAGGACAAAATATAAAATTACTTTTTTTCTCTATTCATTGAAATATAATTTGACACACAACACTGTGTAAAATTTAATGTGTACAACATGTTAATTTGGTATATTTATATATTGTAATATGATTGCCAATGTAACAATTATCACCATCATATCACATCACATAATTATTTCTTTTTAGTGGTTGAAATAATTAAGATCTAGTCTCTCAGCAAGTTTGATGATTATAATACAATATTGTTGTCTATATTCATTATACGGTGCATTAGATCTCTAGGACTTATATACTACTTGTTGCAAGTTTGAAACCTTAAACATCTATCATTTCCCCTCATTCCCTATCCACTGGTAATCACAATTTTACTGTCTGTTTCTGTGAATTTGTTTTTTTTAGATTTCACATATAAGTGACATCATATGGTATTTGTGTTTCTGTCTGACTTATCTCACTTAGCATAATGTCCTTAAGGTCCACCCATGTTGTGGCAAATCACAGGAATTCCTTCTGTCTTATGGTTGAATAATATTCTATTGTATACATCTGCTTTATCCATTCATCTGTCAACAGGCACTTGGCTAGTCTCCATCTTTAGCTATTGTGAATAATGCTGCAATAAACATGGGAGCGCATGTATCTCTTTGATATTTTATTTTCATTTTTTTGGAGTATATACCCAAAAGTAGAATTATCTTATCATACAGTAGATCTACTTTTAATTTCTTGAGGAAGCTCTATATTGTTTTTAATAGTGGCTGAACCAATTTACATTCCCACCAAGAGTGTACAAGTGTTCACTTTTCTCCACATCCTGGCCAACACTTATCTTTTTTCTTCTTGATGATAGCCATTCTATCATGTGCGAGGTGACATCTCATTGTGGTTTTGATTTGCATTTCCTTGATGATTAGTGATGTTGAGCATCTTTTCATGTCCTGTTGGCCATTTGAATTTCTTCTTTGGAAAAATGTGTATTTAGTTCCTCTGCCCATTTTTTAATTAGATTTTTTCTTTTTGATATTGAGTTGTATGAATCCTTTGTATATTTTGGATATTAACCCTTTATCTGATATATGGTTTGCAAAACTTTTCTCCCATTCTGTAGGTTACCTTTTCATTTTGTTGATCATTTCCTTTGCTGTACAAAAGCTTTTAAGCTTGATGTAGTCCCACTTGTTGATTTTTGCTTTTATTGTTTCTGCTTTTGATATTATATCCAAAAAAATTGACAAGAACAATGTAGAGGAGCTTCCTCCCTATGTATTCTACTGGGAGTTTTATAGTATTAGGTCTTATGTTAAGTCTTTGATTCATTTTGAGTTGATTTTTGTGAGAGGTGTAAGACAGGTGTCTAATTTCATTGTTCTACAGGTGTTTATCCAGTTTTCCCAACATCATTTGTTGAAGAGACTATCCTTTCCCCCTTTGGGTGTTCTTGGCTCACTTGTGGAATATTATTTGATGGTATATGTGAGGGTTTAATTCTGTGGTCTCTATTCTGTTCCATTTGTCTATGTGTCTATTTTTAGGCCAGTACCATACTGTTTTAATTACTATAGCTCTGTAGTATATTAGAAATCAGAAAGTGTGATGCCTCTGGCTTTGCTCTTCTTTCTCAAGATTTCTTTGACTATTCAGGGTCTTTTGTAGTTCCATACAAATTTTAGGATTTTTTTTCTATTTCTGTGAAGAATGCCATTGGAATTTTGACAAGGATTGTGTTGAATCTATAGATGGCTTTGGGTAGTATGGACACTTTAACAATATTAATTCATTGATCCATGAACACAGGATGTGTTTCCACTTGTTTGTGTCGTCTTTGATTTCTTTCAACAACGTCTCATTGCTTTCATTGTAAAGATCTTTCAGTTCTTTGGTTACATACATAACAATATATAAATATACAGACAGATACAAATAGAAATCTTATAGTTTTCCTTCTAAAATTTTAGCTATGATTCAGTAAACATAGCAATACAAGCTCACTGCTTTATCTCCACTTTATATATATATATATATATTTTTTTTTTTGTGTGTGTGGGGAAGACCAGCCCTGAGCTAACATCTGTTGCCAATCCTCCCCTTTTTGCTGAGGAAGACTGGCCCTGAGCTAACATCTGTGCCCATCTTCCTCCACTTTATATGGGATGCCGCCATGGCATGGCTGACAGGCAGTGCGTCGGCCGGCGCCTGGGATCCGAACTCGCGAACCCCGGGCTGCCAGGCGCGAACTTAACCGGTGCGCCACCGGGCGGCCCCTCCACTTTATATTTTTATTTGAATTGTGTTTCTGGCTCATGGGTAAGTTAAGGTTACCTGTTTACCAATATTTATGGAGGAGACTTTTAAGATTTTTTTTTTTGTCCTGATATGTAATCTCATGGAGGGTATAGGCTGAGTTTTAAGTGAGTGACTGAGGAGACATATAACAGCTGTCTGGATGTCTCCAAAGTGCATCTGAATGAATAAAACATCCAGTACTATTTCCAAATAGTCTTTTTTCAGTCGCAGGTAGTTGCTTTTGGGGGATCCCTTGATGGTCTCAAATGGGGACAGGGCACCTAAAGTTCAAGTGACTGAAAGTCTGAGGGGTGGAAATGGGAAAGAAAAGGTCTGTCAGGGGTGGGCAGAATGATGGAGGAGGTAGAGTTTTGAAGGGGGACATATCAAAAGATTCAAGGGAACTGAAGGGAAGATTGAAGGAAGTAAGAGGAGGAAGGAAGAGCAGAAGCAATGGGAAGGAAAATATCTTAGAGGAGGTAGTTTGGGGAGCTCTTAAGAATCTCAAAGAGGACATTGAGGTTACAAATTATCCTTGCCAATATCATGCCAACAAGGAAGTAGAAAAAGTTGGCAGAGCATATAGCCAGCAAGGGTTCAAGAAGGGGATTTTGATTGATTAAGAAGCTCTCATAGTAGAAGCAGGATCAAATATAGAGAACAGAGAGGCCTCATAGATAGCCAGGAAGAAGTCTAGCCTCAGGAGTCTGGAAGTAATCCCACTGAAAACAAGGAGACAGGAAAAGACCTTTCAGCCTAGGAGGTACCTTTCAAAAGAAGCCTGGGACTCTAACCCAGTTTCAGAGAGTACTCAGAATCTTAAGAATCAAAACCTGTCCTTATGAGCCTCAAGGAACTGTTTGTCAGGGGCAATGGTTCAGGAGTTGGACTCACCAATAGATTCCCTATCGATCAGCCAGGAGTGAAATCAAAGGCTTCAAAGTTGCACTCTTAGGGTCCTGGATGAGAGGTCCAAAGGTTCAATGATGAATCTGATACTATCTTAGTTGTGGTGCCATAAATGTTAAAGACAAAAATATTCATGACACTTGTTAAAGACAGTAAGGCAGACTTTATTCAAGGGAGGCCACAGTGATAGGTGTAGGGACCAGTGCAATGGAGTCTTGCTGAGGGGAAGAGGGATTGCATTCAATTCTGAACACAGCATGGGCAAGTGGGAATTTATAACCAAGAAGTACGATGGGGGATCATGGATGGAAAATTACTAAGAGGAAATGTCAGGGGTAAGAGGGATTCTGGTTAAACCAACCAGACAGTATTCTTATTGAAGGCAGGCCAGGGCAATCACACATCACCTGGGGAATAGTGGAGGATGAAGAAACCAATCAGATATTGAGGGTGATGTATATTGAGGGTGGGTGTTTTTGGTTTAACTGATTTAGCAGGATTCTTGCTAAAGTTGGACAAGGCAGAGAGGAACATGGTTCAAATGTCAGGCCCTGTTGAAAAGGAGTTCGGTGGAGCCTAATTAGAGTTTGATCAAAGAGAGGATTTTTGTCAGGGGTTATACTATAATTGATGTATGCTAATGGAATTTATTGGGAAATGGTTTGGGGAGAGGGAAGTGAGGCTAAACATTCTGCAATGTGCAATACAGTACCACGTGATAAAGAAATGTCCTTCTCATAATACCAACAACATACTCCTATTCAGAGACATTGTCTTCTTTTAGCTACTGTACTACACTGCCTTCCAACAATAATGCTATGAGGCAGGTTGTTATCCCCACTTATAGAGTGAGCAGCCAAGAATTACAGAGATGAAATGACCTATCTGCAGTCAAGAAATTAGAAAGTGTCTTGAGAAGAAACATTCTGGCACAATTTTAGCGTCTTACATGCCAGTTTCAGATGAAAGAGCAGGGAGCTAGGTTGTGAGGACTGAAGAATCTGACAGTTGGTCTTGCCTCGTGGATGTTTTCATAGGGAACAATGTTTGCCATATCTGGATGATCTCCAGAAAACAGAGTCATCTTCAGGTTCCAACAAGCTTAGCCTAGATTAGCTTGAACTGACAGTGTAACCATCTCATGCTTACTAACATCAGTTGCATTGTCCTTTGTTATAACATAAAAAGTTGGCAGGCATCTTGCTTGGTGGTGAAGATCCAATCGCATAATCACAAATTCCCACTTGCCCATGCTGTATTGCCCATGTCACTGTGTTCATATCTCATAACTCAACTTTATTGACAATAAAAGCCTCTGGCTTATAATAGGAATGAAACCTTATCTTCTAGTGTTTTAACCCAGTGATTCTCAGATCTCTATTCTATTCCAAAATGGCCCAGAGTTAAATGCCAAACTTACAATAATGTTAACATTATTGTGTTATAGACCTTTATAATTTACAAAATATTTTATATATTATATAGAAGAGATAATTAAGGAAATTTCACTTTATTTGAAAAATGATGGTCAGGCTAAAGGCTAGGTTAATGGTGAGACAATAAATATAGAAGGCAACAGATACATCTTAACAAATATTTATTGAACACCTACTATATTAATTTTCTATTACTAAATAACAAATTAGCACAAATTTAGCAGCTTAAAACAACATGTATTGGTTAGCTCACACATTCCTAGATCAGAAATATAGCATGAAAATAATGAAGAAAAATTTTTTGTGTGTGTGTGGGGAAGGCCAGCCCTGAGCTAACATCTGTTGCCACTCCTCCCCTTTTTGCTGAGGAAGACTGGCCCTGTGCTAACATCCGTGCCCATCTTCCTCTACTTTATATGGGACGCCGCCACGGCATGGCTGACAGGCAGTGCGTCGGCGGGCGCCCGGGATCCGAACTCGCAAACCCTGGGCTGCCAAGCGCGGACTAAACCGCTGCGCCACCGGGTGGCCCCCGAAGAAAATTTTTAAAAATTAAAAAAGTCCAGCATAACATGGCTTGGTTCTCTGCTCAGGGCATCACAAGGTTAAAATCAAAGTGTCAGCTGAGCTGCCTTCTCATCTGGAGACTGGGAAAAATTTTACTTCCAAGATCATTCAGATTGTTGGCAGAATTTAGTCCCTTGCAGTTGAAGAACGAAGGTTCCTGTCTCCTTGCTGGCTATCTGCTGTGGGCTGCTCTCAGACCCTAGAGGTTTCTCACATTCCTTGCTTAGTGATCTCTTTTATCTTCAAATCAGCAAAAGTAAGCCAAATGTTTCTTATTCTTTAAATCTCTGACTTTCCACATCTCTGACCTCTACACCCAGATATAAAGGATCCATGTGAATACATCAGGCCTGGCCAGATAATCTCCTTATATCAAGGTCAGTTGATTTGTAACATTAACTACATCTGAAAATTTCCTTCACAGCAGCACCTAGATTAGTGTATGATTGAATAACTGGAAGAAGGGGGTAGGAGATCTTGAAGGCCATCTTGGAATTCTGCCTACCACACTTACTATGAGTTGATCCCTGTGCATAACTCTGACAACTTGGCAACAGGACCATCTTATTCAATAAACAACCCTGTATTTCATAGCTTATTGTCTCAATTCCTACCTTTAAATATCATTGATTCAATTAAACAGGTTTTAGGGTTAATTGACTAAATGCTCAATAGAAACTGTCAGTAATGTACATGTAGCTGCTCAAGAAGCTAATGGCATTTTAGGCATTTAGAAGGAGAGGGTTCAGAACAAGAGATGTCACATTCTAGTGTGCTACATACCTGTACTGGCCTATCCTGGAGAATAAAACATTCAGAAAAGTACACTTTCACCACTCTTATTTAACATAGTATTGGAAGTCCTAGCCAGAGCAATCAGACAAGAAAAAGAAATAAAAGCAATCCAAATTGGAAAGGAAGAAGTGAAACTGTCACTATTTGCAGATGACATGATTTTACATATAGAAAACCCTAAGGAATCCACCAAAAAGTCTTAGAAAAAATAAATGAATACAGTAAAGTTGCAGGATACAAAATCAACATACAAAAACTGGTTGTGTTTCTGTACATCACACATTATACATGACATTATAATTAACAAGACAAGAAATCACAAGTGTTTGACATGATGTGGAGAAAAGGGAACTCTCTTACACTGCTGGTGGGAGTGCAAACTAATGATGCCACTATGGAAAATAGCAGGGAGATTCCTCAAAAAATTAAGAATAGAACTACCATATCTTCCAGGTATCCCACTGTTGTGTATTTGTGCAAAGAACAGGAAAACATGAATGCATACAGATATATGCACCCCTATGTCCATTGTGACATTGTTCACAATAGCCAAGACTTGGAAGCAACCTAGGTGCCCATTAAGGGGTGAATGGAAAAAGAAGATGTGGTATATATGCAGAATGGAATACTACTCAGCCATAAAAAGGATGAAATCTGCCCATTTGTGACAGCATGGATGGACCTTGATTGTATTATGCTAAGTTAAACACATTAGAGGGAGAAAGTCAAATACTATATGATGTCACTTATAAATAGAAGATAAGACAACAAACCCATAGAAACAGAGATTGGATTGGTGGTTACTAGAGGGGAAGTAGGGAGGGCGGAGGGTGACAGGGGTGATTAAGTACATGTATATGGTGATGGATTGAAATTCATCTTTGGGTGGTGAACATGATGTAATATACACAGAAATCTAGATACTGATGTACACCTGAAATTTATATAATGTTATAAACCAATGTTACCTAATAAAAAAGAAACACTGAAAGTATAAAACAGAAAACAATGAACAATATGTCAATAAGTACATAGTTATCATTAATTACTTTAAATGTCAATGGATTGAATTCTCTAATTAAAAGACTTAGAGTGGCTGAATGGTAATAGAACAAGCCCCATCTGTTAGCAGCTTACAAGAGATTCACTTCAGATATGCCCAACATAGAAGCACCTAATACATAAAGCAAATACTAACATACCTAAAGGGGGAAATAGACAGCAATAAAATAATAGGAGATTTGAATAACCCAGCTTCACCAATGAAAAATCAATAAGGAAACACTGGCCTTATATACATGTTAGACCAGATAGAATTAACAAACATATACAGAACATTCCATCCAAATCAACAGAATACACATTCTTCTCAAGCACATATGAAACATTCTCCAGGATAGATTGTATGTTAGGATGTGAAGAAAGCCTTAACAAATTTAAGATTGAACTCATATCAAACATCTTTTTTGACTACAACAGTATGAAACTAGAAATCAATTACAAGAAGAAAACTGGAAAATTTACAGCAAATATATGCAAATTAAACAATATGCTACTGGACAACTAATCAACCAATGGGTCAAAGAAGAAGTCAAAAAAGAAATAAAAAATACCTTGAAATAAATGGAAATACAACATACCAAAACTTATGGGATGCAGCTAAAGCAGTTCTAAGAGGGAAGTCCTTAGAGACAAATGACTACCTAAAGAAGCAAGAAAATTGTCAAGTAAACAGCCAAAGCAATCATGCTCCCTGATTTCAAACTATATTACAAAGCTGTAGTAATCAAAACAGTATGGTGTGGGCATAAAAATAAACAATAGAATAGAACAATGGAAACAGATCAATGGAACAGATTAGAGAGAGCCTAGAAATAAAATACACACATATCTGGTCAATGAATTTTGACAAAGTCAAGAATATACAATGGAGAAAGGATGGTATCTTCAGTAAATGGCATTGGGAAAACTGGAGAGCCACATGCAAAGGAATGAAACTGGACCACTGACTTACACCATATACAAGAACTAACTCAAAATGGATTAAAGACTTGAACCTTAAGACCTGAAAATATAAAACTCCTAGAAGAAATCATAGGCAATAAGCTCCTTGACATCAATCTTGGTGATGACTTTTTGGATTTCACACCAAAAGCAAAGGTTTCAAAAGCGAAAACAAATAAGTGGGACTACATCAAGTTAAAAAGCTTCTGCACAGCAAAGGAAACAATCAACAAAATAAAAAGTCAACCTAGCGACTGGGAGAAAATGTTTGCAAATCATTTATCTGATAAGGTGTTAGTATCCAAAATATATAAAGAACTCAATAGCAAAAACCAAACAGTCCAATTAAAAAATGGACATACAGATGGCCAATAGATTTATGAAAAGTTGCTCAATTTCACAAATCATGAGGGAAATGCAAATCAAAACCACAATGAGATATCACCTCATATCTGTTAGAATGGTTACTATCAAAAAGACAAGAAATAACAAGTGTTGGCAAGGCTGTGGAGAAAAGGGAACACTTGTGCACTGTTGGTGGGAATGTAAATTGGTGCAGCCACTACAGAAAACAGTATGGAGTTTTCTCAAAAAAATACCATATGATCTCCCTTATATATGGTACCTTAAAAAAGCAACAAAACAGCTGGTGACATCAGCAACATGATGGAGTGAGCTGTTCCCTTTATCTCTTCCCCTTTGAACAACAACTAAGTGGACATTCATTGATCAACAGAGGATACTTACACAGCACAATAGGATCCCTGAGAGACACATGCATCTATACCTCTGAAGGTGGATGGAGTGGGCCTCTGGGTAGTAGTGGAGATAGGCAACCAATCCTCAACTCTTCCCTGGCAGCCCTATGTGCATAAATGCTTTCCCAGCCAGGAGTGCCCATAGTGCCACTGTGGTCCTGCAAGTGGGAATGTGCCTCAGTGAGACTGTAAGAAGAGGTGAAGGCAGCCCTGAGCCCATGCATGAATGCATTCCTGGCCAGCAGGAGAGCTGACTGTGCCACTGCAGTCCCAATGAGTGGCCCAGGCTCAAACCCTGCAAAGAAGCCCCACCCATCAAGCACAGTGGACAGCATGATCATAAGAAGAGACAGTGGCAGACCTAAGCATGCACATATGGTTTCTTGGCTGGCAGGAGCACCCATAGTACCACTGCAGCTTCACAAGTGGGAATGGACCTTGGTGCAATGGTAAGAAGAAGCCACAGCAGCCCTGGGCCCACTCGTGAACACTCTCCCACCTGGTGGGACCACCACTGTATCCCCACAACCTCCAGGAGATGGGAGGAGAAAAACACATCTCCTGCTTCCCCCTGGTGGTAGCAGTGGGAGTCTATGACCTTATGGAACCACAGATGTGCTGGCAAAGGATTAGTTCATCAAACACCACGAGAAAGTACAGCAACAATTCAGAGCAGAAGGAAAATGACAAGGCTCCAGAATACAACACTGAAGCAACAGAAATTTACAATGTAAATGACAGAGAAGTCAAAATAGCTGTCATAAAGAAACTCAATGAATTACAAGAAAACTCAGAAAGGCAGTTCAATGAGCTCAGTAATAAAATTAATGAGAAGAAGGAATACTTCACCAAAGAGATTGAAACTATGAAGAAAAAAACAAGCAGAAATCCTGGATATGAACGACACAACTACTGAGAAAAAAATAGGCTAGAATCCTTAAAAAATAGACCTGATGTTATGGAGGAAAGAATTAGTTATTTAGAGGATAGAAATGCTTCACGTCGAGGAGAGAGAACTAAGATTTTTTTAAAAAATGTAGGATTTCTTTGAGAAATATCTGACTGAGTTAGGAAAAGCAACATAAGAATTATAGGTATTTCAGAGGGAGAAGAGAGGCAGAACGAAGCAGAGAGCTTGTTCAAAGAAATAAGAGCTGAGAAATTCCCAAACCTGAGGAATAAACTGGACTTACACATACATGAAGCCAATGAATGCCTAATCACATCAATGAAAAAATACTTTCTCCAAGGCACATAATAGTAAAACTGTCAAATGTCAATGACAAAGAAAAAATATTAAGGTCAGCAAGGCAGAAGAAAATAACCTACAAGGAAACCTCTATCAGGTTTTCAGCAGATTTCTTGGCAGAAAACATACAAGCTAGGAAAGAATGGAATGATATATTCAAAATACTGAAATACAAAACTTTCAGCCAAGAATACTCTATCCAGTGAAACTACCCTTCACATATGATAGGGAAATAAAAGCTTTCCCAGACAAACAAAGCTGAGGGAGTTCGTCACTACTAGACTTCCCTTACAGGAAATGATGAAAGAAGACCTCACAACTGAAACAAAAAGGAAAAGGTGTACAAAGCATTGAGCAGAGAGATAAATAGACAAAATCAGAAAATATCAGCTCCCCATCAGAACAGGTAAGCAAACACTTAAAAATAACATAAAAAAAAGAGAAGGAAAGCATCAAAAATAAGTATAAACACTTCAGTTTAGTCACAAACTCACAACACAAAAAAGAAAAATTGGTGGCAACGATAACTCAGAAGGGGAAGAGGAAAGGGATGGGACTTGCTTAGGCTAATGGAGATAAGAGGCTATCAGAAAATGGACTGTCTCCTCTATGAGATGTTTTATACAAACCTCATGGTAACCACTAAATGAAAAATCAGAGCAGAACCACAATTCATAATAAAAGAGAAAAATGAGAAAACCACCAAAAGGAATTGGCAATCACAAATAGAAAGGAAGAGAAAAAATGGAAATATAGAACAAGGAAAACACAAGAGATAAAATTGCAGTATTAAGCCTTCAATAATCACTCTAAATGTAAATGGATTGAATTCTCCAATCAAAAGACACAGAGTACCTGGATGGATTAAAAAATAAGACACAACAATATGCTGACTCCAGGAAACACATCTCAGCTCTAAAGACAAACATAGGCTCAGAGTAAATGGATGGAAGATGATACTTCAAGAAAATGGCAAACAAAAGAAATCAGACATTGCCATACTTCTATCATACAAAACAAACTGTAAGATAAAAAAGACAATGAGAGAAAAAGAGGAGCAGTATATAATGATAAAAGATATTTTCCACCAAGAGGACATAACAATCACAAATATATATGTACCTAAGACAGGAGCACCAAAGTATATAAAGCAACTATTAACAGGGAGAAATTGACAGCAACACAATACTAGCAGGGGACCTGAACACCCCACTTACATCAATAAATAGATCATCCAGACAGAAAGTCAACATGGAAATAGTGGATTTAAATGCAACAGTTGATCAGATGGACTTAATAGATATATAGAGAGCATTCCATCCCCAAACAGCAGACTACACATTCTTTTCAAGTTTACATGAACATTCTCAAAAATAGACCATATGTCGGGAAACAAGGCAAGCGCCAATAAATTTATGAAGATTGAAATCATATCAAGCATCTTTTCTGACCACAATGCTATGGAACTAGAAATCAACTACAAGAAAAAAGCTGGGAAAGTCACAAAAATGTGGAGATTCAACAACACTCTACTGAGCAACCATTGGATGAATGAAGAAATCAAAGGAATCAAAAAATACCTGGAGACAAGTGAAAATGAAAATACAACATACCAACTCTTCTGGGATGCAACAAAAGGGTTCTAAGAGGGAAATTCACAGCAATACTGGCCTACCTTAACAAACAAGAAAAATCTCACATAAGTAATCTTAAACTACTCCTAACATAATTAGGAAAAGAAGAACAAACAAAGCCCAAAGTCAGCAGAAGGAGGGAAATAGTAAAATTTAGAGCAGAAATGAATGAAATAGACCCTAAAAAAAGAGTAGAAAGGATCAGTGAAACTTAGAGCTGGTTCTTGAGAATATAAACAAAATTGACAAACTCTTAGCCAGACTCACTAGGAAAAGAAGAGAGAAGGCTCAAATAAATAAAATTAAAAATGAAAGAGGAGAAATTAGATTGGATACCACAGAAATACAAAGGATTATAAGAGAATAATATGAAAAACTATATGCCCACAAATTGGATAAACTAGGAGAAATGGATACATTTTTAGAATCATGAAACTAAATCAAGAAGAAATAGAGAATCTGAATAGACCAATCACAAGTCAAGAGATTGAAACAGTCATCAAAAACCTCCCAAAAACAAAAGTCCAGGACCAGATGGCTTCTCTGGAAAATTCTACCAAACATTCAAAGAAGAGTTAATACCTATCCTTCGCAAACTATTCCAAAAAATTGAAAAGGCTGGAACACTTCCTAACTCATTCTATGAGGCCAACATTACCCTGATACAAAAACCAGAGACAACACAAAGAATGAAAATTACAAGCCAATATCGCTGATGAACATAGATGCAAAAATCCTCGACAAAATGTTAGCAAATTAAATACAGCACTATGTTTAAAGGATCATACACAATGATCAAGTGAGATTTATATCAGGCATGCAGGGATGGTTCAACATCCACAAATCAACCAATGTGATACACCACACTAACAAAATGAGGAATAAATATCACTATATTGGGGCCGCCCCAGTGGCATAGCAGTTAAGTTTGCACACTCTGCTTCGGTGGCCCAGGGTTTCTCAGGTCCGGATCCCGGGTGCAGAGAGATGCACCGCTTGTCAAGCCATGCTGTGGCAGTGTCCCATATAAAGTAGAGGAAGACGGGCACAGATATTAGCCCAGGGCCAGTGGTCCTCAACAAAAAAGAGGAGGATTGGCAATGGATGTTAGGTCAGGCCTAGTCTTCCTCATACACACAAAAAATCGCGATATCACCTCAATAGATGCAAAGAAAGCATTTGATAAGATCCATCATCCATTTATGATAAAAACTCAATAAAATGGATATAGAAGGAAAGTACTTCAACATAATAAAAGACATATATGACAAACCCAAAGCCAATATCATAATTAATGGTGATAATATGAAGGCCATCCCTCTGAGAATAGAGTCAACACAGGTGTTCCCTCTCTAGCCACTCATTCAACGTAATACTGGAGGTTTTCATCAGAACAGTTAGGCAAGAAAAACAAATAAATGGTAACCAAATTGGAAAGGAAGAATTAAAACTCTCACTGTTTGCAGACAACATATTTCTATATATAGAAAACCCTAAAGAATCCACCAGAAAGCTATTAGAAATAATCAATAACTACAGCAAAGTTGCAAGGTACAAAATCAACTTACAAAAATAATTTGCATTTCTATACACTAATAATGAACTAGCAAAAAGAGAAGTCAAGAATCCAATCCCACTTACAATTGCAAGAAAAAGAATAAAATATATTGGAATAAATTTAACCAAAGAGGTGAAAGACCCATACACTGAAAAATATAAGAAATTATTGAAAGAAATTGAAGAAGATATAAAGAAAGATATTCCATGCACATGGATAGGAAGAATAAACATAGTTAAAATCTTCTTACTACCTAAAGCAATCTACAGATTCAATGCAATGCGAATCAGAATCCCCATGATATTCTTCATGGAAGTGGAAGAAAGAATCCTAAAATTTATATGGAATAACAAAAGACCTCAAATAGCCCAGCAATCGTGAGAAAAAGGAACAAAGCTGGAGGCATCACAATCGCTGACTTCAAAATATGCTACAAAGCTATAGTAATCAAAACAGCCTGATACTGCCACAAAAACAGACACACAGATCAATGAAACAGAATTGAAATCCCAGAAATGAAACCACACATCTATGGACAGTCAATCTTTGACAAAGGAGGCAAGAACATACAATAGAGGAAAGAAAGTCTCTTCAATAAATGATGTTGGGAAAACTTGGACAGCCACCTGCAAAAGAATGAAAGTAGATCATTATCTTACATTATACACAAAATTAACTCAAAATGGATTGAAGACTTGAATGTAAGACCTAAAACCATAAATCTCCTAGAAGAAAATATAAGCAGTATACACTCTTTGACATCGGTCTTAGCAGCATCTTTTTGAATACCACGTCTGCTCAGGCAAGGGAAACAAATTTAAAAATTAACAAATGGGACTACATCAGACTAAAAAGCTTCTTCAAGTAAAGGAAACCATGAACAAAATGGAAAGACAACCTGCTAACTGGGAGGAAGTATTTGCAAATCACATATCCGACAAGAGTTTAATTTCCAAAATATATAAAGAACTCATATAACTCAACAACAAAAAGAATAAAACCCGATCAAAAAATGGGCAGAGGTTATGAACAGACATTTTTTCCAAGATATACAGATGACCAACAGACACATGAAAAGATGTTTAACATCACTAATTGTTAGGGAAATGCAAGTCAAAACTACAATGAGATATCACCTTACACCTGTCAGAGTGGCTAGAATTACCAAGACAAAAAATAACAAACTTTCAAGAGGATGTGGAGAAAAGAGAACCCTCATACACTGCTGGTTAGAATGCAAACTGGTGCACTATGGAAAACAGTATGGAGATTTCTCAAAAAATTAAAAATGGAAATACAATCCAGCTATCCAACTACTGGGTATTTATCCAAAGAACATGAAATCAACAACTCAAAACGATTTATGCACCCCTACATTCATAGCAACATTATTTACAATATCCAAGACGTGGAAGCAACCCAAGTGCCCTTCTAGAGATAGAAAAAGAAGATGCGGTGTGTGCGTGTGTGTGTATACACACAATGGTATACTACTCAGCCACAAGAAAACACAAATTTGTCCCATTTGCAACAACATGGATGGACCTTGACTGTATAATGTTAAGGGAAATAAACCAGATAGAGAAATACAAATACTACATGATTTCACTCATATGTGGAAGATAAACAAACACATGGATGAAGAAAACAGATTAGTGGTTACCAGAGGGGAAGGTGCTGGGAGTGGGTGATGGGGTAAAGGGGTACATATGTGTGGTGATGGATAAAAGTTAGACTATGGGGTTTAACACGATGAAGTTTACACAGAAATTGAGAAATGATAATGTACACCTGAAATTACACAATGTTATAAACCATTATGATCTCAATAAAATAACTGGAAAAAATGGAAGGAAAACAAAACAAAAGACAACCAAACTCATAGATACAGAAAACAGACTGGTAGTTGCCAGGTGTGTGTGGGGGTGGGTGAAGAGGGTCAAAAGGTACAAACTTACAGTTACAAAATAAATAAATCCTGGGTATGTAATGTACAGCCTTGTGACTATAGTTAACAATACTGTATTGCATATTTGAAAACTACTGAGAGTAAATGTTAATAGTTCTCATTAGAAAAAAAACTTGTAACTATGGTGATGGATGTTAACTAGACTTATTGTGGTAATCATTTTGCAATACATACAAATATAGAGTCATTATGTTGGACACCTGAAACTAACATAGTGGTATATGTCAATTACGTCTGGATTTTTAAAAAGTTTAAATTGGTTTAAATTCTGGAAATTATAAGTTTCTGGAAATTTAAAATTTTCTGGAAGTACGAATTCTGGAAATGCATTTTGACAATAGGTACAAAAAGCCTTATTCACATCTATCATCCAGAAATTCTTCAAGAAAACTATCCTATACAAACATCAGAAATGCAAGCAAACATGGAGATTCATCATGTTTTTAAAATAGTGAAAAATTGATGACAAACGTAAAAGAAAGTGTTTATTTCAACTGCAGTGCAGCCATGCAATGGAATATTGTGCAACTATTGAAAATGCTATTTTGGGGGCTGGCCCGGTGGTGTAGTGGTTAAGCTCGCATATTCTGCTTCTGCAGCCCAGGGCATGCCGGTTCAGATTCTGGGAGTGGACCTACCCACCGCTCATCAAGCTATGCTGAGGTGACATCCCATATAGAAGAACTATAAGGACCTACAACTATGTACTGGGGCTTTGGGGAGAAAAAGGAAAAGAGGAAGATTGGCAACAGACGTTAGCACAGGACCAATCTTCCTCAAAAAAAAGAAAAAGAAAGAAAATGCTATTTTTGAAGAATAGTTAATGACATGGAAGAGTGCTTTGAAACAATAAGTCAAAGAAAAAGGGGGAAATATTTGAAGGGAGATGTACAAAATGATTACTGTATTTTGTCAGCCTCCATCAAGTTTTCTATGCCTTGGTCTTCCCTGCTTGTTTGGACAGATGTCTTCCTTTGCCCCCTTTCCATCTCTTCACCTTTATTCCCAGCGCTGCCCTAATTTCTGAATCAATTGTGAATCTACATTGGAAGTCAGGTGACTGCTTAGAAACAGTATCTCTTGCGGTTTAAAAAAAATGATCCAGTCTATTTTGTCCCCAAACTTTATTGAGGAATAATTGACGAAGATAATTTCATATATTTAAAGTGTACAATGTTATAACCTGATATGCATATACATTGTGGAATGATTACCAAGATCAAGATGATTAATACATGTATCACCTCACATAGTTAATTCTTTTCTTTTTGTAGTGAGAATGCTTAAGATTTACTCTCAGCAACTTTCAAGCATACAATACTTGAGTGACTAGATTCACTCAATGCATAAGTTATCTTAGCAGTGTTTACCTCAAGTGAGGGGGAGTAGGTAGCTAGCAAAGGTGGTTGAAAGAATGACAATTCACTGAATTAGCTATTAAAAATTAAATATGTATAAAAATACTCTCAAAAAAATAAAAACACATACAGGATCCTAGTTGAGATTTACACATTGCCCTTTCATTTTCCCTCACTGTCAACAAGACCTGGGGTCCAATGCCTCAGGGATCTTATTTGTGAATTAACATTCCTGTCCCAACAGATACACGGGGTCAAATATTTATGTTTAGAGGAGATTATGCCTCTGACCTGAGTCTTAAATAAGTGTTATTCACTAAGACATGATAGCTTTTCTTAACCCTGGAAAATGTAATTGTGGTTCCCATTAAATGTTGCCAGAAATTCTGAGCCACATGCACAAAAACTGGTAGTGGTGAAAGATTTCAGTGGACATTTATTGTTTTGTCTGTCTAAAACACCACTCATTTATTCTGGGAAGTTTCTACTTCCCTATTCCAGTTGTATCATCTCAATGGGGGCTATCCATTAGAGTACAAAGCACTCCTGGCCACAGGAGTGGCCACATGATCCAGGCCTGGCCCATTATACTAACATATCCTACTGGCCATGGAGCTTCCTCCAAGGGATGGGCATGTAAACTAGACTAAGTCAATCAGAAACCTTTTCTAGGAATTGACAATTTAAAGTTGGAAGAGAAGCTCTCGTTCCTTTATACTAGTAACAACATCTAACATTTATTGAACAATGACTGTGTTCTAGGGCACCAGTGCTTTCCACAATGACATCTCATCTAATCCACACAACAACAACATATGATAGGTATCATGAGTATCCACAATTAACAAGTAAGAAAAATGAAGCACAGAAAGATTAAGTAACTTGCCAAAATTTCACATAGCTTAAAAGAGACAGAGCCAGACTCTTGAACTCAAGGAATCTAACTCCAGAATACACTTTAAGATGCTGTGACCATAGAGTGGCCGTATTCTGTAGTGATTACCACTTCATAGAGATAGAAACAGGAAAGAGAGGAAATTAGAAGAAATTGTCTTCTTAGACAACCCTTGGTGCTGTCCAGCCCCAGGATACAGTGATCTCCAGCTGTACCTCACTTCTTCCAGGTTAAAGAGCAAATAGGTACCCTTGGTTATTTTAAAGCTGATTCTAGATGGATTTCTATCATTTAAAGGCAGAAAAGTTCTGATTAACATACAAAAGCTATTGGAAATGCAAAGCCACTAAGATAGAGAGGGGAGAAAAACGGGGACTAGGGTTTTAATGTGTTTTTAAAATGATCAAAATTACCAAGAAAGTTTCAACTAACTACAGTTTAAATAACATTATGAAAGAGCAAAAGATATATAATATATCTTTATCTATAAATATATAGGTATATTTATCTATATATACAGATCTTTTCATAAGACAATCAAAGAATTCACATGAACAAAGTTCAGGTGAACAAGCAGAACACCAGTTAGAGATGACAAAATTAATATGTCATTATCAACTGGCTTATAACAAGGTGTTCTCTCAGATTTTTCCTGGTTTTTATCTTGTTTTGATAAAAAATTTTCACTTTGTGGCATTGCCAGAGAGCTGTAAAACCATAAATTACATTTCACCATGTGCGTGCTTTATTTTATGCACTTTTGACAGATCCATTAAGCTATCAATAGTTATTATTCCCTCCCACTCTCACCCATGGGGAGTTGGCTAGCAAGTGTTTCTCATCCTATACCACCACTTCATAATTGCTCCCAATGTACTGTTCACCTCACCCTCCTGTGTTGAGCCAGTCCTTAGAACTTGTCTCATGCCTCGATGCCTATTCTTAATTTCTACCTTCTTATTCTAAAATGACCCCACTTTTCCTTATAGCCCCAGAGACCCATGCTCTGCCTCAATCTTGCCAATATTCCTTCCCAGAACTGGTTCTTTCTCATACATACCAACTTGCTATCTAATCTCTCCCCCTAGTTTGTACATTGATAGATTGCTAGGATAATGACCACCTGCCTGTCTGATTTTCAAGTATTGATGGCCATTCAGATTGTCCACTGCTATATTCTGCAGACTTGACTGAGAATGGAAGAGACAATGGTAGTGAACAAACTTTCTACTAGGACTTTTGGATATATTTATTTTATTTAATAGTCATAAAATGTTACAAGATAGTTTTCTTTTTATTGTTCCTATTTAAATTATAAGAGTGGTGAAGAGGACAAAGCTAAGGCTCATAACTCAAAACTACATCATTTTTCCAGGTTAACTGGAAGAATCCCCACTGAATATTTTTAAGTATACTTACCATCAAGCACAGATTTAAGACAAGTTTCCTAGCTTCCTATCCGTTCCTTTTTCCAACTAAATTTCCAACCTGAATTATCTCCTATATCGAAATTTTAGATTTACTGGTGTCACAGAGTTAGCAAGTGGTGGAAGATAGTCTTCAAGCCCAAGTCTGCCTCTATCAAAAAACTCATGCTTTTTCTAGTACACAACTTTGCCACAACCACAATCAGTTTGGGGAACTCTGGTATTGACAGTTGGCTGTTAGCTGCATCATGATGGAATTTGCCATGCCCTCAGGACATTAAGACTTGCCTATTTTTTAATAGTTTTAATTTTTTTATTGCAGCAACATTGATTTATAACATTGTATAAATTTCAAGTGTACATCATTATACTTCTACTTCTGCATAGATTATACCATTTTCACCACCCAAATACTCATTACAATCCATCACCACACACGTGTGCCTAATCATCGCTTTCAACCTCTTCCCTCCCCCTTTACGCTCTGGTAACCATCAATCCAATCTCTGTCTCTATGTGTTTGTTATTGTTTTTATCTTCTACTTATGAATGACATCATACAGTTTTTGACCTTCTCCCTGATTTATTTCCCTTAGCATAATACCCTCAATGTCCATCCATGTTGTCACTGATGGCTGGATTTCATCATTTTGTATCGCTAAGTAGTATTCCATTGTGTATATACACCACATCTTTATCCATTTGTCCCTTGATGGGCACTTGTGTTGCTTCCAAGTCTTGGCTATTGTGAACAATGCTGCAGTGAACACAGGGGTGCCTGTATCTTTACTTACTGATGTTTTCAAGCTCTTTGGATAAATACCCAGCAGTGGAATAGCTGGATTGTATGGTAGTTCTATTCTTAATTTTTTGAGGAATCTCAATACTGTCTTCCATAGTGGCTGCACCAGTTTGCACTCCCACCAGCAGTGTATGAAAGTTCCCTTCTCTCCACATCCTCTCCAACACTTGTTTCCTGTCTTGTTAAATATAGCCATTCTGACAGGCGTGAGGTGATATCTCATTGTAGTTTTGATTTGCATTTCCCTGATAGTTAATGATGTTGAGCATCTTTTCATGTGCCTGTTGGCCTTCTGTATATCTTCTTTGGAGAAATGCCTGTTCAGGTCTTTTGCCCATTTTGTAATTGGCTTGTTAGTTTTTTAAATTGTTGAGATGTATCAGTTCTTTATATGTTTTGAAGATTAACCACTTATCAGATATTTGGTTTGCAAATATCTTCTCCCAGTTGTCAGGTTGTCTTTCCATTTTGTTGATGGTTTCCTTTTCTGTGTATAAAATTTTTAGTTTGATGTAGTCCCATTTGTTTATTTTTTCTATTGTTTCCCTTGCCCTGTCAGACACAGTACTTGAAAATATGTTGCTAAGACCAAAGTCGAAGAGCATCCTGCCTATGTTTTCTTCTAGAGGTTTCATGGTGTCAGGTCTTACATTGAAGTCTTTAATTCATTTTGAGTTAATTTTTGTGTATGGTGTAAGATAATGGTCTACTTTCATTTTTTTGCGTGTGGCTGTCCAGTTTCCCCAACACCATTTATTGAAGAGACTTTCCCTTCTCCACTGTATGTTCTTGGCTCCCTTGTCAAAAAAATTAGCTGTCCATAGATGTGTGGGTTTATTTCTGGGCTCTCGATTCTATCCCATTGATCTATGTGTCTGTTTTTGTGCCAGTACCATACTGTTTTGGTTACCTTGGCTTTGTAATATATTTTGAAATCAGGAAGTGTGATTCCTCCAGCTTTGTTCTTTTCCTCAGTAATCCTTTAGCTATTTGGGGTCCTTTCTGTTCCATATAAATTTTAGGATTCTTGTTCTGCTTCTGTGAAAAATGATGTATGAACATTGATAGGGATTGCATTGTATCTATAGATTGCTTTAGGAAGTATGGACATTTTAACTATGTTAATTCTTCCAATCCAAGAGCATGGAATATCTTTATATTCCTTTGTGGCTTCTTCTATTTCTTTTAACAATATTTTATAGTTTTCAGAGTACAGACCTTTCACCTCTTTGGTTAAGTTTATTTCTAGGTATTTTATTCTTTTTGTTTCAATTGTAAATGGGATTGTATTCTTAATTTCTCTTTCTGCTAATTCATTGTTATTGCATAGAAATGCAAGTGTTTTTTGTATATTGATTTTTTATCCTGCAACTTTACAATATTCATTTATGATTTCCAGAAGTTTTTTGGTGGGTCCTTTAGGGTTTTCTATACATAAAATTGTGTCATCTGCAAATAGTGACAGTTTGACTTCTTCCCTTCCAATTTGGATTCCTTTTATTTCTTTTTCTTGTCTGATTGCTCTTGCCAGGACTTCCAATAGGAGTGGACTTCCAATAGTTAAATAGGAGTGGTGACAGTGGGCATCCTTGTCTGGTTCCTGTTCTTAGAGGAATAGCTTCCAGTTTTTCACCATTGAGAATATTAGCTGTGAGTTAGTCATATATGGACTTTATTATGTTGAGGTACCCTCCTTCAATACCCATTTTTTTCAGGGTTTTTATCATAAATGGATGCTGTATCTTGTCAAATGCTTTCTCTGCATTATTGAGATGATCATGTGATTTTTATTCTTCATTTTATTAATGTCGTGTATCACATTGATTGATTTACAGATGTTGAAACATCCCTGTATCTCTGGGAAGAATCCCATTTGATCATGATGTATGATCTTTTTAATGTGTTGTAGTCGATTTGCTAGTACTTTGTTAAGGATTTTTGCATTGATGTTCATCAATGATATTGACCTGTAATTTTATTTTTTGTGTTGTCCTTGTCTGGTTTTGGTATCAGGGTAATGTTGGGTTTGTAAAATGAGTTAGGAAGCTTCCCCCCTCTTTAAATTTTTGGAAGAATTTGAGAAGGATAGATATTAAGTCTTCTTTGAATATTTGGTAGAATTCATCAGGGAAGCTGTCTGGTCATGGACTTTCATTTTTGGGAGGATTTTGATTACTGTTTCAATCTCCTTACTGCTGATTGGTCTATTCAAATTTTCTATTTCTTCTTGATTCAGTTTTGGAAGGTTGTGTGATTCTAAGAATTTATCCATTTCTTATAGATTGTCCAATTTGTTGGCATATTGCTTTTTGTAGTAGTCTCATAATCTTTTGTATTTCTGTGATGTCTGTTGTAATTTCTCCTCTTTTGTTTCTGATTTTACTTATTTGAGCCTTCTCTTTTTCTTGGTGCGTCTAGCTAAAGGTTTGCCTATTTTATTTATCTTTTCAAGAAACCAGCTCTTGGTTTTATTGATTTTTTCTAATTTTTGTCTCTATTTCATTTATTTCTGCTCTGATTTTTATTTCCCTCCTTCTACTCATTTTGGGCTTTGTTTGTTCTTCTTTTTCCGGTTCCTTTAGGTGCACTGTTAGATTGTTTGAGATTTCTTTCTTCTTTGTTGACATAGGCTTGTGTTGCTCTAGACTTCCCTCTTAGAACCACTTTTGCTGTATCTCATAAATTCTGTTGTGTTGTGTTTCATATTCATTTGTCTCCTGGTATTTTTTGATTTCTCCTTTCATTAACTCATTGACCCAATCGTTGTTCAGTAGCATTTTGTTTAATCTCCACATATTTGTGACTTTTCTGATTTGCTTTCTGGAGTTGATTTCTAGTTTCATACCTTTGTGGTCAGAAAAGATGCTTGGCATTATTTCAATCTTCATAAATTTATGGAGACTTTGTTTAGTGGCCTAATATGTTATCAGTCCTGGAGAATGTTCCATGTGCATTTGAAAAGAATGTGTATTCTTCAGTTTTTGGATGGAATGTTCTGTATATATCTACTGAGTCCATCTGGTCAAATCTGTTGTTTAAGGCCAATGTTTCCTTGTTGGTCTTCTGTTTGGATGATCCACCCAGTGGTGTAAGTGGAGGGTTCATTTCCACTAATATTATTGTGTTACCGTCTACTTCTCCTTTGATGTCTGTTAACAATTGCTTTATATATTTAGGTGCTTCTATGTGGGGTGCATAGATATTTACGAGTGTTGTATCCTCTTGTTGGATTATTCCCTTGATCATTATGTGGTACCTTTCTTTGTCTCTTGTTACAGTTTTTGTTTTAAAATCTGTTTTGTCTGATATGAGTATTGCTACACTAGCTTTTTTCATTGCCATTTGCATGGATTATCTTTTTCCATCCCCTCACTTTCAGTTTGTGAGTGTCTTTAGGTGTGAAGTGCGTCTCTTGTATGCAGCATATATATGGGTCTTATTTTTTTATCCAATCAACTACCTTATGCCTTTTTATTGGCACATTTAGTCCATTGACAATTATAGTAGCTATTGATATGTACATACTTACTGCCATATTTTTACTTTTTTTCTTGGTGTTTTAGCAGTTCTCTGTTCTTTTCTTCTTCCCTTGATCTCTTCCCCTGTAGTTTGATGGCTTTCTTTGGTATTATATTTGGGTTCCTTTTGCTCAGTTTTTTGTGTATTTATTATAGGTCTCTGGTTTGTGATTACCATGAGGTTCATATATAATAACCTATATATATAGCAATCTATATTGAATTGATGGTTTCTTTAATTTGACCTCTATCTGAATGCTCTACTCTTTTAGTCGCCTCCTCCCACATTTTATGTTTTTGTTATCATATCTATCTTCTTTTTTGTGCATTTATATCCATTACTCTCTTATTGCGGAAATAGACAATTTTTTCATATTTGTGATCTTCTCTTTCACACTTAAATGGGTTCCTTTAGCATTTCCTGTAGGACTGGTTTCTTGGCAATAAATTCCTTTAATTTTTGCTTGTCTAGGAAACTCTTTGTCCTTCCATTCTGAATGATAACCTTGCTGGGTATAGTATTCTTGGCTGTAGATTTTTTCCTTTTAGTACTTTAAATATGTCATGCAACTCTCTTCTAGCCTGTAAGGTGTCTGCAGAGAAGTCAGCTGATAGCCTTATGGGGTTTCCTTTGTATGTAACTTGTCTTTCTCTTGTGGCTTTTCATATTCTCTCTTTAGCTTTAATTCTGGACATTTTAATTATGGTGTGCCTTGGGGTGGGCCTCTTTGGGTTTATCGTTTTTGGTGCTCTCAGTGCTTCCTGTACCTGGATGTCTGCTTCCTTCCTTAGGTTAGGGAAGTTATTTCTTCACATAGATGCTCTGCTCCTTTGACTCTCTCTTCTCCTTCTGGGACACATATAACACAGATGTTAGTGCATTTGATGTTCTCTTAGAGGTCCTGTAGACTGTCCTCAATCTTTTAAATTATTTTTTCTTTTATCTTTTCAGGCTGGGTGATTTCCTCTAGCCTTTCATCCGGCTTGCTGATCCGTTGTTCTGTATCCTCTACTCTGCTTTTAAGTCACTCTAGTGACTTTTTTCATTTCCAGTATCGTATTCTTCATTTCTGATCGGTTCTTTTTTACATCTTCCATTTCTTGGTTGACATTCTCACTGAGTTCATCCATTCTTATCCCAAGATCAGTGAGCATGTTTATGACTCTGTTTGAACTCTTTGTCAGGTAGATTGCTCATTTCTGTTTCATTTAGCTCCTTTTCTGAGGTTTTGTCCTGTTTCCTCACTTGGAACTTTTTCCTTTGCCTCCTCATTTTGCCTCTTTCTCTGTGCTTGTTTCTATGTATTAGGTAGGTCAGCTATGTCTCCTAATCTTGGAGAGTTGACCTTATGTAAGTGATGCTTTATGAGACCCAGCAGTGTGCTTCCTTCTCATCACCAGTTCCAAATATTTCAGGAGTGAGCCCTCTGTGGATTACTTGTGTCCTTCTGTTGTGGCAGGGTTGCTCTTGCCACAGTTGCCCAGGGAGGCTGAGCTGTCCTGTTGGCTGGCTGGTTGTAATGCTCAGCTGTGTGTGGTTGTTGTAGGCCCTTCACTCTCTTTATCAGGTGTGGGAAGCCCCAGCAGAGTTGGCTGCAATGTCTAATAGCACATTCCTGTTGCAGTTTTTCTATTAAATGAGTAGCCCCCCAGCATGTCTGGTTGTTATGCTCAGGGGCTTACTATTGCTAGAGGCCTCCAGCGTATTAGGCTCTTATCAGCTCTCTGAGGGTTGCAGCTGGGTGGGGCTGGCCCCAGGCACAGGAGCACCCAATTATTTCAGGCTTTGGAGGGTGGGGTTGATTCTCCTATGTGGCTGCTTGAGAAGTCTTCTGCAACTGAGAAGCCCTGCCACCCATGGGGCCACACACACCATCAACATAGTCCTGCCCTGTGCATGTGCCCCAACCCCCTAAAGTGGACCCAGTCACTCCAAGACTGGAACCTTACCCTCTTCACCCACTCCTTGGCCTTGCCCTGCCCCACAGAGGTGGATCCACTTGCCAGGCTACAGTGAACCCAGACAGCTCCCTTAAGCAGGCCCACAGGTTCCCTGAGGGCTTGTTGTTGGGTGGGTCCAGTCCCTAGGGTGGGCTGCTTTCCTTGGCTGAGCTGGATTAAATCAGTGCTCCAGTGGGTGGGGAAGACCTTGGGCTAGCAGGCCACAGGGAGAACTCCAATGGCATCTGCCAGTGTCTGTGTCAGCACACCCACACCAGGTCACAAAAATGATCATCACCAATGTCCCAGTCCCTGGGAAGGTCTCACCTCTCACCAAGATTCACCCAGAGCCTATCAGATGAGTCTCTTTTCACCAAAGGACTGTATGCCTTTCTTTCTGGTGATTTTAGGTTGCTTTCTAAAACAGGTGAATTTGTGCATGGGCCCTGAAAGAGCCAACTTTGATCTGTGTCCCAGCTTTTCTGGGGGTATTCCCCATTGTCATTAGTATCCAGCAAAGCCAGATATTGTGACACTCATCTCAGTTGTGCTGGGTCCAAAAAATGCCTATAGCAGTAGTGCTCTGGCTCAGGTCCCCCCCCCCCCGCAGGGAAGGCTGCTTACCTTTGGATTTCTCCCAGGCAACTGTGAAGCATTGCAGCTTGTGAAGGTGGCATTTTTTTTCTCTCCAGAAGGGAATTTCTGCATCTTTCACCTCAGTTAGGACTGTCTTTTGTTTCAGGGGTTCTTCTTATCCAGTTACCAGTTCTCTCTGAGGGGTACTTTTTCCAAGATTAGTTGTAAATATGATGTGTCCTTGTGAGGAGGTGAGTGCAGAATCTGTGTATGCAGCTATCTTCAAAAGTCAAGACTTGCCTCTCTAAATGCAACTTTAGAATTAGCATTTGCATCCAGGTCAAGCTTAATAATATTTGCCTAGTCTCACAGGATACATCAAATACCAAGTCTTAGCTCATTCCCTTGCCCTGCCATGCCAATATCTCTGTGACTGGAACAGCGTGTATACTGCCCAGGTTATAAGCCAAGTAGCGTTCCTTCTTTTTGACTAGCAGAGAACACACTTAACAATTATCATGCATACATCTGAAGTATACATAGTCTAAGATATTAGTCAATTTAAGTCCTGCACTGTAAAGTACACCTTGAAATAATGCTTGGGGAAAAAAGCACTTTCTGGATCTTCCCACATAGAAGGCAGCAGGTTAGAACATTTCTGGAACATGTTGCTATGGTCTAAATTTTTGTGTCCCCCCCAAATTTACAATTTGGAATCCTACACCCAATGTGATAATGTTAAAAAGTGGGGCCTTTGGGATGTGATTAGGTCATGAGCATGGAGCTCCCATGAATGGTATTAATGTTCTTATAAAAGAGACCCCAGGGAGCTCCCTAGTTCCCTTTGTCATGTAAGGATACAATGAGAAGTCTGCAACCAGGAAAAGAGCCCTCACCCTGATCTCAGATTTCTAGCCTCTAAAACTGTGAGAAATAAATTTCTGTTGTTTATAAGCTACTTAGTCTGTGACTTTTTGTTATAGCAGCCCAAATAAACTAAGACACATGTGTAGAGAGAAATTAAGCCAGCTTTATTTGAAATGAACTTGTTGCATAATATCTGGGAAGTGCCCAGCATACCAATATTTTTACTCTGTAATGTGCCTATTCCTTTTTATTTTTTAAGCTCATGCTTGTGTATAATCTTAACTGTTACCTTATCTGAATAAAAGTGGTTTTTAAACAATGGAATAGAGAAGCTTTTCATTATGCCCTGATCCCTCTTCCCAGGCCAGTTCTCCCATTATATGCTGTCATTGGAACCTGAACTTCTTCACAGCACTGATCAAAATTACTATTTTGTAAATATGTAAATAGTGGTTTAAAGCTTATCTACTCTGCTAGGAAGTAAGCACCATGGGACCAGGGACGGGACTGTCTGTTATGTTTATATTTGGATAAAGAGCTTAAACATGGAAAGGCATTATAGAATTGGAGGATTAAAAAAAGGAGAGAAGATATCTTAGAGTTTGCCAAGTCAAGTTTTCTCATTTTCTATATGTAAAAACTAAGGATAACCATTTAGGCACTCTTTTCTACACTACTACCACCAACAATTGTGCTCTCTTGTTAAAACTTTCTATGAAAAAAATATATGTGGAATGGATCAGTCATCCATCTCCCTTTCCTTTACTCCTAATATCTGTCACTTTCCAAATTCTGCCTATTCTATGTCCCAAATATCTCTGTAAGACTATGTTCTCTTATCTCAATTCTGATTGTCATTCTTTTACTTCAAGATCTTATTTTTTTCTCATCTGAGTGAATGCAACAATCTCCTAACTGATTGTCTGACCTACAATCTTCAGTCTTGTCAGTCCAGTCTCCACTATATGGCTATAGTGATCTTTCTAAATGCACAAAATTAACCATGTGAGACTCATGCTTTAAATCCTTTAATGGTTTGCTACTGCTATGAGGTCTATCTCTTTAGCAAGGCCTTTCATGATCTGGTATATGATTCCTTTTCCAGCCTAATCTTTCACCATTTTCTGTTCTTACACTTAATGCTTCAACCATACTGAAAATCCCCCCTTTGTATGTTTGCAAATACTGCTTCAATTGCCTGGAATGCTCTTTACTTCTCCTTTCCTCATATTTGCCTGATTGACCTATACAAGTTCATTCAGACATATCTCAGAAATCACCTGTAATCTTCTCTGATACCTCCCTCTTTCCCAACCATAGGATGATTTGGGTTTCCTTCCAAGATGCAGCCCTAGCTCTCAGTGTCTGCCTGACCTGTATCTTAAGTTTTTTATGCTTTCTTATCTCATTGTTCTGCAATTATCTGTTAAGTAACCTGTGAGCTCCGTGAGGGCAGGGAAGGTGGGCCAAATCTTACTATTGTAGATATTCATTCATTTATTGAACAAAATTTTGTTGAAGACATAGGTACTTGTGATCTGAAGAGAAACCAGAGTATCTGATGGTATCTCCTAGTACAGATTAATTATATTTTTACAAATATTGAGAGTGACATCACCAAGATGATGACATATGTTATTTCTGACTTTGCTTCCCCTCACAATAATGACTAACAACCAGTCATAGACAAGACACCACTGAAAGGATCTTAGAACATGGGAGTTGAAGTTGAAGCACCCCCTGCACCACAAAGACCAAGACAGACTGCATTAGATGGGTAAGAGAGGTGGCTACACATTGATAGCATAGCCCTTCCTCCCACCAGCACAACACCATGCAGAGAAGTCTTTCCTGAGTCTACAGTTCCTCAAGTGGGAAGAGAGGCCAGGGGGAATATCCAGGCCCCCCAGTGTTGTGGGTCACTTCATGGGAGCCCCTACCCTTCTGCCCCATGGGGATTGCAGGGGAATCTTCAGGGCTCATTCACTGTAAATCTGAGTATGATGGAGAAAGGCAATGGGCTTGCAATAAGCAGCACTCAGAACTTGGCAGACTGAGTTCATACCTTCATAGCCCAAGTATTAGTCCCAACCAGCAGCTTTGCTTATCTGCAGAACTTAAGTTAGTGGCACACCCTGAGCAGGAAGCTTGGTGGGGTGCAGCTCTGCCTGATTCGGGTCTTCCAGTGAAGAGTTTTGCCATCCCTAGAGCTTAGATTGCCCATGCCCAGGCAAGGGAGCTGAGTCATAGCCTCACCCACCGCTACAAGGCATGACTCTCAGCCCCATCTGACCAGTATGGCTGGCAAGAGCACCTGGAAGCTGCATAACTTAGTAATGCTCTAGAAAAGAGGTGGGCTGGCAGAGATAATCTCCCCCAGAGCAAAGCCAACACCAGGCATGGAGCATTCCCCTGCTACCTCCAGGCAGAGTAATTAAACTGTAGCCTCACCTGACACTGAGGGTAGCTTCTGGTCTCTCCCAACTGGAAAGCTTGTTTGGAAAATTTGAAAGTTGCCTGGAGTGGCCCTTCTCCATCCTGCACCCCATCCACTGAGAAGACAGGCTCCCAGTCCCATCTGATCAGGAGAGCTAGCGAGAACACCTGGAAATGTGTAACCCAACAATGCTCGAGCAGAGAGATGGCAGGAAGAGTTGATATAGTCTGCAGAGTAAAGTCAGTGGCTCTGTTCAGTCAGGGAACTTGGGTCATGGGTTGGCATGAGTTAAGACACAAAGAGCCTCACCAACTTTAGAGCTGCTTTTCTCACTGTGCCTCAGGAGGGAAAGTAATGTGTAGCCCTGCTTATTGCTGAATACAGCCTTCACCCTGCCTGACCAGGGAACCTAACCAGAGCACATGGGTAGCTGTGTAGCCTATCCAACAGCCTTTCTTTCAGTGGCAATTGAACAGAGAACACAGTCTGTGGCTTTCCCCATCTGCAGAGGAAAACTAGTGGCCTCATCTGACCAGGGAGTTCAATGCACACCCTTGACTGATTTCAATCCCCAAACAATGAGCCATACAGGGCCTGGATCTTGTCCTGCTGCCCTGCCAGGGCAGGGAAGTTAATTTATAATCCCACCTAATGCTGAGTATAGTACCCAGTCATGACCACTTAGTAAGCCTGACCAGAGAACCCTGGCAAGCACAAAGCAAAATCTACAGCCTCACTTGGGCAGGGAAGCAAGTCAGCAATCCTTTCCTATTGTTCACAGCCAGTGGCACATTTCTCCACACCAACCTCAGAGCTCAAACAGTTGCTTTGCTGCAAAACTGGCTCTAATAGCAGGCACTGCCTGCCCAAGGGTTATGAGCAGACATACCCAGAAGCCCAAATTGAGATGACTGGTGAAGAACTTTATCAAATGTACAAAGTCTGGAAGAGGAACCTGCCTAATCAAATGCACAGATACCAGCATACGAAATGAAGGACCTTGAAAAACCAGATAAATATGACACCACAAAAGGAATCTAATAACAGTTCAATAACTGACCCTAAAGAAATAAAGATCTATGAACTGTCAGACAAAGAATTCAGAATAATCCTCTTAAAGAAGTTTAGTGGACTACAAGAACACACAGACAGACAACTAAACAAAATTAGGAAAACAAGGCATGAACAAAACAAGAATTTTTAAGGAAGAAATCAAAAACAAAAAAGAAACAGAAATTTTAGAGTGGAAACATACAATGACTTCCCTGAAGAATTTAAGAGAGAGCTTCAACAGCAGACTTGACCATTGCAGAAGAAAGAATCGGTGAGCTGGAAGATAGGACATTTGAAATTATCCAATCAGAGGAGCAAAAGGGAAAAAGAATGAGAAAGAGTGAAGAAAGCCTTTGGGGTATATGGGAAACAATGAAAAGAAACAATATTCACATTATGGGAATTCCCGAAGGAGAAGAGAAAGAGAATGGCACAGAAAGTATATTTAAAGCAATAATGGATGAAAACTTCCTGAACTTGGAGAGACAATTTGACATCCAGATTCATCAGGCCCAAAGGATCCCATATAGGTTGAACCTGAATAGGGCTACAGAGACACACATTACAATTAAATTATCAAAAGTCAAAGACAATAAAGAATTTTAAAAGCAGCAAAAAAATAAAAAGAGAGGGGCCGCCCGGTGGCGCAGCGGTTTAGTCCGCGCTTGGCAGCCCGGGGTTCGCGAGTTCGGATCCCGGGCGCCCGCCGACGCACTGCCTGCCAGCCATGCCGTGGCGGCGTCCCATATAAAGTGGAGGAAGATGGGCACGATGTTAGCCCAGGGCCAGTCTTCCTCAGCAAAAAGGGGAGGATTGGCGACGGATGTTAGCTCAGGGCTGGTCTTCCCCACAAAAAAAAAAAAATAAATAAAAAATAAAAAGAGAGAGAAGTAACATACAAAGGAATCCCCATAAGACAATAGGTGGATTTCTCAACAGAAACTTTTCAGGCCATGAGAGAAAGAAATGACATATTCAAAATATTGAAAGAAAGAAATTATCAACAAAGAATTTGATACCCAGTAGAGTTCCCTTCAGAAATGAAGCAGGGATAAAGACTTTCCCCAAAAATTCAACAGCTGAGGGAGTTCATTACTGTTAGATCTCCCTTACAAGAAATGCTAAAGGGAGTTTTTGAGATGAAGTAAAAGGACCATATTTAACATCATAAAAGCATAAGAAGGTAGCATAATATAGTCAAAGTTAGATTCTGTAATATGGTAATGATGATACATAATTCCCTTACAACTCTAGTTTAAAAGTTAAAAAGTAAAATATCCATAACTAAAATAATTTGCTATTAGTTACACAATATAAAAATATGTAAATTGTGGGGGTGCCTGGTGCATAGTGGTTAAGTTCATGTGCTCTGCTTCAGCGGCCTGGGGTTTGCAGGTTTAGATCTCAAGCACAGACCCATGCACTGCTCAACAAACCATGCTGTGGCAGCATCCCATATACAAAATAGAGAAATATGGGTGCAGATGTTAGCTCAGGGCTAATCTTCCTTAGCAAAAAGAGGAGGATTGGCAGTGGATGTTAGCTCACGGCCGATCTTCCTCACCAAAACAAAAAATATATATATGTAAATTGTAATGTCAATAACCTAAAATGTGAGGGAGAGAAGTAAAAAGTAAAAAGCTTAGAAATTCTGTTGAAATTACGTTGTTTTCAGTTAAAATAGAGTATTAAAATTTTAAGATACTTTATGTAAGCCTCATGGTAACCACAAGGGAAAAACCTGTAGTAACTACACAAAAGAACATGATAAAAAATATCAAAGAATACTGATACCAAAAGGCATCAAAAAACAAACAAACAAAAAAGATAACAGGATAAGAAACAAGGAACAACAGAACTACAAAACAACCAGAAAACAATGAACAAAATGGCAATAGTAAGTCCTTACCAATCAATAATTACTTTAAAGGTAAATAGATGAAATTCTCTGATTAAAAGACATAGAATGGCTCAAGGAATAAAAAAGCAAGATCCAATGATATGCTGACTACAACAGACTCACTTTAGCCTTAAAGATACACATAGACTGAGAATGAAGGGATGGAAAAAAACTATTTCAAGCAAATCGTAACCCAAAAAAGCTAGGATAGCTACACTTAGACAAAATAGACTTTAAACTAAAAATGGTAAAAAGAGACAAAGAAGGTCATTATATAAGCATAAAGGGGTCAATCCATCAGGAAGATATAACAGCTGTAAATATTTCTGTGTCCAAAATTGTAGCACCTAAATATATAAAGCAAAAACAAGCAGAGCTAAAAGAAGAAATAAACAGTAACACAATAAGAGTTGAGGACTTAAATACACCACACTCAACAAAGGATAGATCATCCAGAGAGAGAATCAATAAGAAATAGTGGATTTGAACAACACTGTAGACCAAAGGGATCTAAAAGATACATACAGAATGTTCTAATAGACAACAGCAGAATACACATTCTTCTCAAGTGCACACGGAACATTTTCTAGGATAGACCATATGTTAGGCCACAAAGCAAGTCTTAGCAAATTCAAGAAGACTGAAGTCATACCAAGTGTCTTCTCTGACTACAATGGAGTGAAATTAGAAATCAATAAAAGGAGGAAAACTTGAAAATTTACAAACATGAAAATTAAACAACACTGTCCTGAACAACTAATGGACCAAAAAAGAAATTAAAGGGGAAATAAAAAGTATCTTCAGAAAAATGAAAATGGAAAGACAACATATCAGAACTTATGAGATGTAGCAAAAGCAGTTCTAAGACAGAAGTTCATAGCAATAAACACCTACATTAAGAAGCAAAAAAAAAAAAAAAAAAATCCCAAATAGGCAACTTAACCCTATGTCTTAGAAAACTGAAAAAGAACAAACTAAACCTAAAATTAGCAGAAGGAAGGAAATAAGAAAGATTAAAGCAGAAACAAATGAAATAGAGAATACAAAAACAATAGAAAGGATTAATGAAACTAAAAGTTATTTTTTTGAAAAGATGAACGAAATTGACAAACTTTTAGCTAGACTAACCAAGGAAAAGAGAGAGCATTCAAATCACCAAAATTATAAAGGAAAGAGGATACATTACAACTGATACTACAGAAATACAAAGGGTCATAAGAGGCTACTATGAACAACTGTACACCAATAAACTGGAAAAACTAGAAGAAATTGAAAAATTCTTACAAACGTACAACCTACAAATACTGAATCGGGAAGAAATAGAAAGTCTAAATAGATCAATTACTAGTAAAGAGACTGAATCAGTAATCAAAAATCTCCCAATGAAGAAAAGCCCAGGACCAGATGGTTTCACTGGTGAATTTTACCGAACATTTAAAAAAGAATTAACACAATCCATCTCAAATTCTTTCAAAAAATTGAAGAGGAGACAACACTCCTGAACTCATTTTACAAAGTCAGCGTTACCCTGATACCAAAGCCAGAAAAGGACACTACTGAAAAAGAAAACTACAGGCCAATATCCCTGATGAATATAGATGCAAAAATTCTCAAGAAAACACTGGCAAACTGAACTCAGCAGCACAAAAGGATCATTCCCCATGATCAAGTGGGACTTATCCCTGGATGCAAGCATGGTTCAACATACACAAATGAATGTGATGCATCAATGAAAGAAAAGAATATGATCATCTCAATTGATGCATTAAAATCTTTAACAAAATTCAATATCCATTTATGACAAAAACACGAAATTAGGTATAGAAGCAATGTCTCTCAACATAATAAAGGTCATATATGACAAGACCACAATTAACATCATACTCAAATGGAGAAAGGTTGAAAGAGTTTCCTCTAAGATCAGGAAAAAGAAAAGGGAGCACACTCTCATCATTCCTGTTCAACATAGTACCAGAAGTCCTAGCCACAGGATTCAGGCAAAAAAAAAAAAAACAAAAACAAATAAAAGTCATCAGAATTGGAAAGGAAGAAGTAAAATGTCTCTATTTGCAGATGACATGATTTTATATAAAGAAAATCCTAAAAACTCAAACAAAAAACTGTTAGATCTAATCAACAAATTCAGTAAAGTTGCAGGATACAAAATAACACTTAGATCAGTAGCGTTTCTATACACTAACATCGAATTATCTAAACAAATATAGAAATCAATCCCATTTACAATAGCATCAAAAACTAAATAAAATACTTAGGAATAAATTTAACCAAGGAGGTGAAAATTGCAAGACATTGATGAAAGAGTTCAAAGAAGACACAAATAAATGGAAAGGCATCCCATGGTCATGGATTGAAGGAATTAATATTGTTAAAATGTCAACACTATCAAAAGGCATGTATATATTCAATGTAATCCCTATGAGGATTCCAATGGCATGTTTTTACAGAAGTCATAAAAGCAATCCTAAAATTTGTATGAAACCACAAAAGACCCCAAATAGCCAAAGCAGTGCTGAGAGAGAAGAACAAAGCAGGAGGCATTACATGTCCTGATTTCAAGCTATACTATAAAGCTGTAGTATTCAAAACAGTATGGTACTGGTATAAAAACAGACAACTAGACCAATAGAACAGAACTGAAAGCCCAGAAATAAACCCAAGTATACATGGTCAACTAATATTTGACAAGGGAGCCAAGAATACTCAATGGAGAAAAGACAGTCTCTTCCATAAATGGTATTGGGAAAATTGGATATTCACATATAAAAGAATGAAACTAGAACCCTATCTTGCACTACTCACAAAAATTAACTCAAAATGAATTAAAGACTTAAATATAAGTCCTGAACCATGAAACTCCTAGAAGAAAATATAGGAAAAAATCTTCTTGACATGGGTCTTGGTAATAATTTTTTTTGATAAACACCCAAAGCACAAACAACAAAATGAAAAGTAAGCAAGTTGGACTACATCAAACTAAAAAGTTTCTGGACAGCAAAAGAAACAACCAACAAAGTGAAAAGAAAACCTATAAAATAGGAAAAAATATTTGCAAACCATATATTCGATAAAAAGTTAACATCTAAAATATATTTTAAAAACTCATACAACATAATAGCAAAAAAAGATATAATTTAAAAATGGGTAAAGGACCTGAATAGATATTTCTCCAAAGAAGATATATGGATGGCCAACAGGTTCATGAAAAGTTACTCAACATTACTATGCATTAGGGAAATGCCAATCTAAACAACAATGAGATATCACATCATGCCTGTTAGAATTTTAATCACCAAAAAGACAAGAGATAACAAATTCTGGGAAGGATATGGAGCAATGGGTACCCTTGTGAACGGTTGGTGGGGTGGTAAATGGGTACAGCCATTATGGAAAATAGTATGGAGGAACCTCAAAACATAAAAAAATAACAGAACTACCATATGATCCAGCAATTCAACTTATGGGAATATATCCAAAGAAAATGAAAATACGAACTCAAAAATATACCTGTATCATGTGTTCATAACAGCATTATTTACAATGGAAACATTATTTACATGGAAACAACCTAAGTGTCCATAAATGGATGAATGGATAAAGAAGTTGTGATATATATACAAAGGAACATCATTCAGCCATAAAAAATGAAAATGAGGAAATCCCACAATTTGCAACAACATCGATGGACCTTGGGGGCATTATGCTAAGTGAAATAAGTCAGACAGAGAAAGATAAATATTGTATAATCTCACTTACACGTTAAATACTAAAAAAACAAAAACAAATAAACCTCATAGAAGAAGAGATCAGATTTGGGGTTACCAGAGGTGGGAGGTGGGAGGGGAGGGGAGGGGGAATTGGAGGAAGGTGGTCAAAGGTGCAAACTTCCAGTTATAAAATAAATAAGTATTAGGGATGTAATGTACAGCATGATGACTATAGTTAACACTGCTGGATGATATATATGAAAATTTTTAAGAGATTAAATCCTAAGAGTTCTCATTACAAGGAGAAAATCTTTTTTTCATTTTTATTTATTGTATCTATATGAGATGATAGGTGTCAACATAACTTACTGTGGTAATCATTTCACAATTTATATAAGTCAAATCTTTGTGCTGTGCACTTAAAACTCATACAGTGATGTATGTCAATTATATCTCAATAAAACTGGAAAAAATATTACAACTTTTATTCAGTAATATGTTAAAAATCATGGACAGTACAGATATCAGAAAAATGAAATGGGTTATTTGCTTCATTTTTTTTAAAAAAGAGAAAATGTAGAGCCAAAAATATCTTGGGAAAATTGAAATCTACTCTTAAAATAATTTCCAGGACTGATGACAGCTAGTGGCTCTATATTGAGAAAAAAAAATGAGTGATCCAGTAGTTATCTCTCAGTGATGGAATTATGGGTAAATTTTATAGTATTTTCTTGCTTTTCTTCATAGCCTAACTTTTATACAATTAACTTGTGCTACATGTAGAGTAACTGATTATAAAACATGGCAGCAGCTGATCATTTGGGAACAGATTTCCATTATTTTGGGAAGAACTGAAAAAGATTCTTTGCTTGACCAAGCTATATTCAGGCTCCTAAACCTTCTCCTAGGCCTATCTGTGTGCTTCCTGGTAAAATCTAGCTTTAACAAGAACCCTGATGAATCAGTTTAACCAGAACCTCCACCCTTGATATCTGATAGGGTTCCTCATCCTTCACCATACCCCATGCGATGTCTGATCACCCTGGCCTGCCTTCAGCAAGAATCCTGTTATGTTGCTTTAGCCAGCACCCCCCTTATCCCTGATGATTCCTAGTAGTAATTTGCAATCCACTGACTCCACCCTACTCCTTGGCTGTAAATTCCCACTTGCCCATGCTGTACTCAGAATTGAGACTTGTTTCTCTCCCACACTGTAAAACCCATTGCAGTGGTCTCTACACCTATCACAATGGTCCTGCACAAATTCTGCCTTACCATCCTTAACAAGTGCCATTGAATATTTTTTTATTTAACAGAATCAGTTAGTGACATCTATTAGTCATCTAATGTGAAGCTAATAGGCATCTATTATCTAGGGGTAAGTATGTAGTAAATCACTTCTTTTACTTGCCTTAATAAAGTTACCTCTTCCTGTACTCCTTGATATGTAGAACTTTTTACCTCACATTTGGCATGTAATTATGTGAGAAATTCTGTTGGCCATGCTTCAAAAAGTTAACAATTTTGTTGCTTCTTACCACCTCCACTGCTACAACTCTAGGTCCAAGCCACAGTCTTTTCTTTCCTGGAGAGTAAAAGCCTTTTAAATTAATAAATTATTTAGTATGTTAGAAGGTGATATGTGCTATGTTAAATGACAAATTGAAAGGAAAAAAAAAGGTTGGTTCTGGGTCTGTAAGACAAAGGGTATTAGAACTTGTTCAGACTCAATTCTCCTGGGGACAAATTTATGGTAGAAGTGGCTGTGTGAATGAATAAAAAGACCTTATCCTTGAGAACCCTGGCCAGTTTAGTTTTTCACCAAGCAAAACATTTAGCAAAAATGTTAAGTCTTGACCTAGGAGCTGTGATATTACCTATGTCAGTAATAAGAGAGGAGTTATTCCCAACCAAATCACTTTGGAAGGACCTTTTAATCATTTATTCAACCAACCATTCAGCAACTATGTATTGAATACATACTAGGCACTAGGTACTTCTAGGAATAGAGTGGTGAACAAAATCAAGTCACTGCCATCTTGGAGCTTATGTACTAATGGGTGGAAAAAAACAAACAAGGAAACTGTTATATTGTTTTAGCTTATTTTAAACTACTTGAAATAAATGCTGTGATTTATGTGTAGAATTTAACTTTAATCTATACTTTAGAGACAGTTAATTAGCATTTGAAGGACCATAATCAAAGATCCACATTCTAAAGCTGACTACTAAAAGCCTTTAATCATAGTTTAATCATCAGGAGACCGTTTGTTAATTTAGAAAAAAGAGAATGTGTTTGTGTATGCATGTGTCACACTTTCACTGGTGAAATGAGTGGTGTTCAAAAAATGAGATTGGCTAAGAGGATTGTATAGTGCCACACCCTTTATGTGAATCCAGCAAGTCCAACAACCTAACATTTACTAAATATGTTATTAGGTCTTTTTCTAAATTATGGTTAAAAAACACATAACATGAAATTTATCCTCAACAAATTTTAAGTGTACAGCACATTATTGTTAACTAAAGACAATGTTGTACAACAGCTCTCTAGAACTATTTCATCTTTCACAACTAAAATGGGTTCTGTTTCCCACTTAATTGATGACTCTTGTCTGATATAACCAGAACAGTACCTTTCAAACTAGGGGTTATAATCAATTTACTGAGTACCAGATTTTTTTTAAATGACATAGAACAGAATAGATTAGAAAATACCAGAGTACTTATCACATAAAAAATTAAGTATTGCTTTCTGAAATCTTGGTATGTACTAGGTCACTAAGTAAAAATATATTTCTTATCATGAGTCATGATTAAAAACATTTCAAAATCTCTGCTTTACCTCAGTACCTTGTTTGATTTCCTGCCAGCATTCATTGCAATCTCATTTATTTATTGCCCTTCATCTCTCTCCCATCCTCAAATATAGAATGACAGGTCAATTAAGGCAATGTTGTATTCATTTTCTTCAATCACTTTCTTCAATGCTGTATTCCCAGGGCCTAACAGGTGATCAATAAATGTTTTCTGAATGAAAGAGCAATGAATAAAAATGAAAGAGGTCTCAAGTGACAAGATGAAGAAATCATTCTTTAATCAATTCTGGTTTTATGTTTTGTCAATTATCTGGATGAAAGCATAAGGGCATACTTATCAAATTTACAGATGGTTAGGATAGAGATCAAGATGGTGGTGTAGGCAGACTGTGAACTCAACTCCTCCCACAGGCACAACAGATATACAACTATTCTTGGAACAATTACCCCTGAGAGAGAACTGAAAACCAGATAAGAGAAACACCTGCAATAAGCCACCGTCCTGACTCAGGTGGAAGAAGCAGAAATTTCCTTCTGGAGAGAAAAAAAGCCATCATTGCAAGCCACAGGACTTCACAGCCACCCGGGACCAATCCAAAGGTATGCAGCCTTCCCTGGAGTAGTGGGGGACCTGAGTGGAGGAGCATTGCCACTATAAGCATTTTTTGTACCCAGAACAACTGAGATGAGTGTCATAATATCTTGCCTTGCTGGCTACTAACAACAACAGGTAATACCACCAGAAAAGCTATCAGACTTAATGGGAGAAAAGCCAACTCTTAACGAGCCCATGCACAAATTGGCCCATTTCAGAAAGCAACCTAAAATCACCAGAGAAAAATGTGCGCAGTCCTTTGGTGAAAAGAGACTCACCTGTAGGCTCTGGGGACATCTTGGTGAAAGATGAGAACTCTCCAGGGACTGACACATTGGCAGCAGCCATTGTTGTGACCTGGTGCAGGCATGCTGACACAGATGCTGGCTGACACCATTGGATTTCTTACCCTGGCCTGTTAGCCCAGGGTCTGCCCCACCCACTAGAGCACCAATTTAATCCAGCTCAGCTAGTGTAGGGATCCCCCCAAAGGAACTAGCACCGCCAAAAGCAAGCCCTTGGGAAACTTGTGGGCCTGCATAGGCTAGGTGTTTGGATTCTCTGCACAGGGTGAGTTGGAACACCTATGCAGGGCAAGGCATGGGTGAGGAGTGGATGGAGTGTATGGGGAATTGATGGAGTGTTTGGGGCCTCAGCAGTGGGGAGACTGGTTCCACTTCAGGGGATTGGAGCATGCACACAAGGAAGGACTGTGTTGACAGTGTGGGTGGCCCTGTGGATGGTGGGGCTTGTCAGCTGCAGAAGACATGTGCTTCTCAAACAGCTACAAAGGGGATCTTCCAAAGACTGAAACAATTGGGTGATCTCCTGCCAGGGGCCAGCCCCACCCAGCTGCAATCCTGAGAGAGCTGACAACATCCTTGCAGGCTGGAGGCCTAGAGCAATTGTAAGCACCTGAGCCTAACAAATGGCCACACTAGGAACCTACTCAGTTAACTGAGAAACTGCAACAGGAATGTGCTATTAGACCTTGCAGCCAAATGTGCTGGGGCTCCCAACACCTGATAAAGAGACTAAAGAGTGCATAGCAGCCATGTGCAGCTGAGTGCTACAACCAGCCAGCCAGGGGGACAGCCCAGGCCCCCTGGCCACCTACATCAAGAGCAACATTTCCACAACAGAAAGACACAGAGCACACACAGGGGTCACTCCTGGAATATTTGGAACTGGTAACAGGAGGGAAGCCCACTGCTGGACCTCATAAGGCATCTCTTACATAAGGCCACATCTCCAAGATCGAGAGATATAGCTGACCTACCTAATACATGGCTACAAGCAGAGAGAAACAGGCAAAATGAGGAGGCAAAAAAAATAAGTTCCAAGTGAGGGAACAGGACAAAACCACAGAAAAAGAACTAAATGAAACAGAAATGAGCAATCTAACTGACAAAGAGTTTAAAGAAAGAGTCATAAGGATACTCACTGACCTTGGGGGAAGAATGGATGAACTCAGTGAGAACATCAACAAAGAATTGGAAAATATAAAAAAGAACCAATCAAAAATGAAGAATACAATACTGGAAATGAAAAATTCACTAAAGATACTCAAAAGCAGAGTAGATGATGCAAAAGAGTGGATCAGCGACCTGGGCGAAAGACTAGAGGAAATCACCCAAGCTGAACAGATAAAAGAGAAAGAATTAAAAAGAATGAGGACAGTCTAGGGGATTTCTGGGACAACATCAAGCAAACTAACATCTGTGTCATAGGTATCCCCGAAGAAGCAGAGAGAGACAAAGGGGCAGAGAATCTGTTTGAAGAAATAATAGCTGAGAACTTTCCTAACGTAAGGAAGGAAACAGACATCCAGGTACAGGAAGCACAGAGAGAACCAAATGAGATAAACCCAAAGAGGCCCACACCAAGACACATTATAATTAAAATGTCAAGAATTAAAGATAAAGAGAGAATCCTAAAAGCTGCAAGAGAAAGGCAACAAGTTACATACAAAGTAAACCCCATAAGGCTATCAGCTGACTTCTCAGCAGAAACCTTACAGGCTAGAAGGGAGTGGCACAATCATTTAAAGTGCTGAAAGGAAAAAACCTACATCCAAGAATACTTTACCTGGAAAGATTATCATTCAGAATGGAAGGAAATATAGTTTCCCAGACAAGCAAAAACTAAAGGAGTTTATCACCAAGAAACCAGTCTTACAAGAAATGTTAAAGGGACTTATTTAAGAGGGAAAGAGAAGACCACAAATAGGAATAAGAAAATTCTGAAAAAAAAGGCAATAAAATCACTGGTAAAGGCAAAAATACTGTAAAGATGCCAGATCAACCACCTATGAAGATATTATGAAGGTCAAAAGATGAAAGTAGTAAAATTGTCTATTTCCATGAAAAGAGGGTAATGGATACACACACACACACACACACACACACAAAGGATAGATATGGCATCAAAAACATAAAATGTGGGAGGAGGGGAGTAAAAAAGTAGAGCTTTAAAAAGAGGTCAAACTAAAGAGACACCAACTTAATATAGATTCCCATATATGTAGGTTATTATATATGAACCTCATGGTAATCACAAACCAGAAATCTATAATAAATACACACAAAAAACACTAAGAGAAAGGTACCCATACATAACACTAAAGAAAGCCATCAAACCAAAAGGGAGGAGAGACTAAGAGAAGAAGAAAGGAACAGAGAAGAACTACAAAAACACCCCCCAAAAAGTAACAAAATGACAATAAGTACATACTAATGAATAGCTACTTTACATGTCAATGGACTAAATGCTCCAATCAAAAGAAAAAGAGTGGGGGATTGCATAAAAAACAAGACCCATATATATGCTACATACAAGAGACACACTTCAGACCTAAAGACACTCACAAACTGAAAGTGACAGGATGGAAAAAGATACTCCATGCAAATGGCAATGAAAAGAAAGCTGGGGTAGCAATACATATATCAGACAAAATAGACTTTAAAACAAAACTGTAACAAGAGACAAAGGACACTACTTATTGACAAAGGGAACAATCCAACATGAGGATATAACACTTGTAAATATCTATGCACCAAAACATAGGAGCACCTAAATATATAAAGCAATTATTAATAGACATAAAAGGAGAAATAGTAGCACAATAATGGTAGGGGATTTTTAACACTCCACTTACACCAATTGATGGATCATCCAAACAGATCAATAAGGAAACATCGGCCTTAAATGATTCATTAGACCAGATGGACTTACTAGATATATAGAGAACATTCCATCCAAAAACTGAAAAATGCACATTCTTTTCAAATGCACATGGAACATTCTACAGGTTAGATTACTTATTAGACCACAAAACAAGTCTCCATAAATTTAAGAAGATTGAAGTAATACCTAGCACCTTTTCTGACCACAACAGTATGAAATTAGAAATCAACTGCAGGAAGAAAATCAGAAAAGCTACAAACATGTAGAGATTAAACAAAATGCTACTGAAAACCGACTGGGTTAATGAAGAAATTAAAGGAAAAATCACAAAATACCAGGAGACAAATGAAAATGAAAATACGACATGCTAGAACTTACATGACATGGCAAAAGTGGTTCAAAGAGGGAAGTGTACAGCAATACAGGCCTACCTCAACAAACAAGAAAAATCTCAAATAAACAGTATAGCAGTGCACCTAAAGGAACTGGAAAAAGAAGGGGGAAAAAGCCCCAAATTAATAGAAGGAAGGAAATAATAAAAATCAGAGCAGAAATGAATGAAAATAGGGACCAAAAAAAAAATAGAAATAATCAACAAAACCAAGAGCTAGTTCTTTGAAAAGACAAACAAAATTGATAAAACTTTGGATAGAATCACCAAGAAAAAAAGGGAAGGCTCAAATAAATAAAATCAGAAATGAAAGAGGAGAAATTACAATGGACACTGCAGAAATACAAAAGATTATAAGAGAATACTAAGAAAAGCTATATGCCAACAAAATGGATAATGTAGAAGAAATGGATCAATTCTTAGAATCATACAACCTTCCAAAACTGAATCAAGAAGAAATAGAGAATTTGTATAGACCAATCACCAATAAGGAGATTGAAACCCTCCCAAAATTAAAAGTCCAGGACCAGAGAGCTTCCCTGGTGAATTCTACCAAACACTCAAACAAGACTTATCCTTCTCAAACTCTTCCAAAAAATTGAAGAGGAGAGCAAGCTTCCTAACTCATTCTAGAAAGCCAACATTACCATGATACCAAAACCCGACAAGGACAATACGGAAAAGAAAATTACAGGCCAAATTCAATGATGAACATTGTTGCAAAAATCCTCAAAAAAATACTAGTAAATCGAATAAAACAATACATGAAAATGATCATACACCATGATCAAGTGGGATTTATTCCAGGGTTGCATTGATGTTTCAACATCTGCAAATCAATCAATGTGATACAACACATTAACAAAATGAGGAATAAAAATCACATGATTATCTCAATAGATGCAGAGAAAGCATTTGGCAAGATACAGCATCCATTTATGATAAAAACCCTGACTAAAATGGGTATAGAAGGAAAGTAAGTTGACACAATAATGGCTATATATGACAAACCCATAGCTAATATCATTCTCAGTGGTGAAAAACTGAAAGCTATCTCTCAAAGAACAGGAATCAGACAAGGATGCCCACTTTCACCACTCTTTTTATTTTATTTTTTTTTTTGTGAGGAAGACCAACCCTGAGCTAACATCCATCGCCAATCCTCCTCTTTTTGCTGAGGAAGACTGGCTCTGGGCTAAAATCCATGCCCATCTTCCTCTACTTTATATGGGACGCCGCCACAGCATGGCTGACAAGCAGTGCGTCGGCGGGTGCCCGGGATCCAAACCCACGAACCCCGGGCTGCCAAGCGTGGACTAAACCGCTGCGCCACCGGGCGGCCCCTCACCACACTTATTTAACATGGTATTGGAAGTATTAGCCAGAGGAATCAGGCAAGAAAAAGAAATAAAAGGGATCCAAATTGGAATGGAAGAAGTGAAGCAGTCATTATTTGCAGATGACATGATTTTATGTATAGAAAACCTTAAAGAATCCACCAAAAAACTTTTAGAAATAATAAATGAATATGGTAAATTTGCAGGATACAAAATCAACATACAAAAATCAGTTGTGTTTCTGTACACTAACAACAAAATAGCAGAAAGAGAAATTAAGAATATAATGCCATTTACAATTGCAACAAAAAGCATATAATACCTAGGAACAAACTTAACCAAAGAGGTGAAAATATGTACACTGAAATCTATAAAACATAGCTGAAAGAAATTTAAGAAGATACAAGGAAATGGAAAGATAGTCCAGGCTCTTAGATTGGCAGAATTAACATAGTTAAAATATCCGTACTTCCCAAAGCAATCCCTATCAAAATTCCAATGACATTTTTGACATAAATATAACAAAGAACCCTAAAATTTATATGGAACAACAAAAGACCCCGAATAGCCAATGGAATCTGAGGAAAAAAACAAAGCTGGATGTATCACACTCCCTGATTTCAAAATATAATACAAAGCTAGTTAAAACTAAATATCATGGTACTTGTATAGAAAGAGACACAGAGATCAATGGAGCAGAATCAAGAGCCCAGAAATAAACCCACATATCTATGGACAGCTAATTTTTGACAGGGGAGCCAAGAACATACAATGGAGAAAGGAAAGTCTCTTCAATAAATGGTGTTGGGAAACTTGGACAGACACATGCAAAAAAATGAAAGGAGACCATTGTCTTGCACCATACACAAAAATTAACTCAAAATGGATTAAAGATGAATTTAAGACCTGAAACCATGCAACGTCTAGAAGAAAATATAGGTGGCACACTCGTCAACATCGGTCTTTGCAACATATTTTCAAGTGCCATGTCTGACCAGGCAAGGGATATAATACACAAAATAAACAAAAGGGACTACATCAAAATAAAAAGCTTCTGCACAGCAAAGGAAACCATCAACAAAATGAAAAGACAACCTAACAATTGGGAGAAGATATTTACAAACCATATATTTGATAAGAGGTTAATCTGCGAAATATATAAAGAACTCATACATCTCAACAACAAAAAACTAACCACCCAATTTAAAAAATGGGCAAAAGAACTGAACAGACATTTCTCCAAAGAAGATATACACAATGCCTACAGGCGCATGAAAAATATTCAACATCACTAATTATCAGGAAAATGCAAATCAAAACTACAATGAGATATCACCTCACACTCGTCAGAATGGCTATAATTAACAAGTGAGGAAAGAAGTATTGGAAAGGATGTGGAGAGAAGGGAACTCTCATACACTGCTGGTGGGAGTGCAAACTGGTGCAGCCACTATGGAAAACAGTATGTAGATTCTGAAAACAATTAATAATAGAATTACCATGTTATCCAGCTATTCCACAGCTGGGTATTTATCCAAAGAACATGAAAACACGAATGCAGAAAGAAAGATGCACCCTTCTATTCATTGCAGCATTCTTCTCAGTAGCCAAGAGTTGGAAGAAACCTGGGTGCCCATCAAGGGATGAATGGATAAGGAAGATGTGGTATATATACAGAATGGAATACTACTCAGCCATAAGAAATGATGAAATCCAGCCATTAGTGACGACATGGATGGACTTGAGGGTTTAAGCCAAGCAAAATAAGTCAGAGGGAGAAAGTCAAATACCATAGGATCTCACTGATAAATTTAAGATTAAAAACAACAACAATCATGTAGAGACAGAGATTGGATTTACGGTTACCAGAGGGTAAGTGATGAGGGAGGAGGGCAAAAGGGGTGATTAGGCACACGTGTATGGTGATGGATTGTAATTGATCTTTGGGTGGTGAACATGATGTAACCTATACCGAAATCGAAATCTAGTGATGTACACCTGAAATTTACATAATGTTATAAACCAATGTTACTGCAATAAAAAAATCTAAAAATAAAATCAATATAAAAAATTTACAGATGATTAAAACCTATGAGGTGTAGGAAATGAGATACATGATAGAATAAAGGCTTATAGACAGCCAGGAACACCAGGCCAATTAATAGCAAGCAGAGATGGTATATAATAAATGTAAGTCTACACTTAGGTTTTTAAAAGATGAATTTAATGTGTTAAATAGAGTTTGAAAGTTTATTTGAACAAGAAGTGAGGCTAGCTGACTACAAAATGAAGTGCCAAACAGTGCAATATCCCTGTTTCAAAAGAGTTTAATTGTAGCCTATTGTGGAACTATAGTAACAGAATTGTGTATTGCCATTACACCCTTCCCTGCTCAAGTCATGCAATAAGTAGCATGCTAAGGGGACAGAAATTAGTGTGTAGTGGGGTAGTGGATGTCGGAGGAAGGGAAGAAAGGATGTGTGGATTCTGTTTTGGATGGCTTGAGTTTGAATCATTTCAGAGAAAGTGTTCAATTGGCTGTTGGATAGGCTGCTCAGGAACTCTAGAGTAAGTTTCATTGGCCATGGCACTACTATCACCATCTCCACACTTATATGTACACACCTGATTTCCCTTTTGATTTGTCTCTCCTTTTGAGTCAACATTTGCTTACCAATTTTATCAATTAATTATTGACAATTAGCTGTAATTATTAGCAATTAGCACTAATAAATAGTCACTCAGCAGAGAATACACCAAAGCATGAATGGCCCTAGTCCAAATTATAAGGTGAGTGTTCACTCTCAAGGGGAGCAAGAGCATTCTCTGCCCACTCTGTGTCCTTTCTGGCTGGGATAAAAATTAAATTGACATGAGGCCAAATAGCAGGAGAAAATCCAACAAAGCTTTATAACATGTATACATGGAAGAGACCTGGGGAAACTGAGTATCTGTCCAGAATGGTGGAGGTTCTCCTCTAAAATAGACCAAAGATGATTTGGGGGGATTGGGGGATTCAGCCACGAGGGATTACAGGAAAAGCCCAGTAAACAAAAGTATGCAGATTTAAGTCTTCTCTTTCCGCACTGGTAAGGTTTTCTAGAGATATTGTCATCCCTTCTTCTTCCTGGTACAGAGAGGGAGATACGTTTACAAGTGGAGATTTCCCTTACAAATGTAAATGTCTGGTAAACAGAACTTTGCTAAGAATGGGCCCAGCAAAGTCCCTCCCAGTCTATGGATACCCAGAGTTATCCACAGTGACAGCCTGTCCCGGGGACAGACCTTCTATCCCAAATCCCTTCAGACAGTTAGTGGGGGCATGGAAGGTCAAAGCCTCCTTCAGTGCTTGAGGTGGCCAATTCTGATCCCCACAACTCCAACATCTTTCCAACTCCCCTATTAATATATTCCCATCACTATGTAGTTGTCTCCCATTTTATTATTGGATTTCTTTCTTTATGAGGACACTAAACTGTAATATATTGAGGATTTAGGGACTAATTTTATTACTATTTCAATACTCTTAATTTTGAGAGTGGAGCCTGAAAAACCCTCCTAACATTAAGGGCAAATTACAAATACAATGACATATAATTTTTTAAATTATCAGATTGACAAAGATCAAAAGGTTGGATTAATATCTTTATTATTAAGAGTGTGAGAACCATGTAGTCTTTGTTTTGAGGTAACACTGGTTTATAACATTATGTAGATTTCAGCTGGACATCATTATATCTTGATATGTGTATAGACTGTATTGTGTTCACCACCAAAAATCTAGTTCCCATCCATCACCATACACATACGCCCATTTACTTTTGCTCTTCCCCACCCCCTTCCCCCCGTAGCCACCAATCTGTTCTCCCTATCTGTGTGTTTGTTTATCTTCCACATGTGAGTGAAATCATACAGTAATTGTCTCTCTCTGTCTAATTTCACTTAGCATAATACACTCAAGGTCTATCCATGTTGCCTCAAATGGTAGGATTTAACCTTTTTTGATGGCTATGTATATATCTCACATTTTCTTTATCCATTCATCTACTGATGGGCACTTTGGTTGCATCCAAGTCTTGGCTATTGTGAATAATGCTGCAATGAATATAGAGATGCATACACCTTTTTGAAATATTCTTTTCATGTTTTTTGGATAAATACCCAAAAGTGGAATAGCTGGATCATATGGTGGTTCTATTTTTAATTTTTCGAGGAATCTACATACTATTTTCCATAGTGGCTGCACCAATTTATATTCCCACCAGCAGGGTACAAGAGTTTCCTTTTCTCCACATCCTCTCCAAAACTCTTATTTCCTGTTAATAATAGCATGCTGACGGGTGTGAAGTGATATGTAATTGTAATTTTGATTTACATTTCCTTAATAATTAGTGATGTTGAACATCTTTTCCTGTGCTTGTTGGCCATCTGTATATCTTCTTTGGAAAAATGTCTGTTCAGATCCTGTGCCCATTTTTTGATTGGGTTGTTTCTTTTCTTTTTTTTTTTTAAACCTTTCCATTTTTTTTTGAGGAAGAGTATCCCTGTACTAACATCTGTTGCCAATCTTCCTCTTTTTATTTTTTCTCTCCAAAGTCCCAGTAGATAGTTGTACATCATAGTTGTAGCGTTGTAGCTCTTCTATGAGGAATGCCACCTCAGCATGGCTTGATGAGCAGTGAGTAGGTCCACACCCAGGATCTGAACCAATGAACCCCGGGCCACTGAAGTAGATGTATGAACTTAACTACTACTCCTGGGTTGTTAATTTTCTTGTTATTGAGTTGTGTGAGTTCTTTATACATTTTGGATATTAACCCCTTATCAGATATTTGATTTGCAAATATCTTCTCCCAATTTATAGGTTCTTTTTGTCTTGTTCATGGTTTCCTTTTCTTTACAGAAGATTTTTAGTTTGATAAGGTCTCATTTCTTTATTTTTTGTTGTTTCCCTTGCTTGAGGAGACATGACATTCAAAAAGATACTCCTAAGATCAATGTCAAAGAATGTACCGCATATGTTTTCTTCTAGTTTTATGGATTCAGGTCTTACATTCATGTCTTTAAACCATTTTGAGTTATTTTTGTGTATGGTGTAAGATAATGGTCTACTTTCATTCTTTTGCATGTGGCCATCCAGTTTTTCCAACACCATTTGTTGAAGAGAATTTCCTTTCTCCATTATATGTTCTTGGCTTCTTTCTTGAAAATTAGCTGTCCATAGATGTGTGGGTTTATTTCTGGGCTCTCAGTTCTGTTCCATTGATCTATGTCTCTTTTCCTGCCAGAACCATGCTGTTTTGATTGCTATAGCTTTGTAGTATTGTGAAATCAGGGAGTATGAGACATCCAGTTTTGTTATTTTTAATCAGAATTGCCTTGGCTATTTGGGGTCTTTTGTTGTTTCATATACATTTTAGGACTCTTTGTTTTATTTCCATGAAAAATGCCATTGGGATTCTGATTTGGATTGTGTTGAATCTGTAGATTGCTTTAGGTAATATGGACACTTTAATGATGTTAATTCTTCCAATCCATGAGCATGGAATATCTTTCCATTTCTTCATGTTTTCTTCAATTTGTTTCAACAATGTCTTATACTTTTCAGTATATAGGTCTTTCACCTCCTTGGTTAAATTTATTCTTAGGGGTTTTTTTGTGATTGTCACTGAGATTTTATTTTTGATTTCTCTTTCAGTTTGTTTGTTAGTGTATAGAAATGCAACTGATTATTTTATGTTGATTTCATACCCTGAATTTTTACTGTATTTGTTAATTATTTCTAATAGTTTTTTGGTGAATTCTATAGGGTTTTCTCTGTATAAAATCATGTCATGCACAAATAGTGATAGTTTTATTTCTTCATTTCCAATTTGGAAAAACTTTATTTCTTTTTCTTGCCTAGTTGCTCTGACTAGCACTTCCAATACCATGTTGAATAAGAGTGGTGAGAGTGGGCATCCTTGTCTTTTTCCTGTTCTTAAAGGGATAACATACAGTTTTTCACCATTCAGTATAATGTGGATATGTCATATATGGCCTTTATTGTGTTCAGGTACATTCCTTCTATACCCATTTTATTGAGAGTTTTTATAACAAATGGATGTTGAATCTCGTCAAAGGCTTTCTATGCATCTATTAAGATGATCATGTGATATTTGTTCTTCATTTTGTTAATGTAGTACATCACATTGATTGATTTACAGATGTTGAATCACCCCTGCATCCCTGGAATAAATCTCACTTGATCATGCTGTATGATCCTTTAATGTATTGCTGTATTTGATTTGCTAATATTTTGTTGAAGATTTTTGCATTTATGTTCAGCAGTGATATTGGCCTGTAATATTCCTTTTTTTGTGTTGTCCTTGTCTGATTTTTGTTTGAGGGTAATGTTGGCCTCGTAAAATGAATTAGGAAGCATCCAGCTCTCTATTTCTTCTATTCTCTATTTCAATTTCTTCTATTCTCTATTTCTTCTTAATTCAATTTTGGAAGGTCATATGATTCTAAGAACTTATCCATTCCTTTTAGATTATCCAATTTGTTGAAGTGCAGCTTTTCATAGTATTCTCTTATAATCCTTTGTATTTCTGTGGTATCTGCTGTAATTTCTCCTCTTTCATTTCAGATGTTATATTTATTTGAGCCCTCTCTTTTTTTCTTTCTGAGTCTGGGAATGTTTTTGTCAATTTTGTTTATCTTCTCAAAAAACAGCTATTAGTTTCATTGATCTTTTCTATTGTCTTTTTAGTCTCTATTTCATTTATTGCTTCTCAGATTCATATTATTTCCTTTGTTCGGTGGACTTTGAGCTTCATTTGTTTTTCTTTTAAAGTTCTTTTAGGTGTAATGTTAGATTGTTTATTTGAGATTTTTCTTGTTTTTTGAGGTAGGCCTGTATTGCTATAAACTTCCCTCTTCACATCACTTTTGCTGAATCCCATAGGTATGGTATGTTGTGTTTTCATTTTTATTTGTCTCCAGGTATTTTTTGATTTCTTCATTGATGCAATAGTTTTTCAGTAGCATGTTGTTTAGTCTCCACATATTTGTGATTTTTCCTCCTTTCATCTTGTAGTTGGTTTCCAGTTTCATACCACTCTAGTCAAAAAGGTTACTTGATTTGATTTCAATCTTCTTAAATTTATTTAGGCTTGTTTTGTTTCCAAATGTATGTTTTATCTTGGAGGCTGTTTCATGCACACTTGAGAAAAATGTGTATTCTGTTGCTTTTTGAAGGAATATTCTCTGTATTTCTATTAAATCCATCAGGTCTATTGTTTCGTTTAAGGCCAATCAATCTCCTTGTTGAGTTTGAATGATCTATCCATTGATGTAAGTGGAGTATTGAAGTCCCCTACTAATAATGTGATGCTATCAATTTCTCCCTTTGAGTCTGTCAAGAGTTCCTTTATATATTTTGGTGCTCCTGTGTTAGGTGCATATACATAAATAAATGTTATGTCTTCTTGGTGGATTGTCGCCTTATCATTATATAATGTCCATCATTCTATCTTGATTTCTTCTTTGGTTTGAAGTCTATTTTATCTGATATAAGTATGGCTATACCTACTTTCTTTTGGTTGCCATTTGCTTGGAGTATCATCTTCCATCCCTTCACTCTGAATCTATGTTTGTTTTTAGAGCTGAGATGGGTCTCCCAGAGGCAGCATATTATTGGGTCTTGTTTTTTAATCCATCCAGCCACTGGGTGTCTTTTGACTGATGTATTCAACCTGTTTACATTTAAAGTGATTATTGATATATGAGGGCTTAATACTGCTATTTTATCTTTTGTTTTCTGGTTGTTCTATATTTCCATTATTTCTTTTTCCTTGTGTTTCTCTCTGCCCTTTCAGTTTTGTGTTTTTCTGTGATATATTTCTGTTTCCTCTTTTTTTTATGTTTTGAGACTCTGCTCTGAATTTTTGTTTCATGGCTGCCATGAGTTCTGTATAAAAGATTTTATAGATGAAACAGTCCTTTTTCTGCTCAAAGCATGTTATCTCCATTAGCCTATGTGGGTTCCTTCTTTTTTCTATTCCCTTTCTATGTTTTTATTGTTACAAATTATCTCTTTTTGTACTGTGAGTTTGTTGCCAAGCTGAAGTGGTTATAGCTATTTTTAATGTTTTCTTTTCCTTTAGCCTTTATGTTATAATAAAGTGTTTACTAGCCTATTCTGCTATAGAGTCACTATTTTCTTATTCTGTGTGTCTGTATGTCACCTTGTTTAAAGCTTTGTATACCTTTATTTTTTTGTTTCAGGCAGGACAACTCCTTTCTACTTTTCTTGTAAGGCAGGTCTCACGGCTATGAATTCCCTCAGCTTTTGTTTGGGAAAGCTTTTATTTCTCCTTCATATCTGAAGGAAAACTTTGCTGGATAGAATATTCTTGGCTTATAGTTTTTGTCTTTCAATATTTTGAGTATATCAGTGCACTTTCTCCTTGTATATAGAGGTCCTTCTTCAGGTTTGGGAAGTTCTCTGCTATTATTTCCTTAAATAAGCTTCCTTCTCCCTTCTCCCTCTCTTCTTGTTTGGGGATATCCATTCTGTATGCTGCTTTTCCTAATTGAGTCAGGCATTTCTTGTAGAATTTCTCCAGTTTAAAAAAATCTTAATTCTCTCTCCTCTTCCCTGAATCATTTCTAGATTTCTATGTTTGAGCTCACTAATTCTCTCCTTTGTATGGTCTACTTTATTTCCATTGCTTTCTACTTTTATCTTCATCTCCCTTATTGTGTTCTTCACCTCCAGAACTTCTGTTTGGTTCTTTTTTAGAATTTCAATATTTTTGGTGCTTATTAATTTTATTCCTGAGCTCTTTGAACTGTCTTTCTGAGTTTTCTTGTAATTCATTGAGTTTCTTCATGACAGCTGTTTTGAATTCTGTCAGATCACAATCTTCTGTGACTTCAAGTTTGGTTTCTGGAGAGTTGTCATTTTCTTTCTGTTCTACTGTGTTACTGTAGTTCTTCATGGTGCTTGATGAGTTGATCCTTTTCTGATGCATTTGTGGTAGTAAACACCTTTCTTATTTGGGTAAGGCTTTGGTTACTTTGATTCTGAGCTTCTTGTATTTGAGATCCTGTACTTTCCATCCTCCACTGTCTTTACCAGAGGTGTTGTCAGTGCCTTCATTGTTCTACTTATGGCTGTGAGGTTGCAAGTGGGTTGCTGCTTACAATGTCACCTCCATCAAGAATGTCTCCACCAGTGTCACCGGGGTAGTTAGCACCCCTTCTGCTTCTGGGATCCTCTGGAGCACGGGTTCCCCCACTACAGGGAAGAAGGCAATAGGGTTGGGAGTCAGGTTCACAGGCATCTTGGGCATCTCCAGTTGTGTTGAATCTACAGGCTCTGCTGCTAAAGGTAGGGGGTCCAAAGTTGCAGGCACCTCTGGGCTGAGGGGGAGTGGGGTCACGGCCTCAACTATTGCTGTTACTTGCTTCTCTGTGGGCTTTCCATGGACTAGTATGCTGCTGCTATGTGCATCACCTCTGCTGCTGTTCTTGGGTTTTCCAGGGGTGCCAACACTGCCACTGCCAGAGGTGCTATGTTTGCAGTTGTCACCACCACTCTCAGGTTGGCTGAAGTCCTGGGCAACACCACCACCACCATGGGTGGAAGAATACCTGAGTTGTGAGCACCACTGGGATTCCTGATGCCTCAGGTACCAGCATGGTTCCTGGAATCTCAGGTCATGGGCACCAACACTACTGCCAGGTGCCTCAGGTCTTATATTAAGCCTCCACTGCTGGGGTGTCCAGGGGTGAAGGCACCACTGCTGAGAGGAGGGGGCTACATCACAGAAACCATTGCAATTCCTGGAGCCTCTGGCCATGGGCCCCACAGGGGTTCCTGGCACCTTTGGGAGTGTGGGCTGCCTGGGTTCCTGGGTCCTCTATTTGCAGGTGTTACCATAGTCTCTGGGGCCTCTGATTGCAGTTGTAGCCTCAGTTCCTAAAGCCTCCAGTCTTGGGAGCTGCTGCCACTGTTTCCCTGGTTTCACCCCCTGAGGAGGTCCAGTCCACCCACCTTCAGATGTATAGATTATGGATCTCTTAGGCATTCTGATGTGCTGTGCAGAGAATCCTTTTTTGTTCTGTGGATGTCCTACTGGTTGTAACTTAGAGGGGAGAGACAAAGGGAGCAACTCACTCCTTCATGATGCTGATGTAACTCTCGGCAACATGCTGTCTTAAACATTGTTGGCAAGTGCAAATTGGTCCAGCACTTAAGGAAAGAAATTTGGCTATATCTATTATGGGATGAATTATGTCCTCACAAAAATCCATATATTAAAGATCTAACCTCCATTACCCCCACATGTGACCATATTTGGAGATAGGGTCTTTAAAGAAATAATTAAGTTAAAATGAAGTGATTAGGATGGACCCTAATCAAATATGACCAGTGTCCTTATAAGGAAAGAAAATTTGGGCACACACATATACAGAGGCAAGACATTGTGAAGACTCAGGGAGAAGATGGCCAACTACAAGCCAAAGATAGAAGCCTGGAACAGATCTTTCCTTCACAGCACTAAGAAGGAACCAACCCTGCAGACACCTTGATCTCAGACTTTTGCCTCCAGACTGCCTTTGAATAGAAGTTGCAATATCAACTCTTCCTTGGGTCTCCAGCCTGCCATCTTATCCTGCAGATTTCAGACTTGCCAGCATCCACAATCATGTGAGCCAAACCTTAAAATAAGTCTCTCTCTCTCTATCTCTGTCTCAATCTCTCTCTCTGCATATATATATAGAGAGATAGATATAGATATGTATATACGTATGTTTATATGTATCTATGTATGTACATATCTATCTATCTATCTATTTACACATATGATCATTGTCCTAGAAATTTTACTTCTAGGGATTTATCCTACATGCATACTGAATGTGCAAAGTAATTTCACAGCATGGTTATTTATTGCAGTAATTTTTATATTAACTAAAGATTATAAACAACATAACTGTCTATTATTTGTGGTACATCCATACAATAGAATATTATGTAGCTTTTAAAATGAATGGAGTAGATATATATGTACTAATATGACGGGACTTAGCTACATATATATTTGCTTACATATGCATAGACTCTATTTGGAAGAATACGCAAGAAACTGATAATGATTTTTGTCACCTAGGAGGGGAGCTGGATGGCTGTAGGACAAGGGAGGAAAAAGAACATATTTTTATTGTATATCTTTCTGTATCTTTGGAATTTTGTATCATGTTCAAGATTCATCTATTTTTATGTTGATGTGGTCCAGCTGAATATTGTGAACTAGCATGCACATCATGTCCTTTCCTTCCTTAGCACATTACACAAAACATAATACATTCACAGAAGCACTGAGAATGGGAGAGGGGACACCAGCTGACCAAAAATTTTGATGAACTATTTGAAAGGGGAAGGCAGAATGGATAGTATTAGTGAATAAACAAAACAAGGTGAGCCAAAGCTCAGAATTTATATAGAAGAACATTGAGACTGAGGTAAGAAAAACTTTTCCCAGTGGATCTCCAAGCATGACTAGGTATGCAAAAAAGAATATTTGAGAGAGAGAAAATTCGCTGTTTACAGAAAGGCTACTAAGTCTCCTAACCTATTATCAAGCTAAAGATAGAGAAATTGTCTAGGAGTAAATTGAGTTTTAAATTTTGGAGATGTGATGGTTTTTAGCATGTGAGTGGGTATCTCAGAAAAGGGACCTCCTAATTTTGGCATTAGGGAAAGCATCCAGCTTTATTACTCTTCACTCATCCAAAAACGAATGCTGCCAATTGGCACACTGACCACATACATAAAGTTGTACTCAGCCATCTGATTCAGTGGAAATGCTGGTGATGGTAGAAGAAATCCATGAGAGCTACTTAAATTGTGTCCTTCATTAATACCTGGGGACAAGGGCCATTAAGGATCAGTTGAAAAACACCAATAATACAAAATAGAACAAAGGTGAACAAACAGGATAACTGAAGACCCTGGAGAAAATGGAGATAAGGCAGTGAACAGAAGGGACATTAATTATATATATTATACATATATATAATTATATCATTATAAAAATATATATATAATGATATAATTATATCATCAGAGAAAATTAAGAAGGTATGGAATTCATAAAACAAAAATAAAAAAATAAAATTCAGGGGTGATGTCAGTATCCTGGCAGAGTGAGTTGTTCCCTTTGTCTCTCCCCTCTAAATTACAACTAAATGGACATTCATTAACCAGCAGAGGATTTCCTGCACAGCACAACAGGATGTGAGAGATCCATGCAGCCAGGCTTCTGAAGGTGGGTGGACTAGATTCTCAGGAGGCAGTGGAACTTGGTCAGTGCATCCCTCCCCCTCCCCAGTGGCAGCAAGTCAGGTCTCAGATCCTCACACAGCATCTGGCATGACTGTAAGAGGAGGCAGGGGCAGTCCAGCCTCCCTGAACACTTTGAGCATTGTACACAGCCTGTGGGAGCACCCACTGTGCCACAGCAGCCCCACTAGTTGGAATGCTTTACACCAAGTGGTGGCAGCTCAGCCCCCATGAAGGCAACTTCCTGTCGAGCACAGCACAGGGAAGAAGACACCCCACCCACTCAGAAGGTGCCCTGACAGCTCAGAAGTCACCCCACCCACAAAGCACAGCAGACCACAGGACCCACTGAGTGGTGGCTCAGCCCCTATGTGGGTGTCACTATCACCTAGCACAGCACAGGCAGGAAGGTGCCCCATCTGGTCAGAAGGTGCCCCACTCATAGAGCACAGTCACCCACAGGACTCACTTAGTGGTGGCTCAGCCCCCATGCAGGTGCTTCCCCACCTGGTGTAGCAACTCAGCCAGTCCCCTGGCAATGTAGTGCCCCTGCCCATGTGAGAGTGACCTGTTTGCCAAGTACAGAGTCCCACCTATGGTATTCAACCCTCCCACCCAGCACAGAGGCCCTGCTCGTGTGAGCACAACTTGTAGAGTGGCTGCAGCTAGCCCACACAAATGCAGAACAGCCCTCCTCCTGTAACTTCCAGCAGGTGGGACAGGATCAGAAAATACAGCTCCTCCTGCTCCCTAGTGGTGACAGGTGGAATCAACAGCCTGATACTGTCACAAATGTGCTGGCAAAGGATCAATTTATCAAACACCATGAAGAACTACAGTAACACTTCAGAGCAGAAGGAAAATGACAAGTCTCCAGAAACCAACATTGAAGTCACAGAAATTTACAATCTAAAAGACAGAGAATTCAAAATAGTTGTCATAAAGAAACTCAATGAACTCAGGAATAAAATTAATGAGCAGAAAGAATACATCAACAAAGAGATTGAAGCTCTAAAAAAAACCAAACAGAAATACTGGATATGAAGAACACAATTAATGAGATAAAAATAATCTGGAAACTATAAAAAATAGAGCTGATGTTATGGAGGACAGAATTAGTGAATGAGAGGACAGAAATATAGAAATACTTCAGGTAGAGGAGGAGAAAACTATGATTTTAGAAAAATGATGAAATTCTTCAAGAAATATCTGACTAAATTAAGAAAAGTGATATAAGGATTATAGGTATTCTAGAGGGAGAAGAGAGGTAGAAAGGAGCAGACAGCTTGTTCAAAGAAATAAAAGCTGAGAACTTCCCAAGCATGGGAAGGAACAGGACATACATGAAGCCAATAGAACTCCTAATTACAACAGTGCAAAAAGACCATCTCCAAGACACAGAATATTGAAACTGGCAAAAGTCAATGACAAGGAAAAAATATTAAGGGCAGCAAGGCAGAAGACAATAACCTATTAAGGAACCCCTATTTGGCTTTCAGTGGATTTCTCAGCAGAGACCTTATAGGCTAGGAGAGAATGGAATGATATGTTCAAAATACTGAAAGAAAAAGACTTTCAGCCAAGAATCTCTATCCAGCAAAACTATATTTCAGATACAATGGAAAAATAAAATCTATCCCAGATAAACAAAAGCTGAGGGAGTTCATTGGCATCAGACCTCCCTTACAAGAAATGATGACGAAATCCCTCCTACCTGTAACAAAAAGGAAAAAATATTTAGAAAACTTTTGAGGAAGGAGATAAATAGACAGACAATACCAGAAAATTGCAGCTCTTTATGAGAACAGATTAGCAAACACTTAACTATAACATAAAAAATAAAGTGAAGGAAAGCATCAAAAATAATTATAACACTTCAGTTTAGTTACAAACTCACAACACAAAGAAAGAGTAATTTGTGATGACTCAGAAAGGGAAGAGGAAAGGGATGGAGCCTGCTTAGGCTAATGGAGATAAGAGGCTATCAGAAAATGGGCTGTCTCACCTATGAGATGTTTTATGCAAACCTCATGGTAATCACTAAAAAAAATCAGAGGAGAGGCACAACTCATACAAAAAGAGAAAAGAGAAAGCCATCAAACTGAAAAGGCAGTCAGAAATACAATGGAAAGAGAGAACACCCAGAAAACAAGATGTAAAGTGTCAGTATTAAGCCCTCACGAATTAATAATCACTCTAAATGTATATGGATTGAATTATCCAGTCTAAAGAAACAGAGTGTCTAGATGGGTTAAAAAACAAGACCCAACAATATACTGCCTCCGGGAAACACATCTCAGCTCTAAAGACACACATAGGCTCAGAGTGAAGGGATGGAAGATGATACCCCAAGCAATGGCAAGCAAAAGAATGCAGGTGTTGCCACACTTATATGAGACAAAGCAAACTTCAAGATAAAAAAAGACAATGAGGGACAAAGAGGGGCAGTATATAACAATAAAAGAGACATGTCACCAAGAGAAAATAACACTTGAGAATATGTATGCAACTAACAAAAGAGCACTAAAATATATAAAGTAACCACTAAGAGACCTAAAGGGAAAAAATGACGGAAATGCAATAATAGTAGGGGAACTCAACACCCCATTAACATCAATGGGTGCATCATCCAGACAAAAAGTCAACAAGAAACAGCACCCTTATATGAAACACTAGACCAGATGGACTTAGTAGATACATATACAACATTCCATCCAAAACCAGCAGAATACACATTCTTCTCAAGTGCACATGGAACATTCTCAAAGACAGACCACATGGAAAACAAGGCAAGCCTCAATAAATTTAAGAAGATTGAAATTATATCAAGCATCTTTTCTGACCACAATGCTATGGAAGTAGAAATCAACCATAAGAAAAAAGCTGGGAAAGGCACAATATGTGGAGACTAAACAACATGCTAGTGAACAACCATTGGATCAATGAAGAAATAGAAGGAGAAATCAAAAAACACCTGGAGACAAATGGAAATGAAAATACAGCATACCAACTCATGGGATGCAGTGAAAGTGGTTCTATGAGGGAAATTTATAGCAGTACAGGCAGTACAGGCTCACCTCAAGAAACAAGAAAAATCTCACATAAGCAATCTTAAACTACACCTAATGGAACTAGAAAAAGAAGAACAAACCAAGCCCAAAGTCAGTAGAAGGAGGGAAACAATAAAAATTAGAGTAGAAATAAATGAAATAGAGACTAAAAAATCAATAGGAAGCATCAATGAAACTAAGAGGTCGTTCTTAAAGAAAATTTTAAAAATTGGCGAACCCTTAGCCAGACTCACTAAGAAAGGAAGAGAAAATGTGGAAATAAAACTAGAAATGAAGGAGAAGAAATTACAATGGATACCATAGAAATACAAAGGATTATAAAAGAATACTATATATAGAAAACCCTAAAGAATCCATCAGAAAATTATTAGAAATAATCAACAACTACAGCAAAGTTACAGGGTACATAATCAACTTACAAAAATCAGTTGCATTTCTATACACTAATAAAGAGCTAGCAGAACAAAAAGTCAAGAATACAGTTCCATTTACAACCACAACAAAAAGAATAAAATTTTTAGGAATAAATTTAACCAAGGAAGTGAAAGACCTGCACACTGAAAACTATAAGATATTATTGAAAGAAATCAAAGAAGACATAAAGAAATGGAAAGATATTTCATGATCATGAGTTGGAAGAATAAACATAGTTAAAATGTCCATATTACCTAAAGCAATCTGCAGATTCAATGCAATCCAAATCAGAATCCTGATGGCATTCTTCACAGAAATAGAATAAAGAATTCTAAAATTTATATGTGGCAACAAAAGAACCCGAATAGCCAAAGTAATCCTGAGAAAAAAGAGCAAAGCTAGAGGCATCACTATCCCTGACTTCAAAATATACTACAAAGCTATAGTAGTCAAAACATCATGATACTGGTGCAAATAGACACACAGAACAATGGAACAGAATTGAAAGCCCAGAAATAAAACCACACACTTATAGACAGCTGATCTTTGACAAATGAGCCAAGATCATACAATGGAGAAAGGAAAGTCTCTTCAATAAATGGTGTTGGGAAAACTGGACAGCTGCATGTAAAAGAATGAAAGTAGATTATCATCTTACACCATACTCAAAAATTAAGTCAAAATGGATTAAAAACTTGAATGTGAGATCTGCAACTGTAAAACTCCTAGAAGAAAATACAGGTAGTACACTCTTTGACATCAGTCTTACCAGTATCTTTTTGAATACCATGTCTACTCAGGCAAGGGAGACAAAATAAAAAGTAAACAAATCAGAGTACATTAGACTAAAAAGCTTCTGCAAGTAAAGGAAACCATGAACAAAATGAAAAGGTAACCCAACAGCTGAGGGGAAATATTTTCAAATCATATATCCGACAAGGGATTAATTTCCAAAATATATAAAAATCTCATACAAATTAACAACAAAAAACACAAACAACCCAATCAAAAAAATGGGCATAGGATATCAAGAGATATTTTTCCAAAGAAGATATATGGATGGGCAACAGGCACATGAAAAGATTTTCATCATTAATTGTTAGGGAAATACAAATCAAAACTACAATGAGATATCACTTTACACCAGTCAGAATGTCTATAATCACCAAGACAAAAAATAACAAATGTTGAAGAGAATGTGGATAAAAGGGAACACTCATACACTGCTGGTAGGAATGCAAACTGGTGCAGACACTATGGAAAACAGTATGGAGATTTCTCAAAAAGTTAAGAATAGAAGCACCATACAATCCAGCTATCCCACTAATCAGTATTTATCCAAAGAACAGGAAATGAACAATACCAAGAGATCTATACACTGCTATGTTTATTGCATCATTATTCACAATAGCCAAGATGTGGAAGCAACCCAGGTGCCCATCAACTGTTGAATGGATAAAGATGTGGTATACAATGTGATACTACTCAGCCATAAGAAAAGACAAAATCGTCCCATTTGCAGCAATATGGATGGAAGTTGCAGGTATTTTTTTAAATGAAATAAGCCAGACAAAGACAAATAGTGTATGATTTCACTCATATGTGGAAGATAAACACATGGATAAAGAGAACAGATTAGTGGTTACCAGAGGAGAAGGGGGTGGGAAAAGGACGAAAGTGGTAAAGGGGCACATATGTATGGTGATGGATTGAATCTAGAGTATTGGTGGTGAGCAAGATGCAGTCTATAGAGAAACTGATATATAATAATGTACACCTGAAACTGCACAATGTTATAAACCGTTATGACCACAGCAAAATACTTTTAAAAAATACAAAATAAAATTAAAATTCAGAAGTGAAAATAAACTTGATTGGTGAAAAATAACATTAAATAGAAGGAATAAAAGTCAAGGAATTCTTCCACAAAATATGAAAACATTAGAGAAAAATTAAGAGCTACAGGTTTGAATTAGGAGGTTCAACATTCACACAGGAAGGGTTATAGAAAGAGAATAAAATAAATGGCGTTAAGAAACTTGATTATCTTAATAATTCATTGAAAAAAGTCACACTTCTTTTTTAGCAAGAAAAATAAAAAAGCATTAATTACCAATATATATTTTTTTAGGGATAGTGTCTTTGCTGCTATGTCTAAGAACTCTTCACCAAGCCTTGCGTCCTGAGGATTTTTCTCTTCTGTTTTCTTATAAAAGTTTTATAGTTTTAGGTTTTACATTTAAATGTAAGATTCATTTTGAATTAATTTTTCGTAACGTGAGATTTAGGTAGAGGTTTATTTATTTATTTTGCCTATGGACAATGGACATCCAATTGTTCTAGCACCATTCATTGAAAATAGTATTCTTCCTTCAATGAATTACATTTTCACCTTTGCCAAACATCAATTGGCTGTACTTGTGTGGGATGATTTCTGGGTTCTCTATTCTGTTACATTAATCTATGTGTCTATCCCTCCACCAGTACAACATAATTTTGATTACTATTGCTATATGTCTTAAAATTAGGTAGAATGATTCCTCTCACTTTATTCTACTTCTTCAAAATTGTTTGAGCTATTCTAGTTCCTTTGCCATTCTATATAATTTTAGAGTAATCTTGTCTATATCTACAAAAAATATTGTTGGGACTTTGGTAGGAATTGCATTAAATCTTTATATTAATTTGGGGAGAATTGACAATTTTACTAAGTGTTCCAGTTCATGAATCTCTCTATTTAGATCTCTGATTTCTTTCATCAATATTTTGTAGTTTTAAGGATACAAGCTTTGTACATGTTCTGTTGGATTTACATCTAAGTATTCCACTGTTTTGAGTGATTGTAAATTGTACTGTATTTTTAATTTCAGTTTCCATGTTTTCATTACTAATATACGGATCTACAACTGATTTTGTATGCTGATCTGGTATCCTGAGACTTAACTAAACTCACTAAACAATTCTAGGAGTTTTCTTTTTCATCTTTTTTTGTACATTTTTGGGGATTTTCTTTATAGAACATTAGGCCATACAAAAATAGGGATAATTTTATTTCTTCTTTCCAAATCTGCATGCCTTTCATTTTCTTTTCTTGCTTTACTATGCTGGCTAGAACTTTCAGAACTATATTAAAAAGCAGTGGTGAGCACAGACATTCTTGTCTCGTTCCTAATCTTAGGGGGAAAGTATTCAGTCTTTCAACATTAAGTAAAGTTTTCATACATTTTGTTTATCAAATTGAGGATGTCTCCCTTTCTACCTATTTTTGAGGGGTTTATCATGAATTGAATTGTGTCAAATGCTTTTTCTGTATCAATTGATATGTTCATGTGATTTTTCTTTTTTAGCTTGTTAATATGGTGCATTTCATTTGATTGATTTTCAAATAGTGAACTTACATTGCTGAAATAAACCCTACTTTGTCATGAAGTATAATTTTGTTATATGGTTCTGAATTCTCTTCACTAATATTTCATTACAGCTTTTTCTGTATATATGCATGAGGATTGTTGGTCTCTAGTTCCCCTTTTATGAACTTTGATTTTGGCATTAGGGTAATTTTGACTTCTTAAAATGAACTGGAAATGTACCCTCTTCTGTTTTCTGGAAGAGACTGTGTAGAAATGAGTGTAAATCTCATTAAATGTGTGGTGGAATTATCTTATGAAACCATCTGTATATCCTAGAAATTTATTTTTGATGATTTTAATTGTAAATTAGGTTTCTTTAAAGGGTTATAGAGCTATTTAAACTACCTGTTTAGTAATGATTGAGTTGTGGTAGTTTGTGCCTATTGTATTTGTTGAGGAATTGGTCAATTTCATCTAAGTTGTTGAATTTATGTATGTAGAATTATTCCTAGTATTCCTTTATTGCTATTTTCACTTTTGCAAGGTCGGTCATGATATTGCTGTTTTATTTCTGTTATTGATAATTTTACTAATCTTGTATCTTTTTTCTAGATTTGTTATGTTTGTCCATTTTCCTGATTTTTTTCAAAGAATGATTTTCTGTTTCATTGATTTTCTCTATCATATTTCCATTTTCAATTTCATTGAGTTCTTTCATTATTTTTAATTGAGATTTAATTCACATATAAAATTCACCCTTTTAAACTGTATGATTTAGTGGGTTTTGGTATATTCACAAGGTTGTACAGTCATCACCACCATCTGATTCCAGAACATTTCATCACCCAAAGAAGAGACCTCATACTAGTTAACAGTTAATCTCCATTCCTCCTTCCTCTTATCCTCTAGCAACCATTAATTTACTTTGTGTCTCTGAATTTACCTCTCCTGATTACTTCATATAAATGGAAATGTAAGTGGCCTTTCGTATCTGGCTTCTTTCACTTAGCATAATGTTTTCAAGGTTCATCTATGTTGTAGCATGTATCAGTGCTTCATTCCTTAATGGCTGAATAATATCCCACTTAGTAAATATGTCACATTTTGTTTATCAATTTATCAACTGATGGACACTTGGATTGTTTCTATCTTTTGGATATTTGAATAATGCTTTTATAAACATTTGGGTACAAGATTTTGTGTGAACATATGTATTCAATTCTATTGGGTAGGAGTGGAACTATAGAAGTTAAATTTCTGGGTCATAGAGTTTACATGTTTACATTTTAGCAACTGCCAAAATTTTCTCCAAAGCAGCTGCACCATTTTGCATTCCCACCATCAATGCACAAGGGTTCCAATTTCTCCACATCCTTGTCAACACTTGCAACTGTCTTTCTTTTTTATTACAGTGATTCTAGTGAATGTAAAATGGTATCTCATTGCAGTTTGATTTGGATTTAACTAATGAATTAAGATGTTGAGCATCTTTTCATATTATTGATAACTTGTATATTATCATGGAAACATGTCTATTTAAATCTTTTGCTCATTTTTTACTTTTGAGTTTTACAAGTTCTTTAAATATTCTGATGCTAGATATTTCTCAGATGAATGATTTGCAAATATTATATCCTGTTTCATTGGTGGTTTTCCATTTTCTTGAACATGTTCTTTGAAACACAAAAGATTTTATCCAATTTATCTATATATCAAATAAAATCCAATTTATGTTTTTTCCTCTCTGGTTACTTGTGCTTTTCATGTCAATTCTAAGAAAATGTTGCCTAATTCAAGGTCATGAAGATTCAAAATAACATTTTCTTCTAAGAGTTATACTCATATATAGAATTATGAGACATTTTAAGTTCATTTTTGTACACGGTTTGAGGCAGGAATTTGATTTCATTATTTTGCATGTGAATATTGATTTGTCCCAGCACCACTTGTTGAAAAGGCCATTCTTTCCATGTTAGAAATGAATTTCCTGAAAATCAATTGTCCATAAATATGTAGGTTTATTTCTGGATTCTCAGTTATACTCCATTGATCTGTATGTCTATCTTTATGCCAGTATCACATAATCATAATTGTTGTAGCTTGTAATAAGTTTTAAAATGGATGAGGACTTCTTGTTTCCAGTTCTGCATATAAGGAACTTGGAAGTCATCACTCTAACAGCAAGTAAATATCAGACAGGTTGAAAAATCAACAACCCTTCTAGGATCCTTAAGAGAGGTAAGAACACAGGACAAACTGTGCTCCCCAAGATTGGAGAGACAGACAGGGAAATACAGGGAGTCATGGCTTACCTAAGCAGAAATTCACCAATGGAAACCACCAGGGGAACCAGTGTTGGGGTAGGAAGCCTAAACTATAATTGATGAATTTCTGGAAGCTCAGTGTGGACAACTCTGAGAGTTCAAAACTCCAGGGGGACTCAGTCATGGGGGCCTCACAATATTGCTAGATTTACCTCCTGGAGCTTGATTAGGTTCTTATAGTAAATAACAGGGCGGGGAAAAAACCTTGTGTCTCTGGTGGGAGGAGAAAAAATGGAGCCATTTTAAAATATCCAAGAGCACTCTGTTCTTAACAAGGCCTGCCTTCAGGAGAAATCAGTTAACCATAGCCTAACCTGCTGGAGTATTAGCAGATCCTAACTGACATTAGAAAATGGAAATACCCACTTCAGCCCACTCTAGACTTCCACATGGGAGGAGGGAAATACCCAATTATAGTTTATTCTAGCTAAGCTCTCCTCTAAGAGGGGAGAAAAAAATTGAGAAACACTTTTGATGTCCATAGGCCAGAGGCATAGGCTCACTAAAAGACTAATCTTAGGATTATAGAATACTTCCCCCACACTTCACCACCATATTACTAAAGGCCTATTTACAGCAGTTCTTTTTACCGAATACACACTGTCCAGCTATCAAGAGAAAAATTACAAGGCATACCAAAAGGAAAAAAACACAATTTGAAGAGGCAAAATAAGCATCAGAATCAGACATTACAGAGATGTTGGAATTATCAGACCAGGAACATAAAACAGCTATTATTAATACGCTAAGGGCTCTAATGAATAAAGTAGACAGCATGCAAGAACACACAGGCAATGTAAGCAGAGAGATGGAAATCCTATATCAGAACCAAAAAGAAATGCTAGAGATAAAAAACACTGTGATAGAAATGAATAATGCCTTTGATGGGCTTATTAGTAGACTGGACATGGCTAAAGAGAGACTCTCTGAGCTAGAGGATATATTAATAGATTCCTAGAAAACTGAAAAGCAAGTGAACAAAGACTAGATATAATGAAAATCTATGAACTACTTCATCTAACCACAGCATAATACACATTCCTCTCAAAGTCACATGAAGTATTCACTAAGATAGACCTTTGGGGCATAAAACACATGTTAGCAAATGTAAAGGAACAGAAATCATGCAATGTCTGGTTTCAGACCAAAATGGAGTTAATCTAGACATCAATAGCAGAAAGAAAACTGGAAAGTCCCCAAACACATGGATATAAAAAACACACTTCTATATAGCACATGAATCGAAAAAGAAACCTCAAGAGAAATTTAAAAATATTTTGAACTAAATAAAAATGAAAACACAACTTATCAAAATTTGTGGGATGCAGCAAAAGCAGTGCTTACAGGAAAATTTATAGCATTAAATGCATATATTAGAAAAGAAGAAAGATTTGAAGTCAGTAATCTAAGTATGCAACTTAAGAAACTAGTAAAAGAAGGACAGATTAAATTCAAAGTAAGCAGGAGAAAGAAAATAAGAATTAGAGTAGAAATCAGTGAAATTGAAATGGGAAATAAATTTTAAAAATCAACAAAACAAAAACCGATCACTTTGCAGTATACAATTATTCAATAATGTTGTACACCTGAAACTAATATAATGTGATATGTCAATTATGCCTCAAAGAAAAGAGAAATCCATGAGACTATGAGAAAAAAGCTTGGGTTTTGAAAATATTGATAAAATTGATAAGCCTACAGCCAGCCTAACTATGTAAAAAAGAGAGAGAGAGGACACAAATTACCAACATCAGAAATGAAAGAGGAGATGTTACTACAGAACCCATGGACATTAAAATGATAATAATGGAATACTATAACCAACTCTATGCCCACAAATTTGATGACCTAGATGAAAGCAGCCAATTCCTTGAAAGACACAATTTGCCAAAATTCACACAGGAAGAAAGAGGCAACCAGAATAGGCCTATATCTATCAATCAAATAAATTGAATCAGTAATTAATAACCTTCCAAAACAGAAAGCATCAGGACCAGATTGCTTCACCAATGAATTCTACCAACCATTTAAAGAAGTTATACAAATTCTCTTCAAACTTTTTCAGTGGATAGAAGCAAAGGGAATACTTCCTAACTCATTCTATGAGGCTAGCATTACCTTAATACCAAAATCAGATAAAGATATTACAATAAAAAACCCCTACAGATCAGTATTTCTCTCATGAACCTAGGTGCTAAAATTCTTAACAAAATATTAGCAGTCCAATCCAAAATTGTGTAGAAAAAATTATGCACTGCAGCCAAATGAGATTTGTCCCAGTTATGCAAGGCTGGTTCAACATTCAAAAATCAATTAACATAATCCATCACCTCAACACACTATAAAAGATAAATCACACGACCATAACAATAGATGCAGTAAAAGAGTTTGATGAAATCCAATACCCATTCAAAATAAAAACTCCTAGTAAACTAGGAATAGAGAGGAACATCCTCAACTTGTTAAACAGTATCTACAAAAAACTTGCAGCTAACATCATACTTAGTTAAGGTGAGAAACTTGAAGTGTTCCCACTAAGATGAAGTACAAGGCAAAGATGTCCCCTCTCACCACTCCTTTTCAACATCATACTGGAAATTCTAGCTAATATAGTAGAAATAAATGGAAATGAAAGGTATATAGATTGGGAAGGAAGAAATAAAACTGTCTTTGTTTGCAGACATATCTTTATTGTCTATGCAGAAAATCCGAAAGAATCAACAAAAACTCCTGGAGTTAATACAAGGTTAATATAAAAAATCAACCACTTTTCTATACGTCAGCAATGAACAAGTGGGATTTGAAATTAAAAACTCAATACCATTTATATTAGAGCCCAGAAAATTAAATACTTGAGTGTAAATCTAATAAAATAGGTAAAAGTCAAATAAGGAAAACTACTAAACTCTGATGAACACAATCAAAGAACCAAATAAATAGAGAGATATTTTATGGTTGTGGATAGGAAGACTTAATACTTTCAAGATGTCAGTTCTTTCTAAATTGATCTATATAAATTCAATATAAACCCAATCAAAATCCCAAGTTATTTTGTGGATATCCACAAACTGATTTTAAAGTTTATATGGAGTAACAAAACCCTCAGGATACCCAACACTATATTGAAGGAGAAGAACAAAGTTGGAGGACTGATGCTATCCAAGTTCAGAACTTACTAGAAAGCTATAGTAATACCATAGTAATACTACAGTGTGATAATGGAAAACATAATAGACAGATTAATGGAACAGAATACAGAGCCCAGAAATATAACCACACAAATATGGTCAACTGATCTTGACAAAGGTGCAAAGGCAATACAATGAAGCAAAGATAGTCTTTCCAACAAATGGTTCTGGAACAACTGAACATTCATATGCAAAAAAATGAACCTAGACACAGACCTTGCACCCTTCAGAGAAATTTACTCAAAATGCATTATAGACCTAAATGTAAAATTCAAAACTATAAAACTCCTAGAAGATAATGCAGGATAACCTTGGGTATAGTGATCACTTTTTTGATACAACACCAAAGGCATGATCCTTGAAATAAATAATTGATAGGCTGGACTTCTTTAAGATAAAAGACAATTTGCAAAAGACAATGTCAAGAAAATGAGAATACAAGCCACATACTGGGAGAAAACATTTGCAAAATTCATATCTGATAAAGACTTTTATCCAAAATAAGCACAGACCTCTTAAAACTCAACAATAAGAAAACAAACAGCCCAATCAAAAATGTCCAGGGGCCTGCCTGGTGGCATAGTGGTTGAGTTTGTGCACTCTGCTTTGGCGGCCTAACGTTCACAGATTTGGATCCTGGGCATGGACTTACATACCACTTATCAAGCCATGCTGTGTCAGGCATCTCACATATAAAGTAGAGGAAGGTGGGCACAGATGTTAGCCCAGGGCCAATCTTCCTCAGCAAAAAGAGGAGGATTAGCAATGCACGTTAGCTCAGGGCTAAGCTTTCTCAGCTAAAAGAAAAACAACCTGGGCCAAAGACCTTAGCAGACACCTCACCAAAGAACAGGTACAGATGGAAAATAAGCATATGAAAAGATACTTCACATCATATGTTATCAGTGAAATGTAAATTGAAACAACAATGTGATACCACTACACACCTCTTAGAACAGCCAAAATCTGGAACATTGACAACACCACATGCTCAGGAGAATGTGGAGAAACAAGAACTCTCATTCATTGCTTGTGGCAATGCAAAATGGTACAATTACTTTGTAAATAGTTTGACAGTTTCTTACAAAACTAAACATACTCTTACCATACAATCCAGCAATTGTGCTCCTTGGTATTTATCCAAAGCAGCTGAAAACTGATGTCCACTCAAAAGCCTCCACATGGATATCTATAGCATCTTTACTTGTAATTGCCAGAACTTGGAAGCAACCAAGATGTCCTTCAGTAGGTGAAGAGATAAACTGAGGTACATTCAGACAATGGAATATTATTCAGCCCCCCCAAATGAGCTATCAAGCCATGAAAAAACACGGGGTAACCTTTAATGCATATTACTAAGTGAAAGAGTCTATTCTGAAAAGGCCATGTACTGTATAATTCCATTTATATGATATTCTGGAAAAGACAAAACTATGGAGACAGTAAAAGATCAGTGGTTTCCAGAGCTTGGGGAGGAGGAGGAGGGGTGAATAGTTGGAGGACAGAGGATTTGTAAGGCAGCTAAAATACTCTGTATTGTACCATAATGATGGATACTTGTCATTGTACATTTTTCCAAGAGCATTAAGTGTACAACACCAAGAGTGAACTCTAGTAAGCTATAGATTTGGGGGTGATTATGATCTGTCAATATAGGTTCATCAATTGTAACAAGTGTACCACTTTTGGGTGATGTTGATAATGGGGAAGGCTATGCATGTGTGAGGGTAGGGGTATACGGAAAATCTTTGTGTTTTCTCTTCAATTTTGCCATGGACCTTAAACTGCTCTAAAAAAAGTCTTTAAAAATATATATTATACACTCAAAAAATTGGTAAGTGAGTCCTCCAACTTTATACTCTTTCTAAAGATCTTTTTGGCTACTTTGTGTACCTTGCATTTCCATGTGAATTTTAGAATGAGCTTGACAATTGCTTTAAAAAAATCAGCTGGTATGTAGATGTGGACTACACTAAATGTGTAGATTGCTTTGCATAGTAGTATTATTTTAATAATGACTTTCTTCATTAAATGAACACAAGATATCTTTCCATTTCTTTAGATCTTTTAAAATTTATTTCAATCATGTTTTGTAGTTTTCAGTGTACAGATCTTGAACATCTTGTGTCAAATTTACTCAAGTATTTTATTCTCTTTTGTTGTTATTGTTTTCTTAATTTTGTTTTTGGATTGTTTATTGCTAGTGTATAGAAATAAAATTGTACTTTGAATATTAAACATATCCTGCAACCTTACTAAACTCATTTGTTAGTTCTAATAGTTATTTGGTAGATTCCTTAAAAATTTCTGTATATGAGATTTTCTTCTGCAATATCAAAATAGTTTTACTTCTTCCTTTTCAATCTGGATGTCTTTTATTTATTTTTCTTTCCTCTCTGCTCTGACTAGAATCTCCAATACAACGTTGAATAAAAATGATAAAAGCAGACATTCTTTCCCTGTTCCTGATCTTAGGGTGGAAGCAAGCATACAATCTTTTCATTTATCGTTAAGTATGTTGTTAGTTTTAGGTTTTTCATAGATGCCCTTTATAATGTTGAAGAAATTCCTATCTATTCTTAGTTCGTTGAGCATTTTTATCTTGAAAGGGTATTGAATTATGTGAAATGTTTTCCTGCACCTGTTGACACTATCGTGTTCTTTATTCTTTTAATATGATGTATCATATTGACTGATTTTTTTAATGCTGTAGATTTGTTTTTATTTACAGGTATTTCTCTTCTGCCTCTTTGATTTTCCTGAAGAATTGACTACAAAATGAATTTTTCAATGTAGATCATATTTTCCTATAGACTACCTTAGATCCCCAAAATACCAGAAGTCCACAGATGCTACCAATATAGGATATATATGACTATATAAACAGCTTTGGTTTCATTTTACAATAAAAATAACTTGAAATAATATACTTGCAAAATCATATAAGGAGGAAGTTAAATTTATATTAATCAAAATAAATTGAAAATATACTTAGGATATTTCTCAAAATCTGAAAGTTGTCCTTTGGTATTCAAATGATGTGAGAAAAGGATTTGCTGTTGCTTCGTGTAGCCTTGCCTGGTTTTTCTCTTATGATTCCAAAGTGAAGATACAAATTTGAAATATAAAGTATTTAGTTGCTCACAACAGAAAATAGTGTAGATAAAAATTTTCTTTTGACTCTCCTACAACTTTCTTTTTTAAAATTTATTTTTATTTTATTGTGGTAACTTTGGTTTATAACATTATATAAATTTCGGGTGTACATCATTATATTTTGATTTCTGTGTAGATTACATCATGTTTACCACCCATAAATACATCACGATACATATGTGCGTATTCACTCCTTTCACCCTCCTCCCTCTCCCCTACCCCCCCCCGGTAACCACCAATCTAATCTCTGTTTCTATGTGTTTGTTATTATCTTCTATTTATGAGTGAGATCATAGGGTATTTGACTTTCTCCCTCTGACTTATTTTGCTTAGCATAATATCCTAAAGATCCATCCATGTTGTCTCAAATGGCAAGATTTCATCCTTTTTTATAGGTGAGTAGTATTCCATTGTGTATATATACCACAACTTCTTTATCCATTCTTCCCTTGATGGGCACCTAGGTTGCTTCCAATTCTTGGCTATAGTGAATAATGCTGCAATGAACATAGGGGTGCATGTATCTTTATGCATTCACATTTTTGTATTCTTTGGATAAATACCTAGCAGTGGAATAGCTGGATCGTATGGTAGTCTATTCTTAATTTTTTAAGGAATCTCCATACTCTTCTTCATAGTGGCTGCACCAGTTTACACTCCCAACAGCAGTGTATGAGAGTTCCCTTTTCTCCATATCCTCTCCAACACATTATTTCCTATCTTGTTAATTATAGCCATTCTGGTGGGCATGAGGTGGTATCTCATTGTAGTTTTGATTTGCATTTCCTGATAATTAGTGATGTTGAACATCTTTTCATGTGCCTATTGGCCATCTACATATCTTCTTTGGAGAAATGTCTGTTCAGATCTTTTGCCCATTTTTTAACTGGGTTGTTAGTTTTGTTTGTTGTTGACATGTATGAGTTCTTTATATATTTTGGATATTAACCCCTTACCAGACACATGGTTTGCAAATATCTTCTCCCAATTCTTAGGTTTTCTTGTCATTTTCTTGATGGTTTCCTTTGCAGTGCAGGGGCCTTTTAGTTTGATGTAGTCCCATTTGTTTATTTTTTCTATTGTTTCCCTTGTCCGGTCAGACATGGTACCTGAAAATAATGCTGCTAAAACCAACATTGAAGAGCGTACTGCTCATATTTTCTTCTAGAAGTTTCATGGTTTCAGGTCTTACATTCAAGTCTTTAACCCATTTTGAGTTAATTTTTGTCTATGGCATAATATAATGGTCCACTTTCATTCTTGTGCATGTGGCTGCCCAGTTTTCCCAACACCATTTATTGAAGATTCTTTCCTTGCTCCATTGTATGTTCTTGGCTCCCTTGTCAAAAATTAGCTGTCCATTGATGTGTGGGTGTATTTCTGGGCTCTCAGTTCTGTTCCATTGATCTGTGTGTCTGTTTTTGTGCCAGTACCATGCTTTTTTGATTACCATATATTTGTAATATAGTTTTAAATCAGGGAGTGTGATTCCTCCAGCTTTGTTCTTTTTTCTCAGGATTCCTTTGGCCATTCAGGGTCCTTTGTTCTTCCATATAAATTTTAGGATTGTTTGTTCTATTTCTATGAAAATCGTCATTGGAACTTTGATAAGGATTGCACTGAATCTGTAAATTGCTTTAGGAAGTATAGACATTTTAACTATGTTAATTCTTCCAATCCAAGAGCATGGAATATCTTTCCATTTCTTTGTGTCTTCTATTTCTTTCAAAAATGTTTTATGCTTTTCAGTGTACAGGTCTTTCACCTCTTTGGTTAAGTTTATTCCTAGGTATTTTATTCCTTTCTTGTGATTATAAATGGGGTTGTTTTCTTAATTTCTTTTTCTTTTACTTCATTGTTAGTAGATAGAAATGCAACTGATTTTTGTATGTTGATTTTGTATCCTGCAACTTCATCATATTCATTTGTTATTTCTGAAAGTTTTTTGGTGGATTCTTTAGGGTTTTCTATATATAAGCTGATGTAATGTGCAAATAGTGACAGTTTCACTTCTTTTTTCTTTTATTTTATTTCTTTTTCTTGCCCGATTGCTCTGACTAGGGCTTCCTGTACTATGCTAAATAAGAGTGGTGAAAGTGGGCATCCTTGTCTGTTCCTGTTCCTAGAGGGATAGTTTTCACTTTTTCTCCACTGAGAATGATATTAGTGTGGGTTTGTCATATAAGGCCGTTATCATGTTGAGGTAGTTTCCTTCTATAATCATTTTATTCTACATTTCTTATCATAAATGGATGCTGTATCTTGTCATGTTGACTGATTTTTGTGTACTGAAACCTTACATTCCTGGGATAAATCTCACTTGACCATGGTGTGTAATATTTTTTCTGTGCTCTTGGACTTTGCTAGTATTTTGGCAAGAATATTTGTATCTATGTTCAAAGGGAGTGTTGGGGTGTAGATTTCCATTTTTGTGAAGCTTTTCTCTGGTTTTGATATCAGGGCAATTCTGGCCTCATGTTCTCTGCTGTTCTTCTTTCTTTGGCAAGGAGATTGTTTGAAGAATTGGTGTTAATTATTCTTTGATAGTTTGGTGGAATTCACCAAGGAAGTCAGTTGGTCCTGGGTGTTTCTTTTATAAAGTTTTTTTGATTAATACTTCAATTTCTTTACTTATTATAGGTCTATTCAGATTGCATATTTCTTTCTCAATCAGTTTTAGTTTTTCATGTTTTTCCAAGAATTTGCCCATTTTATCAAGTTTATCTAATTTGTTGGCTTACAATTGTTAATAATAATAATTTTTAATCCTTTTTATCCCTGTAAGTCCTCTAGTAATGTATCCTTTTTCATTCTTGATTTTAGTAATTTGAGAATTCCTGCTTTTTCCTTGTTCAGTCTAGCCAAAATTTTGTCAAGTATGTTGATCTTTTCAAAGAAACAGCTCTCAATTCCTTTCATTTTCTCTATTGATTTTGTACTCTGTTTCATTTCTTCATGCTCTTATCTTTATAATTTCCTTCCTTTTGCCTGCCTGCTTTATTTCATTTGTTCGTTTTCTACTTTCCTAAGGTGGAAAGTTGCATTACTGATTTGAGATCTTTCTTCTTTATTAATCTAGGTCTTTACCACTATAAATTTCCCTCTAAAACTCAGCTTTCACTATATCTCATAAGTTTTGCTATTTTTTGTTTTTATTTTTATTACTCTCAATTTGTTTTTTAATTTCTCTTGTGATTTCTCCCTTGACTCATTGGAAATTTATGTGTTTTATTTAATTTTCAGATATTTGTGAATTTCTCAAATTTCCTTCTGTCATTACTTTCTAATTTTATTCCAGTGTGGTTAGAAAACACACTTTGTATAATTTCAATTATTTTATATTTACTAAGACTTTCTCTATTGCCTAACATATGGCCTATCCTGGAGATTGTCCCAAGTAATTAAGAAGGATGTGTATTCTTCTGTTGTTGATTGGAGGGTTCTATAGATGTCTGTTATGTCTAGTTGGTTTAAAGTGATGTTCAAGTCTTCTTTTCATTAGTGATTTTCTTTCTAGTTGTTCTACCCATTATTGACTGTGGAGTATTGAAGTCTCCACTACTGTTTTTGAGTTGTCTAGTTCTCCCTTTGATTCTGTTAGACTTTGCATTATGTATATTTGGCATTTTTGTTAGGTTTATGAGATAATAGAAAATATATATGTGTGCATACACACACACACACACACACACACACACATAGAGACCTAGCACAGACCTCCTAAAACCCTTGTAATTGCCTAAGTGATAAGAGCATCTCTTGTTCTAATATTGGTCTTTGACCCCATCCTTGTAAATTCCTAAGTGATAAGAGCACTAGGACCATCTTTTGTTCTAATGAGGCAACTCTGGGTGGGCTCCTGGATAGCTCCTGGATCAGGGCTGGTCACCAGAAAGTCCAAGCCATAATTAGAAACTTGGAATTTTCAACCCCCTACCACTTCTCTAGAGAGGGCTGAAAATAGAGTTAATGACTGATTATGCCTACATGAGTTAAGCCTCCATCAAAATCTCAATAGTACAGGGTTTGTAGAGTTTCCATGTAGGTGAACACATCTACCTATCAGGAGGGTGATATATCCTAACTCCATTGGGACAGAAGTTCTCGTACTCAGTATCCTCCAGATCTTGTCCTATGTATCTCTTCATCTGGCTGTTCATCTGTATCCTTTATCATATCGTTTAATAAACTAGTAAATATAAGTAAGTGTTTCCGTGAGTCCTGTGGGCCACTATAGCAAATAAATAGAACCTGAGGAGGGGATCATGGGAACCTCAGATTTAAAGATGATTTGTCAGAAACACAGGTGACAATCTGAACTTGCAATTGGCATCTGAAACAGGGTGAGAGAAGTCTTATAGGACCAAGCCCTTAACCTGTAATATCTCATACTATCTGTAAGTAGATAGTGTCAGAATTGAGTTATATTGTAGGACACCCACCTGATGTCAGAGAATTTCTTGGTGAGGGGAAACTCTCACACATTTGATGATCATAAGTGCCATAAGTGAAGTGTTCTGTGTGAGTAGGAAAGGAGACACAGAAGAGAAAGACCTGATGGTTTTTTTAACTCAAGTTTCATATATGCTTATAATAGGTATATCTTCTTTATGGATTGACCATTTTATCATTATAATATTAAATAAGCAATGCAAATGCCTATTATCTGATTAATGGGTAAATTAAATGTATTATATCCATACAAAGAAATATTATTCAGCCATAAAAAGTAATGTATTAATACATGTTACAACATGAATGAACCTTGAAAACATTATGAAAAAGAAAGAAGTCAGTAACAGAAAAGCACATATTAGAGTGACAACAGCAATATGGCAGAGTAAGTTGTTCCCTTTGTCTCTCCCCTTTAATTTACAACTGGTTGGGCATCTTGACCAGCAAAGGACTCCCTGGGAAGCACACTAGAACACCTGAGAGATCCATACATCTATACATTTGAAGGTGAGTGGGCTGGACCTCTGGGAGGCAATGGAACTAGGGAAGTAGCCACCTCCTCCTCCCTTAGTGGTGGAAGCAACCAAAAATGCAGATACCCCTGGCAGCAGCAGTAGTGCCCTCACCTGAGGTCTCAAAAGGCACACTGGTGTATGCTGGTGACCAGAGGCTGCAAGAAAAACAGCACTTGAAGCTTATCCCCTGTCCCTCCAGTGGTGGCAGATGGTGCCCATGATGTAAGACTTCAGGAAAAACAGCAGTGCCAATGATCCAGCCTCCTTTATCTCCCCTAGCAGTGGCACTGGTCTTTCCAGAGGTAGAGACAGCACCCAAAACATGGAAGGCCCTGGCAGGGGTGGTGGTGCCCTGACTTGAGGTTTCAAAAAGAACACTGGAGCTGGAGATCAAAGGCTGCAGGAGCAGCAGTGGCATTCACAACTAAGCCTCTATGCCTCCCCCAGCAGTGGCAGGTGGCACCTGCAACCTGAGGCTTCAGGAGGTACAGCAGAACCTGTGACACAGCCCACGATGGCAGCACCCCTGACACTGGCTCTTCCAGCAGTGGGGGCTGCATACAAGACCCCAATACCCTAGAAGCAGCAGTGACAACCATGAGCCCATTAACCCCTAACAGTGGTGCTGCCAGCACCCCCAGATAATCCAGGAGTAGCAGCACCCTGTGGAGAGCTCATGGAGAGCCAGTGGAGGAACACATGACCCAGGTGACCCTCCCAAAGTAGCAGAGGTGTTCACAACCTGGTGACCCCAGTGACAACACCCATGACTGCAGTGATATTGTAAGCAGCAAGGAACCAGCAATCTCAGAGGCACAAGTAGCACAAGAGGGCATGGATGATGCCTCTGACAGAGGCACTGGATGGTGAAAAGTTCAGGCTCTCAAATACAACAAGGAGCAGATCAGAATCAAAGTAACCAAAGCCTTACCCAAATAAGAAAGGTATTTACTACCACAAATTCACCAGCAGAGGATCAACTCATCAAGCACCATGAAGAACTAGAGTAACATATTAGAATGCAAAGAAAATGACAACTCTCCAGAAACTAAACATGAAGTCACAGAAGATTGTGATCTGACAGAGAATTCAAAACAGCTGGCACAAAGAAATTCAATGAGTTGCAAGAAAACTCATAAAGACAGTTCAAATAGCTCGGGAATAAAATTAATGAACAGAAAAAGTACTTAGCTAAAGAGAGTGAAACTCTAAAAAACACCAAACAGAAATTCTGTAGAGGAAGAACACAAATAATGAGATGAAAAGTAAAGTAGAAAGCACTGGAAATAGAGCAGATCATATGAAAGAGAGAATTAGTGAGCTCAAAGATAGAAGTCCAGAAATGATTCAAGTGGAAAAGGAGAGAAAACTAAGATTTTAAAAAATGAAGAAATTCTATGAGAAATGTCTGACTGAATTAGGAAAAGCAACATAAGGAATGGGTATCCCCAAAGGAAAAGAGAGGGAGAAGGGAGCAGAGAGCTTATTCAAAGAAATAATAACTAAGAACTTCCTAAACCTGGGGAAGCAACTGGATATACAAGTACATGAAGATAGCAGAACTTCTGGTTATTACAATGTAAAAAGACCTTCTTCAAGGCATATTATATTAAAACTGTTGAAAGTCAACAACAAAGAAAGAATATTAAGTGCAGCCAGAGAGAAAAAAAATAACTTATAAAGGAAACCCCTTTAGGATACCAGTGAATTTCTCAGCAGAAACTCTACAGCTTAGGAGACAATGCAATGATATACTCAAAATATTGAAAGATAAAACTCAGCCAAGAATACTCTATCCAGCATTGTTAACCTTCAGATATGAAGGAAAAATAAAAGTTAAAAAAATTGGGAAGAGGATCTGAACAGACATTTTTCCAAAGATATACGGTTGGCCAAAAAGATGTTCAACATCACCAATTATTAGGGAGATGGAAATCAAAACTACAATGAGATATCACCTCACACCTATCAGAATGGCTATAATAATACAATAAGAAATAAGTGTTGGAGGGCCAGCCCCAGTGGCCTAGTGGTTAAGTTCAGCACGCTCCACTTTGGTGGCCTGGGTTCGGTTCCTGGCATGGATCTACACCACTCGTTTGTCAGTGGCTATGTTATGGTGGTGGTTCACATACAAAATAGAGGAAAATTGGCAATGGATGTTAGCTCAGAGTGAATCTTCCTCAGCAAAAAAATAAATAAATAAATAAATAAGTAAAAAATAAATAAGTGTTGGGGCCTCCCGGTGGCACAGAGGTTTAGTTCGTGCTTGGCAGCCCGGGGTTCATGAGTTCAGATCCTGGGCGCCCGCCGACGCACTGCTTGTCAGCCATGCCATGGCTGCGTCCCATATAAAGTAGAGGAAGGTGGGTACGGATGTTAGCCCAGGGCCAGTCTTCCTCAGCAAAAAAAGAGGAGGATTGGCAATGGATGTTAGCTCAGGGCTGGTCTTCCTCACACACAAAAAAATTAATAAATAATAAATAAATAAGTGTTGGAGAGGCTGCAGAAGAAAGGGAACCCTGATACACTGCTGCTGGGAATGTAAACTGGTGAAGCCACTATGGAAAACAGTACGGAGATTTCTCAAAAACTTATAAATAAAACTACCATATGATCCAGCTATTCCACTTTTGGGTATTTATCCGTAGAACATGAAAACACTAATTTGAAAATATATATGTACCCCTATGTTCATTGCAACACTATTCACAATAGCCAAGACTTGGAAGCAACCCAACTGCCCATCAATGGATGAATGGATAAAGAAGATGTGGTATATATATATATATATATACATGCAATGGAATACTACTCAGCTATACAAAATGATGAAATCATGCCATTTGTGACAACAAGGATGGACCTTGTGGGTATTATGCTAACTGAAATAAGTCAGATGGAGAAAACAATTACCGTATGACTCCACTCCTGTGTGGAAAATAAACAAACTAGATTCAGAGAACAGATTGGTGGTTACCAGAGGGGAAAAGGGTGAGGGAAGGGCAAAAGGGGTAAAGGGACATATTTATGAAGATGGATGGAAACTAGACATTTGATGGTGAACAGGATGCAGTCTATACAGAAGTCAAAATATAATGATGTAGACCTGAAATTTATATAATGTTACAAATCAATTTGACCTCAATAAAAATTTTTTAAAAAGGAAAACATATTATGTTATTATATTCATATGAATTATCTGGAATAGGAAAATATACAGGCACACTGTCTTAGGCCATTTGGACCACTGTAACAGAAATACTGTATAATGGGTAGCTTATAAACAAGAGAAATTTCTTTCTCAGAGTTCTGGAGGCTGGGAAGTCCAAGATCAAGTCACCAGCAGATTTGGTGTCCAGTGAGGTTTCAATTTTTGGTTCACAGATGGCACTTTTGCTCTGTGTCTTCACATGGTGGAAGTGGCAAGAAAGCTCTCTGGGGTCTTTCTTATGAGACACTAATCCAATTCATGAGGGGTCTGCACTTATGACCTAATCACCAACCAAAGGCCCCACCTCCTAATACCATCACGTTGGAGTTTAGGATTTCAACATATAAATTTTGGGGAGACACAAACATTCAGACTCTAGGAGACAAAAAGTAGATTAGTGGTTACTTAGCGCTGGGGGGGGGGGCTTTGGGGCATAGTGGGTAAAATCTAAAGTGTACGGAGTTTCTATTTGTGGTGATCAAAATATTCAAAAATTGTGGTGATGGATGCCTATATCTGTGAATATACTAAAAAACACTGAGTTGTACATTTTAAATGGATGAACTATATGACATGTGAATAAAGCTTAACAAAGCTGTTAGAAATAAAAAGTGTGTTCCAGTGTGTTGATAATGTCCAGTTTCTTGATCTGGGTGGTGGTTTTATAGCTATATTTCACAGGAATGTGCAATTATGACATCCTATTTTATGTACTTATGTTATACCCCAAAAGATTTACTTAGAAAAGTTTGATCTACCAGAATTTATTTTTGAGGATGATTTTAGACAGAAATATACACTTCCTCCCTCCTAAATTGTTAATCAGTTGAGCCAACACCATTGAAAAATCCATTCTTTCCTGACTGATTTAGAATATATACTGTGAAAGATGGCATGAGTGGAGCCATATTAAAATAGAGCTGGAGCAGCCAGTTTAGAGGAATTGCCTTGCATGTCTTGTTTACTTTATCTCTCAAACTGGACCAAACCACCAACATTCCAAGAATTCAGTAAGGATGAGACTATCCTGTTTGTAAGGACTGATGAAATTGGACTTTGCTGATGACCAAATCATTAACCAATCAAGGAAGTACAAGTCTAGCCTTTTGGCTAATGATCGAATCTCAAGCCAATCTATGAAGTACAAACCTAGCCTTACTTCATCTAGTGACAATGAACTCTTCTTTCATACAACTTACCTCATCTTCCTCCCTTTTTTCTTTAAAAACCATGAGCCTCTGTCCTGTAAACAGAACTGTATTTGGGTTTCAACCTAAATTGGTGCTCCCTGAGTTGCAATTCTTCGATCCCTAAGAAACATTTTGCCTCTTAAACTCGTTTCTGTTTTTGTAGGTTGACAATACACAAAAATACAAATACCAAATATACATGAGTCTTTTTATTTCTGTGCTTACTATTCTTTTCTCTTGAGTTATCTGTCTTCCCTACCCTAATTTCAATGTGTTCAACAACTACAGCTTTAAAGAATATTTTGGAGCTGGTAGGAAATGTCATCCTTCGTTTTGGCTCTTCTCACACCCATGTACTTCCTGATGAATGTTTATTAGCTTCTTTAGTATAATCCATTAGAATTCTTATTGAATTTGCATTAAATGTAAATAATAATTCAGAGGATGAAAGGCACTTTTATAATATCTAGTTTCTTGATTATATATTATTATTGATTATACAATCATTTCTATCACATAATTTTAGAAATATAATTTTTATAATTGTATTTGTAATCTTCAATAACATTTTCTTATTTATTCATGTCTTGCTCACTGTTATTAAATTTTTTCTAGATAGTTTATAGTTTGCTATTGATATTAATAATGAACTTTTTATATATTATCTTCTAATGGTTATTGCTTGCATAAAGAAAACTTTTCTTGGTGTTTATATCATATTGAATTGCTAGTGAACTCTTATTTTGTCAAATAATTTTCAAGCTGTTTCTCTTTTATCTTTTAGGTATATAAGTACATGTTATAAAACTAAGGATTTTTTTTGTCTCTTCCATTCCAATATTTGTGTCTCTTAATCTTTTTTCTGTCTTATGGTGTTAGCTAGATCTTCGAATATAAAGCTGAATTATAATAGTCAAAATAGGTGTTTTTGTCTTACTCCTGATTTTAGTGTTTTACTCTACTGAGCTGAATGGCTCTCCTTTGGAATAACCGTGAAAGACACTTCCTTTGTTGCTTGTAGGTTCTGGAAACTACCTATGAAGATATTTCTTAACTTTTCTCTCCTTAGAGACATTCCATCTTGTCAGCCCATTTACTACTATCCTAGCTAGGAAGAAACATGTCCTTTTAATCACTGCATAATGACTCACCACTGTCCAGAAAACCCCATGTAAGCTCTGGAAATTTATGTTTACTCACAATACTAGTGAATCTAAACTTATATTCATGAGCAAAATAGTCAAGAAGACGTAATGGAGATATAAGGGAATTCAGAAATTAAAAGAAAGACATCAACTTAAACAATCAGATAACATTACCCCAAATGAAATAGACTTAAAGAAGTAAAGAGGAGAGAACATTTCAGAAAATTTGGGCATACATTTTCTTTGAGATTTGAGGATAATGCATTGATAAAATAAGATCAGGCTATCAGTAAAAATATGTGTTTCAAAACAAAATAGTTCATAGAGGTAAAAATCATTACTAAGAAATTAAAAGAAATATAGGCAGTAGAAAGTGGAATGGATACTGCCCAATACTGAATTAATGATAGAAGACCAACTTGATCTGGATGAAGAACAAGGAGGCAAACAAAAGAAAACTACGAGAGAAATCATAAGAAACTGAATGACAGACTGAGATGATCCAATATCAGAATAATAGGGGTTCTAATGAGGGGAAGCAAAACAATGAAAAATAACCACAACAAAAAATACCTGTAAATTAGTCTACACAAGCTGCCATAACAAAATACCACAGATTGGGTGGATTAAACCACAGAAATTTATTTCTCACAGTTCTGAAGGCTGGGGAATCCAAGATCAAGATGCTGGCTGATTAGGTTCCTAGTGAGGGCTGTCTCCTTGGCTTGTAGATGGCTGCCTTCTCGCTGTGCTCTAACATGGGGGAGAAAAAGAGAGAGCTCTGGTGTCTCTTCCTCTTCTTATAAGGGCAACAGCCCTATCAGATTAGGTTTCTACACTTATAACCTCATTTAACCTTATCACCTCCTCATAGGTCCTATCTCCAAATGCAGTCACATTGGGGGTTAGAGTTTCAACATATGAACTGGTGGGGGGCACAAACATTCATTCAATAACACCTGTTAGGAGCTTCGGTTTTTCAGATCAAAGTCTTAATTTTTTAAAAAAAGACAAACATCTAATCTTATCCCAGAAAAATGTCTTAATTATAAGGATAAAGAGCCTGTTTTACAAGCTTATAAAGAGAACAACTTACTAGAAAGGAAACAAAATATCATGTTAGCATTGAACTTCTACTCTGAATTACAGAACCTAGGGGACTGGAGGTTCAATGGACACTTCACAAGTGTGTTTTCAGTAGAAATAACAGAAACTTTCCTCTAAGCATATGTGGCATCTTAAAGGTCTTGGACTGTTCTAGTAAAAAGATAAAGACGTGGGTGACATCAGCATTATGGTGGTGTACCTCATTCCTCCTTTTCCTACCCATTTTTAAACAAGTAATTAGACATCCATAACCAAAGAAAAATGCCTCAGCACCTAATACGTGGTAAGATTCTTGCTCAACTATGCACCCAAAATGAAACAGACAAGACCTCAGTAAGGGCTGTGGATCCAAAGGTGTTGGTGAACCTTCCCCACCACACTTGACATGGTCAGAGAAAAAAGCATAGAGAGGGCAATCTGGACAGATACCCACAAGTGAGAGACATTTTAGAGGTCCAGTCTGCCTGAGGAGAGATTCCAGCATGCCATCAGAGTGCGGTAAAAATAAGTTTGGAAGCAGAGTACGGGGAGGAGCTGGCTAGAGCCACCCACTTCCTTAAGGTGACACTATAAGGGTCTAAGTTTTTTTGGCAGCAGCAGCAGCGACCTCTCCGATGGGGGAGGAGGAAAGAAAAAGTGGTGAGTGACAGCCTGGTTACACCAGTTGTGTAGATTTTGGTTGGAGAAACTCATTTCTCTCCAGAAGAACCCAGATTTCTAGGAGAAACCTCTGTGAATTGGGAGAGAGAGGAGAAAGGGAAGGAAGCAGATAAGAATATCAAAGGGCATTAAGGTAATGAGGTTCCTGCTGTCGGCTTCAGGAAGTTTTCCCACAAGCCTCTGGGAGTACTCCAGTAGAAGATCTCCCTACTGGGCTCAAGGGTACTCCAAAGCCCCAAGTGCTAAACCTACACCTATCCCATTCTGCTTCAAACTCCATGTGTGTGCTCCAGAGTGCATCCATGAGAGTGAGCTCCAATAGACAGGAAACATTCTCAGAAATGAGGCCACTATAGAAAATAGCTACTATAATTTGTTAATAAATACACAGCATAAAAAGAGGTAAATTGTGACATCAAAAATATAAAAGGGGAGGAGCAAAAGGATGGAGCCTTCATAGGCAAATGATGATAAGTTATGATCAGCATAAAATGGACTGCTGTCTATGAGATGTTTTATGTAAGCCTCATGATAACCACAAAGCAAAAATCTAGAGTAGATTCACAAAGTCTAAAAAGGGGAAACAGAACATGCTGCCATGGAAAACCACCAATTTACAATGGTAGCAGAAACAGAGGGAAAAAGAAACAATGGAAATATAAAACAATGAGAAAGCAACCAATAAGATGGCAATACTAAGCCCTCTCAGTAATTACTCTAAATGTAAATGGATTGAATTAACTTAGCAAAAGGCACAGAGTGGCTGTGTAGATTAAAAAAAGACTCAATAATATGCTGCCTCCAAGAGGCTTATTTTAGCTCTAAGGACACATATACTCAAAGTGAAGAGATGGAAGAAAACATTCCGTGAAAGTGGAAACCAAAAGAAAGCAGGGATAGTCATAATTATATCACACAAAAGAGGCTTTAAGCCAAAAAGAGTAACAAGAGACAAAGAAGGTTATTGTATAATGATAAAGGGATCAACACATCAAAACGGTATGGCAATCATAAATGTATACACACCCAAAATTGGAGCACCTAAATACATTAAGCAAATACTAACAGATACGAAGGCAGAAATAGACAAAAATACAATAATAATAGGGGATTTCAATACTCTACTGTCAGCAATGGAAATGTCATCCAGACTGAAAATCAACAAGGAAACATTGGAATTGAATCATACTTAAGAATAAAGGGAGTTAACAGACATACATAAAACATTCTATTCAACAGTAGCTAATCACACATTCTTCTCAAGTGCACACAGAACATTTTCCAGGATAGGAAATATGATAGGACACAAAACAAGCCTTAGCAAATTTAAGAATATTATAGTCATACCAACTATCTTTTCTGACCTCATTGATATGAAATTAGAAATCAACATCAAGAGGAACCTGGAAAATCTACAAATATGTGGAAACTAAGCAACACACTCCCAAGCAACCAATGGGTCAAAGAAGAAATCAAAAGCGAAATACAAATATCTTAAAACAAATGAAAATGTAAACAAACATACCAACACCTATGGGATACTGCAAAAGGAGTACTGACGGGAAAGTTTAGAGTAACGCATATATTAAGAAATTAGAAAGATCTTAAATAAACAACTTTACACCTCAAGGAACAAGAAAAAAAAAGTAAGCCCAAAGTTAGCAGAAAGAAGGAAATAATAAAGATCAGAGTGGAAATAAATGAAATACGGACAAGAAAAACAATAGAGAGAATCAATGAAACTAATAGTTGGTTTTCTGAAAAGATAAACAGATTGAAAAACCTTTAGTTAGCCTAACTAACAAAAAAGAAAGCCTCAAATAAATAAAATTAGAAATAAAAGATGACATCACTACTGATACTACAGAATTACATAAGATCATAAGAGACTAATGAGAACAATCATGTGAAAACAAATTAGATAATCTTGAAGGAAAAATATATTCCTGGAAACACACAACACATCATCTGAATCAGGAAGAAACAGAACATTTGAACAGACCAGTAATGAGGAAACAGATTGAATCAATAATCACAAACCTCCCAACTCAGAAAATCCCAAGACAAGACAGCTTCACTGGTGAATTCTACCAAAGATTTAAAGAAAAATCTTTCTCAAACTCTTCCAAGAAAAAAAAAAATGAAATAGGAGGAAACACATCTAAACTCACTCTACAATGCTAGCATTACCCTGATACCAAATCCAGATAGGGACACTACAAGAAAAGAAAACTATAAACCAATATTTCTGATATATATATATATATATATATATATATATGCAAAAATTCTCAACAAAATATTAGCAAACTGAATTCAAGAACACATTGAAGGTTTATGCACCATAACAAAGTGGGATATAGCCCTAGGATACAAGAATAGTTCAACATACACAAATGAATAAATGTGATACATCAGATTAATAGAATGAAAGATAAAAGTTACACAATCATCATAAGAGATTGAAAAATGCATTTGACAAAATACAACATCCTTTCATGATGAAATCCCTCAACAGATTGGATATTAAAGAAAGACACCTCAGGCTATTAAAGGCCATATATGGCAAACCAACAGCTAACATCATACTCATTTGAAAATCTTCCCTCTAAGATCAGGGACAAGACGAGGATGTCCAAATACACCATGCTTATTCAACGGAGTATTGGAAGTCCTTGCTAGAACAATTGGGCATGACAAAAAATAAGAGTTATCCAAATCCAAAAGGAAGAATTAAAATTGTTATTATCTGCAGATGATATGATTTTGTATATAGAAAATCCCAAAGACTCAAGCAAAAAACTATTGGAACTAGTCAACAAATTCAGTAAAGTTGCAGGATATAAAAGCAACCAGTTGCATCTCTGTACACTAGTAATGAAACATCTGAAAAAAATAGAAGACTATCCTATTCACAATAGAATAAAAAATACCTAGGAATGAATTTAACCAAGGAAGTGAAAGATCCATACAATGGAAACTACAAGAATTTGTTGAAAGAAATTGAAGAAGGCACACACAAATGGAAAGACATCCTGTGTCCATGGATCAGAAAAATTAATATTGTTAAAATGTCCATACTACTCAAAGCTATCTATAGGCTCAGTGAAATCCCTATTAAAATTCCAATATCATATTCACAGAATTAGAAAAACAATCCTAAAATTTGTAGGGAACCACAAAGGACTCTGAATAGCCAAGGCAATCTGGAGGTATCACAATTTCTGATTTAAAACTATACTACAGACCTACAGTAATTAAAACAGTATTGCACTGGCCTAAAAATAGACATATAAACCAATGGAACAGAATAGACAGCATAGAATTAATCCACAACATATGTGGTCAGATAATATTAGACAAAAGGTAGCAAGAACACTCAATGGGAAAAAGTCTGTTCAACAAATTGTGATGAGAAAACTGGATAAACACGTGCAGAACAGTGAAATTGGACCCCTATCTTATGCCACTCACAAAATTAATTTGAAATGGATCAGACTTAAACATAAGACTTGATACCATAAAACTCCTAGAAGAAAACATAGATAAGAAGCTCCTCAACATTGATCTTGGCAATGATTTTTTGGATATGACATCAAAAGCACAAACAACAAAAGCAAAAATCAAGTAGGACTATATCAAACATAAAAGCTTCTGTACAGCAAAACTGACGATTAACAAAATGAGAAGAATGGGAGAAAACCTACAGAATGGAGAAAATTTTGCAAACTATATATCAGATAAGTGGTTAATATCCAAAATATATAAAGAACTCATACAACTCAATAACAACAACAACAAATCCGATTTAAAAATGGGCAGAGAAAGTAAATAGATGTTTTTCCAAAGAAGACTTCCAAATGGCCAACAGGAAATGAAATTATGCTCAATATCACTAATCATTAGGGAATTGCAAATCAAAAGCACAATGAGATATCTCACACCTGTTAGAATGGCTATCCTCAGGAAGACAAAATATAACAAGGGTTGGCAACGATTTGGAGAAAAGGGAACCCTTGTATACGTTGATGAGAATGTAAATTGTTTCAGCTACTGTGGAGAACAATATGGAGGTTCCCCCAAAATTTAAAAATAGATCTACCATATGATTGAGCAGTTCCAATTCTGGGTATATACCCAAGGAAATAGAAGCAGGGTATTGAATAGATATATACACTCCCATGTTTATTGCAGCATTATTCACAATAGCCAAGATTGGAAACAACCTAAGTGCCCACAAACAGATGAATGGATAAAGAAGGTGTAGCATATATATACAATGGAATGTTATTCAGCCATGAGAAAGAAAGACATCTTGCCATTTGGAACAACATGGATGGACCTTGAGGACATTATGCTAAGTGAGATAATTCAGACGAAGTAAGATAAATACTGTATGATATCAATGACTATCATATTATATGTATAAATGTATCAGATAAACATGTTGTGCACCTTAAATTTACACAATATTATATGTTAAATATACTGCAATGAAAAAAGATAAACACAATCTGACTTGTAGTAATTCCAGGAGATTGTTATGCTCATGAGATTAGCAGTCTGTACAAGAGAGAGCAAAGTGATGTCTCAAGGACCTCTCAAAGGAGTACAAGATTTGTGTAGATCCCGAAACTCATTCTTCATTAATGAATAGCAGCAGGGAAATCTAATATCTTTCCTTTCTGGGTCACTATCCTCTTCTTCAATCTCTGAAATACAGGTTTGAGTTAACTATATTCCTTAGTTCATGTATTATCATTGGTGTCTGTTTTGTTTTAGATATTTACTTATTAATTAATTCATGTTCTTTTATTCTCATACCTCACACTTATTTCCTTCCTTCCATAGACAATTTTAATGTCTTTACTCTGAATCTTTGTATTTGAATATTTTTTTTCAATATGTGTGTGGTTTATTTCTATGCAAGTATTTCTAACTTACATAAGTGGTACTCTATATTACATATCATAATGATGCTTACATTTGTTAGTAAACACTATATTATATAAGATGCATTCTTGTTGCTGTCTATACATTTAATTCTAATTGCCTAACACTCCAGTTTTTTGCATCTCCCATATTTTTACCTATTTTCATTCCAATATATCAGATGTACAACCCCATCAAGTTGTCTCTGACCACTCAGAATTTCACAGAGCCCATGTTACCTAAATGCTGTGTGGGAGTGGAGTTAGGTAGGGAGGTCTGGAATCTGGACAGAGGGCCATAAAAACTACAGGAAAGAAACAGCAGAGGTAGTCCAACGAAATAAGCTGACAAAATAGAAAAAAACAAAAGGAAAGTCATTGTGTTAATTTGTAGCTGTTTAAGGCCTTTATATGTTAAGGAAATCACATTAGATCCCTGGCAAAGAAAAGAAGAAAGGGTTAAGAAGTTTTCCTGCTGACAACTCAAATTTACATCAATTTTGCCTTAATATTAGGCCTCCTTCTTGTTAATATTGTCTCTGTAGTGTCAAACCTCTCAAACCATGATCTTTATTATTTTTGTATGTTTGGGGTGCACATTATATTCGTGGTGGCTAAGATTTGAGATCCTCCAGGATCTTTCTCTTCATGGGGTGGAGCCTTTTACCAGAGCTGGAACACTGACTATAGGTTGTAAGAACTAGATGACTGACAACATCTTTTGAAAACCAAATTGGATTTGGACATATATTTAAATCTGTAACAGACCACCAAATGTTACTTCTTTTTCATCATTGTAAAAGAAGTAGACTGTTTTCTATTAATTTTCCTTAATGTTGCCAAAAAAATGGGATGGGAAGAGAGCAGTAGAAAGTTGGGCTATAATGACCAGGATTTATCTTGTGACTTTATTTTTGAGGTAACATTGATTTATAATGTCATATAAATTTCTGGTGTACATCATTGTATTTCACCTTCTGTGTGGACTACATCATATTCACCACCAAAAGTCTAGTTGACATGTCTCAATGTACACGTGTGCCCCTTTACCCTTTCACCCTTTCACCACCCCCTTCCCCTCTGGTAAACATCAATCTGTTCTCTGCTTCTATGAGTCCATTTGTTTATCTTCCACATATGAGTGAAATCACATGGTATTTGTCTTTTTCCACCTGACTTATTTTACTTAGAATAATACCTTAAAGGTCCATCCATGTTCTTGCAAGTAGCAAGGTTTCATCTTTTTTTATGGCTGAGTAGTATTCCATTGTGTGTGTGTGTGTGTGTGTATACACACACACATATTGAATATCTTTCCATGTACCTATTAGCCATCTGTGTATATTCTTTGGAAAATTGTGTTCAGATCCTCTGCCCATTTTTTAATTGGGTTATTTGGTTTTTGTTGCTGAGTTGTATGAGTTCATTATATATTTTGGGTACTAACCACTTATCAAATATATGATTTGCAAATATCTTTTCACAATTAGTAGGCTGTCTTTTCATTTTGTTGATAGTTCCTTTGCCATGAAGAAGTTTTTTAGTTTGATGTAGTCCTATTTATTTTTTCTTTTGTTTCCCTTGCCTGGAGAAACATATTTAAAAAGATATTGCTAAGACTGATGTTAAGTTGCATACTGCCTATGTTTTCTTCTAGAAGTTTTATGGATTCTGGTCTTACATTCAAATCTTTAATCCACTTTGAGTTAATTTTTGTGTATATTGTAAGATAGTGGTTTACTTTCATTCTTTTGCATGTGGTTGTCCAGTTTTTCCAACACCACTTATTGAAGAGGCTTTCCTTTCTCCATTGTATGTTCTTGGCTCCTTTGTCAAAGATTAGCTGTCCAGAAATGTGTGGGTTTATTTCTGGGCTCTAAATTCTGTTCCATTGATCTATGTGTCTTTTTTTCTGCCAGTGCCATGCTGTTTTGATTGCTATTGCTTTGCAGTATATTTTGAATTCAGGGAGTGTGATACCTCTAGCTTTGTTCTATTTTTCTTAGGACTACTTTGACTATGTGGGGCCTTTTGCTGTTTCATACACATTTTAGGAATTTTTGTTCTATTTCTGTGAAAAATGTTGGGATTACATTGAATCTGTAGATTGCTTTAGGTAATATGGACATGTTAACTATGTTTATTCTTCCAATCTGTGAATGTGGAATATCTTTCCATTTCTTTATGTCTTCTTTGATTTCTTTCAACAATGTCATAGTTTTCAGTGTACAGGTCTCTCACCTACTTGGTTAAATTTATTCCTAGGTATTTTATGGTTTTATTGCAATTGTAAATGGGATTGTATTCTTGCTTTCTCTTTCTGCTAGTTCTTTGTTAGTGTATAGAAATGCAGCTGATTTTTGTATGTTTTGTACTCTGCAACACTACCGTATTCACTTATTATTTCTAATAGTTTTTTGGTATGTTCTTTAGGATTTTCTATATATAAATTCATGTCACCTGCAAATAGTGACAATTTTACTTCTTCCTTTCCAATTTTGATACTGTCTATATTTTTTTCTTGCCTAATTGCTCTGGCTAGGACTTCCAAATATTCTGTTGAATAAGAGTGGTGAGAGTGAGCATCCTTCTCTTGTTCTTGTTATTAGGGAGATAGCTTTCAGTTTTTCACCCTTAATTATGATGTTAGCTCTGAGTTGTTGTATTTGGCCTTTATGTTGAAGTATTTTCCTTCTATATCCATTTTATTGAGAGTTTTTATAATAAATCCATGCTGAATGTTGTCAAATGCTTTCTCGGAAGTTATTGAGATAATCATGTGATTCTTATTCTTCATTTTGTTAATGTGGTGTATCATGCTGGTTGATTTGCAGATATTGTGCCATCCCTGCATCCCTGGAATAAGTCCCATTTCATCATGGTGTATGATCTTTTTAACATGTTGTTGTAATTGATTTGCTAGTATTTTGTTGAGGATTTTTGCATCAACGTTCATCAGTGATATTGGCCTGTAATTTTCTTTTTTGGTTGTCCTTGTCTGGTTTTGATATCAGGGTAATGTTGGCCTTGTAGAATGAGTTAGGAAGCGTCCCCTCCTCTTCAAAATTTTTGAGGATTTTGACAGGGCCAGACCAGTTGCATTGTGGTTAATTTCATCCACCCTACTGCAGCAGCTTGGGGTTCACAGATTCTGATCCCGGGCATGGACCTATGCACTGCTTATCAAGCCATGCTGTGGCAGCTGTCCTAGAAAGTAGAGGAAGATGGGCACAGATGTTAGCTCAGGGCCAGTCATCCTCAGCAAAAAGAAGGAGATTGGCAGTGAAAGTTAGTTAAGAGCTAATCTTCCTCACAAAAAAATTTTTTTGAAGAGTTTGAGAAAGATATGTATTTAATCTTCTTTGAGCATTTGGTAGAATTCACCAGAGAAATCATCTGATCCTGGAATTTGGTTTTTGATTACTGTTTCAATCTCCTTACTTGTGATTGGTCTATTCAGATTCTCTATTTCTTCTGGATTCACTTTTGGAGGGTTGTATGATTCTAAGAATTTATGCATTTTTTTTCTAGGTTATCCAGTTTTTTGGTGTATACCTTTTTGTAGTATTCTCTTATAATTCTTTGTATTTCTGTGGTATCCATTTTAATTTCTATTCTTTCATTGCTTATTTTATTTATTTGCTCCTTCTCTCTTTTTCTTCCTAGTGAGTCTGGCAATGTTTTGTCAATTTTGTGTATCTTTTCAAAGAACCAGCTCTTACTTTCACTGATCCATTCCATTGTCTTTTTAGTCTCTATTTCATTTACTTCCATTCTGGTTTTTATTATTTCCTTCCTTCTTATGACTTTGGTCTTCATTTGTTCTTTTTTTCTAGTTCCTTGGGTATAATATTAGATTGAGGTTTTTCTTATTTCTTGAAGTAGACCTGTGTTACTATACACTTCCCTCTTCATACCAGTTTAGCTCCATCCCATAGATTTTGGTATGTTGTCTTTTCATTTTCATTTATCTCCAGGTATTTCTTTTTATTTCCGCTTGGATTTCTTCATTGATTCAATAATTGTTAGTAACATGTTGTTTACTCTCCACATACTTGTGATTTTTCCAGATTTCTTTTTTTAGTTGATTTCTAGTTTAATACCATTGTGGTCAGAAAAGATGCTTGATATGATTTCAATCTTAAATTACTGAGACTTGTTTTATTTCTAACATATGGTCTATCTCTGAGAATGTTCCATGTGCACTTGAGAAAAATGTGTTTTCTGCTGCTTTTGGATGGAATGTTCTATATGTCTATTAAGTCTATCTGGTATAATGTTTCATTTAAGACTGATGTTTCTTTATTGACTTTCTGTCTGAATCATCTATCCATTGATGTAAGTGGGGTACTAATGTCCCCTAGTACTATTGTGTTGTTGTTAATTTCTCCCTTTAGATCTGTTAATAATTGCTTTACATAATTTTGTGCTCCTATGTTAGGTGCATATATATTAACAAGTGTTAGGTTTTCTTCATGGATTGTCCCCTTTATCATTATATAATGTCCATCTTTGCCTCTTGTTATCTTTTTTGGCTTGAAGTCTATTTTGTCTAAGTATGTCTACACCTGCTTTCTTTTGGTTGCCATTTCCTTGGAGTATCATATTCCATTCCTTCACTCTTAGACTATGTTTGTCTTTAGAGATGAGATGGGTTTCCTGGAGGCAGCATGTTGTTGGGTCTTATTTTTTAATCCATCCAGCCACTCTGTGTCTTTTGATTGGTGAATTCAATCCATTTACATTGAGTGATTATTGATATGTGAGGGCTTAATACTGCCATTTATCTTTTGTTTTCTGGTTGTTCTATATTTCCATTGTTTCTTTTTCCTTGTTTCTGTCTGCCATTTCAGTTTAGTATTTTTCTGTGATGTGTTTCTCAGTTTCCTCTTTTTCTATGTTTTGTGATTATGCTCTAAATTTTTGTTTTGTGATTACCATGAGGTTTGTATAAAAGGTCTCATAGATAAGATAGTCCTTTTTCTGCTGATAGCATCTTATCTTCATTTGCTTGTGCAGATTCTGTTCTTTTTCTCTTCCCCTTCTACATTTTTGCTGTCACAAATTATCCCTTTTTGCATTGTGAGTTTGTTACCAAATTGAAATGTTTACAGTTATTTTTAATGCTTCCTTTCTCTTGAACCTTTATGTTATAATTAAATGTATACTATCTTATTCTGATACAGAGTTGTAATTTTCTGATTCTGTCTGTCTATTTACCAGTTTGATCAAAGCCTTGTGTATCTTTGCCTTTTCATTTCAGGTAAGAGTCTTTTTAACAGTACTTCTAAGTCAGATCTAGTGGTGATGAACTCCCTCAACTTTTGTTTGTCTGGGAAAGCCTTTATTTTTCCTTCATATCTGAAAAGTAACTTTGCTGGATAGAGTATTCTCGGCTAACAGTTTTTATCTTTTAATATTCTGAATACATCATTCTACTCTTCTGGCCTGTAGAGTTTTTGTTGAGAAATCCACAGATCGCCTAATGGGGGTTCTTTTGTAGTAACCTAATTATTATTTTCTTTTCTCTGACAACCTATTATATACTTTGTCATTGACTTTTAACAGTTTTAATATAACGTGCCTTGGGGAAGATCTTTTAGTGTTGGGATAGTTAGTTGTTCTACTAGCTTCATGTACTTGTATATACAGTTCCTTCTCCAGGCTTGGGAAGTTCTTAGCTATTATTTCTTAAAATAAGCTCTAGGCTCCCTTCTCTCTCTCTTCTCCTTCTGGGATAACCATTATCATTATGTTGCCCTTTATAATGTAGTCACATATTTCTCATAGAATTTCTACATTTTAAAAAAAGAGGTGCCACCATGGCTGGCTGGCTGAGGTTGCATGCATGCCTCTGCTGCTGCCCATCAAATTGCCTGAGACTAGGCATGGCTGGCTTAGCTCCCATGGCCAGGAATCCAGGATCCTGGGCTCTGCCTCTGATCTTTTCTTCTTCAGCCTCCTCTATGTGCTCTGATCCATGCACCTTTGTATGTACTGATTGTGGATCTCTCTGGCAACCTGATGTGTTGTGCAATGTAGCCTTTGTTGGATTTTACTTGCTGTAGACTGAAGGGGAGAAGCAAAGGTATTCTCTCATGCCACTATGATGATAATGTTTCCTGTGATCCTTTTTAATGTCAAGAGGGCATAGAAAAAACCAAACAACAGCAATGACAAAATGTTTAACTACAGAAAGGTGACGCTTTTCTTAAAACTGTCATAGACGAAATTACAACAGAAAAAACTGAGAGAAATGATTATATAAAAATTTAGATATCTCTACTTTGAAAAATGAACCAAAAAAGAGGGGAGAACCAAAATAAGGAGTTTTATTTTCTCAGGACATAGTGCAAACTGAGGATTACTCTCTATATAACATAAAAAAAAATTTTGCCACACCGAGGGAGCAAAGAATGTGAACAGACAATTCATTCAATCGGAAGTATGAAAATATATAACGACATATATAATTGTGTGCATTTTTTAAGATAAAAATTATTATTTTTTTCATAATTTTAAGACCTAATTTCATTGAAGCAAAAGAGGAACAGTCATCTTCAACACATTGCTGGAGGTGTTGCAAATTTTCATTATGTATTAGGTAGCAAATTGTCAATATTTTTAGAAGCATTCAAATATTCTACTTTCTAACTGGAGAATCTTACTCTTCAGATTTTGCTCCAGGAAAATATCTCAAATGAAAATACGTCATTATAGTCATTCATAACTGTGTTATCTGAGGGATAACACTGAAGGACTGATAAGACTGAGGGAGGAAACATTTCAAGCAGTTAAAAAAGCATGCATAAAGAATGATGGTAGAGGATGGGGAAGTGGGTGTGTGCAGAGGAACTCCAATCAGGTCAGAGTTGCTGGAGCATACCTTTTGAAATAGAAGTAGCAAGAGATAAGGTGGGAGAGGCAGGAAGGAACCAAATCACCCAAATGCTTCTGGGTTATGGTAAGGAGTTTGGATTTTACCCCAAGGGCAATGGGGAGCCATTGATGAAGAGTGACAGTATCCAATTTGAAGTATAGAAAAATAACTCTGGCTGCTGTGTGGAGAACAGGTTAGAGGTTGGCAAGAGCAGAGGCAGGGAGATCACTTAGGATGCTTCTGCAACAATGCTTTGAGTGATGATTGAGGGCCTGATCCCTAGCAATGATAGGAACAATGCAAAAAAGGGATGCAGATTCAAAAAACATTTAGTAAGTTGAATTGATAGGACCTTGTGATAGATTGGATGTGGGAGTTGGAAATAAGGAAGAGGAGTCAGGGATGATCCCCAGGTTTCTACATTGGGAGACGTGGGGACTATTGGTGCTATCAATTTGGATAATGAATGCCATAAGAGATACAATTTTCAGGGGACAAAGCTTTCTTTCAGGAATAAAAGGTATCTGTCACTGATAAGTTTTCCCACATTTCTGTTTTCCACCTCCATGCAGCCTAGGATGACTCTTCCAGTAAATCTGTGAATCATTTTGTGAATCATTCCAGTAAATCTCCTCAGAATGATCCAATTAAATAGATTTTACACATCTAAAGGATTGCTTTACAAAGAAAACACTGTAATTCAGTCCATCATTTCTGGGTTTGCTATGTTCAAATTTGTCTGAAGACATTTTTTCCCAAATCTTTCTTTTCCCCTTCTCTGACTATTAAGCATCTTATCTTCCCAAGGCCATAATTAGGTAGTAGACTTTCTTTATTATTTGACCTTTTATTTTGGCCAATTCTTTTACACTTTCGGTACAAAAGCTCCACCTGCCTTTTTTTTTCCACTGAGAAACAATGAAGAATTTTATTCTCTTTTTAAAATTCCAACATATCAATCTCCATCCCTGCAGCCCCAGTCACAAAATTTAAGATTTTAAACTCATCATTTTCCATTTTTGTCATGTACTTTAACTTCCAATAGGCCCCTCTTATGTTTAGCCCTATGGCTGTACAAGAGGTCCTCCATTAATGAATGTGCTTTTTTGTTGATAAAACTATTGTTGAGAACTCCCAAAACATTTCCTTTAGAAGGAGTCTCTTTAGTAGTAATCAAGGTTCCCGGGTCAGACAACAAAAGACTATGAAACTTTAGCTCCCTCTGAGACTTGAACTCTCTAGAGTCACTCTGAGATGGGTTGAAGATTCTGCTGCAAACAAAATGAGTAGTCTTGAGCACTACTGATAGTTTGGTTATTTTTTGAAAGTAATACAGGCACATAACAAGCCAAATATTGTATCATTCCACTTATATGTAGTACCTAGAGCAATCAAATTCATAGAAAAAGTAAGTAGATTGATGTTTTCCAAGGGTTGGGGGAAGGGGAGAACAGGGAGTTGTTTAATGGCTGTAGAGTTTCAGTTTTGGAAGAAGAGTTTTGGATAATGGCTGTACAGCAATGTGAATGTATTTAACACTGCTGAACTGTACACTTGAAAATGGTTAAGATAGTAGATTTTGTGTTATGCATATTTTATGACGGTTGAAAAAATTATTTCTGTCAAAAGAAGTAATACATAGAAAAGTTTAAAATTTAAGACAATACAAAAGGCTATAGAGTGAAAATAAGTGTGCTTTCCACTCTTATCCTCCAGTTTCCCTCCTCAGAGGCAACTAATGCTACCAATAATGTGAGGATTAGTTAGATAATATAAATAAACCTGCTCAAAACAGAGCTTGGCTGATAGTAATGTTCAGTACTATTACTACTATGATGATGATGATGTCATTGTATACCTTTCAGAGATATTTTATGCATATACAAATATATATTTTTTCAAAAATGGTAGGAAATCATACATAGTGATGATGCATATAGTTTGGCATTATTCTTTTTAGAGGCTGCAGAATACTCCATTGTATGGAAGCACTAAGATTTATTTCACCAGTCCCTCATTGATAGACATTTGTGTTATTTCCAGTCTTTTGTTACTCTAACAATATTACTAACCTTCTTGATGCATGCATCTTTGTGCACATGTTCATTTGCTGTCTTATTGGCTAGTGTTTTTTTTTTTTTTTTGGAGGGATGCACACAGCAACTGATTGGCTAGTGTTTTTTTTAAAATGAGCAACAAGGGGCCGCCCGGTGGCGCAGCGGTTTAGTCCGCGCTTGGCAGCCCGGGGTTCGCGAGTTCGGATCCCGGGCACCCGCCGACGCACTGCCTGTCAGCCACAGCCGTGGCGGCGTCCCATATAAAGTGGAGGAAGATGGGCACGATGTTAGCCCAGGGCCAGTCTTCCTCAGCAAAAAGGGGAGGATTGGCGACGGATGTTAGCTCAGGGCTGGTCTTCCCCACAAAAAATAAATAAATAAATAAATAAAATAAAATGAGCAACAAAATAATGCAATGTGTGATTACTGAAAACTCTCATATAAGCCCTATAAAGTTCTAAATCTTGAACTCTTTTGTGACCCAAGATTTAATTTATCAAAAAGGAGGTTTGAAAGGGGGCAGGCCAGGATTTCCTATGGGTCCCATAGCATTACAGAGAAGGACTTCAGGACTTATAAGAGCAAGTAAAGGCTCATGACAGTAGGTATCAAGAGCAGTGACAGTCTTTTGTGGTACAAATGTAGGGCAGTAACTTTGGACTGGAATACCTAATAAGCATAACAGCCACCCACTGGATATGCACAGTGGCCATGTTACCAGCATTTTTGATGTTCTTTAAATACACCAAGCGTATTCCCACTTCAAAGACTTTGCATTTTTATTACCCCTGTCTGGAATCCTCTTTCTTCAGAAATCCTCATAACTCATGTTCAAGGTTCTGCTTAATTCTCATCTACTCAGAGACCTTTAATAATCACTCTACCTGAAGTTAACTCTCATAACTCTCAAATACATTTAAATTGCTTTATTTTTATTTCCAGCACTTATCACTATCTGAAATTATACTATATTTATTATATGGCTTTATTGCTGGAAAGTCAGATCCATAAGGGCAGAGAGTTTTATTCACTGCTGAATTCCCAGTGCCAGACACATAGTAGGAGATTATATGAATTATTAAATAGATGTCAGAATATTGCCACCTCCCCTCCTCCAAAATGTATCCTATTTTGGCATCAGTGAGTCATGTTAATGTGATTTCACTTTCCCACCTAAGGTATAAAGAACTTGAAATCTTTCTGACTTCTTAAATTAAAAGGTGAAAATGTTTGTAAGTCTGCTTCTTACTAGTTGTGTGACCTTGGGCAAGTTCATTAGTTTCCTTGAGCCTCTATTTCTGCATTTATAAAATGAGAATAACAGAATCCTTTTGCAAGGTTGCTGCAAGGATTAAATGAAATAACTAATACAAAGCATCTAATGCTGTATCTCACAGATGGTAGGTTATGAGTACATGCAAGTTCTCCTTCCCATCTATTGACACCTGGGTCTGGGCTTCCAACCTGAAGGAATTCTATTTTCTAGAAACAGGGAACCTTTGACCTTTGAACTGTTATGCTTGCTAAGGGGTCACAATAGAGGTTCAAAAGTGCTGAGACCTCCAGATGGATTTGTGTTTCCCATTTTAAAAAGTCATTGTGCTGGGGGCCAGCCCCATGGCCTAGTGGTTAAGTTCAGCCTGCACCACTTCAATGGCCTGAGTTTGCAGGTTCAGATCACAGATGTCGACCTACACCACTCACCAGCCATGCTGTGGCAGCAACCCACAAACAAAATAGAGGAAAATTGGCACAGATGTTAGCTCACAGTGAATCTTCCTCAAGCAAAAAGAGGAAGATTGTCAACAGATGTTAGCTCAGGGTGAATCTTCCTCAGCAAAAAAAAAAAAATTAAAAATTAACAAGTCATTGTGCATGGGTCATCAAATAAAATATCATCATATTTGGATGAACTAATATGATTACGGCTTTACTTAGGTACGTGATGTACCTGGACAAACAACATGTCTCAGTGTTTCAGAGACCCTGAAGGACAAAGAGTTAGGCAAGTTCCTGGGCTGCAGTTGACTATTTAGTTTGGAAATTGTAGGTTTGCTCTTGAGCACAGAGGTGGCACAATGGTTTGTCTAGAAGCCATAGCCCAATTTCTGCTTCCTGTCTATGCTCCAAACTGCAGCTTCAGAGTCTTTTTTCAAACTACTGATCTGAAAGGAGCTCATGACTGCAGAATACAATCAAGTCAGTATTCAAAAACAAAGCTCTTTGGGGAAAAAATTCACTGTTTGATGATGCAATCTGAATGGTGTTTACCACCTGAGAAGTTACCGGTTCTGCTTGCAGACTCACCTCTAAAGTCACTGCTTAGCCTCCCCACAAGTCACTGATTGGATATAATCACAACTCTGTTGGAGTGTGCTACAGGGCAAAAGAGCAGAGGCTTCAAAGAAAACCTACTTCATCCTGAGCTTGTGAGCTTGGCCACAGCTTACCCTACTAAATGCTCTGTTTCTTGCCAATGATCATATCTATCAGCCAGATGAATCAGTGTATTACTTGGGACTCTTAGGTGCAAGAAAAAGAAGGTGACACAGGCTGTTTTAAACAGAAAATAAATTTATTGTATAGGCCACAGAACCTCTGATATAGCCAAAAATTTAAAATTGGAGGCTACAAATGTAGCCAGAAGCCAGGTGTAATTCTACCTCCACTGGGCATAAACACTGCAAAAACATACCAGTGAAACTAACTCGTTAGAAGCTTCCTCTGTGACTGCTACAATGGCTGCCTCCAAAATTTCAATATCTCTGTAAATTGAACTACTCTTGCCAATAATAACTGTTGTATGGCACCTCTGTCTTCACACTGCTTTCTTCCAAATTTGAAGTCTCAAATGGGAACATCTGATTGGTAGAAACTAGATCATATTTCCTGGGAGTTGAGAGTAGGATTCTATATTTTTATTGTGGTAAAATAAACATAACATAAAATTTACCATTTTTAACACTTTTGAAGGTACAATTCAGGGCATTAAGTACATTCATGTCGTGCAACCATCAGCATTATCTATCTCTGTAAGTTTTTTAAATGAAGACTTTACATTTTAGTTTCATAGTTGAATTGAAGGGAAAGTACAGAGATTTTCCATATACCCCTCTTCCCACACATGCATAGCCGTCCCCGTTAACAAAATCGACCAAAAGAGTGATACATTTGGGGGCCCAGTCCCGTGGCCAAGTGGTTAAAGTCCTATATGCTCAGCTTCAGTGGCCCGGGTTCATTGTTTCAGATCCTGGCACAGACCCACTCCACTCACCAGCCATGGTGTGGTGTCCTATGTACAAAATGGAGGAGGATTGGCATGGATTTTAGCTCAGGGTTAATCTTCCTCAAGCAAAAAAGTAAAAAGAGGAGGATTGGCAACAGGTGTTAGATCAGGGCAAATCTCCCTCAGGAAAAAAAAAGTGATACATTTGTTACAATTGATGAACCTATATTGAGACATCATATTTATCCAAAGTCCATAGTTTACTAGAGGTCACTCTTGGTGTTGCGCATTCTGAGTGTGAAAAAATGCATAATGACAAGTATCCGTCATTATGGTATCATACAGAGTATTTTTTGCTGCCTTTCAAATCCTTTGTGCTCTATCTATTCATCACACCACTCCTCCCCAACCCCTGGAAACCACTGACCTTTTTACTGTCTCCATAGTTTTGTCTTTTCCAAAATGTTGTATAATTGGAATCATACAGTATGTGGCTTTTTCAGATTAGCTTCTTTCACTTAGTAATATGCATTTAAGGTTCCTCCATGTCTTTTAATGGCTTGATAACTCATTTCCTTTTAGCACTGAATAATATTCCATTGTCTGAATGTACCTAGTTTATGCCTTTACCTACTGAAGGACATGTCTTGGTTGCTTCCAAGTTTGAGCAATTATGAATAAAGATCTGTGTGGAGGCTTTGGTGTGGACATAAGTTTTCAGCTCCTTTAGGTAAATACCAAGGAGCACAATTGGTGGATTATATGGTAAGAATATATTTAGATTTGTAAGAAACTGCCAAACTGTTTACAAAGTGGCCATACCATTTTGCATTGCCAAGAGCAATGAATGAGATTTCTTGTCCCTCCACATTTTCCCGAGCATTTGGTGTTGTCATTGTTCCAGATTTTGACCGTTCTAAGAGGTGTGTAGTGGTATCACATTGTGGTTTTAATTTACATTTACCTGATAACATATGGTGTGGAACTTCTTTTCATATGCTTATTTGCCCTCTGTGTATGTTCTTTGGTGAGGTGTCTGTTAAGGTCTTTGGTCCCCATTTTTTATTGGACTGTTTGTTTTCTTATTGTTGAGTTTTAAGATGTCTTTGTATATTTTGGATGAGTCTTTATCAGATGTGTCTTTGGCAAATATTTTCTCCCAGTCTGTGGTGTGTATTCTCATTTTCTTGACATTTCTTTTGCAGAGCAGAAGTCTTTTATCTTAATGAAGTCCAGCCTATCAATTATTTCTTTCAAGAATTATGCCTTTGGTGTTGTATCAAAAAAGTGATCACCATACGCAAGATTATATCAGTTTTCTCCTATGTTATCTTCTAGGAGTTTTGTAGTTTCGTTATTTACATTTAGGTCTATGATCCATTTTGAGTGAATTTCTTTGAAGGATGTAAGGTCTACATCTAGATTCATTTTTTTTGCATATGAGTGTTCAGTTGTTCCAGAACCAATTGTTGGAAAGACTGTATTTGCTCCATTGTGTTGCCTTTGCACCTTTGTCAAAAATCAGTTGACTGTATTTGTGTGGTTGTATTTCTAGGCTCTCTATCCTGTTCCATTAATCTGTCTATTATTTTGCCAGTACCAGACTATCTTGATTACTCTAAGGCCTGAAGTTAGGTAGCATCAGTCCTCCAACTTTGTTCTTCTCCTTCAATATTGTATTGGCTATTCTGGGTCTTTTGTTACTCCATATAAACTTTAGAATCAGTTTGCTGATTTGCACAAAGTAACTTGCTGGGATTTTGATTAGGATTGCATTGAATCTATGTAGATCAATTTGGGAAGAACTGACTTCTTGACAGTATTGAATCTTCCTATCCATGAACATGAAATATTTCTATTTATTTGGTTCTTCCTTGATTTGGTTCATCAGAGTTTAGCAGTTTCCCTCACTTGATCTTTACCTATTTTGTTAGATATAAGTCTAACATAAGTTTCCAGCTTCTTTATGTAAATACCAAGGAGCACAATTGCTGGATTGTATGGTAGGAATATGTTTAGATTTGTATAAACCTAAGTATTTAATTTTCTGGGTGCTAATGTAAACGGTATTGTGTTTTTAATTTCAAATTCCACTTGTTCACTGCTGACGTATAGGAAAGCAAATGATATTTTTATATTAATCTTGTATTAGTTCCAGAAGTTATTGTTGATTCTTCTGGATTTTCTACATAGGCAATAAAGTCATGTCTGCAAACAAAGATTTATTTCTTTCTTCCCAATCTGTATAACTTTTATTTCCTCTTCCTCTGACTGCAATAGCTGAAGTTGCCAGTATGATGTTGAAGGGGAGGGGTGAGAAGGAATATTTTTTCCTTATACCTTATCTTATTTGGAAAAGCTTCAAGTTTCTCACCTTAATTATGATGCTAGCTGTAAATTTTTTGTGGATATTCTTTAATAAGCTGTGGATATTCTCCTCTATTTCTGGTTTAATGCGAGTTTTTATCATGAATGGGTATTAGATTTTGTCACATGCTTTTTCTGCATCTGTTGATACAATCATGTAATTTTTTTTCTTTTTTTGTGAGGAAGACAGCCCTGAGCTAACATCCGTCACCAATCCTCCTCTTTTGGCTGAGGAAGACTGGCCTTGGGCTAACATCCGTGCCCATCTTCCTCTACTTTATATGGGACACCACCACAGCATGGCTGACGAGCAGTGCATCCGCGGGCGCCAGGGACCCGAACCTGCGAACCCCAGGCTGCCAAGCGCGGACTAAACCGCTGCGCCACCGGGCGGCCCCAATCATGTAATTTTTTAAAGTTGAGATATAATTGATGCATAACAGTGTAAATTTAAGGTGTACAACTTGTTGATTTGATACATATATATTGCAATATGATCACCACTGTAGCATTAGATAACACCTCCATCATGCCCCCAAATTACTATTTCTTTTTTGTGGTGGGAAAAATTAAGACCTAGTCTCTTAGCAATTTTGCAGTTTATAATACAGTATTATTGTGTATAATCACTATACTGTTCATTAGATCTCTAGGACTTATTTAGCTACTAGTTGCAAGTTTGTACCCTTAATGAACATCTCTCCAATTGTCTCACCATCCGTCCCCTGGTAACCACCATTCTATCCTCTGTTTTTAAGAGTTTGGCTTATTTAGATTCTACAAAGAAGTGATATCATATAGTATTTGCCTTTCTCTGTCAGATTTACCTAATTTAGCATAACGTCCTCAAAGTGCATCCATGTTGTCACAAATGACACAACCTCCTTCTTCTAAATAATATCCCAGTCTCTCTATATACCACATCTTCTTTATCCGTTCATCCATTGACAGACATTTAGATTGTTTCAGTGTTGGGTATTGTGAATAATGCTGCAATAATAGGGGAGTGAATATATCTCTTTGATATCCTGGTTTTATTTCCTTTGCATATATACCCAGGAGTGGAATTGTTGTATTATATGGTAGTTCTATTTTTAATTTTTTCAGGAATCTCCATAATGTTTTCTATAGTGGCTGAACCAATTAATGTTCCTAGCAACAGTGTACAAGGGTTCCCTTTTCTCCACATTCTTGCTAACACTTGTTATTGCTTATCTTCTTGATGATAACCATTCTAACATGTGTGAGGTAATATCTCATTGTGGTTTTGATCGGCATTTGCATGATGATTAGTGATATTGAGCACGTTTTTATGTATCTATTGGTCACATGGATGCCTTCCTTGGAAATATCTCTATCTAGTTCTTATGCTTATTTTCTAATCAAATTGTTTGTTTTTGAGTTGTATGAGCTGTTTATATTTTTTAGATATTAACCCCTTATCCAATATATGGTTTCAATATGTTTTCTCCTATTCTGTAGGTTCCCTTTTTATTTTGTGGATTGTTTATTTGGCTATGTAGAAACTTTTCAATTTGATGAATTCCCATTTGTTGATTTTTTTTTTTTTTTTGGTGTTTGTGCTTTTAGTATCATATCTAAAAAGTCATTACAAAGACCAATGTCAAGGACCTTCTTTCCTAGGTTTTCTTCTATGAGTTTGATGACATCAGGTCTTAGGTTTAAGTCTTTAATTCATTCCAAGTTAATTTTTGTGAGTAGTGTAAAACTAAGATTCTAGTTTCATTCTTTTTTATATGGATATCCAGTTGCCACAACAACTTATTGACATGATTGTCCTTTCCCCTTTGTTTGTTTTTGGCACCATTGTCAAAAATTAGTTGACCATTACACATTAGGATTTATGTCTGGCCTCTCTATTCTGTTCCACTGGTCTATGTGCCTGTTTTTATGTCAGAACTATACTGTTTTGTTTACTCTAGCTTTGTAAGATAGCTTGAAACCAGGTACTGTGACACCTCCAGCTTTGTTCTTCTTTCTCAAGATTGCTTTTTTTTATTTGGGGTCTTTTGTGTTTCCAAACAAAGTGTGTGATAGTTTTCTATTTCTGTGAAAACGTGTCATTAGAATTTTGTACCTTATTGCATTGAATCTGTAGATCGCTTTCGGTAGTATGAACATTTTCACAATATTAATTCTTCCAATCCAAGAACATGGGATATCTTTCAACTTATTTGTGTCTGCTTTAATCTCTATCATCAGTCTCTGTCAGTGTACAGGTCTTTCACATACTTGGTTAAATTTATTCCTAAATTTTTTGTTGTTTTCAATGCTACTACGAATGCAATTGCTGTCTTAATTTCTCTTTCAGATATTTCATTGTTATTGTGTTGAAATGCAACTGATTTCTGTGTATTGATTTTGTATCCTGCAACTTTATGTATTCATTTAATTCTAACAATTTTTTGATGGAGCGTTTAGAATTTTCTATATGTAAGATCATGACATCTGCAGAGATAATTGTTCCCCTTTCTAATATGGATGCTTTTTATTTATTTCTCTTGCCTAATTTCTATGTCACAATATGTAGAACAGCAATGGTGAGAATGGGCATTCCTGTACTCTTCCTGAACTTAGAGAAAATAATTTTAACTTTTCACCATTGAGTATTATAGTAGCTGTGGGCTTGTCATATATGGATTTGTATACTGAACAATATTCCTTCTATACCCAAATTTTGAGGGTTTTTATTATGAAAGGATGTTGCAAATTGTCAAATGCTTTTTCTGCATCTATTGAGATCATCATATGATTTTTATCTATTTTATTAATATGATGTATCACATTCATTGAATTGCATATGTTGTACCACACTTGCATCCCAGAGATAGATCCCAGTAGATTATGGTGAATGATCATTTAAATTTGTTATTGAATTCAGTTTGCTAATATTTCATTGAGAAATTTTGTGTTTTCATCAGATATTGGTCTGTATTTTTCTGTTCTTGTAGTATCCTTATCTGGCTTTGGTATCAGGGTAATGCTGGCCTCATAATATGGATTTGGAAGTGTTCTCTTTTTAAGTTTTTGGAAGAGTTTGAGAGAGATTGGCATTAATTCTTCTTTAAATGTTTGGTAGAATTACCAGTGAAACCATTTGGTCCTAAGTTTTCTGTGTTGAGAGGTTTTTGAATTGGCAATTCAATTTCCTTACTCATTGTCTGTTCAGATTTTCTATTTCTTCATGATTCAGCTTTCGTAGGTTATGTGTTTCTAGGAATTTGTCCATTTTTTTTTTGGGTTATCCAGTTTGTTGACACATAATTGATCATAGCAATCTCTCATAATCCTTTGTATTTCTGTTGTATCAGTTGTAACATCTCCTATTTTATTTCTGTTTATATTTATTTTTGTTCTCTTATTTTCTTAATCTGGTTAAAGTTTTGAATTTTGTTTATCTTTTCAAAAAATGAGCTCTTAGTTTTATTGATCTTTTCTATTGTTTTGCTGCCTAGTTCTTTGTTGGCCCCTTCCTTTTGCTAATTTTTGGCTTTGTTTTTCTTTTTTCTTGAGGTGTAAAATTAAGTGGTTTATTTAAGATCTTTATTTTTCTTAATGTAGGCATATATCAATATAAACTACCATCTTAAAACTGTTTTTGCAGCATTCATTCCATAAGTTTTAATATGTTGTGCTTCCACTTTTGTTTGTTTCAAGATATTCCTTGATTTTCCTTTAATTTCTTCTTTGACCCATTGGTTGTTCAGTAGCATATTGTTCAACCTCCACATATTTGTGAATTTTACAGCTTTCCTCCTGTTATTGATGTCTAATTTTATACTATTGTCAGAAAAGATACTTGGTATAATTTCAATCTTCTGAAATTTGTTAAGACATGTTTTGTGATCTGTCATGTGACCTATCCTAGAGAATGTTCTGTGTGCTCTTGAGAAGAATGTGTATTCTGCTGCCATTGGATGGAATGTTCTGCATGTATCTTTTAGGTTCATTGGTCTAAAGTGTTACCTAAGTCTATTGTTTCCCTATTGTTTTCTGTGTGAAAGTGGTGTACTGACGTCCCCTACTATTATTATATTGCTGCCTTTTTCTCTCTTCAGATCTGTTAATAATTATTTAAATTATTTAGGTACTCCATTATTGAGTGTGTATATGTTTACAATTGTCATATCTTCCTGATGAGTTGACTCCTTTATCATTACATAATGATGGTCTTTGTCTCTTGCTACAATTTTTAACATATTCTACTTTGTCTGATATAAGTATAGCTGCCTCTGTTCTCTTTTGGTTTCCTTTTCCATCCTTTCACTTTCAACTTATGAGTGTTCTTAAAGCTTAAGTGAGTCTCTTGTAGGCAGCGTATAGTTGTTGTTGTTTTATCCATGTAGCCATGCTATGTCTCTTAATTGAGGAATTTAAACCATTTACCATTAGAGTAATTATTGATAAGTAAGGACTTACTATTACCATTTAATTAATTGCTTTCTGATTGTTTGGTAGTTCCTTTGTTTCTTCTTCTCTTTCTTTCTTTGTGAGTTGATGAGTTTTAGTAGTGATATATTTGATTATTTTTTCTTTATCCATTTTTAAGGTCTATCATACATTTTTGCTCCATGGTTATCATGAAGCTTTAATAATACATCTTATTTTCATAACAGCCAATTTTAAGCCAAATTAAGCTTAATTTTATAACAGTCAAACAACTCAAATTTCATTGCATAATAAAGTTCTGCCTATTTATTTCCCATGTCCCACAATTTATGTTGATGTCTCAATTGACATCTTTATATATTGTGTATCCATTAACATAATATTGTAACTATTGTTAATTTTACACTGTTGTCTCTTACCCTATATACTAGAGTTCAGAGTGATTCACACACCATCATTTCTGTATGAGTCTTTTGAATTTGACTACATATTCCCTTTTGCCAGTAAATTTTATGCTTTCATATGTTTTCATGTTACTAATTAATGTCCTTTAGTTTCAACTTGAAGAACTGTCTTTAGAATTTCTTGTAGGACAAACCTAGTGGTGATAAATTTTCTCAGCTTTTGTTTATCTGGAAAAGTCTTCCTTTATCTGGAAAAGGCATTCTTCACTTCTGTTATAGTGTTTTTTTATCTCTAGCATTTATTTTTGGTTCTGCCTTAGGATTTCGATCTCTGCTTACATTGCCCATGTGTTGCATGTTGTCTATTTTATCCATTAGAGACCTTAGCATATTAATCATAGCTGTTTTAAGTTCCTGGTCTGATAATTCCAACATCTCTGCCATGTTTGTTTCTGACGCTTGCTTTGTCTCTTCAAATTGTGGGGTTTTTTTTAACTTTTGGTGTGCCTTGTAATTTTTTCTTGATAATCAAATATTACGTATTGGGTAAAAGAAATTGCTATAAGTAGGCCTTAAATGATGAGGTGATCAAGTGTGGGGGAAGTATTCTATAGTCCTATGATTAGGTTTCAGTCTCTTCATGAGCCTATTCCTGTGGACTGTGAACTTCACAAGTGTTTTTCAGTTTTTTCCCCCTTATATGGGTCAAGAGGGATAGAATAGGCTGTAGTTGGATATTTCCCTTCTCCCACATGGAAGGCTAGAGTGGGCTGAAATTGAGTATCTCTTATCACCCATGTGGAAGGTTAGAGTCAGTTTGAGTTGAGTAGTTCCATATCCTAGACAATAACTTATTCACCATCTCAAACTGAAACTCTGTATCTGTTAAAACAATAATCCTCATTATTCCCTCTCCCATATCCTGGTAACCACTAGTGTACATTTTTTGTCTACAATTATGAATAATTCAGGTAAGTTGCATAAGATAAATTATACAATATTTGTACTTTTGTGACTGCCATATTTCAGTTAGCATATTGCCTCAAGGATAATGCATGTTTCATAATTTTCTAAGGCTGAATGAGATTCCATTGTAAATATATACCACATTTTATTTAACTATTTATCTGTTGAAATACATTGGGATATTTATAACTTTTGGCTATTGTGAATAATGCTGCTATGAACATGTATGTACAAACACCTGTTCAAGTCCCTACTTAAAATAATTTCAAGTATCTTCTCAGAAGTGGAATTGCAGGATCATGAGGTAATTCTATGTTTAATCTTTTGATGAGCCACCACTCTGTTTTTCAAAGTGGCTGAACCATTTACATTCCCATCAGCAATGTTCAAGGTTTCCAATTTCAGCACATCATCACCAACAGTTCTTTTCTTTTTTTAAAATAATACCTAACCTAATTGGTGTGAAGGTGCATCTCGTGGTTTTCATTTCATTTCTCTAATAAATATTGATGTTGAATATCTTTTCACGTATGTATCTTCTTTGGAGAAATATCTATTCAAATTTTTTGCCATTTTTTCCAGCTTTATTTAGGTAAAATTGACTAGTAAAAAATTGCATATTCTTAAGGTACGCAACTTGATTTTTTTTCCAACTTTATTGAGTTATAATTGACATATAATCACAAGTTGATATTTTGATATACATATACATTGTAAATCAATCACCAAATTCAGCTGATTAACATATCCATCACCTCATAATCTCACTTAATTGCGATTTTCTTTTCTTTTGTGTATGTGTAGTGAGAAAAGATTTACTCTCAACAAATTTCAAGTAACAATACAATAGTGTTAACTATAGTCACATTTCTCTAAATTAAATCTCCAGAACTCGTTCATCTTCCATGACTGAAACTTTGCACATCTTGACCAACATCTATTTACTCCTCTGCCCAGCTCCTGACAACCACCATTCTACTATCTGATTCTATGAGTTCGACTATTTTAGATTCCACATATAAGTAAGATTATGCAGTGTTCGTCTTCCTGATTCTGGCTTATTTCACTTTGCATAATGTCCACTGCATTAATCTATCTTGTTGGAAATAACAGGATTTCCTTCTTTATTAGGGATGAATAATATTCCTTTAATATTATTTATTATAATATGTAATAATATATATCACATTATCACAATATGTAATATACGTATCGTATTTTCTTTACCTATTCATCTGATGATGCACATGTAGGTTGCTAACATTTCTTGGCTATTGTGATTAATTCTGCAATAAAAGTGGAAGCACAGACATCTCTTTAAGATACTGGTTTCATTTCCTTTGGATATATACCCAGAAGAGGGACTGCTTGATCAAAAGTTAGTTCTAATTTAAATTTTTTGAGAACTTCCATGCAGTTTTTTTATACTGGCACACAAATTTACATTCCAATCAACAGTGTACAAGATTTCCCTTTTCTCCACATCCTTGTCAACACTGCTTATCATCTGTATTTTTGATAATAGACATTCTAACAGCTGTGAGGTTATATCTCATTATGGTTTGGATTTGCATTTCCCTGATGATTAGTAATGTTGAGCACCTTTCCATGTATCCGTTGGCCACTGATATCTCCTTCTCAGAAATTTCTATCCAAGTTCTTTGCCCATTTAATTTAATTTATTTTTTATTGAGGTAACATTGGTTTATTACATATAAATTTCAGGTGTACATCATTATATTTTGATTTCAGTGTAAACTACCTCATGTCCACTACCCAAAGATGAATTGCCATACATCACCATACACATGTTCCCTGTCACCTCTTTCACCCTACTCCCTCCCTGCTTTCCCTCTGGTAACCACCCATCTAATCTCTGTAACTATATTTTGTTTCTTGTTGTTTTTATCTTTTACTTAAGAGTGAGATACTATGGTATTTGATGTTCTCCAGCTGACTTATTTCCCTTAACATAATTCCCTCAAGGTCCATCCATGATGTTGTAAATGGCAAGATTTCATCTTTTCTATAGTTGGGTAGTATCCCATTGTGCATATGCCACATCTTCTTTATCCATTCATCTCTTGATTGGCAGTTAGGTTGTTTCCAAGTCTTGGCTATTGTGAATAATGCTGCAATGAACATTGGGGTGCATCTATCCTTACACATTTGGGTTTTCATGTTCTTTGAATAAGTAATCACAGTGGAATTGCTGGAACACATGGTAGCTCTATTCTTAATTTTTTGAGGAATCTCCATACTGTTTTCCACCATGGCTACACCAGTTCACATTCCCACCGGCACTATATGCGAACTCCCTTTTCTCCATATACTCCCCAACATATGATATTCCTTTTCTCATTAATTATAGTCTTTCAGATGGGCATGAGGTGATATCTCATTTAAGAACAGGAACAAGACAAGGATGCCCACTTTCATCACTCTAATTGAACATAGCATTGAAAGTCCTAGCCAGAGCAACCAGGCAACAAAAAGAAATAAAAGGGATCCAAATCAGAAATGAAGAAGTGAAACTGTCACTATTTTCAGATGACATGATTTTATATATAGAAAACCCTAAAGAATCCACACAAAAAATTAGAAATAATAAATGAATACAGTAAAGTTGCAGGATAAAAAAAATCATAAAAATTCAGTTGTGTTTCTATCCACTAACAATGAAGTAACAGAAAGAGAAATTAAGATTACAATCCCATTTATAATTGCAACAAAAACATAAAATATGTAAGAATAAATTTAACCAAGGAGATGAAAGACCTGTACGATGAAAACCATAAAACATCATTGAAACAAATCAAAGAAGATACAAAGAAGTGCAAAGATAGTCCATGCTCTTTGATTGGAAGAATTAACATAGTTAAAATGTGCATACTTCCTAAAGCAATATACAGATCCAATGCAATTCCTACCAAAGTCCCAATGGCATTTTACACAGAAATAGAACAAAGAATCCTAAAATTTATATGGAACAACAAAAGACTCTGAATAACCAAAGGAATCCTGAGAAAAAAAGAATAAAGCTGGAGGTATCACACTCCCTGATTTTGAAATATACTACAAAGCTAAAGTAATCAAAACAGCATGGTACTCACACAAAAAGAGAGACACAGATCAATGGAACAGAATTGAGAACCCAGAAATAAATCCACACATCTATGGACAGCTAATTTTCAACAAGGGAGCCAAGAACCTACAATGGAGACTGGAAAATCTCTCTAATAAATGGTTCTGGGGAATATGGACAGCCACATGCAAAAGAATGAAAGTAGGCCATTATCTTACACCATACACAAAAATTAACTCAAAATGGATTAAAGACTTGAATGCAAGAACTGAAACCATAAAACTCCTAGAAGAAACTATAGGCAGTACACTCTTTGACATCAGTCTTAGCAGTATCTTTTCAAATACCATGTCTACCCAGGCAAGGGAAACAAAGATAAAATAAACAAATGGGACTACATCAGACTAAAAAGCTTCTGCAAGGCAAAGGAAACCATGAACAAAATGAAAAGAGAACCCACCAATTGGGAGAAAATATTTGCAAATCATATATCCAACAAGGGATTAATTTCTAAAATATATAAAGAACTCATATAACTCATCAACAAAAAAATGAACAACCCAATCAAAAAATGGGCAGAGGATCTGAACAGACATTTTTCCAAGGAAAATATACAGATGGCCAACAGGCACATGAAAAAATGTTCAACATCACTAATTATCAGGGAAACGCAAATCAAAACTACTGTGAGATATCACCTTATACCTGTCAAAATGGCTATAATTAACAAGACAGGAAATAACAAATGTGGGAGAGGACGTGGAAAAAAGGGAACCCTCATACAGTGCTGGTGGGAATACAAACTTGTACAGCCACTATGGAAAACAGTATGGAGATTTCTCAAAAAATTAAAAGTAGAAATACCATGATTCAACTGTCCCACTACCAGGTATTTATCCAAAGAACAGGAAATCAACAATTCAAAGAGATTTATCCACCTCTTTGTTAATCATAGCATTGTTCACAATAGCCAAGATGTGGAAGCAACCCAGGTGCCCACCAATGGAAGAATGGCTAAAGAAGATGAGGTATATATGTACAATGGAATAAATGGAATACTCAGCCATAAAAAAGACAAAATCTTGCAACAACATGGATGGACTTTGAGGATATTATGCTAAGTGAAATAAGCCAGACAAAGACAAGTACTGTATGACTTCACTCATATGTTAAAGGTAAGCAAACACTTGGATAAGAGAATAGATTAGTGGTTACCAGTGGGGAAGGAGGTGGGCAAAGGGCAAAAGGGGTAAAGAGGCACATATGTATGGTGATGGATAAAAACTAGACTGTTGGTAGTGAACACAATGCAGTTTATACAGAAACTGAAATATACTAATGTACACCTGAAATTTACACAATGTTATAAGCCAATATGACCTCAATAAAATAATAAAAAAAAGAAAAAGGTCTGGCCCATGGCATAGTGGTTAAAAGTTCAGCATGCTCCACTTTGGTGTCCTCAATTTTTGGGTTTGGGTCCTGGGTGTGGACCTGCACCACTTGTCAGCTATGCTGTGGTGGCTACCCACATATACAGTAGAGGAGGATTGGCAGAGTTATCTCAGGGCTGATCTTCCTCAGGGAAAAAAAAGAAAGAAAAAGAAAATAAACAAATGGGACTACATCAGACTAAAAGCTTCTGCAAGGCAAAGAAAACCATGAACAAAAGAAAAAGACAACACACCAACTAGAAGGAAATATTTGTAAAGCATATATCCAACAAGGGGTTAATTTCCAAAATATGCAAAGAACTCATACAACTCAACAACCAAACAAATGAACAACCATATCAAAAAATGGGCAGTGTATCTGAACATTTTTCCAAAGATATACAGATGGCCAACAGGCACATGAAAAGATGTTCAACATCACTAATTATTAGGGAAACACAAATCAAAATTACAATGAGATATCACCTCATGTCGATTTTACAATGGGTTTAGTTTTTACTGAGTTGCATGAGTTCCTTTATTTTGAATATTAACCTTTTACCAGATATAAGGTTTGCAAATATTTTCTCCCATTCTGAAGGTTGCCTTTTCACACTGTTGATTGTTTCCTTTGCTATGCAGAAGCACTTTAGTTTGATGTATTCTCATTTGTCTAATTTTACTTTTGTTGTCTGTGCTTTTGATGTCATGTCCAAGAAATAATTGCCAAGACCAATGTCAAAAAACTTTTCCCATAGGTTTATTCAAGGGCTTTCATGCTTTCGGGACTTTCATTTAAGTCCTTAACCCATTTTGAATTGATTTTTGTACATGGTTTATATAAGGTTCCAATTTCATTATTCTGTATGTGGATATACAAATATCCCAACACCATTTATTGAAGAGACTATCCTATACCCACTGCTTGTTATTGGCATCTTTGTCAAAGATCAGTTGGCAGTAGATGAGTGTATTTATACCAGGGCCATCTATTATATTTCATTGTTCTATATATCTATTTTTATGCCAGACTATAGTGTTTTGATTACTGTAGCTTTGAAATCAGAAAGCTTGACTCATCCAGCTTTGTTCTCCTTGCTCAAGATTGCTTTGGCTCTTCAGGGTCTTTTGTGATTTCATATGAATTTTGGGATTCTTTTTCCATTTCTGTAAAGAAAGTAATTGATATTTTGATAGAAATTGTATTGAATCTGTAGATCACTTTGGGTAGTATGGACATATTAACAATACTAATCCTTCTGTTCCATTAACACAGGATGTCTATTTACCTGTGTCTCCTTTAATTTCTCTCATCAATATTTTATCATTTCAGCATACAATTCTTTCACCTCTTTGGGTACATTTATTCCTAAGTTTTTTATTATTATTATTATTATTAATTTTGCTATTGTGAATGGGATTCTTTTCCTAATTTACTTCTTGGACAGTTTGCACAGAAACAGAACTGATTTTTATATGTTTATTTTTTATCCTGCATTTTACTGAATTCGTTTATTAATTCTTACAGTTTTTTGTGGAGTCTTTAGAATTTTGTACATATATGGTCAAGTCGTCTGCAGACAGACATAATTTTACTTCTTCCTTTCCAATTTAGATCCATTTTATTTCTTTTTCTTCTCTAATTACTCTAGTTAGGACTTCTATGTTGAATAGAGGTGGTGAAAGTGGGTATCCTTGACTTATTCCTGATCTTACAGGAAACGATTTAAGTTTTTCACCAATGAATATTATGTTAGCTATGGACTTTTTGTGTATGACCTTTATTACATTGAAGTAATATTCCTCTATACTTAGTTTGTTGAGAATTTTTATCATGAAAGTGTATTGAGTTCTACCAAGTGCCTTTCTGAATCTATTGAGATGATAATGTGATTTTTATAGTTATTTCTCTTAATGTGGTGTATCACATTAATTCATTTTTGTATATTGAACCATCCTTGCATCTCAGGGACAAATCTCACTTGGTCATGGTGTATGATCCTTTTAATGTGCTGATGAATTCAATTTGCTAGTATTGTATTGTGAATTTTTCATCAATATTCAGAAGGGATATCGCTCTGTAGTTTTATTTTCTTGTACTGTCTTTGGCTTTGGCATCAGAGTAATGCTAGACCAATAAAATGAGTGAAGATTCATTCTTTCCCCTTCAATTTTTTGGAAGAATTTGAGAAAGATTAATATTAATTCCTTTTTATATATTTGATAGAATTCACCAGTAAGGCCATCTGGTCTAGAGCTTTTCTTTGTTGGGAGATTTTTGATAATTGATTGAATCTCCTTGCTAGCTATAGAACTATTCTGATTTTCTATTTCTTCAGGATTCATTTTTGGTAGATTGTGTATTTCTAGAAATTTGTCTATTTCATCTATGTTATGCAATTCATTGCCAAATAATTGTTTATAGTACTCTCATATATTTTTTATTGCTGTAAAATTGGTGGTAACCTTGCAAATTTTGCTTCTTATTTTAAGAATTTGAGTTCTCCCTTTTTTGTTAAAAATCTCACTAAAGATTGTCAATTTTGCTGATCTTTTTGAAGAACAACTTTTGATTTCCTTAGTTTTCTCTATTTTTTATTCTGTCTCCAAATATTTATCTCGTCTATTTATTATTTACTGCCTTCTCATAACTTTTTATTTAGTTTGTTCTTTTTCTTGTTCAATATGTTGCAAAGTTAGGCTATAGAATTGAGATCTTTCTTATTATTTGATGTAAGCATTTACAGCTACACATTTCCCTTTTCAAACTACTTTCACTGCATCCCATAAGTTTTGGTATTTTGTTCCTTCATTTTCATTTGTCCCAGGGTATTTTCTAATTTCTCTTCTGATTTCTTCTTAGTTCCATTGGTTTTTAAGCATGTGCTATTTAATTTTAATATATTTATAAACTTTCCAGTTTCCCTTCTATTATAGATTTCTAGTTTCATTCCATTGTGATGAAAAGAGATACTTTTATGACTTTTGTCTTTTTAAGTTCATTAAGACTAGTTTAGTGGTCTAACATGTGGTCCATCCTGGAGAATATTCCATGTGCACTTGAGAAAAATGTGTATTCTGTTTTTGTAGGCTGAAATGTTTTGTGTATGTATGTTAGGACCAATTTGTTTACAGTGTTCTTCAAGGGCTCTGTTTTCTTATTGATTTTTTGTCTCATTGTTTTATCTGTTATTGAATATGGGAATTGAAATCTCCAACTGTTATTGTTGAGCTATTTATTCCTTTAATTCTGTTAATGTTTGCTTTATATACTTTGGCGCTCTGATGTTTGCTGCATATACATTTATAATATTGTAAATTTAATTGACCCTTCTATCTACATATAATGTACTTCTTTGACTCTTGTAAGAGGTTTTGACTTAAAGTCTGTTTTGTCTTATATTAGTGTAGCCACCCTTGCTCTCTTTCAGTTACTATTTGCATGGAATATCTTTTAATTGTTTTCACTTTCACCCTATTTGTGCCCTTAGATCTCAAGCGAATCTCCTGTAGACAGCATAGAGTTGGATCATATTTTGTTTTGTTTTCTGCTCCATTATTCCAAGCTATCCCTTTTACGGGGGGAGTTTAATTCATGTGCATTTAAAGTAATGACTGTTAAAGAAGGGTTTATTTTAGCAATTTTCTTATTTGTTTCCTGTATGTCCTATAGCTTTTTTGTTTCTTGTTACCTCCATTACTACCTTCCTTTCTGTTCAGTTGCTTTTTTTAGAGTGACATGTATTAATTTCTTCTCACTTCTTTTTCTGTATATTTTATAGATATTTTCTTTGTGGTTACCATAAGGATTATATATAATATCTAAAATGTAAATAATCTACTTTGGAGGGGAGATATCACCAAATTGGTGACATAGGAGGCTCCTGAATTTCCCTCTTCCCATAGATGCGGTAAATATACAGCTACACACAGATCAGTTCCCTCTGAGAGAAATCCAGAAACTAGTTGAGTGACTCCTATACATCAAACAACTAAGAAAATACATTGAAATGGGTAGGAAAGGGGGAGACGCAGTCTCACCATAAACCCCACACCCAGCATAGTGATTTACACTTGTCCAGGAACTCCCAACTCCCACCTTCTCCCTGTGGAGCAAACCATTTGGACCACACATCTAGCATTCCAACTTTTAAGGCTGCCACCTGAGGGATGGGCCCCAAATCACCTAGCTCTGAGAGCAAATGGAGCTTGCATTCGTGAGTCCAATAGGACTAAAGTGACAAATGAAGCAATTATTAAATGGGCACATAAACATTCACTGTGACCATACCCCTAGGATCAACACAAAATGAGCAGAAAAAGGTGTCCATCTTCCAGTTTTTCCCAGGAAGGAGTTAAATTGCACACTTTCCTAGCTTCTACATGGGTGTCCAACTCCAAATCCACATCTGGGTACTGACTGGAATCTTTCTCAGAACCTGAAGGAGCTAGTGGGCACTTACTCCACTTTCTCCCTCCTGCTCACTCCAACAATAAAACCAACTTGCCCACTTTAAAATTCTAGTGTTACAACGTTTGTACATGCTGCCCAAGGGATGAGCCCACAGATAACCTAGCTTTGATGTCCAACAAGACTTGCATTAATGAGTCCCACAAGACTATAACAAAGAAGGAGTTTTTAAACCAGCATATGAAAACTCCCCATGGCTATACACCTAGACTAAGTGCAAAAGGAACAGGAAACATTCTCATCTCCCAGTTTCTCCCTGAAAGGAGTTTGACTGCATACTTTCTCAGCTGCTGCCTGAGGGTCTGGCTTCTAATCAGCCTGCATGTGGGAGCTGGCTGGGCTATACCTTGAAACCTGACAGAGCCAATGAGCATGTCCCCTTCTATCTCCCCCTGGCTCATTTCAACAGTAAAATCAAGTCTTCAGCTTCTCTCTGGAAGAAAGTTGTCCACACATCTAGCACCCAAACCATTAGAGCAGCCACCTGATGGACTGACTCAAAATCATGTAGCTCTGAGAGGTGATGGAACTTGCCACTCATGAGCCTCCAGGACCATGCAAAACAAAGAGATGGTTCTATTTGTGTGCACAATCATTTCCAGTGACTATTCCCTCTGAGCACAAAGTGAGTAGACAAAAACACCTAATTACTGGATTCTCCATGATAGGGGGTAGACTGCAAATGTATCATCCTGATTTCCCAGCTGCTTCCTTAAGGTCAGCTTCCAATTAGCATGTATTGGGGAGCTGAACGGGCAAGAAATTAGTAGTCCTTTGAGAGACTAAATAGAAATGTGGGCTTTTCCCATGCCTTTGAGACATTGATGGGTCTTGGCGCACCCTCAACTATTGGGAGCCACTAAGAGAAAATATTGCTTGAATAATCACAAAGGTTTGAAAGACAACCAGGAAGCTAAGCCAGGCTGATTGATGAGGATCATCTACAGAATGCCAATCTGTCAAGACTGGAAGTGGTGGCTGTTTTAATGTGCAGAAACCAACACAGAGTCAAGGCAATTGAAGAAACAAGGGAATATGTTCCAAACAAAAGAAAAAAGATAAATCTCCAGACTCAACCTGAATAAGATAGAAATAAATGATTTATTCAACAAGGAGTTTGAAATAATGGTCATAAAGTTGCTCAACAAAGTCAGGAGAGCAACGCCTAAACAAAATGAGAATTTCAAAAAAAAAGATAGAAAATATTAAAAGGTACCAAAAGAAAGCATAAAGCTGAAGAATACAAGAAGTGAACTTAAAATTTCAATACAGAATGTTCAACAGCAAACTAGATCTATCAGATAAAAGAATCAGTGAACTTGAAAACAGGGCAGTGAAAATCATTAAGTCAGAGGAGCAAAAAGGGACAGGAATGAAAAAGAGTAAGGATAGCCTCAGGGACTTATGGGACACCATCAAGTGGACCAATATACACATTATAGGTGTCTGAAAAGAAGATGGACAGAAAGGGGGAGAAAGATTATTCAAAGAATCAATGCTAAAACATCAATAACCTGGGGAAAGAAACAGACATCCAGGACATCCAAAAAATACCAAATAAGGGGAATCCAAAGAGACCCACACTGAGATACATTATAATTAAACTGTCAAAATTAAAGGCAAAGAGAAAATATATAAAGCAGCAACAGAAAAATACCTTATTACATACAAAGAAATGCCCATAAAATTGTCACCAGATTTTTCAGCAGAAATATAACAGGCCAGAAGGGAGTGGGATTATATATTCAAAGTGAAGAAAGAAAATATCTGACATCAAAGAATACTCTGCTCATCAAATCTGTCCTTTAGAATTGTAGGAAAGATAGAGTTTTTTAGAAAAACAAAGGCTAAAAGAGTTATCACCATTAAACTAGACTTACAAGAAATGTTAAAGAGACTTCCTCAAACTGTAACAAAAAGACATTAATTAGTATAGAAAAACATATGAAAGTATGAATGTCACTGGAAAAGATATATATATAGTTAATTTCAGAATGCACTAATACTCTATTGGTAGTGGGTAAATCATTTATAATACCAGCATAAAGGGTAAAAGACAAAAGTAGTTAAAATAACTTTAAATACAATAATTGGTTAATGGATACACAATATAAAAAGATGCAAATTGTGACATAAAAACCTAAAATATGGAGAGGGCAGTGTGAAAGTGTACAGCTGTTTTGTGCATTCAAAATTAAGTTATTAAAATAGGTGGTTTTAACAATGTTTTATGTAAGACTCACGGTAACTACAAAACAAAAACCTATAGTAGAGACAAAAAAGATAAGGAATCAAAGCACACCTTTACAGAAAATCACCAAATCACAAGGGAAGAGAGCAGGAGAGAAAAAAAGAACTAGAAAACAATTAATAAAATAGTAACAGTAAGTTCTTACCTATCAATAATTAATTTGAATGTAAATGAACTAAATTCTCTAATCAAAAGACATAAAGTGACTGAATGGATAAAAAAGCAAGACACAAATCTATGTTGCCTACCAGAGACTCACCTCAGTTTTAAGGACACACATAGACTGAAAATGAGGGTTGAAAAAGATATTCCATGCAAGAGGAAGTGAAAAGAAAGCAGGGATGATTATACACTTAGATGAAATAGACTTTAAGCCAAAAACAGTGACATGAGACAAAGATGGTTATTAGATAATGATAAAGTAGTCAATTTATTAAGAGAATATAATAATTGTAAATATTTATGCATTCAACATTGGAACACCTATGTTATAAAGCAAATTTTTAACATACCTGACAATACAATAATAGTAGGGGACTTCAATAACCAACTTTCAACAATGGGTAGAACATCTATTCATCAGATCAATAAGGAAACATTGGACTTTAACTGCACATTAGACCAAATTGGCCTATCAGATATATAAGGGGTATTCCATCCACAAGAAGCAGAATACACTTTCTTCTCAAGGACGCATGGAAGATTCTTCAGGTCAGATCATATGCTAAGCCACAAAACAAATCTTAACAAAATTTAAGAAAATAGAAATCATATCAAACATCTTTTCCAAAAATAAATGTATGCGACTAGAAATCAATTACAGGAGGAAAAATGAGAAAATTCACAAATATGTAGAGATTAAATAACAGGCTCCTGAACAACCAGTGGATCAATGAAAAAACAAAGAGAAATGAAAATATATCTTGAAACAAGTGAAAATGGAAACACAACATACCAAAACTTGTGGTATGCAGCAAAAGATGTTCTCTGAGGAAAATTTATAGCAATAAATTCTTACATTAAAAAAAAAGAAAGACCTCAAATAAATAACTTTAGTTCCTCAAGGAAATAAAAAAGAAGAACAAAGTAATCCCAAAGTCAGTAGAAGGAAGGAAATAACAGTGATCAGAGTGGAAAAAAATGAAATAGAAAGCAGAAGGATAATAGAAAAGATCAATGAAACTAAGAGCTGTTTTTTAAAAAGATACACAAAGTTGACAACCTTTAGCAAGACTAAGAAAAAAGAGACAAGAATCAAATATATAAAATCAGAAAAGAAATAGGAGACATTATAACTGATAACAGTGAAATACTAATGATTATAAAAAACTACTATGACTAATTATATTCCCACAAAATAGATAAGATGAAATGAATAAATTCCTATAAACATACAACTTACAAAGACTGAATCATGAATAAACAGAAAATTTGAACATGCCAATTACTAGTAAGAATATTGAGTCAGTAATCCAAAACCTCCCAACAAAGAAAAGTCCAGGACCAGATGGCTTCACTGATGAATTCTACCATACATTTAATCAAGAATTAACACCAATCCTTTACAAACACTTCCAAAAAGTGGAAGAGGAGGAAACACTTCCAAACTCATTTTACAAAGCCACTATTACCCTAATAACAAAGCCAGGCAAGGACACTACAAGAAAAGAAAATTACAGGCCAATATCTCTTATGAATATAAAGGTAAAAATTCTCAACAAAATATTAGCAAAGCAAATTCAACAGTACCTTAAAGGGTCATAAATTTTGACAAAGTAGGATTTATTGCTGGGAAGCAAGAGTGGCTCAACACACACAAATAAATGTGATATGCCACTTTAATAAAATGAAGGATAAAAATTATATGATCATCTAATAGATGCAGAAAACATATTTAACAAAATTTAACATCAGTCATGATAAAAACTCTCAACAAAACGGTATAGATGGAACATATCTCAACATAATATAGGCCATATATGACAAGCCCACAGCCATCATCCTATGCAACAGTTAAAACCTGAAATACTTTCCTTTAAGTTTAAGAACAATAGAAAAATACCCAATCTTGCCACTTGCATTCAACACAGTATTGGAAGTCCTAGCCAGAACAATTAGTCGAGAAAAAAACTGTATCCAAATCAAAAAGAAAGTAGTAAAATTGACCCTGTTTGAAGATATCATCTTATAAATTAAAAACCCTAAAATCTCCACAAAATCTATTAGAACTAATAAACAAATTCAGTAATGTCATATATAAAATCAATATAGAAAAATCAGTTGCATTTCTATACAATAAAAACAAAAACTGTTGGAAAGAAAACAATCTCATTCCCAATAGCATAAAAAACAATAAAATACATAGGAATATATTTAACCAAAGAAGTGAAAGATCTATACACTGAAAACTATAAAACATTTATGAAAGAAATTGAAGAAGACACAAATAAGTGGAAAGATAGTCCATTTTTGTGGATTGGAATAAGTAATATTGTTAAAATGTCCATACCACCCAAATGAATCTAGAGATTTAATGTAATCCTTATGAAATTTCCAGTGGCACTTTTCACAGAAAAAGATAACAATCCTAAAATTCCTATGGAACCACAAATGACCATGAATAGCCAAAGCAATCTTGACAAAGAAGAACAGAGCTGGAGGCATCAACCTTCCTGATTTCAAACTATATTACAAAGCTATAGGAATCAAAGCAGAACGGTATTGGCATAAAAAAAGACACAAACTAATGGAACAGAATAGAGAGCCCCAAAATAAACCTATCCATACATGGTCAATTAATTTTTTACAAATTTGTCAAAAATATACAATGCAAAAAGGATAGTCTCTTCAATAAATGGTTTTCAGAAAACTTAATAGCCACATGCAAAAGAATGAAATTGAACTCCTTTGTTACACCATATATAAAAATCGCCTCAACGTGTATCAAAGACTTGAATGTAAGACCTGAAACCTTAAAAATTCAGAAGAAAACATAGGGGAAAACTCCTTACATTGGTCTTGGAAATGATATTTTGGATTTTACACAAAAATAAAGACATGAAAATCAAAATTAAATGGTGAGACTACATCAGTCTAAAAAACTTCTGCTCAGCAGGGAAATCATAAACAAAATGAAAAGGCAGTATATGGAATGGGAGAAAACATTTGCAAACCACATATTCAATAAGGAGTTAATATCTAAAATATACAAGGAACTCATACAACTCAATAGCAAATAAACAAAAATAACCCAATTAAAAAAATGGGTGGAGTACTTGAATATACATTTTTCCAGAAAAGACATACAAATGAACAGTAGGTGTATGTCAAGGTACTAACGTCAATAATTATCAGGGAAATGCAAATCAAAATCACAAAATATCACCTCACACCTGTTAGGATGTACATTATCAAAATGACGAGAGATAAATGCTGGACGGAATATGGAGAAAATGGAACGCTTGTACACCATTGGTGAGAATGTAAACTGGTGCAGCCAGTATGGAAAACAGTATGGAAGTTCCTCTACTAATTAAAAATAGAATTACCATATGATCCAACAATCCCACTTCTGGGTATATTTCCAAAGGAAACAAAATCATTTTCTCAAAGGGGTATTTGTACTCCCATATTTATTGCAGCATTATTCAAAATAGCCAACTTATGAAAACATATATATATATATATATATATATATATATATATATATATATATATATAACAGAATATTATTCGGCCTTTAAAAAGAAGGAAATCATAGATGAGCCTGGAGGGCATTATGTTGAGTGAAATAAGCCAGTCAGATTAAGACAAATACTGCATAGTATAGCTTATATGTGGAATCTCAAAAAAAAAAAAAAAAGAGTTGAACTCATAGAAATGGGGAGGTGCTGGGGATTGGGGGAAATGAAGAGTTTGGTACAAGAATATAAACTTTCAGTTATAAGATGAATAATGTCTGGTGATCTAATGTATAGCTGATAATACTGTATTGTGTAAGTTTAATGTGCTAAGATAGTAGAACTTAAGTATTCTCAAGAAAAAAAATAGTAAATATGTGAATTCATGGAATGTGTTAATTAACTTGATTGTAGGAAATCTTTAACAATGTATACATATGTTGAATCATCACATTGGGCACTTTAAATATATTACAATTTTATTTGTCAATTATACGTCAGTAAATCTGAGAGAAACAATCTATTTTGAATGGATACCAAATTAACTTCAATGCATATAAAAACTCTACTCCTATACAGCTCTGTGTCCTCCAGTTTAAGTTATTGATATGACAAAATACATCTTCATATATTGTATACCTATCAACTTAGATGTACAATTATTTTTATGCATTTTTAAAATTATGTAGAAAGTAAAAAGTGAAGTTACAAACCAAAATTACAGTAATATTGACTTTTATATCTGTTAACATATTTACCTTTACTGTAGATCTTTATATATTCATAATACTTCAAGTTACTGTCTAGCAAACTTTCATTTCAACCTGAATAATTCTCTTTTGCATTTCTTTTAGGGCATGTCTAGTGGTAATTGGCTTTTGTTTATCTGAGAATATCTTAATTTTCCCCTTATTTTTTTTTTTTTTTTTTTTTTGGTGAGGAAGACCAGCCCTGAGCTAACATCCGTTGCTAATCCTCCTCTTTTTGCTGAGGAAGACTGGCCCTGGGCTAACATCGTGCCCATCTTCCTCCACTTTATATGGGACGCCGCCACGGCATGGCTGACAGGCAGTGCGTCGGCGGGCGCCCGGGATCCGAACCAGCGAACCCCGGGCTGCCAAGCGCGGACTAAACCGCTGCGCCACCGGGCCGGCCCCTCCCCTTATTTTTGAAAGACAGTTTTGTTGCTTATAGAATTCTCAGTTGACAGTTTTATTTAAGCACTTTAAATATACAGTCTCACTGCCTTTCACTTCTGCAGTTCCTGCTGAGAAATCAGTTGATATTCTTAATGAGGATTCCTCTATGTGATGCATTAAATTTTCTCTTACTGATTTCAATATAATATACTTGTCTTTGGCTTTTAATAGTTTGATTATAATGTCTTTGGTGTATGTTTCTTTGAGTTTATTACACTTGGAGTTTGCTGAGCTTCTTGGATTTATATATTCATCTATTTCCTCAAATTTGAGAAGTTTTCAGACATTTCTTCAAATGATCTATCTGTCCTTTTCTCTTCTCTTCTTTTATTGGGGCTCCCATAATGTGTACACTGCTTTACTTCATTTTATTCCACAATTCCTTTAGGTTCTGTTCTCTTTTCTCCATTTTTTTCTTTCTGCTCTTCAGACTCAATAATTTCAATTATCCTGACTTCGCATTTGCTAATTCTTTCTTCCATCAGCTCAAATTTGTTGTTGAACACTTTTAGTAAAATTTTCCATTCAGTTATTTTATTTTTCAGCTGCAGAATTTATCTTAGGTTCCTTCTATAATTTCTATCGCTTTGATAAAATTTTTTTGTTCATGTATCATTTTTGTGTTTAATCCTTTGTGTTTTCCTTTAGCTATTTGAGTATATTGGAAACAGTTATTAAAAAGTCTTTGTCTAGTTAGTTTGATGTTTGTTCTTCCTTAGGAATGGTTTCTCTAAATTTATTTTGTAGCTTTGAATAGGCCATGTTTTCCTGGTTCTTTGTATGCCTTGTGATAGTTTTTGAAAATAGGACATTTAAAAATGTAGCCACCTCTCCCAGTCTTTGCAGATTAACTCTTTGCCAGGGATATCCTCTACTTATTAGCTTGTCATGCTTTAGCCCAAGGTTAACTTTCAGTTGTTTTCTAAGAATGTCTTGCCTGTGGCTGTGTGTGACTTTTTCAATTTCCCCATTTCATGGATGCTTTTGAATATTTAATTTCCCCAAAATCTCACCCCAGCTTGTCTTAAGGGCCTTAGTTCATCTGTTGTATGTCTCCACTCATAATCTCTTCCTCCAGGTTTCTGGGGGTCTCTAATCTCTATGTAGCCTTACAAGTAGTGTTTGACTTTTTCTAACACTTTTCCCAGCCTGAGTTTTGAGTTATGCTGCTTTCCCCAAAGTGAGCTCCAATTTAGGTAAAACAGAGAGCAATTCTTCAGACAGCTCGCATACCAGTTAGGATGTTGTGAATAAGGTCCACTCTGCTTCCTCCAGTTTGAGGAGATAAACATGGTTGCCACCTCCTCCACATTAAGAATACCATACCAGGGAAGGATTGGGACAAGGGTGAATAAAAACACCGCAAAGTTTTCTACTATTTTGAATGTGTTTTTTCTTGATTCGGCAATTGTTTGTTTGCTGCAGATGGTTGACTGTTTTCCTGAGCACATATAAAATTACTTTCACCAGTCTGTCATTAGTTTTTATCTTCCCTTGGGATAATAAGGACCTGGAGCTTCCTGGTATGTCACTTTGCTCCTGAATATGATTCATAACATGCAAATTTATCCTGATATTAGAAATACATGCAAAAGAATTTGGATGGCCACAGGTATAGACAAATGTTAACTACAGGAGGTATGCAAATCTTAACAGCTTGGCAACATGCCATCCACTTCACCTTGAATGTCATTCCACATTCTTAGTTTAATTTTACTTCTAAGATAACTTTCATGACTTAGATCTGACATCATCTACTTCGAGATGTCTTTCATGACTCAAACTCAATAAATATTGGTTGACTTAATGAATAAAGACTTTATGCCTCTGTGCCCCCAAAACGTTCCAGTTAAACATTTATCAAATTCAGTTGCAAATTTAAATGCCCATGAGTACCAAGCAGATGAAGTAGATGAGTAAAGAAGACTATACATTATGAATGGCAGTATACATATCCTCAGTTTGGGAGAAAAAATAAGGAGTGTTTATATTGTATCAAACTCAAAGGCACATATCCCTGTTAAAAGGTTCATCAGCTGCTGGACTCCAGCCATTTGCTGCCATGGAAGAATGAGAAACCAAGCTGTAATATATTCTCACCTTTTAAGAAAAAAACAGAAATCCAAGTTTTATGTAAAATCTCCTAATTTTTAAATGTTGGGAATTAATCAAATTTTTTTCAATGTAACTTGGGTGGGTCAGCACTCTTTCAGCCAAATAAAACATGAATTCAGCTTTACAGGCCACTCATTTTCTACCTCCAGTCTAAAGAATTGTGAATAGGCCAGTCCCTGAATAGGCTGAGCTTCAAAGAGGCTTCCTTGCCTTGGGATTTTGGCACTTGGAGTTCTCCTATATGTTGGCGGAGATCTTCCCTGTGGTTGCTTTTGCCACATTACTTATTAATTTTTGTCTTCTAGGCAATGTGTAACCCCCAATTCTACCCCATTTCCAGGTCTTCTGGGGTTCTGTGAGCACAGAGTGACAGAGGAGCAGATCCAGGGGATGGTCTTAACAAGAAGTGTGTCCTGGCCACAAAGGAGTAAAACAATTGTTCAGAAATATCTGCTTACAGGTTAAAGCATTCAGGGTAGGCATATATTCTCCCACTCTTTGTTTCCTGTACTCATTCTACTGCTGCATATAATATGTGGTCTAATTACTATGAGTAGAACTAGTTAATCTCTTATCCAAAGACCAGTGGCCAGTGAAAAGAAGTCCAAGTTGTTATAATGAAGTCAGGATTAGTACTTGCTTGACTTCAATCATGGAAATGGGGAAGCATCTTTCTGAGTCTGGATGATGCTGTTTAACATCTATTGACCCACTTAGAATTCTTTTACCTCTACGTACATTAAGATGCCTTCAATGTGGCCTTCAGTGTGAGTATCTAACTAGTCACCTAACTCCACTTTTAATGTCCCCTTTATTTAAGCACTTTTCATCTCCTAAACTCTGGTATTTTAAATACTAAGATTTCTATTGAGCAGCTGAGGTCCCACCACCAGGATCTGCTTGGACCTCTCCCCCTAAACAGTGGCCCAGGCTCCAGATCTTTTCCTATCTTCTTTCCACCTTGAAAATATGTGTACTGTCGTTCTAGTCCTTCAGGCGCATGCCTTGGTACATTAGTATGAGCCAGGATTTTAATAGGTGCTAAGCAATAACTCCATCATCCCTTTTAATTAGGAAGTTGTGAAGATAAGACCTGAGGCATAAAAGTAATTCTAAAGGTGGAATATTAAAGCACTGTGATATGACAATGAAGAAGTATTTTGCCAGTGGAATAATTATTCTGCAATTTTTGTTCCCCTGTAATCAACATATAGGCCATACAAAATAAAAGATGTTTTCTAGTCACTGCAGCATTCTAATATTATTGATTTAATACTAATAACACGCTTATTGTACAGTAAGATTGTCATCCATCCTGGGTTCTATCCAATTATCAAGAGGCATTACATTTGCTGGAGATCCAAAAGAGAATAATCATAGACAATATGATAGCTTTGGATCAAATGCTATGAAAATGAAGAGCATTTATCATTTATTGACTGATTCAACACCTGTATGACTCATCTCTAGAGAAACTCTCTGCAGCAGGTCAGCAAGATTGCAGAATAGGAGTTTTCTACTGTCATCCCCTCACAGAACGCTGTCTTTGACAATCGCCCACGGACAAGAGTACCTTGTGGAAGTGTGGGAGTCCAGCAAAGAAGTTCCAGCATATTTTTGGAGCAAAAAATCTGAGAATAGACACATTGAAGCAGATAAGAAAAAGTTTCACTTTATCTGTATTACCCCTTCCCCAAGGTGGCACAGTTCAGTGCCAAGAGGGACTCCCTCAGCCTGCAACTTTTCCCACAGGAGAAAGAGAGTGTGTGAGCCAGCACCCAGATTCCCCACCTGTGTGGGGAAAAGGCCCACTTCTTTCTTATCCCACCCAGAATACAAGCTTGATCTTCATGGCTGAGGGGTTAAGAGAGACTGGGAGCATAGAAACCAGAGGTTGAAACTCACCAAAGACACAGATCCTATGAATTGCTTCATAAACTCCATCAAGAAGCCTGCCTACCACCTGTTGGGGACACTTCCACTATGAAACACAAACTGGCCTACAAGCACCCCTAATTCTCTGCATGCTTCACTTTCCATTCTGTGACTGGCTCCCTGTACATACTCCCATAGACAGTGAGTGTGACCCTTTGCAAACAGCTAATTAACACACACAGAAAGTGGGCTTGACTCTGTGGGATTGGGAGAAGTCACATAAACTTGAACATTTAAGGGAACTACCTTAGGGAAAACAAATGGGAGGATCTCATTAGCCAACTTGGTTTTGTAGGATTGAGAGGAGGAATATAGTCTTAAGAATCCCCCCTCCAAGAAGGAACAAGAGGTGTGGAATGGGCACATCCCTAGAAATGATCTGAGAAAGCCTCAGAATCCCTAGCTGGAGTGACTGGTGAAGGAATTTCTCTCCTGAAGCCAGTCAGTGAAGACAGGAGGAGGTGAATGATTCCTCAAATATGAAGACAGCAACAAAAGACATCAAGAAATACAAAAAATTGGAGCTGGCCTGGTGGCATAGTGGTTAAGTTCATATGCTCCACTCTGGTGGCCCAGGTTTGCAGGTTTGGATCCCAGGCATGGACTTATCCACTCATCAAGCCATGCTGTGGCAGCAATCCACATACAAAATGGAGGAAGACTGGCATAGATGTTAGTTCATGGCCAATCTTCCTCACCAGAAAAAGAGAAAGAAATAGAAAAAAATCAAGGAAACATGACTCTACCAAAGAAACACAATAATTTTCCAGTAACCAACCCCAAAGAAATGGAGATCTACAAACTGACAAAGAATTCAAAATAATTGTTTTACAGAAGATCAGTGAGCCAGAAGAGAACATAGATAGATAACTCAACAAAATCAGAAAAACAATACATGAATAAAATGAGAGAAATAAATCATAAAAAAGAACCAAATGGAAATTCAGCAGCTAAAGGATACTAATGAATGAGAAAAAATTCAGTGTAGAACATCATTAGATTAAATCAAGCAAAGTAAAATAATCTGTGAACTCAAAGACAGGTCATTTGAAATTATCCAGTCAGAGGAGAGAAAAAAAGACTGAAAAAGGGTGAAGAAAGCCTATATGGGGTATGAGACACCATTAAGAGAAATGATATATTCATTATGGGTGTCCCAGAAGGAGAGGAGTGGGAAAAGAGCTGAAAGCTTATTTAAAGAAATAATGGTTGAAAACATCCCAAATCTGGGGAGAGATGTGATTATCCAAGTATATTAAGCTCATAGGTCCTCAAACAAATTCAACCCAAAGGGAACTTCACTGAGGCACAGTATAATAAAACTGCCAAAATCAAAGCCAGAGAGAATTTTTAAAGCAGAAAAAGAACAGAAATACATCATATACAAAGAATCCCCATAAAGGTATCAGTGGTTTTTTCAGCAGAAACCTTGCAGTCCAGGAGAGAGTAGGATGATATAGTTAATGTGCTGAAAAAAAAAAAAAACCCTGCCAACTAATCCATCAAATCTGCCCTTCAGAAATTAAGAAGCAATAAAGACTTTCCTAGACAAACAAAAGCCAAGGGAATTCATCACTGCTAGACCTGCCTCACAAAAAATGCATAAGTTCTTCAAGCTTAAATGACAGGGTGTTAATTACTAATATGAAAACATATGAAAGTACAAAACTCACTAGTAAAGGTAAGTATATAGTCAATTCAGAATACTCTAATACTGTAATCATGGTGTGAAAATCACTTAATTCTAGAGTAAAGATTAAAATACAAAAATATTAAAAATAACTATAGCTACAATATTTTGCTAATGGATACACAATACAAAATTAGGTAAATTGTGACATCAAAAACATAAAATGTAGGGGGGGAGTAAAAGGGTAGAATTTTTCTGATCAAATTTAAGTTAGTTTAAAATAGACTGTTACAAGTATAAGATGTTTTGTGTAAACCTCATGATAATGACAAAGAAAAAACCTATGGTAGATACACACAAGAGAAACTCTATGCTCCAGTCTTAATAGAAGGAACTGCCACTTGTTGGACTAGGTTCTGGCTTCCTCACCAACTAAGGAGGTTTTGTTACTGACCTTGCTTACCACTTCTGACTGCTGGATTCTTGCCATGTTCTCTTTGCCTGAGTCAAGCCTGAGAGTGACAGGATTATGAATGACGATGTTAGAAAAAAAAGTGTGCCTGAAATCAGTAAATCTCTCCCTCTCTCATATAACAATACATTAATAAATGTACCCCCCAAAAAGGAGTAGACTTCTGAGAGAGAAAGAATTTTTTTGATAAACAAAATGATAGTCCTTACCTTCTAGAAATTAATCTGTGTAGGGAAGATAATGCAAGGTTATTTAATTCCCACAGCAACTGTACAAGGTAGATATTGTTATTATCTTTATTTCACAAATGAAGAAACTATGACTCAAAAAGATTAAAGTCCCCAATGTCACACAATGATACAGTTGGGACTCAAACCCAAACTATGTGATTCTGATGCCTGTGCTCTATTATTCTATTCTACTTCTCATAAAGAGTTGCAGTAAAATCAGAAAAGCACTAAAGATAAATTAATATTCAGAAATTCACATGTTGGCTGGCTTGGTAAAAATATAGAATGAAGGATAATAAATCTAGAAGTGTAGGCTCTGGTCAGAATCAGAAGACTATGGGAGTGATAGCACAACAAGATGTCCTCTGTTCTTACCCCCATTAACAACAATAATTTGACAGGCATAGTGAAAAGTGCTTTGTGGGAGCTTTGAGATCCACGTAGGAGATTGTGATACACCAGTGGATTCCATGACCAAGAAGAGCCATTTTGAGAACGCAGGACAGGTATTGACTTGCCAAATACAGTCCTGGCTACAGACTTGGAAACAGCAACTTATGCCTGAGGACTAGTCTACAGCCCCATTTGGCTTTGTTCCTGTCAGCTTTCTCAGGGTTGCAGCAAATTGGAGCCAGCCCCAGGCATGGGAGCCCCTAATTGTTTCAGGCTTTGGAAGGTGGAGCTGATCCCCTATGTGGTTTTTGGAGAAGCACAAGTCTTCTGAAGCTGGAAACCTGCAAAGCCTACAGGACCACATACCCCTTCAGCACAGTCCTAACCCATGCACATGTCCCAACCCACTGAAGCAGACCCAGTTGCCTCACTGCAGAGGCCCCACACACTCCACCAATGCCACACACACTCCACCTGCTCCTACAGCATGCCTTGCCCCACAGAGTTGGACCCACTCAACCTGGCTGCAGAGGTTCCAGGCATCCTGCCTATGTGGGTCCACAAATTGCCTGATGGCTTTCTGTTGGATGAGGCCAGTCCCTAAGGTGGGCTGCTTGCCCTGGCTGAGCTGGATTAAATCAGTGCTTTAGTGGGTGAGGCAGACCCTGGGCTAACAGGCCAATTGGAGAACTCCAGTGGCATCTGCCAGTTTCTGTCAGCATCCCTGTACTAGGTCACAATAATGGCTGCTGCCAATGCCTCAGTCCCTGGAGAGGTCTCACCTCCCATCAAGATGCACCCAGAGTCTATCAGGTGAGTTTCTTTTCCCCAGGGGACTGTGTACCTTTCTTCTGGTGATTTTAGGTTGCCTTCTGAAATCTGTGAATTTGTGCATTGTCTCTTTAAGAGTGGGCTTTGTTCCCCTTATGTCTAATAGCTTTTCTGGAGGTATCCCCCATCATTGTTTATAGTCAGCAAAGCCAGATATTATGACACTCATCTCAGTTTTGCTGAGTCCCAAAAACACTTATAGTGGTAATGCTCTGCCTCTCAGATCCCCCACTCCTCCAGGGAAGACTTCATACTTTAGGATTTCTCCCAGCAGGCTGTGAAGTGCTGCATCTCGTGAAGGTGGCTTTTTTTCTCTCCTGAAAGGAATTTTTGCCTCTTTCACCTCAGTCAGCACTCTCCTTTTGTTGTGGGGGTTCTTTTTATCCAGTTTTAAGTTTTCCCTCAGGGGTAATAATTCCAAGAGTAGTTGTAAATTTGTTGTGTCTGTGGGAAGGGGTGAGTTCAGAGTCTGCCTGTGCCACCATCTTGACACTGTCCTGAGTTTCAAGATGATTATTTTGGTTTCTTTGTCAGGCAATTCATAGATCTCCATTTCTTTGGGGTTGTTTACTAGAGCTTTATTAGTTTCCTTTGATAGTGTCATATTTGTGTGATTCTTTATGATTTGTGTAGCCTTGCCTTAGTGTCTGTGCATTTTGAAGGAGCAAACACCTCTTCTAGTCTTTAAATGCTTGTTTTGGCAATTAAGGCTTTTCTTGTCAGTTCTCTGGGTTGATCGTATTACCTCTAGAATTGCAGTTGTCCTGGGTTAGAGCCAGTTAGTGCAGCTGTTGAGTATGCAGTGGGGTCTGCAATTAGGTGCATATGGATTCTGTTTGGCCTCTGAGTGGGTGGGCCTGCCTCCAATACATTATTTGGTAGGGTGGTGCTGGGACCAGGGTCTGCTTTAGGGTCTACAGCTGAGTCCTCAGACAACCGGCCTATTACCAGATGCATGGATGGGTGTGGCCCTCACCAGGTCTCTGGGAGGTTTCCCATGTGACTAAGTAGGTCCTGGATGAGCAGGCCTGGCCCTGGCCCATGGCTGAGAGAGGCTGAAACCAAGTCCCTGGGCTCTCTCTTGTTCCACAGTCAAGATTGAGGTCTGCAGACTTGTCTCTGGAGGCATGAATAAGTGTGTTCCCACAAGATTCCTTGGGTGGGGTGGACTGCTCCCTGACCACAACTGGAGTGGCTGGAGCTCCGTATAGGACTGTTGCCAGATCTCTTGATACACAGACAGGAGTGTCTCCCACTGGGTCCTTGTGCTGGCAGGACTACTTGTAAACTATGGCTGAGAGGGCCTGGAGCCCAGTATATGTCCCCTTCAGGATCTCTGGGGACATAGAGTGTCTCCTAGTGGGTCCCCAGGTTATCATGTCTACTGGTAGACTGTGACTGTGAGGGGGCTGAAGTTGAGTATGGGGCTCTTTCAGGTCTTCAGAGTTGCATATGGGAGTGTCTCCTGCTGGGTCCCTAGACTGGCAGGACTACTGGCAGGGTGTAGTTGAAAGGCAGTTGGAGCCAAGTATAGGGCCCTTGCAGGATCTCCAGGTGGTGCATCTGTGAGTATCTCCTGCTGGGTCTCTGAGCCAGTGGAACTCTTTGCAGACTGCAGCTGGGAGGAGCTGGAAATGAATATAGGGCCCTGTTCAGAATCTCCTGAGTTGCAGATGGGATTGTCTCTCACTGGGTTCCTGGACTCAAAGGACTACAGGCAGACTGTGGCTGTCAGGAAGCTGTATCCAAGTATGTTATACTTTCAGGATCTCCAGTGAAAAAGGCAGGAATGTTTCTTGCTGAGTCCCTGTGAAAGCAGGACTTCTCACAGACTGCATCTTGGAGGGAGATGTAGTCAAGTATGGGGTTCTTTTAGGATCTCCAGGGTTGCAGAAAGGAATGTCTCCTTCCGGGTACCTGTGCCAACAGAACTAGTCACAGACTCTGGCTAACAGGGACTTGAGCCCAATTACAGGGCACTTTTAGAATCTATAGTTGGACCAAGTTTGGTGGGCTTACCTCCAGGTGCTCCCATATCACACCTGAGAGGGGCTGGAGCTGGTTCATGGGCCACTGCAGGGCCCAGAGGCAGGACCAAGGTCTGTGTGCTTATTACCTGAGGCAAGCTTGGGCATGGTTCTTCCCAAGTTTTTAGTATATGGTGCTGTTGACAGGACACCACACACAACTGAGCATTGCAGCTGGCCAGCCAGGAGGACAGCCTAGGTTCCCTGGGTACCTGGAGCAAGAGAAAACCTGCCACAACAGAAGGACACAAATAGCCCACACAGGCCACATTGCTGGAACATTTGGAACTGGTGATGAGAGGGAAGCACAATACTGGGCCTCATAAGGCATCGCTTACATAATGCCACCTTGCCAAGACTGGGAGACATAGCTGATCTACTTAATACACAGATAAAAGCACAGAGAAAGGGGCAAAATGAGGAGACAAAGGAATATGTTCCAAGTAAGAGAACAGGAAAAAAACACCAGAAAAAGAACTAAGTGAAATAGAAATTAAAAATATACATGACAAGGAATTCAAACAAAAGGTCATAAGGATGCTCACTGATCTTGGGAGAAGAATGGATGAACTCAGTGAGAACATCAACAAAGAATTGGAAAATATAAAAAAGAGCAAATCAGAAATGAAGAATACAATAATAGAAATGAAAAATTCACTAGAGGGACTGAATAGCAGAGTAATGATACAGAAGAACAGATCAGTGAGCTGGATGAAAGACTAGAGGAAATCACCCAAGCTGAAGAGATAAAAGAGGAAAGAATTAAAAAGAACAAGAACAGTCTAAGTGACCTCTGGGAAAACATCAAGTGCACTAACATCCATATTATAGTTGCCCCAGAAGGAGGAAAGAGAGACATTGGGGCAGAAAATCAATCTGAAGAAATAAAAGTTTCCTAACCACAGAGAGCACCAAACAAGATGAATCCAAAGAAGCCCACACCAAGACAGATTATAATTAAAATGTCAAGAATTAAAGATAAGGAGAGAAACCTAAAAGCTGCAAGAGAAAGGCAACAAGTTACATGAAAAGGAAACTCCATATAGCTATCAGCTGACTCCTCAGCAGAAACATTACAGGCTAGAAGGGAGTGGCACAATATACTTAAAGTGCTGAAAGGAAAAAACCTGCAGCCAAGAATATTCTGCTCAGCAAGGTTGTCATTCAGAATGGAAACAGAGATAAAGAATTTCCCAGACAAGCAAAAACTAAGGGAGTTTATCACCAAGAAACCATCCTTACAAGAAATGCTAAAGGGACTTATTTAGTGGAAAAGGGAAGACCACAAATAGGAATAAGAAAATTATCAAAAGGGACCAGCCTGGTGGCAAAGCAGTTTAGTTTGCTCTTTGGCAGCCCAGGGTTCTCAAATTCGGATCTTGGATGCCAGTCAATGCACTGCTTGTCAGCCATGCTGTGGCTGCATTCCATATAAAATAGAGGAAGGTGGGCATGGATGTTAGCCCAGGGCCAGCCTTCCTCAGCAGAAAAAAAGAGGAGGATTGAAAACAGATGTCAGCTCAGGGCTGGTCTTCACACACACACACACACACATACACACACACAAAAGAAAACAGGAAATTATCAAAAAAAGTAATAATATCACTGGTAAAGGCAAAAATACAGTATGATAAGAGGGTGATGGATACACACACAGAAAAGAGATTAAATATTATATCTAAAACAAAAAATGTGAGAGGAGGGGCAGAAAAGAGTAGAGCTTTTAGCAAGAGATCAAACTTAAGACACAGTCAACTTAATATATTGCTATATTTGTTGGTCATTATATTTGAAATTGATGGTAATCACAAGCCAGAAACCTATAATAAATACACAAAAGATTTAGAGAGGGGAACCCAAACCTAATACTAAAGAAAGCCATCAAACCACAAGGGAAGAGAGCAAGAGAAGAAGAAAGGAACAGAGAACTACTAAAACACCTAGAAAAAAGATAACAAGATGGCATTAAGTACATACTTACCAATAGCTACTTTAAATGTCAATGGACTAAATTCTTCAATCAAAACACATAGGGTGGCTGACTGGATAAAAAACCAAGAACCACATATATATATGTTGCATAATAGAGACACACTTCATACCTAAAGAAATTCACAACTGAAAGTGCAGAGATGCAAAAAGATACTCCATGCAAATGGCAATGAAAAGAAAGCTGGGGTAGCAATACTTAAAGCAGGCAAAATAGACTTTAAAACAAAAACTGTCACAAGATATAAAGAAGGTCACTACATAAAGATAAAGGGAACAATGCAACAAGAGGATATAACACTTGTAAATATCTCTGCACCCAACATAGGAGAACCCAAATATATAAAGCAATCATTAACAAACATGAAAAGAGAACTAGACAGTAACACAATAATGGTAGGGGACTTTAACACTCCACTAACACCAGTAGATAGATCATGCAAGCAGAAGATCAATAAGGAAACATTGACTTTAAGTGACACATTAGACCAGATGGATTCAGTGGATATATACAGAATATTCCACCCCAAAACCACAGAATACACATTCTTTTTGAATGCACACAGAACATTTTCCAAGATAGACCACATATTAGGCCACACAAGAAGTCTTAATAAATTTAAGATTAAAATTATACCAAGCATCTTTTCCAACTACAACAGTATGAAACTAGAAATCAACTACAGGAAAAAAATTGGAAAAGCCACAAATATGTGGAGATTAAACAAAATGCTACTGAACAACAGTTGGGTCAATGAAGAAATCAAAGGAAAAATTAAAAAATACTTGAAGACAAATGAAAATGAAAATACAGCATGCCAAAATTTATGGGATAAAGCAAAAGTGGTTCTAAGAGTGAAGTTTATAGCAACACGTCTACCTCAACAATAAAAAAAAAACCACTCAAATAAACAATCTGACAGTGAACATAAAGGAACTGGAAAAAGAAAAAAAAAAGACCAAAATCAGTAGAAGGAAGGAAATAATAAAAATCAGAGCAAAAATTAATGAAATAGACGCTAAAGAAACATTAGACAAAATCAATGAAATTAAGAGATGATTCTTTGAAAAGATAATCAAAATTGACAAACATTTAGCTAGACTCACCAAGAAAAAAAAGAGAGAAGGCTCACATAAATAAAATCAGAAATGAAAGAGGAGAAATTAAAATGGATGTCAGAAATAGAAAAGATTATAAGAACACTATGAAAAGCTATACATCAACAAACTGGATAATCTAAAAGAAATGGATAAATTCTTAGAATCACGCAACCTTCCAAAACTGAATCAAGAATAAATAGAGAATTTGATTAGGCCAACCACCAGCAAGGAGATTGAAACCGTAATCAAAAATCTCCCCAAAAATAACGAGTCCGGGAGCACATGGCTTCCCTGATGAATGCTACCAAACATTCAAAGAAGACTTATGATGTATCCTTCTGAAACTCTTCCAAAAAGTTGAAGAGGAACCTTTCTAACTCATTCTATGAAGCCAACATTACCCTGACACCAAAACCAGCCAAGGACAACACAAAAAAAGAATATTACTTTCCAATATCACTGACAAATATCTATGTAAAAATCCTCAACAAAATACCAACAAATCGAATACAATAATGCATTAAAAAGATTGTACACCATGCTCAAGTGGGATTTATTCCAGGGATACAGAGATAGTTCAACAACCTGAAATCAATCAACATGATACCACATTAACTAAATGAAAAATAAAAATCACATGATCATCTCAATAGATGCAGAGAAAACATTTGACAAGATACATCATCCATTTCTGATAAAAATTTTGAGTAAAATGGTTATGAAGGAAAGTACCTCAACATAATAAGAGCCATCTCTGACAAACCCGCAGCTAATTTCATACTCAATGGAGAAAAACTGAAAGCTATTCCTCTAAGAACAAGAACCAGACAAGGATGCCCACTTTCACCTCTCTTATCTAACACACTATTGGAAGTCCCAGCCAGAGCAATCAGGCGAGAAAAAGAAATAAAAGTGATCCAAATTGGAAAGGAAGACATGAAACTGTCACTATTTGCAGATGACATGGTTTTATATAAAGAAAAACCTAAATAATCCACCAAAAAACTTTTTGAAATAATAAATGAATATGATGAAGTTGCAAGATACAAAATCAATACACAAAAATCAGTTGCATTTCTATACACTAACAACGAAGTAGCTGAAAGAGAAATTAAGAATACAATCCAATTTACAATTGTAACAAAAAGAATAAAATACATAGGAATGAACTTTACCATAGAAGTGAAAGACCTGTACACTGAAAACTATAAAATATTGTTTAAAGAGATTGAAGAAGACACAGAGAAATAGAAAGATATTCCATGCTCTTGGTTAGGAAGAATTAACATAGTTAAAATGTCCATACTTCCTAAAGCAATCTACAGATTCAATACAATCCCTTTCAAAGTTCCAATGACATTTATGAAATAAATAGAACAAAGAATCCTAAAATTTACCTGGAACAATGAAAGACCCTGAGTAGCCAAAGGAATTCTGTGAGAAAAGAACAAAGCTGGAGGTATTACACTCCCTGATTTCAAAATATACTTCAAAGCTATAGTAATCAAAACAACATTGTGCTGGCACAAAAGCAGACACACAGGTCAATGGAACAGAATCAAGAGCCCAGAAATAAACCCACACATTTATTAATAGCTAATTTTCAACAAGAAAGGAGAACATCTTCAATAAACGGTGCTGGGAAAAGTGCACAGCCACTTAGGAAAGAATGAAAGTAGACCATTATCTTACATCATACACAAAAATTAACTCACAATTTGTTAAAGACTTGAATGTAAGACCTGAAACCATGAAACTTCTAGAAGAAAATATAGGCAGTACTCTCTTCAACATCGGTCTTAGCAGCATATTCTAAAGTACCATGTCTGTCCAGGCAAGGAAAAGAATAGAAAAAATAAACAAATAGGACTACACCAAATTAAATGGCTTCTTCACAGCAAAGGAAACCATCAAGAAAATGAAAAGACAACCTAAGAATTGGGAGAAGATATTTGCAAAACCATATTCCTGATAAGGAGTTAATATCAAAATATATAAAACTCATATATCTCAACAACAAAAATCCTAACAACTCTATTGTAAAGTGGGCAAAAGATTTGAAAAGACATTTCTCTAAAGAAGATATACAGATGGCCATCAGGAACATGAAAAGATGTTCAACATCATTAACCATCAGGGAAATCCAAATCAAAACTACAATGAGATATCACCTCACTCCCCTCAGAATGGCTATAATTAACAAGACAAGAAACAACAAGTTTGGGAGAGGATGTGTAGAAAAGTGAACTCTCATATACTACTGGTGGGAGTGCAAACTGGTGAAGCCACTATGGAAAACAGTATGGTGATTCCTCAAAAAATTAAGATTCAAACTACCATATGATCCTACTATTCCACTGCTAGGTATTTATCCAAAGAACATGGAAACATGAATTCATAAATATCCATGCACCCTTATGTTCATTGCAGCATTTTTCACACTAGGCAAGACTTGGAAGCAACCTAGGTTCCCATAAAGGGATGAATGGATAAAGAAGATGTGGTATACATATACACAATGGAATATTACTCAGCCATTAAAAATGCTGAATGCTGGCCATTTGTGACAACATGGATGGGTCTCTGGGGGTATTATACTAAGCGAAATAAGCCAGAGTGAGAAAGTCTAGTACTGTATGGTTTCACCTATAAATGGAAGATAAAAACAGCAACAATCAGATAGAGGCAGAGATTAAATTGGTGGTTACCAGATGGGAAGGGGGGAAGGAGGAGGGCAAAAGGGATGATTAGGCACCTGTGTGTGGTGGTGGATTGTAATTAGTCTTTTGGTGGTGAACATGATGTAATCTACACAGAAAAAGAAATATAATGATGTACACCTGAAATTTATATAATATTATAAATCAATGCAATAAAATTAAATGCTAAGAAAAAAGAATCTCAATGGAATGCAAGAGAACCCATAGACAACTAAATTAAATCAATGCATGAACAAAATGACAAGTTTAATAAAGAAATAGAAAACTTAAAAATAACCAAACAGAATTCATGTAAGTAAAGAATAGAATGACAGAACTGAAAAATTCAATACAGAGCTGCAATAACAGATTTGAACATGCAGAAGAAAGAATCAGCAAACTCAAAGATAATTCCTTTGAAATTAGAGAAAGAAAAAGAGAAAAGAATGGAAAAGAGTGAAGAAAGCCTTTGTGAATTATAGTACACCATGAAGCAAACAAACATTTAAATCATGGAAGTCTGGTGGAAAGGGGAGAAGTAAAAGTGTAGAGCTTTTATATGTGATTGAAAGTAAGTTATCAGCTCAAAATAGACTGTTATATCTATAAGATTTTTATGTGTTCCTCGTGGTAATCACAAAGAAAAAACCTATAGTACATACAGAATGAGAAATATAAAGGAATTTAAGTATTTCACTACAAAAAATAAATCACCAAAGAAGACAAGAGAGGAAGAAAGGAACAAAGGAACTTAAAAAAACAGAAAATAATTAATAAAATACAATACTAAGTTCTTACATATCAATAGTTACTTTAAACATGAATGGATTAAATTCTCCAATCACAATACACAGGGTGGCTGAATGGATAAAAAACAAGATTTATCGATATGCTGCCTACAAGAGATTCACTTTTACTGTACAGACACACATAGCCTGAAAGTGAAGGGATGGAAAAAGCTATTCCACTCAACTCATAATCAAGAGAGGAGGAGTGGCTATACTTACATCAGATAAAAGAGACTTCCAGTCAAAGTCAGTTGCAAGAGACAAAGAAGGTCACTATATAGTGATAAAGTCTTCAATTTATCAAGAGGATATAAAAACTGCAAATATATATGTACCTTACTTTGGAGCACCTAATATTTAAAACAAATAATAACTGAAATGAAAGCAGAAAGAGATAGCAATACAATAAGAGTAGGGAACTTCAATATCCAAATTTCAATATTAGATTCATTATCTAGACAGAAAATCAATGAGGAAACAGTGGACCTGAATGACACTATAGGCCAAATGGACATAAACGATACATAGAAGGTTCTGACCTTCTATCCTACAGCACTAGAATACACAACCCTTTAAAGTGCACACTAAACATTCTCCAGGACATATCACATATTGGGCCACAAAGCAGGCCTTACCAATTTTAAGAAGATTGAAATCATATCAAGTATCTTTTCTGACCACAATGGTATGAAACAGGAAGCAATAACAGGAGAAAACCTGGAAAATTCACAAATGTGTAAAAATTAAAAAACAGATCCCTGAACAAGCAATGGGTCAGAAAAGAAATCAGAGGGCTGGCCCAATGGTGCAGTGGTTAAATTTGCACACTCTGCTTTGGTGGCCCAGGGTTCGCAGGTTTGGATCCTAGGCTTGGACTTACCACTTATCTAGCCATGCTGTGGCAGCATCATACATACAAAATAGAGGAAGATGGCTACGGATGTTAGCTCAGGGTTAACCTTCCTCAGCAAAAAAAAAAGAAGAAATTATGGTGAGACAAATGAAAATAAAAACAAAATGTACCAAAACTTATAGGATGCAGGTAAAGCAATTCTCAAGAGAGAAGTTTATAATGACAAATACCTACATTAAGAAAAAAAGTCTCAAATAAACAACCTAACTTTACAGCTCAAGTAACAAGACGAATAAGAACAACTAAGCCCAAATTTAGCAGAACTAAGGAAATAACAAAGATCTGAAAAGAAATAAATAAAATGGAGACTAGAAAGACAGGAGAAAAAATAATGAAATAAGAGGTAGTGTTTTGACAAGATAAAAATTGACAATCTTTTAGCTAGACAAACTAAGAATAAAAGAGGAGGTCAAATAAACAAAATTATAAATAAAAGAGTAGACATTACAACACCAAAGAAATACAAAGGAGCATAAGAGGCTACTCTGAACAATTATACCCCAACAAATTATATAACCCAGAATAAATGGATATATTCCTGGAAACATATCCTACCAAGACTGAATCATGAAGAAATATAAAATCTGAACACACAAAAAGTGACTTAGGAGATTGAAGCAGTAATTGAAAATCTTCCAACAAAGAAAAGTCCAAGACCAGATGGTTTTTTTTTTAATTCAAACTTGCCTCAGTTTACCTCTTTATTAAGGTTGACAGGACTTACTGAGGTAAGGAAGCCACAATTAGAAGATAAAGGGCTTAGGGAGTAGGAATTGTAGGACGCAGGTTGACCACTGGAGGTTACTTCTGGTGTATTAATCCTATAGAATATTATGCAGCTGTTACAAAGAATGACTTTTATACAAATGTGATAGCATAGACAGATATCCAAGAAGTACTGTTCTTGAAGGAACCTTGCACAGTGTAATACCATTTATGTTAAAAACAAACTCACATTGACATATAAGCCCAATTCTGCATATTTTCAATAAGTGCATATAAAAAGCAAGAGAAAGATTTAGAAAGATACACAGTAAACTCATAAAAGTAGTTTTCTTTTGCTGGGCACCCTTGAGAGTAAAACTTATTTTTCTCATTTTTATATTCCCAGTTCCTCACTCAAAGAAATCTCTCTATAAATACTAGTAGTCATTTCTACCTATAAACTCTGTCTTTGATCTGTTCGTATCTGTCTCCATGGCCATCACCTCTCACCCAGACTACTGACAACAGCTTCCTACTGGTGTCTCTGCTTTTACCGGTGCTTTACCACAATCCCCTCCTCACCGTACAGAGTTTTACAGATGTAAATGCAGACCTGATCCCACAATTCCCTGCTTGAAACCCTCCAACGGCTTCTCAGAACATTTAAGTTACAGTCTCAATTCCATAACCTGGCTGGCAAGGCCCACCTCCCCTGGCCCTTCTCCCTGGGGTGGGGTACACTCCAGCCAAACTCAGGAAGGCAAGATCAGATGGTTTTAACATTTACAGAAGAATTAATGCCAATGCATCTCAAACTTTTCCAAAAAATTGAAGAGGAAAGAACACTACCAAATTAAGCTTACAAGGCCAGCATTACCCTGATACCAAAGGCAGATAAGGACACCACAAGAAAAGAAAAGTACAGATCAATATCCCAGATGAATATAGACCCAAAAATTCTCAACAGAATACTAGCCAATAGAATTTAACAACATATTAAAATGACCATACACCATGATCAAGTGGGAATTATCCCTGGGATGAAAGTATGGTTCAACACATGCAAATGAATATACATGATACACTACAATAGTAGAATGAAAGATAAACATCATATGATCCTTTCAATAGATGCCAATAAAAGCATTTGACAAAATTCAACACTCTTTCATATAAAAGCTTCCTATAAATTGGGTATAGAAGGAGCATACCTCAAAATGATGAAGGCCAGATATGATAAGCCCACAGCTAACATATTCAATGTTGAAAGACTGAAAGCGTTTCCTTTAATATACAGGACTAAGAAAAGTGTGCCCACTTTCATGACTCCTATTCAACATAGTATTTGAAGTCCAAGCCAGAACAATCAGGAAAAAAAAAGAAATAAAAGGCATTCAAATTGGAAAGGAAGAAGTAAAATGGTTTGTTTTCATATGACATGATCTTATATATAGAAAACCCTAAAGACTTCACCAAAAAACTGTTGGACCTAATAAATGATTTCAGTGAATATACAAGAAATCAAATCAACATACAAAAATCAGTTGCATTTTTATACACTAACAATGAACTATTGAAAGAGAAATACAGAAATAATCCCATTTGTAATAACATTATAAAAAATAAAATACTTAGAAATAAATTTAACCAAGGAGGTGAAAGATCTCTACACTGAAAAATATAGGGCATTTATGAAACAATTGAAGACATGAATAAATGGAAAGATATCATGTGTTCTTGGATCAGAAGAATTAATATTGTTAAAATATCCATACTATCCAAAGTCGTCTAGAGATTCAATGCAATTTTTATCAAAATTTCAACAGCATTTTTCACAGAAATAGAAAAAACAACCCTAAAATTTCTATGGAATCACAAAATACTTCAGTAGGCTACAACAATCTTAGGAAGGACCAAGCTGGAGGCATCACACTTCCTGATTTCAAACTATACTACAAAACCATAGTAATCAAAACAGTATGGTATTGGCATAAAAACAGACACATAGACCAATGGAACACACCAAGAGCCCAGAAGTAAACCCTCACATATATGATCAAGTAATATTTGACAATGGATCCAAGAATACTCAATGGGAAAAGAGAGTCTCTTCAATAAATCGTGTTGGGAAAGCAGGGCATCCACATGCAAAAGAATGAAATTGGAACCCTATATTACACAACTCACAAAAATTAATTCAAAATAGATTAATTCTTAAATGTAAGATCTGAAACCTTAAAATTCTCATAAGAAAACATTATAGAAAAGTTCCTTAACATTTGTGTTGACAACGATTTTTTGGATATGACACTAAATGCATGAGCAACAAAAGCAAAAATAAATAAGTTATACTACATCAAATTATAAAGCTTCTGTACAGTGGGGGAAACTATCAACAAAATGAAAAGGCAACCTATGAATAGAAGAAAATATTTGCAAACCACATACATACCTGATAAAAGATTAATGTCCAAAATATAAGGGACTTATACAACTCAATAGCAAAAGAAATAATCCAATTAAAAGTGGGCAAAGTACCTGAATAGACTTTTTCCCAAAGAAGATATACAAATGGACAACAGGTACATGAAAATATGCTCAACATCACTAATGATCAGAGAAACGCAAATGAAAACCACAATAAGACATCACCTCACACCTGTTAAAATGGATATTATCAAAAAGACAAGAGATAACAAGTGCTGGTGAAGATGTGGAGAAAAAAGAATCCTTGTGCACTGTTGGTGAGAATGTAAATTGGTACAGCCACTAATGGAAATAGTATGAATATTTGTCAAAAAATTAAAAGTAGCTACCATATGATCAGCAATCCCACTTCTGGGTATGCATCCAAAGGAAATGAAATTACTATATCAAAGAAATAGCTGCACCCCCATGTTCATTGCAGGATTATTCACAAAAGTCAAGACATGGAAACAACCAAAAATGGAGGAATGGATAAAGAAAATGTGGTATATATATATATATATATATATATATATATATATATATATATATATATATATACACACACACACAATGGAATGCTATTCTGCCATAAAAAAAAGAATTTCTGCCCTTTGTGACAACACAGATGGAACTTGAGGGCATTAAACAAAGTAAAAAGTCAGACAGAGAAAGACAAATATTGAATGATCTTGCTTATGTGTGAAATCTAAAAAAACAGAATTCATAGAAACAGAGAGTATATTAGTGGTTTCCAGGGGCTGGGGCATGGGAAAATGGGTGATGGTGGTCAAACTGTACAAAATTCCAGTTATAAGATGTATTAATCCTGGGGATATAATGTACAGCATGGGGACTATAGTTAAACAATACTGTATTGTATACTTGAAAGCTACTAAGATAGTAGATATTAAATGTTCTCAACAATTGAGGAAAGCAATCCTGTGAGGTGATGGATGTGTTAACCTTATTACAGTAACCATTTTGCAATATATATATATATATATCAAATCATTACATTGTACATCTTAAACTTACACAGAGTTATATGCCAAATATATCTCAATAAAGCTGGAAAAAATAAAAAGAAGGCTATGTGTGTCATTAAGAAGTTTGATTTCTTCTGAAGGCAATGGGGATCCATAGAAAGATTTTTAACTTGGGAGTTATGTGATCTGGACTATTTTGTGGAAAATTTCTCTGGCAGAATGTAGACTGGAAGACAGACAGGAACCAGGAAAGCAGTTAGCTTACTATTGGAATTGTGTGCGCCAGAAGTGATGCTGTCCAAAATATGGTATTGGCAACATAACTGGCCAAAGGAGAACAGACAGATTAGACACTGCAGAGATAGTACCAAAATTAAAAGGTGGTTTATTTAACATTGGGTAATGAGGAAAAGAGAGGAGCTGACTGTGACTCCTCGGTCTTTAGTTTGGACATTCATGATATATTATCAAAGAAAAGGTACATGGAAAAATGAAGTTATTCTTTCCTTTTAGTTAATTTTCATTTAATAGACTTGGAGTTGAGCAGCTTTTGTATTAGTGTAGCATTTCTGTGTTAATTTTGCTTCATTCACTAATGGGATAGTTGTGTATTCATGCTTGAATCAGTGAAGATCACTCCTCAAATATATTTGCCACTATTCCATAGACTCAACATAGGTGATTTAAAAAATATACATAGGGGCCGGCCCGGTGGTGCAGCGGTTTAGTTTGTGCTTGGCAGCCTGAGATTTGCGGGTTCGGATCCCGGGCGCCTGCTGAAGCACTGCTGGTCAGCCATGCTGTGGTGGCATCCCATATAAAGTAGAGGAAGATGGGCATGGATGTTAGCCCAGGGCCAGTCTTCCTCAGCAAAAAGAGGAGGATTAGCAATGGATGTTAGCTCAGGGCTGGTCTTCCTCACCAAAAAAATAATATATATATATATATATATATATATATATATATATATGTGTGTGTGTGTGTGTGTGTGTGTGTGTGTGTGTGTGTGTGTGTGTGTGTGTGTGTATACTTGGTATTTGTCCTGAATTCCAACCAATTTTCTCCTCAGATAGTCCAAATTGGTCAAGTTTGACTATGCAGAAGCTTTTGTTGAAATGAGATTTCACCTGTAAGTTTCAAGTAGTTGTTTTTAATACTTCAGATAATTCAAGCTGAATTTTCCCATTTAAAAAAATACTTCCAAGAAATTAGGTCAGAGTTATTTTGCTTTTAAGTACTAGAAAAATGTAAGCTTGTTGTAAAACATTAGAATACAGAAAAATATAAATTTTAAGTGAATACTGTCCTCTTGCCTTCCTCTCAAACTTCCTACTTTCCAATACTCCCCCACTTCTGGCCCCCTAAGAGTAAACACTGTTAATGACTTGGTGTAGCTTTTCAAATCTTTTCTTCTGTCTACATACAAGTATACATATTTATGGATAATTGTGATTTTCCTTTTCTTTCTTCAATAAAAAACAAGATCAGGGGCTGATGGGGTGGTGTAGTGGTTAAGTTTGCATGCTCTGTTTTGGCAGCCTGGGGTTCATGGGTTCAGATCCTTGGTGCAGACCTATGTACCACTTATCAAGCCATGCTGTGGCAGGCATTCCACATATAAAGTAGAGGAAGATGGGCACGGATGTTAGCCCAGGGCCAATCTTCCTCAGCAAAAAGAGGAGGATTGGCAACAGACGTTAGCTCAGGGTTAATCTTCCTCACCAAAAAAAAAAAAAATCACTTAACATTGCTTTATCACTTAACATTATGCTGTGAACCTCTTTTCATGTCAATACACATAAATCTACTTCATTGTTTTTAATTGTTGCATTGTATGGGTGTACCCTGATTTTTTAAATCATTCCTCATTATCTTCTTCATTCCAGGTTTGTGCTCCAGATCCGTTCTCTGCCCAACTCTGTGCCCCCAAAGTCTGGCTCTAGTGGCCTGGCTTATTTGTGTTCCCTTGCCCTTTGATTTCTGTCTGCAGTTGGGCAATGGTAGACATGAGCAGGCATTCAGAGGGAAGAATGAGAGAGGATATTATTCTGTCCCAACTTTGTCAGTGGCTTTGTTCTTCTACCCATGGCCATAGCTCTGTGTTGGGTGGCTTCTCTCCTGCTCACAGTTCTGGGGCTACCTCTTCTTCTATGTCCCTTCAGGCATCAAGGAGTTATACTGTTATAAATAATGGTCACCAATTTTTGAGCCATACTAGCTTACCTTCAGCAGATCTAGAAATATTCTATTTCTCTGCACTAAAAGTTATTGGTATCCAGAGTTAGAAATATCTACTGTACTGAATTTATTTCTTAAAACTACTTTGTAATTGGAAGAATTTCATTCTAAATTTGTACTACTCTCACCAGTTGGTCTCTAGCCCCACCACCAATGTAATTTTTAAAAATCTTTAATAACTTTTCACTAGCAGTGGGAGAGGAGTAGGGATAAAATTCTGCTCTATAGAATTCTTTAAGGTCATGATCAATAAGATTTAGTTTTTTGATCCTGTATAGAGGTTTCTGCACCTGTACAGAGGTATAGCAGTTTGGTAGAGAAAGAGTAGTGGAGAGTGAATAACAGAATTAGAGTTAGAAGTCCAATAATTAATTCCCAGTGATGTGCTTTAAACAATAAACATAGTGCTGTGTTACATAGTTTAGTAGTCCACATTCATTTTTCAGGAGCATGGATCTAAAGTTTTAAGTCATTAAATCTGATGGGGTCACTTTCATAAGACCATGTGTTCACATATCCATTCAAAATTTTGTGAGCCTCAGTAACAGACACTGTTCTAAACAATAGAAATACAGCATTGAACAAAGAAAACATAAATCTTTGCTTTCAAAGAGCTTATATTTTATTAGTGAGAGGGAGAGAGAAAATAAACAAATAGGTAAATGTATAATATGCCAGATGATTCTAAGTGCTATGAAGAAAAATAAAGATTAAGGGAGCCAGCCTTATGGCATAGTGATTGAGTTTGGCGCACTCTGTTTCAGTGGCCTGGTTTCATGGGTTTGGATCCCGGGTGCTGACCTACACCACTTGTCAGCCATCCTGTGGTGGTGACCCACATACAAAGCAGAGGAAAATTGGCACAGATGTTAGCTCAGGGTGAGCCTTCCTCACCAAAAAGCTTAAAAAATAAAGATTGAGATGACAGAGAGGGACAGTGGGGTACAAATATTTTACATAGGATGGTCAAGGAAGATATTTCTGATAAGATGGTTTTTAAGTTGAGATCTGAAAGAGGAGAGGGAGGAGGTCCTGTGGCTATCTGGGGAAGTATCATTTCAGACAGAGGTAACAGCAAGTGCAAAGACTCTGAAGCAAGAATGTATTTGACCTATTCAAAGAATAGCAAGGAAGCCAGTGTGGTTGGAGCATCATACATAAGGAAGAGAGGGGTAGAAGATGAAGTTGGAGATGTTATGAAAGGTCAGACCACATAGACTCTGTGGGTCATGGTGAGGAATCTGGTGATTACTCGGGTGAGATGGGGAAGCCATTAGAGATGTTTGAGCAGAATAGCAACACAAACCGAGATTTTAACAGGGTGACTCTGGTCACTAGGTGAAGATTAGAGTATAGGGGGGCAAGAAAAACTACACGGAGTCCAGTTGAGAGACTATTGCAGTAGACTAGATAAGAGATGAGGGTTATTACTGTTTTGAACTCTTCATAATAAAAAGCTTGTGAAGTTTGGATCTTGTCCATAATAGGAATATTCCTTCTCTCCAATGATTAATTAAAACTGATAAATGGTTGCATTCTCCACAAACATTGTTTTTCTTACCTATTAGCAAGTCTTGGCTTTTCTTGAAATTGTTGAAGTGGAATATGATGCTGACTACAAAGTTCTTGTTGCCATAGTAAGCTACAAATTGGAAATATTTATAACATCCAGCCTCGTACCCAAAAAAGCTTTTCCCTAGGGCTCTCACTTATGTGAGTAGAATGTCAATGAGCTTCACTTCTCTACACTGTAACCTAAAATGTTTAAAGTCTCTCAGATTCATGGTTGTTTAAAGAGAGATAATATTGCAGAATTGAAGGAACAAGAGTATATCTAAATTCAAATGTTCTGACATTCATTAACTGAATTTAGGCAAAGTTCTTGATGTATCTGAGATTCAGTTTTCTTATCTTGTGAAATGGAATTAATACACAAAGGTTTTTTTTTTCTGGGACTCAATGAGTAATGTATGTATAACACTTGGCTTAGTGCCTGGCACATAGTACTTAACATGCCCTCCAAAAAACCCTTCTCCCCCTCAAACCCATAAATTCTGCCATCTTTGCCATCTCAGGAAACCACCATCCATCCAGTAGCTCAAATGAAAACTTTGCAAAAATTACTTTTAAAACACATCCAGAATCCATTCGTCCCAATATTTGTCCAGTTCTCACCTGGATAACTACAACAGTTTCCTCTGTGGTCTCTCTGCCCATTCGTTTGTTCTCCTACAATCCAGCATCCAGAGTACTCTTTTGAAAGTATGAATTAGATGATAGCATTTCACTACTTAGAACTCTCCAGAGGCTCCCATATTATTCAAAATAAAAGTTGAAATTCTTAAAATGACCTATAAGGCCCTATTTCATATGGTCTCAGCCTATTTCCCTGACTTCAATTCCTAACTCTCTCCCCCTCACTCAATGCACTGCAGTTGAATTGCTCTTCTTTATACTCCTTGAGTGTAATAGCTAGTTCATGATTCAGGGTACTTGTACCTGTGTTTCCTCTGTCTGGACTGCATTTCAGGCTCCATTTCATTCATTTCATTCAGGCCTAAGTTCAAATGTCATCTCCTCAGAGAAACCTTCCCCAATCACATTGTCACCAGTAGCCTTCCCCTCTCATCATTCTTTAACCTATTGAACTGCTTTATGTATTTTTTTATTATTTTGTGTTATTTACTCTCTGAAATATTCTTGTTAGTTTTCCCCTTGTTTATTATCTATTTCCCAGATAGAATGTAAGCTGTATGAGAACAGTCAGAGACTGTCAATTTTGTTTTCACTGTTACAAACCCCAAGGCCTGGAGCAATGCATAGCACATAGTAGGTGATCAACAAATATTTGTTGAAATATTAAATAAACAGACATTAGTTGCTATGATTAGTTTTTAAATGTAATCTTGGTTTCTCTGGTATACAAAGAAAACCCTATAGTTTCACTTGTGTGTTTTGGCTTTGGACTGACACTTCCTTCCCCATGTCCTTGGAGACCACGATTACCTACTCTGAAACAAAGCTTAGGCTGGGGCAGGTCAGAAACTTCTTAAAAACAAAGAACAGCAAAGAGGGACTAGAGATATTATTTCCTCATACATTACTATAAGTAAATATTTATTCACTGTTGCTACAACCCATGCCCTGTCTGGCAAAGTAAAATTCACAAGAATATGTTGAGGCATGTAACAATGGAAGGATTCACCTCATTAAAACACAAGTTCTTAGGTTCTATTCAGGGTCTAACAGACCTTGATTCAAACCCTACCTCCATCACTTACTGTGTATTAGGGTTCACTAAATATTTTTTTACCAATTATACAGATGAAGGAAATAAGGCTCCGAGTAGGGAAGGCACTTAGCCAAGTTGAAATTAGAACTCCAAGTCTTTTTAACTCTGAAGTATGCCCTCATTCAATTGTGCTGAACTATCAGGAAGGGTTTTACTTCTTTTTTTCCCAAAGGCAAAAGACAGAAATAAGTCCAATCATATGTTTTTGAGTTTTCAAGAAAAAATATGCTGTGAATAGCCTGTCAAAACTCCCTTCAGTGAAATGCTTCTGTAACAGTTTCAACATCATTTTATGCAGCTTTGTTTTGTTCCTTTTCATGTTTTATACATGTTCAGGCCCCTGTTTCAGGGAAATGTAAGATAAACAGGGAGTGTATCTTGTCCTGGCTTTATGTCTACTCTTCCTTGTGTGCTTCACTGACAAGAAAACCATGTTTGTACAGGCAGTGTTGTTGAGAAAATTCTAGAGTTCTCTCATTTTTTCATTTACTCATTCATTATTTTTTGAACACAAACTATATGTCAGATACCATTGTAGGTGCTGGAGAAATAGGGAAGAATAAAACAGACAATTATGCCTGCCCTTGTGGAGTTTGGGTTCTAGTGGGGAGACAAACAATAATCAAATTAAAACATATATTATATAATATAAGGTTGTGAGAAATGTTATGAAGAAAATAAAGCAAGGTAAGGTGACAAAGTGTGGCAGGATTGGGTAGGATTCTTGGGTTACTTTATTATTATTTTTTAATTTATTTTAGATAGGATAGTCAAGAAAGTTATCACATTTCAAATACACTTTTCTTAATATCTAGGCCCCAGATATTATAATACTTAGTTGAAAGAGGGTAATAATTGGAAGGAAAAGGAGATAAGGTAGCATGGTTCACCCTGGGTGTGTCCACTGCTTATTTACAGAAACATTGGTGTAAGGAAGGTTTGGAGGTTCTCTTCCCAGTTGTCATGCTCTTCACATGGAAGACTTGCCCCAGGAGCCCCAGGATTCTTTGAAAACAAAATTATACACACTTTCCATGGAAATGGGCTTCATTAAATAATTCCAGCTAAGTTGGTATGAGTAACAAAAGAGAGAAAAATCCCTTCAAGCCTTACCAGTTATAAGCAGCTCTCCTTTATCTTTATGTCAGTTACAGTTTCTTTCCAACTCAATACAATTTCTTTAAACAATCATTTTGTTCCTCTTCCATTTAGGCTAAGCATGAAGCTTCTTGCCAAGGGAGTCATTGTTGGCACTGTACAAATTATCAGAATAATGCAAAAGTGGAGGAATTCCAAGGTAATGTTAAAAAAATATTCACGACACTTAAAGAACAGTAAGGCAGACTTTATTCAGGCCCATCATGATAGATATAGGGACCACTGCAATGGGGTCTTGTAGACAGGGAGAGAGATTGCACTCAATGCCAAATTCCACAAGGGAGAGGGGAAATTTATAGGGAAAGAGGAAAGGAGTAAAGTGGGGGGGGGGTCAGTGGACAGAAAATTACTTTATTAGTCAGGGTTCACCAGAAAAACAGAATCAATAATACAGACATTTAATAATACATACAATAACACATACAAAAATATATACATACATACATTACATTTATATAATAGTTATAATCTTTATATTTATTAAATTATTTATATATGAATATATATTCACATAATAATTTCTTATGTACATATATAAGAGATTTATTATAAGGTATTGGCTCAATTTTGCTAGGAAGGTGGCAGCGTAGGAGGACTCTGAGTTCACCTCCTCCCAAAGACTCACCAAATTTACAACTACTTTGGGAACAATTATCCCTGAGAGAGAACTGAAGACTGGATGAAAAGAACCCACATAACAAGGGACAGTGCTGACTGAGGTGGAAAGTCAGGAATTCCTTTCTGAAGGAAAAAAAAAGCCACATTGTAGCTGTGGCACTTCATGGCTGGGAGCAAACTTAAGGTATGAAGCATTCCCTGGAAGAGAGGGGGATCTGAGAGGGAGAGTTTTGCCAAAATAAACAGCTTTTGGACTCAGCACAACCAAGATGAGTGTCATAATATCTGGCTTTGCTGGCTACTAACAACAACAGGGAATACCCCCAGAAAAGCTATCAGACATAAGAGAAAGAAAAGCCTGCTCTTGTAGGGCCCATGCACAAATTCACCCATTTGGGAAAGCAACCTAAAATCACCAGAAATAACAGCACACAGTCCTTTGGTGAAAAGAGACTCACTTGAAAGGATCTGGGTTCATCTTGGCAAGAGGTGAGACCTCCCCAGGCTGGGACCACCTCCCCAGGGAGTGAGACATTGGTAGCAGCCATTGTTGTGACCCAGTACAGACATGCTGATGCAGACACCAATGGAGTACTTCCCCTGGCCTGTTAGCACAGGGGTCTGCCCCAACCACAAGAGCACCAATGTAATCCAGCTCCACTAGGGAAGGCAGCCCATTTTGGGCACTGGCCACACCCATGGTAAGCCCTCAGGCAAATTCTGGGCTCACATAGAGGGGGTGTGTGGGATCTCTGCAGCAGGGCAAATGGGAATGCCTCTGTGGGGCAGGGTGAGCATGAGGGAAGAGCATGCATGAGGGGTGGGCCTACATTGGTGGAGTGCATGGAGCCTGTGCAGTGGGATGACTGGGTCCAGTTCAGTGGGTCAGGTCATGCACATGAGGCATGACTGTGTTGACAGGGAGTGTGGGCCTGCAGGCAGTGGGGCTTGTCAGCTGCAGCAGACATGTGCTTCTCAAACAGCCACATAGGAGATCAGCCCTACCTTCCAAGGCCTGAAACATTTGTGACGCCATGCCTGGGTCTGGACCCACCAAGCTGCAGTTCTGAAAGTTCTGACACCACCTTTACAGGCCAGAGGCCTATGGTAATTGCAAGCCCCTGAGCCTAGCAACCACCCATGCTAGGGGCCTTTTCACTTAACAGAAAAACTGCAGCAGGAATGTGCTATTAGACCTTGCAGCCAACTGTGCTGGTGCTCCCTGTGCTCAATAAAGTGACAGAAGGGACCATAGCAGTCACACACAGTTGAGCATTACAACCAGCTGGCCAGGGGGACAGCCTAGCCTCCCTGGGCACCTGCAAGAGAAACCCTGCCACAACAGAAGGACACACCCAGACCACACAGGGGACACTCCTGGAATATTTGGAACTGGTGACAAGAGGGAAGCACACTCCTGGGACTCATAAGGCATCTTTTACATGAGGTCACCTCTTCAAGATCAGGAGACATAGCTGAGCTACCCAATATATAGTCATAACCACAGAGAAAGAGGCAAAATGAGGAGACAAAGGAAAATGTTCCAAATAACGGAATAGGATAAATCCTCAGAAAAAGAACTAAATGAAACATAGAGAAACAATCTACCTGATAAAGAGTACAAACTAATAGTCATAAAAATGCTCACTGATCTTGGGAGAAGAATGGATGAATTCAGTGGGAAACTTCAAAAGAGAATTGGAAAATAAAGAGAACCAATCAGAAATGAAGAATACAATAATAGAAATGAAAAATTCATTAGAGGGACTCAATAACAGAGTAAATAATTCAGAAGAACAGAACAGTGAGCTGGACCAAAGACTAGAGGAAATCATCCAAGCTGAACAGAAAAAACAAAAATGAATTTGAAAGAATGTGGACAGTCTAAAGGACCTCTGGGACAACGTCAAATGCACTAACATCCATATTATAGGTGTCCCAGAAGGAGGAATTATCATTATTGAGGATAGGAATGCGGAAATGCCCCGAGTAGAGGAGGAGAGAGAACTAAGACTAAAAAGAAATGAAGAAATCCTCCAAGAAATATCTGACTCAATTAGGAAATGCAACATAAGGATTATAGGTATTCCAAAGGGAGAAGAGAGGGGAAAGGGAGCAGAGAGCTTGTTCAAAGAAATAATAGCTGAGAACTTCCCAAACCTGGGGAAGGAACTGGAAATACCAGTGAATGAAGTCAATAGACCAGTGAATAGAAGTCAATAGTCAATAAATATGTCAACATGAAAAGACCCTCTCCAAGGCATATAGTAGTAAAGATGGCAAAAGACAATGACAAAGAAAAAATACTAAGAGCAGCTAGACAACAACAAAATAATGTACAAAGGAATTCCCATCAGGGTCTCAGAAGATTTCTTGACAGAAACTACAGGCTAGGAGACAGTGGAGTGATGTATCCAAAATTCTGAAAAACAAAAACTTTCAGCCAAGAATACTCTATCCAGTGAAAATATCCTTCATATATGATGAAGAAATAATAACTTTACCAGATAAACAAAAGCAAAGGGAGTTCATTGTGACAAGCCCCCCACTACAAGAAATGCTAAGAAGGCCCTAATGCCTGAAAAAGAAAGAGAGAAAGGGGATACAAGGCTTTGAGCAAGGAGGAAAATAGGTAGAAAAAAACAGAAAAATTGCACCTCTCTATCAGAATAGGTTAGCAAACACTTAATTATAAACATGAAGATTAAGGGAAAGAAAACACCAAAAATAAATATAACCTCATCACTTTAAACACACACACACAACGCAAGATGGAATAAGTTGTGACAATAATAACTTAGAAGGGGAAGAGGAAAGGGACCCAGTCAACTCAGTCTAAGGAAATAAGAGACCATCAGAAAATGGACTATCTCATCCATGAGATTTTTTATACAAACCTCATGGTAACCACCAAGTAAATAATCAGAACAGAGTCACATACAAAAAATAAGGAGAAAACTAAGAGAATCATCACACAGAACTACCAAACTGAATTGGAAGTCCAAAACACATGGGACAAGAAACAAAGGAAATGCAAAAGAACTGGAAATGAGTGATAAAATAGCAGCATTAAGCCCTCATATATCAATAATCACTCTAAATGTAAATGGATTGAATTCTCCAATCAAAAGGCACAGAGTGGCAGGATGGATTAAAAACCAAACCCAACAATATGCTGTCTTCAGAAAACACATCTCAGCTCTAAAGACAAACACAGACCCAGAGTGAAAGAATGGAAGACAATACTCCAAGCTAATAGCAAACAAGAGAAAGCAGGTGTTGCCATACTTATATCAGACAAAGTAGACTTGAAGATAAAAAGGGTAATGAGAGACAAAGAGGGGCAATATATAATGATAAAAGGGACAACCCACCAATAAAACATATCACTTATAAATATATATGCACCCAACACAGGAGCACCAAAGTACGTAAAGCAACTATTAACAAACTTAAAAGGAGACATCAATAACAACACAATGACAGTAAAGGATCTTAACACCCCACTTACATCAATGGATAGATCATCCAGACAAAAGTCAATAAGGAAATAGCAGACAAATGAAAAACTAGACAAGATGGACTTAATAGACATATTCAGAGCAATACATCCAAAAACAGCAGATTATAAATTCTTCTCAAGCACGCATGGAACATTCTTAAGGATAGATCATATGCTGGGAAACAAGGCAAGCCTCTATAAATTTAAGAAGATGGAAACCATAACAAGCATCTTTTCTGACCATAGTGCTATGAAACTAGAAATCAACTACAAAAAAAACTGGGAAAGTGACAAGGGTGTGGAGATGAAACAACAATCTACTGAACAACAAATGGATCATTGACGAAATTAAAGGAGAAATCAAAAAATATCTTGAGACAAACGAAAATGAAAATATACCATACCATCTCTTATGGGATGTACCAAAAGTGGTCCTGAGAGGGAAACTCATAGCAATACAGGCCCACCTTAACAAACAAGAAAAATCCCAAATAAGCAACCTTAACCTACATCTATCAGAACTACAAGAAGAAGAACAAAGCCCAAAGTCAGCCAAAGGAGAGAAACAATAAAAATTACAGCAGAAATAAATGAAATCAAAACCAAAAAAAGTAGAAAGGATCAATGAAACAAAGAGTTGGCTCTTTGAGAAGATAAACAAAATTGACAAACTCTTAGACTCACTAAGAAAAAAAGAGAAAAGGCTCAAATAAATAAAATTAGAAATGAAAGAGGATAAATAACAATGGATACCACAGAAATACAAAGGATTATAAGAGAATACTATGAAAGACTATATGCCAACAAATTGGACAATCTAGAAGAAATGGATAAATTCTTAGACTCATACAACCTCCCAAAACTAAATCAAGAAGAAGTAGAGAATCAGAATAGACTCATCACAAGTAAAGAGATTGAAAGAGTAAACAAAAGCCTCCCCCAAAATAAAAGTCCAGGACCAGATGGCTTCTCCAGAGAATTTTACCAAACATTCAAAGACTTAACATCTATACTTCTCAATCTTTTCCAAAAAAAATAGAGGAAGAGAGAACACTTCCTAACACATTCTACAAGGCCAACATCACCTTGATACGAAAGCTAGACAAAGACAATATGAAGAAGGAAAACTACAGGCCAATGTCGCTGATGAACATAGAGTCAAAAATCCTCAGCAAAATATTGGCAAACCGAATACAACAATAGGTTCAAAAGATCAAACACCATGACCAAGTGGGGTTTATACCAGGGCAACAGGGATGGTTCAATATCAGCAAATCAATCAATGTGATACACCACATTAACAAAATGAAGGATAAAAACTACATGATCATTGCAATAGATGCACAGAAGTCATTTGACAAGATCCAACATCGATTTATGATAAAAACTCTCAACACAATGGGTATAGAAGGAAAGTACCTCAACATAATAAAGGCCATCTATGACAAACCCACAGCCAACATCATACTCAATGGGCAAAAGCTGAAAGCCATTCCTCTGGGAACAAGAACAAGACAAGGGTGCCCACTCTTGCCACTCTTATTCAACATAGTACTGGAGGTTTTGGCCAGAGCAATTAGGCAAGAAAAAGGAATTAAAGGACTCCAAATATGCAATGAGGAAGTGAAACTCTCAATACTTGCAGATGACATGATTTTATATATAGAAAACCCTAAAGAATCCATTGGAAAATTATTAGAAATAATCAACTACAGCAAAGTTGCAGGGTACAAAATCAACTTACAAAACTCAATTGCATTTCTATAGGCTAATAACGAACTAACAGAAAGAGAGCTCAAAAAAGGTAACCCCACTTACAATCACAACAAAAAGAAAGTATCTAGGAATAAATTTAACCAAAGAGGTGAAAGACCTATACAATAAAAGCCATAAGACATTTTTGAAGGAAATCAATGAAGATATAAAGAAATGGAAAAATATCCCATGCACATGGATTGGAAGAATAAACATAGTTAAAATGTTCAAACTACCTAAAGCAATCTACAGAGTCAATGCAATCCCAATCAGAATCCCAATGACATTCTTCACGGAAACAGAACAAAGAATACTAAAATCCATATGGGGCAACAAAAGTATCAGAATAGCTAAAGCAATCCTGAGGAAAAAGAACAAAGTTAGAGGCATCGCAATCTCTCACTTCAAAATATACTACAAAGCTATAGTAATCAAAACAGCATTGTACTGGTGCAAAAACAGGCACACAGATCAATGGAACAGAATTGAAAGCCCAGAAATAAAACCACACACCTATGGACAGCTAATCTTCAACAAAGGAGCAAAGAACATACAATGGAGAGAGGGAATTATCTTCAATAAATGGTGCTGGGAAAATTGGACAGCAACATGCAAAAGAATGAAAGTAGACCATCTTCTTTAACCCTACACAAAAATTAACTCAAAATGGATCAAAGACCTGAAACTATAAAACTCCTGGAAGAAAACATAGACAGTACACTCTTTGACATCAGTCACAGAGGGGTCTTTTTGAATTCCATGTCTACTTGGACAAGGGAAACAAAAGAAAAAAGAAACAAGTGGGACATCATCAGATTAATGATATTCTACAAGGCAAACGAACCCAGGATCAAAATTCTCCACCAGCTTGGAGAAAACATTTGCAAATCATATATCCAACAAGGGGTTAATCTCCATCATGTATAAAGAATTCACACAACTGAACAACAGGAAAACAAACAACCTGATTAAAAAATGGACAGAGGATACAAACATTTTTCCAAGGAAGATATACAGATGGCCAATAGACACATGAAAAGATGCTCAACATCACTAATCATCAGGGAAATGCAAATCAAAACTACACTACGATATCACCTTACACCTGTTAGAATGACTACAATCAGCAAGACAAAAAACAACAAATGTTGGAGAGGTTGTGGAGAAACGGGAACCTTAATTCACTGCTGGTGGGAATGCAAACTCCTGCAGCCTCTGTAGAAAACAGTATGGAGATTCCTCAAAAAATTAAAAATAGGGGCTGACCCGGTTGTATAGTGGTTAAGTTCACACGCTCCACTTTGGCGGCCTGGGGTTTCACAGGTTTGGATCCTGGGTGTGGACAGATGCACTGCTTGTCAAGCCATGCCGTGGCAGCATCCCATATAAAGTAGAGGAAGGTGGGCACGGATATTAGCCCAGGGCCAGTCCTCCTCAGCAAAAAAAGAGGAGGATTGGTAATGGATGTTAACTCAGGGCTAGTCTTCTTCACACACACACAAAAAAATAAAAAATAGAGATACCTTATGACCCAGCTCTCCCACTACTGGGTATCTACCCAATGAACCTGAAAGCAGCAATCCATAGAGGCTTATTTAACCCTATGTTCATTGCAGCATTATTCACAATAGTCAAGACTTGGAAACAATCTAAGCCCCTTGATGGATGAATAGATAAAGAAGACATCATGTATATACACACACACACACACACAATGGAATACTACTCAGCTATAAAAAGATAAAATATTGTCATTTGTGACAACATGGATGGACCTTGACAGTATTATGCTAAGCAAAATGCCAGACAAAGAAAGACAAATACCGAATGATTTCACTCATATGTGGAAGATCAACAAACACAGATACAGAGAACAGATTGGTGGATACCAGGGGCAAAGAGGAGGTAGGGATGGACAAAAGGGGTAATAGGACACGTGTACAGTGATGGATGACACCTATACTTTTGGTGGGGAACACAATGTATTCTATACAGAAGGCGAAATATAATGATATACACCCAAAATTGATATGATGTTACAAATCAGTGTTACCTCAATGGAAAAAAAAGGGAAAGAAAAAGGAGAGTGACATGGTTGAGATAAAAAGTGGAAGGGGGAAAAAGTAGTCAGATATATCATGCAGAATGATATTGGTCATGATAAAGAGGTTGAATTTTTTCTGAAACCAATGTGAAATTATTTATGTTTTTAATCCAGAGAATGAGATAACCTGATTTATGCTTTTAAATATTTATTGTAGCTGCTAAGTGGAGAATTCTAAAATCTGTTGAGCCCTTCTAGTGAATTTTTCATTAGTTATTGTACTTTTCAACTACTGAATTTCTATTCAGTTATTTTTTAAGTTTTCTGTCTCTTTATTGGAGTCTATATTTGATGAGATATTATTTCCATACTTTCTTTAGTTCTTTACACACGTTTTTGTTTCTTTGACTATATTTAAAATATCTGATTTAAGGTCTTTTAAACATCTGGGCTGAGAAATTCTACTGATTGTTTATTTAGTATGTATGAGCTATACTCTTGTTATTTTTCATATCTCATAAATTTTTTTGTCAAAAACTGGACAATTTGAATGTTAGTAACTGATTATTCTTGAAATTGTATTCTCTCCCACCCCAGGGTTTGTTGTTGCTACTGTTTGTTGTAGGGGTTTTTTGTTTATTTTTCTGAAATAATTCTAAAAATTCTGTATGCTTTGTCATGTGTTAGTTATCTGACAGAGATTTCCTTAAATGCTTGGAACCAATAAATATCCCAGTCTTTGTGGAGTAGCTTTGTGTGCATGTTAGGGAATGCCTTCACTGCTGCTCCAGGCACTAGATAACTCTGTCTTAGCCTTTACTTCCTGGTGGTAAGGAGTCTCAAGAACAGTGAAAGGTGAAAGATTAGGACCTTCTCAGGTCTTTCCTGGCCACATTCACAGCCCTACACATGCATGTAACCTTCTAGATTCCTAGGAATACGTCAGAGCTTTTCAAAGTCCCTAAGGACATCCCATTCCACAACATTTTTAACAAAGTGTTTCATTATTCTATTATTTACCCCAGTTGTTATCCATTGCCTCAGGAAGCTATGAAGCTAAAAACTTACCTGTAACTGCTTTCCACAAATACCTCCTGGGAAAAAGGCTTTTCATTATGGGTGGATTCTGAGCCAGGTAAAATACAGACAGCCTTGCAAATGGAGTCTTTCAGGGAATGACCATACATGTCAAATAATGACAATGTTTTGGGTATGAGTTTTTGAAAGCATTCCAGCTCTATTCTGCTGCCTCCAGTCTGCATGGGGAATGTGAATTATTTTTCAAGGCTACTACAGATCTGGAGAGAAGATTATGGGATTAGGGCAAGGTAGAAATGCCAAAAAGCTATATTTTCTTACTGAGATGCAGCCAATTTTCTTAAATAAATGCTTCCTAGGTTGCTGCGAGCATTTGGTTAATTTCTAGAATTCTGAAAAACGATCCTGACAATTTTTGCCAGTTTTCTCATTGCTTTTATGGAAGAGGGAATTTTCATTTTCTTCCACTTCTATTCTCATTGGCATCGCCCCTTTTTTTTTGGACTTTTGCAAGTTGCATTTAAGTGAGTTTGTACCAAGGAGATGACCACTTCTAAAGGCAATGACAAAATGAAGCACCTGGGTCTACAAAGTTGATCAGTTCTGGGTTGTCTGTCCCTGTGTGTGAACTAAGGTTCTTTAGATTGCAACCATAGAAAGAAAATTTAACAAGTTTAAGCAAAAACAAAGCAAAAGGATTTATTAGAATAGAAGGATACTGTGGTAGCCACATTAAATTCAAGAAAAAGCCAATTAGCCATGCCTCAGGAAGAGTAATAATATGGACAGCTCTGAGATCTCAGCAGTGAGATGTCATCAAACGTAACTCTGTAGTACTGCCATTATTAGCACTCAGCTCTCAACTACAAGTCTCTGTTACCCTAGTTTCACATTCTCAAGAGAGAGATTTTGATTGATCCATCTTGACTCAAGTTTTACCCCTCGCCCAATCAGCTATGGATAGGAAAGTTGCAACATTCAGTGGAAATATGACTACTAGAAGAGTTCCCAGAAAAGAGATGGTAGTCCACTATATCCATGCAAGGTCCTCCCCTGCTACGAGGACTTGTCTCTCAGCCAGCACTCCTATTTCTCTGACTGAGAGAAGGTGAGACTCAGAAAAGATCTGATAGCTACGTTCAAATATTTGAAGACTGGTAATAATTCCTCAGCTTCCCTTCATATAACATTTAACAAATATTTTAGTGAGTGATTATTGTATTCTAGGAACTGAGAATACAACTGTGAAAAAATATGCAAAGTTTATACCTTTGTGAAGCTTACATTCTAATGGGAAAGAGAGAAAAAAAAAGACAGAGGAGAATAAAATATTTTCCACTTGTAAAGAGTTCTTCGAAGCAAATGAATGTGAGGTTTCAATAGAAAGTAAGAGAGTGGAAGCTAGTTTAGAGTGACTAGCCAAGGAAGACATTGTTGAAGTGCTGATAGTCCTAATTTCTCATATAAATTAGTGGAACCATATTTGGTAATATTTCATTTCTTGTGTCACACCAACATCCAATTTTATTCAGATGTTTGATCTCCCCCCTCTGCCAAATATAGTTTAAAGCTAAATCACTGAAGTCACTGGTCTCTATGCAAATGGGTATTCTACACTCCTATAAAGTGTATTTCATTCCTAGTCTATCTTTCAACTTTTTCTTTTGATGAGAACATTTAACATTGACTTTCTTAGTAACTTTCAAATTTGCAATACAATATTATTGACTATAGTCATCATGCTGTACATTATGTCCCCATGACTTATCTATTTTATAACTGAAAGTATGTACCTCTTGATCCCTTTTACCCATTTTGCCCACTCCCCAACCCCCCTCCCCTCTGGCAACTACCAATCTGTCATCTGTATCTATGAGTATTGTTTTGTTTTTAAGATTTCACATATAAGTGAAATCATATGGTAATTGTCTTTCTCTGTTTGACTTATTTCACTTAGGATAATACCCTGAAGGTCCATCCATGTTGTCACAAATGGCAAGATTTCCTTATACTTTAAAGCTGAGTAGTATTTCATTGTACATATATACCACATCTTCTTTATCCATTCATCCATCGATAGACACTAGGTTTCCATATCTTGGCTCTTGTAAATAATGCTGCAGTGAACATAGGGGTGCACATACCTTTTTAAATTAGAGTTTTTGTTTTCTTTGGATAGATCCCCAGAAGTGGAGTTGCTGGACCATATGGTAGTTCTATTTTAATTTTTTGGAAAACCTCCATAGTGTTTTCCATAGTGGCTGCACCAATTTACATTTCCACTAACAGTGCATGAGGGCTTCTTTTTCCCCACATCCTCGCCAACACTTCTTATTTCTTGATCTTTTGATAATAGCCATTCTGACAGATGTGAGGTGGCATTTCATTGTGGTTTTGATTTGAATTTTTCTGATGATTAGTGATGTTGAGAATCTTTTCGTGTGCCTATTTGCCATCTGTGTATATTCTTTGGAAAAATGTTTATTCAGATCCTCTGCCCATTTTTCAATTTGATTGTTGGTTCATTTGTATTGAGTTGTATGAGTTCTTTATATATTTTGAGTATTAAACCCTTACAGGATATACGATTTGCAAATATCTTCTCCCATTCAGTAGGTTGCCCTTTAATTTTGTTGATGGTTTCCTTTGCTATGTAGAAGCTTTTTAGTTTAATGTAATCCCAATTTTTACTTTTGCTTTTTTTGACGTTGCTTTTGGAATCAGATCCAAACAAAATTGCCAAGAGCGATGTAAAGGAGCGCACTGCCTGTGTTTTCTTCTAAGAATTTTATAATTTCTGGTCTTACAGTCAAGTCTTTAATGCATTTTGAGTTAATTTTTGTGTATGGTGTAATATAGTGGTCCAGTTTCATTCTTTTGCATATGGCTGTCCAGTTATCACAACACAATTTATTGAAGAGCCTGTCCCTTCCCCATTATATATTCTTCTCTTATTTGTTGTAAATTAATTGGCCACATGTGCATGGGTTTATTTCTGGGCTTTCTATCCTGTTACATTGATCTGTGCATCTGTTTTTATGCCAATACCATACTGACTTGATTACTATAGCTTTGTCATTTAATTTGAAATCAGGGAGCATGATAGTTCCAGCTATGTTCTTCTTTCTCAAGATTGCTTTGGCTATTCAGGATCTTTGTGGTTCTGTACAAATTTTAGGATAGTTTGTTCTATTTAGTGAAAAATACTGCTGGAATTTTCATAGGGATTGCATTGGCTCTGTAGGATGCTTTGGGTAAAATGGACATTTTAACAATATTAATTTTTCCAATCCATGAGCATGGAATATCTTTCCATTTATTTGTGTCTTCTTCAAATTTTTTCATCAATGTCTTGTAATTTTCAGTGTACAGGTCTTTCACATCCTTGGTTAAATTTATATCTAGCTATTTTATTCTGTTTAATGCAATTATAAGTGGGATTTTTTTCTTAATTTCTCTTCTGATAATTTGTTATTAGCGTTTAAAAATCCAACAGATTTTTATATATTGGTTTTGTAGCCTGGAACTTTACTGAATTCATTTATTGGTTCTGACAAATTTTTGGTGGAGTCTTTAGGATTTTCTATATATGGAATCATGTCTTCCACAAATAGTGGCAGTTTGACTTCTTCCTTTTCAATTTGGATGTCTTTTTTTTCTGCATAATTTCTCTGGCTAGGACTTCCAATACAGTGTTGAATAAAAGTGGCTGGAGTGGGCATCCTTTTCTTGTTCCTGATCTTAAGGGAAAAGCTTTTAGCTTCTTGCCTTTGAGTATGATGTTAGATGTGGGCTTGTCATATAGAGCCTTTATTATGTTGAGGTACATTTCATCTATACCAGCTTTGTTGAGAGTTTTTATCATAAATGTTGTTGAATATTATCAAGTGTTTTTTCTACATCTATTGAGATAATCATATGATTTTTATCCTTTATTTTGTTAATGTGATATATCACATTGATTGATTTGCAGATGTTGAACCATTCCTGGATTAAATTCCACTTGATCAAGTTGTATGATCCTTTTCATCTATTGAAAAGGGATTAATTTCCATAATATATAAAGAATTCACACAACTGAACAACAAAAAGACAAACAACCCAATCAAAAAATGGGCAGAAGATATGAACAGACATTTTTCCAAGGAAGAGATACAGATGGCCAACAGACACATGAAAAGATGTTCTACATCACTAATCATCAGGGAAATGCAAATCAAAACTATGCTAAGATATCACCTTACACCCATTAGAATGGCTGTAATCACCAAGACAAAAAACAACAAATGTTGGAGAGGTTATGGAGAAACGGGAACCCTAATTCACTGCTGGTGCAGAATGCAAACTAGTGCAGCCTCTATGGAAAAAAGTGTGAACATTCCTCAAAAATTAAAAATAGAAATACCTTATGATCCAGCAATCCCACTATTGGGCATCTACCCAATGGACATGCAGTCAACCATCCCAAGAGGCTTATGCACCCCTATGTTCATTGCAACATTATTCACTATGGCCAAGAAATAGAAGCAACCCAAGTGTCCCTCAACTGATGATTGGATAAAGACAATGTGGTATATATACACAATGGAATGCTACTCAGCCATAAAAAAAGAGAACTGTCCCATTTGCAACAACGTGGGTGGACCTAGAGGGTATTATGTTAAGTGAAATAAGCCAGAGAAAGGAAGACAGACACCGCATGATTTCACTTATGTGGAATATAAACTAACACACAGACAGAGAGAACTGCTTGGTAGTTACTGGGGGGGAGAGGAGTGGAAGGTGGGAACAAGGGGTGAAGGGATCCATTCATATGGTGACAGACAAATAATAATGTACAACTAAAACCCCACAGTGTTATAAACTATTAAGACATCAATAAAAATTTAAAAAATTCTATAAATAAATTTTCAAGGAAAATTACTCATCATAAATCACAGAGAGAGATAAAGAGTCATGAAGGAGCCATGAGCCATAAATAAACTGATAGAAAAAGAAATGTAGAATTCAGATATTGGAATTATCAGACATAAAATATAAAATGACTATGCTAGTTACATTTAAAGAAAAAAAATATATGCTTCAGATAAATACCCAGAAGTAGAATTGCTGGATCATATGGCAGTTCTATTTTTAATTTTGGGGGAACCTCCATACTGTTTTGCATAGTGGCTGCACCAATTTACTTTCCCACCAATAGCACATGAGGGTTCTCTTTTCTTGACATCCTCACCAACACTTGTCATGTCTTCTCTTTTTGATAACAGCCATTTTAACAGGTGTGAGGTGATATCTCATTGTAGTTTTGATTTGTATTTCCCTGATGATTAGTGATGTTGAGCAACTTTTCATGTGTCTGTTGGCCATCTGTATGTGTTCTGTGGAAAAAAATGTCTATTCAGATCCTCTGCCCATTTTTAAATCAGATTTACTTTTGCTATTGAGTTGTGTCAGTTCTTTATATATTTTGGATATTAACCCCTTATCAGATATATGATTTGTAAATATTTTCTCCTATTCAGTAGGTTGCTTGAAAATATCTGGAAATAACAGTACACTATAAAGAATGACCAAGCAAGTTTATAAAAGAGCCAAATGGACCTTGTAGAAAATTTTTTTAAATTTTGAGATTAAAAACTCGATGGACATTTAGCATACAACTCAGCTATAGTACTCTAGGGCTTTTATCCCAGAGAAATAGATGGAGAACAGCATATTAATCTCACAGATTTATAGTTACATAGGTAAAATGTATTTTTACAATGGAGAGTTCTGGAAAATCAGTTAATCTAGTGATCAAAACTAGTACCTCAAACATTGGGACAATATTATATTATGTACCTCATGGTAAGATAAAATTTGAAATACACAGCATAACTTATGTAATATTTTTACCAAAATTATTCTACCTGAACATAATCATAAGGAAACAATCAGAAAAATCCAGAATGTTAGACATACTACAAGACAACTAGCCTGAACTCTTCAAAAAAAGTCAATGTCATGAACAAACAAACAAAAAATGGAATGAGAATTCAACTTAATTAAAACAGAATGAAAGGACATAACCAAATCTAATGTGTAAAACTTCATGGGATCCTAGATTGAAAAAACTATAAAAGACATTTTAGGGACAATTGGATACATTTGAATATGAATTTATAGTAGGTGAAATTATGGAATAATTTTTATGTGTCAATTGTGAAAATGTATTATGGTTATGTAGAAGAATATATTTATTTTAAGAGATCCACACTGAAGTACTTAGGGGTGAATTGTCATGAAACATGTAATTCCCCTTCAAATGGTTCAACAAAAAGAATGTGTGTGTGTATTCATTGTAGTATTATTTCAACTTTTCTATAGTTTGAAAAATTTTAAAAGTCATGTAAAAAATAAGGCAATTATTAGCAGCTTTATGTCAATAAATTTTAAATTTAAGTGAAACCAGCAAATTTCCAGAAAAACATAACATCAAATTTGACTCAAGAAGAAGTAAAAAACTCAAATAGCTTGAATTATGACACAAAAATCCCACAAAGACTTTGGGATTAAACAATTTTACCAGAATTTTCTAGGAAATATCTAGGGAACAAATAATTTCAGTCTTACACAAACTCATCTAAAGTATAGAAAATTTTGGAGCAGTATCCAGTTCATTTTATGAGACCAAAAACACCTTGATCCCCAAACCTGGCAAGGACAGTACATGAAAGAAAAAATTACAGGCCAGTCTTATTCATGACCAAAATGTTAGCAGAGCAAATTCAGCTGTGTATAGAATCTACAGCAATGTATATAAAAGCAATACATTATGATCAGGTTGAGTTCATTCCATGAATGCAAACTTAGTTTAACATTAGGAAATCAAAAACTAATTAATGGCTTAAAGGAGAAAAACTTATGATTGTGAGATTTCCCTACCAGATATCAAGACTAATTATAAAGCTATAATAAATAATAGTGTATGTCATATTGGAAAAAAATGGAGGCCCCCAAACATACACTTGTGTTACTTAATATAACAGAAATGATTTTGCACATCAATAGGAAAAGGATGGGTATTTCAATAAATAGTGCTGTGACAACTGGTTATCCATGTAGAACAAAATGATATATGACCTCTACCCCACATAATATACAAAAATTCCAGGTGGAGTTAAGATTTAAATTTGAAAGACAGAATTGTAGTGATTTTAGTATGTAATATAGGAAGTGTATTGTAACACACCCTCAGGATCAAAACCTGTGGGGAATTAAAGGAAGCAGTACAGGGCAGAGTGAAAGAATGAACTGCAATGAAGTCACAAAGGCCTCAGACAATCCTATAGAAGTTCTGGTGCTAGAATGACCCTTCAAAGTTGTCCCAAATTAAGGTGAGGGATCTAGGCCTTTATATACCTATATCAAACAGCCATTGGATGCAGGCTGACCATGGCATCAAGGGTGTGTAACTTTGGGCAAGGCCTATACTGGAGAAGAATTCAGCTGAGAACTACTTGTGGCCAACATTCCCATTAGCTTGAAAATTAATGCTTCAGTCTACAGGAGTGTATCTGGGAGGCACATAATAGCATTAACTATAGCCTTCAATAGACATTTCCCAAAAGAAGGTATCTAAAAGGTCAATAAATATATGAAAAAATTCTCAACCTCATTGGTAATCAAGGAAATGCCAATGAAAACTATAAAAATACTCTTACATACCATCAAATGAGTAAAATAAACAATGGACTGTACTATATGTTAGCACAGATATGAAGTAATTAAAATCTCCATACACTATTGGGGAAAATATAAATTTGTATGAATGCATTGAAAAGCATTTCACATTACCTAGCTAAATTTAAAAGGCAAATACCCTACGTTCCAATAATTCTACCTCTAGATATTTTCCTTAGAAAAATTCTTGCACATGTACACCAAGAGATATGTAAAAAACATTCATAGAAGCATTGTTTCTACAAGCATTGTTACTTCTAAACTTGAAAAACTTTAGCGAATTTCAAGCTCAAAGAGATAAATATATTTGTTTATATAATGTAATACCACACAGCAATGGAAATAAAAGTACTACAGCTATACATATCTACATGGGTGAATCTCACAAACATAATTCTGAGCAAAGGAATCAAGGCACAAAAGAACACATACAATATGATTCCATTATTTAAAGTTCAAAAACATGTAAAATTAACTATCATTTAGGTTTGCGTTCATGAGTAGTAAAAATATATATATTTTTTTAAAAAGGAAGGAAACAGTTATCACTTAATATAGTTTAGGGTTTACCTCCGAGGAGAAGGAGGAGGATGTGTGGAGGGAGAGGCACCTAGAAGCTTCAAGAGGTCTGGGAAGCGAATTTTCTGTTTTTCAACCTGAGTAGTGAATACATGCAGGTTTACTCTATAATTATTCTCTCACCTATAGATATGATTTATTCACTCTTCTGTATATATGATACATTTCACAATGACAGCAACAACAAGAAAAAACCCAGGAAAATAAGTTCTTGAAGAAGAGTGCCCTCTGTTATCAAGGTTCAGCCACATTATATTTAAAATATAAATTGGGTCACCAAGATGGTATTGTAGGAGATCCCAGCCTCCATCCCTTCACAAAGATTAACAATTAGACAGCTATCCATAAAAAAAAAAAAAAAAACACAGCTCTGGGAGAGTTCTGGAGTCCACTTAAGCAACTTCAACAATACAGTGGGAAAAAAAAAAACCCTGAGAATATGTGCACAAAAAGAGAAGAAGGACAGCTTCATTTTGCCTGCAGCATTCCATCCCCCAAGCCAGGACTACTCAGCACTAAGGGGAAATTTCCCAGCTAGAAAGAGTTCCCCTCTCCAGGAAAGGGAGAGTGGGGTGATATTCTTTAGAATTTTGGAGACCATACAAAGGACCTACTTCAGTTTCACTCCACCCAGAGATCAGCAAAGCTGAGACATATAGAGATGGCTAGGGACAAGGAAAAAAGCAGGGGATACCAATATCTTCCAGGCAGTGGGAGCAACAGTGGTTCCCAGTGACCTGCCCTGCAGACAGCCTCAGAAGCTTTCACCACTGAAGAAGCCAATGGTCAGCACAGCCACCACAGATGCCCTGCAGATTTTACTGCTTTTTGCCCCACAGGTATTTGCATTCAAAGATGCTAGTTGTTTGAGTCCCTCTCTACTCCACCTCCCCTTCTCACCCACAACAGAGCCCAGGACCTGCACCAGAAGCCATCCCAGACCTCTGAGGCTACATGAATGCAATATGCCAGCCTAGATCCCAGCAGCTGACCCCCACCACTGTGTGCACACTCAGGGCTAGCCCCTCCAAATGTTCACTTGCACACTGCTGGCCTGATTCCCATCACCAGCCTCCATTGCTGTGTGGCAAGATCCTGCAACCATAAAGTGCACACTGAGAGCCAAGGCTCCCACAGCTGCTTGTGGGAACAAGTCCAGACCTGTCTCCTGTCACTGGCCTGCATCACTGGGCTCACCTGTAGCTAGCCACTCCAGCTGTGCATGTGCATGCCCCCAGCTCAAACATCATTGCTGGCCTCAATTGCCATGTCCATGTGGCAAGACTCTGAAGCCTTAGGAGTGCACACCGAGAGCCAGAGCCACTGAAGCTGCTATTGTGCCCATAGTCAGGCCCAGCTCTTGCTGCTTGCCCCAGAAACAGGTGTGTGCAGTTACTCCCATAGTCAAGTGTGTGCACAATGCCAGCTCTGACCACCACTGATGCCTGCCTTGTCCCTAACCACTAGACCTGGAGCACTCCTAAGGACTCCAACAGCCCTTGCAGCCTCTGTGGAACCTCTGCAGTGCCTGCCAAGAACCATGCAGCTGTCAATCCTGTGGATGCCAGTGGTCTGAGCCAAAGAGACATCAAGCCCCCAAGGACCCAAAGAAACCACATGTCCCTGCACTTGGTGGCCTGCACCACTAGACTCAGAATCACAGCATGCTCTATTATATCCCAACCCACAGGTGAAGATCTTTCTTACTGAAATTACTCCATAATGTCTGGAAGAGGTGATTGCTTCTTGAAATGTACAGACACCTACACAAGGATGCAGGGATCATGAAGGGTCAGGGAAACATGATGCTACCAAAAAACACAGTACACTTCCAGTAACTGAACCCAAAGAAATGAGATACACAAATTACCCAACAAAGAATTCAAAATAATTGTTCTAAAGATGCTCAGAGAGCTAAAAAGAACACAGATAAACAATTTAATGAAATCAGGAAAACAATACAAGAACAAAATGAGAAGTTCAATGAAGAAATAGAAAATATTAAAAAGAACCAAACAGAAAATTTGTAGCTGAAGAATACAATGACTGAACTGAAGAATTTAATAGTGAACTTCAACAACAGAGTTGACCAAGCAGAAAGAATCAGTGAGTTTGAAGACAGATCAATTGAAATTATAGTAGTCCCCTCTTATCCACGGTTTTGCTTTCTGTGGTTTCAGTTACTCATGGTCAACCATGGTCCAAAAATGTTAAATGGAAAATTCCAGAAATAAATAGTTCATGTTTTGAATTGTGTGCTGTTCTGAGTAGCATGATGAAATCTTGTGACATTCTGCTTTGTCCCACCCAGGACATGAATCATCCCATTGTCCAGTGTATTCATGCTGTATACACTACCCACCTGTTAGTCAGTTAGTAGCCATCTTGGTTATCAGATATACTGTTGCAGTATCACAGTGCTTGTGTACAAGTAACTTTTATTTTACTTAATAATGGCCCAAAGTGCAAGAGTAGCGATATCGGCAGTTCAGATATGCCAAAGAGAAGCTGTAAAGTGCTTCCTTTAAGTGAAAAGATGAAAGTTCTTGACTTAATAAGGAAAAATTTATATGCCGAAGTTGCTAAGATCTACAGTAACTTTTATTACAGCATATTACTATAATTATTGCATTTTATTATTAGTTATTGTTGTTAAGCTCTTAATGTGCCTAAGTTATAAATTAAACTTTATCATAGGTGTGTATGTATAGGAAAAAACAATATATATAGGATTCAGTACTATCTGCAGTTTCAGGCATCCACTGGGGGTCTTGGAAAGTAGCCCCCATGGATAAGGGGGGACCTACTGTATCTAATCAGAAGAGCAAAAAGAAAGAAGAATGAAAAGGAATGAAGAAAGCCTACAGCACTTATGGACACCGTATTAAAAAAAGAAACAATCTACACATTATCATATTCCCAGAGGCAGAAGAGAGGGAGAAAGAGTAGAAAGCTTATTCAAAAAATAATGGTTTGGAACTTCCCAAAACTGGGGAGAGACTTGGGCATACAAGTGCATGAAGCTAGTAAGTCACCCCAAAATATCAATCTAAAATAATCTTCTCCAAGACATATTACACTAACACTGTCTAAAATCAAAGATAAAGCAGAATTTTAAAAGCAGCAAGAGAAAAAAATTCATATAAAAGGACTCCCATAAGGTTATAAGTGGATTTCTCAGCAGAAACCTTGCAGGCCAGAGATAATGGGATGATATATTCAGAGTGCTAAAAGAAAAAAAAATGCTAACCAAGAATACTCTATACAGCAATGTGTTCTCCAGAAATGAAGGCAAGATAATGACTTTTCCAAACAAACAAGAGCTGATAGAATTCATTAACACTACCTGCAAGAAATTTTGAAATGAGTTCTTCAAGCTGAAATGAAAGGATGCTAACTAGTAACATAAAAATATACAACATGCTGTTAACTAAGTGTATAGTCAGTTTCCAAATACTTAAATACTGTTATGGTGATGTGTTGGCAACATAACTCTACTATAAAGGTTAAAGGACAAAAGTATTAAAAGTACCTATAGCTACAATAATTTGTTACTGGATACACAATATAAAAAGATGTAAATCATGACATCAAAAATATAAAATGTGGGGGAGGGGAGTAAAAGGGTAGAATTCTTGTATACAATTGAAGTTATCAGCTTAAAATAGACTGCTATATCAATAAGATTTTTCCAGTAAGGCTCCAGGTAGCTACAACACAAACACCTATAATAAATACAAGCAAGATAAATAGAAGGGAATCAAAGTATACCACTCTGAAAAATCATCAATTCACAAAGGAAGACAGTAGAGAGAAAGAAAGGAACAAAGGAACGGCAAGCACTCACAAAACAACAAGATAGCAACGGTAAGTCCTTAACCTATCAATAATTATTTAAATGTAAATGGATTAAATTCTCCAATCACAAGGCATAAAGTGGATAAATAGAATTTTAAAAAAACTATATGCTAACTACAACAGTCTCATTTAAGTTTCAAGGACACACATAGGTTTAAAATGAAGGAATGGAAAAATATTCCATGCAAATGGAAACCAAAAAACCAAGGGAAGCTATACATATATTAGAAAAAATAGACTTTAAGTCAAAAACTGTCACAAGAGACAAAGAAGATCATTATCCAAGGATAAAGGGGTTAATCCTTCAAAAGAATACAATTGTCAATATATATGCACCCAACATTGGAGGACCTAAATATATTAAGCAAATACTAACAGATCTGAAGGGAGTAGGAAACAAACAAACAATGCAACAGTAGCAGGGGACTTCAGTAATTCACATTAAACAATGGATAAATCATCTAGACCAAAAGTCAAAAAGGAAACATTAGACTTGGACTATACTCTAAACCAAATGGATCCACCGACATATAGAGCACTTCCCATCCAACAGAAGCAGCATACACATTCTTCTCAAGTGCACATGGAACATTCCCCAGGATAAGTTATATGTTAGGTCACAAAAAAGTCCCAGCAAATTTTAAAAGACTGAAATAATACCGTTTCTTTTCTAACCACAGTGGTATAAAACTAGAAACAAATAATAGGAGGAAAACAAAAAATTTATAGATATGTGGTGATTAAACCATATGCACTTGAACAACCAATGGGTCAAAGATGAAATACAAAGTAGGAAATAAAAAAATATCTTGTAAAAAATGAAAATGGAAACACAAATATCAAAACTATGGGATGCAGCAGAGACAGTGTAACAGGGAAGTTTGTCATGATAAACTTAAGAAAAAAAGAAAGATCTTCAATAAACAACCTGACTTTACAGCTCAAGGAACTAAAAAAACAAAACAAAACAAAACAAAAAAACCCCCACTAAGTCCAAAGTTACAGAAGGAAGAAAATAACAAAGAACAGATTAGAAATAAATAAAGAATAGATTAACAATAGAAAAGATGAAGGAAACTAAGATCTGCTTTTTTAAAGATAAAATTTACCAACTTATAGCTACACTTACCAAGAAAAAAATAGAATTCAAGTAACTAACGTCAGAAATGAAAGAGGAAATATTACAATAGGTACCACCAAAATAAAATGATCAGATTTTATCTATTACCACCTCAGAAAAAAAGTATAGCTTTGGTGTTATCAGCTGTTGAAGACCTGGATAGTAAAAAAGAATTGGAAAGGCAGTTCACAGGGAAGATAAAACACAGAGGTAGGAAACCATAACATGCATTTGGAAGCCCATTATATTACACTGGATCCACTCAAATATATGGCTGAGCATTTCTCTTTGATTCCAGAATTAGGGAGATTTTAGAGAAGGGTTTGAAGACATGTCAAAAAATAATGATTCGGCTAATTTCCTATACTTGATTCTGCCACAAGATTAGAGTGAAGTTTCAAGTGACACCACCAAGATGGTGACATAGGTCATTCCCGACTTTGTTTGCAAGAAGAACTAAAAACTGTTCAAGGACAAGACACCACTGAGAAAATCTTAGAACACAGGGATGAGGCTGAAGCACTCCCTACACCACAGAGACCAAGACAGAATGCATTAGAAAGGTAAGAGGAGTGGCCACATGCTGACCTCACTGACCCTCCCCCAGGCTGACATAGCACCACATTGAGACGTCTCTCTTGTGCCTACAATTCCTCTACTGGGAAAAGAAAGCCCATGGGGGACATCCAACTCATCCATCATGGTGGGTCACTTCTTGGGAGTTCTGAATCTCGTCTTGCATCATAGGAATCAAAGGGGAATCTGTGGGGTTTGACTTCTGGAAATATGATTCTGATAGAGAAGCAGGGAGAAGCTTGCAACAACCAGTGCTCAGATTATGACAGACTGAGTTCCTACCTCCAGCACCCAAGTAGTACTCTCAACCAGCAACTTTTCTCATCTACAGAGCCAAGGCACTGATGCAGTCTGACCAGAGAACTTGGCAGGGTGCAGGACTCCCTGATTTGGATCCTCAAATAAAGAGCCTTGCCAGCACAGGAGCCTGGTGTCCCCCCTCTTCTGTCCAGGTAGTGGAGCTGAGTCATAGCCCTGCCCACTGCAGAATGTAGCTCCTGGTGCCAAATGACCAGAAAGCCTGGACAGAATAACTGACATTTGCACAGCCCAGCAATGCTCAAGCAGAGATTATGGCAGGTAGATCTGATCATCCACAGAGCAAAGCAAGTGGCACCATTCAGACAGAGAACATGGGTGTGGGGCAGCTTGAGTCAAAACCACAAAGAGACTTGCCTGACTTGGAGCTGCTTTAGCCCAGGCAGGGGAGCTTATAATAGCCCCTCACTGTTGAGTGTAGATCCCAGCCCCACCTGACCAGAAAGGCTGACCAGAAACACCTAGGAGTCTGCTTGAAATGAGCCCTCCCACTCCACCCAGGCAAGAAAGTTAATTCATAACCCTGCTGAGTGTAGCTCCCAATCCCTCATGAACAGAAAGCCTGGCCAGAACATCTGGAAGTGCATAGCTCAGCAAATGCTCGAGTGGAGACTACGGCAGCAGAGGTGATCATCCAGAGCAAAGCCAGTGGCACCATTCAGCTATGGAATTTGGGGTATGGGTCAGCTTGAGTCAAAACCACAACAAAGAGCCAATCCACTTTTGCTCTGCCCAGGCAGGGAAAGTAATTTATAGCCCCATTCATTGCTGAACACAGCCTTCAACCTGCCTGACCAAGGAACATAACTGCAGCACGTGGGAAACTGTGTAGCCCATTTACTACTCTGCTTACAGTGGTATTTGAACAAAGAACACAGCCCATGGCTTTCCTCATCTGCAGAGCAAACTAGTGGTTCTATCTGGCCAGGAAATTCAGTGTAACTCTTGCCTGATTCAGGTCCCCAAACAATAAACTTTGCATCCCTTGGGGCCTCTTATGCTGCCCCACAAGGGCAGGAAAGCTAATTCATAGCTTTGTTTACTTCTGAGTATGGTACTCAGTGCTGACAGTTTAGGAAGTCTGACCAGAGAACCCAGGCAACAACAGAGCCCATCCTACCTCCTCTTTTGGAAAAGGAACCAAGCCAGCAGTCCTATCCAACTGTTCTTGTGAGTGGTACCCCTGAACTCAGAACTAGGGCAGTGGCCTCACCTCAAAATAAACCCTGATGGCAAGCACCACTTGCCCAAGGACATTACCAGCTGACAAGTCCAGAAATCCATACTGAGCTGATTGATGAAGAAATGTCTCTGTCAAAGTAAACCTGCAAAGTCTGAAAGAGGAGACCTCTTACTCAAATGTGCAGATACCAAAGTAAGAAGTAAAAGATCACAAAAAATCAGGTCAACATGACACCACCAAGAAAACTAATAAAGCTCCATTAACTGACCCTAAAGAAATGGACATCTGTGAAGTGTCAGACAAAGATTTCACAATAATTCTCTTGAAGAAGTTTAGTGAAGTAATAGAATGAGAAAAGTTCAACAAAGAAAGAAAAGCCATCAAAAAACTCCACAAAAAACAGAGATTCTTGACCTGAAAAATACGACTGAACTGAAGCACTCAATATACAGCTTCAAAAGCAGCCTTGACAATGCAGGGGGAAAAAATCAGTGACCTAGAAGACAGGACATTTGAAATTATCCAGTCAAAGGAGCAAAAAGAAAAAAGAATGCAGAAGAGCGAAGAAAAACTACAGGATTTATGGGACACTATCAAAAGAAACAATATTCACATTATGGGAATTCAAAAGAATAGAAAGAGAAAGGGACAGAAAATATATTTAAAGCAATAATGATCAAAAACTCCCAAAACTTTGGAAAAGAAATTTGCATCCAGATCCATGAGGTCCAAAGGATCCCAAATAGGTTGAAGCTGAATAGGGCTACACCAAGACACATTATAATTAAATTGTCAAAAGTCAAAGACAGGGGCCAGCCCAGTGACATAGTGGTTGAGTTTGCACACTCCACTTCTGGTGGCCCGGGGTTTGCAGGTTCAGATCCCAGGTGTGGACCGATGCACCACTTGTCACGCCACACTGTGGCAGTCTCCTATATAAAGTAGAGGAAGATGGGCATGGATATTAGCCCAGGGCCAATCTTGCTCAGCAAAAAGAGGAGGGTTGGCAACAGATGTTAGCTCAGGGCTAGTCTTCCTCCTGCCCAAAAAAGTCAAAGACAAAGAAAGAGTTTTGAAAGCAGCAAAAGAGAAAAGTTATATACAAAGGAGCCCCCAAAGACTATAAGTGGATTTCTCAACAGAAATTTTTCAGGCTAGGAAGAAATTGAATGACATATTCAAAATATTCAAAGAAAAAAACTGTCAACCAAGAATGCAAAACTTTCCTTCAGAAATGAAGGTGAAATAAAGAATTTCCCAAACAAACAAAACAGAGAATTCATCACCACTAGATCTGCCTTACAAAAAAATGCTAAAGGGAGTTCTTTGAGGTTAAGTAAAATGATGATAATTAGCATCATAAAAACATACGAAGGTGGCATAAAACTCACTGGTATTGGTAAATATATAATCAAAGTTAGATTCCATAATATGGTAATGGTGGTGTGTAATTCACTTGCAACTTTAGTTTAAGAGTTAAAAAAATGAACATAGTAAAAATAACCTTTAAAACAATAATCTGTTATTGAATACACAATATAAAAAATACATAAACAGTAATATCAATAACATAAAATATAAGTGGGAGGAGAAGTAAAAATGTAAAGTTTAGAAATTCTATTGAAGTTAAGTTGTTATCAGTTTAAAATAGGGTGTTATAATTTTAAGATATTTTATGTAAGCCTCATGGTAACCACTAGGGAAAAACCTATAGTAATTACACAAAAGAACAAATTCTTTAAATTCTTCCAAAAAATCAAAGAGGAGAGAACACTCCCAAATTTATTTTACTAGTCCAGCATAACCCTCATGTCAAAGCCAGATATGGATACTAAAAGAAAATTATAGGCCAACACTCCTGATGAATATAGATGCAAAAATTCTCAGTAAAATACTAGCAAACTGAATTCAGCAGCACATTAAAAGGATCATTTACCAGAATCAACTGGGATTTATTTCTAGGATACAAGGATGGTTTAGCATATGAAAATAAATAAATGTGATACATCATATTAATAGAATGAAAGAAAAAATATATGAACATTTCAATAGATGCAGGAAAAGTATTTGGCAAAGTTCAATCAATTCATGATAGAAACTCTTAACAATTTAGGTATAGAGGGAATAAACTTTAACATAATAAAGGCCATGTAAGAGAAACCCACAGCAAACATAATACTCAGTGGTGAAAAGTTGAAAGCTTTTCCTCTAAGATCAAGAACAAGACGAGGATGCTTACCCTCACCAATCTTAGTCTATAGAGTACTGGCAGTCCTAGCCAGAATGATCAAGAAAAAGAAATAAAAGTCATCAGAATTGGAAAGGAGGAAATAAAAATGTCTCTATTTGCAGAGGACATGATTTTATATATAGAAAATCCTAAAGACTTCACAAAAAAACCCTGTTAGATCTAATCAACAAATTCAGTAAAGTTGCAGGATCCAAAATTAACATGCAAACATCATTAGCATATCTGTACACTAACATTGTATTATCTGAAAAAGAAATAAAGAAAACAATACCATTTACAATAGCATCAAAAAAAAATACTTCAAAATAAATTTAACCAAGAAGTTGAAAGACCTCTATGCTGGAAACTACATGATACTGATGAAAGAAGTTGAAGCAGACACAATTAAATGGAAAGATATCCTGTGTTCATTGATCAGAGGAATTAATATTGTTAAAATTTCCATGCTACCCAAAGCCACCTATAGAGTCAATGCAATCCCTATCAAGATTCCAATGGTATATTCTCCAGAAGTAGAAAAAACAATCCTGAAATTTCTATGCAACTGCAAAAGAACATGAATAGCCAAAGCAATCCTGAGAAAGAAGAACAAACCTGGAAGCATCACACTTACTGATTTCAAGCTAAATTATAAAGCTATAGTAATCAAAACAGTATGGTACCAGCATAAAAAAAGATACATAGCCCAATGGAACACAATTGGGAGCAGTCAGTCAACTATCATACAACTGAACATATACAGTCAACTAATATTTGACAAGGGGACCAAGAATATTCAATGGAGAAAAGATAGTCTCTTCAATAAGTGGTGCTAGAAAAGTTGGATATTCACATGTAAAAGAATGAAACTGGACCTTATTTTACAACACTCACAAAAATTAACTCAAAAGATTAAAGACTGAATTGTAACACAAATCATAAAACTCCCAGAAGAAAACATAAGAAAAAGCTCCTTGACACGGGTCTTGGCAATAATTTTTGGATATGACACCTAAAGCACAAGCAACAAAAGAAAACAAACTAAAAAGTTTTGAATAGTAAAAGAAATGATGAACAAAATGAAAAGATAAACTACTGAATGGAAAAAAATTGCAATTCATATATTTAATAAGGGGTTGATAACCAAAATATATAAAGAACTCATAGAACTCAATAGCAAAAAATAATCCCCAAATAATACAATTTAAAAATGGGCACAGGACCTGAATAGACAATTTTCCAAAGAATATATACAAATCTTTAACAAGTACATGAAAAGGTGCTCAACATCACTAATCATTGGGAAAATGCAAATCAAAACCACATGAAATAACACCTTACACCTGTTAGAATGACTATCATCAAAAAGACAAGAGATAAAAAATGCTGGCAAAAATTTGGAGAAATGGAAACCCTTGTACACTGTTAGTGAAATCATAAATTTGTACAGCCACTATAAAAAACAATATGGAGGTTCCTCAAAAAATTAAAAATGGAACTACCATATGATCCAGCAATTCCACTTCTGGGAATATATCCAAAGCAAGCAAAATCACTATGTTGAAGACATATATGCACTCCCATGTACATAGCAGCATTATTTATAATAACCAAGACATGGAAACAGCCTATGTGTCCATCAACAGATGAATGGATAAAGAAAATGTGATATATATATATATATATATATATATATATATATATATATATATACACACACACATACAATGGAATATAATTTAGCCATAACAGAGAAGAAAATCCTGCTATTTGCAACAACATGGATGGACCTTGAGGGCATTGTGCTAAGTGAAATAAGTCACACAGAGAAAGAAAAATACTGTATGACCACACTTATATATGGAATCAAAAAAATGAACTAATAGAAACAGTGGATTGGTGGTTGTCAGAGGGAGAGTGGTGAGGAAAATGGGTGAAGGTGGTCAAAGGATGCACACTTCAAGCTATAAGAAGTACTAGGGCAGTGATGTCAGCATCATGGCAGAGTGAGATTCCCTCTTTGAATCTCTGCCCCCTAAGATGCAATGAAAACATCATTTGCATTCCAACAGAGGTCAATCAAACACTACAAAGAACTTCTAAGAAAACCCTGCTGCCATACATTGGATGGTGGAGGCACGGGATGCCCCAAAGGATGTGAGGAGAGGTAAGGAGTTTTACTCCCCCTCCCCAATCAGTCAGCAAAGACAGACAGTTCAGCTTGCAGACAGAGCAGGGAGGGGTGGCCCTCTGTGGGGAAAACTATCGCTCTCCAGTTGCTCTCACAGACTGTCGAGAGATCCCCACTGGGAAGTGACGATGGACTGTTTTGGGGGTGTGGCAAATGCCCAAAGAGAGCCAGAAAGGAAACCCCTGGGTTGAGCAGGAGAAAGAGAGAACCCTTCTCCCCACATGCCCTGTGCTTCAGCATAATCAGTCCGGGGACTGCAGTGGGCTCAGAGCACACTGCTCACGATCTCCATCAAGTGGCAGGAGGTGGAAACTGCAGGACTAATTTCAAGATGAAAAGAAAAGGGAAAGCCATAGGATCTATACAATGGTTTATTATGTCTACAGACCAAAAGGAAAATGACAAACACCCAGAAACTAACCCTGAAGGCACAGAAATCTGTAACCTGAATGACAGAGAATTCAAAATAGCTATCATAAACAAACTCAATGAAATATAAGAGAACACACAGAAACAAATCAACGAATTCAGAGATTTCATCACAAAAGAGATTGAAACCATAAGGAAAATCAATCAGAATTATTGGAGATGAAAAACAAAATGAACGAGTTAATGGAAAAAATGGAGTCTTTAAAGAGCAGAACTGACAATATGGAGGAAAGAATTAGCATTATCAAGGATAGCCACGCAGAAATGATCCAGACAGAGGAGGAGACACTGCTAAGAATAAAAAGAAATGAAGAAATTCTTCGAGAAATATCAGACTCAATGAGGAAAAGCAACATAAGGATAATAGGTATTCCATAAGGAGAAGAAAGAGAAAAAGGAGCAGAGATTTGTTCAAAGAAATAATAGCTGAGAACTTCCCAAAGCTAGGGAATGAGAAGGAAATAACAGTGAATAAAATCAATAGATCACCTAAATATATAAACAGGAATAAACAATCGTAACGCCACATAGTAGCTAAGTTGACAAGATTCAGTTATAAGGAAACAATATTAAGAGCAGCTAAACAACAACAGAAAAACAAAATAACATACAAAGGAAACCCCTTCAGGCTCTCAGCTGATTTCTCGACAGAAACTCTACAGGCTAGGAGAGACTGGAATGACATATTCAAAATCATGAAAGACAAAAACCTTCAGCCAAGAATACTACATCCAACAAAAATATCCTTCAAATATGAGGAGAAATACCAACTCTCCCTGATAAACAAAAGCTAAGGGAGTTCATCACCACAAGACCCCCACTACAAGAAATGCTCAAGAAGGCCCTTAGGCCTGAAAAAAAAAAAAGACAAAGGGGATACAAAGATTTCAGCAAGGAGAAAAGCAAGGAGACCAAACCAGAACAAACTACAGTTGGATAACATCAAAAATTAATTCAAGCTCAGCACTGTAAACACACACTCACGACACAAGATGGAATAAGTAGTGACAATAACATATAAGGAGGGGAAGAGGAAAGGGATTGAATTGACTCAGCCTAAGGAAACAGGAGCCATCTGAAAATGTACGATCTTATCCAGGAGATCTTGTATATAAACCTCATGGTAACCACAAAACAAATAACCAGAAGAGAACCACACATGACAAATAAAGAGAAAACTAAGAGAATCAGCATGCAGAAATGCCAAACTGAATTTGCAGTCCGAAACACATGCAGCAAGAAATGAAGAAAATGCAAAAGAACCAGAAAATGAACATAAAATAGCAACATTAAACACTCATATATCAATAATCACTCTAAATGTAAATGGATTGAATTCTCCAATCAAAAGACACAGAGTGGCGGGATGGATTAAAAACCAAGATCCAACAATTTGCTGCCTCCAGGAAACACATCTCAGCTCTAAAGACAAACACAGACTCAAAATAAAAGGATGGAAAATGATACTCCAAGAAAACGGCAAACAAAAGAAAGCAGGAGTTGCCATACTTATATCAGACAAAGTAGACTTCAAGATAAAAAAGGTAATGAGAGACAAAGAAGGGCAATATATAATGATAAAAGGGACACTTCACCAAGAAGACATAACACATAAATATCTATGCACCCAACACAGGAGCACCAAAGTACATAAAACAACTGCTAAAAAACCTAAAAGGAAATATTAACAATAACACAATAATAGTAGGGGATCTTAACACCCCCCTTACATCAATAGATAGATTATCCAGACAAAAAGTCAGTAAGGAAATAATGGACTTAAACGAAAAACTAGACACGATGGACATAATAGATATATACAGAGCACTCCACCCAAAAACAGCAGATTACACATTATTCTCAAGTGCACATGGAACATGCTCAAGGATAGACCATATATTAGGAAACAAGGCAAACTTCTATAAATTCAACAAGATTGAAATCATTACAAACATCTTTTCTGATCATAATGTGAAACTAGAAATCAACTACAAGGAAAAAACTGGAAAGGGACAAAGATGTGGACGCTAAACAACATGCTACTGAACAAACAATGGATTATTGATGAAATTAAAGGAGAAATCAAAAGCTATCTGGAGACAAATGAAAAAGAAAACACACTATACCAACTCATATGGGATGCAGCAAAAGTGGTTCTGAGAGGGAAATTCATAGCAATATAAGCCCACCTTAACAAACAAGAAAATCCCAAATAAATAACCTTAAACTGCACCCAACAGAATTAGAAAAAGAAGAACAAACAGAACCCAAAGTAAGCAGAAGGAGGGAAATAATAAAAATCAGAGCAGAAATAAATGAAACTGAAACAAACAAACAAACAAAAAATCAGTGGAAAGGATCAATGAAACAAAGAGCTGGTTCTTTGAGAAGATAAATAAAATTGACAAACCCTTAGCCAGACTCACTAAGAAAAAAAGGGAGAAGACTCAAATCAATAAAATTAGAAATGAAAGAGGAGAAATTACAACAGATACCACAGAAATACAAGGGATTATTAGGGAATACTATGAAAAACTATATGCCAACAAATTGGACGATCTAAAAGAAATGGATAAATTCTTAGACTCATAAAACCTCCCAAAACTGAATCAAGAAGAGAGAATCTGAATAGACCAATTACAAGTAAAGGGATTGAAAGAGTAATCAAAAACCTCCCCAAAAATAAAAGTCCAGGACCAGATGGCTTCACTGTAGAATTCTACCAAACATTCAAAGAAGATTCAATACCTATCCTTCTCAAACTATTCCAAAAAGTTGAAGAAGACAGAACACTTACTAAAAATTTTTACGAGGCCAACATCATCCTGATCCAAAGGCCAGAAAAGGACAACAAAAAGAAGGAAAATTACAGGCCAATATCACCGATGAACACAGATGCAAAAATCCTCAACAAAATTTTGGCAAACTGAACACAGCAATACATTAAAAGGGTCAAACACCATGATCAAGTGGGATTTATACCAGGGGCATAGGGATGGTTCACTATCAGCAAATCAATCAATGTGATACACCACATTAACAAAATGAAGAATAAAAACTACATGATCATCGCAATAGATGCACAGAAGTGATTTGACAAGATCCAACATCGATTTATGATAAAAACTCTCAACAAAATGGGTATAGAAGTAAAGTACCTCAACATAATAAAGGCATATATAACAAATCCAGAGCCAACATCATACTCAATGGGGAAAAACTGAAAGCCATCCTTCTGAGAACAGGACTAAGACAAGGGTGCCCACTCTCAGCACTCTTATTCAACACAGCATTGGAGGTTTTGGCCAGAGCTATAGGCAAGAAAAAGAAATAAAAGGAATCCAAATAGGCAATGACGAAGTGGAACTCTCACTGTTTGCAGATGACATGATTTTATATATAGAAAACCCTAAAGAATCCATCAGAAAACTATTAGAAATAATCAACAACTACAGGAAAATTGCAGGATACAAAATCAACTTACAAAATCAGTTGCATTTCTATAGTCTAATAATGAACTAACAGAAAGAGAACTCAAGAATACAATCCCATTTACAATTGCAACAAGAAAATATATCCAGGAATAAATCTAACCAAGGAAGTGAAAGACCTATACAGTGAAAGCTGTAAGACATTATTGAAAGAAATCAATGATGACATAAAGAAATGGAAGGATATTCCATGCACATGGATTGGAAGAATTAACATAGTTAAAATGTTCTTCTTCCTTAAAGCAATCTACAGATTCAATGCAATCCCAATCAGAATCCCAATGACATTCTTCACGGAAATAGAACAATACTAAAATTCATATAGGCAACAAAAGACCTCAAATAGCTAAAGCAATCCTGAGAAAAAAGAACAAAGATGGAGGCATCACAATCCCTGACTTCAAAATACACTACAAAGCTATAATAATCAAAACAGCATGGTACAGTTACAAAACAGACTTACAGATCAAAGGAATGCAATTGAAAGCCCAGAAATAAAACCATACATCTATGGAGAGTCAATCTTTGACAAAGGAGCTAAGAACATACAATGGAGAAACGAAAGTCTCTTCAACAAATGGTGCTGGGAAGATTGGACAGCCATATGCAAAACAATGAAAGTAGACCACTTTCACCATAGACAAAAATTAACTCAAAATGGATCAAAGATTTGAAGGTAAGACCTGAAACCATAAAACTCCTAGGAGAAAATATAGGCAATACACTCTTTGACACTGGTCTTGGATGGATCTTTTTGAATACCACGTCCACCTGGGCAAGGGACATAAAAGAAAAAATAAACAAATGGGACTTCATCAGACTTAAGAGCTTCTTCAAGGCAAGGGAAACCAGGAACAAAATGAAAAAAACCCACCAACCGGGAGAAAATATTTGCAAATCATATATCTGACAAGGGGTTAATCTCCAAAATATATAAAGAACTCACATAACTCAACAACAAAACAGCAAGCAACCCAATCAAAAAATGGGCAGAGGATCTGAACAGACATTTTTCCAAAGAAGATATACAGATGGCCAATAGGCACATGAAAAGATATTCAACGTCACTAATCTTCAGGGAAATGGAAATCAAAACTACATTGAGCGATCACCTGACACACATTAGAATTGCTGTAATCACCAAGACCAAAAATAACAAATGTTGGAGAGGATGTGGAGAAAAGGCAACTGTCATACACTGCTGGTGGGAATGCAAACTGGTGCAGCCACTATGGAAAACAGTATGGAGGGTTCTCAAAAAATTAAAAATAGAAATATCATACAACCCTGCTATCTCATTACTGGGTATTTATCCAAAGAACTTGAAATCAGCAATTCAGAGAGTTATGCACCCCTCTGTTCATTGCAGCATTATTTACAATAGATAAGATGTGGAAGCAACCCAAGTGCCCATCAACTGATGATTGGATAAAGAAGAAATGGTATATATATACAATGGAATACTACTCAGCCATAAAAACAGACAAAATCATCCCATTTGCAACAACATGGATGGAACTTGAGGGTATGATGTTAAGTGAAATAAGCCAGACAGAGAAAGACAAACACATGATTTCACTCGTATGTGGAAGATAAACTAACACATGGACCAAGAGAACAGATTAATGGTTAGCAGAGGCAAAGGGGGTTGTGGCATGGCATAAGGGGTAAAGCTAGAAATGACTGAGCTTAGTGAGGAAGGCTTGTTGAAAGCCATAATAGGCTGAAAGCTAGGCCTCTTGTGCCAATTAACCAAGCTATGAGTGCCAAGGAAAATCTCTTGAAGGAAATTAAAAGTGCTACTCCAGCAAACACATGAATGATAAGAAAGTGAAACAGCCGTGTTGCTAATGTGGAGAAAGTTTTAGTGGTCTAGATATAAGGTCAAACCAGCCACAACATTCTCTTAAGCCAAAGCCTAATCCAGGGCAAAGCCTTAACTTTCTTCAGTTCTATGAAGGCTGAGAGGTACGAGAAAGCTGCAGAAGAAAAACTTGAAGCTAGCAGAGGTTGGTTCATGAGGTTTAAAGAAAGAAGCTCTCTCCATAACATAAAAGTGCAAGATGAAGCAGCAAGTGCTGAGGTAGAAGCTGCAGCAAGTTATCCAGAAGATCTAACTAAGATAATTAATGAACATTAAACAACAGATTTTCAATGTAGACAAAGCAGCCTTATATTCAAATATGATGCCCTTTGGACTTTCATAGCTAGAGAAGAGAAGTCAGTGCCTGCCTTCAAAGTTCAAAGGACCGGCTGACTCTCTTGTTAGGGGCTAATGCAGCTTGTAACTTTAGGTTGAAGTCGATGCTCATTTACCATTCTGAAAATCCTAGGGCCCTTAAGAATTAGGCTAAATCTACTCTGCCTGTACTTTATAAATGGAACAATAAAACCTGGGTGACAGCACACCTGTCTACAACAATGGTTTCCTGAATATTTTAAGCCCACTGTTGAGATTTGCTGCTCAGAAAAAAAGATTCTTTTCAAAACATTACCCCTCATTTACAATGCATCTGGTCACCAAGAGCTCTCATGGAGATATACAATGAGATTAGTGTTGTTTTCATGCTTGCTAACACAACATCCATTCTGCGGCCCATGGATCAAGAAGTAATTTCAATTTTCAAGTCTTATTTTATAAGAAATATATTTTATAAGGCTTTAAGCTGCCATAGACAGTGATTCTTCTGATGGATCTGGGCAAAGTTAAAAACCTTCTAAAATGATTCATCATTCTAGATGCCATTAAGAACATTTGTGATTCACGGGAAGAGGTCAAAATATCAACATTAACAGGAGTTTTGAAGAAGTTGATTCCAACCCCCACAGATGACTTTGAGGGGTTCAAGACTTCAGTGGAGGAAGTAACAGCAGATGAGGTAGAAATAGCAACAGAACTAGAATTAGAAGTGAAGCCTGAAGATGTAAAGGAATTGCTGCAATCTCATGATAAAACTTTAACAAATGAGGAGTTGCTTCTGATGGATGAGCAAAGAAAGTGGTTTCTTGAGATGGAATCTACTCCTGGTGAAGATGCTTTGAATATTGTTGAAATGACAACAAAGGATTTAGAATACTACATAAACTTAGTTGATAAAGCAGTGGCAGGGTTTGAGAGGATTTACTCCAATTTTGAAAGAAGTTCTACTGTGGGTAAAACGCTGTCAAACAGCATTGAATGCTACAGAGAAATTGCTCATGAAAGGAAGAGTCAGTCGATGTGACAAACTTCATTGTTGTCTTATTTTAAGAAATGGCCACAGCCACCCCAACCTTCAGCAACCACCACCCTGATCAGTCAGCAGCCATCAACATCAAGGCAAGACCCTCCACCAGCAAAAAGATTATGACTTGCTGAAGGTTCAGATGATGGTTAGCATTTTTTAGCAATAAAGTATTTTTAATTAAGGTATGTACATTGATTTTTTTAGACATAATGCTATTGCACACTTAATAGTCTACAGAATAGTATAAACATAACTTTTATATGCAGCAGGATACCAAAAAATTTTGACTTGCTTTATTGTGATATTTGCTTTATTCCAGTGGTCTGGGATACAAGCCACAATATCTCTGTGGTATGCTTGTATAGAAAATCCTAAAGACTCAACCAAAAAACTGTTGGAATTAATCAATGAATTCAGTAAAATTTCAGAATATAAAATCAACATGCAGAAATCAGTCATTTTTGTATACATTAACAATGAAATATTTGGAAAAGAAATAATGAAAACAATCCCATTCACAATAGCATTGAAAATAATAAAATACTTAGGAATAAATTTAGTAAAGGAACTGAAAGATCTGCACAATGACAACTATAATACTTTGATGAAAGAAATTGAAGAAGACACAAACAAATGGATAGTTATCCTATGTTCATGGATCAGACGAGTTAATATTGTTAAAAAGTTCATGTCACCTGAACCATCTATAAAGTCAGTGCAATCCCTATCAAAATTCCAATGTCATTTTTCACAGATACAAAAAAAATCCTAAAATGTGTATGGAACTACAAAGGACCCCAAATAGTCAAAGCCATCCTGAGAAGAACAAAGCTGGAGCATCACACTCCTGATTTGAAAATAAGCCACAAAGTTGTATTAATCAAAACCTCATGTTATGGGCATAGAAATAGACATATAGACCACTTCAACAGAATAGAAAGCCCAGATATAAACCCTGGCACATGGGTCAGCTAATATTTGACAAGGGAGATAAGAATGGGGAAAGAATAGTCTCCTCAATAAATGGTGTTAGGAAAACTGTATAAACACATGCAGAAAAATGAAATTGGACTGCTAAGTCACAAAAATTAACTCAACATGGATTAAAAACTTTAAACATAAGACCTGAAACTCTAAAACTCCTAGAAGAAAACTGATGGAAAATGTTCCTTGACATTGGTCTTGGCAATGATTTTTTGGATATGACACTAAAAGTACAAGCAACAAAAGCAAAAATCAACAGGGGCCAGCCCAATGGCATAGTGGTTAAGTTTGGTGTGCTCCACTTCAGCTTTACAAGTTTGTGGGTTTGGATCTTTGGCACAGACCTACACCACTCATCAGCCAGGTTGTAGTGGCGACCCACATATAAAGTAGAGGAAGATTGGCACAGATGTCAGCTCAGGGCTAATCTTCCTCAAGTAAAAAAAAATAGAGGAAGATTGTCAACAGATGTTAGCTCAGGGCTAGTCTTCCTCAGGACAAAAAAAATCAACAAGTGGGATTACATCAAACTGAAAACTCAGCCAATGAAACAATGAACAAAATGAGAAGGCAACCTATGGAATGGGAGAAAATATTTGGAAAACTATACCTGATAAGGGGTTAATATCCAAAATATATAATGAACTCATATAACTCACTAGCAATAAAACAGATAACCTGAAAAAAATGTACAAACGACCTGAATAGACATTTCTCAAGAGAAGACATGCAAATGGCCAACAGGTACATGAAGAAATGCTCAACCTCATTAATCAGGGAAATGCAAATCAAAACCACAATGAGATATCACCTCGCACCTTTTAGTATGGTTGTCATCAAAAAGACAAGAGATAAAAAGTGTCAGTGAGGATCTGGAAAACAGGGAACACTTCTGCACTCTTGGTGGGAATGTAAATTGGCACAGTCACTATGGAACACAGTATGGAGGGTCCTCAAAAAGTGAAAAATAGAAACACCATAGGATCCAGCAATCCCACTTCTGGATATATACCCAAAGGAAATGAAAGCAGGATATCAAAAAGATCTCTGCACTCACATGTTTATTGCATCATTATTCACAACAGCCAAGATATGGAAACAACCCAAGTGTCTGTCAATGGATGAAAGATGTGGTAAATATTTACAATGGAATATTGTTCAGCCATGAGAAAAAAGGCAATCCTGCCATTTGAGACAACATGGATGGACCTTGAGGGCATTATGCTAAGTGAGATATGTCAGAGAAAGACAAATACTGTATGATATCACTTATATGTGGAATCTATAAAAGCCAAGCTGGTAGAAACAGAGAGTAGAATGGTGGTTACTAGGGACTAGTGGGTTGGGGACATGGGGAGATATTGGTCAAGGGTACAATCCTGCAGTTAGTAGATGAATAAATCTAGAGATCTAATGCACTGAATTGTGCTTATAGTTAACAATACTGTATTATATAGTTCAAAGTTTCTAAGAACTAGATCTTTAATGTTCTCACCACAAAAAAGATGATAACTATGGAAAATGATGGAGGTGTTAGCTAACACTACATTGGTAATCATATCACAATATATAAAAGTATCAAATCAATACACTGCTCACCTTAAACTTACTCAATGTCGTATGTCAATTACATCTCAATAAATCTGGAGGAAGAAAAGAAAATATAATTTGGAGAAAATTCTGAGGGAAAATATCCAGCCCACAAATAGGATTAAAGCAACAGATCCAGATATTCAGCATGATGAGCCAAGTCACCAGGTCAGTTCTCTTTTCACCCCTCACCTTATGAGAAGGGTGAAAATCCTCTCCTCTGGGCCTCCTTCTCCCAGCTGTTATGGCTTCTTATGATCCCTTGGCCAAGATGCTATGATTCTTTGGTTTCACGAGGACATGAACCTGTCCCCTTGCTGACCTACTCTAATCCCTTTCAAAATGTACCTAGTCCAATTCTCCCCTATCTCCACTCGTTCTCTGCCCAGTAACTGTACCTAACCTGATAAATAAATCAGGGTAATGTACCTGTGGGTGATCAAATATTAATTTATTTATTAACCCTCCCAAGTAACTACTGTGTATTTTTAAATAAAATATTTCAGAAGAGAGGTGCCTTCGCATTCACTGTTCCCTTGACCATATTCTCTGACAGCCCTTGTAGTTGTTTCCTTTATGCATTCTCACAGGGTTACCTTAAACCCTCAAACCCAGGTCCTTCATTTCTCTCAATACAAAGGCACAGTTATCTCTTGTGGATTTTTCCAAAACAATATGATTTGAAGATCATTCCATGTAGGTTAATATAGATCTACCTCATTCCTGTTAACTGCTTCATTGTATTCCAGTGTATAACTATACCATAGTTTATTAAGTGATTTCCCTATTCATAGACATGTAGGTAGTTTATAATTTTTCACGAGTATAATCAATGCTGAAATTAATATCTTTATTGTATATACACCAACCTCTACATATATGAGAGTTCCTCTACTGTGGACACCAAAAAGTGGAATTTCTCGGACATAGGGTGTATGGTCTTTTTTGTCATAATAAATACAGAAAAATTTCCCTCCAATATGACTACTATTTTTTTATCTCCAACCAGTAGTGTATAACAATTGCCCATTTCCATATATTTTGCCAACACTTGGTCTTATGAAACTTGCAAATATTTGCCAGTCAAATGAGTGGAAAATGGTTCTCATTTTAATTTCATATCTGTGATTGGTACTGAGGTTGAACATCTTTTTATATGTTTACTGACTGTATATAATCAATCTGGAAATTATTTCCAGATTATCATTGTTAATTTTTATTATTTTCAACTTTATTATTAATTATTATTGTCAATTTTTATTCATGTATATTATGTTTTTTCTTATTATTTATATTACTTCTTTGTATATGCTGGATACAAATCCTGTGTTATATGTGTGGTTGTCTTTTAACTTTTTTATGGTATCTTTTATTGTTCACATGTTTTTGATTTTCAGAAATATTGACCATACATCTATTATGACATTTAAGACACTGCTGTGTTTTTATTGCATTCTGGTATCCCCCATTAGAAACTGAATTTCTTGATAGGAGCTGTATTTTATTCATCTCCATAAGAACCAGAAAAGAGGCTGGATTATTGATAGCTTTTTAGTCAATATTTGTAGCATCAAGTTGATGATGCCTTTAACCCAAAGGGACAACAATGACTCTTAGAATAAAGAAATATTACTGGGAAACTTATAAACTCTGAGATTTCCTGTTTTATATCATTTGCAGTGAAAATCCCTTTCTGGCAGCCCCAGGAATAGTCACTCTTCAATCTGTCCCTGCAGCTCTTGGTCTCAATCTCTCTCACAGAATTTCCCCCTTTCTCCTCTTTTTCCCCAGTGTCATTCTGAAGGACAAAGCTTCCCAAAGCAGACTCTTCAGACAAGGCAGCTTCCCACATCCACACCCAGGGCTGGTATTTGTACTGAGGTAGCTTTGGAGTTTAAAGATGTCCCAATACCCCCCTCTCTCATATTTTTTCTTAGGAAAAAACAAACTAAATGGTGAGAAGAACAGGGATGGGCAGGGAAACCTAGCCAACTGAGTCTGTATCCCACAAACTCTTGTAGTATTCTTTCTAGGAAATATACAAAAAGAGCACATAGTCTTCGTGGAGCCCCATTCAGGGACATGGCTGAATAGATTCCCAAGAATGGGGAAGTCCTCATGTGCTTAAACAGACAAATTATTGTGTTTAAGACAGCCCAGTTTCCTTTCTTGCCCCATGCTAATATACCATAGTTTCATCACAACTTTACCCAGTTAAGGGAAAGAAAAAGATCTGCTCATGCCATACCATGTTGAAGAAACATAAAATGGAGACAAAGTCAAGATAATAGCCATGGTTTCTGAAGTTTAAAATATTTTTATTAATAAAAAAGTATAATAATCAAACAGAAGATTGCTTAGTACCCAAGCACACACCCTGCCTGGATGCCACAGAAGGAGAGTCCCATTGGGCTAGAACAGAGTAACCTCTAAGTGGCCATGATAACTGAGGCAATTCTTGAGTATCTCCAGGTGCATAACACATTTGTATATGAGAGACTGCTCATGATCCTAGCCTCAAGGCCATGTCTCTGGAGCAAGAACTAGTATAAAATAGAGGAAAAACAGGGTGCTGCTCTAAAGCACTGAAAAAGTGAGGCACAAACATAAGAGTTACAGAGACTAAAGCTTAATATGCTGTTCTATAATTTCTTTAAACAAACCAACAATGACAAAAAATTCAATCAATCCCTTCACTGCAGGCTTCTTTCCCCAACACACACACACACACACACACACAAAAGAGTTAGTTTCTGGCACTGCTCTCCCACTGTGACCTCCTGTCAAAAACCAGGGATGGCCACCACTAGAGATTCTCTTCCTCTTTTCATTCAGGAATACAATAAAAACAGCACTGCATACAACACAGTTATAAAGTAATGTCCAACACAACTACTTATACCAACCCTGGGAAACATCTACTGGAAGGGAAGGAGTTTCTTAACAGTTAACAAAATAGTATCTCTCCCTCTGCCCCTGACCCACCACCAGAAAAAGAAATGGAAGGTGAAACCAGTGTTTGAGAATCAAAGAAATATCCTGTCACTTGTATAAATTCTATCTTCTTCCATCCCACTCCCACCCCAACTACCCCATCCCACTTCTCTCCTACCTATACTGTTCAGAGTACACTCAGTGGGGAAAGAGAAAACGTAACTAGTGAAGTTGAACTGGCCAAAGTCTGAAGGGCTCTGGGAAATTCCCTTTGTGCTTCTCATAGGGTGACATGTAACGTGGTCCAGGCAGAGTGAGGAAAGAGGAAGAATGCAGCTTTTGAAGCAATGGATTTTTCCTATCTATTCCTTTAGGCCCTAATGTGCTTTGAGTCTGAAAACAGATGAAAATTCTATAGTTAGTAATGAAAAGAATGTAGGGAAAGTGAGAGGAAAAGAAGAAAGAATATTGCTTCCAGTGACCACTCTTCAATTATCCTTGTTACTGATTCAAATTTAGCTCTTTATCACCTGGGAAGCCTAATCCTCTCCTTTATCTAGAGTAAATATAGGGTACTATAATTATCATTATAGTGATGATCATAATAGTTTGTTGTTCATTTAAGGATCTCCCATCATTTTTGCCAACATCCATTAATGAGAATCCTCACAACATTCCTGTGAGGTAGATATTTGGATTCCCATTTTACAGATGGGTTAACTGAGGCACAGAGAGGTGATGTGACTTGCCTAAGGTCAACCAAGTGAGAGATGGGAAAATACGGAAGAGAGGTAACTTAGGGTAGCACCCCTATTGTCAGAAAGTCATATTTACCAGCGAGAAAATACAGTGCTGTGTGTTTCTTTAAATTGGGCACACCCACTTTCTTCTGTGTCCATCTCTCTATATAGGTATTAGCACACTGTGGAGGATCAACAATTTCCCTTGGATTGTTCAAGGTTAGGTCAATTTCCAATGGTTTGGTTCTTGAGGAAATTTTGGGGGACAAGATAGACCCAAACTTCCTGAAACTCAGATCACAGAAATCCCTAATTTCTGAATTTTGCATATTACTTTGTTTCAAAGAGCTGTTGGAGTCCTAAAATTATTACTATCGTGTATGTAAGCACTGTGCTCTAGTCATTTCCCACAGGTGTACAGGTTAACCAGATACCACAATATATGTATACTGGAATTGAACAATCAAGTAAATAGATGGCAGAGTGTGTGAGCCAAGTTTCTCACTATTGGAGTGGGAGGTTACTGATAAGCAAAGAAAAAAAGTCTAGAATGATTAATGTGGTAATGGATTGGAGTTGGACACATCAGAATGAGCTCATGTTTAGCTTAATAAACATATGGATGATTACATATAGAAATACTTGTAGACACGTGTATATACATGAGTTAGTGTACACACATATATTTCCTTGCTCTGTCAGCTGAGATGGCCTAGAAGCATCAATACCCCAGTAGTGACAAGCACATCTAAGGCCCAGATCCTGGTTTCTAATATAATTTTCCATTAAAAGAAACTAGGGCTCCTTAAAGAAATGGTTGATTATAGAAATGGGCCAAAAATATACACAAGATGAGCCTGGAGCATCTTGTAATGCCAGGATGTGCTTAAAAAAATGCTAGGCGTGACTTGGAAGTTAACCCAAAAGAGTACCCAATGGCCAAAGCTGGAACAATTTGAGCAACAAAATAAAGTTGTATTGGATTATAATCCAAAGTATAAGATAAATATCCATGAGTCCCTACTGATACAAGTAAATGATTGTATAAATAAATAAATGAGGGAGAAGAGACAAATTTCCCACGCAGAAGAATTCCAAATAATTTATGTGGATACCCTCAAGAATGTAGTGCATAACTAACCACTCAAGTGTGGGCTGCACATAGTGATTTCCTTCCAAAGAGTACAGTATGAATGGGGGAGGAGAGTATAGAGGAGAAATCTGACAAACACTATCTCAGCCAGGTGATCAAGATTAGCATCAAGAGTATAAGTCGTGTTAATATGATGTGATGAAAATGGCAATTCACCTCTATGGTCTTCCTGCCCAAAACTCATAATCTAAGTTTAATCATGAGAAAAACATCAGACAAATCTCAATTGAGGGACATACTCTTTGGAATTGTCAAGGTCATAGGAAACAAAGTCTGAGAAACTGTCACAACCAAGAGAAGTCTAAGGAGATATGACTACTAAATGTGATGTGGTATCCTGAATGAGATGCTGGAATAGAAGAAGGCTATTAGGTAAAAACTACGGAAAGCTGAATAAAGTTTGGACTTTAGTTAATAATAATGTATCAATATTATGTAACATACTAATGAAAGATGCTAATAATAAGAAAAACTGGCTATTGGGTATAGGAAAACTCTCTGTACTATCTTTACAATTTCTCCATAATTCTAAAACTGTTCTAAATTTAAAAATTTATTTGAAAAGAAGTTACTCTCACAAACCTTTCTGTCTTGCCCATAATTCACTCCACCTAATCCACCCAACCAGGTCACATTCTTCATAGTTTTTCCGGAATTTTTCAATCATAATTATCAATAGTTATGTTTAACTGCCAATCATCTACAGATGAAGGAATTCTACTGCAACAAATTCCAGGATATTATCCAACCCTATGGAACAAGGCCATTTTCCATGCCCTAGGCAACTGTTCACATAATGGTGCTTTGCTGGTGTGAGCATAGAAAATTCAATTAATCCCAAATGCTACCTAAGAGAGACAGTTCCTTTCTGTCTCACTGTATATTTAGCAAAGTTCTATATGCTTTTGGTGCAGTGCTCTATTGTACTATATTTGAATCCCTCTACTCTATGATATACTCAATAAATTTTGAAATATTTCTTAAAGAATACATAAATAATTGGAAGGATTTTATATTATTTGGAGGGGAGAGGGTAATGAGAATAGGGTTAGAATTGTTTCCTGACTATAGACAATTAATAAAGCACTAACAAAGTCTCTCATTACTTTGCAGGAAAAAATTTGAATAAAGGCTTAGTGATGTCAGGGATACTAATATCTGAAATCGTAATTTGATCATCCTAGTTAGTACAACAGTATGTTTGATAGCCTTTATTTATAAATAGATCATATGCTCCAACGCAAAAGACCCTGAGGTCTGAGGGGCACAGGTCAGTTATGAATCCTGGAAAAGGAGTCTCAGCAACCAAACTCTGGGGAAAATGGTTAAGCCCTTGACTTTACTGTGAAATACCATTATCAACTACTCAATTATAAGCTTAAATCTATGATGGTATTCACCTTTAACAATCTGTGTTACAGCTACATAGAAGTCCCCTTTAACAGACTGGCCCCAGATACTTCCTAGTGCTTTAGCAATTAGTCTACAGTGTGGAACTTGCACACCAAAAGTCAGGGAAAAGCCTATATCAAAATAACAATGATAGTAGTAAAAATCCACATGTCATTTTGAAAAATATGGCAGTTTTTGAATTTTTGAGGGATATGGTTTGGAAAGACATTGTAAGTTGAAATGAGGTAAATCAAATGTGAGATATTATAGAGAAGTTATGTGCTTAATCTTATTTGTCAATGACCACAAGCATATTTTACTTATTATTTAATCTACTGTAATGATCTTGTGAACAGTCTAAAGTTTTCTGAAGCATAACATATAAAATTGGACAAATACTGCAAATAATCATGTACATTTTTCATTAATTTGGTTTAATAATGTGATCCCTGGGAGAATGGGTGTGCAGGTCTATAAGGCCTTGAGGAAACATCTGGGGAAAGAATCTGACCCGTATTTGTCTCATCCGTAAAATACAAATGATGGGTAGGACTAGATGGTTAATAGGATCTCTTCTTGGTGGTAACATTGTATGATTTAGTCAGAATGGATAGCTTTGGGAGGTAGTAACCTAAAGTATTCAAGCAGGGACTGGTTGAATTTCTGCAAAGGAGAAGGGGTTCAATATGAAGACAACCTTTAGTAGAGAGACGAGTCCAAAACTAAGTGATGCAATGCCCCGTCACCTCTGGGAGAGGAAATATGCCATGTGGAGGTAGATCTGAGGTCCAGGGCCTGGAACAGAGGGTTTTATGTTGCAGAGACTATCATGAAACAGTCTGATTGGGTGACCAAATGTGTATATTATGCAACCTGCTGTAATGGCTAAAAGAAATGGCTTAGGTGCTCGTAGCAATTACAGAACATCAAATTGCTTTTTGTATGTCAGTTTTCACTAAAAGACTCTTATATTCCATTTCAAAGACAGGAATGCATACTAATAATGCCATGTAATTAACAAAATTTTTTCTTCCAACCCCTCACCTCTGTATAACATAGCCCCAGTGTGTGATTTCTCATCATGCAATATGCTCATAACAGTTGCTTTATGTAAACAAAGGAATAAACAGTACAGTGCAGCCCCTCAAGACATTATCTCGACAGGCTGCCATTTGAATGAGGTTTGTGATTACAGCACTTTAGATATCCTATCCAAATGAAAGTCCCCCTCTATTTGTTTTCAGAATCATCTTAGGCCTGATTGTTCCTCTCACTGCCCAACATACTCTCCTGAAACATTTTTCTCCCTACTGGCATGTTGATCTGTGTTTTGAGTATTTGACCAAATATAACCTATCAAAGATTATTATAATTGTGCATCAAAATCTTTAACCCTGAAAGAGGAGGAAGAATAGGAGAAGAAGGACAAGAAGATCCCTTCATTCCCTTTGATGGACTTAAGAAGCAGAAGCACCAGCACTGTCTGAAAACCAAACTGTAAGAAGAAATAGGATTGGATTTACAAAACCTTTAAGTTTGGTATGGGACTCAGCTTATTCACTGAGAATGTGCTCTACACTCAGGAACCAAATCCCTGTAAATCTTAGCAACCAACTACATTGTTATGCCCTCTTCTGTCTAGTAACTTGAAAAAAGTCATTTTAGGACACTACCAACCACTTTTAAATACTGATTCAAAAAAATATAGATAATTCCAGAAAACAAGAGGGAAAAAAGCAGCTTATGTTTGTTCACAGCCTTGAGTTTGATTCCTGTTTTGTTGTTGTTGGGAAGATGTCCTATCTCAGAGCAGAGATGGGGGTGGTGGGGCAACCACGGGTGCCACACTGGAATTCTACCCATGCAGAGGTTGAAAAAATTGGGGACAGGACAGTGGAGAGGTGAAGGTGGAATATAAGGAACCTCCATGGGAGACCAGCTATCTTTTCCTCTAGTCTCATCAACCTGGCTCAGTGAGCTGCTCCAACCCCACCCTAGAGGCAAGCTGAATTCAAAGAGGAAAAGATGGTCATGACCTCAGCACACACACAGGAAAATGACCAGTGCAGCTCTTCTAGTGTGGTCTGTGCTGCTCACATGGTGTCATGGCGCCGGCGGTGCAGGGAGAGGTGGTCAGAGCGAGAAAAGCTACGGTTGCAGTCCGTGCACCGGAAGGGCTTGATGCCTGTGTGCTTGCGGAAATGGCGGGTGAGCTCATCTGAGCGAGCAAATTTCCAGGAGCAGCCATCCCAGGTGCATTTATAAGGCTTCTCTCCTAAAAAAATGGAATAGGACAAAACAAAGAGAGTCAGAGAAGAGATGCTTGGATACTGGAAAGATAACAGAATACACAACCTTTTATCAAGTTTTTGGTCAAAAGGTGAAGCAATCACTTTGAAGACATGCTCCTGTTCACCTTTACAGAAGTCCTAAAGAGAAGCCAAGATGGTAAAGTGGAAAGCACATAGGCTCTGGCTCAAACAGACCTTTGCTTGAATCCCGGGTCTACTACATACTACCTGTGTGACCTTAAATAAATCACTTCTCCCTGGCTGGGTCTCTGTTTTATCATCTCTAAAGGGAGATACAAATACCTCACAGGGTTATTTAAAACGTTTTCTTTTTTAAATACAGCTAGTAAACGATAAAACTAGGATCCAAACCCAGATCTTTGACACTTTCCACTGTACTACACTGTAGTAACCACATCCTCTCCTCTAATACCTCCCAACAAACAATCTAAAATAGAGCCATACACACAGGAAGAATGTGTGATTCGCTAGAATGGGCCCTCAGCTAAGGCTACAGGCCTTCTTCTGTGTAAGGTCAGAAACTCAAGGGCATGGAAGAGGGTGAGGAGAAGTGTCAAGTCAAATTTTTGAAATAGTCCCATGCTCAGTATCTCCTGGTTGCATCTGGGTTATATATGGAACATGTATGCTCCAGATAGAAAGCTGAATGAAAAAAGTAGTATAAAATACATTAACACAGTATGACCCCATTATGGTGTATAGACCACACACCACATATTTATATACTCAGAATAAAAGCAATATCAATATACTTAAATGTAAATTATGAGAAATTATTAATACTAAGTGAATATTTGGAAAGCGAGGATGAGAATGGTGGGAAGACGACTTTTATTTTTTTACTTTTCACCTTTCTGTATTGTTTGAATGTTTTAAAAATCATGATGTTGTATCTTATAATGAAAATTTTAAAATAAAAAGGAAAGAAGCTATATGAGCAAAAATGAATACTAACTATGGTTAAGTCTAGGTCCTGGGATTAGAGTAATGTCTGTTTTCTTTTTAATGTGTTTATTTCTTCTACAATGACCATATATTATTTTATAATCATAAACAAGCAATAATGCAGACACAAAATGCATTGGTATTCTAATGGTCTCTCTTCCTCTGGCTCTTTCTCTCCTTTCTCCTTATAAATTCTCTGCGGCATTTACTTTTGTGTTGATCTAAATTCTGGTGGCAATCTAGTTTGCACATATTGTTTTTCAACTTACTGCTCATCACCTAACAATCCTTCCAAGTGTTTACTAATTAATTGTACAGCTTTAAAATAATGGGCAACAGATTGGAATTCACCAACTCACAGTTTTGGACCATGCCCAGGCAATCATTTTGATCAAAGATTAAAGATAATGAAGGATTACTCAATTACTGATCATTTCAATATTCAGAAATTACTGCATTAGCTGCTAAGAAGAATGAGAAAGTTGAATGTATTGAGACTAAAAGGTGGCCAATGAATTGTTATCAGATGAAAAGAAAAAGTTACTGAATGGCTACACACACGCACACACACAGACAAGGGGATCCCATTTATGTTTTCTAAACCTCTGTGCCTCTGTGTCTCTGACTCTCTTTCTCTCTCATACACACACCAGACAAACAGAAAAAATCTGGAAGAGTACCCAGAAATTTATTAACAGTGGAGAGGAGACTGAGACCACAGACGGTATTGAGAGTGTGTAAATGGGATTTTCAATTTTTGGTCTATGTAATTCTATCCCATCTCCACACCTCCTAACAGTTACATTGCCATAAATTTTGTTGCAATCTCTCAAAAATTTCTCCTGAGAATTCCTATCTTCCCTACGCCCAAATGAAGAAAATTTGACTTTGTAAAGCAGTGACTCCTTGTGGTGATGGGAGCTCATTGCTAGAATACACAGATCACTGTACCGGAATTCAGCAAGGAAACCAATTTTCCTATTTCAAAAGCAGTTACATTTCTTTATAATTGAACAAGCCCTTGTTTGTGCCAATGCACTTCATACAACACAACTCATGACCTCCATCAACATATCATCTAAATTGAAGAAGAAAACATACATAGGGAAAACAATTCAAAATGTAGTGTGTACATATGAACTATATGACAAAGATAGTTAATGTAAAATAAGTTCCAAGGCTAAATAATCTGTGGGCTAGTGTGAAGGCATTGAGCTAGAGACATGGGTAGATTTAATTTTATTTATTTACTCATATATTTTTAAGGTAACATTTGATTTACAACATTATATAAATTTCAGATGTACATCATTATATTTCTATTTCTGTATAGACTACATTGTGTTCACCACCAAAAGTCTAGTCTCCATCTCTCACCATACAAACGTCCCTCTTTTGCCCTCCCTCAATCCCCCTTCCCCTCTGGTAACCACCAACCTGTTCTCTATATGTTTATTGTTATTGTTTTTTCTTCCACATGAGTGAAATCATATGGTATTTGTCATTCTCTAACTTATTTTGCTTAGCATAACACCCTCAAGGTCCATCTATGTTGTCACAAATGACAAGATTTCATCTTTGTTAAAGCTGAGTAGTATTCCATTGCATGTGTGTGTGTGTGTGTATATATATATATATATATACACACATATACATATACATATATAAAAAACATCTTTCTTATCCATTCATCTGTCAATGGGCACTTAGGTTGTTTCCAAGTCTTGGCTATTGTAAATAATGCTGCAGTGAACATAGGGTTGCATATATCTTTTTGAATTAGTGTTTTTGTACACTTTGGATAAATACCCAGAAGTGAAATAGCTGGATCATATGGTAGTTCTATTCTCAATTTTTTGAGGAATCACTATACTGTTTTCCATAGTGTCTACACCAGTTTACATTCCTACCAGCAGTGTATGAGGGTTCCCTTTTCTCCACAACCTCTGCAACACTTGTTATTTATTGCCTTTTTAATAATAGCCATTCTGATGGATATGAGGTGATATCTCACTGTGGTTTTGATTTGCATTTCCCTAATAATTAGTAATGTTGAATATTTTTTCATGTGCCTGTTGGCCATCTGTATGCCTTCTTTGAAAAAACGTCTGTTGAGATCCTCTGCCCATTTTTTAATTGGGTTGTTCATCATTTTCTTATTAAGTCCTATGAATCCTTTATATATTTTGGATATTAACCCCTTACCAAATATACGGTTTACAAATATCTTATCCCAGTCAGTAGGTGGTCTTCTTTGGGTGATGGTTCCATTTGCTCTGCAGAAGCTTTTAAATTTGATGGAGTCTCATTTGTTTATTTTTTCTTTCATTTTCCTTGCCTGAGGAGACCTATTCAAAAAGATATTGTTAAGACTGATGTCAAAAAGCATATTCCCTATGTTTTCTTCTAGGAATTTTATGGCTTCAGGTCTTACATTCAAGTTTTTAATCCATTTTGAGTTAATTTTTGTGTATGTTGTAAGATAGTAGTCTATTTCCATTTTTTTGCACGTGTCTATCATTTTTCCCAACACATTTTTTGAAGAGACTTTCCTTTCTCCATTGTATGTTCTTGGAGCCTTTGTCAAAAATTAGCTGTCCATAAATGTGTGGGTTTATTTCTGGGATCTCAGTTCTGTTCCATTGATCTGTGTGTCTGTTTTTGTGCCACTATCATGATGATTTGATTACTATAGCTTTGTAGTATATTTTTGAAATCAGGGAGAGTGATACTTCCACCTTTTTTCCCGCTCAAGATTGCTTTGGCTATTTGGGGTCTTTTGTTGTTCCATATAAATCTTATGATGCTTTGTTCTCTTACAGTGAAAAATGTCATTGGGACTTTAATAGAGATTGCATTGAATCTGTAGATTGCTTTAGATAATATGAATGTTTTAACCATGTTAATTCTTTCAATATAGGAGCACAGAATATCTTTCCATTTCTTTGTGCTTTGATTTTTTCAACAATATCTTATAGACTTCACTGTATAGGCCTTTCATCTCCTTTGTTAAATTTATTCGTAGGTATTTTATTCTTTTTGTTGTGGTTGTAAATGAGATTGCATTCTTGATTGATCTTTCTGCTGGTTCATTGTTAGTATACAGAAATGGACCAATTTTTGTATGTTGATTTTATACTTTGTAACTTTATTGTGTTTGTTATTTCTAACAGATTTTTGGTTGATTTCTTAGAGTTTTCTATATATAAAATCATGTCATCCAAAAATAGTGACAGATTTACTTCTTTCTTTCCAATCTAGATACCTTTTATTTCTTTTTCTTGCCTAATTGCTCTGGGTCAGACTTCCAATACTATGTTGAAAAAGTGGTGAGAGTGGGCATCCTTGTCTTGTTTCCATTCTTATCATAAATGGATGCTGAATCTTGTCAAATGCTTTATGTGCATCTATTGAGATGATCATGTGATTTTTAAACTTCATTTTGTTAAAGTGGTGTATCATGTTGATTAATGATGTTGAACCATCCTTGCATCCCTGGAATAAATCCCACTTGATCATGGTATATAATCCTTTCAATGTACCATTGTATTTGATTTGCCAATATTTTGTTGAGGATTTTTGTGTCTATGTTCATCAGCAATATTGGCCTGTAATTTTTTCTTTTCTTGTCCTTGTCTGGTTTTGGCATCACGTAATGTTGGCCTCACAAAATGAGTTAGGAAGTGTCCTCTCCTCTTCAATTTTTTGGAAGAGTTTGAGAAGGAGTGGTATTAAATCTTCTTTGAATGTTTGGTAGAATTCACCAGAGAATCCATCTGGTCCCATACTGTTGTTTTTTTGGAAGGTTTCTGATTACTGTTTCAATCTCTTTACTAGTGATCAGTCTATTCAGATTCTCTATTTCTTCTTGATTCAGTTTTAGAAGGTTGTACAATTCTAAGAATTTATGCATTTTTGTAGGTTATCCAATTTATTGGTGTATAGCTGTTCATAATTTCCTCTTATAATCCTTTGTATTTCTGTAGTATCCATTGTAATTTCTTCTCTTTTGTTTCTGATTTTATTTATTTGAGCCCTCTCCTATTTTTTCTTAGTGAGTCTAACTAAAGGATTGCCAATTTTGTTTATCTTTTCAAAGAACCAGCTCTTAGTTTCATTAATCTTTTCTGTTGTGTTTTTAGTCTCTGTTTTCATTTATTTCTGCTTTGAGTTTTATTATTTCTTTCCTTCTACTGACTTTGGGCTTTGTTTTTCTTTTTCTAGTTTCTTTAGGTGTAATGTTAGATTGTTTATTTGAGATTTTTCTTAGTTTTTGAGGTAGCCTGTATTGCTACAAACTTCCCTCAGAGTACCACCTTTGCTGCATCCCATAGACTTTGGTACCTTGTGTTTTCATTTTTGTCTCCACGTAGTTTTTGGTCTCTCCATTGATCCAATTGTTGTTCAGTAGCATGTTGTTTAGTTTCCACATATTTGTGACTTTTCCAGCTTTCCTCTTGTAATTGATTTCTAACTTCATACTATTGTGGTAGGAGAAGATGCTTGATATGACTTCAGTCTTCTTTAATTTATTGAGACTTCTTTTGTTTCCCAAAATGTGGTCTATCTTTGAGAATGTTCCATGTGCACTCGAGAAGTATGTATATTCTACTCTTTTCGCATGGAATGTCTATAGATAGATAGATATAGTTCACCTGGTCTAATGCTTCATTCAAGGCCAATCAATGTTTCCTTGTTGACTTTCTGTCTCGATGGTCTATCCATTGATGTAAGTGGAGGTATTAAAGGCCCCTACCATTATAGTGTTTCTGTCAATTTCTCCCTTTAGCTCTATTAGTAATTGCTTTATAAACTTTGTGCTTCTATGTTAGGTGCATATATGTTAATAACTGTTATGTCTTCTTGATGGATTGTCCCCTTTGTTATTATATAATGTTCATCTTTGTCTCTTATCTTTCTTGGCTTGAAGTCTATTTTGTCTGATATAAGTATAGCTACACCTGCTTTCTTTTGGTTGCCATTTGCTTGCAGTATCATCTTCCATCCCTTCACTTTGAGCCTATGTTTATCTTTAGTGCTGAGATGGGTCTCCCAGAGACAGCATATTGTTGGGTCTTGTTTTTTAATCCATGTAACCACGCTACGTCTTTTGATTGGTGAATTCAATACACTTACATTTAGAGTGATTATTGATATATGAGGGCTTAATACTGCTATTTTATCTTTTGTTTTCTGATGGTTCTATATTTCCATTGTTCATTTTTCCTTGTGTTTCTGTCTGCCGCTTCAGTTTGGTGGTTTTCCTGTGGTGGTGTTTCTCAGTTTCCTCTTTGTTTTGTTTTGTGACCCTCCTCTGAATTTTTGTTATGTGGTTACCATGATGTTTGTATAAAAGATCTTATAGATAAGATAGTCCTTTTTCTGACAATAGCATCTTATCTTCATTGGCCTATGCAGGTTCTGTCCTTTCCCTCTTCACCTTCTATGTTTTTGTTGTCACAAATTATCTCATTTTTATTGTGAGTTTGTTACCAAATTGAAGTGGTTATAGTTACTTTTAGTGCTTCTTTTCCCTTTAACCCTTATGATATAATTGTTTACTAACCTATTCTGATAGAGTTGCAATTTTCTGATTCTATTTGTCACCTTTCTCAGAGCTTTGTATACTTTTCCCTTTTCATTTCAGGTAGGAGAGCTTCTTTCAACATTTCTTGTAAGGCAGGTCTGGCAGTGACGAATTCCCTCTACTTTTGTTTGTCTGGGAAAGCCTTTATTTCTCCTTCAAATCTGAAAGATAACTTTGCTGTATAGGGTATTCTTGGCTGACAGTTTTTATCTTTCAATATTTTGAGTATATCTTTCCACTCTCTCTTAGCTTGTAAGGTTTCTGCTGAGAAATCTGCTTATAGACTAATGAGGGTTCCTTTGTAGGTTGTTTTCTTTTTCTCACTGGTTTCTTTTAATAGTCTCTTTTTTCTCATTGATTTTTGACAGTTTTATTATCATGTGTCTTAGAGAAGGTCTTTTTTGCATTGAGATAATTGGGTGTTCTATTAGCTTCATGGATCTGTATATCCAGTTCCTTCCCTAGATTTGGGAAGTTCTCGGCCATTATTTCTTTAAATAAGCTCTCTGCTCCCTTCTCTCTCTCTTCTCCTTCTCGGTTACCCATTACCCTTATGTTGCCCTTTCTAGTGGATAATTCTCTGAGAATTTCTACATTAAAAAGGAACTTAGTTCTCTCTCCTTTTCTACCTGCATCATTTCTAGGTGTCTATCTCTGAGCTGGCTAATTCTTGCTTCCATATAGTCTACTCTATTTCCAATGCTTTCTAATGCATTGTTCATCTCATTTTGAGTTTCTCAGCTCCAGAATTCCTGTTTGGTTCTTTTTTAGAGTTTCAATTTGTTTGGTAAAGTATTCTTCCTGTTCATTGATTTTATTCCTGAGCTTATTGAACTGCCTTTCTGAGTTTTCTTGCAGTTCACTGAGTTTCCTCACAATAGCTATTTTGAATTCTTTATCAGTTAGAGCACAATCTTCCATGAGTTTGTGTTTGGTTTCTGGAGAATTATTTTCTTCTTGTGATGCCATGTTACCATGGCTTTTTGTGGTGCTTCCTGAGTTATTCCTCTGCCAGCACAGTTGCAGTAACATTTTTGTTATTTAGGTATAGCTTTGCTTGTTTTGCTTTTTTTTTTTTTTTGGTGAGGAAGATTGACCCTAAGCTAACATCTGTTGCCAATCTTCCTCTTTTTGCTGAGGAAGATTGGCCCTGAGCTAACATCTGTGCCCATCTTCCTCTATTTTGCATGTGGGATGCCTCCACAGCATGGCCTGATGAATGCTGCATAGGTCCATGCCCAGGATCTGAACCTGCAAACCTCGGGCCACCAAAGCAGAGTGCATGAACTCAACCACTATGCTACCAGGCTGGCCCCAGCTTTGTTTGTTTTGATTGAAACTTTTCAACTGGCTGGAGGTTAGAGGCCTTTCTTTTGTTTTTCAGTAGGTGGCACTATAGCACATTTTTTATTTCTCTTACCTGAGCTGCCTCCAGCTGTATTTGAGGATCTGCATGTTCCATCCTCTACTGCCTCTATTTGGGGTGTTGCTTGTACTCTTGTTGTCACTCCCTATGTCTCTGAGGGTTCCTGATGCCTTTCTGTTGCTGATGTTACTGTGGTCCTTGGCTTCACCACTAAGAGTATGGGGATGGCTGATGCCTCCACCATGTGTGGGATCACCTGGTTTAGAAGCTCCACCACAATGGCTGGGGAGAGGGAGAGAGGGGAGGGAGCTGGGTTCACAGGGAAAAACCTCTGCTGTTGCCTGTTACAGTGTGGCCACAAGTGCCACTATAGTTGGTATATCAGATTCCTGTGCATGCCTCCACTGCTGCTATGAGGCTCTGAGCCATGGCCAGGGTCCAGGATCACAGGGCTTCACCTCTGCTGCTGCTCTGATTCCTGTGACTACAGATGCCACCATGGCTAACTGGTCAGAGTTGCAAGTGTGCCTTTTGCTGCTGTCCTCTGGGTTCCTGGGGCTTCGGGGTGACTGGCTCAGCTGCCATAGATGAGGGATCCAGGGGTCCTGGGCTCTGCCTTTGCTGCTCTCCCATTTAGATTTATCTATGTTCTCCACTCCACCCATACTTTGTACTGATATGTGGATCTCTCTGGCATCCTGGTGTTTGGGCAAAGTAGCCTTTGATGGGTTATGGATGTTTTACTTGCTGTAGATTGAAGGGGAGGGACAAAGGGATCCTCTCATGCTGCCATGATGATGATGTCTCCACGAGTAGGTTTCAGATGATAGAACAGAAGGTAAAAAGCAACCCAGTCAGTTGGGGGTGTGGGCTGACAAGGTAGTACAGTGAATGATGCATAGGGTCAGCCATCCTGAGGCATGGGGTATCTTTACAGAAGTGCTATGAAATGGCCCCTACTTTAAAGGCCAGACTGAAGAATTTGGATTTTAGCATGAAAGGTAATGACATAACAAGGGGGGGGGGGCAGTGATAGTAGTCTGCCTCAGGTATAGGTAATAAGGGAGATGCATTGACTAGAAATAATTTTCAAAGCAATGATAAAGTAGACTAAAAGTGAGTTTGTTCTTTGTTATCATCATGTTCTAATTGAAAACAATGTCAATGATAAAATATTCCTTCCTGCCATGACAGACAGCTCCCAGCACTCTCTTCCTTTTGGTATACCAGTGCCTGAAGGCAATGGCTGGGGGGACTGGGTAACACTGAAAAAGTTTGAACTCAAGAGTAACTTGGTCAAAGATATACATTGAAATGATCTAGGCATGGTATACAAGATGGATTACAATGAATAGAAAGCTACTGGGATAACCCTACTTGTCTGGCACATAAAGAAGTTGCTCTAATTAATTATTCATTGAATTGATGAAGGAATCAAGCACAAATGTAACAGAAGATTCAAATAAATAAAAGCAGAAATGAAAGAAGAGTCATTACAATGGATGCCTCAGAAATAAAAAGTATAATAAGGGACAATTATGAACAATTTCATGTCAACAAGCTAGATAACTTAGAAGAAATGGATAGGGGCTGGCCTGGTGGCATAGTAGTTAAGTTTGTGTGCTCTGCTTCAGCAGCCCGGGGTTTGTGGGTTCGGATCCCAGATGTGGACCTACACACTGCTCATCAAGCCATGCTGTGGCAGCATCCCACATACAAAATAGAGGAAGACTGGCACAGATGTTAGCTCTGGGTCAATCTTCCTCACCAAAAAAAAAAAAAAAAACCAGAAGAAGAAATGGATAAATTCCTAGAAACATACAACCTATCAAAACTGAATGAAAAAGAAATATAAAGCCTGAACAGACCAATAACAAATAAGGAGATTGAATCAGTAGTCAAAAATCTCCCAACAAAGAAAAGCCCAGGACCAGAAGGCTTTATGGCTGAATTCTACCAAACATTCAAAGAAGAGTTCATGCCAATTCTTCTTAAACTATTCCAAAAAATGGGAAAGGAAGGAACACTTCCAAACTCATTCTATGAGTACAGCATCACCCTGATACCAAAACCAGACAAAGCACTTTAAGAAAAGAAAAGTATAGGCCAATATCCCTGATGAATGTAGATGCAAAAATCCCCAATAAGATACTAGCCAGCTGAATTCAACAGTACATTAAAAAGATCATACACCATGACCACGTTGGATTTATCCCTGGGATGATGCAAGGATGGTTCAATGTACTCAATCAAAGTGATACAACAGGTTAACAAAATTAAAGAAAGAATCCACATGATCATCTTAAATGCAGAAAAAGCATTTGACAATCAACATCCATTCATAATGAAAATGCTCAACAAAATAGGTATATAAAGAACTTACCTCAACACAATAAAAGCCATATATGACAAACCCACAGCTAGCATCATAATCAATGGGGAAAAACTGAAAGCTATTTCCCTAAGATCCAGTACAAAGCAAGGATGCCCACTTTTCTCATTTTTCTTCAACATAGTACTGGAACTCTTAGCCAGGGCATTATATAAGAAAGGAAAAAATAAAAGGCATCCAAATTGGAAAGGAAGATGTAAAATTATCTCCATTTGCAGATGACATGATCACACACACAGAAAACCCTAAAGACTAAAATAAAACAACAAACTGTTAGAACTAATTAAAGAATTCAGTAAACTTGCAATATGCAAAATCAACAAACAAAAATCAATCACATTTCTATGCACAAACAACAAAATATCTGAAAAGAAAATAATCCCATTCACAACAGCAACAAAAAGAATAAAATACTTAGGAAAAAACTTAACTAACGAGGTGAAAGACTTGTACACCGAAAATTATAAGACACTGATGAAAGAAATTTAAAAAGATACAGATAAATGGAAAGACATCCCATGTTTATGGATTGAAAGAATTAATATTGTTAAAATATTCATAATACCCAAAGTGATCTACAGATTGAATGCAATTCCCACCAGAATTCCAATGTTGTTCTTTACAGAAATAGAAAAAACAGTTCTAAAATTCATATGAAACCACAAAAGACCCTGAATACCCAAAGCAATTCTGAGCAAAAAGAACAAAGCTGGAGGCATCATACTTCCTGATTTCAAAATATATTACAAAGCTATAGTAATCGAAACAATATAGTACTGACATAAGAACAGACATATAGGCCAATGGAATAGAAGAGGGATCTTAGATATAAATACCCATGCCTACAGTCAATTGGCCTTCTATAACATGCCAATAACAAACAATGGGGAAAGGATAGTCTTCAATAATGGTGCTGGGAAAACTGGATATTCATATGCAGAAGAATGAAATTGGACATTTATCTCACACCATATACAAAAATCAACTCACAATGGATTAAAAACTTAAACATAAAACCTGAAACCATAAAACCAGTAGAAGGCAACATAGGGGAAATCTTCTTGACATTGGTATGGGCAATGATTTTTTGGATATGACACCAAAAGCACAGGAAACAAAAGCAGAAATAGACAAATGGGATTCCATCAAACTAAAAAGCTTCTGCACAGCAAAGGAAATAATCAACAGAGTGAAAAGGCAATCTATTGAATTGGAGAAAATATTTGTAAACCACATATCTCATAAGGGGATAATATCCAAAATAAAGGAACTCAATAGCAAAAAAAACCCCCAAATAACCTGATTTAAAAATGGACAAAGGACCTGGATAGACATTTCTCAAAAGAAGACATGCAAATGGTCAACAGGTATATGAAAAAGCCAACAGGTATATGCTCAACTTCATTAATCATCAGGAAAATGCAAATCCAAACCACAATGAGATATCACGTCACACCTGTTAGAATGGCTATTATCAAAAAGACAAAAGATAACAAGTGTTGGAGAAGATGTGGAGAAAAGGGAATCCTTGTACACTCTTGGTAGGACTATAAATTGTTACAGCCACTACAGAAACCATTATGGAGGCTCCTCAAAAAATTAAACATAGAACTACCATGTGATTCAGCAATCCCACATTTGGGTATACATCTAAAGGAAATAAAATTAGTAACTTGAAGAGATATCTGTGCTCCCATGTTCATTGCAGCATCATTCATAATAGCCAAGATATGCAAACAACTTAAGTGTCCATCAATGAATGAATGGATAAGGAAGATGTATATATAGCACATAAGTCCTGGAGATCTAATGTACAACAATGTAACTATAGTTAACAACATTATATTGTATAGTTGAAATTTGCTAAGAGGGTGGATCTTAGGTGTCCTCAGCACAAAAGGTGATGGATATGTTAATTAGCTTGACTGTAGTGTATATTTCACAAAGCATATGTATATCAAATCACCAAATTGCACATCTTAAATATGTACAATTTTTGCCAACTATAACTCAATAACTTAAGAGAAAAAAAGAAATTTAGACAAAAAGCCTAAGGGGGTGGCAGTGAGACTAGAATTGAAAGAATAATAGCTAACATTTATAGAGTATTTGCTATATGCTAGATATTATTCTAAGTGTTTTACACTATTAATACTCTCAGATAAGGAAACTGAGGAAAAGAAAGGTGAAGTAACTTTCAGCTACTGAGTGGTAGACTGGGATGTCAAATCCAGACAGTGTCGTTTTACTATATATGCTCTTGGCTATTATGTCTACATTCTCAATAAAAGAGCCATTTGAAAGAAGAAATAATAGAACTTTAGAAACAAACAACTAAGAGAATGTTAAGAATCGATAAATTTTGAGCTGGGTAAATGGGTCATATTAAAAACTGGGGCTTGACAATATGTTTAATGGAAATTGTTGTATTTGTATTTTTGGCTTCGTATGATTGTAAGCTCAGAGGAGATGAACGGAGGCATTGCAAGCTAGAGGCAGTATCCAGATGAGCAAGAGCCTCATGGCTCTCTGCTGAGGGAATATCTACTAGAGACTTGGAAATCACACTCTGGGACTCCTTGAAACGAACTCCAATCTTTGGAGGGCAATGCAGCAGGCGTTTCCGCAGCTGCCTCAGTTCCAGAAAAACTGTGGAATATCAGTAATATAAAAAAGTATACCTAGGTTGCATAACAAGGTTTGATTCCAAAAGGCTTTTCCCACTTACTAACTGCTTGATTATTGCCAAACTCTCTCTGTAAATGGCATATCCATTCACCAAGTCACCCAAAACAGAAATCTGAGAGTCATCAGTGTCCCCTCGATCATCAAAACACTGACTTCTCTCCACATCCACTCCCAACATCCTAGTCAGGCTCTCATATAATTTTTTTTACCTGGATCACTACAGTAGTCTCTTAAGTGGTCTTCTCCCTTCCACTCTTGCACCTCAATGCTTCTACCACCAACCACTGCACTCAATATTCCCTAGCTATGCTGGACTTTTGTCAGCTATTAGAACAAGGCAAGCTTATTTCCATCTCACACCTTCTGTACTCTGACTAGCCAAGAACACTCTTTCCTGAAGCTTTTTGCACAGCTGGCTCCTTTTCAGATTGATTACATCATTCAATGTATGAGCCTTGCTTAGATCCTGATTTGAGCAAACTTTAAAAAAATTTATTAGACAATTGAGGAAATTTGATATTAAGGAATTTTTTATGTGCTAGTAATAGTGTGCTTATTTTAAAACACTTTTGTCTTTTAAAAATATATTCTGAAGTATTTATGACTAAGATGATATGATGTCTGGAATTTGCTTCAAAATAATACAATGGGGAGTGGGAGAGTTGTTAGGGATGTAGAAGAAACAAAATTGGCCATATACTGATATAATTGTTGAAGTTGAGTGAAGGGTACCGTTCTACTTTTGCATGTTGAAAATTTAGGTTTAAATACTTAATAAAAAATATTTATATTAAAAAATATATAAAAATATATATATAGTCAGTGGAATCAGCCTTCATCCTACATGGAGGAGAAGCAAACAAAACATCAATCAATAAAAAGAGTGTCATGGGAATGTTGGGACAATGCAGCCTAGAAATCAGTCACCTGTTCATAGCCTCAGGGCACAGCAACTAGGACTCTGGGTCTTTCTATACAAATCCTAATACAGCAAATGTAACACAGTACATGTTTACGAGAAAGGAAGGCCCCTTCCTTGTCCAGGGTGTCTAAGCCTCAATTCTGAGCTGGAGATGATTGGGGAGGAGGAGTCTCCAAGGCAGAGGGTACAAACTGATGACTGACAAGCTACATCTAGCCCATAGGCTGGTTTCTTTGAATCTATGGTATTATGAACATTTTTTATTTAGATGCCAATATTCAAAATTTAGGAGATTTCACAGAAAAAACTTGATTTTCTGCTTTTCTTTAAAATTTTGAAGATTTGGTAATACTTAGTTGGAGTTGAGTGACAGTTCTCCTTCAGATGGGGCAGGTGCCCCCAGTTTGGCCCAATCCCCACCAGGTTTTCTTTACTTATTTTTTCTAATGTGTACTTTTTTTCTAAGGTGAACAAAAGTATGTTATAGGTTGGCAGATGGTGCTGAGTTCCAAAAGCCTGCTTTAATTGCACTTATTTTGAACTGCCTTTGTGCTTTTCAATACTCAGTAAAACCTGTGGGGCTCTGGTAGCAAGGGAGGGAGTAATGTCTTAGCTGTCTTAATCTTCGCATAAGTGTTATAACTTCCCAATTAGAAAGACACACAGGTGCTCAATGGGGATGATGACTATTCAGAAGATATCAGGCTTAGTATTTTCCTAGGCTGGCTTTATAAAAGCTACCTTAGAGTAGGAACAAGACATAGAGGTAAAAGCCATGAATGGAGCCTGTGCCCATGAGTATAAATGGATCAGTCTTTGTTTCAATACTTTCTCCTCTTCCTATCTCTCACAGACTGTGTGTGTGTGTGCACATGTGTGTGTATGTGTGTGTGTGTCTTGGGGGTGGGGTGGAGGTGGGCAGACCTGTATGGATTCTGCGGTGGGCTTTCAGGTGAGAGCTTTTGGTGTACACTTTGCTGCATCCAGCAAAGTCACATTGGTGAATCCGTCTTCTCTTGAAGTCAAGGGACTCTTCTCCCTGCATTTGTGTCATTGCTGCTGGTCTGAGTAAAGAAAGAGGGATAAAGCCAAAGAATTATTTTAAAGTGAAGGCTAAATAAATGGACTTACATACAGTGAGACCATCTCATACATGTATTTAATTTATGCAAATTTAACACAAGAGACCCTAACGTGAGACCTCCTTAACTAGGCCATTCTGCTCACTAAGTGCAGGTCCCAGGGGGTGGTAATGTTTCCTTGGGTGGTTTCTGCTCCCAAACAGTATGAGCATTTTACTCTAATAAGTCTCATTCTTATGTTTAAAGAAATGTATTTCTCATACAACATAGCTGCTAAAACACAAGCCAACTAATTCATTAGTTCCAACATTAGAAGACAAGATAGCTTTAAACTTATAGGGAGCAACAGTATGCAACAGCATTTTATAGGAAATTTGCAGATTTTTAAAAGGTAAAATTGATGATCTACAATTAGAACATAATTCTGCCATAAGGTGCATGTCCATGCACATGTGTGCACACAAACTCATTCCTTCCCTGGGAAGGCAGTTTACCTATATTTTGTTGTCCTCACATTCTTACTATTGTGTCTGAGAATTTGTTCCACTTCTACTACATACACATATATACACAGAGACAGATCTGAAGTAAATACAAAAGTACTCACTCTTGCTGTAGTCCTTGAATACCCTGTAAGACCGAGGATCCACTCTCAGTTGCACTCTCCTCACTGTCACTTGGGATCTCCAATGGGGACATGGAGGTGGGGTCAATTTTCACTAAAAGCAAAGAAAAGGAGCAGCGTGGGCTACAAATATATGTGCCTCTGTAATTATTATCAGGATTCCCAGTTTGGCCCACAATGAGAAGTAGAAGCAAGATACAGAAATAAAGAAAAAGCAAAGATGGAAGAAGTGTGTTTGTATGGAAGGAAGAGAATAACATTTAAAAGTTTTAGCATAGCAGGGAACAGAAATTCCTTTGAGAGAAGGGTAGTAAGGAACATTCTGGTACCACTAGAATGAGCTTCTCTAGAATAGTGAGTTTGATAGGATAGTGAGTTTCTCTAGGATAGGGTATGGGTATAACTCAACTATCTCTAGCCCCCAGGACAGGGTATGCTGAAAAGTCAGGTTCAATGTGTATTTGTTGAATTGAACTTTCTGAATAGTTACCTGGCTGTCCTAAGATCAATGTCTAGGCTCACCCCACAGATGAGAATATCTCCTTTGGTTTTTGTGCTCCTAAATGGAAATGAGTTGATGAAATGAAACACATACCTAGTACCTAGTAGTTGCTTGATACATGTTAGCATCCTTCCCTTCTACCTATGTTGGGAGAAGCCCTCAGATATTTCTTATTATCAAACATTGATGCTTCTGATCCCTAACAAAACTCACTCAGGTGGTCAGCAGTCTCCTAGATCTAGTGAAAGTTTCAAAATTTCTATATAGAAGAAACTTAAGAATGGCACTAAGGTTTGGGGGGAAGAATATTTGCTTAGTGCAGTTGCCTCCATACATTGATTATGCATCATTCACTAAAAATTTTTAAGCATGCATCTCAATATATGTGTGTTTGTCTCTGTGCATGTGTGTGTGTCTGTATGATACAAATGTACTAGTATCCTAAAATTTTGTGTACGTTATGAAAAATACAAAGTATACAAAAAATAACATGTAAAGGGTAAGAAAATACAAATAGAAATTTTGATACTTTATCTTTGTGCTCCAATTGTTTCATGTGTCCCCCCAAGGTGTATGTATACCATTTTGGAGACCACTGGGCTAATGGGCTTAGCTTGAAACTACATTGGACACTTTTAAAATTTATTCTGTTTATTTAGAGTGACTTTGGTCGACTGACGGATATTATGGGGGGAATTCAAAGCCCCGTCAAACCATTCCTTTTTCTACCACTGCCTTGATGTCAGCAAATTCTGTTTTTTTAAATTTTTATTGATGTCTTAATAGCTTACAACATTGTGGGGTTTTAGTTGTACATTATTATTTGTCTGTCACCATATGAATATATCAGCAAATTCTTACACAGCGAATTTTATTTTCCCATTTCCTTTTTTATTTGGCTCTCTTTCCTTACATGAGAATTGATAACCATAATTTATTTTATTATTATTATTTTTTTTGCTGAGGAAGATTCACCCTGAGCTAACATCTGTTGCCAATCTTCCTCCCTTTATTTTGTATGTGAGCGCCACCACAGAATGGCCACTGACAGACAAGTGGTGTAGGTCCATGCCTGGGAACTGAACCTGGGTTGCTGAAGTGGAGCACACCAAACTCAACCATTAGGCCACTGGGGCTGGCTCAATAACCATATTTTAATGAACCCCCTCAGGGAATCTCAAAAAGAAGATTGTTATGAACACTTATCATTACCACAATTAACCACTAGTTGATGATGGCATTTTTATTCAAAAGAATACTGCAGAGTCTCAGCAATTTGATGGTTAACATGTTGTTTTTTCAGTCTCCTACATTTAGTGATGGAATTATCACAAGGCATTGAATTTCAAAGGCAGAAAACTCGTAGAAAGGGTTTTTTTTTTTTATACTGAGCTGAAATCTAGTTCCTAGTCATTTCCACCCACATATCTCTCCTTTGGTCTTTTCAATTCATGCTAAACATTTATCAGCTCCTCATTTGACATGGGTTTGAATCCTATCACCATCCTAATCTCTTTTCTCTGATTATACTCCAATTTCCGAACATCCTTCCTAAGGCACAATATCTAAGTGATTGTAATTCTAAAGATGTGGTGAAGCTAAATATCTTGAACCACTTCAGAGGCCATATAATTTTCTTTGATCATTCCTGATTACAAACTAAAGTAGATATACCCCTAGGAGGAGAACTGGGTGGCTGGGGGATAGTGGTAGAAGGGAAACAATTTATACCATTCTGAATCTTGAATTTATTTTAAAAATTAAATAAAAGAGAAGATTACAGCATATGAACTCTCTCCCAGACAAATTTTCAAGTTTGTTAATCAAATTATTTGTTGCAAGACAAGTACTAGATACTGTTGTGTTAGGATCTCTGGAGATGCACAAAGAGAAATAAGACGGAGTCTTGTTCTTGAGGAATTTACAATTCAGTTAGGAAGAATGCCCATAGACTTGTGACACAGGTAAGCACAAAAGTAAAATGGAGGATGATAGATGCCAAATGAGGGGGAACAGAGGGAAGATGGCAATATTTCAAAGAAGACTATTTTACTGTAGGGAAGAGAAAAGGTATGGTGTTCAGAGAGTCAGGAACTAAGCCTGGCTAAGTATGTAGGGCTAGAAACGTTCTCAACTTTTCCACCAAAGCATTCCTAATGGCATAGAAGAATAAACACATTCTCTTGGAAAGTCCCAGGATGGGTGCCCTAGTAAGCTTAAAACTATTTTTGAACTTTTTGTTTTATGGTGAAAGTTATTCAAATTTTACATTTTTCTCTTTAATAAAATCATATTTTTAAAATACAAAATGTTTTAAATTACTTCCTATCAAATAATATAAAGGTTTCAGGAAGATACAAAGTATTTCACTCAAGGATATACATACCCCAGTTTGAGAAGCATGGGATTAAAAAAAAAGAGGCATTGTACGTTCTTAACCATTGAAGAGACACGATAAAAACAGTGTTTATGAAAGATTACTCTTGAAGCTCTGTGCAAGAATAATCGGACAAGATGAAAAGAGATAGGAGATAGGACAACTCAAAAAGAGAATAGATGGAGAAAAGTGAGGCCCAGGAAAGGGGCACATTGATGCTCACCTGATCCAGCATTTTTCCCATCTCCTCCAATAAGTGGGACTGTAATAGCTGCAGGGCCCCCATCTGCAGGTAAAGTAGTATACACCATGGGCAGCGACTGTACCACCACTGGGATAGTCTTCAGTCCACCCATCTTATTTGGCAGATTGACTGAGGGGACAGTGTGAATCACATGTAAGATCTGCTGGCCACCAGTGCCCTGAGAGGAGGCCAGGATGGAGCCTGGAGTCAGAACGGTAGGGATATTTGCTGAAGTGCCTGTGTCAGATGTTGAAGTGGACACTACAAGGGCCTGGGGAGCAGGCTGTGGTTTGGGAGGACGTACTGGAGCTTGCAGCATGCTGGCAGGCTGGAGAGGAGCCTTGGGCTTGTGAAAGGAGAGGTCGACTGGTTCTACCTGGGGTAGGTTGAAATCATTAGCCAGAAGTTCTTCTGGGGGCTCAATCTTGATGTCATTAAACAGTGCTGGGTTCTCCATGGGGTTACCATCCAGGAGTGGTGGAGATGTCATATTACCTCTGTCTGCTATCTTAGAGGGATCTCTGATCTGAACAGGGCCAGTGACCTAAAATAAATAAATAAATGAGAGATGCAAAACAGTCAGTGTTAGTAACCTGGAGAAGAGACATGTGAGCAATGAAAGAAAGAAATCTCCACTCTCTCCTCATGGACAGAACATATAGGGAGGTGAGAGAAATGAGACAAGACTACACTAAAGAGGAGCAAGGAAGGGAAATTTGACTGAATACCAGTACCAGGCACTGTATCAGGCAATTGATACAAGTTATTTCATTTAATCTTTAATCCTGCAAGATTATTTAAAGTCAACACTTTCTGAGTATCCACTATAAGTCCTGTGCTAAGTCCAGTAAGGGCACACATGAATAAGGTATAGCCATGAAGTGCATACTAACATACTAACTATAAGGATAGAGCAATGTGAGCAGCTTGTAAGTCATACCATAGTAAGTGATGCAGACACATAAGCAAAGTGTTTTAGAAAAAGAAAAGGGAAAGATTCATTCTGTCTAGATAGGATCAGAGAAAGCTTTAAGAAGGAAGTGATATTTTACATGGGTCTTGGAGAATTAATAGGAGTTCTCTAGGCAGAGAAGGGATAAGAAAAATATTCTTGTCTGCAGAGATATAACAGACAATATGCTTAGGGAATAATGATGCAGTACAATCAGTTATATGCAAAATCAGACTGTGCAACTTTTAAATTTAAAAAATACAAATTAAATGATCACTTTATAGGTAATTTATAAAATATCATAAAACTTCAACCTAATTAAAAACTTTCTAAGAATTCCATGAATTCAAACTTCTAGGATATTGTGAACTGTGTATACCATTGCCATGCAACACTCTGGACCTTGAAGGCCTTGGAGATGATGGTGCTACGTCAGCCAGTAAACAAATCAAGACTCCATTCTTTATCAGGATTATATTTGAGTTACAGGACTTTTGAATTATGAGAGATGTTCAACAATGCATCCCTTACACAAAATACAACTATCCTTTAGTTTTTTATATTTGGAATATAAGGGAAGTTGGAGTTCAAGGAAAGGCTGGGTGATAAAAGATAATTGTTTTAAGGAGGGGATTGACATGGGCAGAGCTATTTCTGTGAGATTTAACTAGTTCCTCAATGAAGGATAGATTGAAGGAGGAGTAAGACTGGGTTCAAAGAGACCAAAAAGGAAGAGGAAAGATCTTGGGGAGACATTCATAAGACCACTGGAGAAATGTGAATATTGACTGGATACTGGATGATATTAAGGAATTATTAATTTTAAACGTTTGATAATGATATTATGGTTATGACTTTTAAAACTTTAGGTGAGAGATAATAAGGGCCTGAACTCAGAGAATGATGAGGGGCAAGGAAAGGCAGTGTCCTCTTGCTCTGACTTTGTTTAAAAAACCCTCAGAGCATGGTGGGAGTTAGTAAAGGCACTAAGCATCATCCATGCTTTATCTATAGAATTTTGCCAGACTGCTACCTGCTTTCTCCCTCTACTTCCTATGACACTCTTGGTTTCTTGATTTATAAGCCCCAGCCCCAACTCAGGCCTTGTCTGTGGTCCAAATATTGTTTCAAGCTGCTCCTCTGAGACACGACTTCTGTGATTTGTCCCACTGTTTCACATACTTCTAATGTAATGCAACCCTCATAAGTGGATTCACTCCATCCAGGCAAGGGGGAGTAGAATCCTGTTGGTGGGGGAGGGGGACCATAAGGAGAGGAAGTTGTCAAGAATGACTCTGCTAAACTTAAAAATTCCTTGTCCTCTGAATCTCCCAAATCAACTTCAGCTCCCATTTTTCCTACATTTCTCACTTGTCTCTTCACCTGACTAGCTCCCTTCCCAGATTAAAGAGGCAGAATCCCAGGAGTCTCTAAGGAAGAGTAGGAAGAAGTACGTCTTTCTATAGTCTCTCTATCATGGCTGGCAATAACATTGAGAAATAGAGTTACAACAGAAAGCATAAGAAGAGGTTGGTTGTAATATCATTTGCTATAAGAATGTAGATTGTGGCTACAGATGTATAAATAAACACTAAGTCTGCCAATATACATCAAGGAAGGACCTAGGTAAATTTTTAGGGACTTTCTGGACTCTGTGCTTTAGGCCCAGAAACCTAAGGAAACTGAAGCTCTGAAAACTAAATATAAAATGGAGACTACTTATTGTCTTTTGCTAAACAGAGGCCATCTCCAAGACCCTGAGTGTTCCCTAGAATAATGCTATGAGTTCAAGGCCTTGTGCTTAGCAGGTAATCAATCCACAGTTGTTCATTTTATTGCAAAATGTATTATTCAGTAAAATCCAAAATGGAAACTTACCAATGAAAGTATAGAAACTGAACACATAGACTATTCTTACTGCCTTGATTAGATAAGATGTTACAGGGCCCTGCTTCAGCAAGCCATCATGAGTTGTCCTGTAGACTAAGCCTGCCCTGTGGTCTACCAATTCTTAACAAAAGCCCTGTCCACAATAGGGCTTCAGTCATTACTCTTCTTATGTTATCATCACTAGACTTTGAAAGAAATGTTGGAAGGCCAGTCGTTTGGGTTTTACTGTTTTAATAGTAACTTCCTCAAAGTATATCATCACATATTCCATTTTATATATATCACTTTAAAGTGTACCTGTTATGCCTAAGTGAATCCAGGCTGTAGCAAGGATTTTCTGGCTTATGAATGAAGTATCCTGAAAGTAAGCTTCCTCAGGAAAAGAGACTATGCTTGAAAGCAGTTCTCAAGGTTGACCTCACTGTTTCTTGCTTTGTGGCCTGAAGACATAATAGGACAAGGATTCCATATCCGCACATTAATATGGTGAATAACTTTTTGTGTGCACTGAGAACTCTCTTTTCAATATGGTCAAAATAATTTTAATAAGAAGTCTAATATACAGTCTGATTTTGTCCATATTTTTAATATAACTATCTCTATGGTTAAAAAAACCCAACATACTATCTGCCTTACCTTCTCCTTGTACATAGCATACTATACTTAAAGATTCTGAAGAAGATATAAAGTATGGAGTAAGTGACTTTTTAGCCTTAGAATTTTGTTGATTTTTAAGAATTCTCACTAAGATGACTTAAGATGGCTCCCCATTCCACTTTTCATTAAAGACAGTTATCACAGCTTTAGAAGCTCACCTGAGGATTGATTTAATGTGGTACCATCAAATTTTTCTCTTTAAATCACCTATTTTCATCTTCAACATTGTGTGATGGCTTAAGTTTTTAAGTGTTCTGTAGTCAGTCACTACCACTTTTCAAAGAAAGAGAATAGCTACTTTACCCATTTGATATTTTAAAGCTTTATGTTGAAGCTTTCTAAAATGTCTAAGTCTATGAAGAAGGTTAGGTATGAAAAAAATACAGAAACTTGGAGATGGTTTGGAGAGAAGTTTTAATTTCCATAGTCCATCTCCTCAAATGTCCAGAATCCTAATCAGATTTTAAGCCAATCTGAGTTGACAAAAAGAGTTAATTATTGATATATCATCAAAGATGATGGATAAAGGCATGTAGGACCCTCAATTCTAGAAAGAAACCCAGAGAAAACGTGGTCAGTTTCACAAATATTTAAGCCCTTGATTATTTGACAAAGATAGGTGGAAACGCCTGGAAGATGGAGGGTCAGGGGAATCAGCTGTTTAAAACAGCTCTAATTTAGAGTTTGAAAGTGGGAAGGAAAGACTAGAAAGAAAATGAAAAAACAGGAGATGGTGTCAAGATGGCGGCATAGGTGGACTCTGAACTCACCTCCTCACACGGACACAATGAATTTACAACTACTCTTGGAAGAATTACCCCTAAGAGAGAACTGAAAACTGGATAAAAAGTACCCTGACAATAAGGGACAGTGCTGGCTGAGGTGGAAGAAGCAGAAATTCCTTTCTGAAGAGAAAAAAGCCATCATTGAGCCACAATGCTTCACAGCTGGCTGGGAGCAACCTTAAGGTACAAAGTCTTCCCTGTAGGAGTGGGGGATATGAGCAGGGGAACATTGCCATAATAAGCAGCTTTTGGATTCAGCAAAACTGAGCCAAGTATCATAATACCTGGCTATGCTGGCTAGTAACTATAATGGGGAATACCCCCAGAAAAGCTATCAGACATAAGGGGAAAAAAGACTGCTCTTAAAGGGTCCATGCACAAATTTACCCATTTCAGAAATAAACCTAAAATCACCAGAAAGAAAGGTGCATAGTCCTTTGGTGAAAAGAGGCTCACCTGATAGGCTCTGGGTGCATCTCAGTGAGTGGTGAGACCTCTCCAGGGACTGAGACATTGGGGGCAGCCATTACTGTGACCTGAAGCAAGCATGCTGACACAGATGCTGGCAGATGCCATTGGAGTTCTTCCTCTGGCCTGTTAGCCCAGGGGTCTGCCCCATCCACTAGAGCACTGATTTAACCCAGCTCAGCCAGGACAGGCAGCCCACCCTAGGAACTGGCCTCACCCAATAGCAAGCCCTCTGGCAACTTGCGGGCCCACATAGGCAGGGTGCCTAGAACCTCTGCAACCAGCAAGTGGGTCCGCATTGGTGGGGTGGGGCATGCCTGAGGGGTGGGCCTGAGTTGGCGCAGTGTGTGGGGCCTCTGCAGTGGGATTACAGGGTCCACTTTGGTGGGTCGGTGTGTGCAGGGTCACTACTGTGTTGACAGAGTGTGTGGCCCTGTAGGCAGTAGGGCCTGACAGCTGCAGCAGATTTGTGCTTTTCAACAGCCACATAGGGGATCAGCCTCACCTTCTAAGGCCTGAAACAATTGGGTGCTCCCATGCCTGGAGCTGGCCCCACTCAGCTGCAACCCTGAGAGAGCTGACAACGGCCTTGCAGGCTGGAGGCCTACAGCAATTATGAGCTTCTGAGCCTAGTAACCAGCCACTCTGGGGGCCTACTCACTTAACAGAAAAGCTGCAACAGGAATGTGCTATTAGACCTTGCAGCCAACTATGCTGGGGCTCTGCATGCCTTATAAAGGGACTGAAAGGACCATAGAAGCCACACATAGCAGAGAATTACAACCATCAGGGCTGGGGGACAGCCTTGTGCCCCCAGAAACCAGCAGCAAGAGTAACCCTGCCATAACAGAAGGACACACGTAGACCACACAGGGATCACTGCTGGAACAGTGAACTGGTGTCAAGTGGGAAGCACACTGCTGGGCCTCATAAGGTATCTCTTACATCAGGCCACCTCTCCAAGATCAGGAGACATAGCTCTCCCACCTAATTCATAGATATAAGCACAGAGAAAGAGGCAAAATAAGGAGACAAAGGAATATGTTCCAAGTAAGGGAACAGGAAAAAATCCCAGAAAAAGAACTAAATGAAACAGAAATAATCTACCTGAAAAAGAGTTCAAACAAATAGTCATATGGATGCTCACTGATCTTGGAAGAAAATGGATGAAATCAGTGAGAACATCAACAAAGAACTGGAAAGTATAAAAAAGAACCAATCAGAAATGAAGAATACAATACTGGAAATGAAAAATTCCGTAGAGCAACTCAATAGCAGAGTAGATGATACAGAAGAATGAATCAGCAAGCTGGACGAAAGACTAGAGGAAATCACCCAAGCTGAACAGATAAGAGAAAAAAGAATTTAAAAGAATGAGGACAGTCTAAAGGACCTCTGGGACAACATCAAGTACACTAACATTCATATTATAGGTGTCCCAGAAGGAGAAGAGAGAGACAAAGGGGCAGAGAATCTATTTGAAAAACTAATAGCTGAAAACTTTCCTAACCTAAGGAAGGAAACAGACATCCAGGTACAGGAAGCACAGAGAGCACCAAACAAGATAAACCCAAAGAGGCCCATACCAAGACACATTATAATTAAAATGTCAAGAATTAAAGATAAAGAGAGAATCCTGAAAGCTGCAAGAGAAAGGCAACAGGTTACATACAAAGGGCTGTAGCCATAAGGCTATCAGCTGACCTCACAGCAGAAACCTTACAGGCTAGAAGGGAGTGGCATGATATACTTAAAGTGCAGAAAGGAAAAAAAACCTACAGCCAAGAATACTCTACCCAACAAGGTTATCAATTAGAATGGAAGGAGAAATAAAGAGTTTCCCAGAGAAGCAAAAACTAAAGGTGTTTATCACCAAGAAATCAGCTTTAGAAGAAATGCTAAAGGGACTCATTTAAGTGGAAAGGAGAAAACCACAAACAGAAATATGAAAATCATCCAAAAAAAGCACAATAAAATCACTGGTAAAGGCAAATATACAATAAAAGTAGCAGATCAACCACCTATGAAGATAATATGAAGGTCAAAAGCCAAAAGTACTAAAATTATCTATTTCCATGATAAAAGGGTACAGAGGAGGGGGAGCCCTGCTGGCATAGTGGTTAAGTTCACATGCTCCATTTCAGCGGCCCAGGGTTCGCAGGTTCAGATACAAGGTGCGGACCTACACACTGCTGTGGTAGTATCCCATATACAAAATAAAGGAAGATGGGCACAGACGTTAGCTCAGGGCTAATCTTCCTCAGCAAAAAGAGGAAGATTGGCAATGGATGTTACCTCAGAGCCAATCTTCCTCACGCACAAAGAGGGCAATGAATACATATGCACAAAAAAAGAGGTCAGATATGATATCAAAAACATAAAATGGGGGAGGACGGGAGTAAACGCATAGAGCTTTTAGCAAGAGGTCACACTAAAGAGAACATCAACTTAATATAGATTGCTATATACATAGGTTATTATATATGAACCTCATGATAATCACAAACCAGAAGCCTATAATAAATACACAAAAAATTAAGGAAAGGAATCCAAACATAATACTAAAGAAAGCCAACAAACCATAAGGGAACAGAGCAAGAGAAGAAGAAAGGAACAGAGAATAACTAAAACACCCAGGAAAAAGTAACCAAATGGCAGTAAGTACATTCTTATCAATAGCTACTTTAAATATCAAAGGACTAAAAGCTCCAATCAAAAGGAATAGTGTGGAGCATCATGGTGGAGTGAGATTCCCTCTTTGAATCTCTGCCCCCTACGACACAATGAAAACATCATTCACATTCCAACAGAGCTCAATCAAACACTACGAAGGACTTCTGAGAAACCCCTGCTGCCATACATCGGACGGTGGAGGCACGGGAAGCCCAGGAGGACGGGAGGAGAGGTAGGAGGTTGTACTCCCACTCCCCAATCGATCGGCAAAAACAGCGCGGTTCGCGGACAGAGGGGGGAGGGGCGGCCCACAGCGGGGAAAACTATCGCCATCCAGGTGCTCTCACAGACTGTCGCGAGATCCCCACTGGGAAGCGACGACGGACTGCTTAGGGGGTGTAGCAAACACCCTAAGAGAGCCAGAAAGGAAACCCCCGGGTCAAGCAGGAGAAAGAGAGGACCCCTCCCCCCACACACCCGGCGTTTCAGCATAATCCCTCCGGGGGCTGCAGCCGCCTCAGAGCAAACCGCTCGCAATCTCCATCCAGTGGCAGCAGGGGGAAACTGCAGGACTAACTTTAATCATGAGGGGTAAAAATAAAGCCGTCCCCGTCGGATCCTTGCGAAAATATGTCAGGGCTACAGACCAAAAGGAAAATGACAAACACCCAGAAAGCAACCCTGAAGGCACAGAATTTGATAACCTGAATGAGAGAGAATTCAAAATAGCTATCATAAACAAGCTCAACGAAATACAAGAGAACACACAGAAACAAATCAACGAATTCAGGGATTATGTCACAAAAGAGATTGAAACCCTAAAGAAAAACCAACCAGAATTATTGGAGATGAAAAACAAAATCAACAAGATAGTGGAAAAAATGGAGTCTTTAAAGAGCAGAACTGACAATATGGAGGAACGAATTAGCACTATTGAGGATAGCCACGCAGAAATGCTCCTGGTAGAGGAGGAGAGAGAGCTAAGACTAAAAAGAAATGAAGAAATTCTTCGAGAAATATCAGACTCAATGAGAAAAAGCAACATAAGGATAATAGGTATTCCAGAAGGAGAAGAAAGAGAAAAAGGAGCAGAGAGTTTGTTCAAAGAAATAATAGCTGAGAACTTCCCCAACCTAGGGAACGAGAGGGAAATAACAGTGAATGAAATCAATAGATCACCTAAATATATAAACAGGAATAAAAAATCATCTCGCCACATACTAGCAAACTTGAAGAATACCCGTGACAAGGAAATAATATTGAAGGCAGCTAAACAAAAAACCAAAATAACATACAAAGGAAACCCCATCAGGCTCTCAGCTGATTTCTCGACAGAAACTCTACAGGCTAGGAGAGACTGGAATGATATATTCAAAATCATGAAAGACAAAAACCTTCAGCCGAGAATACTTTATCCAGCAAAAATATCCTTCAAATACGATGGAGAAATAATAACTCTCCCTGATAAACAAAAGCTAAGAGAGTTCGTCAGCACAAGACCCCCACTACAAGAAATGCTCAAGAAGGCCCTTAGGCCTGAAAAAAAACAAATGAGAAAGGGGATACAAAGATTTCAACAAGGAGAAAAGCAAGGAGACTAAACCAGAACAAAATACAGTTGGAAAACATCAAAAATTAATTCAAGCTCATCACTGGAAACACACATTCATGACACAATCTGGAATAAAGAGATAACAAATAAGGAGGGGAAGAGGTAAGGGACTGAACTGACCCAGCCTCAGGAAAAAGGAGGCATCTGAAAATGTACTTTCTTATCCAGGAGATCGCTTATATAAACCGCACGGTAACCACTAAACAAACAGCCAGAAGAGAACCACACATGACAAATAAAGAGAAAACCAAGAGAATGAGCATGCAGAAATACCAAATTGAATTTGCAGTCCAAAACACAAGGGACAAGAAACAAAGGAAATGCAAAAGAACCAGAAGATGAACAATAAAATAGCAACATTAAACCCTCATATATCAATAATCACTCTAAATGTAAATGGATTGAATTCTCCAATCAAAAGACACAGAGTGGCAGGATGGATTAAAAACCAAGATCCAACAATCTGCTGCCTCCAGGAAACACATCTCAGCTCTAAAGACAAACACAGACTCAAAATAAAAGGATGGAAAACAATACTCCAAGCTAATGGCAAACAAAAGAAAGCAGGAATAGCCATACTTATATCAGACAAAGTAGACTTCAAGATAAAAAAGGTAATGAGAGACAAAGAAGGGCAATATATAATGATAAAAGGGATACTTAACGAAGAAGACATAACACTTATAAATATCTATGCACCCAACACAGGAGCACCAAAGTACATAAAACAACTGCTAAAAAACCTTAAAGGAGATATTAACAATAACACAATAATAGTAGGGGATCTTAACACCCCCCTTACATCACTGGATAGATCATCCAGACAAAAAGTCAATAAGGAAATAATGGACTTAAATGAAAAACTAGATGCAATGGACTTAATAGATATATACAGAGCACTCCACCCAAAAAAAGCAGAGTACACATTCTTCTCAAGTGCACATGGAACATTCTCAAGGATAGACCATATATTAGGAAACAAGGCAAACCTCTATAAATTTAAGAAGATTGAAATCATTACAAGCATCTTTTCTGATCATAAGGCTGTGAAACTAGAAATCAACTGCAAGGAAAAAACTAGGAAAGGGACAAAGATGTGGAGACTAAATAACATGCTACTGAACAACCAATGGGTCGTTGATGAAATTAAAGGAGAAATCAAAAGCTATCTGGAGACAAATGAAAAGGAAAATACACCATACCAACTCATATGGGATGAAGCAAAAGCAGTCCTGAGAGGGAAATTCATAGCAATACAAGCTCACCTTAACAAACAAGAAAAATCCCAAATAAATAACCTTAAATTGCACCTAAAGGGGTTGGAAAAAGAAGTACAGACAAAGCCCCGAATCAGTAGAAGGAGGGAAATAATAAAAATCAGAGCAGAAATAAATGAAATTGAAACAAAAAAAACAGTAGAAAGGATCAATGAAACAAAGAGCTGGTTCTTTGAGAAGATAAATAAAATCGACAAACCCTTAGCCAGACTCACTAAAAAAAAAAAGGGAGAAGACTCAAATAAATAAAATTAGAAATGAAAGAGGAGAAATTACAACAGACACCACAGAAATACAAGGGATTATTAGGGAATACTATGAAAAACTTTACGCCAACAACTTGGACAACCTAGAGGAAATGGACAAATTCTTGGACGCTTACAACCTCCCAAAACTGAATCAAGAAGAAATAGAGAATCTGAACAGACCAATCACAAGTAAAGAGATTGAAACAGTAATCAAAAACCTCCCAAAAAATAAAAGCCCAGGACCAGATGGCTTCCCTGGAGAATTTTATCAAACGTTCAAAGAAGATTTAGCACCTATCCTTCTCAAACTATTCCAAAAAATAGAGGAAGATGGAATACTTCCCAACACATTCTATGAGGCCAACATCATGCTGATACCAAAGCCAGACAAGGACAATACAAGGAAGGAAAACTACAGGCCAATATCGCTGATGAACATAGACGCAAAAATCCTCAACAAAATATTGGCAAACCGAATACAGCAATACATCAAAAAGATCATACACCACGATCAAGTGGGATTTATACCAGGGACACAGGGATGGTTCAACATCCGCAAATCAATCAACGTGATACACCACATTAACAAAATGAAGAATAAAAACCACATGATCATCTCAATCGATGCAGAGAAGGCATTCGACAAGATCCAGCATCCATTTATGATAAAAACTCTCAACAAAATGGGTATAGAAGGAAAGTACCTCAACATAATAAGGGCCATATATGACAAACCTACAGCAAACATCCTACTCAACGGGGAAAAACTGAAAGCCATTCCTTTGAGGACAGGAACAAGACAAGGGTGCCCACTCTCACCACTCTTATTCAACATAGTACTGGAAGTTCTGGCCAGAGCAATTAGGCAAGAAAAAGGAATAAAAGGACTCCAAATAGGCAATGAAGAAGTGAAACTCTCACTATTTGCAGACGACATGATCTTATACATAGAAAACCCAAAAAATTCCATCGGAAAGCTACTAGAAACAACAACTACAGTAAAGTGGCAGGGTATAAAATCAACTTACAAAAATCAATTGCATTTCTATACACTAACGATGAAACAACAGAAAGAGAACTCAAAAAGACAATCCCATTTACAATTGCAACAAAGAGAATAAAATATCTGGGAATAAATTTAACCAAGGAGGTCAAAGACCTATACAATGAAAACTATAAGACACTATTGAAAGAAATCGAGGAGGACATAAAGAAATGGAAAAATATTCCATGCACATGGATTGGAAGAATAAATATAGTTAAAATGTCCATTCTACCTAAAGCAATCTACAGATTCAATGCAATCCCAATCAGAATCCCAATGTCATTCTTCACGGTAATAGAACAAAAACTACTGAAATTCGTATGGGGCAACAAAAGAGCCCGAATAGCTAAAGCAAGTCTGAAAAAAAAGAACAAAGCTGGAGGCATCACAATCCCTGATTTCAAAATATACTATAAAGCTACAGTAATCAAAACAGCATGGTACTGGTACAAGAATAGACACACAGATCAATGGAACAGAATTGAAAGCCCAGAAATAAAACCACACATCTATGGACAGCTAATCTTTGACAAAGGAGCAAAGAACATACAATGGAGAGAGGGAAGTCTCTTCAATAAATGGTGCTGGGAAAATTGGACAGCAACATGCAAAAGAATGAAAGTAGACCATCTCCTATCGCCATATACAAAAATCAATTCAAAATGGATCAAAGACCTGAAAGTGAGACCTGAAACTATAAAACTCCTGGAAGAAAATATAGGCAGTACACTAATTGCGATTGGACATAAAGGGATCCTTTCAGATTCCATGTCTACCCAGACAAGGGAAACAAAAGAAAAAATAAACAAGTGGGACCTCATCAGACTAAAGAGCTTCTACAAGGCAAATGAAACCAGGATCAAAATGAATGAACAACCCACCAGCTGGGAGAAAATATTTGCAAATCGTTTGTCTGACAAGGGATTAATCTCAGTAATATACAAAGATCTCATACAACTGAGCAACAAAAAAACAAACAACCCGATCAAAAAATGGGCAGAGGATATGAACAGACATTTTTCCAAGGAAGAGATACAGATGGCCAATAGACACATGAAAAGATGTTCAACATCACTAATCATCAGGGAAATGCAAATCAAAACGACACTGAGATATCACCTTACACCGGTTAGAATGGCTATAATCACCAAGACAAATAACAACAAATGCTGGAGAGGTTGTGGAGAAACGGGGACCCTCATTCACTGCTGGTGGGAATGCAAACTGGTGCAGCCTCTATGGAAAACAGTATGGAGAGTCCTCAAAAAATTAAAAATAGAAATACCGTATGATCCAGCAATACCACTCTTGGGCATCTACCCAATGGACGTGAAATCAACCATCACAAGAGGCGTATGCACCCCTATGTTCATTGCAGCATTATTCATTATAGCCAAGAAGTGGAAGCAACCCAAGTGTCCCTCAACTGAAGATTGGTTAAAGAAGATGTGGTATATACATACAATGGAATACTACTCAGCCATAAGAAAAGACACAATTGTCCCATTTGCAACAACATGGAGGGACCTAGAGGGTATTATGTTAAGTGAAATAAGCCAGAGAGAGAAGGACAGACACTGCATGAACTCACTCATATATGGAATATAAGTGAACACACGGACAGAGAGAACTGATTGGTGGTTACCAAGGGGAAGGGGGGTGGCGGGGCACAAGGGGTGAAGGGTTACATCCACAAGGTGACGGACAAACAAAAATGTACAACTAAAACCCCACAGTGTTATAAACTAAGACATCAATAAAAAAAAAAAAGGAATAGTGTGGCTGATTGGATAAAAAAACCAAGACCCATATACATACTGCATAAAAGAGACACACTTGAGACCTAAAAAACACTCACAAACTGCAAGTGAAGAGATGGAAAAAGATACTACCTGTAAAAGGCAATAAACAGAAAGCTGGGGTAGCAATACTTACATCAGACAAAAGAGACTTAAAAAAAAAACTGTAACAAGAGACAAAGAAGAGCACTACATAACGATAAAGGGAACAAACCAACAAGAGGACATAACATTTGTAAATATCTATGCCAGCCAACATAGGAGCACCTAAATATATAAAGCAATTATTAACAGACATAAAAGGAGAAATAGCAACACAATAATAGTAGGGGACTTTAACACTCCACTTACACCAATGGATAGATTATCCCAACAGAATATGAACAAGGAAACATTGGCCTTAAATGATACATTAGATGGACTTAGTAGATATATACAGAACATTCCATCCGAAAATCACAGAATACACATTCTTTTCAAATGCACATGGAACATTCTCCAAGATTGATCACATATTAGGCCACAAAACAAGTCTCAATAAATTTAAGAAGACTGAAATAATACCAAGCATCTTTTCTGACCACAACAGTATGAAACTTGAAATCAACTACTGGAAGAAAATCAGAAAAGGCACAATTATGTGGACATTAAACAGAGTGCTACTGAACAATGACTGGGTCAGTGAAGAAGTCAAAGGAGAAATCAAAAAGTACCTGGAGACAAATAAAAGTGAAAATATGACATGCCAAAATTCATAGGATACAGCAAATTGGTTCTAAGAGCAAAGTTTATAGCAATACAGGCCTACCTCAACACACAAGAAAAAACTCAAACAATCTAACAGTTTACCTAAAGGAACTGGAAAAAGAAGAAAAACAAAGCCCCAAATCAGTGGAAGGAAGGAAATAAGAAAAATCAGAGCAGAAATCAAGGAAATAGAGATTAAAAAAATAATAATAAAAAGAAAAAAATCAATGAAACTAAGAGCTGTTTCTTTGAAAAGAAAAACAAAATTGAGAAATCTTTAGCTATACTCACCCAGAAAAAAGGAGAGAAGTCTCAAATTAATAAAATCAGAAATGAAAGAGGAGAAATTACAATAGACACCTCAGAAATACAAAAAAAAAATTATAAGAGAATACTATGAAGAGCTATATGCCAACAAATTGGATAATCTAGAAGAAATGGATAAATTCTTGGCATCATACAACCTTCCAAAACTGAATCAAGAAGACACAGAGAATTTGAATAAACCAATCACCAGTAAGGAGATAGAAACAGTAATCAAAAACCTCCCCCAAAATAAAACTCCAGGACCAGACAGTTTCCCTAGTGAATTCTACCAAACATTCAAAGAAGACTTAATACCTATCCTTCTCAAACTTTTCCAAATAGTAGCAGAGGAGGGGACTCTTCCTAATTCATTCTACAAAGTCAACATTACCCTGATACCAAAACCAGACAAGGACAACACAAAAAAAGAAAATTACAGGCCAACATCACTGATGAACATTAATGCAAAAATCTTCAACAAAATACTAGCAAATCAAATGCAACAATACATCAAAAACATCATGCACCAAGATCAAATGGGATTTATTCCAGGGACGCAGGGATGATTCAACATCCATAATCAATCAACATGACATTAACAAAATGAAGAATAAAAATCACATGATCATCTCAATAGATGCAGAGAAAACAGTTGACAAGATAGCATCCATTTATGATAAAAACTCTGAATAAAATGGGTATAGAAGGAAAGTACCTCAACATAATAAAGGCCATATTTAACACACAAACAACTAATATCATCCTCAATGGTGAAAAACTGAAAGCTATTCCTCTAAGAACGGGAACCAGACAAGGATGTACACTTTTACCACTCTTATTTAACATAGCATTGGAAGTCCTAGCCAGAGCAATCAGTCAAGAAAAAGAAATACAAGGGATGTAAACTGGAAAGGAAGAATTGAAACTGTCACTATTTGCAGATGACATGACTTTATATTTAGAAAACCCTAAAGAATCCACCAAAATTTTAGAAATAATAAATAAATATGATAAAGTTGCAGGATACAAAATCAACATACAAAAATCAGTTGCATTTCTATACACTAACAACAAAGTAGCAGAAAGAGAAATTAAGAATACAATCCCACTTACAATTGCAACAAAAAGAATAAAATACTTAGGAATAAACTTAACTAGAGAGGTGAAAGATCTGTACACTGAAAACTATAAAACATTGTGGAAAGAAATCAAAGACATAAAGAAATGGAAAGATATTCTGTGCTTTTGGATTGGAAGAATTAACATAGTTAAAATGTCCATACTCCCTAAAGCAATCTACAGATTCTATGCAATCCCTATCAAAGTTCTAACAACATTTTTCACAGAAATGGAACAAAGAATCCAGAAATTTCTATGGAACAATGAAAGACCCCGAATAGCTAAAAGGATACTGAGAAAAAAGAACAAAGCTGGAGGAATCACACTCCCTGATTTCAAAATATACTACAAAACTGTAGTAGCCAAAACAGCATGGTACTGGCACCAAAACAGACACACAGATCAAGGAACAGAACTGAGAGCTCAGAAATAAGCTGACATATCTATGGACAGCTAATTTCGACAAGGGAGCCAAGAACATACAATGCAGAAATGACAGTCTCTTCAATAAATGGTGTTGGGAAAACTGGACAGCCACACGGAAAAGAGTAAAAAGTAGACCATTATCTTACACAAAAATTAACTCAAAATGGATTAAAGACTTGAATGTAAGACCTGAAACCATGAAACTTCTAGAAGAAAACTTAGGCAGTAAGCTCTTCAACATCAGTCTTAGCAGCATATTCTAAATTACCATGTCTGACCAGGCAAGGGAGACAACAGAAAAATAAACAAACGGGACTATATCAAACTAAAACGCTTCTGCACAGCAAGGGAAACCATCAACAAAACGAAAAGACAACCGAACAATTGGGAGAAGATATTTTGCAAGCCATATATCTGATAAGGGGTTAATCTCCAAAATATATAAAGAACTGATACATCTCAACAACAAAAGAACTAACAACCCAATTTAAAAATGGGCAAAAGATCTGAACAGACATTTCTCCAAAGAAGATATACAATGGCCAACAGGCACATGAATAGATGCTCAACATCATTGACTATCAGGGAAATGCAAATCAAAACTCCATTGAGATATCATCTCTCTCTGTCAGAATGGCTATAATTAACAAGACAGGAAATAATAAGTGTTGGAGAGGATGTGGAGAAAAGGGAACTCTCATACACTGCTGGTGGGAGTGCAAACTGCTCCAGCCACTATGGAAAACAATATTGAGATTCCTCAAAAAATTAAGATTAGAACTACCATACAATCCAGCTATTCCACTGCTGGGTATTGATCCAAAGAACATGAAAACACGAATGCATAAAGATATATGCACTCCTATGTTCATTGCAGCATTGTTCACCATAGCCAAGACTTGGAAGCACCCTAGATGCCCATCAAGGGACAAATGGGCAAAGAAGATGTGGTATGTATACACAGTATAATACTACTCAGCCATAAAAAGGGATGAAGTCTGGCCATTTGTGACAACATGGATGGACCTTTGAGGGTATTACGCTAAGTGAAATAAGTCAGATGGAGAAAGTCAAATACCGTATGATCTCACTCATAAATAGATGATAAAAACAACAACAAACAAACAGATGGAGACAGAGATTGGATTGGTGGTTACCAGAGGGGAAGGTGAGTGGGAGGATGGTGAAAGGGGTGAGTAGGCACATGTGTATGGTGATTGATTATAACTAGTCTTTGGGTGGTGAACATGATGTAATCTACACAGAAATCGAAATATAATGATGTACATCCAAAATGTATATAATGTTATAAACCAATGTTGCCACAATAAAATAATAAATATATAAAATGAAACAGATTAGAAGAAAGAAAAAAATAGAATGAAAGAACAAAATACTTCAGATAGCACAGTAGGTGGAAAGGATAGGAAGGAGTATTGTCATGGTAATAAGATAAAGCCTAGACCCCTCCCAAACAGAAAGAAGAAAGCTGCTTTTGTACACAGGTCCCTTCTAGCTTCACTCTGGGTTTAGACTAATAACTTTCATGCTTGGGTGCACATGTATGCACATACATACATACATGTGCACATTCATTGTTTAGGTCAAACAGTAAGTTTAACCTTCTGAAAGTCCAGTCCTTCCCAAATTAAGACATCAGGTGTTTGGGTTTTAGAGAAATGAGAGGTGGATAGAGTCAGATATTATTAGAAAGCTAGACCTAATCTAAATCTAGAGGGAATTCAAATCTTATATTACCACCATCTCAATAACGTCAGGAAATGGAGCACTATAAGACAAAAGAATTCATCAGTTTGTATAAACTAATGAACTAGGCAATCCTGAGAGACTGGGAGAAAGTGTCAAGCATAGTAGCAGCCACATCCAGGCAAAATGAGGTCGGAAATATGCATATGTATGTACACATGTATGTATGTATATGTGTGCATATATTCATTCATTAGGTAGTTGATTAGTACTAACATGAAAATATGGAAATATTATTATCTAGCATTACATTCTATGGAAAATATGAAAAATAATAAAAGTTTTTCTTCCTCAAAACATCTAAGATGGTTTTTGGGTGGTGCACGGACAAGTTATTTTATTTAAATAGTGAAATATATATATTTATTTATTATATATTAGAGAAAAAATATATATCACACACTGTAGTGGGCTGAATGGTGTTCCCCAAAAGGATATGTCCACATCCTAGTCCCCAGAACCCGTGAATGTTACCTTATTTGGAATGAGCTTTTGCAGATATAATTAAGCTAAGGATCTTGTGGAGATTATCCTGGATTATTTGAATGGGCCCTAAAGTCAATGGTAAGTGATCTTATAAGAGGCAAACAGAGGAGTGGCATAGGAGAAAGCAATGTGAAGACGCAGGCACAGTGCTGATGCCACAAGCCAAGGAGCACCCACATCAACCATAAGTGGAAGAGGCAAGGAACAGATTTTCCCCTAGAGCCTCGAAAGAGATCATGGCACTGACAACATCTTGGTTTTGGACTTCTGGCCTCTAGGATTGTGAGAAAATAAATTTCTGTTGTTTTAAGCCACCCAATTTGTGGTAATTTGTTGTGGCAACCCTAGGAAACTAATACCCCACATTAAACCCAGAATTCTCCAGATTGCTTAGGACAAAACTAATATAGGTATTTAATTTTTAAATGAGCTAATTTTTAACAAGTAAATAATATTAATGATAATGATATGGCAAAAACTGTGAAGGTGGTATATAAATAATTGAAGTTTGAAAGACAAAGAATATCATGTGAAAACAAGATATTTACATGAAGCAGTTGACAATTAGAGAATAAGTAATAAGCAGAGCCACATGAGTGGCTGATACAGATAATTTAGCATTCCAGGAGCTCAAGTGCACTAGAGATTAGTGAGAGTTGGAGTTATCAGTAAAAGTTTTATAGAAGAGATGGAATTGGAATTTGGGCCCTAAGGATAGTGTGGGATTTGGTAAATTAGACAGGCTGATTGAAGCCATTTCAAGCAGAAAGAATGGTATGGGAAAAGGTGTCATTGAGAACCTTTCAGAAATGTATGACCCAATGAGATAATGTTATAAAAATATTGCTAATTTTCTTGAGTGTTATAGTATTGATGTAGTTATATAGGAGAATGTCATTATTAGTAGGTGATGCATGCTGAATTATTTAGCGGTAAAGTTTCTTGATGCAAATTACTTTCAAAGGTAAGAAACAAGAGAAAGAGAAACAGAGAGAGAGAGAAACAGAGAGAGAGGCAGAGAGACAGACAGAGAGAGAGAAGCAGGGAGACAGAAAGAGAGAGAGAGAGAATATATGAAACTATGTGAGAATATGTGCCAAAATGTTAACAATATTAAACTGGAGGGGGGAAGACATGTATAATACAACGTGAACCCTAAAGCTGCTCATACACTTTGTCTAGGAAATCCTACTTGTAGGAAATAATCAGAAACTAGAAGCAAAGGGCAAATGACTACAAAGTGCTCATTCGTTATGATATGGTGATGGAGGAATTCAAAGAAGGAGGAGCAGTACATGTGTACTGAACTAGACAGCCACCCACCAACCCTACCTCATGACATAAATCATATAATGAACCAAACCAGGACGCTTCTACCCACTAGGATGTTGCCAGCATTGTATTGCCATAGAACACAAGCTCTGGGCCTTTGTCCCCTGGGACGTGGCCATGTACCACAAGCACCTTAGCTTTACTAAAAGCAAGATATCTTGGAAATGTCAAGAAACAAAAAAAGTGCTGAGATCATCTATTATCCACAGTTTTCTACACATTGAATGAATTTCCAAATGCCTTCAAATTCTGGAACCTTAGTATACTTAACTCATGGAAAAACATTTTTTGAATTGTACTTAGGTGCACTGAGATTTCAAAATAAGGTAGCTATGTATGCTTGACAACATTTCATTGAGTATTTTTTATTACAAGTCCAATAGATTTTTATCTAACATTTATACTCAGCTTCCTCTTAGTATTAACTATGACTAAGCACCAGAAACCAGCAGATGTTTTGAAACGATTAGCAAGATTTGATGTGCTAACAGTCCCTAAATGGCAACAGCTACAAGTAAGGTAAATAAGACATTAAGTTGGGTTTAATACCGTTAAAACAGTACAAAGACATCTCATTCAAATGCACATGTAACTTAAATTCAATTGTACACCAAGGGCAAAACATTTAATGATTAAAAACATTTTTTTTGTAAAATATGACTCCTAAATGTAAGCCAGATACTTTATCTGATGACTTAGGTAAAGGAACACATCAGTACTGGATACGCAAAACTGTATACTCAAATTTATAGGTGATTCAAGGGTAATTTTGATGTATTTGCGTTTCAGTTATGCAATGACTTTAGAACTCAACCCTGAGCAAAAGAGGACTTCCACATCTAACAGAGTGCTTGGCTATAAAAACCAGATAATCTGTTTTGAATCCTTATTCCAGGAGTGTTCAAGGTCACAATTTTCTTATCTGTAAAATGAGAACATTGAGAATACCTATGTGTGATGGTTAATTTTATGTCAACTTGGCTGGGCCACAGTGCCCAGGTATTTGGTCAAGTATTATTCTGAATTTTTCTGTAAAGGTGTTTTTTGGGTGAGATTAACATTTAAAGAATTGGACTTTGAGTAAAGCAGATTACCCTCCATAATGTGGGTTGGCCTCATCCAACCTGAAGTCCTTAATAGACAAAGATTGAGCTCCTCCAAGCAAGGAAGAATTCCTTCAGCAGACTGCCTTTGGACTTGAACTGCAACTCTCCCCTGGGTCTCCAGCCTGCTAGCCTTTCTGATGAGATTTTGGATTCACCAGGATTCCACAATCATGTGAGCCAATTCCTTAAAATCTCTCAACAGATAGATAGATAGATATAGATAGAGATAGAGATATACGTTTATTATATATATATCTTACATATAAAGACATATTTTATTTATATCTATGGATATATATAGAGACAGATATATTTTATTTATATGTATAGATACATAGATATAAAGAGAGAGATTGAGACATATACATTCTGTTGGTTCTGTTTCTCTGAAGAACCCTGACTAATATACTATCCTACAGAGTTATTATGAAGATTAAATAAGACAATGCATTTAATCTTCAGAGTGCCTGGAATACGGAATAGTGTTAGATAAATTGTTGCTACTGTCTACCAAGTGTCTTAATCTTGCCCCTATAGCCTTGATCCCAGACGCCATGTTTCTTTTAGGCCAGAGTTACTCCCTATTTGAATCTGAAATCCAGGCATTTAGGTACTTCCTGGAAGCCTCCTTTTCTTCACCCCTTCTCAGTCCTCAACATGTAGAAAGAAAAATGAGCTTCAGCTCTATAGTGATTACCAGGTACTCAACACTATTATGGCTCAATGAGGAATATTTCATTTTCCTGATAACTGACCTGTCTGAATACATGCATTGAGCCACTTTCCGAATTTAGTTGGACCTCCAAGTTGTTTATGAGTTGATCCATATCTGGAAAAGAGACAAAGGAAAGACAATTTTAAAACAAGGTCTAACTCACTATATGCATAAACTATGCCATTTACATTTGGTTACACTTGTTTGTGTTCTATGAACATTATTTTTCAGGACTTATTAGATACTGAGAAGTCAGCATTTGGTCAACATTATAATTTATATATTCTACTCATCAAGATGGTCCTGACTTGTCCTGAACAATATTAGCTGCCCCCTCCCCTCAAATTCTGTATGCATATGAATTTGTTTCCTGTAAACTTTCCAACCCTTCCTATCTCCAGAGGAATATCAGCATAGCTACATAGTTTCTAGAATCCTCCCCTTTCTGGTCTAGTTCTCATTCTAAGGAGTTCTATGTTCCTGTACGGATATTTACCTTAATAAACTTGTTTACATATCAGCGTCAAATCTCTGTAAAGAAGCATTTTATCTGTCTACCTCTCTTAAACATCCAAGCCAGGTGGGGTTAATGTAAGCAGTCTTCTATTTCCTTGTTAGATAGCTTTTCCTCCTATGAAAGGAGAGACTTGGTGGCCTCATTCAGCTGCCCTACACCATCATTCCCACCAGAAGCACCTACCAGCACCTCTTCAACCAGATTTCCCTTGATCTATCTACAGCCTCATCTCACAAGAGAGGAAAATGTAGGGCAAGGAAGAAGAATCCACAGCTTGCTTATGACAACTTGTCTGATTTCAGATCATGCTGTGTCTCCAAGTCAATTACAATTAGTTTCCTCGGTTATGACATGGTTGCATTTCAAAAGGTAGTCCATAAATCAATTAATTATTTTGGATGTCAAATATACTTACCCACAGAAATGTGCTTTTTACAGGTCACTTCACAATAGCCATTTAAGACCTAACACAATTAAAATACAACAAATGCACAAATAGCAAGGAAACAAAATTATAATATAGCCACACAAAAATGTAAAAGGTAAACCTAAAAACAATTCCTTTATTTATTGAATGTCAGGAATTGAGGAACCAGTCTTAATTAGATGGCAATAACACACAAAAAATCTTCTACTGGGATTATGAAGAAAACTCCTAGGCCACTATCAGTTTGGAGAATTTTGACACTTCAAAATATTTCCAGTTTTGGGGCTGCCCAGTGGCGCAGCGGTTTAGTCCACGCTTGGCAGCCCGGGGTTCACAGGTTCGGATCTCAGGCGCCCGCCGATGCACTGCTCGTCAGCCACGCTGTGGCGGCGTCCCATATAAAGTAGAGGAAGATGGGCATGGATGTTAGCCCAGGGCCAATCTTCCCCAGCAAAAAGAGGAGGATTGGCGACGGATGTTAGCTCAGGGTTGGTCTTCCTCACACACACACACAAAATTTCCAGTTTTATCTCAAAACACATGGATTTTCTTTTCTCCCCATCAAATATATGAGTAGAACTGCTCACATATACATCCGTCATTTACCAAATATTTATTGTATAATTACTACGTGTCAGATGTTATACTAGGCCCAGTTTTGGATCTAGGTCAACCAGACATGGAGACCTAGTGTAGCAGAGCACTGACCTGGGAGTTAGATGCCCAGGAATCACATCCTTTGTCAAGGCTTTTTTCTTTCTAAGCCTCAACTTCTCCATCTAGAATTAAAAGATTTCAAACTGTTCTCTGCAGAGTCTTAAGGCTTCTATGAAGCCTCTTTGGGACTGGGGGTTGGGGTTAATGGGGAAAGAAGTGTAGTAAGGAATAAGCACAGTAGAGGTCAGACACAGAAAACTCTGATTTCCATTAGACTGTAAGCTCTTTGCAGGCAGAGATTTTCATATTTGATGTTTTTTCCAGTGATATATTTCAAGGGCTTAGAACAGTGCCTGGCACATGATAGGTGTTCAAAACATTTCTGAAGGCTTTTAATGATAGTGACAAAAAAGGAGAATGAGGAAGTGTGTTTTCTCAAGGAATTGGACAAGAGTAGAAAAGAATGAAAGAAAATAGAGAGGTTATGTATGAGAGATGTTTGAGGTGTAATTAACTATGAAATGCCAGAGAGGGCAGCTTTTTCTGATTTCAAGGAGGGGGAAAGGTGGTACTATGGTAGAAAAAGAATGTTAAGTCCTATAACTCTCATATAGTCCATAGGGGGGCACCATGAAGCCAGGAGATCTTGCTTGGCTGCTGCCAGAAAAATCTGTAGGAGAGTGAAGAGAATTCATTCTTCCTCTCCATTCACATACTCTTCAACTAGGCCTCATTATTTCTAGCCAGGACAACTTACGAGAGCCATCTCCTATCTGGTCTTCTTCAATTTCTATGGATTACAAAACAGCAGGGTTGAGGAAGCAGAGTAACTGTGACAAGCAAGTTTTTCCACCTCCCTGTGTCTGTTTTCCCGTCTGTAAAATGGGAATAATAATAGCACGGTTGTCATGAGGATTTATCAAGTTAATATGTGTTCAAGTGTTTAGAACAATACCTGGCACAAAGAGACATCGTTTGTCTGTTTCCCTTACCATCTGTATCCCTATCTTTTAGCAAAGTATCTCCTCCATACAATATGCTAATGTCCAATGAATGAATGATCATGGGAATAAGGAAGGTTATTTAATAGCAATAATATTAAACTATTACTATTACTTAATGGCAATAATCAAGGAGTCTGAAAAAATATTTCTTGCCTCCCCCTATATCATAAATATTATTGTGAAGGAGCATAAAGGGAATATCTGACAATTAGGAATGTCTCAAGCATTTCTGTTGAGTGTCTTCTCACCCAAAGAACAGCCAATTGGAATAGCCATTAGATAACCCTGGACGAAAATTCTAAATGTTGGTAGGAGTGAGTATAGGGAAAGCTATCAGGAAGGTGTATAACCTTCTCTTAAAAAATGTTTTCTTTAATATTTAGCCAACCAAAATTTAAAACTGAAGGAAATTAGGGCCTACAGAATGGTCTTAAAGAAAGGTCAGTTTTTAAAAAAAGAGGACCTTATAAGTCTTTTGCTTTTCTCTAGAGCTGGAGCTGCTGCTTTAAGTGTCTGAGACCAGACTGCTGCACAGAAGCTGTGAGGAAAGAGATGAGGAAATACCCAAAGGGGGTTAGGGTATGTCCTGGGCCATTGAAATGTGAATCCCAGAGGCAGAAGGGCTTCAGAAATGCAAATTACCTACTTGAGATAATAACCATTATTCTGCTTAGATTGGTCTGGTCCTTCTCCTAAGGGAGGAGTTACCTGAGGAGGAAATGGAGCATGAGATAAGGAGGAAGACTGAGCCCCATCCACAGTGGGTCAAGGTCTTATATATGCGGAACGTCACAAATCATATTCCAGGGACCATGGCCATAGAAATTTGCTAAGATTATACTACCTTTGTCATGTTCCCAAGTTTATTTTGCTATCCAAGTGGGATTTTTCATAGTGATCTGCTTGTTTTATGAAAGTGAACATTGCCTTCAAGGGACAGGAGAAGGTGGCTGGCTAATAAGAACACATCCCACCCTTTGACAGGCCTGAGAGAGAAAAAATGTCTAGGGATGAAGTGAGAAGTTAAACCTTTAGGGAGGAAAGCAAAGCGGAGTCACTGGGGCCTACAACTTCAAAAGAAAGCAAAGCATTGGGAACCCTGACACAGACCTAAGAAGGAACCCAGTGTTTTAACAAGATAGAACATTTGGACAATACAAATAATCATCCCTCATGTGCATCTACATAGCTTTACAGTAGAGAAATAGGCAGCTTTACTTTACCTTTCCCATTCACAAATAATGAATTTGGAGGCCCAAGGTCACATAGTTTAGAAGTGATGGAATCAGAACTGGAACTCTTATCCTCTGACTCAAATTGTAGTGCTCCCTCACTACTTTCTAATATCCCAAATCTGGTGAACACCTTCTGTCTGAAAAACTGTCTGCTAAAAGAAGAACAAGTTTAAGGACAACAAATCAATCATTTTAGAAGGTATCATTCACCTTCAGCCTCTGATCTATAAGAAATGCTGGAACTGTTGAAAAGTGAAAATCAATGGTTTAGGGTTTTGAGATTATAGGTAGTTTTTAAAAAGTATTACCTACATTTTTAATATCAGAAAAAGATAAAGAACAACTAGAGTACACATATATTTTCAGACAGTTAATTGTATATCTTCCAGGGGGACAGAGAGTGGTTGTAGGATGGGCCTCTGGAGAAACCTTCAGGATTCAGGCTACTCTGCAGCATAACATTAACAATAGAATGGTGATAAAAGAACAATAATTGCCAACATTCACTGGGTACTTGTTATGTGCCAGGTATTGTTCTGTTAAAAGAACACTTATATTAGCTCATTTAATCCTCATAATTCTAAGGGTGGGCACATTATTTCACCATTTTTAAAATGAGGAAACTGAGCACAAAAAATTGAAGTAGCTTATCCTCAAATTATCCAACTAGTAAATGGCAGAACTGAGATTTGAACCTCAGCAGTCCAGAGCTATAATGAAGCTACAATGCTCCTTGACCTGGGTGTCAGTGAGATTCCCCTAACGTCTGCTTGAAGCAGATCACATATAGAGGGTGAATGGTTGCTATAAAAAAACTACCTAATAAAAGGAGATTTCAAGATCCTCCAATTTCTCTCATTTCCTCCAAACAGGGTCACACCTATCACCATATTGGAAAACCCAAACTCAAAGAACCCCCACTTGTGGCATCTCAGCAGGTAGCGCACTATGACTTTCTTCTTCAAGAGTCTCAATAGACACAAAATCTGGAGGGTGTCTGAGGTACTTAGTCCAAATTATAGGAACCACCACCAGAGCAGGTACTCATAAGTGGCTCCAAGAAAGGAAACACCTTTCTTGCCTTCTCAGCTTTCCTGGAATGAGATTAAAGGAGGTAGGGGCCAACTGGAATGCTGAAAAGAATATGAACTTAGAAGGAGAGAACATAATACCACAAAAATAAGTGAAGACTGACAGCACATACCATTTGTGGAGGATAGTGAAACAAAGAATGAAATTTAGTATTTTGCATCATTACTTCAACAGCCAGCTAAGCTTGAAGTAGTGAAAAAGTATAAGGTAACGAAAAAATAAGGTGATAAGAAACACCAGAAAAGAGTTGTATGACTTTGGGCAAGCCATTTGACTTTTCTATGCCTCAGTTTTCTCATCTGCAAAATGGAGATACATCAGCCTAGCCCTGCCCCCTCAGAGGGTTGTCATGAAGACCATCACGATAATACATGTAAAAGTTCTTTATAAAAGGTAAATGTGAAATCTCCCTATAAGTTTTTAGGATTATTTCTATTAGAGAATCCAAAAGCACATAAAAATACATACAGTCACATTTTTAAGATCCAAACTATTCACAATATCTATCTTATGTTGTTTGATATGTTTATGTCTGTTCACCCATGAGTTCATGTTCTATAAAATCACCTACATAGCCTCCAGTGCTTTCAGCCACTTTCCTTCCCCTCAGACGCTGATGTTAAGCCCCATTTTCTTTTCCACAAAAAGAAAACAAATATGTATGAAAGAAAAATCACCTTGGAATGTGCTAGAGATTAAGATTCTTCTTTCTGGAAAAGATAAAAGTTGAGGGGAATTATTATAAAAGTCTAAAACTAGTAATACAAGTGGATTTGAGGTTCAATGAACTCCAGGCTTCAATTTTAGTTCTAGTTCAATCAACAAATTGTTGAACAACTTTGGACGAGTCCCATCACTTAATGTAGAATGTGGAAATAACTCGTGCTCACTTACCCCACAGGGTCATTATGAGGATCAACTGAAAGAACAGATTTAAAAATATTGTATAAAAGTATTCTATAAATATAATCTCAGATTTCTAGAACCAGTTTTCTTGTCCTGCACCCCCATCAAACAGGGAAATTTATTTATTTTTTGGTGAGGAAGATTAACCCTGAGCTAACATTTGTTGCCTCTTTTTGCTGAGGAAGATCAGCCCTGGGCTAACATCCGTGCCCATCCTCCTCTACTTTATATGTGGGATGCCTGCCACAGCATGGCTTGATAAGTGGTGCGTAGGTCTGCACCCAGGATCCGAACCTGCTAACCCTGGGCCACCAAAGCAGAGCATGCAAACTTAACCACTACGCCACTGGGCCAGCCCAGGAAATTTATTTTTAAACAATACTTAATCTTACATGCAATAAACTGAAAGTACTCATATTAAAAGTACTATAGTTAAAGAAGACAGTTTGAAACAATGGGAAAACCTTTTAACAGAGTTAGGAGACCTGGGTTCTACTCCAGGCTCCACTGTTATCTAGCAGTGTCATTTTAAGTAAACTACTTAGCCCTTTTCAGGTCTCTTCCAGTTAGAACATTCTATGATATATGATTCTATGATAAGGACATAGATGGAAGATCTATAGTATTTTTCCAAGTTTCTGCTTAATCTGTGAGGTTGATGTCAAGAAGGACAGTTAAATTCTCCACAAACCAATAGGCAAACTTAAGTCTCACTCCCACGGCATTAAAAAAAACACAACTTTTTATTATGTATAATTTCAAATGCATACAAAAGTAAAGATGAACCTCCCTGTGCCTATTCCTAGCTTCAACAATTTTCAGCTCATGGAAAATCTTGTTTCATCTGTTCCCTCAACCCATTCGCCCCACCTCAATGGGTATTTTTAGGCAAATCCCAGATATATCATTTCATTCTTATGGCATTTCCAATGGGAAATATTTCATCTTCTCAACCCCTGTGAGGTAGGTACTACTGTTGATTCCATTATACACATGAAGAAGTAAAGGCTCAGAGAGATTAAGTAATCCTAAAGTCATATAGCTGGTAAACACTGGGATTTGAATCCAGGAATAGTGTCCGACACCAAAGTTCTTTTTCTCCCGTAAAGTAATCGCTACTACCCTGCACTTTGGAATAGTTTGGTGATGTTGAAAATAACAATAATAATGGAGATGTTTTTATACCATAGCAGAAAGCTCTTCAGTTGAACATTTGCAAAGAGTATTAAAGGATTCCCACTAATCATGATGTTAATTATCAGACGAAACCTCTAGGAACACAGAGCTCCAGCATGGCACTGAGGCATCAGTTTAGAAAAAGGACAAAGAGCCACAGCAGTACAAGCTCAGTGCTCTGCTACAACATGTAAAATTCCATGCAATCCACTTCATTATCTTATACAATTATTTCATGCAACAGTCTTCTCCAACAAATTAAACATGGTGCCACTGCAGCAACCAAAAAGAATGTACAACAACACAGTGGTCCTTGTCCACGCTTAGTACAACAGGTTCTTAAAGGCAGACTTTATCTCTTAAATGGCCTTTCCACTCACTGTCTGAGCTACCTGGATCAGGAGCACCCAGTCAAGTAGTCCTATAAGAGTCCTGGGCCATCTCAACTTGTAGGACTCCAGGAGGTCAGTTTAATGAAGGTACCAATAATAATAATCATTATTATTATTTTCAAGGCTACATATTGATTCTAGGATCTAGCTACAAAAAACTGGAGGAGCTACATTGTGTATATTCATCAGAACTAGTTTAAAAAACAAAATGAATAGATTCACGTCACATATTCCCATTCTAATTGAAGATAAAACAACTCAATCATTGATAGCACAGAAAGAAACAAAAGAGTTGTGATAATCAGCCCCAAATAATCAAAAGTTAAGTATATGCTCAGCACTTTGAAGAACTTTCTGAGGATCTTGTACCTTGTCTGTGAGTTTGTATTTCAAGAGAAATGAAATGGAAGAGAAATGCAGAAAAAAATGAAAGAAACTCTAGAGAAATAAATGATCAATTTTCTAGAAAGAAAAAAATGGAGCTAGACCAAGGAGTTTGGATGGTTATATATGGAAAAAAGGAAGTAGTGGAAAAGAAGGTTGTCTTGATAATTGTCTTCAATGGCACATGTTAGGTATTTGGAGAAAGCAGAACTGCTATCTGATTACTGAAGATTACAGTAGACTTAAAGAGGAACTTACTGATGATAATCAAGCCTTTACAGAGAACCTACTAAATAGCCAACACTGTGTGTATGTATGGGGGGAGGGCAGATAACACCAGGTTTCCACCTGGTCTCTACTCTCAGGGAATTTGCAGTCTAGGTTAGATAGAGAAAATTAGCAGCCCACTACAGATGCTGGCCAGGTTCTCACAGTGATGGTAAAAATCAAAATCAAATTAGCTGATAACTTTCAAAAGCAGATTTCTTTTTTAAGGTATTCTATCTCTTGCTTTTCTGAAAAAGTTGGGAGATCCTACAACATGGGGTCTACATTGGTACAAGAAAAAATTAGCTGGAGCTGATCAATGGTTACCCCCTTTATACAAGGCATACTTCTCTCATTTTATTGGGCCCTGCAGAGATTTGAGATACCAGGTCTATGTGGTGAGATAAAACCACATACAAAACAATAGCAACTAAACATTACTAGATAATAGATGCTGCAGTGCTAAGTTATGATTTGAGGCTATGAGAACTAATTAGAAGAGGAGTTAACTGAAAGTCAAATAGTCAGAAAAAATTCCAAGGAAATGGTCTGTGGTGAGGTGGGCCTTGAGGAACTATGATCAGTCAAGAAGGGACAGAAAGGAAATCCAGATGAGAGTAACAGTAGACTATACGATTTATGAAGGCAAGGGTCCCATCTAAATTACTCACCACAGTAACCCCAGCTTCTAGTATGATACCTAGAATTTTGTAGGCACCCAGTAAATGATTGTAGAGTGAAGGAGAGTGGCATAATAAAAAATATACGTTCTAAAGAAGATATCCTAGCAGTGGTCTATGGAATAGAGAAGGCAGAAATAATCAAGGTAGAACTAGAAGTTATTGGAACATTCTATGTGTATCGTGGTAAGAGCTTACATAGGTGTCACAAACTCAATTCCTAGAGGGGCCAGGCAGGTTAAGGTCACCTAGGCCAGATGTGGAATATGGTGAACTGAGAATACATGTCCTGTTAAAAAAGGGAGGGAGGGAGCAGTTCATCAACTCTACGCAATTGTTGACAAGAGGGAATACTGATCCAGTATCTTCTAATTATTCAAGACAAGCTGGAATTCTAGAGTTTTAAGTAAAATACAATTTTGAAATGTTGGCAATCAACCATTTTTTTAAAGTTTGGGACTGAGTAAATTGACATACTGCCATAGACTGAATTGTGTCTCCCCCCAAATTCATATGTTGAGGCCCTAACTCCCAATGTGACTATTTGGAAATAGGGCCTTAATGGAAGTAATTAAAGTTAAATGAGGTCATAAGGGTAAGGCCCTCATCCAATGGGATTAGTGTCCTTATAACAAGAGACATCAGATTGCTCACTCCCTCCATGAGCACAAAGAAGAGGTCATGTGAGCACACAGGGAAAAGGCAGCCATCTGTAAGCCAGAAAGTGGGCCCACCTGAACATGCTGGCAGGCTGATCTTGGATTTTCAGCTTCCAGAAATGTGATAAAATAAATTTCTGTTGTTTAAGCCACCCAATCTACAGTATTTTGTTATGGCAGCTCTAGCAGACTAATACATATACTTACAAGTTTTTTTTAATGCTATTGCAAACAATGCTGCAAAAGTTTGGAAGTATCTTAAATGTCATTCAATAGAAGATTGTTTAAATAAATCCTGGCTCATCCATGTAGTGAAAAACCATGTAGTCACAGAAAAGAATGAGGTATTTCTTTACATACAGATATGGAAAGGTCTCCAAAGTATATTTTTAAGCAGACAAAGCAAAGTGTAGAACAATGCAGAGTGTGTTACTAACTGTGTATAAAAGGGAAGGGGGAGAAAAACATATATACTCATTTGCTTGATATACATAAAATGTCCATGGAAGGATTCCTAATAAACAGATAATTTTAGTTACTTCCAGTGAGGCAAAATGGGTGGCTAGAGGATAGGACTAGGAGGGAGACTCTTCACTGTATATTTTTTAGTATATTTTGAATTTTGAGCAATGTTGAATGCATTACCAATTTAAAATACATTTTGGAATGAAGGTTTTAATAATTTAGAGCAAACAAAACACGTGTGGGCTGCATTTAGTCGGTAGGCTAATTGCACCTCTACTAAATTAAGGTCATTGCAATTAGAATAAAAAGAAAGAAACTCATGCCAGATACAAAGGGTAAAAAAACAACAGCCCTTGCAACTAAGTAGATGAGGAAACTGAGGAAGAGGGAAAAGTTGATGCCAGCATTTTGAGCATGGAGTACGGGAACCACAACAACCATGTTTCCCCACTGCTTACTATGCTATCATGTATTCTTCTAAGTGCTTTACAAAATTAACACATTTATTCCTTACTGTAATCTTTTTTTTTTTTTTTTTTTTTTGTGGGGAAGACCAGCCCTGAGCTAACATCTGTTGCCACTCCTCCCCTTTTTGCTGAGGAAGACTGGCCCTGGGCTAACATCCGTGCCCATCTTCCTCTACTTTATATGGGACGCCGCCACGGCATGGCTGACAGGCAGTGCGTCAGCGGGCGCCCGGGATCCGAACTCGCGAACCCCGGGCTGCCAAGCGTGGACTAAACCGCTGCGCCACCAGGTGGCCCCTCCTTACTGTAATCTTATGAGGTAGTTTCTACTATTATCCTCAATTCATGGATGAGAAAACTCAAATGCAGAGTTTAAATAACTTCACCAAGGTTATGATAACGGTAAGTTGCAGAACCAGGGAAGTGAAAAGGAAAAGTCTTAAATGATGAGTGGGGAAAGAGTGTAGGGGTGATGATGGATTCCATTTTAGAAATGATAAGTTTGAGTTACAGTAAAATGTCGCAATGCTAGTGATTTGATAGCTGGATTGGTATCAGATACCTAGATTTGGCTCTAGAGTTAAGTTATAGCTCCTTAATTTGAAATGTTTAATAATCCCAGGGTCTGGTTTGCCTGCATTACGTCTATTTTGTCTAAGTACACAGATAATATCTTTTAGCTTTTTATACAAAGCACCTAGCATGTTACAGACATTGAAGTCAGCTTCCTGTCCCACTAATCTACCTTCTTCTTCTCCAAACACACAAGCAACATTTAAATAAAATAAATTACTCAAAGTAACAAAAATGATGAGACCATCCACTTATGAAATATGTATTAGAAGTCAGGCACTGGGTCCAATGTTTTACCTATATTATTTATAATCATAAGTTACCATATCATTTTAGAGGTGAGGAAACTGAGACTAGATGATAAAGCAGAGCTGGCAATAATAAATACATCAGAAACTCAACTTCAGGTATAAAATCCAAATTGAAAATATTATTATATGAGAATCAGAAAGTAAATGAAACAAGGTCTCACACTGTCTTTGGGTAAATTAATGAGCCCAATACGACAATGTTATTCATTCATACTCTACTTACTAATCAGATGGCAATTATACTAGATGATCATCTAGGTCAATCATCCCAATCAAGTTTTCCTTCATTGACAAAAACATGACATTTTGGAGCTAAATATTAGAAGATCATCCAGTGTTTACATGGAAAAGGTAATTGGGTAGGTACTTTGAAAATACAATCATAGCACATGTCCTCAAGCATCTTTCTGTCTGAAAAAGGGGTAGAGGCTTAAATAGGTACACATATGACCATAGTATGGGGAAGAGAGTAGTGTAGGTTCCATATAAGGCAGGTACGGTGATATGGAAACTCAAGAGTTTATTTCTATATGCAAGGACCAGGGAAAGTTTCATAGAAATGGCATTTGACTTGGGATTAATAATGGAGGGAATAATATAAATACTGTTTTAAGGAAAAATAATGACAATAAGTATATTACAAGGAAGTTCATTTATGATAAACATCAACTGAGCAGAACAGAGAGTAATGTACAATTTCTAAGGAATAGTTGATGAGATAACGGAGGCTTGATGCGGGGTCCAAGGACTAAAATAGGATTTGAAGGAAGATTGGGGTTTAGATGGGAAGGGGGACAAAAAAAATATTTAAGATGGAAGGAATGGAAAATGAGTTTTTAACAATTTTCTCAGTGCCTGGCACACAGTATGCCAACACAATTTGCTAAATGAATTATATATCCAAAGGCAATCTTCTCATTAGTCATCAATTTAAGTGATATAATAAACTACAAATGACTGAAGGCAAGAGTGAATATATGAATGTGTCCAATAATAATAATGCCCCTGCCAGAATGAGAAAGGATAAATGGTCGATGTCCCTCACCACCAGACACACAGTCTGGAGAGATGAAAGATGACTAGACTAGGCTTGGTGGCTTGGATACGGGAATTCAATTAGCTGAACCAACAAGGGCCCCATCTCAGAAATGCACATACTAGAATGATGGGGGTAGTGGTGGTGATCCGGTTCAAGTTTTTTCTGCAATTTTCTTTCCAATGTATCCTGAAAGTCTAAAGAAGAAGGACCTATAGCTCCCCAGAGCTCTGAAAGTAGAGCCATTAACTAGTTTGGTCTTGAGAATGGACTAGATGCACATGTCACTTTTACCTTTGAGTTTATATTTCTGCCCTTCCTATGTTTTCTGCCTGTCTGCCCTCCAGACTAACGTGAAGACACTGTTCCCAGCCTATTCTCTGTGTCTCCAACAGTCACCAAAGATTAACAACCCTCACATATAAGGGTTTCCCCCAAAATTCTGAAGAATGGGATGCGGTCATTTGTGAGTCACCGGTTTCTGTTCTGTTCAAAGGTCTTGTTGGTTATATCATCCTGGTTAAGTTGCCCAAAGAATGATGGGAAAGGCAGGCTAGTGGCCCTTTCTCACAGAGGTGCTAAGGTCCAGTGGGAACAATGTTAAATCAGAAGCAAATAAAACCTGTGTTCTAGCCTCAGGCTATGGACAAACTAATTCAATCTTCTGAGGTCTCGTTTCACCCCATCTGGAAGATGTCTTAAGGACAGCAAAACACTAATTCTATCAGCAGTGCTCCAGAGAAAGAGTCTCAAACTGAGTAGGAAAATGAAGTGAAACTAAGATATACATGGAGTGGCAGCCTCTGTCACATACACTATGGTATTTAATCAACCCAAATATCTTTTGAGATAAGATTATTAATCCACATTTTCTAGAGGAGAATAGCAATGCTCAGAGTCACACAGCTAGTAAGTGGTGGTATTAAAGTTTCAAAGCAGATCTCTCTGTTACCCCAAACCATTATAGTCTCCATCAGTTTCAAATCCAAACTTAGAGATGATTCTCTTTGCCCAGTTATTATCACATTGAGTGACATCAGACAGATGCTTAATAAATGCTTTTCTATACAATGAAGGACAATATCAAAGGAAATAAGGGATGGCTCCTTTGACCATCTGTTTGGATTTATTTTTCCAAAGAATAAATTTTATTTAATTTGTGATTTATTTTTTCTCAAATTCTTAGGGTTAAAAAAAAACCACCACAAAAAGACAACTCTTCTAAGTGATCATTGCAAGTCATTCGCTCCAGCAGTCCCAGCAATCCAGCCCAAGCTTCCACCTACACAGATGAACCAACCGCCTTGGCCACGTCTTAAAGAGTCAGGGCAGGGCCTAGGCTTCCTCCTCCAACCAAGCCTAGCCCCTCCTTAAAGAGCCGGCACACCCAAAGCAGCTCCTCCCCAGCGGCTGCCTGCAGGGCCTCCCCGTTTGGCGCCCCCAATAGCCTGGGCTGGAATCTTAACCCCCTGTCCGCTCCTCATTCCTTTTAGAAGCATCTCTAGGTACTTGCTACTGCTTAGGGGGGTTACCCGGGAGCGTTGGCCTCTGAATCCTGTTTTCTCTGGCTGCAACTTTGACTATATGGGGTTAAGTCAAAGACATGCCTTACCGCTTAAGGAGCAAGGAGAGCGCCCAGGCAGGGCCGGACTAAATTACACAAATCCATCCATTCTTGCCCTCCTTCATTTCTCCCACGAGGCTCCCCAAAGTACCCTTCCCCTTCCTATCCCCTCTTTACTCAGCCCTTTAGCAAAGTCATTTTCCTTTGAGTTTCATTTGATTCCACATAGTGTTCATACACTTAGCTCCCCAACCCCCCACTCCCGCTGCTAAAACCTTAAACAGAAGTGGGGGTGGGGGAAAGAATCTAGACGGAAGAGATAGGAGTAGATAGGTTCTAATCCCAGAGTCACTTACCGCCCATGTCAGTAGCTGGGGACTCCTGAAGTGTCCGGAGCTCATGCAGTCCTCCGGGAGGCTCATACTCCTGACCTGATCTCAAGACAGCCGTTTCCTTCACACCCGCCCCTGTCTGACAGCGCGCCAGGCGACTCGCTCTCGCCTTCTTTTTTTCTGCCCCCCACCTCCCCTTTTTCTCTTGGCTAGAAAATGGGGAGGAGGGCCAGAGCAGAGAGAGTCGATTCAGATCAGCTGGGCCACCCTCGAAACAAGGAAAACAAAGCTCTCATGCAGCCAACTCCAAATCGGGGGGCCAGCAAAGCAGACTTTCTAAAAAGAATCCTCCCCCTGCTGCCAATGCAGCTCTTTTCCTCTGCTAAAAATAAAGAGGGTTTACTGGGCCAAAGTGGCCAAGACTGAGGATCCTTCGTTCCCCTTTCACCTCCACCAATTCAGTTCCGGCCAAGCCCACTCTCCACCCATCCTCTGAACTCCACACACCCTTCAGGAGAGGGCCGGGGGTAGGAGCTAAGAAAACCAACTCAAACCGCAAAGCACTACTTGAATACAAAGTTGAGGCAGAGAAGGACTCCTTCAAGACAGGAACCCACGAGAAGATACGACAACGGGATCTCTTTACTGCCGCTGTTGCCGCTGCACACCCCAGCGCCTTCCTAAAAAGAAAGAAGGGAGGGGCAAATGCCTACGATTGGTGGAAACATATAGGGGCAACCCCAGCCCAGGGCAGGGGCTTCAGCGAAAAATGGCAACGACTCGTAGGGGTCCTCTCGGGCGAGATTCTTTTGGAGGCACGTAGCTGCCCCAGTGGGGACCTCGTGCTCATGCGGGTCAAAGCCTAAAGTGCTCTCCGGAAAACCTGAGTGGAAGGATGACTCTGTCTCCGGCCCGGCTAGACCCAGAGGAGAGGTGTGACTGCCGTGAGGGTGGAGTTCCTTAAAACGGACAGGCGGCTACTAGAGGAGAGGGCAGAGTGGGCGGAGGTGGTGAAGGGTGGGGCTGAGACCAGGGAGGGTGAAGGGAGGGTGTGGGGCGGAGCCCTGGGCTGAGAGCTCTGGCCTCGCCCCTGGCGGCGGCCTCTTTCAGTCGCCAACAGCAGCAGGTATAACTCGAATCAATTTCAGTTCCTTATCCGTCCCAGAAAAAGGCTTGCAAGCACACTGTTTGGTCACCTATCAATTCGGGTTAAGCTAACTCATCGAGGAAGGGTGAAAGGGATGCGGGGATTGAGAGTGGGGGCTGTCTAGAAAGAGAGAAATGGGGAAAGGGAAAAGCATGAAAGCTAGCAACTGGAAGCATATTTATCCTCCTAGCTCTCCATGGTAACAGTATGACACCAGCAAGGACAGCGAGGTCACAGTACATTGTCTTCGCAGGGAGACTAAGAGCAAGGGAGAATGGAGCTGGGGCATTTTCTAGCAAGAGATAAGGGAAGGAGGAGAGGGTGAAAGGGTGGGTGAGGAAGGAGGAGTTGAAGGAATTCTGAATACAGAAAGGCTGTTTTACTCTCCCAGATATTAGACCTCTAAGAATAGAGTTCTGAACCCCCTGAGACTGCCTGTCAGCCAGACATTGGTGAACATCCCTGTAGAGCTGAATCCATGGGATAACAGCCACATTTCCAGGTTTTCTTTGCCCTTACCTGAAAGTCCCTCTCTAGGTCATTTTTATAGGAGGCCAGGAAGTCAGAAACAACCACAAGCCCTTTTCAGTGCCTCTTCCCTACCACAATTCTTTTAAAGGGGAGGAAAGGGAAGAGAGACAAGAAACAAAGCAGAGAGAGGGAGCAGAGAGACAGGAGAAATAATAATAGCTACTGTGTATTCAGCACCTAATATGGGCAAGTCACTGAGCCAGGTGCTTTTACATTCATCATTTCTCATTTATTCCTGATAACAACCATGAAAAGTGGGTACTATTATACTCTCCAAGCCCCCTTTATAAAATAAGGAAACAGGTTCAGAGCCCAGTACTTCCCAACACATATGCCCACTTGCTTGATATTTCTACCTGAATGTCTCATAATTATCTCATCTCCTATCCTGCCCCAAACTCTGTTCTTCCTCTGGTAGTTCACCAACTAGCTGAATGACATCACCACGCACCCCAACATCCAAGGCAGCACCCTGGGACTCATCCTTTAACCTGCTATGATTTGGACCCTGCCTCCCTCTCAAGCAGGGAGGCAGAGCTTTTGCTGCTTTCCTGGGCCTTACCTATATTACAAATCTCTGACAATGCCAGGCTGTTTTCATCCTCTATGCTTTGGCTAACCTTGCTTTCTCTGTCTGAAATGGCCTAAGCTCTCTGTCCACCTCCTTGAAAGGACTAACTCAAGATCATGTTTCCTTCTTACTTAATTCCTCCAGGCAGAACTGACCATTGCTTCCTCTGAGCCCTTCTCTGCCTCAGGGAACATATTTGTTGATAAAATTGCCTCCTCCTACTAGACTATGAAGTCCCTGAGGTTAGGCACTGGGTGTTATCATTTCTGTAAGTGGGTGCCAGGTATTATTATTAACAACAATAATAGTTATTGAGCATTAACTATATGTCAAGCTCTATTCTAAGCTATATATATATATATATATATATATATATATATATATATATATACGCACACACGTTGAATCCTTCTGACCACCTTATGGGTAGGTATTATTACTATCCCCATTTTGCAGATAAGGAACAGAGATTAGATAACATAACATGCATATGTATTTGTTGAATGAAAGAACATCCCTGTAGTAGGGGGTTTATAAAGAACTCCCTATCTCACTATACCATATATTTCCACCATCTGCCCAGTTTACAAGGTAAGATGTCTTGATATGGAACCATATAGATAAATGCACAACTCTCTACACATTCTTTAAAAAAGAATCATTTTATCTCATGGAGCCTTAGTATCTCAATGTATAAAATTTGGGGAGTTCTACTCAACATAGAATTACCACCACTCTAACCAACAATATTTCCAGCAGTACTGGGAAGTTTTCTCTTAGATTCAAGTGCATAAAATGACATTGAACTGTTGAAATCAAGAATGAATGCATTTTTTGAGGTATAGATGAAAATGAGCATATAACTGAAGTAAAATTTTGAAAAGAGCAGCCACTAGAATTCCCTTGTTCAATCTGGAAAAGCTTTTTAAGAAGACCTATCCATTTGCAGATAGCCAAACAGTTCTAAACATTCTTATTAAAAAGCTTCCTTAACTAATTTATTTTTAAGTCCTAGTTTCTTGGGTTTTTTTTGTTTTTTTGTTTTTTTTAGTAATACTGCCTCAGCTTTAATTGTGGGAAAACTAAGACCTCAGATGGCAAATTTAGGTTTTGAAAAATATAAATTATTGAAACTTGGGGAAACAAACCCAAGATTCTTCCTTGTCCATTCTTCCATCTATTCAGTCCATAAATGTATTGCGTACTTGTGCTTTATCAAGAACCATGCTAGGTGTTAGTGGGAGAAATGAGAACATCCATCTTCTCCAAGAGGCCCCAGTGAAGGAGCCCTTAGTTCACCATACACAGCACATTAGTCCACATTTCCCTTTAGTCTTTTAGAACTGGCTTCTGTCTCAAATTTGTACTCAAAGATGGCTCACAGGGAACTATGTACCCCATGACTACAGTTAATGGCAAAAGTAGGACTTTTCCTTTATATTCTTTACCTCTTGACACATGAATAATCACCATGTGGCTGTTGTTGTATAAGTCATAGGAAAGGGTGTGGGGAAGCAGGTATGGAGAACTAGAAGTTATGATCAGTTTCCCTCTCCTTCTAGGAAACACCACAGGCTCTCCTTTTTATTGGCTGGCTTAAGAAATAAGCCAAATAGCGACCTGCAATATCTTCAACACCTTCCATCCCACCCTAAGTTTTAGTGAGACTGCCTACTTGCCTGTGCTTTCCTCGATATACCCAAAGAGTCAGATGAGGTGTATAAGAGTTAAATTAAGCATGGAACCTAATGAACAACAGTTAAGAAACATGCAGACACCACAAGTATCAGAGCCCACAAGATGCTGTTCTTCCCTTTCCCTCTTCCTCTTCTTCATCCTCCTGCTTCTTCTCCTCCTTTTCTTGAAAGCCAGCTGACAAGCTACTAGGGTGGAGCCCAGTCTGAGGGCTGGAGGGAGGGGAAGAAAAGCCTCAGTAAGAGGACTCCACCCTCCCTGCTCCAAGTAGAACAACAACAAAAAAGAAGGCTTGGGGAGCTGGGGCTGAGAGGAAGGTGGGGCAGAATAGGGTGAAGTAAGAAAGTCGGGAGAGAGAGGGAAGTTAGAAGCCCAGCAGGGTAGAGCTGGTCTGGGGAAGGGAGGGTAGTCAAGCAGTGTATAGACAGAAAAGGCTGCATTCTTGTCGCTGTTGTTCATGGAACAACAAAAGTGTAGCTGAAACCAGTGCATAGCTCAGACCTAATGGGAACAAAATTGCCCTCCTCACCTACTTCCTTCTTGCTTGGCAGTTCCCCAGAGGGCATATTCCCTCCACGAGCTCAGCTAGAAGGAGACCTTTTGCCCCTCTACTAATGTTGAACCAGTGTTAAGTTCCTCACACATCCCAGAGGACAGTGCCAAGGTTACTGCTAGCAAAGGATAAGGATATTTTGGAGAAGGAAGTGTAGTTAGCTGAGAGGAGAGAGCCTGGAAGGAGAATGTGGGAGAAAAACAGTGACTTAGCTTATAAGCTGTACAACCTTGGGCAAGAGACTTCACTTCTCTAAAAGTCAGTTTCCTCACCTATTTCCTTTAAAGGTATACTACTAGTACTTACTTCTCAGAATAGTGAAAAAGATTAAATAAAATGCAGAGGTGGCTTTACAGTGAAATTAATGAAGCTTGAGCTTTAGGGTCCCTCATTTGAATGGGCCATTTCCAAGACCCTGGGAGGGATCAAACTGTTTTTCTTAAAGAGGGTCTCCAAAGCTGTATAAGCTTCAGGCCTCACAAAACCTGGATCTGCCCATGATGAGATTATGGCCTGCAAAGCACAGCACCTGGCACAAAGAAAGCACTCAATAGAAGATAACTATTATTTTCAGCAATGGCAGTTCTTAAATCTACTAGCTTTAGATTGAGTCTCTTTCTGGCCACAGATATTGGGAAAATGCCTCCATGCTTCCCATAACTCCCATCCTTGTATATATGAATAAGCCAACTTTTATAAAAATTAATAACTAAACTGCTTTCTGGAGACATTGAGAGGCATGAATAAATTCAGCTTAGGAATGGCCAATTGTCCAGGAGCAGATGACCAGGGTTTGAAATTCTCCTGGCAAAGCACCATCCCAGGCAAGCTCTAGGAGGCCTGCTAACTCCCACAAGTTTAGTTGTGCCTTAGGCTGCTAACCTTATGAGCAAAGAGCTATAATAGGTTGTGTGTGTGTGTGTGTGTGTGTGTGTGTGTGTGTGTGTGTGTGTTGGGACTAGGGGATGGGGTATGCATGGATTTTTCACACCAGTTTAGACCCCAAATGCTACCACACCCAATAATTGGAGGAGGGAAGAGGCTTTATAATCAGCAACTAACCCAAACCAGAAAAACTGGGATCTTCAGCTTCATCTGCAGGAAAGGAATAACATCCTTGGCCTGGTCCCCAAAATGTATATTTCTGAGTTAGGGAAGCATTCTACTGAGTGTACGAGAAAAAGACTTGCATTATTGCTTTCATATTAAACAAATAAATATACAAGATCATCTAAGGAAATATGTAAATAGAACAGGAACTTTATCACTGAGCAATCCAGAGAGGTGCCAGGGCCCTGCAGGCCCCCCCAAATCAGGCTCATGCTTATCATCCTTGCATTACCACAAGCAACTCTCACTTCCCTAACAGAGGGGTTGTGTTCATCTCCCACTGTCCCCCAAACCAATGGGAGATTGGCCTTCACCCTTCTGCCCATTGCAGTCTTATCACTTTCCTCAGAAAGTAAAAGGGAGAGAAGAAAGAAGGGGAGTATGTCTTTGGTGCTTTCTTAAAACCTTTCCACTAACATTCCTATTAAAGTACTGCACTTTTACTCTTTTTTTCCCTCTGCTGTTTGTTTGCCCGAATGGCCCTGTATTGTGGTAGTCTTTTCCTCTCAAGTCAATATCACAAATACAGTTAGAGCAGCCTACCATGAAGTCACAATGACAGGACATTACTTTCTCAAGTCAGACTAGCAGTGAATTTAAAAGAGTAAGGTAGGGAGATTAGCAGTAGTAATTCACTTCCTAAGGTGAGATAAATGATTTGATCTAGGAAGAGAATCTAATTAGTATGTCATGGGGATATAGGCAACTACAGCTGTTTACATGGCATAAATGCACAGCTGAAATGGTCAGGATTATGTGAACAACAGGTGGAAAGAATGTACGCAAATATGCTGAAAATAAAACATTGGAGGCACACATTGGGGGCAAGAGTTATGCACCCAAGCACAGAATGTTGCTGTAGGAAGGGCCTGAAGAGGTTATTTCACCCAGTGTTTTTCAACATGTGTTATGCATACCAATAGTGGTATAAAGGATTATCTTAGGTAGTACATAGATAAATATTTTTAATAGTATGCACTTATTTTTATGGTTGCCTTCTATTTACGAAGAGTAAAACTGGCTTTCTATGTATGTTAGTGCTATTTTTGATGAAAATTTTTTAGTAAAATAAGTTTCTTTAAGTAAATAATGGTGCACATGATACTCAGATATGGTCTAAATCATGAAGGTGAAATATAAATAGTTGTACTTTTGCAAACAATGATTGAAACCAATTCTCCCCATTCAGATTTCCTTTATTAGACACTTTGGTTTAGAGGAGAGTTTAACCCCCAAATCAATAAATACAGAGCAAGCCTGCCTCTTCCTCCTGAGCCCATGGCAGAACTGCTAATAGAATATGGAAGTGTTCCACTGAACCTAGAAGAAGACACTTCTACAGGAAATTTTCCTTGAATCTCCACTTTGGGCTAAGAGGCCCTCTTTCGGCCCCTGTAGCACTCTGACATGCTTCTCTCATAGATCTCACCACATTATAGTACACCTACCCCCCTTTTTTGGGAAAAAGGTTGGCCCTGTGCTAACATCTGTTGCCAATCTTCCTCTTTTTCTTTTTTCTCCGCAAAGCCCCAGTACGTAGTTGTGTATCATAGTTGTAGAGTTATAGCTCTTCTATGTGGGACACCGCCTCAGCATGACTTGAAGAGTGGTGAGTAGGTCCACGCCCAGGATTCAAACCAGTGAACCCTGGGCCACCAAAGCAGAACTCACAAACTTAACCGCATGCCACTGGGCTGGCCCCCTCGTACACCTATCTTTTTACATGGCAGTCTCCCCATTTGACTGTCAGTTCCTTGAGGTCAGGAGTTCAATCATCAGTAGTTCAATCATCTTTATACTTTTAGCTCTGAGTACAGTGCTTGTCTTATGACAAGTATCCAATAAAAGTTTGTAGAACGGAATAATTTAGACCTACAATACGTGGGTGTGAATACTGGCTTCATCACTTACTAGCTATGTGCTCTTGGACAAGTTATTTAATGTGTCTGGGCCTCGGTGTCTTCATTTATAAAATTGGAATAATAATAGTACCTAGCTCATAGGATATTGAGAGGATTATGTAACTTAATACATGTACCTGTAATATGCTTAGAACAGTACTTGACACAGAGTAAGCACTATATAAATTTTTGTTTTTATTATATTAAACTGAAATACACCTCTGAGATTGCTTCCTATTCGTCCTGGGGCTGACCTCTGGAGAAACATAGAGCATGTCACCATCTCTCAAATGTCTCACCTTCCTTTCTCTCCCATAAACATTCCTGATTGCTAATTCATCTCTTATATAATATGGTTTACATACCCTCAACCACCTGTTTTCTTGGTTGGTTAGACCAGAATGATAAGGATTCCCAGGCTAGGGATGCTATCTCACAGAGAACAATATTCCCATATTGTTTACCAGGTAAGCAAGTGCGAGGGTGACTATAAATATCTTTATTACCAGAAAAGCAGAGATGGGGACAAAGGAAGTTCATCCCAGATTTAAATATAAAAATGAAAAGTTGGAAAGAATCAAGATGTTCACAATAAGATACTGGATAGCTGAATTATAGTACAGCCATATGATAGGATTATACAGCCGTTAAAATTTAAGTTTTTCAATAATTCTCAGTGACTATGGAAAATACTTAATAATGTTAAGTGTAAAAACAGGACACAGAAGTACACTTACACTATCATTTAAATTTTGTTTGACTGGCCCACCCGGTGGTGCAGCGGTTTAGTTGGTGCTTTGGCAGCCCGCGGTTCCCAGGTTTGGATCCCGGGCACCTGCCGACGTACTGCTTGTTAGCCATGCTGTGGCAGTGTCCCATATAAAGTAGAGGAAGATGGGCACGGATGTTAGCCCAGGGTCAGTCTTCCTCAGCAAAAAGAGGAGGATTGGCAACAGATGTTAGCTCAGGGCTGGTCTTCCTCACACACAAAAAATAAATAAATTTTGTTTGACATACATGCCATACATTTTACCATAGAAACAAACATATTTTAGCATTAAAAAAGGATAGCAGTAGGATTAAAAGAAAATTTTATTTAAAAATTTTCTACAATGAGCATGTATTACTTTTATAACCAAAAAAATATTTGAGTTGGACATAGGATTATACTTGTAGGTGGTTGAAGGATTATGGGAATTTTATTTCCTTTATTATACTTCTCTATTTTCTAGATTTTCTATGACAAACTTCTATCATTTCTATAATTAGAATAAAACAAATAGGATGAATTGTTTGTAAATTAGCATCTTATAATACTCGCTTGCCTGAATCACATCAGCTTAAAGAAAAGATACTTAAGTAGCATGTATATCTAGCACTAGTAATGAACCACTCACATCATTTCTTACCTAGACTATCAAATAACTTCCTAATTGGTCTCCCTGTCTTAACTTTTGCTCTCATACACCTCAGCTAGGATCGATCATTCCAAAATCAGAAATTTCTCAGAGGTGTCTCACTGCCCTCAAGACAAAAGCTAAAACCTCTCAGTGTGGCCTACAAGAAAGGTCTTCATAAATGGCTCATATTTTTTTCCCTAGCCTCATCTCCTCAACCAGACTTGCCACCTGCTCAGAACAATGATTTTCAAGCCCAAGTACAGTAATTCTGGCGGAGTGTCCCTGCCTACCTTACACATTTGGCAGAACAATTTTCCGTAGTAGTAATAATCACAATTTGTAATTAGGTACGCTGTGCATTTGTGTGATTATTTTTTCTATACCTCTCTCTTCCACTAGAGCTCTTTCTGTGAAGGTAGAATACAGGTCAATTTTACTCATGGATGTAATCCAGTGCTTGAAAGAGAGTAGTTGCTCAATAAATATTTATTTTGCTGACTAGCTGACTGAATAATATCCTCATTTGATTTTTTTGAATGCAAAGTGTTCATCGTTGACTTCTCTGATCTACAAATCTCCTGAATGTGCCTGAATGGCAAGGGTCATAGTAGTGGAGGTAGAGTCGAGTGGAGTAGTTTTTCCCATTAATGATAATTGGGGAAAGAGCTTGGGGCTAAAATTAGTCTACAATTCTGTAATAATAATAATAAAACATGAATGGGGTACAGTCACTGTTCTAAACACTTTATATGTAGTAAGACATTTAATTCCTGAAACAACCCTATAAGTACCATTGTCCCCATTTTACAGAGGAGGAAATTGAGGCAGAGAGAACTTAAGTAACTTTGCCAAGATATATCACCCCTTATATCACCCCTTTCAGTTATCCTGATTGTATCTGGTTCCAAAGAACATGGGACAGGCCCCTGGATCCTCAGAAATAGGTTCTAGAGATCTGGGTAAGGAACTGTTTTAGACCTACACAAGTTTTGTCAAATGACCATCCTTTTCGCATGTTCACATCTGTGCTTGGCTACCCTGTATTGGAATGAGAACAGAGAAGTTTCATCTAATGACTCTAGTAGGAATGAAGCGGGAGGTACTATTCCATGGTGACCAAAAAGGCCATTTGTTGGAATTATTTTTGCATTTAGAGTTAGCTTTAAAATCTTGATGATTCCAGTCGTTATTATTGCTCTTATTTTAGAGTGTCAAAAATGCACAGTGTTTGTGAAAAAGTGCCTCAAACAGAATCAAGATTTTGCGACTGCAGTTAAAATTCCAGTATATCATGGTTCTCACACTTGAATTTGCATTAGAATCACTTGGAGATCTTGTTAAAACACAGATTGCAGGGTTCCACCCCTAGAGTTTCTGATTTAGTAGGTTGTGGGTGGGGCTAAGAATTTTCATTTCTAGCAAGTTGCAGGGTAATGCTGAATGCTGCTATTCTGGGGACCATCCTTGGAGAACTAATGGTCTGGATGTTTTGCTCACAAGGGTAATGGGAACACACATCCTGCTAGCCTGTTATTCCTCTACAGGTGCTAAAAACCAAGAATTGACTGATCCACAGAAAGTATTTTTTGTTGATTTTCAGAACAAGGAGTGCTTTCTATAGTTAATTAAAATTTTTTCCATTTTATAGAAGCAGCTAATAATAATGGCTATCATACCTCAGTACCTACTCCCCTGCTAAGCACTTTTTAGACATTACCTCATTTATTCCTCACTACAGTATTGAGATTCCCATTTTGCCCTGGGTAGGGGCTGAAGGCCCAGTAATGAAAAAGTTGGCTGAAGACAAAGGTGGCTCCGAAGAACATAACTGGAGAGAATAAATAATAATAACAACAATAAAGGGCTAACATTTATGGAGCATTGCGATAAGCCCAATATTGGCCTTACTTAATCCATGCAACCACCCTCAGAATTAATATCCCAGTATTATACCCAAGTACATGTCAGACTGGGTGTATGCTTAACCTCTACGGCCTCCCAATGTTCAGAGTCAGTCTCAAGCAATCAGTCATTTTGAATTGGGTAGATGGGGAAGACAGCAATGTGAGTGGAAGGAGAGGATACCGGAGAGAGGCTGGAGGTCAGTAAGCATCTCCAGCACTAGTCCCCATCTGAATATCCCTGGACTCTAGCCTTATGATAGCTAAGGATTGTATATATATATATATATATATATATATATATATATATATATATTGTGTGTGTGAGGAAGATTAGCCCTTAGCTAACATCTGTTGTCAATCCTCCTCTTTTTTGTTGAGGAAGATTGGCCCTGGGCTAATATCCATGCCCATCGTCCTCTACTTTATATGGGACGCTGCCACAGCATGGCTTGATAAGCAGTGCATCTGTCCGCGCTCAGGATCCGAACCTGCAAACCCCAGGCCACCAAACTGGAGCACGCCAACCTAACCACTACACCACCTGGCTGGCCCCATATTTTTTTCTTTTATGGAGGTTATTTTTAGTATAAGGGAAAAAATGAGTCTAATAGCTTTAGCAATGGCCCATTCCCAGTTGCTAATACCTAGGGCTTAGAGCCACTCAATTTTAATCATCTGTCTGTCTGCACAGAACACCTGGCAGACTCACTCCTCCTGCTGGGGAAGCTGTAATAACCAGCCACTGATCATCTGTGTTTAAAGATACTCATTCTTCAGAGAGTTTCCTTTCATGGCCTATCACAGGCAAAGCCTAAAAAAATCATTTGTCCAAGCCCTCACATTCCCAAAAGACATCAAATTTCAACTTTTGCCCTTATTGCCAAATCGCAGCATTGAAAGATTTCATCATACAAATTCAAATGTGGATCCCATGGCTGGACCACAGCTCTGGCAGCACACTATCTTTGATATTTATATGTAAGAATGGTTTTCTTACTCTTGTGAATAGCATAGTATTATGTGTGCTTACTAAAAATATCATTTTGTGGGCCGGCCCAGTGGCGCAGCGGTTTAGTTCGGGCTTGGCAGCCCGGGGTTCGCGGGTTCGGATCCCGGGTGCCTGCTGATGCACTGCTTGTCAGCCATGCTGTGGCGGCGTCCCATATAAACTAGAGGAAGATGGGCATGGATGTTAGCCAAGGGCCAGTCTTCCTCAGCAAAAAAGAGGGGGATTAGCAATGGATGTTAGCTCAGGGCTGGTCTTCCTCACACACACACAGAAAAATATATATATATATATCATTTTGCTTAATGTGAGATTTTAAAATATATCACAATTTGGGGGACACTGTTTTGGTATTTTATTTTTTTAGAAATATTCTGAGAATTTCAACAACAAAAAAAGTAGTCCAAATTCTTTTGGCCACCATGAGGTCTGGCCCCACGCAGTTAACCCCTTCGCTAAACTGATTCTAGATTCTTTAATCCCGCATCTCTACTCTCTCAAGGTGAAAGCATAACCTAATCCTCACAAACTCTTTTCAGTTCTACAAACCTGTATGGACAGCTTCTGAAAAGGAGATTTGCCTCCTAATTTATCTAGAGTTAAATTAAAAGTTAACTTTTTCATTGGTCTTCCAACCTTTCTTACTATTTACGACTAATTACAGTGAGGCTAAATAGCAATTATGTGTATCAGTAAACATGTTAAATTAACTTTTACATTCTAGTTTGATTATGTCACTAAAACATTATGAATTCTTTTGATTTTCATAATATATTGCTCAGATTATCTGATGATGATATGATGATCTGCTCATAAGAAAAGGGAAGAATTATTGGTTTTAAGAGGAGACATTGGTGGTATGTTTATTGCCAGCTTTGTAGATAGGAAACATCCAATTTATTTAGTTCTTATCACAGAACATTTATTAAACCAGCAAAAGGACTGTTTTTATCATACGCTAGAATATACCTGCTACTGAGCAGGACTCTTTGCTTTCCATCACTCTAACCCAAACTCTGGGTTCAGCTCCCAGAACTCCAGCCTAGGTATACTACCTCACTACCCACTGCTTGTAGCAGAGGGGAATTTGGATACTTCATCTGGTACATCAGACACTTACAGAGTTCTGAATTTAATCCAAAGCATCAAGGTTACTTCATCCCAAGGTTTCCTTTGGATCCTCTCTGTGCAGATACAGGCACTGGTACAAGTTTTCCTTTTTGCTGTTGGAATGTGATGCAAGTCAGATGATTCTGCCTCTTACAAGGGCCACTGCTGCAATGGCTGCTCAGTAGTCCTATCTTAGACCCAACCAGTTGCTGGAATTCTGCCAGTTCCATCTCCAGCAGTGATCTCACTCCCACCTGGTCTGTAGCAAGTGACCCTAGCTACAGCCAGGGACCTATAAGCTAGGACCTCCTACATGCCACTCATCCTTCTTCAGTGTACTGTCCCTTTCTCATTCAGCTCTCTCCATATTCCCACTCCTAATTTACTTCTCCATTTCAATGTTCTGCCTGTCAGGATATCTAAATCCAACGTTGTTTTCTTCTCTCAAAGACATAATTTCCTCTGTTCAGAAACTTCAATAAAATCCTCAGAAGCAGTGTCCAGGAGACTACTGACAGAGGTAGTAAATCCCCCCACAATGCCTTCTATTCTAACTCTTGGGTCACCAAATATCTTTAGCCTTTTAAAGGTACAATTGAGAATGACATGGAAAAATCCTGAATTCTACAATCCCAGTTAGTTGGAACCTGGAGCAATTAGCCTTTCATTTAGTTCTAGTGGGTTCTATCAGGAAAACACTATCAATAATAAATTCTTCTACATCACTGGAGTTGAAGTGGAGATGTTCTGGTTTCTAATGGGCAAACTACATATGAAACATTACCAGGATATGGCTCACTATCCTTGAATATGCCTCCAAGATAGGAAGTCGATGAGTACTAATTTTTGCTATTAGTTATGCTCTCCAAATAGGCAACATATACTTTCACTATCATTGTGAAAACAGTTGTGCACAAGTTCACATTCTTGGCCACCATTGGCCAGCAGAGCCATATTCTGAACAGCATTAAGGCCTTCCTCTCTTGGAATCCATCTTTTTATTTAACTGATATTTGTTTGGCATATACTATATGCTGTGAGAGAGACCTGAGCTAGCAGGGGAGATCAGAGAAAGCTTATCTGAGGATGAGTAAAAGCTAACTAGGCCCTGAGGGGAGAAAATAGAAAGATGAAGCATCATGGGCAAAGACCTTGTGGCAGGAGGGGCTATATATGTCCAAAACCCCAAAGTCCAGAGAGGTTGGAAGAAAGTGAGTGAGAGTAGTGTAAATTGAGGCTGGAGATATAGGAAGGAGCCAGACTATACAGGAGTTTATAGAGACCCTAAAGAGTTTTGTTTTTATTCAAAGAGCCACTAAATATTTTAAGCAGAGGAAAAACATAATCAAATATGCATTTTGAAATATATCTTTGGCTGCATCATGAAGATCTGATCAGAGAGGGCTGTGGTAAATTAGGGGTCACAAGTTAGGAGTCTGGTGCAGGAGTTCAGCAATAAAGGATTATAGCTTAGACCTGGTAGGGGCAGTGAAGATGCAAAGAAGTAGACTGATTTTAGAAAAACTTAAGAAGTCCTATCAATAGAACTTGGTAATGGATTGAATATTGGAGGTGAGGAAGAAGGAAGTGTCTAGGATAATTCTTTGAATTCTAACTTGAGCAACTAGATGAATAGTGTTGTTATTCACTGAAGAACAATGTAAAAGAACCATGTTTAGGGAGGGAAAATCATGAGTTTGGTTTTGGATGTGTTGAGTTTGAGGTGCCTTTTAGGCAACGTCAAGTAAGCAATTGAATATGTGGTTTTCTGAGGAGCTGCATGCTCATTGTGGGGGACTTATACCTTATAGAGCACCAATAGCTTCTGCAGACCTCAGGTGTGGTTCTACTTATATAAAAGCAGTATTCAGAACTTCTACTTGGGTCTCTCTTCTAACAGCATTTTAGACTTAAATAAGGGAGACTTGTTTGGTTTGGAGCCAAATATATATTTTTTCTTTTGTCAAAACAAATTCTCTCCCGAATCCTCCAACCAACTCTTATTGCATTAATTAGCCCTCTCTACAATAGTGAGGACTTGTTTATTTAACATACATATCACCAATGTAATGGTGGTAGTCTCAAGTTGTAAGTTACATTCCCTTGATAAAAACAATCAGAGCAAACAGTTATTGAGCACTTAATATGTTGATATATCTTATTTGACAGACTCTGGAGATTCTAAAATGAATTAAGATCTCTTCACTGTCTGCAAGAGACGTATAGTCTACTAATCAACTTGGCCACTTACCTCTGTTCTAGGGCATATAACTTAGCAATAGTTATATTCCTAAACTGGAAGACCACTGGCATGTGTTGCGAACCTATTATGTGTCAAATATGAAACTGGTATTTGAGAAGTACTTGTGCATAAAAGGCAGTATAAGGTAGTAGTTAAGAGTGCAGACTTTGGAGTTAGACTGCCTGGATTCCGATCCTGGCTCTGTGACTTTGGGCAAGTTATTTAGCCTCTCTGTGCCTCAGTTTCTTCCTCTGTAAAATGAGACTAATAATAGCACATATATATATTAGTTTGCTAGGGCTGCCAAAACAAAGTACCACAACTGGTTGGCTTAAACAACAAATTTATTGTCTCACAGTTCTGGAGGCTGGAAGTCCAAAATCAAGATGTCAGCAGGGTTAGTTCCTTCTGAGGGCTGTAAGGGAAATATCTGTTCCAGGTCTCTCTCCTTGGCTTGCAGATGGCTGTCTCCTCCCCATGTCTCTCTTTTTTTGTGTGTGAGGAAGATTAGCCCTGAGCTAACATCCATTGCCAATCCTCCTCTTTTTTGCTGAGGAAGATTGACCCTGGGCTACTATCCATGCCCATCTTCCTCTGCTTTATATGGGATGATGCCACAGCATTGCTTGACAAGCTGTGTGTTGGTCTGCGCCTGGAATCCAAACCTGCTGGCCACCAAAGCGGAGCACGTGAACTTAACCACTATGCCACCAGGCAGGCCCCCCCATGACTCTTTACATCGTCTTTCCTTTATGCATGTCTCTGGGTCCAGATTTCCCCTTTGTATAAGGACACTTATAAGTCATTTTGCATTAGGGCTCATCCTGATGACCTTATCTTAACTAATTACATCTGCTATGACCCTATTTCCAAACAAGGTCGCATTCTGAGATACTGGAGGGTTAGGACTTCAACACATGAAGTTTTGGTGGACACAATTCAATTAATAATACTATGTCATAGGATTGTTGTGAAGATTAAAAGTGATAATCCATGAAGTACTTAAAACAACTCCTGGCACATTGTGCACACTCAATGAATGTTAATTATTAAGCTGTATATTATTTCATTTAATCTTTACACCTATGGCCCATAAGAAGTAGGTCATTTTTCAGGATGAGGACACAGACTCAAGGACACACACACAGTTATTGGTAGAGCCAGGATTCCAACCTAGCTCTGACTGATCCCAAAGCTGATGCATGTTTCATTATACCACAAGACATCATCAGCTGACTAGGTTATTGTCTGTGTAAAGCTGACCTCCACAGAAATATTTTAAGATATGGTCAATGACTTCATGCATCAGTTCTAGGATCTCACTGTCTGTGGGACTCTGATTAGCAATAGCAATTGGTCATACATGTCCTTTATCAATCTAATGTAACAGCACCTCCAGGCCATCTAGGCTATCAACAGTATCATTGAGAACAAAAGGCCTGCCTAAGCAATGTGGGAGGAAACTCAGGTCCTCAAAACTCTGTTTGTAGCTCTTCTCTCTCATAGATACTCCAACAGTATACCTGTTGGACAACAGTCCAATAGGACAGTATCAGCATTCTTCATGGTCACTCTGCAGGGATAGATACTCTGCTCTTCTCTTGTACACTCAGATATTTGCAAGTAGAGTCTTGAAGGGCTTGGCAATGAGAGAGAAATTGTTGACATACTTCCTATGGTTCCTCACAAATCCCCCAAATATTCTGAATTCTTGACATTCGATAGGGCACCCCCAAGTGTTAATGGGCAGCATTTGCATGGCTCCATATTGTTCCACTTGATAAATTATACAACTCATATATCTTACCTAAGTCTAGCAAAATTGGAATTTGTTGAGGGATGACTTAGGTCCAGCCTCACTTAGGCTACTGGGTTTTTGAGAAGTCTCCATTTAGAAGCCTACAAAAGTTTTGCCTAAAGCTGTGACATAATCTAGAAACACAAACATTTTCAAGTGATTTATGACTTTCACCACCTTTTTTCATTGGCTATTGGAACATGGCTGTGTTTCCAAAATTCCTCAGGGCAGCCTTTCAAACTGATAGAATCTCACCTGACAGGAAAAAAAATGTGGAAATATATTCGCCATCATGGCTATCTTGTAGTATTTGCTATGAAAATCCAGCATTGAAAATAACTGAATATAGGGCCAAAATCATTGATCCACTTTGGTTTTCTCACTTAAAGTCTGATAAATAATGTATATTTAATTTTGCCTAAAAACTTCCACAGGTAGGCAAGAGGTAGTATATTTAAGAATATGGGTCCAGGCCAGCCCCAGTGGCCTAGTGGTTAAGTTCAGTGCACTCTGCTTCAGCAGCCCAGGTTCAGCCCCTGGGTCCGGACCTATACCACTGGTCAGTGGCCATGCTGTGGTGGCGGCCCACATACAAAATAGAGGAAGATTTGCCACAGATGTTGGCTCAGGGAGAATCTTCTTCAAGCAAAAAGAGGAGGATTGGTGACAGATGTTAGCTCAGGGCCAATCTTCCTCAGCAAAAGAAAAGAAAAAGAACATGGGTTCTGAATCAAGATTGCCTGCACGGAAATGTTGTCTCTGTTACTTACTTGCAGTGTGAATTTAACCTTCCCGTGCTTAGATTTAATTTTTTATAAAGTAAAAATTGTAATAGTACCCTACTCATAAAATTACTGTGAGAAAAATTGAGATAATACTAGAAAGTGCTCAGCAAAGTGTCTGTCATGGTAAGTGCTCAATCAGTGTTACCAACTATTGTTATTAGATAAGACTCTAACAATCACTTTACTGCCCAGTGGTCTGTTGATGGGAGTCCACAGATTCATAATTTCAGGTTCATAAGGTCTCCTAGGTGGCTCTCTTGAAGCCAAGAGTCACAAATGAAGTTCAGCAGTGATGAGCTATTCTAGCCAATACTGTAGTATTAACTCACTTCCCAGTCTCTTCCACTAGGTGGGCACTGGAGAGGACACCAAATCAAAACTTCATGACTCACTGGTGGCAATCCCATTACCTTCTGCAGCTGTTTCTCTAGTCCCTGATCACAAGGGGAGATTCACTCACCTTCCTTTTAGAGTGGCCATAAATTCAACACATATAACTGTTGCACACTCCATGTTCCCAAACACATGCACCAGGACTTGTAGGCAGTTGATCAAAGGTGTGGAGACCTTGGATGGATTCTCTCAGGCTTTCAATTAATGAACTCTTTTCCTCAAAGCCTGGCACTTGTCACACCTGTAGCATTTCTATAGTAGAATTTGGCCAGAACACAAATGCGTTCCCCCTAGAAACATGTATCACACTTCCAGAGAACACCTACTGCTGTTACTAGCTAGTCAGTTAAGAGTGGGACTATATAGTCTACCAAGTATATATAGACTACTATATAGTCTTCCTCAATACTGGTGATCAGGAAATCTTGGGATACTAAAGAGCCTTGAAGAATGGAAATGTAGCACACATTTAAGATTGACATATACAGAATGACACTACATTTACCTCCCTCTGTAGAAGCCCTGTACCAATAAATGCAGGTTTTACAGCACAGATCCAATTCATTCCCTATTTCTACACAAGTGGTTCTCAATGTATGGTCTGCAAATCCCCTGGGGTCTCTGAGACCCTGTCAGGGAGTCCATAAGGTCAAAAATATTTTTATAATAATATGAAGACATTATTTGCCTTTTTTGCTGTGTTGGTATTTGCTCTGATGGGTGCAAAAACAATGATGGATTAAACTGCTGTCTGTTTCAAAGTCACCTAAAGCTGAACTGGTTCAAAATCAAACTCATGATCTCCACATCCCCATTCCACCCTCTGTCCCCATCATGTCCTGTTTCATTGTTCCTTCTATTTGTGTGGGCACTTCCATACGTCCAGTTACATAAGCCAAAATCATAAGAATTATCCTGAGGACCCACTTCTCCCATATCTCCTACCACCCATATTCATATTCCAGGAGGAATGTGATTTGATCACAAATGGGGCCTGGGGTTGGAGAGAACAATACAGGCATACCTAGGAGATATTGCAGGTTTGGTTCCAGACCACCAGGATAAAGTGACTATCACAATAAAGTGAGTCACAGAAATGTTTGGTTTCCCAGTGCATATAAAAGTTATGTTGACACTATATTGTAGTCTATTAAGTGTGCAGTAGCATTATATAAAAAAGTAAACACCTTAATTAAAAAATACTTTATTGCTAAAAAATGCTAACCATCATCTGAGTCTTCAATGAATCTTAATCTTTTTGCTGTTGGAGGGTTTTGCCTTAATGCCGATGGCTGCTGACTGATCGGGGTGGTGGTTGCTGAAGGTTGAGGTGGCTGTGGCCATTTCTTAAAATAAGAAAACAATGAAGTTTGTCACATTAATTGACTCTTCCTTTCATGAACGATTTCTCTGTAGTATGCAATGCTGTTTGACAGCATTTTACCCACAGTAGAACTTCTTTCAAAATTGGAGTAAATCCTCTCAAACCCTATGCTGCTTTATCAACTAAGTTTGTGTAATATTCTAAGTCCTTTGTTGTCATTTCAATGATCTTCAAAGCATCTTCACCAGGAGTAGATTCCACCTCAAGAAACCACTTTCTTTGCTCATCCATCAGAAGCAACTCCTCATTCAAGTTTTATCATGAGATTGCAGCAATTCAGTCACATTTTCAGGCTCCACTTCTAATTCTAGTTCTGTTGCTGTTTCCACCGCATCTGCAGTTACTTCCTCCACTGAAGTCTTGAATCCTTCCAAGTCATTCATGAGAGTTGGAATCAGCTTCTTTCAAAATCCTGTTAATGTCAATATTTTGACCTCTTCCCATGAATCACAAATATTTTTAATCGCATCTAGAATGGTGAATCCTTTCCAGAAGGTTTTCAATTTACTTTGCCCAGATCCATCAGAGGAATCACTATCTATGGCAGCTATTGCTTTATGAAATGTATTTCTTAAATAATAAGACTTGAAAATTGAAATTATTCCTTGATCCATGGGCTGCAGAATGGATGTTGTGTTGGCAGGCATGAAAACAACATTAATCTAGTTGTACATCTCCATCAGAGCTCTTGGGTGACCAGGTGCATTGTCAATGAGCAGTCATATTTTGAAAGGAATCTTTTTTCTGAGCAGTAGGTCTCAACAGTAGGCTTAAAACATTTAGTAAATCATATTGTAAACAGATATGCTGTCACCCAGGCTTTGTTGTTCCATTTATAGAGCATAGACAGAGTAGATTTAAGGGCCCTAGGATTTTCAGAACAGTAAATGAGCTTTGGGTTAAACTTAAAGTCACCAGCTGCACTAGCCTCTAACAAGAGAGTCAGCCAATCCCTTGAAGCTTTGAAAGCAGGCAATGACTTCTCTCTAGCTATTAAAGTCCTATATGGCACACTCTCAATATAATGCCATTTTTGTCTGCATTGAAAATCTGTTGTTTAGTGTGGCTACCTTCATTAATTATCTTAGATCTTCCAGATAACTTGCTGCAGCTTCTACATCAGCACTTGCTGCTTCACCTTGCACTTTTATGTTATGGAGAGAGCTTCTTTCCTTCAACCTCATGAATCAACCTCTGCTAGCTCCAAACTTTTCTTCTGCAGCTTTCTCACCTCTCTCAGCCTTCATAGAATTGAAAAGAGTTAGAGCCTTGCTCTGTATTAGGCTTTGGCTTAAGGGAATGTTGTGGCTGGTTTGATCTTCTATACAGACTACTGAAACTTTCTCCATGTCAGCAATAAGACTGTTTTGCTTTTTTATCATTCGTGTGTTCACTGGAGTAGCACTTTTAATTTCCTTCAAGAACTTTTCCTTTGCTTGGCTAATTGGTGCAAGAGGCCTAGCTTTCAGCCTATCTAGGCATTCAACATGCCTTCCTCACTAAGCTTAATAATTTCTAGCTTTTGACTTAAAATGAGAAATGTGCAACTCTTCCTTTCACTTGAACACTTAGAGGCCACCATAGGGTTATTAATTGGCCTAATCTCAATGTTGTACTGTCTCAGGGAACAGGGAGGCCCAGGGAGAGGGAGAGAGATGGGGGAATGGTTGGTCAGTGGAGCAGTCAGAACACACACAACATTTATTGATTAAGTTTGCTGTCTTATGCAGGCGTGGTTCATGGTGCCCCAAAATAATTACAATAGTAACATCAAAGATCACTGATCACTATAACAAATATAATAATAATGAAAAAGTTTGAAATATTTCGAGAATTACCAAAATGTGACTCAGACACAAAGTGAGCAAATGCTGTTGGAAAAATGGTGCTGCAGACTTGCTCGACACAGGGTTGCCACAACCTTCAATTTGTAAAAAAATACAGTATCTGTGAAGTACAATAAAGCAGAACACAATAAAATGAAATATGCCTGTGGAATGAAAGCAGGAATTACTCTTAATGTTTGGCATACAAAAAGCAAAGATAATTTTAAGATACTCATGTCGTGGAGAACCAGGAAAACAGTGCTGCCATGACCCTAAAAGGGAAAGTTGAGAGGGGGCAACTCAAAGGGCTAGAGAAGAACACAATTTTTGCTCCTGAGATGGACATCTGATCATAGCCATGGTCCTGACCTATGCTCTCAGTTTCATTTAAAGAAAAATGAGAAAGGTGTGAGTTGGTTTCTCTAGGCAGGAACCAGGAACCTGATGATCAAGCCAATGCCGTAGAAACATCCAAGGCTGATCTTTGGAAACTTTATCTCCCAAAACATTACTGTCTTCTTTACTCTTTCCTTTTTTACATATGCATTTCATATGTAAACATACTTTCTTTGCTTCTCCATGAAAGTAAAAGTGGTATTATGTACTTTTTAATCTCACTAATCCTCTCTGGTCCCCTTATCCCATCTAGTCTCTTCCAGATTCATACAAGTCAGTCCAGGGCACTGTCACTAAGGCTAGAGTGTACAGATGAACTTGGTTAGAATTGATGCACTGCTGCTTGAGTAGAGTAACAAATCCTCAATAACACCACACTTAACTGTTTAGAGCAAATATAAGTTTGAACGTAGAAAAAAATTAAATGACAACATAGGGATTTCCAAGTAATGGTATAAGTTATAATAAAGTCTATAAGAATCACAATAAGATACACATTTGCCCAAGGTAATAAAAACCAATATTTTGGGGTACATATATTAACATTAGACACTGTTCTTATCAATCTGTATATATCAACTCATTTAATCTTATAACAGCCTTATGAAAAAGGTTCTATCATTATACTCATTTTACAGATGAAGAAATTGAAGGGAATGAGTAATTTGCCCATCGTTACATAACTAATAAGTAACAGAGCTAGAATTTGAACCCCGATGGCCTTGCTCAAGAATCCATGCTCTTACCTACTATGTTATATTGCTTCTATGAGATAAAATAATTTTGAAATATAAAAGTTTATGTTGAAGTATATAAAATTTGTAAAAAGCTGCTAAAGTTTCAATATTGAAATTGAAAGCTAAAAAACATACGTAGATGACTTTCTTTTTTTATCTCACATGAACTTAAAAATTCATGACATTATAATTTTATAAGTTTTTCATATTTAAGGAAGGGATGGAACCAACATTTATTTATGGCCTAGTTCCATCCTCATGAAAAGCCCAAGGTAGTGTTATTATGTCCAAAGTGACACAGCCAGTAAGTCCTGTAGCTGAAATGCAAACCCAAGTCTATTAGAGTTGAGGACTAAACTCACCTCACAATACCACAAACAAGTCCTTATTCAACTTCAGAGGTTGATGAGGTTAATGATAGAAAATACATGAATTAAAAAAAATTAACGCACAACACAGAAGAATTTCACCCATTTCCGTAATCTGTATTAAGGTACATAGGTAAAATTCATTTTCCTAACTGCTTAATGACATCATCAAGATCACTCTCTGTATCGTCTCTCTACAATATTGCTTCTTTTGAAGTCTACCTTTACCACACTCTCCTCATCTCAGTTGTTTTATCTCCACTTCAAGAACACTTACCTATCTTCTGGGTAGATTTCAGCACTTTCCTCACAAACTTTCCCTCTATTTCTTCTCCTGTGGTCCTTCTTAGAATACTAAGACACAGACCTGATAAGCCATGCAATACATGGACCTACCCAAGGCGGGAAGTGGAGGTACCTATTATGCCTCCACTTCAGTGGGCACAGCCATCACTGAGACCCTTGCCATGACTCAAAACTACTCCATCTTCTGGATCTTGAACTCTGTATTTCCTCTCTCTGACCACTGACTCCTATTTTTCCAATTTCTTCCATTCCCATCCTCCTACTGAACCTGTTCTTCACCCTTATAAGTATTTCTAGTCCCTGGATCCCTTCCTATTCTTCCAGGCTATCAGTCCCCTTCTACCTTTATTTTAACTTTTGCTCAGCCTAGACAATGTGGTTAGCCATTTCAGGGATGCTGCCCATAAAATTCTCAGTTGCTCTGCTTCTCTGTCCTTCTGCTTTGCAAATTGCTAAGTTCAGGTAAACCCCATCATCTTTGTTTTCTGTTACTGTGCCTGAGCTGCAAGGCCTTGCTGGAGAAAGTTGAGAAACTGAACTGATTCTTCAGCCTGGGTGGACCGTTCCCTCCCAACTGCTTGGCAATTATTTTACTCCTCCCTGGTTGACTATCAAATTCCATATAGAGGCTGTCATAAATCTTCCCCATCAATTTTAACTTACTAATCTCAAGCCTGTTCCCATCACTATCTATAGATAACTTCATTGACTTGTTTATGGAGTATCAAGATTAAGATCCAGCTGATGTAAATTTTTATAACTTCCTTCCTCTGCACCATTGCAATACACTTCTATGTACCTTTTCCTATCCTTTTATTATGCCCCCACTTCTGAGGAGATTTTCCTACTTTCCTTTATGGACACGTTTGGCTCAGGACCCTCTTATATAGGACCTTGCTTCGGCTTTTTATCCTTCCTCTCCTCTCCAATATCTTTTATTTCTACCTCTTCATTCTGTCCTCCCCCAAACCTATAATCAGGCATGTTAATTTTATCCTAAAATAACATAAACAACAGAAACATACATTCCTTTGATTCAACTACTTGCACATTCTTCTATCCTTACTGGTCCTTCCTCTATTGCCTGAATTTTAGAAAGAGCAATCCATATTTACTGCCACTACTTCCTGATCATTTTGTAGCTCCAGGAACCCTTTCTCACGAGGCTATTCTGAGCATATGTAGTTGGTGGCCAAAGTTCACTTAAGAGCAACCAAATACCTGCATCAGGAGATCCCACCACCACCAAGTTGGGAGAAACACATTCTTAGTTACTGGGGAATTTAGTCACAACAAGGCTGAAGGGGTAATCTATGGGGGGAAACTGAATAAGTGGATAATACCAGGAAATAAGCCTGGAGAGAGGAACAAGGTACAACTCTGTGTGGCAACAGGGCTAAAATGAGGTTGAATATGAGACTGGGTTGATTGACAATATTCATCTTATACATGACACCACTCTGTCAACATTGGGAGAGGTAGCTGTCTTATCTAATGTGCAAAAACCTACACAGAGACTCAAGGAAAATAGAGAAACCAAGGAATATTTTCCACATAGAAGAACAAGATAAATATGCAGAAACAGACCTTAATGAAATGGAGATAAGTGATTTACCTGATAGACAGTTCAAAATAACAGTCATAAAGATATTCATTGAGGTCAGGAGAGCAATACATGAACAAATTGAGATTTTCAACAAAGAGATAAAAAATATTAAAAAGTGCCAAATATAAATCTCAGGGCTTAAGAATACAATAACTGCACTGAAAAAAAATTCAATACAGGAGTTTAATGGCAGACTAGATCATGTAGAAGAAAGGATCAATGAACTAGAATACAGGGCAGTAGAATTCATTCAGAGGAGCAAAAAGAAAAAAGAATGAAAAAGAGCAATATAACTTAAGGTACTTATGGGACACCATAAGCAGAACAATATGTGCATTATGGGGTCTCAGAAGCAGAAGAGAGAGGAAAAGGGCAGAAAGTTTATTCAAAGAAATAATGGCTTAAAATTTCCAAAATCTAGGGGAAAAAACAGACATCCAGACCCAGGAAGCCAGAAAGCACAAAAAAAGTTAAATCCAAAGAGACTCACCCTTAGACACATTATAATTAAAAAGTCAAAAGTTAAAGACAAGGAGAGAACCTTAAAAGCAGCAAGAGAAAAGCAACTTGTTACATAGAAGGGAATCACCATAAGTCTATCAGCAGATTTTTAAGCAGAAATTTTGCAGACCAAGACAAAGTGGGATGATATATTCAAAATGCTGAAAAAAAAAACTGCCAAAAAAGAATAATCTCCCCATCAAAATTTCCCTTCAAAACTGAAGGAGAGATAAAGAGTTTTCCACACAAACAATAGCTGAAGGAGTTCATCTCCACTAGACTGGCCTTACAAGAAATGTTAAAGGGAGTTGTTCAAGCTGAAATAAAAGGATTCTGATTGTTCATAGGAAAACATATGAAAGTATAAAACTCACTGGTAAAAGTAAATATATAGTTAAATTCAGAATATTCTAATGTTGTTATTGTGGTGGCTAAATCACTTATAACTGTAGTGTGAAGATTTTTAAAAGTATTAAAAATAAATATAACTACAATAATTTGTTAATAGATACACAGTATAAAAAAGATGTACATTGTGACATCAAAAACACACAATGTTGGGGGGAATGTATAAACGTAGAGCTTTTTCATGCATTCAAAGTGAAATTGTTATTAGCTTAAAATAGACTGTTAGAAATATGAGCTGTTTTATGTAAGCCTCATGGTTACCACAAACAAAAACCTATAGTAGATACACAAAACATAAAGAGAAAGGAATCAAACATACCACTACATAGAATCACCAAAAGGAAGAAAGAAAGAGAGGAAAGAAGAGAACAAAGAAATTATAAAAAATCTAGAAAATGATCAATGAAATGTCAATAGTAAATCAATACCTATCAATAACTACTTTAAATGTAAATGGACTAAATTCTCCCGCCAACAGAGGGGTGTAATAGATTAAAAAACAAAAAACAAGACCCAGCAATCTGCTGCCTACAAGAGATCAAATTCAGCTCTGAGACACATAGACTGAAAGTGAAGGGATGCAAAAAGATATTCCATGCAAAGGGAAACCAAAAGAAAGCATGGGTAACTATACTTATATCAGACAAAACAGACTTTAAGCCAAAGACCATGACAAGAAACATAAAAGGACATTATTGAATGACAAAGATGTCAATTCATCAAGAGAATATAATATTAGTAAATGTTTATGTAGCCAACATAGAAGCACCTAAATATAAAAAGCAAATACTAACAGATCTGAAGGGACAAGAGACAGTAATGCAATAATAGTAGGGGACTTTTATATCCCACTTTCAACAATGGATAGGTCGTCCAGACAGAAAATCAATAAGGAAACATTCGTCTTAAACCACATGTTAGACTGGAGTGACTTAACAGACATATACAGAACATTTTGTCCAGAAAAGGAAGAGTAAATATGTGAAGTGATGGGTTATTAATTAACATGATAGAAGGAATCCTGTTACAGTATATACATACAGCAAATTATCACATTGTACACTTTAAATATCTTATGATTTTACATGTCAATTATACCTCAACAAAGGTGAAATAAATCTTATAGACATAACAGCCTATCTTAAGCTGATAGCAACTTAATTTTGGTAACATACAAAAACTCTACACTTTTACTCTTTACCCAGCATTTTATGCTTTTGATGTCACAATTTACATCTTTTTATATTGTGTACCAATTAACAAGTTACTGTAGCTATAGATACTTTTAGTACTTTTGTCCTTTAACCTTTACACTACAATTAAATTATTAACACACCACCATATAACATTAGAGTATTCCTATTTGACTATATACTTGCCTTGATCAGTGTGTTTTAAATTTTCATACGTTTTCATGTTACTAATTATTTTTCTTTCCTTTCAGCTTGAAGAACTCCTCTCAGCATTTTTTGTAAGGCAGGTCTAGTAGCAATGAACTCCCTCAGTTTTTGTTTGGGAAAGTCTTTATCTCTCCTTCATTTGTGAAGGACGACATTGTCTGGTAAAGTATTCCTGGTTGGCTTTTTTTTCTTTCACCATTTTAAATATATCATCCTACCCTCTCCTGGTCTGTAAGGTTTCTACTGAGAAATAGTCTGATAGTCTTATGGGGATTCTCTTGTATGTGAGGAATTTTTTTCTGACTGCTTATAAAATTCCCTCCTTGATTTTATTTTTTAACACTTTTTATGGTGAGGAAGATTGGCCCTGAGCTAACATCTGTGCCAATCTTCCTCTATTTTGTATGTGGGATGCCACCACAGCATGGCTTGATGAGGGGTGTGTAGGTCTGTGCCTGGGATCCAAACCTGTGAACCCCAAGCTGCTGAAGTAGAGTGTGTGAACTTAACCACTATGCCACCAGGCCGGCCCCTGTCTTTGATTTTAGATAGTTTTATTACAGTGTGTCTTGGAGAAGATCATTTGGGTTGAAAATTTGGCAGGACCTATGAACTTCATAAAATTGGATTTCCAAATATCTCCCTAGATTTGGGAAATTCTTAGCCATTATTTCTTTAAATATGCCTTCTGCCCCTTTCTCCCTCTCTTCTCCTTCTAGGACTCTGAAAATGCATAGATTGGTTCTGTTAATGGTATCCCATGGTTCATGTAGGCTTTCTTCATTCTTTTTTCTTTGTCCTCTTCTGACTAAATCATTTCAAATGACCTGTCTTCTACTTTCCAGATTCTTTTTTCTGTTTGATCAAGTCTGCTGTTGATGCTGTCTATTGCATTTTTTTCATTTCATTCATTGTATTCTTCAGATCCAGAATTTGTTTGGTTATTTTTTATGACTTTTATCTCTCTGTCAACCTTCTTATTTTTTTCATGTACTGTTTTCCTGATTTCATTGAATTGTGTTTCTATTTTCTTATAGCTCACTGAGATTTCTTAAAACAAATATTTTGAATTCTTTATCAGGCATACAGCAGATCTCCATTTCTTTGGGGTCAGTTCCTGGAAAATTATTGTATTCCTTTGGTAGTGTCTTTTTTCCTGAATTTTCATGTCCCTTGTTGCCTTTTGTTGCTGTCTTCACACTTGAGATACAGTGACCTCCCCCAGTCTTTATTGACTGACTTGGAGAGAAAAAATAGCTCCTGTCAGCCCTGTTAGGGATTCTGAGGCTTTCTGATAGCTTTTCTAAGGTATACCTACTCCACATTTCTTCATCCTTCTTGTGGTGAATTCCTTAGATTGTACACCTTCTCTCAGTTCTGAAAAGCCAGTCCAACTGCTAACATCCTCCCATTTGCTTTTCCTAGGGTGGTGCTGAATGCTCAAGTTTTCATGTTTTCTCCCAATCACACAGAGTTGTGCCAGCTAGCAAGTGTGTTCTCACCAGCTATCTGCAAAGGCTCATTCTCATTGTCCTCAGGCGTTCACACTGAAAGCCAGCCACACTGTATGGCTGGGTGTAGGTGAGGCACACAGAACATTGGGGGTGACTATGGGCCAGTTGGGGAGATCTGAAGGAATGCATCCCCAGCATTTCATGGGCAGACTTCCTGATGGAATCCACAAAGTGATTAGTAGGATATATGTTCTTTTGATGCCCTCTGAGAGCCCTGGCTGTTGTTCTCTGAGATCCTCTCTTCCCCTCTCCAAGTTGTACAGCTCATCTCAGTTTTCTGGATGGAGCAAAAAAGAAGTGGGTCTCTTTGGCAGCATCTTGCACAGCTGGGGAATCTGGGTGCTTACACACTCACTCTTATTTTCCCCTGTGAAAGAAATCACAGGCTGAGAAGTTCACTCTTGGCACTGAGCTGTGCCTCCTTGGAGAAAGGGTGATGTGGGTAAAGTGAAACTGTTTCTAGTACCATCTTCAATGTGTCTAATCTTGAATATTTTTGCTCTGGTAGTGTGCTGAATCTTTCCCACTGGACTCTCAGACTTCCACAAAGTCACGCTCATTCATGGGTCATTGTCAAGATTGGTGTTCTTTGGGGGGAAGATGGTAAAAAACTCATCTTCTGCCATTTTGATGCTATCACGTCTCTTATTGCCTATGGTTTTAAATTTTCTCTTCATTCTTTGAATTCCCTCCCAAACAATAATTAATACTAAAAGGTCACTAAGAATTTCTGAAGGGGTGAGTATCTATGATATGCATAATACATAGTATTCACCTCAATTTTTTAAAATTGAGGTAAAATCCACATAGCACAAAACTAACCACTTTAAATCATATAATTCAGTGTCTTAGTGCATTCAAAATGTTGTGCAGCCATCACCTCTATCTAGTTTCAAAACATTTTCTTAACACCAAAGAGAAATCCTGTTCCCATTAAGTAACCACTTCTTATCCTTCCCTCCTCCATCCTCTGGCACTCCTAATCTGCTTTCTGTCTCTGTGGATTTACCTATTCTGGATATTTCATACAAATGGAATCATATGATCTATGACCTTTTCTTTCTGGTTTCTCTCATTAGCATAATGTTTTTGAGGTTCATCCATGGTGTAGCATGTATCAGTACTTCATTACTTTATATGACTGAATAATATTCCATCGTTTGGATATACCAAATTTTGTTTATCCATGCATGCGTTGGTGGACATTTGGGTTGTTTCCACCTTTTGGCTATTGTGAACAGTGCTGCTATGAACATTCATGTACAAGTATTTGTTTGAATACCCGTTTTTAATTCTTTTGGGTATATAGCCAGGAGTGAAATTGCTGGGTCATATGGTAATTGTATATTTAGATTTTTGAGGAAACACTAAGCTGCTTTCCAAAGTAGATGTTTCATTTTACCTTTTCACTAGTAATGGATGAGAGTTCCAATTTCTCCACATCCTCACCAACACTTGTTATTTTCCAATCCAGTAAGTGTAAAGTGGTATCCCATTGTGTTTTTGATTTGCATTTCCCTTAATGCCTAGTGATGATGAGCATCTTAAAAAGATGTGCTTGTTGGCCTTTTTAATAGCCTCCTTAGAGAAATGTTTATTCAAGTCCTTTCCTGTTTTGTAAGTGGGTTGTTTGTCTTTCTGTGGTTGAATTGTAAGAGTTCTTCATATATTCTAGATACTAGACCCTTTTATGATATGATTTGCAAATATTTTTTCCTACTCTGTAGGCTGTCTTTTCACTTTCTTGATAGTGTCCATTGATGTATGAAAGTTTTTAATTTTGATGCAGTCCAATTTATCTATTTTTCTTCAGTTTGTTTCTTTTGTTTTGTTTCTTTGTGTTACACGTAGGAATCCATTGCCAAGTCAAGGTCACAAAGACATGTTTTCTTCTAAAAGTTTTGTAGTTTTAACTCTTACATTTCAGCTTTTAATCCATATTGAGTTAATTTTTGTATATGGTGTGAGGTAAGGTACAGTCCATTCTTTTGCATGTGGATCTCTAGTCGCCCTAGCACTACTTGATGAAGAGACTTTTTATTATTGATTGAATGATCCTAGCAGTGATATTACCAATGTTAGATCATACTGAGCTTTTGATTAATTGAAATCCCCAGTTGTTATTTTTTAAATAAATATTGGGTTTCCCATATTTTGTAATACCATAGCTGTCTTGTTGATCTATCCAAGTATAGAACTTGATATTTGTCTCTGATAAATTTCATCTTGTGGATTTTTATTCAATTGTTCATTCAACAAATATTTATTGAATGTCTACTATGTATCAGGCACTGTGACTACCAAAGCAGTTCATTTTGGTAATATTTAAATGGTTATAGAAAGTGTAAACATTTTCTTTTTTTTCTGTTTTATTTTTAAGTGATGTATACAACACACATCCATGATTTTAATACCATCACCAGGATTTACCTCATAGGGTCAGGAGTGTGAGGATTCAAGAATGATAGGGATGAGGTGAAACTCCATAATGGAATTAAGCTCAGAGACATGAAAGGAGACTCAAATGAAATGATGGTGTCTATCATGCATGCTATCCATTCATTCATTCCTTTATATATCCATCAGTTCTTTATTGAATACGTACTTTATGCCAGGCACTATTCTAGACACTGGAGAATATATCAATGAACAATAAAGATAAATCTCTGACCTTGTGTTGCTTACATTCAAGTTGAAGAGACAGATAACGAACACATAAACTGATATATAATGTTAGAGAGTGTTAAGTGTGAGCAAGTTAAAAGGCAGTGAGTGAACAAGGTTTGCTACTTTAATGAAAGAAGTCCTTTTTAGGAAAGTTACATTTGAGCAGAGACCTGAGTGAAATAATCCAATAAGACATAGGAAGATCTGGGGGGAAATATTTTAAGCAAAGGGAAGAGTCAATGCAAGGTCCCTGAGGTAAGAGCATGTCTGGCACATTCTAGGAACAGTGAGGAGGCCAGTGTGGCTGCAGTGCAGACAGGAAAGGGAAGAGTGGCAGGAGATGAGGTCAGAAAGGTAGCAGAGGGCCAGAGTGCATAAGACCTTGGAGGCTATGGTAAAAACTTTTACTTTGACTCTGCATGAGATGGACAATCATAGGAGGGTTTTGAAGAGAGGAGTGATAACATCTAACCCATGTTCTAAAAGGATCACATTAGACTAGGAGCAAGCAAGGAGATCACTAAGTCAGCTATTGCATTAATCCAGGTGAGAGATGATGATGACTTGGATCAAGGAGGCAGTGATAGAGGTGTTGAGAAGATTGAAATCTGAAGGCAGAAATGATATGATCTGACATGAATAGGATGTAGAGTATTAGAGAGACTTCCAAGAGACTATTTCAAGGCTTTGGGCATCAGCAAATTAAAGGATGGAATTCTCTTTACCTGAAATATATAAGACTGCAGGTTAAGCAGGTTTGGAGATAAGGGGAGGAAAACAAGAGTTATGCTTTGGCTGCATTAAGTTTGAGATGCCTAACAGGCATCCAAGTAAAGATATCAAGTAGCTGGTTAAATTTATGAGTTACAATTTTAGGGGCATGGTTTTAGCTGGGTATATAAAATTTAGGAATCACTGGCATATAGATAGTATATGAAGTCATGAAACTGGATCAGTACCTAAAAAGTTTAGGTACTGGACAGTACCTTAAAAGATAGCATATATGGAGAATAGCTCTGAAGACTGAGATTGTAGCACCCCAAAGGTTAGAGGTGGGTGAGATAAGGAAGATTCAGAGGACGAGGCTGAGAGGAGAGGCCAGAAAGCTATGAAGAAAACCAAGAGAGTATAGAAACCTGGAAGCCATATGAACAAAGTGTTTCCAGGAGAAGAGGTGATTAAAGCTACCATTTTCTTCAGATAACTTTGAGTAAGATGAGGACTGAGAATTTACTACTGAATTCAGTAACTTGGAAGTCATTGGTGACCTTGACAAGAACATTTTCAGTGGAGTGGTGGGGGGAAAAAGCCTATAGTTAAAAATAACAAACAAAAAGATAGTTTAATGGTTTATTTTATAGGCTACATAAAAAATGCATTGTGCCTATTAGAGAAGGCATAATAGAGGAGGGATAAAATGAAGTGAATTTTGAAGGATAAATACAAGTTTGCTGGGAAAAGAAAGGAGGGATAGTCCACATAGAAGAAGTAGCACAAGGCAAGGGTATAGAAGTGTTGACTTGCACAAGGTGTTGAAGGCATAATAGGCAATCCATTTTAGCTGAAAACATAGGGTTTATGAGAGGTGAAGATTTGGCATGGAAGTTTTGCTTACATTTGCAGCATGAGAGAAGGATTTCGGATGAGACCTTTGGCCATTTGCACCATCATCAGGTAGTAGTGAAGGCATCACCACATAATATTTATTAAGCATACATTTGAGCCTGATACTATCCTCAAACTATACTAAGTAGGTATTTATATTGCATCAGTTTCCCCCCAGTTAAGCTATACAATTACTGTAATTCCAATAAAAGTATGAACAGTCTTATTCTACCAGATGTCAAAAATGATACCATAAAGTTACAGAAGTAAAAACAGTGTGCTAATGTCATACGATTAGACAAACAGATTAATGGAGAATAATAGAGTTCAAAAATAGACACATGTATATATGAGGATTTAGTATTTGATAAATGTGGTAGCATTTAAAATTAATTGGAAAAATAAATTATTTAATAAATGGCACTGGATCAACTGGCTATCCGTTGGGAACAACACAGTTAAATTCTTACCTAATACAATACAAACCACCTTCCACCTCCACAAAAAAGTGGGCAAAAGATACAAATAGGCAATTCACAGAAAAATATACACTGCCTGAAGCTTAATCTCAATTAATTGTCAAATAAATGCAAATTAAATAATAATGAAAAGTTTTTATCCTCTTAGGTTAGCAATTTTTAAAAAATTGATAATACTCTGTAATGGCAAGAGCATGAAGAATCAAGTAGTTTTATGCACAGTTGGTGAGTATGTAAGTTGGTACAGAATTTTTATTAAGATTTAAAATGTGAATATCATCTTACCCAGCAATGTCATGTCCAGAAATCTAGCCTACAAGTGTGCAAAGATAGAACAAACATGTTCACATTATCATCACCATCATAATTACTTATTGAGAGCATTACTATGAACCAGGAACTGTTCTAAGAGTTTTTACCTATACTACCTAATTTAATCCTCACAGCAAATCTCTGAGGTAGGTACACTATTATTTTCTTTTACATGCTAGATGATTGAGACACAGGGAAAATAAGCAATTTGCCCAAGTTCACACAGCCTGGAAGTAGGCTAAAAGTCAAATCTGAGCAATTTAACCCTAAAGACTGGATGCTGATACACATCTCACTTGTATTCTACTCTACCTCCTCATCTCTCACTTCATTATCTTTACCTCCTTGTATTCTTCTCTACCATGGCTCCACAACTGCTTTTGCTGGATTATTGTGAAGATTCTAGTTAAAGCAACTTGTGTGAGCAGAAAGGAGCAGACTCTGTTCCTGGGAGAGGGAAGAGAGAAGCCAGACTAGAGGAAGGGCTCCCATTGGAATAATCTATTTATGGAAGGTTATGGAAGTCAGATACAGATTTATGATGATAATTAGTAGGAAACATAGAAGTAACATGAGGAGATGACATAACTCAAAGATCCCTTAGGCATATGTGGAATCAGGTCAAACTGGAGGCAGAGAAACTAGTTATGAGACAATAGTACTAGGTCAGGTATGAGAACCTAGAGGAACAGGAAAAGATGGATATGACAGAGAGTTAAAAAGACACATTTTGATTTTATAACTAATTAGACCTAAATGGCATAGGAAACTGAATCATCTTCACTGCTCAACTCTACCAGTGGCACCCCCTTTAATCCACCCCAAATTGTGATCTACCATAAGAAGATTTCTAAAAATAATACAACTAGTAATTTATTTCTCTTTCTCCCTCATTACACTGCCTTGCACAGAGCTGTCACTCAATTCACATTTGTTCAATGAAGGGTGTTTGAAAACTTCACAACACCTCACATTATGACACGAAATCCGATTCTCTCATTAGCTGTATTTCCACACCAACTACACCATGGATTTGGGTTTGGGTTTGTATTTCTGATCTTATTTGTCAGTCTAATAAAACCTTCACAACCTAGATTAAGTGCAGAGTTAGACAACTGACCTAATTTTGATCCCATTTGGTATATTACCAGAGGGTATCAGTTTGGCTTATGGATGGGTGTGAAGCCTTTGAAAGTGGCCATGAAATAATCAAACAGATAAATGCTAAGCCATTGATTTAAAGAGAAACTTCTTTATATTATGTCAAATATAGAAATGCATCTGCATTTACTTCTTTCATCTATTGGGGTTGGCGGTAGGGTGGCAAATGGCCTCTTGTGAACAAACAAATTTACTCTGGAAGTAAATAAGTAACAGATTTTCCTGCCAAAGCTCTGAAGAAAGGATACCCTGACAATTTTACCCAAATCTGGTGAGTTGTACAAAGGTTTGACTCTAATGATATATTTTCTATAGTTCTGTTCCTTAACTGAAGTAGAAGATATGCTTACCTGAGAAATATAATCAAAGACAGAATTTGAATAACTTTCAAAAGTATCAGTAGCTCCTCCAGTCTATTAGAGCTCATCCCCAGTGAATGGAACTTTGCACATTTCACACACTCTTCCTGTTCACTCCATCCTTTGACTGGGCTGAGAAAAGGCGAGTCCCTTGAGAAAAATGAGCAAGAATCTCCCTTCCCCACCACATATGCTCAATACCCTAGCCCCAAGAGTTTCCCCTACTCTACCTTTAAATCGTTCTGTTTATACTTTAGCTGCTGCTATATTATTTTATGTCTCCATGTCATTTTACTTGCTCTTCTATCCATTTGGAATGTCTTCTCAATGCATACCTCCCACCTCTACCCTTTGCCCCTAATTTGTTTGGTGAATATTCATCCTTCAAGATTCAGCTCAAATTCTAGCTCTAGCATTACCCTCCTGATGAAGATTTTCTTGTCACTCATCATACAGTTAAGCTCCATCATCTAAACTGCCACAGCACCTGGTAAAGATCTTTATTATAGCATTTAGCATTATAGTAGAAATTGGACATTTATATTATTTCTTTGAAGGGCTTCATCTTACCTTAGTTTGTGACCTCCTCGAGACTAGAGATCATGCGTTATCTCTAGCCATGGTGTTAAATACAGTATTTGTAACACAGCAAGCACTCAGTAAATTGTTCTTTCATTTGTTCAGCACTGGGGATTAGCAAAAAGAACAATGTCCCATATGGAGGTTAAATTTTAGTCAGGGGAAACGGACAAAAAACAATATAGAATATGTCAGAGAAAATAAGAGAAACAGTAGTAGGGATGGGGAATGCTGGAGAGAGTGTTACTATTTTACATAAGCCTTTCTCAGGAGGTAATATTTGAACAGAGGCCTGAAAGAAAGGATAAAGTAGCCATGTGGATATTGCAAGAAAGAGGATTCCAAGAAGAAGGAATGGCAAGTTCAAATTTCCTGTGGCTTGAACAGAGTGAGTGAATGGGGAGAGGGGGTAGGAGATGGGGTCAGAGAGGGAGCAGGAGCCAAATCATGCAGTCATGCAGCTTTCTGTATGCCAGGGTAAGGACTTTTGCTTTCAGGATGAGTGAGATGGGAAGTCATTGGAGGGCTTTGAGCAGAGGGCTGACCAGATCTGACTTAGGTTATAATAGGATCACTCTGGCTGATGTATTAGGAATAAATTTTTAGGGGCAAAGAATAGAGGGGACTAGTTAAAAGGCTATTACAATACACTAGGGGAGAGATGGTGGTAGCTCAGATCAGAGGTGGTATGTGGGAGATGGTGAGAAGCAGTTGGATTTAGGATACTGTTTTATAAGGTTAGAGCCACTAGCATTTGCTGATGTATTTATTACATATAGGATATATTGGTGACTCTAATGTTTTTGGCCTGATCAACGGAAAGAAACTGCAATTTACTGAAAAGGAGAAGGCTGGGAGGAGCAGGTTGGTGAGAGTCATGGGAATTTTGAGTTCTGCTTTGGCTAGGTCAAAATGGGACAAGTTAAGATGAATAGATGAAGATGAGCAGTTTTCATGTCTTTCCTAGAACCAGATTAAGTCTACCTGACTTTGGTGTTTTCTGAGGTACAGTTCATCACAAAACTATAAAATCAAAATCAGTAATAACAATTATAAAAACCACTTCAATTTGTTGAATAGAAAATAAGTACCAGGCATTGTGGGAACTTCATATGCATGATCTTATCTAATTTTTCTCTAAACTCTAGAAAATACAAATTATTTTTTCCTTTTGTCAGATGATATAGCTGAGATTGAGAGAGCCTAAATATCCTGTGCAAGAAATGACACTGCACTAGTAAGTGCCAGAGTCTATCACACTCCAAGATCATCATGTAATTCTACTCTACATGCTTGCCCACAAACTAGATTTGAATCATCCTTGTTATAGTATATTTTGTCCAGTTCTATAATTGAGAAATGAAGATCTTAGAAGGGAAAAGGTACTGACTTAAGATCTGGCTACTGGCAGTGATTCAGACAGAAAGATGCCATAGTCCAGAGAAACATCCCCTCATTTAAAAAACATTTGCAGATAGAAATAAATATCATAGGAAAGCCAGAAAATTCACAAGTATGTAGAAATTAAACAATGCACTCCTGAACAACCAACAGATCAAAGAAGAAATCAAAAGGGAAATTTAAAAATATCTTGAGACAAGTGAAAATGGAAACGTAACATACCAAAACTTATAAGATGTACCAAAGGCAGTTTTAAGAGGAAAATTTATAGCTGTAAACACATACATTAAGAAAAAAGAAAGATCTCAAATAACATATCATTACACCTTAAGGAATTAGAAAAAGAAAAACAAACTAGGCACAAAGTTAGCAGAAGGAAAGAAATAATAAAGATTAGAGCAGATAAGAACACAATAGAGAAGATAAACAAAACTAAGAGTTCATTCTTTGAAAAGATAAATAAAATTGACAAATCTTTAGCTACACTAACCAAGAAGAGAAGAGAGAGAACTTAAATAAATAAAATTTATAAGTAAAAGAGGAGACATTACAACTGGTACCACAGAAATACAAAGGATCATAAAAGACTACTATGAAAAATTATACAACAAATTATACAACTTAGAAGAAATGGAGAAGTTCCTAGAAACATACAATCTACCGAGCCTGAATCATGAAGAAATAGAAAATATGAAAAAACCAATAATGAGTAAGAAGATTGAATCAGTAATCAAAAACCTCCCCCCAAAAGAAAGTCCAGGACCAGATGGTTTCCATGGTGAATTCTACCAAATATTTAAAGAAGAATTAATGTCAATCCTTCTCTACTCATCCAAAAAATTGAAGAGGAGGGTAAACTTCCAAACTTATTTTATGAGGCCAGCATTACCCTGATGCCAAAGGTAGATAAAGACACTACAAGAAAAGAAAACTACAGGCTATTTTCCTTGATGAATATAGATGTAAAAATTCTCAAGAAAATACTACCAAATCTAGTACAATAGCACATTGAAAGAGCATACACCATGATAAAGTGGGATTTATCCCTGGGATATAAGCTTGATTACACCTTTGTAAATCAATGTGATACACCACATTAAAAGAATAAAGAATGAATGCATATGATTTTCTCAACAGATAAAGAAAAAGCATATGACAAAATCCAACACCCTTTCATGATAAGAACTTTCAACCAATTAGGTATAAAAGGAACTTTCTTCAACACAATAAAGGTGATATATGATGAGCCAACAACTCACATAATACTCAATGGTGAAATGTTGAAAGCTTTCTCTATAATCAGCAACAAGACAAGGGTGCCCAATCTCACCACTCCTATTCTACATAGTACTAGAAGTCTTAGCCAAAGTAATTAGGCAAGAAAAAGAAATAAAAGATCAGATCAGAAGTAAAATTGTCTCTGTTTGCAGATGACATAATCTTATATATAGAAAAACCTAAAGATTCCACTGAGTAACTGTTAAAACTAATAAACCAATTCAATAAAATTGTGGAATAGAAAATCAACGTACAAAAATCAGTTATGTTTCTATATACTAACAATGAACTATCTAAAGAATAAATAAAACAATCTCATTTACAACAGCATCAAAAACAATAAAATACTTAGAAATATATTTAACCAAGAAGGTGAAAGACCTGTACACTGAAAACTATATGACATTAATGAAAGAGATTGAAGCAGACACAAATAAATGGAAAGACATCCCATGTTCATGGATCAGAATTAATATTGTTAAAATGTTCAGACAACCCAAAGCTTTCTGTAGATTCAATACAATCCTTATCAAGATTAGAATGGCGTTTTTCTACAGAAATAGAAAAAATAATCCTAAAATTCTTATGGAACCATGAAAGACCCCAAATAGCCAAAGCAATCTTGAGAAAGAACAATGAACTGAGACACAACATTTCCTGATTTTAAACTACATTACAAAGCTGTAGGAAGCAAAACAGTATAGTACTGTCATAAAAACAGACACATGGGATTCCAGGTAAAGATCCTGGCATAGGCAGAATCTGAAATCACCTCCTCCCACAGACACAGCAGATTTACAATGAATCTTGGAAAAATTGTGCTCAGAGAGACCTGAAAACTGGATAAGAGGAACCGCTGCAACAAACAACAGTCCTAACTGAGGTGGAAGAAGAAGAAATTCCCTTGTGGAGAGAAAAAACACGACCTCCACAACCCACAATGCATCACAGCTGCCCAAGAGCAATCCAAAGCTATGCCGCCTTCGCTGGAGGAGGGGAGGACCTGAGCCAGGGAGCATTGCCACTATTGGCATTTGTTGGACCCAGCACAACTGAGACAAGTGTCATCATATCTGGCATTGCTGGCTACCAACAACAACAGGGAATACCCCCAGAAAAGCTGGGACACAAAGAAATTAAAGCTGCTCTTAAAGGGCGCATGCACAAATTCACCAGTTTCAGAAAGCAGCCTAAAATCACCAGAGAGAAAGGTGCACAGTCCTTTGGCGAAAAGTGACTCACCTGAGAGGCTCTGGGTGCATCTTGGTGAGAGGTGAGACCTCCCGAAGGACTGGGACATTGGTGGCAGCCATTGTGACCTGGTGTGGGCGTGCTGACACAGACACTGGCAGATGCCATTAGAGTTCTCCCTGTGGCTTGCTAGCCCAGGGTCTGCCCCACCCTCTAGAGCACCAATTTAATCCAGCCAAGGAAAGCATCCTGCCCTAGGAACTGGCCCCACCCAACAAGCCCTCAGGAAGCTTGTGGTCCTGCTTAAAAGAGCTGCCTGGATTCTCTGCAGCCTGGCAAGTGGGTCCACATCTGTGGGGCAGGGCAAGCTCAAGGAGCAGGTGGAGAGTATGGGCCCCCTTCCTTGGAGTGACTGGGTCCACTTTAGAGGGTTGGGTACATGAACACAGGGCAGGATTGTGTTGACTGTGTGTGGAGTTCCATGGGCAGTGGGGCTTCTCAGCTGCAGAAGACTTGTGCTTCTCAAACAGCCACAAAAGGAATCAGCCCCACCCTCCAAAGCCTGAAATGATTGGATTCTCCTGTGCCTGGGGCCAGCACCACTCAGCTACAAACCTCCTGAGAGCTGACAAGAGCCATATAGGCCAGAGGCTTATAGCAATTGTAAGCTCATGAGCCAAACAACCAGCCATGCTGGGGGCCTACTCATTTAATAGAAATGCTGAAACAGGAATGTGCTACTAGACTTTGCAGCCAACTGTGCTGGGGCTCCCCACATCTGATAAAGAGACTGAAGGGCTACAACAACCACACACAGCTGAGCACTAGAAACAGCCAGCCAGGGGGGACAGCTCAGCCTCCCTGGGCACCTACAGCAAGAACAACCCTGCCACAACAGAAGGACACAAGTAGCCCACACAGAGGTCACTCCTGGAACATTTGGAACCAGTGATGAGAGGAAAGCACACTGCTGGGCCTCATAAGGCATCACTTAAATAAAGTCACTGCTCCAAGATTAGGAGATGTAGCTGACCTACCTAATACATAGAAACAAGTACAAAGAGGTAAGATGAGGAGGCAAAAGAATAATTTCCAAGTAAAGGAAAAGGACAAAACCCCAGAAAGGGAACTAAATGAAACAGAAATGTGCAATCAACCCAACACAGAGTTCAAACAAAGAGTTGTAAATATGCTCACTGATCTTGGGAGAAAAATGGATGAACTCAGTGAGAATGTCAATAAAGAAATGGAAGATATAAAAAAGAACCAATCAGAAATGAAGAATACAATACTGTAAATGAAAAATTCACTAGAGGGACTTAAAAGCAGAGTAGAGGACACAGAACAGATCAGTGAGCTGGATGAAAGACTAGAGGAAATCACCCAAGCTGAACAGATAAAAGAAAAAAGAATTTAAAAGAGCAAAGACAGTCTAAGGGACCTCTGGAACAACATCAAGCACAATAACATCCATGTTATAGGTGTTCCAGAAGGAGAAAGACAAAGGGGTAGAGAATCTTCTTGAAGAGATAATAGCTGAAAACTTCCCTAATCTAAGGAAGGAAGCAGACATCCAGGTACAGAAAGCACTGAGAACACCAAACAAGATAAACCCAAAGAGGCCCACACAAGACACATCACAAATAAAATTTCCAGAATTAAAGATAAAGAGAGAATCCAAAAAGCCACAAGAGAAAGACAAGTCACATACAAAGGAAACCCCATAAGGCTATCAGCTGACTTCTCTGCAGAAACCTAACAGGCTAGAAGAAAGTGGCATGATATATTTAAAGTGCTAAAATGAAAAAACCTAGAGTCTAGAATACTCTACCCAGCAAGGTTATCATTCAGAATGGAATGAGAGATAAAGATTTTCTCAGACAAGCAAAAATTAAAGGAGTTTATCACCAAGACACCAGTCCTACTGGAAATGCTAAAAGGATTTATTTAAGGGGGAAAGAGAAGATCACAAATAGGATAAAAATTATCTATTCCATGATAAGAGGGTCCAGATACAAATGCACGAAAAAGGTTCACATGATATCAAAAACATAAAATGTGGGAGGAGGCGAGTAAAAAGAGTAGGGCTTTCAGATAGAGGTCAAACTAAAGAGACCATTAACTCAATATAGATTGATATATACATATGTTATTATATATGAACCTCATGGTAATCACAAACCAGAAACCTATAATAAATACACAAAAAACTAAGCAAGAGGAACCCAAACATAATACCAAAGAAAACCATCAAACCACATTGGAAGAGAGCAAGAGAAGAAAGGAACAGAGAAGAATTACTAAAACACCAAGAAAAAAAGTAAAAATATGGCAGTAAGTGCATACATATCAATAGCTACTTTAAATGTCAATGGATTAAATGCTCCAATCAAAAGGCATAGCGTGGATGATTGATAAAAAAACAAGACCCATATATATATGCTGCTTGCAAGAGACACACTTCAGACCTAAAGACACTCACAAACTGAAAGTGAAGGGATAGAAAAAGATACTCCATGCAAATAGCAATGAAAAGAAAGCTGGGGTAGCAATACTCATATCAGACAAAGTAGACTTAAAAAAAAAAACTGTAACAAGAGACAAAGAAGGGCACTAAGTAATGATCAAGGGAACAATCCAACAGGAGGATATAACACTCATAAATAGCTATGCGCCCAACATAGGAGCACCTAAATATATAAAGCAGTTATTAACAGACATGAAAAGAGAAATAGATAGTAACACAATAATAGTAGGGGAATTCAATATTCCACTTACACCAATGGATAGATCATCCAAACAGAAGATCAACAAGGAAATATTGGTCTTAACACATTAGACCTGATGGACTTAGTAGATATATACAGAACATTCCATCCAAAAACTGAAGAATACCCATTCTTTTCAAATGCACATGGAACATTCTCCAGGATTGATAACATATTAGGCCACAAAACAAATCTCCATAAATTTAAGAAGATTGAAATAATACAAAGCATCTTTTATGACCACAAAGGTATGAAACTAGAAATCAACTATAGGAAGAAAATCAGAAAAGCCACAAATATGTGGAGATTCAACAAAATGCTACTGAACAACAATTGGGTCAATGAAGAAATCAAAAAATATCTGGAGACAAATGAAATTGAAAATGTGACATGCCAGAATTTATGGGATACAGCCAAAGTGGTTCTAAGAGGGAAGTTTATAGCAAGACAAGCCTATCTCAACATTCAAGAAAAATCTCAAATGAACACTCTAACAGTGCACCTAAAGGAACTGGAAAAAGAAGAACAAACAAAGCCCCAAATCAGTAGAAAGCGGGAAATAATAAAAATCAGAGCAGAAATACATGAAACACAGACTAAAAAAACAATAGAAAAGAATCAATAAAACCAAGAGCTAGTTCTTTGAAAAGATAAACAAAATTGACAAACCACTAGCTAGACTCACCAAGGAAAAGAGAGAAGGCTCAAATAAGTAAAATCAGAAATGAAAGAGGAGAAACTACAATGGGAAAACAAGTACAAAAGATTATAAGAGAATACTGCAAAAAGCTATATGCCAACAAATTGGACAATCTAGAAGAAATGGATAAATTCTTAGAATCACACAACCTTCCAAAACTGAATCAAGAAGAAATAGACAATTTGAAAAGACCAATCACCAGTAAGGAGATCAAAACAGTAATAAAAAACCTCCCCCAAAATAAAACTCCAGGCCCAAACAGCTTCCCTGGTGAATTCTTCCAAACATTCAAAGAAGACTTAATACCTATCCTTCTCAAACTCTTCCAAAAAATTGAAGAGGAGGGGAAGCTTCCTAAGTCATTCTACGAAGCCAACATTACCTTGATACCAAAACCAGACAAGGACAACACAAAAAAAGAATATTACAGACCAATATCACTGATAAACATTGATGCAAAAATCCTCAACAAAATACTAGCAAATCGAATACAATATATTAAAGAGATCATACACCATGATCAAGTGAGATTCATCCCAGGGCTGCAGGGATGGTTCAACATCTGCAAATCAATGTGATACACCACATTAATAAAATGAAGAATAAAAATCACATGATCATCTCAATAGATGCAGAGAAAGCATTTGACAAGGGACAGTATCCATTTATGATAAAAACTCTGAATAAAATGGGTATGGAAGGGAAGTACTTAAATATAATAAAGTCCATATATGACAAACTCACAGCTAATATCATCCTCAATGGTGAAAAACAGAAAGCTATCCCTCTAAGATCAGGAACCAGACAAGGATGCCCACTTTCACCACTCCTATTTAACATAGTATTGGAAGTCCTTGCTAGAGCAATCAGGCAAGAAAAAGAAATAAAAGGGATCCAAATCAGAAAGGAAGAAGTGAAACTGTCACTATTTGCAGATGAAATGATTTTATATATAGGAAACCCTAAAGAATCCACCAAAAATATTCTACAAATAATAAATGAACATGGTAAAGTTGCAGGATACAAAATCAACATACAAAAATCATTGCACTTCTATACACTAACAATGAAGTAGCAGAAAGAGAAATTGAGAATACCATCCCATTTACAATTGCAACAAAAAGAATAAAATACCTAGGAATAAACTTAACCAAAGAGATGAAAGAGCTGTACACTGAAAACTATAAAACATTGTTGAAAGAAATTGAGGAAGACACAAAGAAATGGAAAGATATTCCGTGCTCTTGGATTGGAAGAATTAACACAGTTAAAATGTCCATACTTCCTAAAGCAATCTATAGATTCAATGCAATCCCTATCAAAGTTCCAACAATGTTTTTCACAGAAATAGAACAAAGAATTCTTAGATTTATAGGAAACAACAAAAGACCCTGAATAGCTAAAGGAATACTGAGAAAAAAGAACAAAGCTGGAGGAATCACACTCCCTGATTTCAAAATATAATGCAAAGCTATAGTAATCAAAACAGCATGGTACTAACACAACAAAAGACACAGAGATCAATGGAATAGGATCGAGAGCCCAGAAATAAACCCACACATCTATGGACTGCCTATTTTTGACAAGGGAGCCAAGAACATATAATGGAGAAAGGAAAGTCTCTTCAACAAATGGTGTTGGGAAAACTGGACAGCCACATGTAAAAAAATGAAAGTAGACCATTATCTTACACCATACACAAAAATTAATTCAAAATGGATTAAAGACTTGAATGTAAGACCTGAAACCATGAAACTTCTAGAAGAAAACATAGGGAGTATGCTCTTCAACATTCAAGTACTGTGTCTGACGGGGCAAGGGAAACAATAGAAAAAATAAACAAATGGGACTACATCAAACTAAAAAGCTCTGCACAGCAAAGGAAACCATCAACAAAATGAAAGGATAACCTAACAATTGGGAGAAGATATTTGCAAACCATATGTCTGATGAGGGGTTAATCTCCAACATCTATAAAGAACTCATACATCTCAACAACAAAAAATCTGACAACCCAATTAATAAATGGGAAAAAGACCTGAACAGAGATTTCTCCAAAGAAGATGTACAGCTGGCCAACAGGCACATGAAAAGATGCTCAACATCACTAACTATCAGGGAAATGCAAATCAAAAGTACAACGAGATATCACCTCGTGCCCGTCAGAATGGCCATAAATAATAAGATAGGAAACAAGTGTTGGAGAGGATGTGGTGAAAAGGGAACTCTCATACACTGCTGGTGGGAATGCAGACTGGTGCAGCCACTGTGGAAAACAGTATGGAGATTCCTCACAAAATTAAGAATAGAACTACCATACGATCCAGCCCTTCCACTGCTGGGTATTTATCCAAAGAACACGAAAACACCAATACGTAAAGATACATGCACCCGTGTGTTCACTGTAGCATTGTTCACAATAGCCAAGACTTGGAAGCAACCTAAGTCCCCATCAAGGGACGAATGGTAAAGAAGATGTGGTATATATACACAATGGAATACTACTCAGCCATAAGAAACGATGCAATCCAGCCATTTGTGACAACATGGATGGACCTTGATGGTATCATGCTAAGTGAAATAAATCAGAGGGAGAAGGTCAAAAACTGTATGATATCACTCATAAGTAGAACATGAAAATAACAACAAACAAACACAGTGACAAAGATTGGATTGGTGGTTACCAGAGGGGAAGGGGGAGGGAGGAGGGCAAAAGGGATGATTAGGGACATGTGTGGTGTTGGATTCTAATTAGTATTTGGATGGTGAATATGATGTTATCTATGCAGAAAGAGAAGTATAATGATGTACACCTGGAATTTATACAATGTTATAAACCAATGTTAGTGCAATAAAAAATAAATTAGAAAAAAAAACAGACACATGGACCATGGGAACAGAATTGAGAGGCCAGAAATAAACCCATATGCATACAGTCAACTAATATTTGACAAGGGAGCCAAGAATACTCATTGGGGAAAACAATATCTTCAATAAATGATGTTAGGAAAACTAGATGCTTACATGCAAAAGGATGAAACTGGACCCCCATCTTACCCCACTCACAAAAATTAATTTGAAATGGATTAAAGACTTAAATGTAAGACCTGAAATCATAAAACTCCTAGAGGAAAACATAAGTGAAAAGCTCATTGACATTGGTCTTGCCAATAATATTTATATATATATATTGCAAAATGATTCCCACAATAAAGTTAATTAACACATCCATCACCTCACATAGTTATCATTTTTGTGTGTGTGGTGAGAACTTCTAGGATCTACTCCCTTAGCAATTTTCAAGTAAACAATAGAGTACTGTTAACTATAGCCACCATGCTGTCCACAGGGTCCCAGAACTTATTCATCTTATAAATGGAAGTTTGTACCACTTGGTGATGAATTTTTAGATATGACATCAAAAGTATAAGCAACAAAAGCAAAATAAACAAGTGGGACTACATCAAACTAAAAAGCTTCTGAACAGTAAGAGAAATGAAACAAAATGAAAAGGCAACCTATGGAATGGGAGAGAATTTTTGAAAGCCATCTGTCTGATAAAGGGTTAATATCCAAAATATATAAGGAACTCATATAACTCAATAGCAAAAATAAACAATAAACCATTATGATCTCAATAAAGTTAGTGGGAAAAACATAAACAAACAAAAAAGAAACAATGCAACTAAAAATGAGTAGAAGATCTGAATGACCATTTTTCCAAAGAAGATATCCAAATGGCCAACAGCTATATGAAGAGATGCTTAATATTAATAATTATCAGGGACATGAAAATTAGAAACAGAATGAGATATCACCTCCCACCTGTTAGAATGGCTATCATCAAAAAGACAGAGATAAATGTTGATGAGGATGTGGAGAAAAGGGAACACTTCTGCACCATTGGAGGGAATATAAATTGTTACAGCCACTATGGAAGACACTATGTAGGTTCCTTGAAAAAATTAAAAATAGAAATATGATGTCATCCAGCAATCCCATTTCTGTGTATATATCTGAAGGAAATAAAATCACTACCTTGAAGAGACATATGCAACCCATGTTCATTGTAGCATTATTTACAATAGTCAAGACATGGAACCAACCTAAGTGTCCATTGACAGATGAATGGATAAAGAAAATGTAATATATATCTATAGACATATATATATATACACACATACATACATACAATGGAATATTATTCAACCATAACAAGGAGGAAATCTTGCCATTTGTGGCAATATGGATGGACCTTGAGGGCATTATGCTAAGTGAGATGTCAGAGAAAAATAAATACTGTATGAACTCACTTAAATATGGAATTTTAAAAAATGAACTCACAGAAATAGAGTAGATTGGTGGCTGTCAGGGGCAGAGGGGTGGGGAAAATGGATGAAGGTGGTCAAAGGGTACACACTTCCAGTTATAAGATGAATAAGTTCTGGTAATGTAATGTGCGGCATAGTGACTATAATTAACAATACTGTATTGCATATTTGAAAGTCACTAAGAGAATAGATCTTAAAAGTTCTCACCACACACAATAAATTGTATCTATGTGAGGTGATGGTTGTGTTAATTAACATTATTGTGGTAATCATTTCACAATACATACATACATCAAATCATCCCATTGTACACCTTTAAGTTACACAATGTTATATGTCAATTATATTTCAATAATGCTGGGGAAAAAAACATTATTTTCCCCAAAATAGCAGAAAAAACACATTTGCTGAGCACTAGAAAAGGTGCCAGACAATGATATAGAATGTTAATGAGACTTGAGAGCCTCATAATCTAGCAGAGGGAGCAGGCTGCATTACTCATACCCTGGTGAATGTGGACTCCAACTCATGGAATCATCTTGACTAGTTTTCTTTCGTTAAATAAGCTCAAGATATTCTATTCCACCTTTACTATAGTGCACATTACATTCCTGAAGACCTTGAAAATTGTCGTGTGAACATCGGTCTTTCTGCTCCTCTGAGAGGCAGCTCTTATTCTGAGAAGACACTGGGAAATTGTTTGTAGGGGCCAGGCAAATGAGGAAGGGTTACATCTGATGTATGTAGACTATGAGGATGGGAGAATGAAAGAAAAAGATATCAGGTGCATCTGGTCTTTTAATTTAAAAGCTCCACCACCCATTCTTTTATGTTTCTTAAAAGTGCAGGTGGAAAAAAGCATTATTAATCATACCATAGTTCCTATGAAGGCATAAATTGGAAAACTGGTTCAGATGCTGAGCTGAGACACCAGGCTCCTTCAGCTGCCATCTCAGTCAAGCCTGCTCGCTTGAGTAACCTAAAATCAACTCACTATAGAAAGAGACTTCTGAACGGATATTGTAGTGCATTTCCATTTTTGGATGAAATCCAGTTGAACTTCCTCTGACTTTTGATCTTCATTAAGAGAGTTCTTCTCATGACTCAGGAAAGGAGAATGAGAATGTGAAAGGAATGGACACTAAAAGGTTGCAGATATTTCAGACAAAAGAATCATTTTTTCTGGGTTCAGCCACAACCAAGACTCAGAAACAAATGCACAAGCCCTTATGACATCACCCTTCTTTACTCAGAATGACCACAGTGTACATAGGCTGGGCTAAACTGAGCCCACAGGGGCTTGATTCAGGCTGGGAGTTCTCCCACAAAAATCCCTTGGCAATGGTGCAGAAGACTCCACTGACCTCTCCCTATATAGGCCACAATAACCTATGGTTTGTAAGGGCAGCTGTGGAAAGCATCATATTTTATATGGCATCAGAAATTGATGAATAATTCATATGCTTCAGATGGAGAGATACTAGGGTAGGTAGAGAGAGTGGGCACTGAAGTTTGCCTGGGTTTGAATCTGCACTCCACTATTAACAAGCTGTGTGACCTTGAACAAGTTAATCATTCAGTAAATATTAACTGTGGCTTTAATATGTGCAAAGCTTTATTTTCAGCATTTTAGATACTTCAATGAACAAAACAGGTACAGATCCCTGCCTTCACAAAGCCTGCATTCTAGTGGGGGAAAATAGACAATAAACAATAAATGTAACAAATTCTATATTATGTTTGAGGGTGAAAAGTGCTAGGAAGAAGGAAAAAGTAGAGCAATATAAGGGACATCAGAAAGTCAGGTAGAAGGGAGTTACTTAACATCTCTGGCCTTATTTCCTCATTTGAAAAATCGGCATAATAAGTGATTTATAAAAGTGAAGTGCTGTAACAGTCCCTAGCACATAGGACATACTTCACTAATTTAAACTATTGTTATTACTGGCCTATGATGTCTTTTGGCCAAAGACTGTTTCCTACTAAAATGTCATTAGTCCCCTAGAAAAATGCTTCAGTTCACCTTCTCTTTTGTAGATATAGTCACAGCATACCACTCCAGAGTTAGGTAGATTTCAGGAATGGCTGAGGAGAGGGAGTCAGCTAGATTGGGTGCCACTTGTGTAAAATATCCCTATTAAATAGAGAATAAATATGGAAACCAAACACTCTACTCATAACTTATCTATGAAATGTCTCCTTTCTCAATGAGTGACACCTCATCACTCTTCCACTTAGCAATAACTCCCTTTATTGATCCTTTAAAAAACCCTCTCCTTATAGTCTTACTAGTGCCCTCTGTCCAAGTTCCCTGCCTTCATCCAATGGCTAGAGGAATTATAATCTTAAGGAATTCAGAGGTTGTTTTAGGCTTGTGTCCAGGGTCAAGCTTTCATTAGTTTTGATATCATGGCTAATCCTTATTGGTGACTTTTCATGAAGTAAAGAGAGTGCAGTGGCTTTCTGTCAAATACACTTAGAGAGAAAGCTTAAGAAACAGAAAGAGGAAACTGTTGAAAGGAAGCAAAAAGGGGATCCCTCATTCTCTAAGACACTAGTCATGTTCTCTAAGACACTAGAGGTGCCAAGAATGCAGGAATCCTTAGATAGAACTCCCTTGACCTCCTAGACTTCACTCATTTATTGTGTCTATGTGTCTTTTAGGGTGGGGAGAGGGTGGAAAAGGGGGAAGGTTTGGAGAACAGTGTACAAGAACCATCAAAGGAAGGAAAGTAGGGAAGCAATTAAGTGAGGTAAAGCAAATCAGAGGTCTTAAAACCAAGTTTAACTCCAGGGACTAGCATTACAAGAGAAAAAGGAAATATAGGTACACAGAAATTTGCCACGTGAAGAGGGTTTAAAGCATGAAGCTCAAATGGTCATTTGAAGACTGAAGTTCGATTTCCTTTTCCCCCTGTATTTAAAAGTACTTGATATTTTTTTGTTGCTGTTGTTGTTGTTTTTTTTTTTTTGTGGGGAAGACAAGCCCTGAGCTAACATCTGTTGCCAATCCTCCCCTTTTTGCTGAGGAAGACTGGCCCTGAGCTAACATCGTGCCCATCTTCCTCTACTTTATATGGGACGCCGCCACAGCATGACTGACAGGCAGTGCGTCGGCGGGCGCCCGGGATCCGAACTCGCGAACCCCGGGCTGCCAAGCGCGGACCAAACCGCTGCGCCACCGGGTGGCCCCCAAAAGTACTTGATATTTTAATTAAAAAAAACAATAAGATATGGAGTCATTAGAAACTTGTTACCATCCTAGAGCTAAAAAATACCTTAACCTTTCTTTAGAGCAGGTATGCACAAGAGTATTAGAATAATAAGTATTATTAATACTATCATCATGAAGTGCCTACCAAGTACCAGGTGTTTTACACATTTTATCTCAATTATTTCCCATTCGTATGGTATCCTCATTTTTACAGATGAGAACACATAGGCTTAAAGAGGTTAAGTCCCTTGACCGAAGGCACTTGGCTGATAAGTGGTGAGACCAGGATTGGAATTCAGATCTATCAAACCTTCACACTTTAGCATGTAGACATCCAAATATGACTTGTACACATTTTGTTCTTTTTTCCATGTGAGTCTTATATCCTCAAATAGACTATGAGCTATCATTGAGTTTTCTTTCTCATCTCTCCTACAGCCCATAGCATGAGGTAGGACGCAAAACAAACTTTAATAATGTCTTGTTGAGTGGCCCATAAACTTTTGTGGCTTTACCAACATTTTGGTTAACAACAAACAGAAAATAATCAAGCATGATAACCTTAAAGGTAATAAAAATTATGAAATTTTACTCAAAACATGGCCAGGGAATAGACTACCACTTATTTTTTGCAGACACAGATACTGAGTCCATAAATGTTTACTGAGCATCTGCTAAGTGCAAGGGATTGTATAATAAAGACACTCAGCAAGATCTCTCTCCTATCTCCCACACACTTGGAAGTGATTTTTCAAGGTATTTAAATGGAGGTATTTCCCTGAAATGAGGACCCTTCCATTTAAGACCATATTCACTAAGCACCATTAACTGCTTTCTGAAGTATGCTACAAATCACATCAAACTTACTTACACAAGTGCTGTTGCATTCATGAAAGCCATGAGGCCCTGGCTGGGGCAAGTAGTCTTTATCTGAACCTAAAATTCAGCCAACATGGGCCATATGGCTCTTCTTTAAGAATAATCCTATTGGACTGTCTTTGAAAAACCTAAAGAAGGCAGAAACATGACAAGGTAAATCACAATTCTGCTTTTCTGTCTTTGTGGAAAGATTGTGTAGGTTAAAGAACTGAATTTTCAAGGTAGACAGAATTATAGCCCAAAACCAAATGACTCAGGACAGACATCCAAAAGCAATAAATAACACAAATAGGGAAGTAAGTCTTGCCCACTCAGAGATCTTCTCTTTCCCCTTTCTCTCTATTTCTTTACTTTTCTCCCTTTTTTCTGACTTCAGCCTAGTATTCCCCCAACCTCTTCCTTTCCAGACTCTCTGCCCTTTCCCCTTCCCTTGACCATTTTTCATTTTATTTCTTGAATATCCCTTGCACAGTCTTTGGCAGGAATCCTTATGTATATAGGGTCTGAATGTATTGCTTCCCTTAGGTCCAGAGCATGCTGTAGTCACATTGCTCAAAAACCAGCAGGATTCCTTGAAAAAATATGAGAAAGGTCAATCTCTCATCCTCCCTTGGAAACACACCCTCCATAACGCAGCATTTATTCTTCCTTGGGCTTCAAAGGGGAGAAGGTGGGCTATACTCTCTTTCTCTCCCACCTTCACAAAAAAGAGAAAGGGAAAGTCCCTGAGGGGCTTGTGGGAGGAAGCATGAAGGGATGACCAAAGGCATGTTGTTGGGGATGGCAACACCTCTCACTCCAAGGCCTAGGGGACTACAGGAATTTCTGAAGAGCAGGTATAAATGGAGGAACTGGAGGGTATTTTTCCATTCTTCCCTCTCCCCAATCCTTCATGCAGGCACCAGGAGCACAAAAAACTAGTTGGATGCCTGACCAGCTGCCTGAAATAAGTTCTCCCTTAAGAAAAGCCACTGCACAGAGGTCAGCTGGACAGTGGGCAATAATGTTAGTTTAAAAGTAGAAAGGACTCAATAAAAGCTCCCTATATTACTAAGGCTGAAAAAAATGAGATTCTGAGCCTTTAAAAGGCCATCAGTGGAAGTTGAACATCCCCGGGCATCTTACCTAAAGCTAGGCACTGTTGGCAGCAGAGTAAAAATGGGATTGTGTGGCACAAAGGAGAAAAAGGAGGCAAGGCAGTGGTGGCATCCAGAATTCTTACTTGAGAGAAGCTTAGAGCAGTAAGCTGGGTTGGAAAGGAGGTAGGGAAACTAAGGGACTTGTCTTGAAGCTGTACTTACATTGTAAGCATACTGTTTTACTTAAATTGTAGATTACAGATTAGTTAAAAGTAAAGTTTTCAGGGATGCTTTTATTTACACTTGATACAAGATGGAGAGAATTCCAATTAGTCACTTAAAAGAATTTATTTTTTTAGTGTTTTTAAATTGCAGTAACAATGGTTTAAAACATTATGCAAATTTCAGGAGTACCTCACTATATTTCGATTGCTGTGTAGACTACATCATGTTAACCACTCAAAGACAAATTACAATCCATCACCATAGACATGTGCCTAATCCACTCTTTTGCACTCCTCCCTCTCTCCTTCCCCCTCTGGTAACCACCAATCCAGTCTCTATCTCTATGTGATTGCTTGTTGTTGTTTTTAACTTCTAATTTTGACTGAGATCGTATGGTATTTGACTTTTTCCCTCTGACTTATTTCACTTAGCGTAATACCCTCAAGGTCCATCCATGTTGTCACCAATAGCTGGATTTCATCATTTCTTATGACTGAGTACTATTCCATTGTGTACATATACCATATCTTCTTTATCCATTTGTCCCTTGATGGGCACTAAAGTTGCTTCCAAGTCTTGGCTATTGTGAATAAGGCTGCAATGAACATAGGAGTGCATGTATCTTTACACATTTGTGTTTTCATTTTCTTTGGATAAATACCCAGCAGTAGAATAGCTGGATCATATGGTAGTTCTAGTCTTAAGTCTTTGAGGAATCTTCATACTGTTTTCCATAGTGGCTGCACCAATTTGCACTCCCACCAGCAGTGTATAAGAGTTCCTATTCTCTCCACATCCTCTCCAACACTTGTTTCCCATCTTGCTGATTATACCATTATAATTAATGGTATAATTAATTATACCACTCCTGTGGTATAGTGAGTGAGGTGATATCTCATTGGGGCTTTGATTTGCATACCCCTGATAGTCAATGCTGTTGAACATCTTTTCATGCGCCTGTTGGCCATCTGTATATCTTTGCAGCAATGTCTAAGATCTTTTGCCCATTTTTAATTGGGCTGTTAGTTTTTTGTTGTTGTTGAGATGTATGAGTTCTTTATATATTTTGGATATTAACTCCTTATCAGATACATGGTTTGCAAATATCTTGTCCCAATTGTTAGGTTGTCCTTTCATTTTGTTGATGGCTTCCTTTGCTGTGTGGAAGCTTTTTAGTTTGATGCAGTCCCATTTGTTTATTTTTTATATTGTTTCCCTTGTCAGGTCAGACATCGTACTTGAAAATACGCTGCTAAGACCAATGTCGAAGAGGGTACTGCCTAAGTTTACTTCTAGAAGTTTCATGGTTTCAGGTCTTACATTCAAGTCTTTAATCCATTTTGAGTTAACTTTTGTGTATGGTGTAAGACAATGGTCTAATTTCATTCTTTTGCATGTGACTGTCCAGTTTTCCCAACATCATTTACTGAAGAAACTTTCCTTTTTCCATTGTATGTTCTTGGCTCCCTTGTCGAAAATTAGCTGTCCATAGATGTTTGGGTTTATTTCTGGGCTCTCAGTTCTGTTCCATTGATCTGTGTGTCTGTTTTTTGTGCCAGTACCATGCTGTTTTGGCTACTACAGCTTTGTAGTATATTTTGAAAGCAGGGAATGTGATACCTCCCGCTTTGTTCTTTTTTCTCAGGATTCCTTTGGCTATTCAGGGTGTTTTGTTGTTCCATACAAATTTTAGAATTCTTTATTCTATTTCTGTGAAAAATGTCATTGGAACTTTGATAAGGATTGCATTGAATCTGTACATTGCTTTAGGAAGTATGGACATTGTAACTATGTTAATTCTTCCAATCCAAGAGCACAGAATATCTTTCCAAATCTTTGTGTCTTCCTCAATTTCTTTCAACAAGGTTTTATAGTTTTCAGAGTACAGATCTATCACCTGTTTGGTTAAGTTTATTCCTAGGTATTTTTATTATTTTTGTTTCAATTGTAGATAGGATTGTATTTTTAACTTCTCTTTCTGCTACTTCGTTGTTGGTGCATAGAGACGCAACTGATTTTTGTATGTTGATTTTGTATCCTGTAAATTTACCATATTGATTTATTATTTCTAAAAGTTGTTTTGGTGGATTCTTTAGGGTTTTCTATATACAAAATCATGCCATCTGCAAATAGTGACAGTTTTACTTCTTCCTTTCCAATTTGGATCCCTTTTATTTCTTTTAATTCTGATTGCTCTGAATGGGACTTCCAATACTATGTTAAATAAAACTGGTGAAAGTAGGCATCCTTGTTTGTTTCCTGTTCTTGGAGGGATAGCTTTCAGTTTTTCTCCATTGAGAATGATATTACTTGTGGGTTTGTCATATATGGCCTTTATTATGTTGAGGTACTTTCCTTCTATACCCATTTTATTCAGTTTTTAATCATAATTGGATGCTGTATCTTGTCAAATGCTTTCTCTGCATGTATTGAGATGATCATGTGATTTTTATTCTTCATTTTGTTAATATGGTGTCTCATGTTGATTGATTTGAGGATGTTGAAGCATCCCTGCATCCCTGGAATAAATCCCATTTGATCCTGATGTACAATGTTTTTGATGTATTGTTGTATTCAATTTGTAGTATTTTGTTGAGGATTTTTGCATCTATGTTCATCAGTGATATTGGCCTGTGATTTTCTTTTTTTGTGTTGTCTGTGTCTGGTTTTGGTATCAGGGTAATGTTGGCTTTGTAGAATGAGTTAGGGAGCTTCCTCTCATCTTCAATTTTTTGGAAGAGTTTGAGAAGAATAGATATTAAGTTTTCTTTGAATGTTTGGTAGAATTCACCAGGGAAGCCATCTGGTCCTGGATGTTCATTCTTTGGGAGGTTTTTTATTGCTGTTTCGATCTCCTTACTGGTGATCAGTCTATTCAAATTGTCTATCTCTTCTTGATTCAGTTTTGGAAGGTTGTATGATTCTAAGAATTTATCCATTTCTTCTAGATTATCCAATTTGTTGGCATATAGCTCTTTGTAGCATTCTCTTATAATGTTTTTTTTGTATTTCTGAGGTGTCCGTTGTAATTTTTCCTCTTTCATTTCCGATTTTAGTTTTTTGAGACTTCTTTTTTTCTTCTTGAGTCTAGCTAAAGGTTTGTCAATATTGTTTATCTTTTCAAAGAACCAGCTCTTGGTTTCATTAATTTTTTAAATTGTATTTTAGTCTGTATTTCATTGATTCTGCTCTGATTTTTCTTATTTCCTTCCTTCACTGTTAGATTGTTTATTTGAGATTTTTCTTGTTTGTTAAGGTAGGCCTGTATTGCTATCAACTTCCTTCTTAGAACTGGTTTTGCTGTATTCCATAAATTTTGGCATGTCGTATTTTCATTTTCATTTGTCTCCAGGTATTTCTGATTTCTCCTTTGATTTCTTCATGGACCCGATCATTGTTTATTAGCATTTTGTTTAATGTCCACATATCTGTGGCTTTTCTGATTATCTGCCTGTGCTGTATTTCTAGTTTCATAACAGTGTGGTCAGAAAAAGATGCTTGGTACTATTTCATTCTTCTTTAATTTATTGCAGCTTGTTTTCTGGCCTATTATGTGATCATTCCTGGAGAATGTTCCATGTGCATTTGAAAAGAATGTGTATTCTGCAGTTTTTAGATGGAATGTTCTGTATATATCTACTAAGTCCATGTGGTCTAATGTGTCATTTGAGGCCAATGTTTCCTTATTGATCTTCTGTTTGGATTATCTATCCATTGGTGTAAGTGGGGTGTTAAAGTCCCCTACTATTATTGTTTTGCTGTCTGTTTCTTCTTTTATGTCTGTTAGTAATTGTTTTATATATTTAGGTCCCCCTATGTTGGACGCTTAGATATTTATAAGTGTTATACCTTCTTGTTGGATTGTTACATGTATCATTATGTACTGCCCTTTTCTTATCTCTTGTTACGATGTTTTTTTAAGTCTCTTTTGTCTGATATAAGTATCCCTATCTCAGCTTTCTTTTCATTGCTATTTGCATGGAGTATCTTTTTCTGTCCCTTTACTTTCAGTTTGTGAGTGTCTTTAGGTCTGAAGTGTGTCTCTTTTTTGCAGCATATATATGGTTCCTTATTTTTTATCCAATCAGTCACCCTATGCCTTTTGATTAGAGCATTTAGTCCATTGACATTTAAAGTAGGTATTGATAAGTATGTACCTATTCCCATTTGGTTACTTTTCTGGATGTTTTAATCGTTCTTCTTCATTCCTTTCTTCTTCTCTTGCTCTCTTCCAATGTGGTTTGATGGCTTTCTTTAGTATTATGTTTGGGCTACTTTCTCTTAATTTTCTGTGCATTTATTATAGGTTTCTGGTTTGTGATTACCACGAGGTTCATATATAATAACCTATGTATGTAGCAGTCTATACTAAGATGATAGTCTCTTTAGGTTGATCTCTTTCTAAAAGCTTTACTCCTTTACTCCCATCCTCCCACATTTGGTTTTTGATATAATATCTAACCTCTTTTTGTTTGTGTGTATCCATTACCCTCTTACCATGGAAATAGGTAGTTTTACTACTTTTGTCTTTTGACCTTCATATTATCTTCATAAGTGGTTGATCTGCTACTTTTACTGTATTTTTGCCTTTACCAGTGATTTTTTGTTCCTTTTGTGGGTAATTTTCTTATTCCTATTTTGGTCTTCCCTTTCCCACTTAAATGAGTCCCTTTAGCATTTCTTGTAAGACTGGTTTGTTGGTGATAAACTCCTTTAATTTTTGCTTGTCTGGGAAACTACTTATCTCCTCTTCCATTTTGAATAATGACCTTACTGGGTAGAATATTCTTGGCTCTAGGTTTTTTCCTTTCATCACTTTAAATATATCATGTCACTCCCTTCTAACCTGTAAGGTTTCTGCTGAGAACTCAGCTGATAGTCTTATGGTGTTTCCTTTGTATGTAACCTGTTGCCTTTCTCTTGCAGCTTTTAGGATTCTCTCTTTAATTTTTGACATTTTAATTATAATGTGTCTTGGTATGGGCCTCTTTGGGTTTATCTTGTTTGGTGCTCTCTGTGCTTCCTGCACCTGGATGTCTGTTTCCTTCCTTTGGTTAGGAAACTTTTCAGCTATTATTTCTTCAAATCAATTCTCTGCTCCTTTGTCTCTCTCTTCTCCTTCTGGTACACCTATAATATGAATGTTAGTGCACTTGATGTCGTCCCAGAAGTCCCTTACATTGATCTCATTCTTTTCTATTCTTTTTTCTTTTATCTGTTCAGTTTGGGTGATTTCCTCTAGTCTTTCATCCAGCTCACTGATCGACTTTCTGTATTGAGTTCCTCTAGTGAATTTGTCATTTCCAATATTGTATTCTTCATTTCTGATTGGTTCTTTCTTATATTTTCCAATTCTTTCTTGAAGTTCTTACTGAATTCATCCATTGTTCCCCCAAGATCTGTGAGCATCCTTATGACTTTTTGTTTGAACTCCTTCTCGGGTAGATTGTTTAATTGTTTCATTTAGTTCTTTTTCTGGGATTTTGTCCTGTTCCCTTACTTCAAATATATTCCTTTGCCTCCTCAGGTTGCCTCTTTCTCTGTACTTACATCTATGTATTATGTGGGTCAGCTATATCTCCTGATCTTGGAAAGGTGACCTCATGTAAGAGATGCCTTATGAGTCTCAGCAGTGTGCTTCCCTCTCATCACCAGTTCCAAATGTTCCAGGAGTGATCCCTGTGTGGGCTGCATGTGTCCTTCTGTTGTGGCAGGGTTGCTCTTGCTGCAGATGCCCAGGGAAGTTAGGCTATCTGCCTGGCTGACTAGTTGTAATGCTCAGCCATGTGTGGCTGCTATGGACACTTCGGTCACTTTATCAGGCAAGGGGAGCTCCAGCACTGTTGGCTAATAGCATATTCCTGTTGCTGTTTTTCTGTTAAGTGAGTAGGCCCCCAGCATGGCTGGTTGCTAGGCTCAGAGGCTCACAAGTGCTGTAGGCCTCTGGCTTACAAGGCTGTTGTCAACTCTCTCAGGGTTGTAGCTGAGTGGGGCTCACCCCAGGAACTGCAGCACCTAATTTTTTCAGGCTTTCCAGGGTGGGGTTGATCCCCTATGTGGATTTTTGAGAAGAACAATTTTTCTGCAGCTGACAAGCCCCACCACCCACAGGACCACACACACCGTCAACAGAGTCCTGCCCCATCCACATGCTCCTACCCCCTGAAGCAGACCCTGTCTCCCCACTGCAGAGGCCCCACATACTCTACACCTGACTACACACTACATCTACCTACATACTCCACCCGCTCCTCACACACACCCTGCCCCACAAAGTCAGACCCACTCAGCCAGCTGCAGAGGATCCAGGCACCCAGCCTATGCAGGGCCTCAAGTTGCCTGATAGCTTGCTGTTGGGTGAGGCCAGTCCCTAGGGTGGGATGCCTGCCCTAGCTGAGCTGGATTAAGTTGGTGCTCTAGTAGGTGGGGCAGACCCTGGGCTAACAGGCCAGGGGAAGAACTCCAATGGTGTCTGCCAGTGTCTGTGCCAGCATGCCTGTACTAGGTTACAATAATGGCTGCCACCAACGTCTCAGTCCCCAGAGAGTTCTCACCCCTCACTGAGATGCACCCAGAGCCTATCAATTGAGTCTCTTTTCACCAAAGGATTGTGCACCTTTCTTTCTGGTGATTTTAAGTTGCTTTCCAAAATTGGTGAATTTGTGTGTTGGCACTTTAAGAGTTGCCTTTTTTTTCTTTATGTCTGATAGTTTTTCTGGGGGTATTCCCAGTTGTAGTTCATAACCAGCAAATCCAGATGTTATGACACTTGTCTCAGTTGTGCTGAGACCAAAAAATGCTTACAGTGGTTACTCTCCCCAGGTCAGGTACCCCACTCCTCCATGGACGGATGCTTCCCTTAGGATTGCTCCTGGCCAGCCACAAAGCACTGCAGCTTGTGAAGGTGGCTTTTTTCTCTCCAGAAAGGAATTTCTGCCTCTTCCACCTCAGGACTGTCCCTTGTTGTGTGGGTTCTTTTTATCCAGTTTTCTGTTCTCTCTCAGGGGTAATTGTCTCAAGAGTAGTTGTAAGTTTGTTGTGTCCATGGGAGGAGGTGAGTTCATAGTCTACCTATGCCACCATCTTGACATCTCTAGGTCTATTATTTTTATTTGCTGTGGTTAGAAAGCACAGATGGAAATTATGGAGGAGTCACCCTTTGGTGTGGATGTAGAGCTGGGGTGAGATGCTGATTGGGGAAGCCAGGGTCTCCAAAGCAGCCAAACAACCATGGGAAAAAGATGGGAGTGGGATTATCCAGATTCAAGTAGAAATTGTGTTTAGGGGCCACCCAGGAACTGAGGCTGTGACATACAGACACATATAGGTTTCAACAGATAAGAACACATATACACACTCACACCCTTTATAAGTGCCTTTTAAAACATCCTCCAGTAGTATAAAAAGGCCCAAATGGTGTAGTTATCATCTATGAGGTGACTGTGTGCTTTCCAGTTTCCTGGTAGCCAAAAAATACCTATGCGGCTTCTATCTCAGGCAACCTTGGACCTAATGCCCACAACCCACTCTTTTGTTTGCAGGCATGCTGGAGAAGCCAACTCCTTTGGTAAATGAGAAACTAATCATCATAGAGAAACTAGATGCACTAAAACAAATAACAAAACACAAGGCTTTTAAAAGATGGAAATAAATGGAACTTGATGTGGTAATGAGATTGTTTTATAGCCAGCCTGCCTCACCTGGGCTGCCTCCTTTCCCCTCCTATTGGGCTCCCTGGGGATTAGTCAGTAAAGACCATGGCAACTTCTTCACGCCCCTTTCATTATATTCATAATTTTATCACCCTTAGCAAAGGAAATCAAAGCTCTCTTGTGTAAAAGAGGACACCAGCAGGAGGGGAGAAGTCTCTGTGGGAAATAGACCAGTCTCTGACTTCTCCCTCCTCTGTCTTTCACATACAGGCTGTCTCACTTCAAATTATGCCAAATGCCTCCTGATTCTAGGGCTCAGATGAAAGAATCCCTCACAGATTTAAGAAAAGTCAGGTTGGGTCCTTCAAAACATAGTTACACCCAACCTGCTCTATATCTACATCTTCTCCAGGAATTTCCTCCCATTTGAGACTTCCATATCCCCCTATCTATGAGCCTATGAGCGAATATTAAATATATAGAGATTGTGATTGAGATATACATATACAGAGCAAATAAATATGCACACACAATCAAAAACAATCTAAATTAGAAAATCCTAGCTCAGTAACGCAGACTCAGCTCAGTTGCCACAGACATCATATGTATATATATATATATATATATATATATATATATATATATATATATATACACACACACACACACACACAGCCTTTATTGAAGAAGGTCAAGGGTGATAAAAAGGAAAAACAGACTTGCATAACTGTATACTGCTTCAAAAAAGCTTGCACTATGTAGCCAAGAAGAAGAAAATTGCTATTGGCAAAATTTCATCACCCAAAAGAAGTTTCTCCATTATAGTTTATTAATGATAAAAATGACAATGACATTTGCATTGATAACTAACAGAAAAGGATGTGGTGGTAGAAGGATCTGAAATTGGGAGTTAGGGGACCCGGGCTTTCAAGCGTGACCCTGAGCAAATCACCAAATTTTTATAGGCCTCAGTTAACTCAGGTCAAAATCTCCACTCTATCTCATAAGGACGTCATAGTGGGCAAGTGAAAATAAAACTGTGAGAGCCTTAGAAAAAGGTAAATAAATAAAATATATTAAGAATAGAAAAATTAATAAGCATAAGTATCTATAACTTCTATTTCAGACTAAGGTATATCTGACTTTCAAGGTCATTCATGGGTTAATGGAATTCATCAGTTCTCTTGACATGGCACACACTGATAGTAATATCTAACTTATATTGAGCACTAGATGCTAGGTACTGTATTAGGTGCTTTACATATGTTAGGTCATTTTACAACTCACAATAGCCCAATGGGGTAGGTAAACTGAGTACCCAGAGAGGTCAAGTAACTTGTCTAAGGTCATACAGTTAGGAAATAGAGAAGTTAGACTTTAAGTTTAGGCAGAGGGGTGATGTTAGCATCATGGTGGAGTGAGTTGTTCTCTTTGTCTCTCCCCTCTAAGTTACAAGCAGTCAGACATCCACCGACCAACAAAGGACTCCCTACCTCCAGCCCACAGTGGCAGCACACTGGACCAGCTCTACCAGCAGTGGGGGCTGCATACGAGACCCTGGGCCCCTGGCACCAACAGTGAACCTGGGAACCCAGTGCCCCTGGCAGTGGAGCTCCCAGCAAATCCAGTAACCCAAAAACAGCAGTGTGGATGGTTCACAAGGCAGCAGCACCTGAGCATGTGGAGAGCCTACAGAGAGCCAGTGGGGGAACATAAAACACAGGAAACCAGAGAAGCAGAAGTGCTCACAGCCTGGTGACCCAGTGGCAACACCTGAGGCTGCAGGAACATCATAAGCAGCAAGGCACCAGCAGCCTCAGAGGCACAAGAAGCACAAGGAGGGAACTGATGAGACCTCTAAGCAGAGGCAGTGGAGGGTGGAAAGTGTAGCCTCTCAAATACAACCAGAAGCAGTACAGAACCAAAGTAATGAAAGCCTTACCCAAAAAAGAAAGATGTTTACTACCACAAATGTGCTGGCAGAGGATCAACTCATCAACTACCATGGAAAAACTACAGTAACACAGCAAAGCAGAAAGAAAATGACAACTCTCCAGAAACCAAACTCAAAGACAGAAGATTACAATCTAACTGACAGAGAATTCAAACAGTTGTCATGGAGAATTTCAATATATTATAAGAAAACTCAGAAAGACAGTTCAATGAACTCAGGAATAAAATTAATGAACAGAAGGAGTGCTTCACAAAGAGAGGGAAACTGAAAAAATACACCAGAAATTCTGGAGATGAAGAACACAATTAATAAGATGAAAACTAAAGTAGAAACCATTGAAAATAGAGCAGACAACATGGAAGAGAATTAGTGAGCTAGATGATAAAAATCTAGAAATGATTCAGGTGGAAGAAGAGAGAGAACTAAGATTTTTTTTTAAATGGAGAAATTCCATGATAAATATCTGAGACAATTAGGAAAAGTAACATAAGGATAATGGGCATCACAGAAGGAGAAGAGAAAGAGAAAGGAGCAGAAAGCATATTTGAAGAAGTAATAGCTGAGAACTTCCAAACCTGGGGAAGGAACTGTGTATAAAAGTGCATGAAGCTAATAGAACTCCTAATTATCTCAATTCAAAATGACCTTCTTCAAGGCATATTATATTAAAACTGTCAAAAGTCAATGAGAAAGGAAGAATATTAAGGGTGGATAGAGAGAAGAAAAGAACTTACAAAGGAAGCTTCATAAGGCTATCAGTGGATTTCTCAGCAGAAACTCTACAGGCTAGGAGAGAGTGGAATGATACATTTAAAATATTTAAAGACAAAAACTGCCACCCAAGAATACTCTATCCAGCAAAGCTATCCATCAGATATGAAGGAGAAATAAAAGCTTTCCCAGAAAAATAAAAGCTGAGGGAGATCGTAGCCACTAGACCTGCCTTACAAGAAACACTGAAAGGAGTCCTCCTGCCTGAAACGAAAAGGCAAATGTTTACAAAGCTTTGAGTAAGGTGATAAATAGAATCAGAAAATTATATATCAGAATAGGTTAGTAAACACTTAATTATAACTTAAAGGCTAAAGGGAAAGAAAGCATCAACAATAACTATAACCACTTCAATTTGGTAACAAATTCACAACACGAAAAGGGAAGATTTTTGACAACAAAAACAGAGAAGGGGAAGAGAAAAATGACATAGGAAGATATCAGCAGAAAAAAGACTATTTCATCTATGAGATCTTTTACAAAAACCTCATAGTAACCACCAAACAAAAAATCAGAGCAGATTCACAAATCATACATAAGGGGAAAACTGAGAAAAACATCACAGAAAACCACCAAACTGAAATAGCAGACAGAAATACAAAGAGAAAGAAACAATTGAAATATAGAACAAGAAAACAAGATAAAATGGCAGTACTAAGCCCTCATATATCAATAATCACTCTAAATATAAATGGATTGAATTCACCAATCAAAACACACAGAGTGAGTTGATGGACTAAAAAGCAAGACCCAATAATGTGCTGCCTCCCAGAGACCCATCTTAGCTCTAAAGATAAACATGGGTTCAGACTGAAGGGATGGAAGATGATACTCCAAGCAAATGGCAACCAAAAGAAAGAGATGCAGCCATACTTAGACAAAATAGACTTCAAGCCAAAAAAGGAACAAGAGACAAAGATGGACATTATATAAGGATAAAAGGGATATTCCACGAAGAAGACATAACACTCATTAATATATAAGCACCTAATATACGAGCAGCAATGTATGTAAAGCAACTATTAAGAGTCCTGAAGGGAAAAGTCGACAAACACACAGTAATAGTAGGGGACTTTAACACCCCACTTAGGTCACAGGGTAAATCATCCACTAGAACGTCAACAAGGAAACAGTGGCCTTAAATGAAACACTAGACTAGATGGACTTAATAGATATACATAGAACATTCCATCCAAAAGAAGCAGAATACACGTTCTTCTCAAGTGCACATGGAACATTTTTAAAGATAGGGAAATGAAACAAGTCTCAGTAAATTTAAGAAGACTGAAATCACATCAAGTGTCTTTTCTGACCACAATGGTATGTAAAACTAAAAATCGACCACAAGAAGAAAGCTGTAAAAGTCATCAATCTGTGCAGACTAAACAACATCCTACTGAACAACTATTGGATCAATAAAGAAATTAGAGGAGAAATAAAAAAAATACCTGGAGACAAACAAAAATGAAACCAAAACATACTGAAACTCTGGGATGCAGCAAAAGCAGTAGTAAGAGGGAAGTTTATACCAATAGAGGCCTACCTCACAAAACAAGAAAAATCTAAAATAAACAGCCTAACACTAAATCTAAAATAACTAGAAAAAGAAGAACAAACAAAGCCCCAAGTCAGCAGAAGGATGTAAATAATAAAAATCAGAATGGAATCAAATGAAATAGAGACTAAAAAGTTAATAGAAAGGAGCAATGAAACTAAGAGCTGGTTTTTTGAAAAGATAAACATAATTGACAAACCCCTAATCAGACTCAGTAAGAAAAAAGAGAGGACTCAAATAAATAAAATCAGAAATGAAAGAGGAGAAATTACAATGGATACCACAGAAATAGAGGATTGTAAGAGAATACTCTGAAAAGCTACACACCAACAAATTGGATAACCTAGAAGAAATGGATAAATTCTTAGACCCATACAACCTCCCAAAACTGAATCAAGAAGAAATAGAGAATCTGAATAGACCAATCACAAGCAAAGAGGTTGAAACAGTAATCAAACAACTCCCAAACCCAAAAGTCCAGGACCAGACTGCTTCTCTAGTGAATTCCACCAAACATTCAAAGATTTAATATCTATCTTTGTCAAACTATTCCAAAAAAATTGAAGAAGACGGGATGCTTCCTAATGCATTTTATGAAGCCAACATTACTCTGATACCAAAAACACATAAAAAAGGAAAATTACAAGCCAATATCGCTGATGAACACAATGTAAAAATCCTCAACAAAATATTAGCAAATCGAATGCAATGATACATTAAAAGGATCAAACATCACGATGAAGTGGGATTTATTTGAGGGGTGCAGGCATGGTTCAAAATATGCAAATAAATCCACATTAACAGAATGAAGAATAATAATCACATGATCATCTCAATAGATGCAAAGAAAGCATTTGACAAGATCAAACACACATCTATGACAAAAACTCTCAATAAAACGGGTATAGAAGGAAAATACCTCAACATAATAAAGACCATATAAGATAAACCCACAGACAACAACATATTCAATGGTGAAAAATTTAAAGCTATTCCTCTAAGAACAGCAAAAAGACAAGGGAGCACACTCTCACCAGACTTATACAACATAGTATTAGAAATTTTAGCCAGAGCAATTACGACAAAAAAGAAATAAAATTTATTCAAATTGGAAAGGAAGAAGTGAAACTCTCACTATTTGTGGATGACATGATTCTATACATAGAAAACCATAAAGAATCCACCAAAAAACTAATTGAAATAATTAATGAATACAGTAAATTTACAGGGTGCAAAATAAACATAAAAAATCAGCTGTATTTCTATATAATAATAACAAACTAGGAGAAAGAGAAACCAAGAATACAATCCCATTTATGATCACAACATAATAAACTGCCTACCAATAAATTTAACGGAGGGGAAAGACCTATACACTGAAAAGTATAAGACATATTGAAAGAAATTGAAGAAGACATAAAGAAATGGAAAGCTATTCTGTGCTCATGGTTTGGAAGACTAAACATAGCTTAAATGTCCGCATTACTTAAAGCAATCTACAGATTCAATGCAATCCCAATCAGAATCCCAATGACATTCTTCACAGAAATAGAACAAAGAATCTTAAAATTTATATGGAACAACAACAACAAAAAAGCCCCCAAATAGCTAAAGCAATCCTGAGAAAAAAGAACAAAGCTGGAGGTATCACGCTCCCTGAATTGAAAATACAATACAAAGCTATAGTAATCAAAACATCATGGTACTGACACAAAAATAGACATGCAGATCAATGGAGCAGAATCGAGAGCCCAGAAATAAAACCACACATCTATGATCAGCTCATCTTTGACATAGAACATACAACGGAGAAAGAAAAGTCTCTTAAACAAATCGTTTTCGGAAAACTGGACAGCCACATGCAAAAAATGAAAGTACACCACTATCTTACACCATACACAAAATTAACTCAAAATGGATTGAAGACTTGAATGTAAGTCCCGTAACTATGAAACTTCTGGAAGAAAACAGGCAGTTTGCTCTTGGACATTGATTTTTGCGGTATCTTTTTGATTACCATGTCTCACCAGTCAGGGGAAACAAAAGAAAAAAGAAACAAATGGAACTATATCAAACTAAAAGTTTCTGCACAGCAAAGGAAATCATCAACAAAACAAAAGACAACCCACCAAATGGGAGAAAATATTTGCAAATCATATATCCAACAAGAGTTTAATTTCCAAAATACATAAAGAACACATTCAACTCAACAACAACAAAATGAACAACCCAATCAAAAAATGGGCAAAGGATATGAACAGACTTTTTTCCAAAGAAGATATACAGTTGTCCAACAGGCAGAGGAAAAGATGTTCAACATCACTAATTATTAGGAAAATACAAATCAAAACTACAATGAAATATCACCTCACACCCATTAGATTGGCAATAATTAACAAGACAAGAAACAACAAGTGTTGGAGAGGATGTGGAGAAAAGGGAACCCTCATACACTGCTGGTGGGAATGCACATTTGGTGCAGCCATTATGGAAAACAGTACGGAGATTTCTCAAAAAATTAAAAATAGAAATACCATGTGATCCAGCTATTATACTTCTGGGTATTTATCCAAAGAACATGAAAACACAAATTTGAAAAGACATATGCAGCCCTATGTTCATTGCAGCATCATTCGCAATAGCCAAGACTGGGAAGCAACCCAAGTGCCCATCGATGAATGAATGGATAAAGAAAATGTGGTATATATACACAGTGGAATACCACTCAGATATAAAAGAAGATAAAATTGTGCCATTAGCAACAACATGAATGGGCCTTGAGGGTAGTATGCTAAGTGAAATATGTCAGACAGAGAAAGGCAAATACCATATGATTTCACTCAGATGTGGAACATAAACAAACACATAGATACAGAGAACAGATTGGGGGTTATCAGAGGGGAGGTGGGTCGGGGGAGGGTAAAAGGGGTAAAGGGTCACATATGTATAGTGATGGATGGAAACTAGAATTTTGGTGGTGAACACAATGCAATCTATGTGGAAGCTGAAATATAATGATGTACACTTGAAATTTACACAATGTTATAAACCAATGTGGCCTCAATAAAATAATAAATAAATTCAAGCAGTTTGATTTCTGAGCCTAACACACCAAATTATCACATAGATTAGATTAAAAAGTGAAAGATGAATGAATTTGAACACTAGAGGGAGATAGCCAGTCTCTCAGTTAATCAAGAACTGACAATCCAACATATTGGTCCTGCAGGCATCTTGCTTTTGGAAACCTTTACTTCTGAAATATGACTATCTAAAAGTGACATAAAAAGAAGATAAAAAAATTGTCTCTCTGTTTCTAATTAACTGTTCTGATTGAGGAAGAGGTTGAAATCAATGGCAAAGTGAGATTAGATGTATTTTAATCATCAAAGTCCTTCTTGTTCTCCTTTCTATACACAATAGAGCTGGCCAAGACAGACTAAACGTTCTGTAAGAGGCTAGGAGCATGCCTCTATCTTAGAATGCAAAAACCCTGCGACTGCCAAACCCCAGTTCTAAGACACCTGCATCTGCTGCTCAGTCATCAGCACAAGAACTGCAATTCAGAGGGTGCTCAGGGAGTATTTGCTGGATTGATTTAATTGCAATGAGCAACATGCTAGTTAATGTTTGAGACGGGACTCAAATGTAGGAGAGAAGGAAGTTGAAATGGGAAGGTGGATACTTGGACTGATGTGAGCTAGGAGAGACATATCAATGTTTTTGGTTCTTACAAGGTGTTTCAGGGTTTGAAGAAGGGTGGCTCATCAGAACGGCCACTCAAAAACACAATACAGGAATTTATTAGACCATGATATTTCACCAAATAAAGTTTAAGATGGAAGTTCTACCATGTTATGATGTTCACAAATCATTAAATTACTTTAAGGAAAGAACAGTTCAAATGCTTGCACACTCTTGCATGCTCTACACCAATATCCTGGTCAAAGTGTACCATCAGTCCCAGTTAATTTCCTCAATTCAGGCCCATTTGAGAGAAATAATGAAAAAAGCAGGAGGTAATCTGGGAGTCAGAATGTTAAGTGACTTTTAATGGTGGACTGCCCTATGGGCCTTCTTGTCTCTTCACTCATCCCCTGTCTACAATTACACATTCAGAGTTCTCAGAGAAATTCAGATTATATGCAAATGGCCTTTTCCAGAAAAGAATCCCAAAGTCAAATAAATCTCTTCCCACAATGGCAGATACCCAGAGCCTCTATCTCAACAAACTGGAGAATGACATCATCAAAATGGTCAAAGGAGTTTTCACTATCTTCCCCCCAAAAAGCACCGATTTTGACAATTGCCTGTGGACAAGAGTGCCTTTGTGGAAGTCCAAGAGTCTGGTGGAAAAGTGCCAGCACACTGTTGGAGAAAAAAATCCAAGGTGAATTGAAGAGGGTAAGAGGAACAGTTTCACTTTACCTGTGTCACCCCTCCTCCAAGGTGACATAGCTCAGTGTCAAGAGAGATTTTCTTGGCCTATGATTTTTCCCACAGAGGAAAGTGAGAGCATGTGAATGAGGGCCCAGTTTCCCCAACTGTGAGAGACACTGCCAAAGAAACCCATTTCTTTATGGATCATCCAGAAAACTAAGGTGTGCTGCACAACTGAGGGGCAGGAAGTGGCTGGGAGAGCAGAATCTGGGGCTCACAAAGGGCATTAAAGGGACATGTATCCTAGTAACCACTTTACAGACATCATCAAGAAGACTGCCTATATACTGCTGGGGACACCTCACTTTCAGACCCCCCCAACTAGCTCATGTGCACCCCCAATGCTCGACATGCCTCAGCCACACACACCCTGGCTCCATGGCTGGCTCCCTGTCCATGCCCCCAAGGGCAGTGAAAATGAGCCTTTGTAGATGGACAGTGAGCATGCACAGAAAGTTGGCCCAACCCTATGGGACTGGGGGAAACCATACAAACTTGAGCATTCAGTGCCACCCTAAGGAAAGCAAGCAGACAGGAGGCTATCAGCAGTTGGAATTACTTTTCAGTACTGGGAGAAGGCAAACAATATTAAGAATTCCCTCCTAAAGGGAACAAGATGTGTGGAGCAGGTATACCATGAAAAAGTCTTAGAAATCCTCAGAATCCCTAACAGGGTGGACAGAGGTATTTCTCTCTCAAAGCCAATCAGTAAAGACAAGAGGTGGTAACTGTTTCTTCAAACATGAAGGCAGCAACATAAGACATTAATGAACATGAAAAATCAGGAAAAATGACAGCATCAAAGGAAAACAATAATTTTCCTGTAACCAATCCCAAAGGAATGGAAATCTGCTATATGCCCAATAAAGAACTCAAAACGGTTGTTTTAAGAAATCTCAGTGAGGCACAAGAAAGATAACTCAATGAAATTAGGACAATAATACATGAACAAAACAAGAAGTTTAAGAGAGAGAAAAATCATAAAAAAGAGCCAAACAGAAATTTTGGAACTAAGTAATATAATGAATGAAGTGAAAAATGCAATAGAGAGCATCAACAGTAGACTTGATCAAGCAGAAGAAAGAATCTGTAGTAAAGTAGAAGACAGGTCATTTGAAATTAGTCAGAGAACAAAGAAAAAAGAATGAAGAAAGCCTACATGAACTATGGGATACCATTAACAGAACCAATCTATGCATTATTGGAGTCCTAGAAGGAGAAGACAGGGAGAAAGGAACAGAAAGCTTATTTTAAAAAAAATAGTGGCTGAGAATGTCCCAAATCTAGAGAAAGATTTGGATACCCAAGTTCACTAAGTTCATAGGTCGCTCCAATTTTTTAAGCTAAAATGATCTTTTCCAAGACACATTATAATAAAATTGTCTAAAATCAAAGACAAAGAATTTTTAAAGCAGCAAGAAAAAAAACCTCCTCATATGCTGGGGAATCCCCATAAAGCTAACAGCAGATTTCTCAGCAGCAACTTCGTAGGCCAGGAGAGAGTGGGATGAAACATTCAAAATGCTGAAAGAAAAAAAAAGCTGCCAACCAAGAATACTTTATCCATTAAAAGTTATCCTTCAGAAATGAAGGAGACATAAAGACTTTCCCATACAAACAAAAGCTGAGTATGTCACCACTAGACCTGCCTTGTAAAAAATGTTGAAAGGAGTTTGTCAAGCTGAAAGGAAAGAGCAATAATTAATGACATGAAAACATACAAAAATATAAAACACACTGGTCAAGGAAGTATACAGTCAAATAAGAATACTCTAATATTGTAATATGGTGATCCCACATCACTAATAACTGGGAAATGCAACTCAAAACCATAATGAGATATCACCTCACAGCTGTTAGAACGGCTATTATTAAAAGAAAAAGACAAGATATAACAAGTGTTGGTGAGGATGTGGAGAAAAGTGAACCCTGTGAACTGCGGGATGAGATGCAAATTTGTACAGCCACTATGAAAAAGAGTATGGAGGTTCCTCAAAAAATTAAATATAGAACTACCATATGATCCAGTATTTCCAATTCTGGGTATATATCCATAAGAAATGAAATCACTATCTTGAAGAGATTTCTGCACCCTCATGTACACTGCAGCATTATTCACAATAGCCAAGATATGGAAACAGCCTAAGTGTCCATTGGTGGATGAATGAAAAAAGACAATGTGATACACACACACACACACACACACACACACGCACACAGTGGAATATTATTCAGCCATAAAAAAATAAGGAAATCTTGCCATTTGCGACAACATGGGTGGACTTTAAGGGCATTATGCTAAGTGAGATAAGTCAGAGAAAGACAAATACTGTATAATCTCACTTATGTGTGTAATCTAAAAAAAGCCAAACTTATAGAAGCAGAGAGTAGAATGGTGGTTGCTGGGGGGCTGTAGGGTAGGGGAAATGAGGAGACCCTTGTTCAAAGGGTACAAACTTCCAGTTATAAGATGAATAAGTTGTGGGAATATAATGTATGGCATGGTGACTATAGTTAACAATATTGTATTGCATACTTGAAAGTTGCTAAGAAAACATCTTACATGTTCTCACCACAAAATATAAATGGTATTTATGTGAGGTGATAGATGTGTTAATTAACCTTATTGTGGTAAACATTTTGTAATATATATGTGTACTAAATCACCACATTATATATCTTAAACTTAGACAGTGTTTATATGTCAATTATATCTCAGTGAAGCTGGGAAAACATTTTAATTTTTTATTGTTTAAAGTGAAAAAAAAATAACCACACCAAACTGATGCTCATTCTCTTTCTCAATACCCCCAGCTTTCTAGGCTGTCTTCAGGAACTTGCAGTTTCTGGCCCTTTGGCCATAATGCTGATTTCTGGCAGAAAACAAAGCCACCAGAGGAGAAAGGAAGGCTTCAGAATCAGCCCCCAACTGAGTGGAGATGAGAGTATTTAATTTTTCACTAGCCCTTTCATCAATTCTTATCATTGGATCCCGTCAGGCCACCTTTTCTCTCAAAAGTACTATATTGCAACAGAGCTAGTCTTCCTCTCAGAGTCCCTGGCTCATTCCACATCACACACATCCCTGCCAGATCCAGCTCCATGTCAGCACTTAGGCTTGCAGCCAGGATCCCTTTGGCCAGATGCTACACCTCAGGCTGCCAATGCCACATAGTATCAGCTTTAATTTTATTTTTTTTTATTTTTTTATTTTTTGCGGGGAAGACCAGCCCTGAGCTAACATCCGTTGCCAATCCTCCCCTTTTTGCTGAGGAAGACTGGCCCTGGGCTAACATCGTGCTCATCTTCCTCCACTTTATATGGGACGCCGCCACGGCATGGCCGACAGGCAGTGCGTCTGCGGGCGCCCGGGATCCGAACTCGCGAACCCCAGGCTGCCAAGCGCGGACTAAACCGCTGCGCCACTGGGCGGCCCAGCTTTAATTTTAGAGCAGAAGCAGTCTGGGTCCCAAGGGAGAGAGCTGGAAAATCACAGAGTAAATAGACAAGTCAGGGAAAAAACGATTCTCAGGACATAACCTGACCATGACTTAGATGTGTTCATATTTAATCAAATGCATTTGGTAACTTTTGTGGGGGTTTAGTAATGGAACAGCTTCTCAGAAGTGACAAGAAATATAAATGCTTGAATTCAAACTCTTCTACTTATTAGCTGTGTGACCTTGGGTATGGTACTTAATTGGTCTGTGCCTCAGCTTTCTCATCTGGAAAAAGTGATAATTATAGTATTTACCTTATAGAGTTGTCATGAATATTCAATGAGATGGTCCATATAAAGCACTTAGAACCTTCCCTGACACAAGGTAAGCACTCAGTAAGTGACATTATTATTATAGAAATGTCAGCTTTGGACTCTACTTACCTGGGTACGATTTCAGTCCATTAGAGCTACAACTGGTGTGTTGAAAAATATTTTACTACATAATGCCAGCCCTCAAAGCCTGTAAGAGTTAAAGCCTTTCCCAGCTCCTGTAAATGGTAAAGTCCACCCCATCATTCATTAATTGGGAATGGTATCACTTCAAAATACATAGGGAGTACAGATTCATTTGATTATGTCTCCCAACATATTAAGGAAACTTTAGCTGTTGACTCCCAAACCTAGATCCAGTCACAAAAATTCTCAGCAGATGCCCCTTTTCAGATTTGTCTTGTTTCCATCTCAAGAATGAGAAAAATAAAAACTCATTGAGGTTCAGAAAGAGACCTCAAAGAAAACCAATAAAATGCACCTCAGCCCAGAAATAAAACCACACACCTATGGACAGCTAATCTTCGACAAAGGAGCAAAGAACATACAATGGACAGAGAGAAGTCTCTTCAATAAATGGTGCTGGGAAAATTGGACAGCAACATGCAAAAGAATGAAAGTAGACCATCTCCTATCGCCATATACAAAAATCAATTCAAAATGGATCAAAGACCTGAAAGTGAGACCTGAAACTATAAAACTCCTGGAAGAAAATATAGGCAGTACACTAATTGAGATTGGACATAAAGGGATCCTTTCAGATTCCATGTCTACCCAGACAAGGGAAACAAAAGAAAAAATAAACAAGTGGGACCTCATCAGACTAAAGAGCTTGTACAAGGCAAATGAAACCAAGATCAAAATGAATAAACAACCCACCAGCTGGGAGAAAATATTTGCAAATCGTTTGTCTGACAAGGGATTAATCTCAGTAGTATACAAAGATCTCATACAACTGAGCAACAAAAAAACAAACAACCCGATCAAAAAATAGGCAGAGGATATGAACAGACATTTTTCCAAGGAAGAGATACAGATGGCCAATAGACACATGAAAAGATGTTCAACATCACTAATCATCAGGGAAATGCAAATCAAAACGACACTGAGATATCATCTTACACCCGTTAGAATGGCTATAATCACCAAGACAAATAACAACAAATGCTGGAGAGGTTGTGGAGAAACGGGGACCCTCATTCACTGCTGGTGGGAATGCAAACTGGTGCAGCCTCTATGGAAAACAGTGTGGAGAGTCCTCAAAAAATTAAAAATAGAAATACCGTATGATCCAGCAATCCCACTCTTGGGCATCTACCCAATGGACGTGAAATCAACCATCACAAGAGGCGTATGCACCCCTATGTTCATTGCAGCATTATTCACTATAGCCAAGAAGTGGAAGCAACCCAAGTGTCCCTCAACTGATGATTGGTTAAAGAAGATGTGGTATATACATACAATGGAATACTACTCAGCCATAAGAAAAGACACAATTGTCCCATTTGCAACAATATGGAAGGACCTAGAGCGTATTATGTTAAGTGAAATAAGCCAGAGAGAGAAGGACAGACACTGCATGAACTCACTCATATATGGAATATAAGTGAACACACGGACAGAGAGAACTGATTGGTGGTTACCAAGGGGAAGGGGGGTGGGGGGGCACAAGGGGTAAAGGGTTACATCCACAAGGTGATGGACAAACAAAAATGTACAACTAAAACCCCACAGTGTTATAAACTAAGACATCAATAAAAAAAATTAAAAAAGAAAACATTCAAAAACCACTGATTTACCCTTAAAAAAATGCACCTTAGCCATCAAGAAAAAACAAATAAAAAAAGAGATCTCAGAGACTATCTACTGTTCACCTTTATGACTATTGTTTTATTTAACGGGTTTTTAGTTGACTCACATAAAAAATGAAATAATTTTAAAAGGAAAATATTATGTTACCACAAATGGAAAGCCAGAATTCTCTGCCATGCATATGAGTACAGATTCAAAAAAAACTGTAACTATTCCAATTTTTAAAAGTTCATCAGGAAACAGTGAGTTTGTACAACCTCTTTGTTTTACAGATGAGAAAAACTAAAGTGCAGAGAAAAGACCACATGCAAAATAAGCCAGCCTAGTGGGTAAAAAGTTAAACTAGAAGCCAAGGCTCCTGAAGCCAAATTCAGTTCTCTTTTATATTATACTACCTTTGGTTTGTTTGTATCAAATTTTAATGCTTCTTCTCACCACCACACACATCCCTCACTCTCACCTCAGGCAACTTGGGGAAAAAAGTCATTTCTAGAATAACTGGCTAAAATTTTCATAGTCTCTGATCCTTCTCAGAATGCAGATAGGCAAACCGAAGTACAGAGAAGTTATTTTCTTTGGCCCAGGCATTCTATATAAAAAGGTATGTCTATGTCCATGTGCAATATGAAAGCATTCTACTTTTCACTCCTCCTGGCACAGGTAGTCACACCCACAGTTTACTGTCTGATCTGCTGGATCATAGAATTCTATGAATCAAAGTTGCAAGAGGTTTGAGAGGTCGTATAATTGCAAACCCTCCTCATTTGACAAATGAGGACACTGAGGTTTAGAAAGCAGCAAGTGCTTGTGATTGCATTCAGGTCACCCAGTAAGTTAGTGGCAGAGCAAGACCTCTAAATCAGAGCTCAGTGCTATTCCCATTGTTGTATCTTAGTTCTTCCACAGGACCTGAAATCACCAAGCATCAAATAATATAATGGTTTGCAATCTATACTGTGTGATTAGTTTAATTAATTTCCCTCACTATACTGAAAGGTCTCAAGGTTCAGACATGGCCCTCTTCTCTATCTACAATTTCTCCCATGGTCACCTCAATTCAAGTCCATGGCTTTTTAATACCATCTAGATGCTAATGACTCTCAAATTTATATCTCCATTCTGGACCTCTTCCCTGAACACTAGATTTGCATACCCACTTGATCATTTGATAGCTCCATATGGATGTTTAATTGGCATCTCAAATTTAGAGTGTCCAAAGCAGAAGCATTGATTTACTCCCCAAACTTTCTCCTTCTCTAGTTTTCCCTGTCTCGATTAATAACACCTTTATCTTTTCAATTGCACAGACCAAAACCCATGGAGTCATCCTTGATTCTTCTTTTCCCCTCTCCTTTCCCCTACCCTATATTCAACCCATCACCAAATATTCTCAGTTCTAACCCCAAACCTGTTCTATATCTGACCACTTCGATCTCCACTGCTATCAGGTTACTTCAGGCTACCATCATCTCTCATCTATAAAAGAATCCTAATTGGTTTTCCAGGTTTCACTATGATCCATTCTTTATGGAGCAGTCAGAGTGATTTTTTTTAAATGCAAATCAGATTATATCATTCCCTTGCTTAATACTCTCCAATGTTTCCAACTGCAATTAGAATAAAATTCAAACCTCTGACCATTGCTTACAAAGTCCTACATGATCTGACCCAATCTATCTCTCCAACCATACCTCCTACTAACATGTTTCCTCATTCACAATGCTCCAGCTACATGGGCCTTCTGGCTGTTTCTCAAACATTCCCCTTCGTGTTTCCAATTCAGAGCCTTTGTATCTGCTGTTACTCCTTGAAATGTGCTTTATCCAGAGTTCTGAATGACCATCATAGCTAAGGTATCTCCCTAACCTACCATCCTGGTCTGGTGTGTGTGTGTGCGCACGTGCATATGTTTGTGATACCACTTATTAATATCTGAAAAATTATCTTATTTATGCATTTAGGTGTTTTTTATATATCTATACCACTAGACAATCTCCTTAAATAAAGGGATTCTGTGTGCTGTATCCCTAGCACTTATAATAGTGCCTAGCACAAAGTAGATTCAATAAATAATTTTTGAATGAATAAATCAGGCACTATCAAAAAGTTGCTCTACTCCAATGATTCCCAAATCCTAACATGTATATTACTGGTGCTACACAAGATGATTTAGTTAGCACAGGGATGAATCATTGTTTATTTTAATGGTTATACACTTATTTTAATATATGTCAATATTACTACCATGTCTAATCCATAAATTTATGAATATCACCAGTTAAAACTAAGCTAAGCAAAAACAAAGGAGTGGACATAAACAAAACCATTAATAAAATAGAAGTACACGGATCTGGCAAAAGTCATGAAGGTGCTATATATATCATTAAAGTCTTGGAAATGCTGCTTAAACTCAATAACACTCATAAACACTGCTTACCATGATTTTGGTGATTAACTACATGCAAGTGATTATATTCACTGATTGCTGACAATAACTACTTGGTGATTTGACCATCCAGGAACGTTGGAAGAAAGTGAACATTTTATCCTAAAGACAGAAATAGGGGAGATGATGCCAGTGGTTTTTTTTTCCAGCTTTATTGAGATATAGCTGATATATAACATTGCCTGAATTTATGGTGTACAATGTGTTGGTTTGATACAATTACATATTGCAAAATGACTACCACCTTAGCATTAGCTAACACCTTCATGATGTCACATAATGACCAATCTTTTTTGTGGTGAGAACATTTAAGATCTACCCTCTTAGCAACTTTGAAGTATATAAGACAGTATTATTAACTATAACCACCATGCTGTGCATTAGATCCCCAGAACTTATTCAGCTTCTACCTACAAGTTTGTACCCTTTGACTAGAATCTCCCCTATTCCCCCAACTCCCAGATCCTGACAATCACCAATCTACTTGCTGTTTGCACGAGGTTGGCTTTTATAGATTACATATATAAGTGAGATCATACAGTATTTGACTTTCTCTGCCTGAGTCATTTAACTTCATATATGCCCTCAAGGCCCATCCATGTTGTAGTAAATGGCTAGATGTCCTTCTTTCTTATGGCTGAGTAATATATATTATTGTATATATACCATATCTTTATCCATTTATCCATTGACGGACACTTAGGTTTTTCCATATCTTGACCATCGTAAATAATGATGTGATAAACAGGGAATGCATATATTTATTTGATATCTTGTTTTCATTTCCTTCAGGTATACACCTAAAAGTGTAATTGCTGGATCATATGGTAGTTCTATTTTTAATTTTTGAGGAACTTCCATATTATTTTCCATAGTGGCTGAACCAATTTGCATTCCCACCAACAGTGTAGAAGGGTTCTCTTTTCTCCACACCCTCAGCAACATTTGTTATTTCTTGTCTTCTTGATGATAGCTATTCTAACAGGTGTGAGGTTATATCTCATTGTGGTTTTGATTTGCATTTCCGTGATGATTAGTGATGTTGAGCATCTTTTCATGTACATGTTGGCCATTTGGAAATCTGTGAAAATATGTCTATTTACTTCCTCTGCACATTTTTAATTAGATAGTTGTTTGTTATAGAGTTGTATGAATTTTTATATATTTTGAGTATTAATCCCCTATCCAATATATGGCTTCCAAATATTTTTTCCCATTCTGTAGGTTGCCTTTCATTTTGTTGATTGTTTCTCTTGTTGTGCAGAAGCTTTTAACTTTGATGTAGTTCCACTTGATTTTTACTTTTGTTGTTTGTGTTTTTAGTGTCATATCAAAAAATTCATTGATAAGATCAATGTCAAGGAGCTTCTTCCCAATTTTCTTCTAGGAGTTATGCAGTATCAGGTCTTATGTTTAGGTCTTTAATCCATTTTAAGTTAATTTTTGTGAGTGGTATGAGATAGGGGTCCAATTTCATTTTTCTTGATGTGGTTATCCAGATTTCCCAAAACCATTTATTAGAAAGACTATCCTTTCCCTATTGGGTGTTCTAGGCCCCCATGTCAAATAATAGTTGACCATATATGCAGGAGTTTAATTCTGGGCTCTCTATTCTGTTCCCTTAGTCTATATGTCTATATTTATGCCAGTACTACACTGTTTTAATTACTATAGCTTTGCCATATAGTTTGAAATCAGGATGCCTCTGGCTTTATTCTTTTTTGGAATGATTGCTTTGGCTATTCAGAGTTTTTGGGGTTCCACATAAATTTTAGGATTGTTTTTTCTATTTCTGTGAAAAATGCCATGAAATTTTGAAAGGATTGCATTGAATATATAGATGGCTTTAGGTAGCATGGACTTTTTAACAATACTAATTCTTCTGATCCATGAACACAGAATGTCTTTCCAGTTGTTTGTGTCTTCTTTGATTTCCTTCACCAAAGTCTTATAGTGTTCATTGTACAGACCTTTCACTTTCTTGGTTAAATTTATTCCTAGGTTTTAATTTAATTTTCTTGCTGAGGAAGATTCACCCCGAGCTAACATCTGTTGCCAATCTTCCTCTTTTTGCCTGAGGAAGATTAGCCCTGAGCTAACATCTATTGCTAATCTTCTTCTATTTTGTATGTGGGTCGCTGCCACAGCATGGCTGCTTTTTATTATTTTTGATGCTATTGTGAATGGGATAGTTTTATTTCTTTTTCAGATGTTTCATTGTTAGTGTATAGAAATGCAAGTGATTTCTGTATGTTGATTTTATATCCTGCAACTTTACTGAATTTGTTGAGTAGTTCCAACCGTTTTTTTGGTTGAATCTTTATAATTATATCTGTATAAAATAAAATCTTCTGCAAATAATGACAATTTTACTTCTTCCTTTCCAATTTGCATGCCTTTTATTTCTTTGTCTTGCTTAAGTGCTCCAGCTAGATCATCCAGTACTATATTGAATAACACTGGTGAGAGGGAGCATACTTGTCCCTGATCTTAGAGGAAAAGCTTTCAATTTTTCATCGAGTATAATGTTACTTGTGGGTTTGTAATGTATCACCTTTATTATGTTGAGGCATGTTCCTTCTATGCCCAGTCTGCTGAGGGTTTTTATCATGAAAGCATGCTGTATTTAAATGCTTTTAATGCATCTATTGAGATGATCATGTGGTTTTTATATTTCATTCTCTTAATGGGGTGTATCACATTTATCGATTTGCATATGTTGAACCATCCTTGCATCCCAGGGATAAATTGCACTTGATCATGGTGTATGATCCTTTTAATTTGTTGTTGAATTCAGTTTGCCAATATTTTTTTTGAGAATTTTTGCATCTGTATTCATCAGTGATATTGGCCTATAGTTTTCTTTTTTTGTAATGTCCTTACCTAGCTTTGGTATCAGGGTAATGCTGGCCTTATAGAATGAGTTCGAACATGTTCCCTCCTATCCATTTTTGGAACAGTTTGAGAAAGACTGGTATTAATTCTTTAAGTGTTTGGTTAAATTGACCAGTGAAGCCATTTGGTTCTGGGGGTTTCTGTGTTGGGAAGTTTTTGATTACTGATTCAACCCTTTTACAAGTTATTTGTCTTTTTTGCTTTTCTATTTCTTCCTGATTTAATCTTGATAGGTTGTGTTTCTAGGAATTTATCCATTTCTTCTAGGTTATCTAATTTGTTGTCATATAATTGTTCATAGTAGTCCCTTATGACCCTATGTATTTCTGCAGTATCAATTGTAACGTCTCCTCTTTTAATTCTGATTTTATTTGAGTCTTCTCTCTTTTTTCTTGGTAATCTAGCTTAAGAATTGTCAGTTTTGTTTATCTTTTCAAAAAACCACCTCTTAGTTTTGCTGATCTTTTTAAATTGTTTTTCTGGTCTCTATTTCATTTATTTCCACTCATTATTATTTTCTTCCTCTGCTAACATTGGGCTTAATTTGTTCTTTTTCTACTTTCTTGAGGTATAAAGTTAGATTTTTTAGTTGAGATATTTCTAATTTCTCTTTTTTGTGTATGTGAGGAAGACCAGCCCTGAGCTAACATCCATTGCTAATCCTCCCCTTTTTGCTGAGGAAGACTGGCCCTGGGCTAACATGCATGCCCATCTCCCTCTACTTTATATGGGACGCCGCCACAGCATGGCTGACAAGCAGTGCATTGGCAGGCTTCCGGGATCTGAACCCGTGAACACTGGGCTGCCAAGTGCTAACTAAACCGCTGCACCACTGGGCCAGCCCCTCCAATTTCTTAATATAGATACATTTGTTGCCATAAGCTTTCCTCTCAGAACTGCTTTTGAAGCATCCTGCTGGATTTATTACATTGTTTTCCATTTTCATCTGTTTCAAGAATTTTTATTTCCTATTTGATTTCTTCTTTGATTGGTCATTTGGGAGGGTGTTGTTTAGTTTCCACATATTTGTGGATTTTACAGCTTTCCTCCTGTTGTTGATTTCTAGTTTCATACCATTTTGGTCAGAAAAGATACTTGCTATTTCAATCTTCCTAAATTTGCTAAGATTTCTTTTGTGTCCTATCATATGATCTATCTTGGAGACTGTTCTGTGTGCACTTGAGAAGAATGTGTATTCTGTTGCTGTTGGATGAAATGTTTTCTCTAGGTCTCTTAGGTCCATTTTGTCTAATGTATGGTTCAACTCCAATGTTCCCTTTCTGATTTTTTTGTCTGATTTACTCCTGAAAGTGGGTATTGATGCCTACCTCTATTATTGTATCATCTATTTCTACCTTTAGATCTGTTACTATTTGCTTAATATATTTTGGGTCTCCAGTGTTGAGTGTGTATATATTTATGACATACTTTCTTGATGTATTGACCCCTTTATCATTATATAATGACCATATTTGTCTCTTGTTACCATTTTTGGCTTGAAGTCCAATTTGTTTTATGTAAATATGGCTATGCTTTCTTGCTTTTGGTTTCCATCTGCATGAAATATCTTCCATCCCTTCATTTTGAGCCTATGTGCGTCCATAAAGCTGAATTTAGTCTCCTGTAGGCAGCATCTAGTTAGGTCTTCTGTTTTTGTCCATCCAGCCACTCTGTGCCTTTTGATTGGTGAATTAAACCCACTTACATTTAAAGTAATTATTGCCATGTAAGGACTTACTACTACCATCTTACTGATTGCTTTCTATTATTTTGTATTTCCATCGTTTCTTTCCCCCTCTGTTTCTACCTTTCTAAATTGGTGATTTTCCACGGTGGTATGCTCTGTTTCCCCCCCTTTTTAACCTTTTCTGAATCTGTTCCAGATTTTTGCTTTGTGGCTATCATGAGGCTTACATAAAACATCTCATAATTAAAATAGTCCATTTTATGCTCATATCAACCTATCTTCAATTGCCTACAAAGGTTTCACCCTTTTGCTTCCCCTTTTATATTTTTGTTGTCAATTTATCTCTTTCTATGTTGTATATTTTTAGACAAATTATAGTAGCTGTAGTTTTTAATGCTCTTTTCCTTTAACCTTTATATTATGGTTAAATGATTAAAATACCATTCTATTATAGAATTAGATTTTTCTAAATCTGACTATATATTTTTCACCTACCAGTATATTTTATACTTTTGTATGCTTTCATGTTGCTGATTAGCATCTTTTCATTTCAGATTGAAGAACTCCTTTCAGCATTTCTTGCAAGGCAGAACTAGTGATGATGAACTCCCTTCACTTATGTTTGTCTGGGTAGGCCCTTATTTCTCCTTCTTTTCTGAAGAAGAACTTTGCCAGATTACTCTTGGTGGGCAGTTGTTTTCTATCAACACTTTGAATATATTCTCTCAATCTCTCCTGGCCTGCAACGTTTCTGCTGAGTAATTCACTTATGGTGTTATAGGGGTTGCCTTGTAGGTTACAATCTTCTTTCTCTTGCTGCTTTTAACATTGTCTCATTCTCTTTTATTTTTGATAGTTTTATTACAACGTGTGTTGAAGAGAATCTATTTAAGTTGATTCTGTTTGGTGTCCTATAAGCTTCATAAACTTGGATATCCAAATCTCTTCCCAGATTTAGGAAGTTCTCAGCCATTGTTTCTCTAAATAAGTTTACTGCTCCTTTCTTCCTCTTTTCTCCTTGTGGAATGCCAATAATTTGCATATCAGTTTTTTGATGGTGTTCTACAGACCACATAGGCTTTCTTCACTCTTTTTCATTATGTTTTCTTAGTTTTCCTCTTACTATGTAATTTCAAAGTTCCTATCTTCTAACTTACAGATTCTTCATTTTGTTTGGTCTATTCGGTTGTTGATATTCTCTATTGCATTACAGTCATGTGTCACTTAACAATGGGGATACATTCTGAGAAATGCATCATTAGGCGATTTTATCATTGTGTGAACACCATAGAGTTTACTTACACAAACCTAGATAGTATAGCCTTCTACAGACCTAGGCTATATGGTATTAATCTTATGGTACCACCATGATATATGCAGTCCATTGTTGACCAAAATGTTGTTATGCAGTGCATGCCTGTATTCATTTTATCCAATGAATTCTTAGCTCTAGAATTTCTGTTTGGTTCTTTTTTTATGATTTCTATCCCTGTTAAATTTCTCATTTTGTTCATATTTGTTTCTTTTATTTCATTGAATTTTCTTTCTTTGTTTTCTTGTACCTCATTGAGTTTCCTTAAAACAGCTATTTTGAATTCTTTATCAGGTAAATCATAGATCTCCATGTCTTTGGGTTTGGTTACTGGAAATTTATTGTAATCCTTTGGTGTTGTCATGTTTCCTTGATATTTCATATTCTTTGGAGTTTTGCATTACTAGCTTCACATTTTGTGTGTGTGTGTGTGTGGGGAAAACCAGCCCTGAGCTAACATCTGTTGCCAATCCTCCCCTTTTTGCTGAGGAAGACTGGCCCTGGGCTAACATCCGTGCCCATCTTCCTCCACTTTATATGGGACGCCACCACGACATGGCTGACAGGCAGTGCATCGGCGGGCGCCCGGGATCTGAACTCGCGAACACCGGGCTGCCAAGCGTGAACTAAACTGCTGCGCCACCAGGCGGCCCCACTAGTTTCACATTTGAAGTAGTGGTCACCTCTTCCAATCTTTACTAACTGAGTTTGGGGGGAAATATTGTCCATAGTTCCTGCTAGACATTCTAAGGCTTTCTTGGACCTTGTATGGATATACCTGCTCCAAACTTCTTGCTTCCTCTGTGGCAGATTATGTTTGTATGTCTTCTCTCAATCCTACAATGCACCAGGCTGGCAGCTGATAGCCTCTCTTTTGTTTTCCTGAAGGTGGTGCTACCACCTTTGTGCATTCTCCCTGTCCCACAAACCCTGGCCTGATTTCTACACGTGCTTCATAGACATCTACCACAGCTTGCTCTTCCACTCCTCTCAGGAGTGTGCACAGTGAGCTGGCCAGAGAGTGGGGGTAGTTGTGTGTGAAGTACATGGTGTGCTGGGGTTGCCCATGGGTCAGTTGGGGGGATCTGCATGTGAGGCTATCCCAGTGGCTCATGGGTGGGCTTTCTGATGGAGTCCACAATGCAGTCAGCAGGAACCATATCCCTTTAATGCCATCCAAGAATCTTATCCACCACTCTCCTGATCACCTCCCATCCCCCAGGTATGGATCTCCCAATTTAGTACTCTGGATTCTACAAGAGAGACATGAGTCTTTTGGCAGCATTTCACATGACTGGGAAAACCAGTAGCTCACTATCCCTCTGTCCTTTCTCCCATGGGAGAAATCACAGGCTGAGAAGGCCTTGCTTTGACCTAAGCTGTAACACTTTGGGGGAGGGGTGATGTGGGCAAAGTTAAGCTGTTTCTCTTATCCACTCCAATGTGTCCAAACTCATATATTTTTTGCTCCAATGAAGTGCTGAAACTTCTCTGCTGGAAACCTAGACTTCCACAGAGCTGTCCCATCTGTGGGTAACTGCCCAAGTCAGTGTTCTCAGTTGCTCCCACACAATGGCCAAGAAGGGCTGGCACCCATTCACAGGCTACTGCAGGGTTGACAGCCATTACCAACTTCTTTCTGCCTATTACCTGATATAAGGGTGGGTGAGACTTCTTCTGGGTCCCATGGCATAAAGTGCTTGATCCCATAACTCCCACAGAGGCATTTTTTAATGGAATGCTGAATTTTTGTTGTTGGGGGGGACAAAAACAGATGATGTCTTATGTCACCATAATGCTAAAGTCACTCCCTCTGTGATAGTTAATTTTATGTGCTACCTTGACTGGGCCATGGGGTTCCAAGATACTTGCTCAAACGTTATTTGGGGTGTGGCTGGGAGTGTGTTTCTGGATGAGATTAACATTTGAATTGGTAGGCTGAGCAAAGCAGATTGCCCTCCTCAATGTGGATGACCCTCATCCCATCAGTAGAAGGCCTGAATGGAACTAAAAGGCTGACCCTGTTGCAAGAGAGAATCTTCTCTTGGCTGTCTGAATTGAGCTGGGACATCAGTTCTTTCCTGCCTTCAGACCCAAAGTGAAATATCAGCTCTTCCTAGATTGAGACTCCTGGCATTCATGCTGCAACTGTACCATAGGATCTCCCGGTTTCAGGCCCTCAGACTTGGGCTGAAACCACATTATCAGCCCTGCTATGTCTCTGGCTTCCTGACTGTTGATTTGGGGACTTTTCAGACTCTAAAATCATGTGAACCAATTCCTTAGAATAAATTTCTTTCTATACACATGTGTACATTGTATTGATTCTGTTTCTCTGAACAAACCTGACTAACACACTATCTTTTCTCCATTAACGTGTGTTTAAACCTTTGTCAAAAAACTGTTGGGCATATTGTGTGAGTCTACTTCTGGGTTCTTCATTCTATTCCACTGATCTATGTGTCTATTCCTCCACCAGTACCACAGTCTTGATTGCTGTAGCTATAAAATAAGTCTTCAGATTCATTACAGTGATTCTTTCCACTTTATTCTTCATTTTAAAAATGTTTTAGTTTTTCTAGTTCCTAGCAATGAACATGTGGAAACCAAAATTTAAAATACAATGACACTTGTAATTACTAAAAATGGTAATATTTTGAAATCTAAGAGACTTTCCATATAAATCAAAATATTCTTGTCTAGATCTACAAAAAATTTTGAAGTTTTGATAGGAATTGCATTAAACCTGTATATCAGTTTGGGGGATGATTAATATCTTTACACTGTTGAGTCATCAAACCCATGGATACAGTTGGGCATTTCATTTATTTAGATCTTTTTAGATTTCTTTCATCAGCAATTTATAATTTCAGCCTATGTCTTGTACAATGTTCTCTTAGATTTCAAAATATTACCATTTTTAGTAATTGTAAGTGTCATTGTATTTTACATTTTGGTTTCCACATGTTCATTGCTAGTATATAGAGTACAACTGATTTTTGTGTTATATTGATCTTGTATCCTGTAACTTTGGTGAACTCACTTGTCAGTTCTAAGATTTTTTCTGTAGATTTTTAGGAATTTTCCATGTAGGCCATTATGCTTACACAGGCATAGGGAAAGTTTTATAACTTCCTTACTGATCTGTACTCCTTTAATTTCCATTTCTTGCTTCATTACATAGGCAAGAACTATGTTGAATAGCAGTGGTGAGAATAGACATCCTGGCCTTGTTCCCAATTTTAGGGGAAAAGCATTCAGTATTTCACCATTAAGTATGATGCTACCTGTAGGTATTTCATAGATGTTTGTTGTCAAGTTGCAGACGTTCCTCTCTACGTCATGCATCCCTTAATGGCAGGGATATATTCTGAGAAATGCATCATTAGATTTCATCATTGTGTGAACATCATACAGTACTTACACAAACATAGATGGTATAGCCTACTACACACCTAGGTTTTATGGTATAGCCTATTGCTCCTAGGCTACAAACCTGTACAGCATATTACTGTACAGGATACTATAGGCAATTATAACACAATGGTAAGTATTTGTGTATCTAAACATAGAAAAGGTACAGTAAAAATACGATATAAAAGATAAAAAATGGTGCACCTGTATAGGGAACTTATCACAAATGGAGCTTGCAGGACTGGAGGTTGTTCTGGGTGAGTCAGTGAGTGAGTGGTGAGTGAATGTGAAGGCCTAGGACATTACTACACTACTGTAGACTTTATAAACACTGTACACTTAGGCTACACTAAATTTATTAAAATAATGTTTTTTCCTTTGGTAACAAATTAACCTTAGTTTACTCTTTTTTAATTTATAAACTTTTAATCTTTTTAACTTTTTGACTATTTTGTAATAATACTTAGCTTAAAACACAAACATTGTGCAGCTGTACAAGAAATATTTATTTCTTTATATCCTTATTCTTTATATTCTTATAGATAAGCTTTTATCTATTTTTTAAATTTTTAATTTTTTTACTTTTTAAACTTTTTTGTTACAACTGAGAGACAAACACACACATTAGCCTAGGCCTACACAGGGTCAGGATCATCAATATAACTGTCTTCCACCTCCACATCTTGTCCCACTGGAAGGTATTTAGAGACAATAATATGCATGCAGTTGTCATCTCCTATGATAACAATGCCTTCTTCTGGAATACCTCCTGAAGGACCTGCTTGAGGCTCTTCTTGACATGTTGTCACTCTTTGCAGAACCATGTCCATGGTGGCTTGCTTGGTTTGTTTCTTTTTTTCATCATAGATTTGCTTGCACCATGAACATTCCTGTCTATTAACAAAAAACGTTTTGGTGTTGGAATTCATGTTTTCAACCTTTTTAAGGAGGTTTTTGAGGCCTACAAAACCTTCTGCTTAATGAGTCACTGTGAATTTTCTTGCTGGTTTTTCTTCATTTTCCTCTCCTGCAGTTTCCTTTTCTCTCACCTTTTCTTCAGCTATGCATTCCTGTTCCAGTTCCAACAACTGTTTGTCAATCCCTCAGGAATCACCTCTAGGAACTCCTCAATGTCATCCTCATCTACATACAAGTTAAAGTTGTTTGCCATCTCAACCACAGCCTTGTTTATTTTTGCAACTTCCTCAGCCTTTGCAAATCCTTTGAAGTCATAGACAAACCTCTTGAGTGTCTTCTTTCAGATGCCATTCATACACTCCTTGATGACATCATGCCAAGCCCAAGCAAGGTTCTTGACACAGTCATAGATGTTGTAATCCTTCCAGAATTGCATCACTGGATTCTTGGTGTCTTACCAAGTTGCAGCAATAGCCTGGGCAAAGGTCCTACTCAGGTAGTAGGCCTTGAATGCTATTTTAACTCCTTGATCCTTTGGTTTGATCAAAGAGGTGGTGTTTGGAGGGAGAAACACTATTTTGATATTGGGATGAAGATCACCAATTAAAGGAGAATGTCTGAGAGCATTATTAACAATGAGCAAAATCTTGAAAAGTATGTCATTCTTTAAGAGTACTTCTCTATTTTGCTCATATAGCAATTCAGGGGGGCATCTTGGAAGAGGAGCTGGGTCATACATGACTTCTTATTACTCCTGCAGTGCACTGGCAGTGTATTCTTATTGAGATGCTTGAAGGCCCTGGGGTTCTCACTGTGCCAGATCACAAAGGGTTTCAATTTGTAGCCTGCAACATTGCCCCCAAGCAAGACTGTTAGCCTGTACTTAAAAGGTTTGAAACCTGGCATTGACTTGGCTTCCTTTTGGATAAAAGTCCTTTCAGGCATCCATTTCCAGGATAGGGAGGTTTCATCCACATTGAATATTTGCTCTGGCAAGTAATTTTCCTCCACAATCAGTTTATCTAGAGTTTCCAAAATTTCTTCAGCTGCCTTCACATCAGCACTCACAGACTCACCATTCACTTTCATATTACATAAAGAATAATGATTCATGAATCATTTAAACCATCCAGTGCTAGCAGTAAACTTAACATCATAGTTGGGTCCAGCCTTTTCTTTCAACAGCATGTACAAACTTTTTGCTTTGGCCATGATCGTCATGATGCTGAGGATACGCTTCTGTGTCTGGTCTTCAATCTAGGTCATTAGAAGTTTCTCCACATCTGATATACGACTTTCTTGAATTTTTATTAGTCTCACTGCCTTCCATGAAGCAGATCTTTTAATAGGTCCATCACTTTGATCTTGATTTGTTCTTGTTTCATGATTGTAGCCATGGTGGAATGGGACATGCCTGACTGGTGAGCAATAACCATCACTGATTTTCCACCTTTGTAGTCCTTAATCATTTTAATATCATTTCCATGTCAATCACTCAAGATGGTTTCTTACTGGCAACATTTGCAGTGGGTTTTTGTACTCTTAGGGTTCATGATGAACAAAAAAAAATGAGATTAAATCAAGCATAAGAGAAAATGATGCAATCAAGAGATGCAGTAAACATGAGATGTATGAGGCTGCCGCCAGTATAACATGACATACTGTTTTACAGTAAACTTTTTTTTTATAAGTAGAAAGAGTACACTCTAAAATAATGATAAGGGGCCACCCGGTGGCACAGCGGTTTGGTTCACGCTTGGCAGCCCAGGGTTCGCGAGTTCGGATCCCGGGCGCCCGCAGACGCACTGCTTGTCAGCCATGCCATGGTGGCGTCCCATATAAAGTAGAGGAAGATGGGCATGGATGTTAGCCCAGGGCCAGTCTTCCTCAGCAAAAAGAGGGAGATTAGCAACAGATGTTAGCTCAGGGCTGGTCTTCCTCACAAAAAAAATAAAATAAAATAAAATAATGATAAAAGTATAAGATAGTAAATACATAAGCCAGTAACATGTTTATTATCATTATCAAGTATTATGTACTGTACATAATTGTATGTGCTATACTTTTATATGACTGGCAGGACAGTAGGTTTGTTTACACCAGTATCACCACAAACATGTGAGTAATACACTACACTACAATGTTACAACAGCTATGACGTCACTAGGTGATAGGAATTTTTTAGCTCCTTATAATCTTATGGGGACCACCACTGTATATGCTGTCCACCGTTGACTGAAACGTCATTATGTGCCACATAACTGTTTTCCTAAATTTCTGGAAGTTTTTTCATGAATCAATGTTGAATTTAGAGACATAATTTTTCTGCATCAAAGGATATGATCATGTGATTTTTCTTCTTTAGCCTGTTATGGTGGACAACAATGATCTATTCTTAAATACTTATCAATCCTTGCATTCCTGGAATATACACCACTTAGTCATGGTGTATAATTCCTTGCACCCATTGGTAAATCCCACTGCTTATAATTTGATAAGGATTTTTCTGTCTATATTCATGAGGGATTTTGGTCTGTAGTTTTATTTATTTCTACTATCTTTGATTTGAGTATGGGAGTAATACTGACCTCCTAAAATGAGTTGGCAAGTCTTCCCTCCTCTTTTATGTTTTGAAAGAGACAGTATATAACTGGGATTAATTCTTAAACATTTGGTAAAATTCCCCAATGAAACCATCTGGGTCTGGAGATTTGTTTGGGGGGAAGTTTTTAAAATTATACCTTTCTGAAGCATATTTTTGCTGGATATAAAACTCTTGGTTGTCAGTTCTTTTCCTTCAGCATTTGAAAAATATTGTGCCACTTCCTTCTGGCCATTATGGTTTTTAATGAGAAATCCACAGTCATTTGCATTGTTTTCCTGTTATAGATAAGGTGTCATGTTTCTCTTGCTGTTTTCAAGATATTTTCTCTTTAGTTTTCGAAAGTTTGACTATGATGTTTCTTTGGGTTTATCTTGTTTTTGGTTCTCAGCTTCTTGAATCTGTTGGTTTACCTTTTTTTGCCAAATTTGAGAAATTTCCAGCCATTATTTATTTGAATACTTATTCAGCCCCACCTTTTCCTCCTCTTCAACACTTTTAGCATCTTCTTGTGTTTGTTTTTTATTTAATGTCCACAGTTTTAGGCTGTACTTTGTAGAAGGAATAGGGACAAGTGCATTTATTCCATCTTGTCCCAGAACTGTAAATGATCCCATGTATTTTTTTCCTGAACTAAAGTCCATCCAAGAAGTGGAGTAATGGTCTTTTAACCATGAAAAATTATTTACTAAATGCACAGTTTGTAAAAATTCCATATATATTTTATATATATGTAATATATATATATAAATGAGTGAAGGGGTTCCTAAACTACATCACATGACAAAGGGTTCCATGGCACAAAAATAGACTCTAACGCAATACAGAATATGATAGAAATTGAGCAGAGATAACTATTTTACTGAAGTTTGGCAAGAAAGACTTTCTGATAAACAGATATTTGAGCAGAGATCTGAATGGAATGAGGGAGTAGTCATCTGTATATTTAGGAAAAGTGCATTCCATGTAGAGGGCACATTAAGTACAAAGGTCCTGAAGCATTAGTAATCATGAATATGTTTGAAGAAAATCAAGATCATTGAAACTAGGAAGCAGTGAATAGATAGGAAAGTAAGTCAAATAAGAGATGATACCAGAGAAAGAGAGTAGGGAGGCAGTTTTTGTAGGCCCTATAACAAATACAGGGCATTAAAAGCACATTTACTTTTACTCTGAGTGAAACTGGAAGTGATTTTAAAGGTTCTTAGCAGAGGAGTGACATGCTATGTGGAGAACAGACTCTAGAGGGCAGAGGCAGAGGGCCCACTTGAGAGAATCACTATTAATGTGGTTTGCACCCTATCGTTAACTGCAAACTCATGTCTTGGATTGATGGTACACATCTCTCCACCTTAGGCAAACCACTTGAGCATTCATCAGAAGCAACTATCATCCACATATGGAGTTTGATGGAAGATACTACAACTAGTGGATAGAGTTTCAAAATCATTTCTCTGCTTCTTCACCACTTCATTGAGGGAGGAGGTGCCCTCCACAACAGCTCTCTACCCACTAGCCACATCTGAGGCCAAAGATGTGGAGACCAAGCTCCAGAAGGTTAGTTATCATAAGAGGATGAATTAGGAGTTGCCTACCAAAATTAAAGGCAAATAAATAGATCTTAAGTCTAACTTCCCAATTAGGTGAAGCCACTTCTGTCACTAGTAATCATTGGGCAGAAGTATGGCGTGATCCAGTGGTTGTCAAAGTGTGCTTCCTAGACCAGCAGCATTCACTTCACCTGGGAACCCTTTAGAAATGTAAATTATCAGACCCCACAGCAGACCTACTGAATCAGAAACACTAGGGGTTGGGCCCAGCAATTAGTGTTTTAACAACCCTTCAAAATGACTCTGATGCACACTCAAGTTTAAGAACCACTAGTGTAAAAGTTAAGAGCCCATACTTTGGAGATAGAATGCTTATGTTTGAATCTTGGTTCTGTCATTTTTGTAGCTGTGTGACCTTGGGTAAGCTACCTCACCTCTGAGCCTCAGGTTCTCCATATTTAAAATGGGTAATAATAATACTATATTTCATGGATTCTAACATGCACTTTTTTCCTTTACATATTCAGGGTACAAATACTTTGTCAAATATATGTCCTTCGAGTATATATTTCCCATTCTGTGGCTTGCCTTTTTCTTTTGTTAATGGTGTCATTTTATAAGCAGAGTTTTTTGCTTTGTTTGTGAGGAAGACTAGCCCTGAGCTGACATCCGTTGCCAATCCTCCTCTTTTTGCTGAGGAAGATTGGCCCTGGGTTAACATCCGTGCCCATCTTCCTCTACTTTATATGGGACACCGCCACAGCATGGCCTGACAAGCGGTGACTCAGTCCATACCGAGGATCCGAACCTGCAAACCCTGGGCCGCTGATTTATAAGCAGAGTTTTTAATTTTTATGAAGTCCAATTTATCAAGTTTTTCTTCTTTTTTTTTAAGATGCACTTTTAAAAATCAGGATTGTCTTAAAATTGCTGTACTCCAGCTTGCAGTTGTTACAAAGTTGTCATTGCCTGTGTATGATCAATCTGATCATTAATATTCATATAGTCTTCAACTGAATTATGTGAATTGTTGGTACTACATGTGTTAAGTTTAATTACCACTTACAATGCTTCATACATTTAATAGTGAGATGACATGAACTGAGAGTTTGCTATAAAATACTTCAGCAAATGAAAAAAGGTGGGGAGTCCTCTAAATACTGATAACTGAAAGTTGGGGAGGGGAATGTTACACTATTCTTTCTACTTTGTGTCTGTTTCAAAATTTCCATTATCATAAGGTTAAATATACATCTTTATATATGTACACAAACATATTTAAAATCTTGAAAAATATTGCATTATGATTAAGCATTGAAAGGGAAAACCATTGCATAACAGACAGGCAAAGAAATGGAGCAGAAGGGTCTAAATTGGATATTAGCCAAGCAAATATTTGTCATCGGAGAATTATCACAAGTTCCTGTTTTTTTGCAATTGGACAACCAAGTGCTTTACAGAATCCAAGAATGGAAGACATGCACAAGCAGATGAACTGATTTTGTTTTTTTATTAATATATGTGCAAAATGCTTGTTGATCACACAGCAAGTAATGCAACTGAAAGCAGAGAAAATTGCTAAATTCCTCAGAACAAATGAATTTCAAAGCAATGGGCAGGAGATTGTATGGTCATTTCATGCATCCTGCAAACTATTGATATGGCATTGTGTCATAGTTTAATCAGCAATGTTTTTTTCTTTCTTAGTGGTATACAAAATTGTGGCATAGTCTACAATCTATGACATTTTAGACTTAATGAAATATAGTAGTACCTACCTCATGAGGTTGTTGTGGGAATTTAATGAGTTCATGCCCATTAAGCTCAGTGCCTAGTATGTAGGAAGCACTTAATAAGCATCAGTCAGTATTTGTCAAAACTACCATTTTTAAGTGGCTGCAATTTATTAGAGCTTTTATTAATTAAAACACAAGTTATTACAAGTGGGTACACTTTACAGATGAGAAAACCCTTTTATACAGAGATTAAATTATTTTTTCAGAGGTTGGTAAGTGGTTGAGAAGAATCTGAACACAAGCAAACTCTGTATGACTCTAAAACTCATGAGTTTTTTTCCCTTTTTACCATGTTTCTTACAGCATAAACCTGTATCTGTGTGAAGATAACAGAAAGAAAGCAGTTTCTAAATGGAAGGCAATTAGTCATCAAGAATTTATTGACAGCCAACTATGTCATTGGCCCCATCCTTGGTGTCACAGGGTGACAGAAGGAGAGCTCAACAAATCACATTCGAGTTTACCATCAAGTTGGGAAATGGACTTGCATGTAGAAACACCACTAAACTGTATGATGGTGGGAAGAAAATAATTCCATGTGAGGGTGTTCTGTTACTGAATAACATGCTGGATAGGGTTTAAAAGCAGCTTTGTCATAATCCTGTTCTCCTCTCTCCAGATCTAGGGGTTAGAGGCCATATCATTAACTATGATCCCTGGGACAGGCTTTTAATCTGCCCTTCTTACCAAAATGAAATTCCAATTTGAAACCCCAAGATTGACCAATTTCATTCTCAGCACAAACTCAGGATGTCTCCTTTTTCCCTTTTACTTTTCTCCCTTGTCTTCCTTTAATAATTTCTGTTTTCCAAAACAAATATGAGTACCACTGAGGTCTGAATCTTGGACTTATGTTAGTCCAGTATTTTTCCTAGTCCCAGAGATGAGCCAGATACTTGAACACTTGAAATACACAAATGCTTTCTATAATTTTTTTAACCCTTTGAGTATTATGTATAAAATGCTAGGCTTTGGACACATTGGGTTTTGAAAGATAGATGATAAGAAAAGCTACCACTTCCTAAGTGCTTATTCTGGGTTTGTTCCTTGTATATATTGTTTTTTAAATCTTCAGTACAAAGAAAGTATTTTTGTACCCATTTTATTGTTGAGAAAACTGAGGCTCAGATAGTGTGACTTGTTCAAAGTCACATATTTTCATATGGCACAGCTAGGATTCAAAGCCAGACCTATCTGATTTAAAAGTGCATGTGCTTTATCCAGGATGCCAAATTGTCCTTCATTTATTAATTCATTCAACAAAAAATATTGAGCACTTCCTGGAATACTATATGAAGTTCACTGAGGTGGAGCTAAGATAGAAAAGAAAACCTGTGATAAGGATTTATTAACAGAGTGAGTCATATAAATGGCAGAGTAGGAAGTTCCAAGATTGGGTCTCTCCACTGAAGCAAACATTAAGCAGGCAAACGCAGAACAAATCAACTTTTTCAGAACTATGGAATCTAATTAAAAACTTACAGAAACCAGGAGATTACTTAGTAAAGAGAAAGTCTTCAAAATTTTGATAAAGATTTGTGGCATATTTGTTTACCTGCCTACCATCCCCCATTATCCAGCTTGGCAGTGGCTGTGGGTACAGCAGCATGCATTCCTGGTGCAGCTTGCTGGTGCCACAGAAATACAGAACTCATCCTAAAAAAAAATGAGGCTGTGCATTTTGAACTGTCTGGCAGTTTCCTGAGGGACTGGTGCAGTCTGACCTTTGTTTTACCCGCCTTGGACTGGAACAGTTTCCCAGGTGGCATTGTTTAAAGCATTTAAAGACATATACCACCTGTAACTTCCTGGAGCAAGAGACAGCATTTGTGGCAAGAAGCAGATAGACCCCAAACCCTAGGAATAGGGAGGCTAGGGGGAAGATTCTTTGGGAAATAAGGGTTTTGAAAGGCTATCACAAATACTGGAGAATCCAGAGTGCAAACCATATGCCCAGGGCTAGACACATGATCAAAAATGAACTGAGAGCATCCTAGGCTTGCATCTCTGCCTTATCTTTGGGCTTCATACAAGCAGGAGGTGAAGGCTAAGGCAGAGTTATAAGTAACCTGGTTAGCATTGAAGGAGTGCTCCAACTCAGAGCCAATCTACAAAGACTTAGTATTTTTATTTTTTGTTTTGGTGTTTTCCATTTTTTTCTTTCTTTTTTTGGGGGGGGGTACATGCATTTAACAAAATTCCTGTCAGGTCACTGGCTAACCACTGAGATAATTAAAGTAAGAATTCAGTGACCACACAAAATGATGAATATAGTCTTTGCAAAAATAGTTTGGAAAAGTCACTTACAAAGGGGAAATTGCAGCCCAAAATAAGCACCAACAGCAAATCCTAGGGAAGGAAGAAAATCTAATTTCCAGAGTTACCACATTATAATATTCAACATGTCCAGTTTTCAACAAAAAAAACAAGACTTGCAAAAAATATGAAAGCATGGTCTGTTCACAGGAAAAAAAGAAATGGAAAGAAATGGTCCATGAGGAAGTCATGACATTGAACTTCCTAGACAATGACTTTCAATCAACTGTCTTAAGTATTATCAAAGAGCTAAAAGAAAAAATGGACAAAGAACCAGAAGGATGTCCGAACAAATACAGAATATAAGTAGAGAGAAGTTATAAAAAGGAACCAATTTGATTTTTTTTTTAGTGAGGAAGATTGGCCCTGAGAGAACATCCATTGCCAATCTTCCTCTTTTTGCAGAGGAAGATTAGCCCTGAACTAACATCTGAGCCCAATATCCTCTATTTTGTATGTGGGATGCCACCACAGCATGGCTTAATGATCGAAGCTGTGAACCCCAGGCTGCCGAAGTGGAGCATGCGATCTTAACCACTACACCACTGGGCTGGCCCCCCTAAATTGAAATTTTAATTCTGAAAAGTACAATAGCTGAAATGCAGAATTCACTAGAGGAGATCAACAGCAGATTTGAACAGGCAGGAAACAGAATCAGTAAACTTGATGACGGGAGAATTGAAATTACCAAGTCTGAGGAGCAGAAATAAAGAATGAAGAAAAATAAACAGAGTTTAAGAGGGCTGTGGGACACCATGAAGTATACCAACACATGTACTATGGGAGTCCAAGAAGGGGAAGTACGAAGAGGAAGGGGCAGTGGTTTCCCCTGGGGCCTCAATTCTCTGCTGGACCTAAGAAGAGCTGTCAATTTTCAGTTCTGATTTTTTTCTTATTGTTAAGACAAAAGTGATGAATTCCAAGATCCTAACATGCCATACCGGAAACCAGAGGTTCTCTAGATATTGATTTTGAACAATAAATATAAGCATCCTTAGCAGGGTGTGTATCTGTGTATGTTTGCTTGTAGTGGTAGGGAGTAATTAGTTGTTTACAATTTCGTGTGGATTAAATTATTTTGCCTTTATCTTCCCTAAATTCTGGCTAAGATTCTAGCACTGAGGGAGTGAGAGGTTCTTTTCCAGTTTTATTGAGATATAATTGACATACAGCACAGCATAAGTTTAAGGCATACAGCATAATGATTTGCCTTACATATATTCTGAAATGATTACCACAATAAGTTAACATCCATCATCTCATATAGATGCAAAAATTAAAATAAAACAATGTTTTTTTTCTTGTGATGAGAACTCTTAGGATCTACTCTAACTACTCTCAAATATACCATACAGCATTGTTGACTATAGTCATCATGTTGTATGTTGTTACATCCATAGTACTTATTTATCTCATAACTGGAGGTTTGTACCCTTTGACCACCTTCATCTAATTTACCCTCCTCCCATCCCCCACTTCTAGTAACCATAAATTTCATTTCCTTTTCTATGAGGTTTTTTTTTTTTTTTTAAGATTCCACACATAAGTGAGATCATACAGTGAGAGTTTTTAATAAAGTTTAAGTTGAGGGGTTGAAGGTGAGAGTCAAGTGTTAATGTTAAAAAAGCGTTCACCTCACAGTGGTTGGGCTTGAGTGGAATACTACAGTGGAGGTGACTTTAGACAACCAGTGAGCTAAACCTTCCTAGAGGATAGGGGTAAATAGCTGGCAAGAGTTAGGAAAGGACCATGCATAGAAATAGATGAGAAGCTTCAAAAGAAAAACACTTTTCTCCTTTAATTTATCCTATAATTTAACCACAACTGTTATTTACTTCAGATAGCCCATCTGTTACCAAACGAAGTGGGCTCACCTCCTGGTGAGTTAAATAAGACCCTACACCAGTGGAAGTTGTCTCACAAAGTAAAGTGTATTTGCAGCAAATAGGAGGCCATGAGCCAGTCATGGCGTCCTATTTGCTGCAATTACACTTTACCTTGTGAGACAGTTTCCACTGGTGTGGAGTTTTATTTAACTCACCAGGAGGCCAGCCCACTTGGTTTGGTAACAGAATTGGCAACCCCAATGGGACATACCCCTTCGTGGTGCCTGTGCCACTGGCTTGACATTGCTGCCCCATTGGGAGACCCAGTGGCCACACTGAGCACTTTGCTTAGAGGATCTCTCAATGGAGGTGAGTGGCACCAACCCCAGGGCACAGCTATAAGAGTTATTTCCTTAAATTGTCTCACAAAGCCTGTCTGTTGGGGCCTGGCTTTGGAGTTAAGAGTCCCCACCGGGAGGTAGCCTGGTTCAGGGGAGTGAGAGTCCTCTCTGTTTGGAAGGATTGCATGACCCGGCCACTCTGGAAGGGTTGATGCTTGGTTCTGGTGAAATGGGGGCAATCCCTGGTAACTATTCAGGGGTCAAACCCCATCTGGAGATTGATTCTCATCTGGAGTGCACTGAGTCTGTCTAAGGGTCACATCCCCTCTGGAGATTGAATCCCATCTGGAATGACAAGGTAGGAGGTCGAAGCCCCCTGAGGTCACTGAGTCTGTCTTTGTATTGTGCCTGTAATTGAAGGATGTGTCCCCTTGGATGGGGTTAAACCCCTTTGGAGTTGCTGAGCCTGTTTTTTTTTGTTTGTTTGTTTGTTCATTTGTTTCTGTGTTTTTGTCGAGGACGCTTGACATAGCATTTTAGTCAAGGACGCTCGACATAGAATTTTTGTCAAGGATGTTCAACATCAATCTTGTTTTTCCACAGTCTGGCTTTTCTGAACTCCTAGGTCTTTTTTGTTTTTCTCCTTGCCTTCCCTATCAGTGGTTGCTGAGTGAAACCCAGCGTCCACCCATTTTATTTTCTCTTTAAGAATTTAGTTATGTGGCCTAGGTCTAGTTTCTGGCTATTAGGGTGCTAGACCTCCTCTGGGCACAACCTTGTGGCATCTGTGTCACCACTAACCATTACAAGTAGCTCCTAGGAGGTTGGAAACAGACCATAAAAGAAGGCGCTAGAATATGGGGGGAGCAAGCTCCATATTGGAGGAGAGCCCATTGGACTGCATCCTCCAGAATTGGAAAGTCTTTGGGTATTCTCCATTGACCCGAGAGCAGATGATCTTTTTATGTAACACAGCCTGGCCACAATATTCACTGGAAGATGGGGAAAATTGGCCAGAAAAGGAGACCCTAAATGTTAAATGGGAAGAAATCCCTTATGCCTAGTGCTTCATGGCACTATGTCTCTGATGAGGATTTCCTCCTCCAAATAAGGAACCATGGGACTAAAGAAAGCCCACCTCAGAGTCCACTTTGCTCAGATACTCCAGCTTCAGACCAGCTGGTGAGCCCCAAGAGACTCTGGAGGCTATAATAGGGCCAAACCCTTTACTATCCCCCCCGCCCCGAGCTATTCCTCTACAGGAATTGGACTCTCCAACAACCAAAGACCCTTCACCTTCCTCTTCCAGATAGCACAACTAGATGACAAACCTGGGCTATATCCCCTAAGACAGATGCCTGACAGTGAGGGGAGACTTATTAATGTGCACTTCCCCTTTTCCACCTTTTGATTTATGTAATTGGAAAGCACACACTAAAGGATTGAGGGCTGACCCAGAGGAATTCATAAACCTGACAAAGGGAATCTTCTTCACTCATAATCCAACCTGGGCAGATATTCAAAACCTGTTAACTACACTCCTCATAGCTGAGGAAAAGTCATTTGTTCTGTTAAAAGCTAAAGAATAAGCAGATAATGAATATGACTCAAGATCAGACATTCACAGGCCTAGTGAACAGGCTGTGCCAGGGTTAACCCTGGGTGGAATCCCAATGATCCTGATGATCAAGAAAAGCTAGGATATTTTCGGGGTCTGCTTTTGAAAGCCATGAAAATAGTAAGCCAGCCACCCATTAATTGGTCTAAATTAAGAGAGGTCCAACAAGTCCCTGAGGAAAACCCCTCCATTTTTTTCAGAGGCTGTGGGACTGCCTCAGGTGATATACAATTTGAGACCCTGAGGCCCATGGCAGTACGGTAGCTCTTAATACCTATTTCATATCTCAAAGTGCTCCAAACATCTATAGGAAACTCCAAAAGTTGGCTATAGGTCCTCATAGTAATCCTGCACAACTAGTAGAGACTGCATCTGGGGTGTTCAATAACCAGGATGAAGCCAAGGATGAAAAGGAAGACAAGAAGATGAAAAGGCAAGCTGCCCTGTTAGCTGTGGCCCTCCAGTCTACTCAAGGTAACCCGAGGGAGAGAAGTAAGACACCATGTGTGAGTGACCCTGGCCCCCACTGAGGGGCCAAAATGCCACCAACAAAGTTGGGGGCTAATCAGTGTGCATGCTGCAAACAGGAAGGCAGGACTGCGAAATTGGAGGCAGGACTGTCCAAACCGTCCCCATAGAGGGAAGGGATTGAACAAGACCGAGCTGTGGCTACTTCCCTTGACTACAGATGAGATTTGACGGGGCCATGGAGCTCCCCAGTTGACTCTGGGATCCCTGGGTGACCTTGGCAGTAGGAGGAGAACATGTTAAAAACTCTTGCTCAATACTGAAGCCATATTCTCGGTGCTGAATGCCCAAAACGGAAACCTTTCTAAAGGAAAGTATGACAAAAGAGGTATCAGGGAAAGGAGAGGCCAAAAGGTCTCTGGAGCCCTTGACCCATGAAATAGGAACAACAATGCTGGAGCATTCTTTTTTGTATGTACCAGAATGCCCTGTTCCCCCTCTAGGGAGGGACATTCTATCTAAAGTTAGGGCCCTCAATAAGCTGGGAACAAAATAAAATAGAGATCCAAGTTCCCAAATGTCGGGGAGTCAAGCTTATGGCCCTATTACAGGATACATCAGTACCTGAGAAGGAAGAGATTCCCCTAAATGTTTTAAGCTGAGCTAACTCAGAATTATGGGCACAAGGACAGGTGGGCGAGCAGCCTGTGCCATGCCAGTAAAGGTAAAATGGAAGCAGACAGATCAGCAGCCTGGGGTAAAACAATACCCCTTGAAGCCAGGAGCCCTAAAGAGAAATCGTTCCTGTAATCAATGGGCTTTTAGAACAGGGATTGATCAGGCCATGGAGATTCCCAGGGAACACTCCCATGTTACCTGTTAAAAGGCTGGGGACAGGGGAATATAGATTTGTTCAAGAACTTAGTGCTGTCAATGCTATACAGTACTGGGTTTATAATAGTACACATCTTCATTTTGTTTCTGGCATAGAGCTCCTGAAACTCTTGTAATTTCCCACATAAGAGCCATAGGGGCATCCTTTGTTATGATGATTACTTTAGTCCTACCTTTGGAAAGCCCCTAACAGTAGGGGCTGGTGGTCAGGGAAACCAATTGTGTGATTTCAGGGTTGGAACTTTAAGCCCCATCCCCCTCCCCACACCTCCAGGATGGGGAAAAGGGCTGAAGATTGAGTTCAATTGCCAAAAGCCAATGATCTAATCAACTATGCCTACGTAATGAAGTTCCCATTAAAGCCCAAAAGGATGGGGTTCAGAGGGCTTCAGGGTTGGTGAACATGTAGAGATTCGAGAAGAGTGGCATGCCCGAGTCTGGGAGCTCCACGTCCCTTTCCTGCATAATTTGCTCTATGCATCTCTTCCATCTGGCTATTAAGTAAAATGTTTTCCTGAATTCTGTGAGCTGCTCTATCAAATTAAACAAACCCAAGGAGGGGGTTGTGGGAACCTCTAGTCTGCAGCTGGTTAGTCAGAAGCACAGGTGACAATCTGGACTTGCAATTGGCACCTAAAATGGAAGGCAAAGGGTAATCCTGTGGGACTGAATCCTTAATCTGTGGGATTGATGCTGTCTCCAGATAGTATCAGAATTGAGTTAAATGTGTTAAACTTCTTAACCAGTAAGGGATATAAAGTGTCTAAAAGGAAGGCACAAATATCTAAAGAGACTGTAAAGTATTTGGGGTTCATGAAAGATAGGGAATAGATATAGGAGTGCTAACTCAAATGTTGGGCCTCCTAAAAAGAGTGGTAGCCTATTTCTCAAAGCAGCTAGAAACCATGGCGAAAGCATGGCCCCCATGCTTGAAAGCTGTGGCTGCCACCTGCCTCTTAATCAAGAAAGCAGAAAAACTGACTATGGGCCAACCTAATGACAGTGTGGACCCCCACTGAGTCTCTAGCCTGGTAGAGACTAAAGGACATCTTTGGCTATCCCAGAATAGACTACAAGATCAAGCTATGCTGCTAGATTCCCCTCAGATATCCTTAAAGCCCTGTCATACCTTAAACCCAGCTACCCTGCTCCCTGATTCCAATGGGCCTATTACCCATGCTTGCCCAGAGGTGATTGATCAGGTTTACTCTAGCCACAGAGATCTTTAGAGTGAACCATTGCCTAATGCAGAGGAAGTATGGCTTGTAGATGGGAGCAGCTTCAAAAATAATGGACAAAGAAACGCGAGTTGCAGAGTAGTGTCTCTGCATGCAACCATTAGAGGCCAAGGGGCTGACACCAGGCACCTTGGCCCAAAAGGCAGAAATAATTGAATTAACCAGAGCTTTGGAATTGGGAAAAGAAAAAAATAACAACAATATACACAGATACTAAATATGCCTTCTCTGTAATTCACGCTTATGAAGCCATTTGGAAAGAAAGAGGACTCCTTAATAGCAGCAGTAAAGAAATTAAACATGGGCCAGAGATCTTTAAACTTCTGGAAGAAGTACAGGGCCCCAAGGAAGTAGCTGTGGTCCATTGTAGAGGCCATCAAAGTGGGGAATCAGAGGCCATAAAAGGGAATAACTTGGCAGCTGCAGCTGCAAAAAGGGCCGCTATATCAGGAGAGCTTCTCCAATTGCCATTAATTCCCACTCTACCCTTCTGTGAGTTTACACCGGTGTGTTCCCCTGATGAAGTAAGGGAAGACATGACACAGGGTTATCAGTGGTCCCCCATAGTTAAGGGCTGGATGACAAACCCACAAGGGAAGATTTGGGTCCCCAAACAAACAGCTTGAGGGCTCCTTAAGAGTGCTTATGATTCTACCCATTATGGAAAAGAGACCTTATACCTATAGCTGATGAAGGTCATAAGCGCCCCAGGTATAAAAGAACTTACTGAAAAAATAACTGGACAATACATTTATTGTCAGAAGAATAACGTACAAACCAGACCTCCTGTACCTCCCCTGGCCAAAGCAACTCAAATTCAGGGAACTTCACTGGGGGAAGACTGGCAAGTTGATTTTACTGTTATGCCTATGGGCCCCGGAGGGTACAAATACCTCTTAGTGTTTGTAGATACATTTACTGGGTGGATTGAAGCCTTTCCTTGTAAGTCAGAAAGGGAAAATGAAGTAAGTGTTGTTAAAAGAAATAATTCCCCATTTTGGGTTGCCTAGAACATTTCAGAGTGACAATGGTCCAGTTTTTATATCAAAAATAACCTCTGAAGTAGCCAGAGTTTAAAAAAATTAAATGGAGACTACATGCCTCATGGAGACCACAATCATCTGAAAAAACTGAGTGGGCAAATCAAACTTCAAAGACAACCCTGGCTAAACTGTGCCAAGAGTCACAGGAAAATTAGCTAAAGCTACTGCCAAGAGCCCTCACTCGGATAAGGGCAGCTCCAAAAGGCAAACTGAAGCTTAGCCCCTTTGAAATGACCTATGGGAGGCCATTCCCTGAAGACTCAGATTTGCTCACAAACCCAGACCCAGAGGTTTCCATGGCAATCAAACACATAATCAATCTGAAGCAGGTGGTAGATGCACTCAATAAGTATGAAAACGTGGGTCTTCCCTTGCCTATGGAGATCAAACTCCACCCATATGAACTGGGAGATTGGGTCTATCTTAAAATTTGGAAAAGCAGTTCATCCCAAGATCAGCTAAATCCTACTCGGGTAGGGCCTTGCTTGGTGTTACTAACTACACATTCTTCCCTAAAATTAGGAGTCACCCCTTGGATCCACCACACATGGGTAAAAAAGGCACCCATTCTTGAATATCAACAGAGATCATCACAGACAATGATGACTTCGAGCTTTCCTGCAAACCACTCTCTGATTTGAAACTCCTGTTTCGGTGATACTATGCAGATAAGTAATGACCGGTTCTCCCCCCCAGGCTCTGCCTTGGATCCTAACCAACCCCATACCATTTAGGCACCATATGCTTCCAAGGAGGTTGCATGTTCCTGGGCAGCAGGACTAGGTCCATCAGAGAAATGGGCAACCCAGTATCTAGACTATAAAGAGCTGATGGAATCTAGAGGGTGAAGGGCAAGTTTGCCCAGATTCTAAACACATTGAGGCTATAAAATTACAGATGGTTGTTACAAACAACTCAGATCTATGTCTCTGGTAACCCACAAACCTATTTGAGATTAGCTGGAAATTCTGCTCCTTTACTGGCCCCTACGACAAGGCCCATGCTCAACAGGAAGCAGTTACAGAAGGTGGACATTCGACCTGTGCCCCTCAAAAATGAGGATCAGGATAAAGCTAGAGGGGGGATTTGTCACTGACTAGGTGCCTCAAGAAACTCAAAGGTGGGTTTGGAAGCAATTAACTGTTTTTCCAAGTTCTTTTCCCTTTGTATGTTAAGGAGATGTAACCGCCAACCATCCTGAAACTGACCAAGCCTCACCACAAGAGCTATGCCCATGACCTTTGCTTTATTTTTAATGCAAAGATCTCTCCAGGAGGAGCTTAGGCCTCATTATGTGGAGGCATGTTCTCCAACTGAGCCTGTGCAGGCAAATACCCATCTCTCCCTTTTGAATATTCATTTCCCAACTGAAATAAAGGTCCCTGCTTCCCTTTGTCTGGGGATGCCATGACTTTGGAAATGATCCCTCACAGCCTCCTATTTGCTGCAAATACACTTTACTTTGTGAGACAACTTCCACAGGTGTAGAGTCTTATTTAACTCACCAGGAGGCAAGCCCACTTGGTTTGGTAACACATTTGCTAGCCAAAGCGTCTCTTTCCACAGTTTTCTGCTTTGGAAATCAGAGTGAAGCAGTTTTTTTATCCAAGCATGACTACCAATTTGACTGGGACTTCTTGTGCAAGGATAGCATTCATTGCCTAGTGGGACATATAAAATGTCCCAGTGAGAAAGGTTCTGACCAATAGAGACAATAATAATAAGCCAAACCTATTAGAATGGCTCCCTCTGGAATTTGACCTGGAAACTAGAACTATTTAGTCACCGATTAAAGGAAAATTGAGCAGAACCATGAGAGAGAGAAATGGAGAGCAGTTGGTCCACCTCAGGAAAATATCAAATAACAAAAGGAGTGTGTGAGGGAATATAATACCAGTTGAAAGATATATTGCCTTATGAGCTCAGCTCAGGACATTATTTTAATAGGTGTTAGATATATCCTTACTATCCTTCATTCTGTTTGTTGATTGGTTTGTTTTGATGACAGAGACTCATTATATAAAAGTAGAAACAGAAAAAAACATACCTATACATATTCAATATCCCAGAGACTTACACTACTAACATTCAGGTATTTTTCATTCCTTCCTATCATATTGGAAGGAAGCATACATATGGCATTAACGTACATATTGAAGATGTTTACTGCCTGAGTATCTCTATGTGTCACCCTTTATAATAATAGTTACATTAATGTCTCTAGAAAAAAAAGAAAAAAGTTCCTAGTTCCCATCTCATGTACAATGGAAAGTTCAACTTCCTCTTAATACCTTGCAGAATTTAAGGTGGGTTTCTTTTCTTCTAGTGATGTCTTGCTCTGATCATTGCCTCTGCTGAATTAATCTTACTTTCATCCTAACACTGGTCTCTTCGCTCTGGCCTATGATTTCCCCCAAAAGAGCACAGCTCTTTTTACCTTGGTTTTCTCAAAGCATCACTTACACAAGGCAGTTGCTCAGAGTCTTCAAGGGATAAATGCTACCTAGACATACAGCATGTTCATACAGCTATACATCCATAACTAAGTACAATTTGATTTCTCTTCTGTCCACCTTCTGATGAAACTGACTAACGGTAAATAAAATTACTCAAGTCAATGAACCAGTCAATCACTAAATATTTACTGAGCAATAACTATGTGCAGATTATAGGAAAGAGAAACAAAGACCCCAATCAATTCACAAAGTAAATCATCCCCTGAATAACTGAAAGTTAAATAAATAATGCTATCTTTCTTCTCAAAGAAGCCCAAAGGCTCTAATGAAAAATAACTGTTCATAGAAAATGCCTTAAAGAGAACAGCTCAGTTAGCTACAAAGAAGTTTGGCAGCTTTGCTTAGAATAGAGCATAGTACGTATTTGACACATAGTAAACATTTGGTGAATGAACGAATGAATGAATCAATCTAAAGATACAACCAGACTTTCCTTAGGTCCGCAACTTCTCTTTTCCATTTGGTTCACCTTCTTGTGCTCTTCTAATTCTAACAGAGGTCTCTAGTTAACCCTCACCTGTGAATTTAGTTTCCAGATCAGTGTCAACAACTTCTTGCTGCTGGTTCCAATCCAACCTTAGTGATCCCATCTCCTAGCAACTGATTTCCTGCCCTTGAGCTCCAGTCTCCCAGTGGCTGGATTCCTTCCCCACATACTACTATCTTCTGGTGCCTGGGGTATAACACTGAATTCCTTAGTGCTCCCAGTTTCCTAGGTTTAGGTAGTAGAAATCTGTTACATCTCCTTAGTGTTAACTGCCTGCCCAATTGAACCACTGCCAATTAACTGCTTATGTTTTGGATCCCCATCAGTAATGACAGTAAGACATGACTTAGGGAGGCTTTTGCTCAACTACCTACCTCACTCAATAATAATAATAAAAGATTTGAACACTGTCTTCTAAATTATACAGAAAGTGTGAATAAAATGATCTTTAGAAAACTTTGCTAAGTTATTGCTTTATAATACACAAATCTTTAAGACAAGGTCTCTAGACCTGATTATCATATAGGTTGTCACTATTAGACATATTTAGAAATGCTCACTACTCAGTATTGTCCTTGAATCCAGGGTGACTGCTCTCAATCCCATCTTTTAGAGATCCCTGCTCTGGCGTTCCTTTATTTATGCCCTTTCCATGCAATGAGAAGTCCACAGGGTCAAGGGAACTCCAGGGAAGAAAACCAATCACAGGGAGATGGAGTCAATAAGGCCAGTTTGGAACCAGCAGCAAGAAATATTTGAAGCTGAACTGGAAACTGAACTCTGAAGTAAGAATTAAGTAGAGAGATAAGATTTATTAAGAAATCCAATCATAGAATTATTTCTGCTTCCTGACAATTTCCAATCCAGAGAAAAGCCCTGCTTCCCCGAACCCTCCCAAAAATCACCACACACAAGCCCAAATCCTAGAGAGGTCTTCTAATACTGTCTTCCTGAAACGTCCTTGGTTCCCCTGTGGTGTGTTTGCTCTTGCTGCAATGAGTAATAAATCTAATTTGTTCAACTACAGGTGTGTTTCTGGTTGTCTTTGGCTAGAGACCACCATACAAAGTGGAGAACCCACTGAGATTCAGAAAAAGGACCAGGACCCTCAACTCAGTAATAGTGTGCACATTTGAGATTCCTTGTGTTTCTACCTGTTCAATGTGCCATCCTGCTCATGACTGGGAGGTAAGTTCACACTGAATTGAGCTCTGATATTTCTTGAAGTCTTTCAGTATTGAGTTTATTTTGTTTTCCTAGAAATAAAGTCCCAAGAAATATTTTTGGTTATCTGATCTGATTCATATTGCATTTTTATTGATCTTATAGTTTGTCTATTTTTCTAGTGATTTGGCTGCTGTTTGTCTACAGGAGGAAAAGTCTATATGGAGTGGGAGGGCATAGGCCAGATAAACCCATTCTCAAGCAATTCCCTGGGGCTGACTACTTCATAAGATCTCTCAGACCAGTATTCTTTGGAATAAATTTGTCTAGAGTTATCATTTCAAAATCTTACAAGGACTTCTTCCTAAATTTTTGTGTGTGCCTGTGTCTGAGAAGCACTTTGTTTAGTTTCATCTGCCTAGAATCAGGAGGTTTTGTCCAGTTCTTGATTGGTGATGATTGGCCATTGGCCAAGCACAGGAGATAGGAAGTTACACAAGCAGCATCCTTAAATACTTAAAATTCTCATACGGCCTTCTGAATTTAAAACTTTGCCTCTTTTAGGCTAAACAGTTGTTTCCTTCATGTGTTCTCACTATAATGCCAACTTGTATGCTTATCTCTCGAACTGGCACAATTTCACCTGGGAAAATTTGAAATTCCAAGGGCTACTTTGGAGAGCTCTTAACAAACAAGATTTGAGAGGTAAAATAACAAAAAGCAAAGAAAGCCTCATGAGGAGATTGCCTAAAACAGAGATCATTTTGCTCAACATCCTAGGAGGCTTTTCTTTTGAGTCCATATTTTGGAGATTAATATTAATTATATAGTTTGATGAAAGTTGTCAAGAGCCCACTATGTCAATAACGGCTGTATGTCATTCTCTTTTTGTGGGTATATATGTCAAAATCTGGAGTTTTTTTTTTTTACATCTAAACATTTTCCCCTCTCCTTGCAAAGAGTACATAATTAGCCTTTATAGTGATGATTTCATATTGGTCTGAAACTGGTGTCCTCTCATTTTTCTCCGTTTTGTAAAAATTTAAAGATCACTTGATCAAAAAATAATTTGGTTGTTTTTCATGTACTCCAGGAATATCTAGTCTAGATAAACAGTCAAATAGTCTAACAGAAAGAAATTATTTGACTGTGTTTCTTTTAGTGAACACTGAAAAGTATGTTTACATAATAGTCTTTGTTATTACAGCTATGAGATAATAAGAAAAGGCTTTAGTTTTAAAGTAAAAGAATTTTGGCACATTGTAGGGTCTTTAAAAATTAGTTTACCATACAAAAATAATGTTAGGACAATATTTTGGTTTCTCAAAAACCAGGTTAAATTTATGATTCAAATTTTCTACACTGGTTTTATGAGTTGAATATTAATGTTGTGTTATAAGCTAAATGTTAAATGTTATGAGTTAAATGAGTTTTACAATTCCATAATTTATTTAAAACTTTAAAATACATGTATAAAATTTTATTCAACTAAATTAAATAAGAATGGATGTCCTTAAAAAGTTTCATTTTATGAAAACATTACAAAGATATAAATCATAATAATTTAATGTGTTAGCTAAATTGTAATATCCAGATCCTTAACTAAATTTAAGAACCTAGTAATAAGTTAATTAACAAACAGCCCTTGCATGCCTGTATAGTTTCTAAATTTAAAAAAGATATTAATCACTGACCACAAAATAAAATTTTAATTTACATTTCTTAAAATGATAATAGATTACAAAACATTCAAATGCCCTTAGAGGCTAATATGTGTGTCTGTGTGTGTGTGTGTGTGTGTGTGTGTATGTTTATCTTTACTCCCTAAAAGTTGTTAAAATGACATGAACCAATTGCTCATGGAAAAAATAGTTAAGCAACTCTTAATTTTAGATTCTGTAGTTTTCTCTTGCGTCTGGAGAAAAGTAAAGTCAGTTACTTTGATTAAAGACAATAATATAAATGGTTAATTATACTGGTACAATAATTTCAGAGAAATACAAATATGCATATAAGATAATGGATATGATTTCTTGTTTATTCACAATGTTGTTATAGTGCTTTCAGATAGTAAATGTAACAAGATATAATGTATATATATTGTTTTACTTAACATACTAATAAGTTAATTCTATTTCAAAGTTATAGTTAAAGGCTTTAAATTATTATCTTTCATATATTTACATCTCTGTGTATGCTGAAATACATACATATAAAAATATATTAATAAATCTTTTACTGAAAATTGTTACATGAATAACGTAGCAAACCTGTAAAATTAGGATTTGTGTCTTTTAATGTAGAATGACTAAATTATTTTATACACAAATTAGAAGAGATTCCTTTATGTCATCAAATGATTTTGTTAATTCAGTGCTTCTTGAATACTCTTAAATCATAATTTAAAAGACTCCTTACTTTAAAAGAATTAGTTCCTAACAACCATTATTGTTTATTGTGTGTTTTTATAATGCTGATTGCAAATATTTATTGTCTTTAGATACATATGACATATACTTGTCTCCTCTAACAATTATTCTTTTGTTTTGTTTTGTTTTTTTGCTGGTCTCGAATTCAGAACAAGAAAACTAATAGACTGTCTTTTATGCATAATTATTTTTAGTTTTCCTAAAAAGGCTATTAGGAACTCAAAGATTTACTTCTTCACCCTATAAAAGAAAGGATAATAAAAGTAAATAGATCTAGAGTAATGTCAGCACAGTGGCAGAGTAGGCAGCTCCAAACACCCATCTCTTCACAGAAACATTGAAAAACAAGCAGAAACTGTCAGAACCGCCTTTGTAAAGATGAAAAAACCTGTAGCCACACAGGGCAAAAGATTATGGTTGAGACATATAATAGACAACCTAAAACCTGGGAGGAAAAGTTGTGAAATTAGAGCATTCAAAAGTACCTGTGTATACTGAGGAATTTAGAAAATTATACATATGGCCAGGAAGGACACATATTCCAAAAAAACTGAGGAGACTCTAAGCTTTCAATTTAGCCTGCTCTCTAGCTTCAGTGCAAGCATGAAGTGAAGACTAGGTAGAGTTGTAAATTACCTGGAAAAACATTAAAGGAGTTTCCTAGCACAAAGCCAATCCATAAAGACTGGAAGATAATTTTTTGTTTTTAGGTCTTGGAGTACTAAGAAATTTCTTTCAAAACACTATATGAACATAAGCTAAATGAACAGACACCTCAGTGACAACTAGACAAGGAATACAGTTTGTGAAAAAATCATTTTAACAGTACTGAAACAAAGGGATGATGGCAGCCTTCAGCAATCTAGAACAGGAAACCCTAAAGAAGGGTAATAATCTGATTTCGAGTTACCACATTACAATAGTCAAATGTCCAGTTTTCAACAACAACACAAAACATACAAAGAAACAGGACAGCATGGCCCATTCACAGGAAAAAATAAACAGAAACCATCCCTGAGGAAGCTCAGACTTACTAGAGAAAGATTTTAAGTCAACCATATTATGCTGAAAGAGCTATAAGAAATCATGGACAAAGAACTAAAAGAAACCAGTAAAACTCTGTATGAAAACAATGATAATATCTATAAATGGACAGAAATTATTAAAAAAGAACCAAATAGAGAATTGGAGCTAAAAAGTGCAGTAAAAGACATTTAAAAATTCACCAGGGAGAATCAACAGCAGATTTGAGCAGAAAGAATAATTAGTGAACTTGAAGATATGACAATGAAAATTATCTAATGTGACAAGCAGAAAATTTAAATAATGAAGAAAAATTAACAAGTCTAAGGGCCTGTGGGACACCATCAAATGGAACATCCTTCACATTATGGGAGTTTCAGAAGGAGAAGAGAAAGATAATGGGGCAGAAAGAATATGTGAATATATAGTCACCAAAAACTTAGTAAATGTGATGAAACACATGAATCTATAAATCCAGTAAGCTCAAACAGATAAATAGTGAGCAATATTTTGATAAAACTGTTGAAACCTAAAGACAAAGAGAGAATCTTGAGTGATGTCAGCAAGATGGTGGATTAGGAAACTCCAGGTCCTAGTTCCCACACATAAGCATCAAATAAACAACTACAGATTGATTAAAATAACTTTATAGGAGATCCAGAAAGTAGTCAAAGATATATAGCAACCAAGTGTATGCCCAATCAAGCAAACATCACATTCAAAACAGTAGGACATTTTTATGGCATTTTTACTGGCTCTTGCCCCACAGCCTTTCCAGGGTGGCTTGGTGAAGTTAGGAAGAAGCAATCCAATTCTTGTTTCTCATGGCATGGAAGAAGCAAAGTGAAACTTATCTGCAATGCTATGTTCTGTCTATGTTCAGCCAGAGAGACTGGTTTCTGTTTCACTTGACTCAGAGATCAGATGTGGAATGGTGGCAGAGCTTGGATATAAGGCTAGTGTAAGCTGTGGAAGGCAGTGATTGATGCCATGGCACATGAAAACTGCAGAGGGACTGAAGATCCTTGAACACATGAGAGCAAGAGATTATGGGAAGAGAAAGAAAATAGAACATCAAAGGCCCTGAGAAGAATAATTGAGAGTAAGAATGTTAGGAAAATTAGGACATTTAAAAGCAGCTGGGGAAAATCACACACACACACACACACACACACACACACACACACACAGGCCCAGACAGGACACATGCCCAGAAAAGAACTGAGAATAATTTAAGCTTTCATCCCAAGTTGATCTCAAGGAACAGGAGCCAGTTAATAAAGGTCTTCCACATCAGTCCTCAAAGACTAGCAGAGGTGGCTATTTTTTTCCAATACCCAATTTTCAACAGAAGATCACAAGGCATACAATGAAACAGGAAGATATTGCCCATTCTGAGGAACAAAATAAATTTAGAGACACAGTCCCTGAAGAAACACATGTATTGGACTTATTAGGCAAAACTTTAAAACAACTGTTTTAAATATGCTCAAAGAGATAAAAGAAAATATGAATGAAGAACCAAAGGAAATCATAAAAACAACATATAGACAAAATAAAAATATCAACAAAGAGAGATTATTTTAGAAAGCAAAAAGATATTCTCGAGTCATAAAATACAATAAATGAATTGAAAAATTCACAAGAGGCGTCCAACAGCAGACTTGAACAGGCAGAAGAAAGAATCAGCAAATTTGAAGACAAGTCACTTAAATTTGTCAAGTCTTAGGAGAAAAAAAGAATAAAAAAAATAAGTGAACACATGGACAGAGAGAATTGATTGGTGGTTACCAAGGGGAAGGGGGGTGGGGGTGGGCACAAGGGGTGAAGGGTTACATCCACAAGGTGACGGACAAACAAAAACGTACAACTAAAACCCCACAGTGTTATAAACTATTAAGACATCAATAAAAAAATGGTAAAAAAATAAAATAAAAATAAATAAAAGAATTAAAAAAATGAGCAGAGCCTAAGGGATTTATGGACCACTGTCAAGGAGGCCAATATACTTATTATGACAGTTCCCAGAAGAAGAAGAAAGAGAAAGGGACAGAGAAATTATGACTGAAGAAATAATGACTGAAAACTGCTCCAATTTTAAGAAACACATAGATATATGCAAATCAGTACAGCTCAATAGACTTTAAATAGGATAAACCAACAGATACCCAAAGCAAGACACATTATAATCAAACTCAAAAGTCAAAGACAAAGAGAGAATCTTGAAAACAGCAAAAGAAAAGTGACTCATCATGTAAAAGTGATCCCCAATAAGACTATCAGTGGATTTCTCAGGAGAAAACTTGGAGGACAGAAGGGAGTGAGATGATATATTTCAAGTGCTGAAAGAAAAAAACCTGTAAACTGAGAATTCTATATCTGGCAAAACTGTCCTTCAAAAATGATGGAGAAATTAAGACATTCCCAGACAAACAAAAGCTAAGAATGTTCACTACTGCTAGATATGTTGTATAAGAAATGCTAAAGGGAGTCCTTCAAGTTGAAATGAAAGTATAGTAGACAGTAACTTGAAGACATACAAAAAAATGTTCCCTCATAAATGTAAATACATGGACAAATGTAAAAAATAGTGTATTGAAATTTTGGTTTATAACTCCATTTTAATTTTTATTTCTTTACAAAATAAGAAACAAATTCATAAAAAATAATAGGTCTATGCTAATGGATACACAATATAAAAAGTAACGTGTGACATCAGTAACACAATTGGAGGCTGTAAAGAAGTAGAGTTTCTGATGTGATTGAAATTAAGTTGGTATCAATTTAAGATATATTGTCATAACTTCAGGATGATATATGTAATCACCATGGTAACCACAAAGAAATATCTATAGAAAGTACAAAGAAAAGAAAACGAGGGGCTGGCCTGGTGGTGGAGATGTTAAGTTTAGCGCAATCTGCTTCAGTGGCCTGAGTTTGCAGGTCCAGATCCTGGGTGCAAATGTACACCACTCATCAAAGCCATGCTGTGGCAGTGACCCACATACAAGATAGAGGAAGATTGGCACAGATGTTAGCTCAGGGCCAGTATTCCTCACCAAAAAAAAAAAAAAAAAAGGAAATGAGAATATAATAAAATGTATCAATATAAAAAAATCAACTAGCCACAGGCTTATTAGAAAAATGGGTGTCAGTGACACATAAAAAAGAAAAGAGGAGTTTGGGAGATGGCAGCAAAGGATTCTGAGCTTGCTTCCTCCCACGAACATAACAAATCTACAACTACATGTGGAATAATTTCCTTTGAGAGAGAGATCTGGAAACTAGATGAAAAGAGCCTCCACAACAAGGGATATCAAGAGGGGTGGAAGAGGCAGAGATACCATCCTGCTGAGGAAACTACCACACCCTATCCACAGTGCTTCACAGTCAGGAGAAATCTCAAAGGTACAGAGCTCCTCCTGGATGAACAAGGGATTCAAGTTCCATGTTAGGTACACCAGCCCTTAGATCCAGCACAGGAGAGAAAAGAACACAAAACACTTGGCTTTGAAAACCAATGAGGAATATGCCCAGGAAAATTATAGAACTTCAGGGAAAGGAAAACCTGCTCTTAAAGGTTTCCATGCACAGACTCACTCAACCCAGAAACCAGCACAAAAACACAAGATAGAAAAGTGCATAGTCCATTTGTAAAAGAGACTCACTCACTAAGCTTGGAGCAACTCCTGGAGAGGCAGGAGGGAGCTGGGCTCCCCCATCAGGGACTGAGACAGTGGTGGCAGCCATTTTTGTTACCAAGTTCAGTTGTGATGACACTGATATTGGCAGGTGCCATTTTGGAATCCTCCCTTTAGCCTGTTAGCATGGGGGCCTGCCCCACCCACTAGTGCACCCAAGGCACTCATGCACAGCCAGACTGCACAGGCAGTCCATGTCAGAGACCTGCCCCACCCACCAGTATACCCACAGCAGTCTTACAATGAAGAGCCTCACAACCAGGCACACAGGGGATCTGCCCTCTCCCCCAACATGCCTGAAACAGTTGCACACTCTCTCACCCACCAGCAAACTAGCAACAGCCACATACCACTGGGCCAGACACCCAGTTACTAAGGCCTTTCCCTACCTAAGAGTGAGCCAGCAGCTATCATGAGCTGCACACTAGGCCACACTGGGGGCCCTCCCCCACCCACCAGCAAGCTAGCAGCAGCCATGCATCACTGGGTGGCACACTCAATTGTACCAGGGGCCTGCCTCACCCAAAAGCACACCTGAGAAAGTTGTGCGCCACCAGGCCATATAGCAAGTCCACACTGGAGGCCTGCCCCACCAACCAGCAAGCTAGCAACAGCCCTGCACTGCCAGGCCACACACGCAGCCACACTGGGGGACTGCCCTGCCCACCAGTGAGCCAGCTACACTGGGGACAAGCCTTGTCCACCAGCAAGATAGCAGCAGTCACGTGCAGTCAGGCCTTGCAATCAACCACAAGGGGTATGTCTTGCCTACCAGCATGCCTGAGGAGTTGCATGCCAAAGGGCTGCACAGCCAGCCTGTGCCAAATGCCTGCCACACCCACCAGTAGTTGCACACCCCTGGTCCCAGCAACCAGCCACACCAGGGGCCTGCCCCATCCACCAGTGAGCTTGCACCAGTGGTATACCACCAGGCCTGAGAGTGTGTTGTGTCAGGGCCTGCCCTCTGAATAGCATACCTGCAGCAGCTGCATGTGGCCTGGCCTCACAGTCAGCTACCTGAAAGCCAGTACCACCTACCTGCATGCCCACAGCAACTGCAGCCCCAACAGAAAAGAAGGGCACACACAGCACACACAGGGGACACCACTCGACCATTTGGCATAGGTGAAGAGAGGGGAGCATGCTGCTGGGTCCCATAAGACATCTCTTACATAAAGCCACTTTTTCCAACATAGGGAGATGCAGATGATCTACTGAATACATAGAAATAAGCACAGAGAAGTAGGCAAAATGAGGAGACAAAAGAATATGTTGCAAATAAAAGAATAGGAAAATCCTCAGAAAAAGAACTAAAAGAAACAGAGATAAACAATATACCTGATACGAAGTACAGAGTAATGGTAATAAGGATGCTCACAGAACTGGGGAAAAGAATAGACGAAGACAGTGAGAACTTCAACAAAGAGTTAGAAAATATAAAAAAGAATAAATCAGAGGTGAAGAACACAATAATTGAAATGAAAAATTCACTAGAGGAAAACAACAGCAGAGTAGATGACACAGAAGAACATATCAGCGATCTGGACAACAGAGTAGAGGAAATCACCCAAACTGAACAGATAAAAGAAAAAAGAATTTAGAAAAATGAGGACAGTTTAAGGGACCTCTGGGACAACATCAAGCATACAAACATTTGCATTATAGGTGTCTCAGAAGAGGAAGAGTGAGACAAAGGGGCAGAGAATTTATTTGAAGAAAAAAATACCTGGAACCTTCCTTAACCTGGGGAAGGAAACAGACATCCAGGCATAGGAAGCAGAGCAAGTACCAAACAAAATGAACCAAAAGAGGTCCACACCAAGACACATTATAATTAAAATGACAAGAATTAAAGATAAAGAGAATCTTAAAAGCTGCAAGAGAAAAGCAACAAGTTATGAACAAGGGAACTCCCATAAAACTATCAGCTGACTTTTCAGCAGAAACTTTACAGACTAGAAGGGAGTGGGACAATATAGTCAAAGTGCTGAAAGGAAAAAAACCCTACAACCAAAAATACTCTACCTGGCAAGGTTATCACTCAGAATAGAAGGAGAGATAAGAGTTTTCCAGACAAGTAAAAATGAAAGTAGTTCATCACCAATAAACCAGCCTTACAAGAAATATTAAAGAGACTTCATTAAGTGGAAAAGAAAAGGCCACAAATAGAAATAAGAAAAGTGTCAAAGAAAAAATTTCACTGGTAAAGGCAGCTATACAGTAAAGACAGTGGGTCTACCACTTATAAATCTAGTATGAAGGTCAAAAAACAAGAGTACTAAAATCATCTATACCTACAGAAAGAGCTTGATACACAAAATTAATAGAGGTAAAATATGATATCAAAACATAAAACATGGGAGGGGAGTAAAAGTGTAGGGCTTTTGGAATGTGCTGGAACTTGAGAGTATCCACTTAATATAGACTGCTATATACATAGGTTGTTATGAATCTCATGGTAACCACAAACCAAACACCTATAGTACATATAAAAAAAACAAAATAAAGAGAAAGGAACCCAAACATAACACTAAAGATAGTCATCAAACCTCAAGGGAAAGGAGCAAGTGAGGAAGAAAGGAACAGAGAACCACAAAAACATGCACAAAAGAAGTAACAAAATGGCAATAAGCACACACCTATCAATAATTACTTTAAATGTAAATGGACTAAATGCTCCAATCAAAAGACATAGGGTGGGGGCTGGCCCGGTGGCATTCTGGTTAAGTTGTGTGCTCCACTTTGGTGGCCCAGGGTTCACAAGTTTGGATCCCGGGCACGGACAGACACACCACTTGTCAAGCCATGCTGTGGTGGCATCCCATATAAAGTAGAGGAAGACAGGCACAGATGTTAGCCCAGGGACAGTCTTCCTCAGCAAAAAAGAGGAGGATTGGCAACGAAGGTTAGCTCAGGGCTGGTCTTCCTCACAAAAAAAGAAAAAAGACATAGGGTGGCTGAATGGATAAAAAAACAAGATCCATATGTATGCTGCCTACAAAAGACACACTTTAGAGCTAAAAACACTAACACACAGAAAGTGAAGGGATGGAAAAAAGACAGTCCATGCAAATAGAAACAAAAAGAAAGTTTAAGTAGCAATACTTACATCAGACAAAATAGACTTATTTTATTTTATTATTTTGTGAGGAAGACCAGCCCTGAGCTAACATCTATTGCCAATCCTCCTCTTTTGCTGAGGAAGACTGGTCCTGGACTAACATCCGTACCCATCTTCCTCTACTTTATATGGGACACTGCCACAGCATGGCTGACAAGCAGTGTGTCGGCTGGCGCCTGGGAGCCGAACCTGTGAAACCCGGGCTGCCAAAGCACAACCTAAACTGCTGCGTCACCGGGCCAGCCCCCAAAATAGACTTTAAGACAAAAACTGGCACAGGAGACAAAGAAGGGCATAACATGATGATAAATGGAAGAACCCAACAAAAGGATATATCACTTGTAAATATCTATGCATCCAACAGAGGAACACCTAAATAAATGAAGCAAATATTAACAGATATAAAAGGAGAAATTGACAGTAACACAATAATAGTATGGGATGTTAACATCCCACTTACATCAATGGATTGATCATCCAGATAGAAAATCAATAAGAAAGTGGTCTTAAATGACACATTAGACTAGACAAACTTATTCTCCTCTAATATATTATTGAACGTGACTTGCTAAAATTTTATCAATAGGAATATTGGTCTGTAGTTTTCTTTTACTGTAATACCTTTTCTGACTTTGGTATCAGGGCCTCATAGAATGAGTTGCGAATAGTTCCCTCTTCTATTTTCTGGAAGAGTTTGTGTAGAATTGTTATTATTCCTTCCACAAATGTTTGGTACAATTCACCAGGGAAGACACATGGACATAGAGTTTTCTTTCTGGGAAAGTTTTAATCTGCAAAATCAATTTATTTAATAAATATAGTGCAATTCAGGATACCTATTTCTTCTTGAGTTAGCTTTAATAGTTTGTGCCTTTTCAGGAATGTGTCCATTTCATCAAAGTTGTCAAATTTCTTGGTATATAGTATTCATTTATTATCCTTTTAAGGTCCATAGGATCAGTAGTGATGTCTGCCTTCTCACTCCTGATATTGATAATTTCTGTTTTCTCTTTTTTTCCCTCTGAGTCAAGCGAGATGTTTATCAATCTTACTGATCTTCTCAAGGAACCATTGCTTTTCTACATTGCTTTTATGTTTTCTCTTCCATTGGTTTCAGTTCTTGTCATTATTATATACTTTCTTCTGCTCACAGTTTTATTTGCTATTCTTTTCCTAGTTTCAGAAGGTAGAGGATGATGTCATTGATTTCACACTGTTCTTCTTTTCTAATATAGCCATTTAGTGCGACACATTTCCCTCTAAGCACTGATTTAGCTGCATCTGGCAAATTTTGATATGTTTTTTATTTTTATTGAATTCCATTATCTTTTAATTTCTATTTTGATTTCTACTTTGGCCATTGGGTTACTTGAAAGTGTATTGTGTAGTGTCCAAATATTTGGGGATTTTCCAGTATCTTTCTGTAATTAGATTTTTTAATAATCATTGATGATCAGAGAATATACTTCATGTGATTTAAATTATTTTAAATTCACTGGGACTTTTATGACCTCATATATATTCTATCTTGGTAAATGTTCCATTTGCACTTAAAAAAATGTGAATGTGTATTCTGTTCTTATTGGGTAGAGGGTTCTATTAATATCAGTTAGATCAAGCTGTTTGATAGTGTTCTTATAGTCTTGTATATATTTACTGATACGCCTATGTTTTTCTATTAACTATTAAGAGATGAGTGGTGAAATCTCTGACTATAATTGTGACTTTGTCCATTTCTCTTTTCAGTTTTCATAGTTTTTGCTTCAAGTATTTTGAAGCTCTGTTGTTAGTTGCATAAATATGTTTGTCTTCTTTATGAATTTATAATATTTTTCATTATGAAATTACCCTCTTTATCCCTGATAATATTCTTTGCTCTGAAATTTAATTTCTCTTATATTAATATAGGCTTCTCAGCTTTTTTTGATTAGTGTTAGCATAGTGTATCTTTTCCCATCCTTTTATTCTTAATTACTTGTGTCTTTATATTTATAAAGTGGGGTTTTCTGTAGGCAGCAGTTGGGTCTTGCTTTTTTACCAATGTGACATTCACTGCCTTTCATTTGCAGTTTTTATACCACTCACGTTTAATATGATTATTGATATGGTTAAAGTTAAATTTACCATCTATTTGTTTTCTATTTGTCCCATCTTTTCTTTGTTCCCTTTTTGCTTTTTTTCTGCTTGATTAGTTATGAATAATTTAATACATTCTCCTTAAATATTATTTATTTAAAAAATATTCTGTTTTAATTTGTAATACAGTAAATTTCGATAGTAAAGCCCACATAAACAAACCTATTTTCCATCCTCAATAATTTTTCAAAGTGTAAAGTTCCTAAGACCAAATATTTTGGGAACTTCTAATGCAGAGAAACATTAAAAGATCAACACAGACAATAAGTCAGAGAGATAGACAGATACAAAAATACACAGAAAGAGATGGTAACATCCAGTCCCCCTGCTAAGGCCATCTCCTCCTTTAAACAAACTACAGCTTGGTTATATGAATCAATAAGTATCACTCTTAATTTTTGAACTTATTAGGGCTTATTTTTTGTCATGGCCAATCAGGAGAGTCAATGGCTGGTATCACCACCAAAATTTTAATATCAAATCTCTGTTTGATGGGCATTTAAAATTTTTATTTTAATATTAATTTTTCTGCATTTATGGATTTAAAAATAAGTATGTACTGTTCTTATAATCTGATAAATCAATAAAGCTATTCCTGTTAATTACTTTAAATTAAAATGTTTTAGCTATTTCATTAACAATTCTGGGCTTACCAGGCCCATAATCTTCATAAGATGGGTTTAAGCTTATTAACCTTTATTCTCAGTGTTATACCCACCACCACCCCTGGAAGGCGTTTGGAGGTCCCTTCTCTTCAACTCTGACTCTGTGAGCAATAATAGATTATTACCAAAACTTTATGGGCTTAATATAGATATGTAATTACAAATAATTATGTAGGACTTATACCTTAATATATTCATTGAGTCAGAGTAGGCATGAATGGATTTTTGGCAGTCCAAACAATAAACTGGAGTGAGTTAAAACCAGCATGTGTTCCCTCTTACCACTATGCTGTTTTTATCTTGTATATTCATCATTGGGTATCAATGACTGAGTCAAAATTTGAAAATCAAAAGACAAGTGACCCATGTTCAGATAGCAAAATCTTATTGTAACACATTAAGAAGTCACTCAGAAAGGTTTACTTTTAAATTACTGTCCAAAGCAATTGATTACAGCTTGTTACAAATTTAATATACATAAATCAAAATCTACATTCAAAATAGATGGAAAATACTACGAAAAGAAAGTTCTCATTTAAATTAGCAATTTAATAAATAAAATAACTCAAGAATGAACCTAAAAATAAATATACATGACCTATATAAACGAATTTTAAATTTTTACTATGGAAGATAAAACAAAACTTGAATAAAGATAAAGGCACACATTGTTCTTGGGTAAAGAGACTCAATTTTTTGAAAGATATATATCTCCCTCATAAAAATCTGTAAATGCAATGTAATCTCATTGAAAACTATATAGGATTGTTTTACTAGGCAAGCCAATTCTAAAATTCATTTGGAAAAATAAATGTAAGAGAATGGGCAAGAAATTTTTGACAGATGAGATATGAGATAGGACTACTACATACAAAAATGCATTTTTAAATTATAATAAAGTAAAACTATTTGCTACTAATTTTTATTAGATCAACAGAAGTTCAGAATTGGAACCAAATAAAATGCACATAAGAATTTTTACATAGACATTATTTTTCACAGTTTTAGATTTAAAGAAAAAGTGGAAAGTATAGGAAGTTCCCTTATTGACTCATCCCCCTGCCCCAGTTGCCCTATTAGTAACATTTTGCATTAATGTGGTACATTTGCTATAACTGATGAGCCAATATTGTACATTATTATTAACTAAAGTCTATAGATTACATTAGAGTTCACTTTTAGTGTTATACATTCTATAGGTTTTGACAAATGTATAATGGCATGTATCCACCATTACATTATTGTACAAAGTAATTACACTGCCATGAAAATTACCTATGCTCCACCTAATTATCTATCCCTCCTTCCTCACTCTGAATGTCTGGCATCCATCTTTTTACTGTCTCCAAAGATTTGTCTTTTTCAAAATATCATATAGTTGGAGTCACACAGTATATAGCTTTCTTAGATTTTTTTTTTCACTTAGGAATATGTACTTAATGTTGCTCCATGTTATTTTGTGGCTTGATAGCTCACTTCTTTTTAATCACTGAATAATATTCAATTGTATGGATGTACCAGAGCTTGTTTATTCATTCACCTATTGAAGGACATCTTGGTTGCTTCCAAGTTTTGGCAATTATGAAAAAAAGCTGGCATTATATCTAAGAAGTCATTACAAACCCATGGTCATCTAGATTTTCTCCAATGTTACCTTCTAGGAGTTTTATAGTTTTGCTTTTTACATTTTAAGTTTATGATCCATTTTGAGCTAATTTTTGTGAAAGGTGTAAGGTCTGTGTCTAGATTCATGATTTTGCACGTGGATGTCCAGTTGTTCCAGAACCATTTGTTGGAAAGACTATCATTTTTCTATTTAATGGCCTTTGCTCCTCTGTCAAAGAATAGTTGACTATGTCTGTGTGGGTCTATTTCTGTGCCTTCTCTTCTTTTCCATTGATCTATTTGTCTATTCTTTCACCAATACCACTATGTCAATTAGTGTAGCTTTATAGGACAGTCTTGAATCAGGGAGTGTCAGTCCTCTGAATTTGTCCTATTTCAATGTTGTGTTGGATATTCTGTGTCTTTATCTTTTAATATAAACTTTAGAATCAGCTTTTTGATATGCACAAGAATCTTCATGGGATTTTTATTGGGATTGCATTGAGTCTATATATCAAGTTGAAAAGAAATAACATCTTGACAATATTGAGTCTTCAAATCCATTGATATGGAATATTACTCCATTTATTAAGATCTTTGATTTCTTTCATTAGAGTTTTGTAGTTTTCCTCATATAGATCTTGTATGTATTTCATTAGATTTATAAGTATTACGTTTTTTTGTACTAATATAAATGATATTGTGTTTTTTTAATTTCAAATTCCAATTGTTCATTAACAGTATAGAATAAAGCAATTGACTTTTGCATATTAAATTTGTATCTTCCAACCACGATATAATCAGTTATTAGTTCCAGGAGGCTTTTTCTTGATTCTTTGGCATTTCCTACATAATCAAGTCATCTGCCAAAACAAACAAAAAACCAGTTTTATTTATTTCTTCCCAATTGGTATATCTTTTATTTCCTTCTCTTGTTTTGAGTCAGGTGGGATATCCAGTATGATGTTGAGTAGGAGAAGTGACAGCAGACATCCTTGCCTTTTTCCTGATCTTAGCAGGAAAGCATTTAGTTTCTCACCCTTAAGTATGATGTTAGCTGTAGGCTTTTTGTAGATGTTCTTTAACAAATTGAGAAACTTCCTCTCTACTCCTAGTTTGCTGAAACTTTTTATCATGAATGAGTGTTGGATTTTATCAAACATTTTTTCTGCATCTATTGATATGATCATATGATTTTTCTTCTTTGACCTGTTGATGTGATACATTACATGATTGATTTTTTAATGTTAGAGTAGCCTGGCATACCTGGACTAAATCCCACTTAGTTGTGGTGTATACCTCCTTTTGTAAATACTTAGATTCAATTTGTTAATATTATGTTGAAGATTTTGGCTTCTATGTTCATGAGAGATATTGGTGTGTAGTTTCTCTTCTTATGTCTTTGGTTTCAGTATTATGGTAAAGCTGGCCTCACAGAATGAGTTGTTGGAGTTTTGTATAGATGTCTGCTAGGTCTGGTTGGTTTATAGTGATGTTCAAGTCTTCTATTTCCTTGTTGATCTCCTGCCTACTTGTTCTATCCATTACTGAAAATTGGGTATTGATGTTTCCAACTATTAGTATTGGTTGGCCTATTTCTCCCTTCAATCTGTCAGTTTTTGTTTCATGTATTTTGGGGTTCAGTTTTTAGGTGAATATATATCATTATTTCATCTTGATCCACTTACACTTCTATTATTATAAAATGTCCTTCTTTGTATTTAATAACAATTTTTTTTCTTAAAGTCTGCTTTGCCTGATATTAATATAGCTATTCTAGCTCTTTTGATCATGGTTTGCTTAGTATATCTTTTTAACCTATTTGTGTCTTTGAATCTAAAGTGTGTCTCTTGTACAAACACATAGATAGAGAGATTAGATTGGTGGTTGCCAGAGGGGAAGGGGGGAGGGAGAAGGACGAAAGGGGTGACTGGGCACATGTGTATGGTGATGGATAGTAACTAGTCTTTGGGTGGCGAACATGATGTAGTCTACACAGAAATCAAAATATAATGATGTACACCTGAAATTTGTAGAATGTTATAAACCAGTGTCACCTCAATAAAAAAAAAACTGTAAAAAACATCCCAATTAAGGGCTGGCCCGGTGGTGCAGGGGTTTAGTTCACGCTTGGCAGCCCGAGATTCACGAGTTCGGATCCCAGGCACCTGCCGACGCACTGCCTGTCACCCATGCTGTGGCGGCATCCCATATAAAGTGGAGGAAGATGGGCACGGATGTTAGCCCAGGGCCAGTCTTCCTCAGCAAAAAGAGGAAGATTAGCAATGGATGTTAGCTCAGGGCTGGTCTTCCTCACAAAAAAAAAAACAAACACAACATGCCAATTAAAAGATAAAAAAAGAATGTATGTATTTGAAAATTATGTTGTTAGAAACTAATGAACAATTACAAATATCTTCCACAAATGTCCTAAAATCTGTGTGTATACTTTACCTCCCTAAATAAACTGAAAAATACTCGAGCACAGGAATATATACTAAACTAATAATGTTTTTCACTAAATAAATATTATTTGCTAAGTGACAAAAAAATAAAGTGTGTCTCTTGTAGGCAGTATAGTTGGATCATATTTTCAAATCCATTCTGCCAGTCTGTTCCCTTTGATTGAAGTATTTAATCTATTTACAATTAATGTAATTACAGATAAGGTCAAATTTACATCTGCCATTCTGCTATTTGTTCTATATATATTTTAACACATTTTTGTTTCTCTACTCCTCTACTACTGACTCCTTTTCCCCTAAATATTATGCAATATGCCATCCTAATTCCTTTGTTTCTTTTACTATATTTTTGAATAATTTAAATAATATACAAAAATGTTGCTCCTATAAAGCTCAATCTCCTTTCCCATATTTTGTGTTATAATTTTCCTACAAATTATGTCTTTATACATTGTATGCCCATCCACACACCTATGGACATCTCATTCCCTAGATTTTACTTTTAAGGTTTCTGGTTAACCTACTGTTTGCCCCAAATCTTATCCAGTGCCTCAGGCAGTCATAATGTTAAATAATTTTCTCTGTTTTTGACAAATGCTCCAAGGGAATAGGCTATTGACACTGGGAGAGCTCTTAGTCAACTCAGTTAAAGATAGCCTTGCACATGGGGTCTTCCAGGGAACTGGTAGACAGGTCAAATAACAATTTTCTAGGAATGAGACTTTGAAGAAGTTCCAATGCCATTCTTCTCCCTCTAGTGGCTGCCCAGTTTCTGGTTTTCACTGTGACTACACAATGTTAATTTTCAAGGCTACTGCAAATCTAGAAGGGGGCATGGGAATAGGACAAGTTAAAATGTTACAAAGCTTACTGTTCCTACTGAGATTCAGATGTTTTCAATAAATGCTCAGTGGATTTCTGCAAGGCTTTTATTAATTTCAAGAGCTCTGAAATAATTGAGTCTGACCATTTTTGCCAGTGTTCTCATTGCTTCTATGAATGAGAGGTATTCTGCAGTTCCTTACTCCACCATTCTTGCTGATGTCACAGCAGATATCACATTATTAAATTCAGATATTTTATGTGGCTTTTTTTGTTTCTTGTTTTTTTTAATGATTTTGGTTGAATATGGTCAATGCTTGCTTTGAATTTTTTCCAGCCTGCTTTATTCTACTCTATGCTTCTCATCATTGGGATCTCAGTTACCCAATTCTCATGTCCTGAATGAGGCTACAAAGTGTTTCTGAGGAATATCTTGGACCTGCACATAGCTATTCCCTTGGCCAAGCTCAATGCCAAGGTGAGGTTATCACATGTTCAGGTAAGTACCTGACTTTGAATTCTAGACTTTCATTAGAAGATATCAACCTAGCATACTACTCATTTGCCTATTAAGTCATATCTATGAACTATGTATTCCCTGCCACAGAGCACAATTCTGACATCTCTGTTATTCAATTGCCAAAAACTTAAATGAGAGAAACAGTATTTTTGGAGTCAGGAAAAAAGAGAATGGGTGATATAACCACTTTGGAGATCTATTTGGCAGTATTGACTAAAATTAATTGTGCATAATCTATAGCACAGCAATTTCACTTCTTTATATATACACAACAGAAATGAGTATGCATATGTGGCAAGAAAACACATATTTAAATGTTCATACAATATTATTCATAATAGCCAAAAACTGAACACAATCCAAATGTCCATTCACCTTAAAAAGAGTAGATAAATTATATTCATACCATGGACAATGACTGAGCAACGAAGAAAACAAGCCACTGTTGCATACAACAGTATCAGTGAATCTCATAAAGTTGAGTGAAAAAAGCTAGATACAACTGAGTACATACCATATGGTTCCATTCATTAGGCAATACTAATCTCTGATCCTAAAAGACAGGATAATGATTTCCCTTGGGATTTAGTAACTGAGAAAGGATAGTTGGGTGGGCTTTTGACAGGGTGATAATTTTCTCTTTTTTTTTTTTTTGATCTGGGTGTTGGTTTCATGGTACGGTTAGTTTATGAAAATTCACTGAGCTCTGCACGTATAGTTTCTGCACTCTTTTATATGTATGGTATACTACAATAAAAAGTAACCAAATCAGAGTGTTAACATACATATTCTGACTGAAGAGAGAGAAAGTCAGTGTTTGAGGCAAGGGATACAACATATAGAAAAGTACTGTGATGTGAAGAAGCATTCTGTGTCCTTTGAATAATGATTGGTTCAGTGGAGCAGGTACACTATGCTTATGCTTATAGGTAAGGGAAGAGAGGTATATCAAGCCTTTTATTTCTGTAATATAGTGAAAGTATTTAATAAAGTGTAAAACTATTGCATATATATATATATACACACATATATTTAAAACAAGCCATCTATCTGAATGTTCCAGAAGCATCTCAACATGGACACTCTGGAACAAAACATCCGCAGTCTGATACTGCATCCACACACTAAAACTTGCATTTCCTTTGGTATCTTGGCACTATTCTCCACTCCTTTGCGCAAATCAGAAACATGGGAGTCACCTTTACTTCCTCCTTTCCCACAACAAATCAACCATCTGGATGATGCCAACTCACTTCATTTATATTTTTAGAATCTACCTACCTCTCTTCAGCCCAGTGCCTACTACCTTAGTTCAGGCCCTACTCTTTCATTTGGACTATCACAAAAGCCTCCAGTCTTCCTGCCATTAGTCTCTCCTCTCTTCCAGGAATACGCCACACTGCCATAGCATGTTTCTAAACACCAAAATCCTTAGCATGCCTTATACTGCCCTTCACAATCTGAGCCCAGAGCCTTTGCCTTCGCTAAACAAAGCTGCTGTCCTAAACATCACCCCTAGCTGACTACATGCTGATTTCCATTATATTCAAGTGCTTCACTAGAATTCCTTTCATATTTAGTACATGCAGGATTCTAGAAATGACAGAAACAATACCTGGAAACACTTTCCTGTTTCTCCCACCTACCTCAAAACACTTCTCTAAGAGGAATGAATACCTATATCACTACTCAGATTCTAGGATACATCAGAACACTGTTGTGGTCAGTTCTCTATACTCTGTTATTGATCAGGCTTATTTGTATGGTTTTCTGTCACACTGCAGCCAATTGCCAGGTAAGGACCTGAGATTCAGGTTTGGGTTTAGGGAGAGGAAAAAGGCCCCATATGTGTCTGGACTTAACCATAAGACCCAGCCTAACCTACCACAATTCTCTGAATAGAGTTCTAGATAAGTCTTCCTATGTGCTACTTTGCTTCTCTTTACCATGGTTCCTTGTATGTATTTTCCTTAGGAACTTTGTGGAGAGAACTATGGTCCAAGGTAGAAATTAGAGATTCCTTGGTCTTCTGAAACCAACATCATTATATTCTACTATTATTTCTAAAGATGTACATGCATACAAGAAAATCAGCCTAAGGAGTTTATTGTCCCACATAAGTCTCATCTCTAACTTTATGTACCTGCCTCTGCTTTTGACTCTTTTGTTCCAAAAGTCAAGACCACTCTCAGAAATCTTTCACCTCAGAGATTGCTAAAGCATTTCCGAGTGCCCAGAATATTGGTTTTAGCAGAGTTTGCTGCATAAAGCAAGTGTTCAAAACATAAGCTGAATATTAATGAAGATAATTCAATAATCTTTAAAACAGAGAGCAAGGAGCAGCTTGCTGGGAAACAAGTGCATTTTATACCTAGGTATTCTCAGTACTCTCTGAAATAAAGATTTTAAAACAGCAATGATAGTTTTAGAAAGATCCATTGTCCAACAGAAATAGAAAGCTAAGAAGTACCTTAATGAAAGCAACAATCTCCAAGGGACTGATTTTATACAAAGTGACTAACTGAAAAGATTGGTCATATTTCTATAATCCAGTACTAATTTTTTAATTGTAGTCATGAAATTATCTGTCAAATATAGATCGCTATTATTTCTTTTAATGATGACAAGGGAGTGACATCAGCATCACAGCAGAGTGAGCTCTTCCCTTAGAATCTCCCCACTAAGATAAACAAAAAGAACATTCCTATACCAACAGAGGATGTTCACACAACATAAAAGACATCTGAGACCCACACAGCCATACGTCGGAAAGTGGATGTGCTGGATCCACCAAAGTAAGTGGAAGGAGGTAAGAAGAATTCCTCTATTTTTGCAACAGCAGCGACTCTGGGATCATGTGGCTCTCAGAGAGGGGGGGAGGGGTGGCCCTTCATGGGAAAATCATCTTTCTCCAAGTTCCCTCACAGCTCATGGGAAACTCCACATGGAGGCGAATGAACTGTTGTGGGGGTGTCTTCATCAAGCTAGTACTCAAGGAGAGCAGATACAAGGGAAGAGTGAAAAGTCCCTGGGATCGAGCAGGTGAAAGAAAGCACCCCTCCCCATGCCTAGTTCTCCAGCTCAGCTGGTTGGCCACAGCACCTGTGGATCAAAGCAGGCTCAGAATACACAGCTCTTGACCCCTACCCAGTGGTGGCAGGTGGAAACTGTGACCTGATATTGTCACTATGAAGAAAACAAATCTACGTCATCAAACAGTATGCAAAACTATATTAAATCTCCAGACCAGAAGGAAAATGACAAGCACCCAGAAATCAATCCTGAAGGCACAGAAACTTATAATGTAAATGACAGAGAATTCAGAATAGCTACCATAAAAAAAGCTCAATGAGTTACAAAAAAATACAGAGAGACAGTTCAATCAAATCAGGAACTTCTTCACAAAAGAGATTGAAATAATAAAGGAAAACCCAATCAGAAATGATGGAGATGAAAAACACAATGGGGAGATAAAGCAAAATCTGGAATATTGAAAGAACAGAGCTGACAATATGGAGGATAGAATTAGAAACCTAGAGGGTAGGAATGCAGAAATGCTCCAGATGGAGGAGGAGAGACAAGTAAGACTAAGAAGAAATGAAGAAATTCTCCAAGAAATATCCAACTCATGTAGGAAATGCAACAAAAGGATTATAGGTATTCCAGAGAAAGCAGAGAGGGGAAAAGGAGCAGAGAGCTTGTTCAAAATCAATAATAGCTGAGAACTTCCCAAACCTGGGGAAGGAGCTGGAATTACAAGTGAATGAAGTCAATAGATCTCCTAACTATATCAACATGAAAAGACCCTCTCCAAGGCCTATAGTAGTAAGGTTGGCAAAAGTCAATGGCAAAGAAAAAACGTTAAGGGCAGGAGGAGAAAATAACATGCAAAGGAACTCCTGTCAGGCTCTCAGTGGATTTCTCAGCAGAAAATGTACAGGGTAGAAGATAGTGGAATGATATATTCAAAATTATGAATGACAAAAACTTTCACCCAAGAATACTCTATCAAGTGATAACATCCTTCAGATATGATGGAAAATAAAAACTTTCCCAGATAAACAAAAGCTAAAGAAGTTGATCACAAGACCCTCATGACAAGAAATGCTCAAGAAGGCCCTCATACCTGAAAAAAAAAAGAGAAAGGGGATACAAAGCCTTGAGCAAAGAGAAAAATAAGTAGACAATATCAGAAAAATTGCAGCACTCTAGCAGAACAGGTTAGCAAACACTTAATTATAACATCAAAGACAAAGGGAAGAAAAACACCAAAATAAATATGACCTCATTACTTTACCACAAACTCACAACACAAGATGGAATAAGTTGTGGCAATGATAACTTAGAAGGGGAGGGGAAAGGGATGGAATTGACTTAGTCTAAGGAAATAAGGGGCTATCAGAAAATGGACTATCTCATGTATGAGATTTTTTATACAAACCTCCATGGCAACCACTAAATAAATAATCAGAACAGAGACACATGATAAATAAAGAGAAAGCTAAGAAAACCATCATAGAGAACTATCAAAGAGAACTGGTAGTCCAAAACACATGGCATGAGAAAAAAAGGAAATGCAGAACTGGAAAATGAGCAATAAAAGAGCAGCATTAAGCCCTTATATATCAATAATCACTCTAAATGTAAATGGACTGAATTCTCCAATCAAAAGACACAGAGTGGTGGGATGGATGAAAAACAAGACCCAACAATATGCTGCCTCCAAGAAACACAGCTCAGCCCTAAAGAAAAACACAGGCTCAGAGTGAAGGGATGGAAGATGTTACTCCAAGCTAATGGCAAACAAAAGAAAGCAGGTGTTGCCATACTTATATCAGACAAAGTAGACTTCAAGATAAAACAGGTAATGAGAGACAAAGAGGGGCAACATATGATAAAAGGGACACTCAACCAAGAAGACATATCACTTACAAATGTATATGCACCCAACACAGGAGCACCAATGTACATAAAGCAACTATTAACAAACCTAAAAGGAGATATTAATAACAACACAATAATAGTAGGGGACCTTAACAACCCACAGACATCAATGGATAGATCACCAAGACAGAAAGTCAATAAGGAAATAGTGGACTCAAGCAATGAACTAGACCAGATGGACTTAATAGATACATATAGAGCACTCCATCCAAACATAGTAGAATACACTTCTCAAGTGCGCATGGAAAATTCTCAAATATAGACCATATGTTGGGAAACAAGGCAAGCCTGTATAAATTTAAGAACATTGAAATCATAACAAGCATCTTTTCTGAACATAATGCTATGAAACTAGAAATCAATTACAAGAAAAAAACTGGGAAAGTGACAAAGATGTGGAGACTAAATAACATGCTACTGAACAATTGGATCATTGAAGAAATTAAAGTAGAATTCAGAAAATATCTGGAGACAAATGAAAATGAAAATACACCATACCAATTCATACGGGATGCAAGAAAAGTGGTCCTGAGGGAAATTTATAGTGATACAGGCCCACCTAAACAAGAAAAATTTCAAATAAGCAATCTTAAACTACACCTAACAGAAAAGAAAAACAAAGCCCAAAGTTAGCAGAAGGGGGGAAATAATAAAAATTAGAGCAGAAATAAATGAAATTGAAATTTAAAAAAAAAACAGTAGAAAGGATGAATGAAACAAAGAGATGGTTCTTTAAGAAGATAAGCAAAATTGACAAACCCTTAGCCAAATTGACTAAGAATAAAAGAGACAAACTGCAAATAAATAAAATCAGATGTGAAAGAGGAAAAATTACAATGGATACCAGAGAAATAGAAAGGATTATGAGATACTACTATGAAAAACCATAAGCCAACAAATTGGACAATCTAGAATAAATAAATTCTTAGACAGACACAACCTCCCAAAGCTGAATTGAGAAGAAATAGAGAATCTGAATAGACCAATCACAAGTAAAGAGATTGAAACAGTAGTCAGAAACCTCCCCAAAAATAAAAGTCCAGGGCCACATGGCTTACCTGGAGAATTTCACCAAACATTCAAGGAAGATTTAATACCTATTCTTCTCAGACTAATTCCTAAAAATAGAGGAAGACGGAACACTTCCTAACACATTCTATGACGCCAACATCATCCTGACACCAAAGCCAGAAAAGGACAATACAAAGAAGGAAAATTACTGGCCAATATCACTGATGAACATAGATGGAAAAATCCTCAACAAAATACTGTCAAACTGAATACAGCAATACATTAAAAAGATTATACACCATGAACAAGTGGGATTTATACCAGGGACACAGGGATGGCTCAACACCCACCAATCAATCAATGTGATACACCACATTAACAAAACTAGGAATAAAATCACATGATCATCTCAATAGATACAGAGAAAGCATTTGACAAGATCCAACATGCACTTATGATAAAAACTCTCAATAAAATGGGTACAGAAGGAAAGTGTCTCAACATAATAAAGGCCATGTACATGACAAACCCACAGCCAACATCATACTCAATGGGGAAAAGCCGAAAACCATCCCTCTGAGAACAGGAACAAGACAAGGGTGCCCACTCTCACCACTCTTATTCAACATAGTACTGGAGGTTTTGGCCAGAGCACTTAGGCAAGAAAAAAAAATAAAATGAATCCAAATAGGCAATGAAGAAGTGAAACTCTCACTGTTAGCAGATGGCATGATGTTATATAGAGAAAACCCTAAAGAATCCATTGGAAAACTGTTAGAAATAATCAACAACTACAGTAAAGTTGCAGGGTACAAAATCAAAGTACAAAAATCAGTTACAGTTCTATACTCTAATAACAAACTAACAGAAAGACAACTCAAGAAGAAAATCCCATTTACGATCACAACAAAAGAGGAAACTAATCTAGGAATAAATTTAACCAAGGAGGCAGAAGATCTATACAATGAAAGCTATAAGACATTATTGAAAGAAATTGATGACCACATAAAGAAATGGAAGGATATCCCATGCACATGGATTGGAAGAATAAACCTAATTTAAATGTCTATACAACCTAAAGCAATCTATAGATTCAATGCAATCCCAATCAGAATCCCAGTGACATTCTTCATTGAAATAGAAAAAAGAATCCTAAAATTCATATGGGGCAACAAAAGACCCCGAATGGCTAAAGCAATCCTGAGAAAAAAGAACAAAGCTGGAGGCATCACAATCTCTGACTTCAAAATATACTACAAAGTTATAATAATCAAAACAGCAGGATACTGGTACAAAGACAGACACACAGATCAATGCAACAGAATTGAAAGCCCAGAAATAAAGCCACACATATACAGACAGCTAATCTTCGACAAAGGAGCTAAGAACATACAATGAAGTAAGGAAAGTCTCTTCAATAAATGGTGCTGGGAAGATTGGACAGCCACATGCAAAGGAATGAAAGTAGACCATTTTCTTTTGCAATACACAAAAATTAACTCAAAGTAGATCAAAGACTTGAAGACAGGACCTGAAACTATAAAACTCCTAGAAGAAAATATAGGCAGTACACTCTGTGACATCGGTTTTAGAGGGAACTTTTCAAATTCCATGTCTACTTGGACAAGGGAAACAAAAGAAAAAATAAACAAGTGGGACTTCATCAGACTGAAGAGCTTCTGCAAGGTTAAGGAAAACAGGAGTAAAATGAAAAGACAACCCACCAGCTGGGAGAAAATATTTGAAGATCATATATCCAATAAGGGGTTAATCTCCATAATATGTAAAGAACTTACACAACTGAATAACCAAAAAACAAAAAACCCAGTCAAAAAACGGGCAGTGGATATGAACAGACACTTTTTCCAAGGAAGATATACAGATGGTCAATAGGCACATGGAAAGATGTTCAACATCACTAATCATCAGGGAAATGCAAGTCAATACTACACTAAGATGTCACCTTACACCTGTTAGAATGGCTATAATCATCAGGACAAAAAATAACAAGTGTTGGAGAGGTTGTGAAGAAAAGGGAACCCTCGTTCACTGCTGGTGGGAATACAAACTGGTGCAGCCTGTATGGAAAACAGTATGGAGATTCCTCAAAAAATTAAAAATAGAAATACCTTATGATCCAGCTATCCCACTACTGAGTATTTATCCAAAGAACTTGAAATTAACAATCCAAAGAGGGTTATGCACCCCTATGTTCATTGTAGCATTATTCACTATAGCCAAGAAGTGGAAGCAACCCAAGTGTCCAGTGACTGAATATTGGGTAAAGATGTGGTATATGCATGTACATATATATATATATATACATACATATATATATATACATATATATACACACACACACACACAATGGACTACTACTCAACCTTTAAAAAGACAAAATAGTCCCATTTGCAACAACATGGTAGGACACGGAGTGTATTATATTAAGTGAAATAAGCTAGACAGAAAAAGACAAACACCATATGATTTCATTCATATGTGGAAGATAAACTAACATACGGACAAAGAGAACAGTTTGGTGGTTACCAGGGCAAAGCGGGTGGGGGGTGTGCACAAAGGGTGAAGGGGCACATTTATATGGTGACTGACAAACAATAATGTACAACTGAAATTTCACAATGTTATAAACTATCATGACATCAATCAAAAAAAGAATCCAGTCAAAAAAATGATGACAAGTTGTTTCCTTTCTCATTCTATAGAATGAGAAATTCAAAGGCTGTCAGACCCTAAATCACTGAGATTGAGCAAGAAGCTCTTCAACTACCTTCCTTAGAAATATGTGGAAACAAGAGTGTTAGCCACTCTTCTGAGATGGTTTATGGAGAAACTAAATGAACTCCACAATTAGTGTCAGCCTTGTGGCTTTAGGACAATCTTTCTTAAATATAGATTCCTACAACTTATAAGTTTTATCATGAAATACACATATAGACACACATCCTTATCTCTCTCTGTCACTCTGTCTCTCTCTCTTTCTTCCCCTTTCTCTGTCTCTCTTGGGTTCATCCTAAAACACATATATACATAGTGTAATCATATGTAGTTGCTAATATTCCACCATTTCTGACCTACAAAAGTGGCATTTCATATGGTTATACTGAATACACATATACAATATTATATGGTAAGTATATGTTATATAATATGTGTATGCATATGTATGTACACATATTTTTCCCCCAGATAGATAGGCAATACCAGCTTCCATAAACACCAAACCACCAAACTTTGCCCAAAGATCACAATTCAGCTGTGATCACCGCTTACATTCTCTTTTTCACCCAATACACATACATTCATAAACACAAACAGAGGAAACTCAAAAGCCTTTACTATCATTTCCACTCGGAGCTGTGTCAAAGATAGGTTTCTTTTTCTTCTTCTGAGTAGCATATTATTATTTATAATAATATGGAAATTAAAATTAATAAAAATCAATAACATACTTTAAAGGTTATTTGGGAGTAGGGAAAGCTATCTTGAGGGAAGGGATGAAACAAAAACAAAAATATCACTGGAGTCTTTTAAGCAAAATGAATGTCACCTTTTCTTCACTTAGCTTTATATGTTACTAAAGGGAAAAAATATTCCTTTTACCTAAAGCTAAAAAGACAATTAAATAAAGGTTTACCATATATAACTGAAGGGGAAGATCCATCCCACTAAGGGTTATGGCACTAACCATCACTACCACCCCTCAAAAAACCAAAATTTCACTAGCAAACACACAACACTCCTCACTTCCCACTGTGGAATAGGTGACTACTTGGTCACTTTGCATGGCGGAGCTCTCTTGTCTTTACCCCATAGTCATCCTTAGTGTCAGCCTCAGGCCCACTGCATGTTCCTCCACTGCCCTTCCTCATTCTTCTCTCTTTCCCTCCTACCAGCTGCAGACACACTCTTCCCCTACTGTCTTAAAGGGTGACTTGCCCTTTTCCTCTTCCAGTGCAGAAAGAATCCTTTCTGGTAAGGAGTTCTTGACAGGGCAAGCAAGGAAGTCCTGTTCATGGCTTACTGCCATTGTGCTTGGAAGACTACCACTTTCCTTAGGCCACCTTCCCAACATGCATATCCATGGCCACAGCCCCAGTATGCCCACAAGCCTGCCAAGCCCCAATTGCTAGCTCTCCAGAGTCTACTTCTGTGCTGTAGGAAAAATTTAAAAGGAAATAAAAGCTTATTCTTATAGGCCCTGCTGCCATTTCCTTCAGGCAAGACTTTGGCTGAAGTTGCAGTCAAAAAATGGATTTCTAGACTCCTGTGGCATTTTTCATGATAGAAGGAACCTCCCTGATGTTAAAATCAAATGTTAAAGATAGCTATACAATATCTCCCCCAATTTTCTACTTACCTTTCCCAGTGAGCTAATAGACTTTTAAAAATGTTGTTTCATTATAAAAAGTTTTCTTTTACAATATATCTACATGGTGTTTAACTTAAAACATATATCTATATAGTAGACATAAACAATAAATTAACATGGTAAAATGGACTTGACAGTTCAAATGTGTGACACTGGGCAGGTCACTCCTCCTTTCTAAGTATAATAAACACATAGACTCAGGAACCATTATAGTTGTATGACCTTGGACAAGTTAATTAACCCCATTATTCCTTAGTTTTACCCTTAGGGAAAATTCATGGCTTAATTAATTTAAAACACTTATAAGAATGCCTGGTTATAGTGTTTAATAAATGTGAATTATCATCATTTCCAGTAATTTTTCATTTGGCACAGGAAATGAATGGCATATTCTAATCAGTGTAGTTAACTAAGAATTACTATGCATATCACCAAGAATTACTACTTTTAAATCATAATTAAAATGGAAAAAAAATGTAAATTAATAGAGGTTAAAGACTCCAAATTACCATGGCAGTTGCTAGGGTTTCACGAATGGAAATGTCAATTTTGATTGATCTATTCAACAAATGTGCTGAATATTCACTCTGTGTCAGACACCATATTATGTACTTTACACACATTATCATATACTTCCCTCACAATATTCTGTGTGTAGGCTAGTATTGAGCCCATAGTACTGTGAGGTTAAGTGATTTGCCCAAGGTCACACAGCTACCAAGTGCTTAAGCTGAGATTTGAACCTAAGTTCCAAAACTGCCAGGTTCAATAGCACATATTTTTGGGGAGTACATGGCACAAAAAGGTTAAGAATCTCTGCTGTAGAGACATTCTTTCACACGTATATCTGAAGAAATGTACACACTTTTAAATAGTGGCATGATTTGTAATAGTAAAAATCTGGAAAAAATATAATATCCATCAATAGGAAAACAGATAAATAAAATATGCCATAGTTATATGATCTAAAGGAATGAACTCTGTGTATGTGTGTGTACATATGGCTAGAATGCAATAACCCCCACTGCTGACAGCAGGCATTGCCACAGGTACTAACACAGTGCCCAATTCTGAATGAAAAATAAAACATGCAGAACAATATGTACAATATGATACAATTTATGTAACAAAGAATATGCATACAGAATTATATGATACATTGGTTATGAATCTATATATATACATGTATGCAAAAGTATAAGAAATGGACCAGGTAAAGATATACACCAATACCACAGCAGTGGTTTCCATGTGAGTGGTGAGGTGCCAGGGATAGAGAATGACATATTAGACAACTAGCTATTTCCTAAATACCACACACCTTCTCATTCCTTTGTACATATTGTTCTTTCTCCCTGGAATACTTTCTCTATGATTCCACTCATCAAAAGCATACATCCAATTGTAGGCCAGAGGGAATAGGAGGATATATTCATGGTAGTGACAAAAAAATTGCCAACCAAGAGTACTATACCTGGCCAAACCGTCTTTTAAAATGAAGAATAAAGATTTCCCAGGCAAATAAAACTGAGGGAGTTTATCACCAGTAGACCTGCCTTACAAGAAATGATAAAGGGAGTTCTTCAAGTTGAAAAGAAAGTACGCTAAACAGCAATACAAAAACATATGAAAGAATAAAACTTACTGGTAAAGGGAAATATATAGACAAATACAGAATACTGTAACACTGTCTTAGTGGTAAATAAATCACTTTTAATTTTACTATTTATGCTAGTTATAAAATTAAAAGACAAAAATATTAAAAAATGTAACTATAAAACATATTAATAGACATGGTAGAAAAAGTGGGGAGGGAGAAGTAAAAGTATACTGTTTTTGTGAGCAATTGAAGTTAAATTGTAATCAGCTCAAAATAAATTTTCAGGGGCCAGCCCTGTAGTGAAGCAGTTGAGGTCATGTCCTCCACTTTGGTGGCCCAGGGTTCACCAGTTTGGATCCTGGGTGTGGACCTATGCACCACACATCAAGCTATGCTGAGGTGGCATGCCACATAGAGGAACTAGAAGGATGTACAACTAAGATATACAACTATGTACTGGGGTTTGGGGGAGAAAGGGAGGAAAAAAGAAGAAGATTGGCAAGAAAAGTTAGCTCAGGGCCAATCTTACCAAAAAAAATTAATTTTCATAACTATAAGATTTTTACATAAACCCCTAGTAACTACAGAAAAAAATCCTACAAAAGATAGATAAAGGAAAGAGTAAGGAATCAAAGCATATCAACACAAAAATATCAATGATACACAAAGAAAGACAGCAAGAGAGGAAAAGAGGAACAAAAGAACTACAAGACAGATGAAAACAATTAACAAAATGGTAACAGCAAGTCCTTTCCTATCAATACCTACTTTAAATGTAAGTGGTTTAGTCAAAAGACTTAGAGTAGCTGAGTGGATAAAAAATAATATCCAACTATATGTTGTCTACAAGAGACTCATTTTAAATTAAAAACACACATAGGCTGAAATTGAAGGGATGGAAAAAGATATTCTAAGCAAATGGTAACCAAATTACAGCAGGGGTGGCTATACTTATATCAGACAAAATAGATTGTAAGCCAAAAACTATCACAAGAGACAAAGAAGAACATTATATAATGATAAAAAGGTCAATTCAGCAGGAAGAGATAACAATTATGAATATATATATAAATACACACACATATATGTGTATGTATATATACACACTCAGCAACACAGCAAATAAATAGAGCAAGGATTGATACAACTGAAGGGAGAAATACACAGCAATACAATAATAGTAGGGCACTTCAATACCTTACTTTTAACAGTGGATAGAACATACAGAAAAAATATTAATAAGGAAACACTGGACCTGAAAAATACCATAGACCAAATGGAGGTAATACATTTATAAAACATTCTATCCAACAGGAGTAGAATATACATGCTTCTCAAGTGTACACATAATATTCTCCAAGACATTTCACATATTAGGTCACAAAAAAAAAATCTTAACAAATTTTAAAAGATTGAAACCATACCAAGTATCTTTTCTGGCAACAACTGAATGATACCAGAAATCAAAAGCTGAAGAAAAACTGGAAAATTCACAAATATATGAAAATTAGACAACATACTCCTGAACAACCAATGGGTCAAAAAAAAAATCAAAAGAAATTGGAAACTATCATGAGACATATAAAAACTAAAACACAACATATCAATACTCACAAGATGCAGCAAAGGCAATACTAAGAAGGAAGCTTATACAGACAAAAGCCTATATTAAAAAAAAAGAAAGATCTCAAATAAACAACCTAACATCACATCTTAACAAACTAGAAAAAGAAGAACAAACTACAGGCATACCTCATTTTATTTTGCTTCACATTATTGTGCTTCAGAGACACTGCATTTTTTTTTTTTTTTTTTTTTTTTTTTTAGAAATTGAAGGTTTGTAGCAATCCTGTGTTGACCGAGTCATTTGGTAGCATTTTTTCAAATAGCATTTGCTCACTTTGTGTCTCTGTGTCACATTTTGGTAATTCTCAAAATGTTTCAAATTTTTCATTATATTTGTTATGGTGATCTGGGATCAGTGATCTTTCCTGTTACCATTGTAATTGTTTTGGGGCACCACAAATCATGCCCATATAAGACAACAAACTTAATCGATAAATGTTGTGTGTGTTCTGAGTGCTCCAGGGACATGTCATTCACCCACCTCTCTCCCTTTCCTCAGGCATCCTTATTCCCTGAGACAAAATGATATTAAAATTGGGCTGATTAATAACCGTACAATGGCCTCGAAGTGTTCAAGTGAAAGGAAGAGTCACACGTCTGTCACTTTAAATCAAAAGCTAGAAATGATTAAGCCTAGTGAGGAAGGCATGTTGAAAGCTGAGATACATGCTGGGGGCCTACTCATTTAATAGAAAGACTGCAACAATAATGTGCTATTAGACCTTGCCATGAACTATGCTGGGGCACCCATGCCCAATAAAGTGACTGAAAGATCCATGGCAGACACATGAAGATGAGAATTACAACCAGCCAGCCAGGGGGACAGCCTGGCCTCTCTGGGCACCTACAGTGAGAGCAACCATGCCACAACAGGACACACATAGCCCACACAGGAGTCACTTCTGGAACATTTGTAACTGGTGATGAGAGGGAAGCACACAGCTGGGCCTCAGAAGACATCTCTTACATAAAGCCAACTCTCTAAGATCAGGAGACATAGCTGACCAACCTAATACATAGATATGAGCACAAATAAAGAGGCAAAATGAGGAGGCAAAGGATTACTTTCCAAGTAAGGGAACAAGACAAAACCCCAGAAAAAGAACTAAATGAAACAGAAATTAAAACTTTACCTGACAAGGACTTCAAACAAAAAGTTGTAAGGATGTTCACTGATCTTGGGAGAAGAATGGATGAATTCAGTAAGAACTTCAACAAAGAATTGGGAAATATAAAAAAGAACCAACCAGAAATGGAGAATAAAATACTGGAAATGAAAAATTCACTAGAGGGATTCAATAGCAGAGTAGATGATACAGAAGAATGGATCAGCAAGCTGGACGAAAGACTAGAGGAAATCACCCAAGCTGAACAAATAAAAGAAAAAAGAATTAAAAAGAATGAGAACAGCCCAAGGGACCTCTGGGACAATATCAAGTGCACTCACATTCGTATTATAGGTGTCCCAGAATGAGAAAAGAGAGTCAAAGGGGCAGAGAATCTATCTGAAGAAATAATAGCTGAAAACTTTCCTAACCTAAGGAAGGAAACATACATCCAGATACAGGAAGCACAGAAAGCACCAAACAAGATAAACCCAAAGAGGCCCACATGAAGACACATTATAATTAACATGTCAAGAATTAAAGATAAAGAGAGAATCCAAAAAGCCACAAGAAAAAGGCAACAGATTAAAAAAAGGAAACCCTATAAGGCTATCAGAAGACTTCTCAGTAGAAACCTTACAGGCTAGAAGGGAGTGGCATGATATATTTAAAGTGCTCAAAGGAAAAACCTACAGCCAAAAATACTCTACCCAGCAAGGTTATCAATCAAAATGGAAGGAGAGATAAAGAGTTTCCCAGACAAGCAAAAATTAAAGGAGTTTAGCACCAAGAAACCAGTCTTATAAGAAATGCTAAAGGTGACTTATTTAAGTGGAAAAGAGAAGACCACAAATAGGAATAAGAAAATTATCAAAAAAGCAAGAAAATCACTCCTAAAGGCAAAAATACAGTAAAGGTAGCAGACCAACCACCTATGAAGATAATATGAAGATCAAAAGACAAAAGTACTAAAACTACCTATTTCCATGAAAAGAGGGTAATGGATACACACACACAAAAAGAGGTTAAATATGATATCAAAAACATAAAATGTGGGAGAATGGGAGTAAAAGAGTAGAGCTTTTAGAATGAGGTCAAACTAAAGAGACTAACACCTTAATATAGATTGCTATATATGTAGGATATTATATATGAACCTCATTGTAATCATAAACCAGAAACCTATAATAAATACACAAAAAATTAAGGGAAAGTAACCCAATCATAATACAAAAGAAAGCCATCAAATCACAAGGGAAGACACCAAGAGAAGACAGGAACAGAAAGGAACGACTAAAACACCCAAAAAAATGTAACAAAATGGCAATAAGTACATACTTATCAATAGCTACTTTAAATGTCAATGGACTAAATGCCCAAACTAAAAGGAATAGGGTGGCTCACTGGATAAAAAAAAGACACATATATATGCTGCATAAAAGAAACACACTTCAGGCCTAAAGACACTCACAAACTGAAAGTGAAGGGATGAAAAAGATACTCCATGCAAATGGCAATGAAAAGAAAGCTGGGGTAGCAATACTTATATCAGACAAAATAGACTTTAAAACAAAAACCTGTAACAAGAGACAAAGAAGGGGACTACATAATGATAAAGGGAACAATCCAAGAGAAACAACACTTGTAAATATCTATGCACCCAACACAGGAGCACCTAAATATATACAGCAATTATTAACAGACATAAAAGGAGAAATAGACAGTAACACAATAATAGTAGGGGACTTTAACACTACACTTACACGAATAGACAGACCATCCAAATAGAAGATGAATAAGGAAACACTGGCCTTAAACGACACATTAGACCAGATGGACTTAGTAGATATATACAGAACATTCCATCAAAAACACACAGAATACTTGTTCTTCTCAAACGCACATGGAAAATTCTCCAGGAATGATCACCTAACAGGCCACAAAATAAGTCTCAACAAATTTAAGAAGGTTGAAATAATACCAAGCATCTTTTCTGAGTAAAACTGTATGAAACTAGAAATCAACCAGGGGAAGAAAATCAGAAAATCCACAAATATGTGGAGATTAAACAAAATGCTACTGAGCAACGATTGGGTCAATGAACAAATCAAAGAAGAAATAAAGAAATACTTGGAGACAAACAAAATTGAAAATACAACATGCCAAAATTTTTGGAATACAGCAAAAGCGGTTCTAAGAGGGAAGTTTATAACAATACTGGCCTAACTCAACAAACAAGAAAAATGTCAAATAAACAATCTAACAGTGCACCTAAAGAAACTGGGAAAAAAGGAACAAACAAAGCCGCAAATCAGTAGAAGTAAGGAAATAAGAAAAATCAGAGCAGAAATCAATGAAATACAGACTAAAAAAACAATAGAAAAAAATCAATGAAACCAAGAGCTGGTTCTTTGAAAAGATAAACAAAATCGACAAAGGTTTAGCTAGACTCAAGAAGAAAAAAAGAGAGAAGGCTCAAATAAATAAAATCAGAAATGAAAGAGGAGAAATTACAGCAGAAACCTCAGAAATACAAAAGACTATAAAAGAATAATATGAAAAATTATACACCAACAAATTGGATAATCTAGAAGAAATGGATAAATTCTTAGAATTATACAACCTTCCAAAACTGAATCAAGAGGAGACAGAGAATTTGAATAGACCAAGCACCAGTAAGGAGATCAAAACAGTAATCAAAAACCTCCCAGAAAATAAAAGTCCAGGATCAGACGGCTTCCCTGTTGAATTCTACCAAACATTCAAAGAAGACTTAATGCCTATCCTTCTGACACTCTTCCAAAAAACTGAAGATGAAGGGAAGCTTCCTTACTCATTTTACAATGTCAACATTACCCTGATACCAAAACCAGACAAGGACAACACAAAAAAAGAAAATTACAGGCCCATATCACTGATGAACATTCATGCAAAAGTCTTCAACAAAATACTAACAAATTGAATACAACAATACATTAAAAAGATCATGCACCATGATCTAGTGGGATTTATTCCAGGGATACAAAGATGGTTCAACATCTGCAAATCAATCAACATGATACACCACATTAACGAAATGAAAAATAAAAACAACAGGATCATCTCAATGATATCATTCTTAACAGAAAAATACTGAAAACTATCCCACTAAGAACAGGAAGCAGACAAGGATGCCCATTTTCACCACTCTTATTTAACATAGTATTGGAAGTCCTAGCTAGAGCAATCAGGCAAGAAAAAGAAATAAAAGGCATCGAAATTGGAAAGGAAGAAGTGAAACTGTCACTATTTGCAGATTACAGGATTCAATACAAAGAGAACCCTAAAGAATCCACCAAAAAACTTTTAGAAATAATAAATGAATCTGGTAAAGTTGCAGGATACAAAATCAACATACAAAAATCAGTTGCATTTCTATACACTAACAAGAAAGTAGTAGAAACAGAAATTAAGAATACAATCCCATTTACAATTGAGAAAAAAAGAATAAAATACCAATGAAAAAACATAACCAAAGAGGTGAAAAATCTATACACTGAAAACTGTAAAACATTGTGGAAAGAAATTGAAGAAGACATAAAGAAATGGAAAGATATTCCATGCATTTGGATTGGAAGAATTAATATAGTTAAAACGCCCATACTTCCTAAAGCAATCTACAGATTCAATGCAATCCCTATCCAAGTTCCAATGACATATTTCACAGAAATAGAACAAAGAATCCTAAAATTTATATGGAACAATAAAAGACCCTGAATAGCCCAAAGAATCCTGAGAAAAAAGAACAAAGCTGGAGGTATCACAGTCCCTGATTTCAAAATACATTACAAAGCTATAGTAACCAAAACAGCATGGTACTAGCACAAAAACAGACACACAGATCAATGGAACAGAACTGAGAGCCCAGAAATAAACACAAACATCTATGGACAGCTAATTTTTGACAAAAGAGCCAAGAATATAAAATGGAGAAGAGAAAATCTCTTCAATAAATGGTGCTGGGGAAACTGGACAGCCATATGCAAAAGAATAGAAGTAGACCATTATTTTATACCATACACAAAACTTAACTCAAAATGGATTGAAGGTTTGAATGTAAGACCTGAAACCATGAAGAGAACACAGGCAGTACACTCTTTGACATTGGTCTTAACAGCATATATTCAAGTACCATGTCTGACCAGGCAAGGGAAACAACAGAAAAAAATAAACAAATGGGACTACATCAAGCTAAAAAGTTTCTGCTCAGCAAAGGAAGCCATCAACAAAATGAAAAGACAACCCAACAATTGGGAGAAGATATTTGCAAACCATATATCTAATAAGAGGTTAATATCCAAAACATATACAGAACTCATACATCTCAACAACAGAAGAACTAACAACCCAATTGAAAAATGGGTAAAAGATCTGAACACACATTCCTCCAAAGAAGATATACACATGGCCGACAGGCACATGAAAAAATGTTCAACATCATTAACTATCAGTGAAATGCAAATCAAAACTACAATGAGATATCACCTCACTCCCATCAGAATGGCTATAATTAACAAGACATGAAACCACAAGTGTTGGGGAGGATATGGAGAGAAGGAGACTCTCATACTCTGCTGGTGGGAGTGCAAACTGGTGCAGCCACTATGGAAAACAGTATGGAGATTCCTCAAAAAATTAAGAATAGAACTACCATACAATCCAGCCCTTCCACTGCTGGGTATTTATGCAAAGAATATGAGTGTGTAAGGATACATGCACCCCTATGTTCATTGCAACATTGTTCACAATAGCCAAGAGTAGGAAACAACCTAAGTGCCCATCAAGGGAGAATGGATAAAGAAGATATGGTATATGTACATGATGGTATACTACTCAGCCATAAGAAACAATGAAATCTAGCCATTTGCAACAACATGGATGGAGCTTGAGAGTATTATGCTAAGCTAAATAACTCAGAGGGAGAATGTCAAATACCTTTTGATCTCAGTCATAAGTAGAAGATAAAAACAACAAGGAACAATCACATAGAAACAGAGACTGGATTGGTGGTTACCAGATGGGAAGGGTGGAGGGAGGATGGTGAAAGTGGGGATTAGGCATATGTGTGTGGTGATGGATTGTAATTAGTCTTTGAGTGGTGAACATGATGTAATCTATACAGAAATCAAAATATAATGATGTACACATAAAATTTATATAATGTTATAAACCAATGTTACCTCAATTAAACAAAAGGTTCAAGAAACTTGAATAAATGAATAAATATAGCCTACAACAAAAAACAAAGTAAGACCGGCGCTGGGCCAGTGGCATAGCAGTTAAGTTTGCGCACTCCGCTATGGTGACCTGGTGTTCACAGGTTTGGATCCTGGGCAAGGACCAATGCACCGCTTGTCAAGTCATGCCGTGGTGGCATCCTATGTAGAGGAAGATGGGCATGGATGTTAGCCCAGGGCCAAATTTCTCAGCAAACAAGAGGAGGATTGGCAATGGATATTAGCTTAGGGCTAGTCTTCCTCACAAAAAACAACAACAACAAAGTAAGACCAAGTGAGCCCACAGTAACAATAAAATAAAGTGTCAACAATGAAAAAATAAATAAATAAACATAAAGCCAAGGTAGGCAGAAAGCTAGGCCTCTTGTGCCAAACAGCTAAGTTGTGAATGCAAAGCAAAAGTTCTTGAAGGAAATTAAAAGTGCTACTTCAGTGAATACACGAATAATAAGAAAGTGAAACAACCTTATTGCTAATATGGAGAAAGTTTTAGTGCTCTGGATAGAAGATCAAATGAGCCCCAATATTCCCTTAAGCCAAAGCCTAATCCAGAGCAAGGCCCTAACTCTCTTTAGTTCTATAAAGGCTGAGAGGTGAGGTAGCTGCAGAACAGTTGGAAGCCAGCAGGGGTTGGTTCATGAAATTTAAGGAAAGAAGCCATCTCCATAACATAAAAGTGCAAGATGAAGTAGCAAGTGCTGATGTAGAAGCTGCAGCAAATTATCTGGAAGATCTATCTAAGGTAATTAATGATGGTGACCACACTAACCAACAGACTTTCAATGTAGACAAAACAGCCTTATAACTGAAGAAGATGCCATCTAGGACTTTCATAGCTAGAGATGATAATTCAATGTCTGCCTTCAAAGCTTCAAAGAACAGGTTGACTCTCTTGTTAGGGTCTAATGCAGCTGGTGACTTTAAGTTGAAGGCAATGCTCATTTACTATTCCAAAAATCCTAGGGCCCTTAAGAATTATGCTAAATCTATTCTGCCTTTGCTCAATAAACAGAACAATAAAACCTGGATGACAGCACATCTGTTTATAACATGGTTTACTGAATATTTTAAGCCCACTGTTGAGACTTACTGCTCAGAAAAAAAAGATTCCTTTCAAAATATTACTGCTCATTGACAATGCATCGGTCACTCAAGAGCTCTCATGGATATGTACAATGACATTAATGTTGTTTTCATGCCTACTAATGCAACATCTATTCTGTGCCCCATGCGTCAAGGAGTAATTTAGACTTTCCAATCTCATTATTTAAGAAATAAATTTCATAAGGCTATAGCTGCCATAGATAGTGATTCTTCTGATGGATCTAAAGTAAATTGAAAATCTTCTGGAAAGGATTCACCATTCTAGATGCCATTAAGAATATTCATGATTCATGAGGTCAAAATATCAACATTAACAGGAGTTTGGAAGAAGTTGATTGCAACCCTCATGGATGACTTTGAGGGGTTCAAGACTTCAGTGGAGGAGGTAACTGCAGATGTGGTGGAAATAGCAATAGAATTAGAAGTGGAGCCTGAAAATGTGACTGAACTGCTGCAATCTCATGATAAAACTTTAAGGGACGAGGAGATGCTTTTCATGGATGAGCAAAGAAGGTGGTTTCTTGAGATGAAATCTACTCCTGGTGAAGACGTTTTGAAGACCATTGAAACGACAACAAAGGATTTAGAATACTACATAAACTTAGTTGATAAAGCAGTGCAGGGTTTGAGAGGACCGACTCGAATTTTGAAAGAAGTTCTACTGAGGGTGAAATGCTATCAAACAGCATTGCATGCTACAGAGAAATCATTCATGAAAGGAAGAGTCAATTGATGTAGTGAAGTTCATTGTCGTCTAATTTTAAGAAATTGCCACAGCCATCCCAACCTTGAACAACCACCACCCTGATCATCAGCAGCCATCAACATCGAGGCAAGACCCTCCACCAGCAAAAAGATTAATACTTGCTGAAAGCTCAGATGATGGTTAGCAATTTTTAGCAATAATGTATTATTTGATAAAGGTATGTACACTGTTTTTTTAGACATAATGCTATTGCACACTTAATAGACTACAGTAGAGTGTAAACACTGCGATATCAAAAAATTCATGTGACTCATTTTATTGTGATATTCACTTTATTGCAGTGGTCTGGAACCAAACCCGCAATATCTTTGAGGTATGATATAAGCCCAAATTAGCAGAAGGAAGGAAATAATAAAGACTAGAACACAAGTAAATGAAATAGAGAATTATAAAACACCAACAAAATAAGAATTGGTTTTTTGAAAAGACAAATAAAATTGACAAACCATTAGGTAGGTTAAGAAAAAAAAGAGGGAGAGGACTCAAGTAAAATCAGACATGAAAAAGTAGATACTACAATTGACACCACAGAAATAAAAAGGATTATAAAAGAATACTATGAACAAATATACTACAACAAATTGGAAAACCTAAAAGAAAGGGATAAATTCCTAGAAACATAACAATCCACTGTAGTGTAAACCCTGAACAGTTTTTTTCTCTTTTTTTGTAATGCAAGTGCCTGATTTAAGCTTTGATTGCTGAGGCATCCATGTCAAAGAGGCATCCACTTCAAAAGGGCTATCTTGAATAAACACCTTGCTAGCCAAAGGACTAGATAAAGAGCAAGGCCACCTCCCCTCACTGAGGCTCACTTGTTTTAGAGATCTTGGTTGATTTTGATAATTTACCTTTTGGGTAACTCGTGGGGTTTTTTTGTTTGTTTGTTTCTGTTGCTGCGCTTTAAATTTTCCCTCTTATATTTTAAATTCACCAATAAAGAGTGAACCAACAAAATCCTGGGTCCCTACCCTTGACTCCAATAAAAGCAGAAACCCTGGATCTCTCTCTCTCTGTACCTGCAACCTCACTGTGTGGCCCCAGCTATGCTATGTAATTTCAAGGTGCTATAAGTAATAAACCTTTATTTTTTCAAAGCTTCCTGATTGTTATTGCTGAAAGGCATCTTGCAACCATAATAAGAACCCAAAGGGCCAGTCCAACCACAAGATTGGTTATTGATAGGCTGAGGTCAGCACAAAATATCTACCAAGTCTGAATCATGAAGAAATAGAAAATCTGAACAGACCTATGACTAGTAAGGAGATTGAATCAGTAATTTAGAAACCTCCTAATCAAGAGAAGTCCAGGACTAAATGGATTCCCTGGAGAATTCTACTAAACATTTAAAGAAGAATTAATGCCAAGTCTTCCTAATCTTTTCCAAAAGTTGGAAGAGGAGAAAATGCTTTCAAAATCAATTTACAAGGCCAGTATTACCCTAACACCAAAGTCTAAAACACTGTAACAAAGGAAATTATAGGCCAATTACCCTGATGTATGTAGATGCAAAAATCCTCCACAAAATACTAGCAAACCAAATTTAACAGCAATTAAAAGGATCATACAACTATGATCAAGTGGAATTTACCTTGGGTGCAAGGATGGTTCAATAGACAAAAATTAATCAATGTGATACATCATATTAACAGAATGAAGGATAAAAATCACAGGATCATCTCAACAGATACAGGAAAAGCATTTGACAAAATTTAACAATCTTTTGTGAAAAAAACTCTCAACAAATTAGGAATCGAAGAAAGTTACCTCAACACAATAAAAGCCATATATGAAAAACTCACAGCTAACATCACACACAATGGTAAAAAGCTGAAAGCTTTTCCTCTAACATCAGGTGCAAGGAGAGGATGCACACTTTCACCACTTCTATTCAACATAGTACTAGAAATCCTAGCCAGAGAAGTTAGGCAAGAAAAATAAATAAAAGGCATCCAAATAAGAAAGAAGCTAAATTATCTCTGTAAATGACATGATCTTATGTGTAAAAAACCCTAAAGACTCCACATACCCCCCAAAAAAACAAACCACTGGAACTAATAAATGAATTCAGTAAAGTTGCAGGATACAAAATCAACATACAAAGATCAGTTGTGTTTCTATATACTAACAGTGAACTATCCAAAAAGGAAATTAAGAAAACATCCCCATTTACATTAACATCAAAAAGAATAAAACACTTAGAAATAAACAACTAAAGAAGTGAAAGACTTGCACACTAAAAACTACAAGACACTGAAGAAAGAAATTAAAGAAGACAAAAATAAATGGAAGGACATCTCATGTTCATGGATTGGAAGACTTATTATTAAAATGTCCATACTACCCAAAGCAATTTATAGATACAATGAATCCCTATCAAAATCTCAATGGCATTTTTACAGAAATAAAAAATATATTAAAATTCACATGAAACAACAAAGGACCCCAAATAACCAAAGCAATTTTGAGAAAGCAAAGCTGGAGATATCACACTTCCTGATTTCAAAATATATTACAAATCTACAGTAATTAAAGCAGTATAGTACTTGCATAACAACAGATATAAAGAACAATGGAACAAAATAGAGAGCCCAGAAATAAACCCACACATATATAATCAATTGATCTTCAACAAGGATGCCAAGAATACACAATGGGGAAAAGATAATGCTTCAACAAATGATGTTGGGAAAACATGCAACATAATGAAAGTGAACCCCTTATCTTACATCATAAACAAAAATCACCTCAAAATTGATTAAATAAATGTAAGACCTGAAACGGTAAAGCTCTTAGAAGAAAACTTAGGGGAAAACTTCATGACATTGGTCTCGGCAATGATTTCTTGGATGTGACACCCAAAGCACAGGAAACAAAAGCAAAATTAGACAAATGGGACTACATCAAACTAAAAAGCTTCTACACAGCAAAGGAAACAATTAATAGAGTGAAGAGGCAATCTACAGAATGGAAGAAAATATTTGTAAACCATATAGTATCTGATAAGGGGTTAATATCCAAAACATAGAAGAAATTGCTTCAACTCAGCAAAACAAAACAACCCCCCCACACACAAATAAATCAATTAAGAAATAGGCAAAGGACTTGAATGGACATTTCTCCAAAAAAGACACACAAATGGCCAACAGGTATATAAAAATGTCTTCAAAATCACATCATCAGGGAAATACAAGTCAAAACCACAATGAGATATCACCTCATAATTGTTAGAATGGCTATTATTAAAAAAAAGACTACAAGTTTTGGTGAGGATGTGGAGAAATTGGAATCTTTGTTCCCTAAGGTGGGAACGTAAAATGGTGCGGCCACGATGGAAAATAGTACGAATGTTGCTCAAAAAATTAAATATAGAACCACCATATGATCTAGCAATGCCACTTCTGAGTATTTATCCAAAAGAATTGAAATCAGGGTGACAGATATTTGCACTCCCATGTTCATTGCAAAATTATTCACCAGAGCCAAGATGTGGAAACAACCTAAATGTTCATCAATGCATGAATGGATAAAGAAAATGTGATTTTATACACACACACACACACACACACACACACACACACACACACACAAGCCATGGAATCTTATTCAGTCTTAACACATAAGGAAATCCTGCCATATGCAACAACATGGATGAACCTTGAGGACATTATGCTATGATAATTAACATGAAGGTAGATCTCATGTTAAGTGTTCATACTTCAATTAAAATAAAACACAAGGAGACATGGGGACAATACAAGATTGCATCAAGCACAGTCTTGGAAAATTTATAAAAACCAAATTTGTTGTTAGTGCCATCAAGCCAATTCCAACTCCTAGCGACCCTGTGTACAGCAGAGCAGAACCCTGCTGATTTTTTTTTTTCTCACCATCGTCTCACTTTGGCACTGTATCAGACAATGCTCTGCTGCTATTCATAGGGTCTTCATGGCAAGTTTTTTGGAAGTGGGTGTCCATGTCCTTCTTCCTAGTCTGTCTTCATCTGTAAGAACTGCTGAAACCTGTCCACCATGGGTGACACTGCTAGCATTTGAAATACAGGTGTCATAGCTTTCAGCATCACAGCAGAACAAAGTTGCCATAGTATGACAACCAACAGACAGGTGGCATGGTTCCCTGACCGGGAGACAAAACCAGGCTGTGGTGGTGAAAGTGCCGAATCTGAATCATTAGATCTTGAGGTCTGTTTATGAAAACGAGATATAAAATCTTAAAGATAGAACGTGGACCTGAAGCACAGTCTTTGTAAGAAGCACTCTCCACTTTGTAAGAGTTGTAACAAAAAATTATATAAATGGGTTAACGGATCTAATAGAGTAGTGGACCTGAGAGCCATATCAGTGCTAGCAAACTGACAGAAGTCACATAGCATCAAAGTTGCCCTGCAAATGCTTCTGTGCCTATGCTGTCTAGACAAAATATGAAACTCTTTCTGATGTCTGAAGGACAGTGTTATGGCAATCAATCAAAACACACACACAGACACACAGAGTCTCCTCTCCCATTTGATCTCAGCAGTCTTCATTTTCCACAGTAGTAAATTTTCTAGATATGTCTTGTGAACTTCAAAGTACTGGAAAGAAAGCTCCCATTCAAAAGCAGTTTCTCTTAAAATACTAGTAAATGCTACTAATTTTGTGTCTATTTGAAATATATAAGTTGTACTATTAAAAATAACAACAATGACAACAAAGGAGATCTTTATACAAGTGGAAAAACACACACGTTTACCTATTGTGTTCCTATTGACATAGATATATAATTATTGTATATGCATTTATCTTTTAAATCATATGGGGCATAAGAGGAGATACAAACAAAAAATACAAAAATACTGGCTTTATGTTTTTTAAAAGCCTATATCCATTATTCAAAGCCTAGTCTAAATGTCATTTTTCTCATAAGACCTTTCCTGATTTCCAAAAAATCAGAGTTCTCTGAACTCTCCCAGCACAATTTACCTCTTAACTGTATATAGTCTTATTGTTCCTTGGTGATGGATGAGTGGAGTAGCAGGAAAGGTAGTGGTGGAGAAAGAGAAGTGTACAAGGTTGACTGTTTAAGCTTGAGGTCTTTTTTCTAGTACCAGCTGGTGAAATGATCTTCCCTCTTTTCTTTTATATACCTCCTTCCTCAGTCATCTCTTAAACACCAGCAACATAACTGTTCCCTTAAAAAGGCACAGTCTTTTAAGAGAGGTCTGAGGTATTATGACTGAAAAAAGGTCCAAAGAAAGATAAGTATAACCTTTATAGAAGGATAAAGAAGCTTCCATAAGGGTAGCATTCTGGGTTGGAGTCATTAATTAAACTCTGGGGGCAAAGTGAGTTACTCTTATTTGTGGACTAACATATATACCTTCCCACAGAAATCTCCACATGTTTCCACAGGTGACTTGTTGGTCACACCACAAATGCCTCACAACTTATCTTCTATACCTAGAAGACTATACCTTCTACACCTATATTGTGATTGTGGTAATATCTTCTCTTTTGTCCTCCAGATCCACCCCTCAACCTTCCCCACCCTGCTTTGTGTCCCAGAAGGCTACCTTATGCCTACTCCATCAACAGGCTCCCCTATCCTCTAGCTTTTGGTTGAGATTTAGCCAATGAGTGGTACCAGCAGGAGTTTGGAAGGAGAGAGGAGAGTATGGTTGAGGTATTTATTCTCCCAGCTTTTACCCTGCAAAGTGCCTGTGGGCTGGTTACTTCCTTTAACCAAAGACCACAGCTCCTATCAAGTGGCCTTCTCCAATAGCTGTAGCTACTCATTCTGAGTTCCAGGAATCACTCCCTACTTGCACCCCTCTAGGCCTAGGAGTACTAAAAGCACCTACTGTTATTATCCCCAGGGTATTATACTATCCTTTGTGGTTTCCCTATCCCTTGCTCACATCTTTGTAAGTAGTTCCAGTATTAAACTCTTCTCAAATTACTCAATATGAGAGTGGCATCTATTTTCTGCTGGGAACCTTGCTGATGCAACTATCATCATAGTTACCATCCAAATAGTAATAGCCAACATTTATTAAGTATTTACTGTGTGCCAGGCTTTATTCCAAACACCTGACATTCATTGACACATTTAAAACTTTAAAACCACCCTATGAGGTAAGTATTACAAATCACTTCATCTCTCCTTTCTTTATCTCTGTTTCAGATATTTTCCTCTCCCTTTTGCTGTGAAAAAAGACCTGGAGCTGTATATCCCTCCATAGTTCAAAGGAGTAGAAAGGAATAAGGCCCAGAATGCACCAAGGCTTGCAAAAATTATAATAAAGGTAACAGAAAAGACATGCTTTGCTTATATTCAGAGCAAGATAAAGCAAGGAATGGGTAGAAAAATTGCACACGGTCAGTGGTATAAATTTGATGAATGACACAGGAAAAGTTGTTCCTCATCTTCCATTTTACTTCCTTTTTTTGTCTTTCTGTCATGAAGAATAATTTTTAGGCTACAAAGTGTAAGGAGAAAAAAGGGTAAAACACAGATTGTTAGAAGGAGAGGCAGCACCAGCCCATGATAAGCAAAACATAAATCTGTTATGTTAACTAGTTAAAATTAGCCACCAGGAAGAGGAGTGAAAAGAAGAGTATGAGAAGATAGGGCAGAGATGCAAATCAACAATGTCTAATTAGAAATGAGGTCTTTGATCATTTTGTTTAGTACTTTTTTCAATGATACCACACTGCCATGCAATTATATTGTTTATCATATACAGTCTTGGAAAGTTCTTTTTTTGTTTCATATGTGTTCTTGTTCTCCCAATAGAGAAAGACCTTTTTCTCTCTTTTGAATCTCATTGGTCTAAGCACAAATTATATATCTGAAAAGAAAGCCATGCTGAATTAGACCGATAGCCCTATGGATCTTTCAAAGCCATGGAAGTAAATAGGATTGAGGTTAGTTATTAGGCTAAGGTGCAGTTTATAGGAATAGCATGGCCACTAGAACATCATACCTGTAGCCTTCATCTATGTATTCACTCATTCATTCATTCAACAGATATTTATTGAGTACCTATTCTATACCAAAACCCATAAATGCTTTAGGATGCCAATTTATTGATTCAACCAATATTTTCTGAATGTCAACCACATGCCAGAAACAATTTTAGATACTTTGATGAATGAAACAAAAACGGCCCTTGCTCTCACAGAGGGAAGGTAGACACTAAAAAATAACACAAATTGATTAATTATAATTTTATATGTGCCAAAAATGAGAAGTACAAAGTACAATGAGAGTGAACCATGGGAAGACCTGACTTAGTGCAGGAGCTAGAGATGGTTTTACTGAGTACATGACCCTTGAGTTGAATAAAAAAGATGAGTACGTGTTAAGAAAAAGAAGGGTGTGAAGGAATGGACAGAGAACATACCAGGCAAAGAGAACAGTAAGTATAAAGCCCTTGATGTGAAAAGGAACACAGAACATCAAGCTACTAAAGAAGACCAGTGTGGCTGGAGTAAACTGAGTAAAGGAAAGAATGATACAGATGATGTTGGAGGGGTAGGGAAAGTTAAAAGAGAAACCATTCTTCATTTTTAGCCTTCCCAGCTCAGTTCACCTCTCCTTCCTCACTGTCCCTGATCATGCAGGGCCTTTAGAGAAGGGCCTTTGTAAAAAGTCTGGACTTCATTCCAAAAGCAAAGGGAAGTTTTTGAAGAAGGATTCTGATGGAGGGGTGAGATGATCTGATGTCTAATTTGAAAAGATCACATTGACTATTGTGTGGAGAATGAGTTGCAAGAGTGCATTTGAGGAAGGTAGTAAGGAAACAAGTTAATGTTTCAAGAAGGAAGAAGCGGTGTATCAAACTCCACCTAGAAATAAAGAGTGAGTACTGACATGTGTCCACTGGGTGAAAAGGAAGTCACTGTTGACTTCTACAAGGGCAGCTTTGGTGGAGTGTTGGAAGCTGAAGCAAGATACGTAGATTGAGTGAATGAGAGCTGAGGCAATATACCCAGTGAACATATACTACTCTTGAAAAATCTGACTCAGGAGAATGCATGGATTTACTTTATTAGTAGGGAAAAGGGGCAATTTTATTTTTTTAAGATGGAAAAGATTACAGCATTTTTACTTTCTGATAGAGAAGCCTCTATAGAGACAGAGAGGGTGAATATATAAAAGAAAGAAATAGAAAGGTTTCCAAGAAGGCAGGAGTAAGTGGGATCTTATGCACAAGCAGAGGATTGGCCACAGAAAGAAGAGCCTCTTCCTCCATCATAACGAGAGGGAAAGAAGAAAGGATGGGTGCAGATGCAGATACTCACTTTTGCCAAACCCTCGGGCTGTTAAAGCATGATGTGTGGATACATGACCTGAGCTCAGCTTATCACATGGCTTCTCCTGCCCAGGACATTTGATTCTGGAGTAAATGATGCAAAGAAACAGAAAGACAAAGGTGCATATTTTACAAGCAATAGCAACAACAACATATGGTTTCTAGGGGGTAGCAGTTGTGATGATCCCAAAGGCAGTGGTCATTGACAGAGATAGCATCAGTGCCAGCTGTGGTATTCCAGTATCATTGGTAGCAACAGCAGTGCCCGTATCAGATGGTTCCTATAGTGTAGCTATGGCCGTGGGTGCTTGGTTCTTGCCTATTTTCTGAGCCTGATTCTCCAGGCTTCCTAGAAATTCTACCAGTTACCCCTTCCAAAAATTCCTCATCTGTTAAAGTCAGACAGAGCTGGTTTCAATGGCTTGCAACCAAGGAGATTGATGATAACATTATGAGAGAAGGAAACAAAGTTTTTTTTTTAAAAAAGATATCAAATTCAGTGTTAAGAAATTTGGATTTCATTCAGTCAGAGGTTGCAAGCTGGAGGCCCATTAGCAAGAAAGTAGTTTTGTAATTTTAGGTTCCTTTTCTTTTGTTCATAGATTAAAAAAATATTAGTGAGTATCCACATTTGGAGTTATTTTTATACAACAAAATGGATTTCCAAATTTACTTAAAAAATAAGATCTGGCAATGCTAGAACTTCATCCCTGTGTGACAAAAATAAGTTGTCCTCTTTAGATGAATAATGTATTTGCCTGCTTACTTCACTCATTTACCTCACACGAATGAATGAATGGATCTGCTAGCATTGTAATTTGTGACTTCTGATGGGGAGGCAGGAAAGTAACAATGTCAGATTTAAAAACTAGTAACAGCTTTTATATAGTTAACACTCACAATGTATAAGGCACTGTTTTAAGTGCTTGAAATTAATTATTTTAATCCTCAGTTAACCCTGTGAGGGAGATACTATTACTATCCTCATTTTACAAATGTAGTAGCTGAGGGACTGAGAGGTTAGGTAACTTATTCAAGGTAAGTGGTTGAGCTAGTTTGCAAAATGCTGGCAGTCCGGTCCCAGAGCCCCAATTTTAGCCATTTTAATGTCTATACTGTCTCCATTTTAGAAAGATCATTCTGGTGGCCATGGTAGACTATGGTTTAGAAGGAATAAAGGTCAGGGGCAGAGACCTCAGTTAGAAAGGTATTACAATAAATCAGGAATAAAACAATGGCAGCCTGACCTAGGGCAAATGCAATGGGATAGAGAAAATAGCACAGATTTGAGAGCTATTAAGATAATCTGAGGAGAAGCTATTGTACAGCCTGATCATAGAAAGCTCCATGGTCTCTGACATTAAGAAGGACTTGATAGGACTTAATTATATGTTGGTTGTAGAAGGCACAAATCAGAACCCTTACACACTGATGCTTCACAAATGTATCACAAAACACCAATGTTAGGTTTTTGCACCTAGCTGTCATGCTTAAGTTGATTTAATATGGCACACTGAGGGAAATACAAGACAAATGCACACTCTTCATTCCTAGACAGTGTCCATCCTGAATCCCTGCTTCCTTTCCTTCCCTGGTAAGCTAACCTAAATGACCTAGATTGAAAGACATGTCTCTTTACCTTTTTCTTTAATACTCCATCATTTTCAAATAAATCAGCTCTTACTTCCTGTCCTCTGGATTCCATTGTGGTGCTTCCTGTTCCTCCCCTACCATCCAGTCCTATCAAATAACAAAGCAAGAAACAGGGCCCTAGAGCCCAGAAGCCCCCAAGGAATCCAAAAGTTGTGCCAAATTCAAACTCTGCTCAGCTGCTTTCCACCTGACTAGGTGGTGGAAACAAAAGAAAGTATGTCTGCTGCAGGGTACAATATTGTTCTGCCTCTTCCCAGTCTTTTCCTATTCCTAATAATTTTACATTTGTATTACTCACCTCGGGCTACCACAACAAAATATCATAGACTGGGCAGTTCAAATAACAGAAATTTATTTCTCACAGTTCTGGAGGCTAGAAAGATCAAGGTGATGGCTGGTTTGGTTCCCCAGTAAGGGCTATATTCCTGGCTTGCATACAGCTGTCTTCTTGTTTTGCCCACACAAGGCAGGGAGAGAGAGAGAGACGAAGCGAACTCTCTGGTGTCTCTTCTTATAAGGGCACAAACTCCATCACGAGGGCCCCACCTTCATCTAAGAAGTCTAGGTTTAGACCTCATCTAAACCTAATTACCTTCCAAAGGCCCCATCTCAAAATACCATCACATGGGGGTGGGTAGGGCTTCAACATATGAATATTTGGGGGGGATGCAATTCAGTCCATAGCAACGTTTTTCCCATTGTTCAGCCTATATAGCATTTCCACAGTGCTCCATATTCCCTCTCTTTCCCTACTCTTCTCCATAGTGAGGCCTTTTTGCTTTCTAAGACTCCTCCTAGGGAAGGGTGTGGGAAAGGTGCCAGGTTTATGACTAACTCATTGTTCCATGCTCTGTGGTAACTTGGAAATAACCATGTTCACCTTACTAGAAATTTAATTCCTATCATAATCCAGGTGAAAATTCTTATGCAAGATCCTTATCCTAGAAGGAAAGTTTCATGCCACCAAAGTGGAGGCTTCTTTCTTTTACATTGTCAATTTATTGTTATATCCAGAAGAGAAAAGGTTGGAATGAAAGAATGTCTTATGGCATTAGGGTTTCATAAAACCAGTGCCACATGAATATATATACACTGCTGCCAAAATAATACCATTAATTAAACACTTTAATTCTCAAACTGTGACCACCAAATTTTCTGTTCTGGAGAAATCATTTTTTTATTCAGAAAACTAAGAGGGTCACAATATTCCCTTAACCACCTACTTTTGAGCCTTGCTAATACTTAAAATACTTTTATCTCAAGATTTCAAACAGAAGCCATATGCTGTGGTGAAAAAAAAAAAGCCTGAGCTTTAAGGGCAAATAGCAGCTCAAACACATATTAGTTGCATTACCTGCCCTCAAAAGCCCATACTCTACCCACTACATGGTACTGCCTCCTTTTAGAGCACAAAAATGAGGAATGAAACTGTAGCTTTAAGGACAATTGGTTCAAACATGTCTCTCAGCCCAGGAATCATTAAGCAGGACCTAAAATGCAGGATTCTATAATAATTCGTCCTTTCCCATAGTGACATCCAAGTATGCACTGTGAAGATTGCCAGGGGCAGGGATGATATTCAGAAATATCTAACAAAGTATGGGCACTGATCAATCAGAATGGATGTCAAAGGGTATACCTGTGTATACTAACCTGTCTCAGAGCACAGATGCCTCTCAAACTCAGTATGACCCAAATTGAATTCATCATTCCCCCCACTCTATCACCAAATCTTCTCTTCCTACATTCCCTACATATGCTCTGATTGTCCCCATTTAAGAGATTAATTACCTGAGGCTTAGAGAAGTTGATATCTTTCTTGAGGATTAAATGAAGTAACACATGTGGCACCTGACTTATGATAGGCACTCAATAAATGCTAGTTTCTCTTCTCATTCCCTGAAACTATTCTTACTACATGCTCCTATCCTTCTAACCTCCTTACCTCTCCCAGTGAGCCTCTCCCACTGAACCTTCTTTAGTCCTTATTCTGATTTCCAGTCCTCAGTACAACCCAGTTCTCTCAATTCATCAGCCCTATTGAAGCCTCACTTGCCTCCCTTCTGGCCTGCAGTCAGCTACTTCAATGGTATATTTACTTGCACCTTAGAATTCTTTCTGCCTTGGTTCTCCCCAAGCTCTGAGAAATAGTAGAGTGGCCTCTACTATTCCTAAACTGATGAATACTGCCACAGAAGCATCACAGAACCAACTCTTTCTAATGGTGTCTCCATTTCACAGAATGCTATATCCACAAAGTCAAAAATCTGAGAGTCATTCTTTACTCTCCCCCATCTTCCACCTCCAATTTGTCATCAAATCCAGTTGAGTCAATCTCAAAATATCTCTCATACCCAACCCTTCTCCATGCCCACAGCCATTATGCTAGTTTTGGAAGCCATCTATTCCTGGACCACAGCAGTGATTTCCTAACCAATTGTCCTACCCTTAGTTCTTCCCATCCAGCCTCCATATTGCTGCTCCACAAAGAATAATCTTATTAAACCTGGCCATACCAATTGCTTAAAACTCATCAATGTCTGTCCACTACTTATAAAGATACTACAAGGTCCCAAATAAAACAACAAGGTCCTCTGTGATTTGGTCCCCTCCTTCCTACATTTCACCACATCTCTCTCTTGCTATCTATGTCCCAGCCTTAAGTAACTGCTTACAAGTCCTTGAAGCAGGTCATTATTTCATTACTCTATGTCTTTATTTATAAAGTGTCATCTGTCTAAGGTACCCAAATCTTCAGCCTACCCAAGTCCAATTTTTATCTTTCAAAAGAGGTCAGATATTCCCTCTGCCATCCCATTCTTTTCCTCAGAAGACATTCCATTGCCTTCCTTGTAGCCTCACTATAACCTTAAGGCGTTTATCTCCTGAAACCTATAATACGTAAATGCTCTTGTTTCCCTGCCTCTCTCATTAGACTATGAGATAAAATACAAAACCAGGGTAAATGTTACAGGGAGGCTATTTCAGCTCAACATAAGGATGTGCTTTCTAATAATAAAAACTCAGATTGTTTCAATGTATGCGGGTAGGTTCCCTCTGAAAAGGGTAAAAGGACAAAGCTGTGGTCTTCCCCATCAAAATGTTTACTATGATGAAAGTGTTCTAAATTTTGATTGCATTGGTGGCTACCTTTACCAAAACTCATCAAACTACAAACTTAAAATGAGTGAATTTTATGGTATGTAAGTTTTACCTCAACAAAGCTGCAGGAAATAAACTTTTCAATAGCAAAAAGAAATTGGAAAGTGTTTCCCATCATACATTGCCTTCTGGAGAGCTTTTGGGACAGAAAATGACTAGTATAAGTGAGATTTTTAAAGTGAGGTTACCAGTTTCTTGAATTGCAATCTCTGCCACACTTAATGTCACAAGTTGGAAAGCAACAACTTGTGCAGATATCTGTATAAAGGAACTAGAAGCTGTGGTGGCAAGATCTCCTAAATAAAGATATGGGAGAATGCTCTATTTGTCATAGTTAAAAGGGTAATAGAAAATAAGCCACAAAGTGGAAACAGTCCTTATATGGGATTGAGGGGGAAATCAGAGCAAGGAGAGAGTAGAAATATACTGAGAGAGACCGAGACAGAGACAGAGAGAAGGTGAGCAGCACACCTTTGGACCACTCCAGCTGTCAGGTCATCAATATCTTCTTCCATTGGAGATTAGCCCACAATTATAATGGAGACTAATAAAAACAGCCAAACCAGCACAAATAAGAATCATCTCTGGAAAATGATGGAGTTCTCCCTGCTCTTATTATATAAAGACTCTCCTACAGATTCAATGCAACCCCTATCAAGATTCCAATGGTATTTTTTTTGTGTGTGAGGAAGACCAGCCCTGAGCTAACATCCGTTGCTAATCCTCCTCTTTTTGCTGAGGAAGACTGGCCCTGGGCTAACATTGTGCCCATCGTCCTCTACTCTATATGGGACGCCGCCACCGCATGGCTGACAGGCAGTGCGTCGGCGGGCGCCCGGGATCCGAACCCGCAAACCCCGTGCTGCCAAGCGCGAACTAAACCGCTGCGCCACCGGGCGGCCCCTTCCAATGGTATTTTTTATGAAAAAGAAAAAACAATCCTAAAATTCAAATGGAAAAACAAGGGACCCTGAACAGCCAAAGCAATAATGAGAAAGAATCTCAAAGCTGGAGGCCTCACACTTTCTGATTTCAAACCATATTACAAAGCTATAGTGATCAAAAAAGTACGGTACTGGCATAAAAATAGAGACACAGATTAATGGAACAGAACCGAGAATCTAGAAATAAACCCTAGCATATACGCTCAACTAATGTTTGAGGAGGGAGCCAAGAATACTCAATAGAGAAAAGATAGCCTATTCAATAAATGGTGTTGGGGAAAGCTGGATATTCATATGCAGAAAAGAATGAAATTGGATCCCTATCTTATACCACTCACAAAAATTGATTCAAAATGGATTAAAAATGTAAATGTAAGACCTGAAATCATAAAAGCCTTAGAAGAAAACATAACAAAAAAGTGATGATTTCATAGATATGACACCCAAAACACGAGCAACAAAAGCAAAAATAAACAAGTGAGACTACACCAAACTAAAAAGCTTCTGCACAGCAAAAAAATAAAATAGTCAGCAAAATGAAGGCAACCTACAGAATAGGAGAAAATATTCGCAAGCCACATATTTGAAAGGGGCTTTTATCAAAAATATATAAAGAACTCACACACAACTCAATAGCAAAAAAAAATCTGATTAAAAAATGAGTAATGGACCTGAATAGACAGTTTTTTCAAAGAAGATATTCAAATAGCCAAGAGGCACATGAAAAGATGCTCAACATCACTAATCATTAGGGAAATGCAAATAAAACCACAATGAAATGTCACCTCATACCTGTCAGAATGGATAACACCAAAAAGATGAGATAAATGCTGGCGAGGATGTGAAGAAACAGAAACCCTTGTACACTGTTAGTGGGAATGTACCTTGTCATAGCCGCTGTGGAAAACAGTATAGAGGTTCCTCAAAAAATTAAAAATAGAACTACCATACAATCCAGCAATTCCACTTCTGAGTATGTATCTGAAGGAAATAAAATCACTACCCTGAAGATATATATAGATAGATAGATACACACACACACACACACATCCTGAAGATACACACACACACACACACACACACACACACACACATATGCACACAGTGGAATATTATTCAGCCAGAAAAAAAGAAGGAAATCCTGCCATTTGTGACAACATGGATGGACCATGAGGGCATTATGTTAAGTGAAATAAGTCAGACAAAGACAGACAAATACTGTATGATGAATAAGTTCTGGTGATGTAATGTACAACAAGGTGACTACAGTTAACAATACGGTATTGTATAGTTGAAAATTGCTAATAGAGTAAATCTTAAAAGTTCTTACTCCACACACACAAAAATGTAACTATGTGAGGTGATGGATGTGTTAATTAACCTTAATGTGGTAATTATTTCACAATATATACATATATCAAATCATTATGTTGTACATCTTAAACTTGCACAATGTTATATGCCAATTATATCTCAATAAAGCTAGAAAAAAAGAGGCTCCTGAATGATGCAACACCCTTCCAACTGGTCTCCCTGCTTCCACTCTTGTCTCCTACAATCTCAACTGTATCCAGTAGCCCAAATAATCTTCTTAAAACATAAATCAAATAACCTCTCTCCCTTTCTTTAAACCTTCCAATGGCCTCCCCATAACAATCAGAATAAATCCAGGTCAACTTTAGCTAGCACACATGCTAAAAGTACATTTGCCCTACCGTGAAAAGACATAGGCTTCTTCAAGTCTATGTGTGATATTTATATAAGAAAAGAAATCCTAAAGGGGAGGGTGGGCAAGAGAGAGATTAAAAATAAGAAAAGGAAATGTAAATAAACATAAGTTTAGTTGCAAATTCCTTATTCCTTAAAAGACCCTGCCTACCTTTCAGACCTCCACACTTACTCTCCCTCTTATGCACTACACTTCTACGACACTTAGCTGTTCCAACATGACAATCACATTCTCTCCTCAGGGCCTTGCACTTATTCCCCTGCCTGGAATAGTATTCCCCCCAGCTTTTGTCTTTGTTGGTTCATTCCTATTTTTCAGATCTCAACACAAATGTAATCTCCTCACAGAAGCCTGACCACCCCAAGTGACCCCCCTCATCATTCTCTTTCATTACACCTTGTTAATTTCCTTCATAACATATTTCACAATTTGTATTATCTTGCTTGTTTAATCATTAATTTTCTATTTATTTTGTTTGTTTTCTGCCTCCTCTCACTAGACTGTAAGTTCCAAAAGGGCAGGGACAAAATATGTCTTGTTCATGCACTACTCCAGCACCTAGTTTAGTGCCTGGCACATGGTTAGTGGCAATAAATATGTATTGAATGAGTAAGTGAATACTACTCACCAGAATGCCTTTCAGCAAATATTTATTTATCCCGTTTTATGTTAATCCATGTAATTTTTTTATAAATGACCAAACAATATATTCAATATTCTTCATAGAAAATGTACAACACGGAAATGGTATTCACTCATCCCCTCAAGAAACCATCTCTTTTCTATCACTGCACCTAATCATATAATTTGAGTTGGCAAGAACCTAATCTATTTCTGCACTCTACTCAATGCTTAAATTCTCTGTACAATAGTAACAAATGATTCACTTGCTGTTGCAAAATATTTCTAGACAAGTTTGAGTAATTTTTAATCAATCCATTTCACCATTACTTTTCTTTTTTTTCCTATTTGCTATTCTGATTAGTTAATTTCAATTGATCTGTCTTTGAGCTCACTGATTCTTTCTCCTGTTTGGTGAAGTCTGCTGTTGAAGCTCTCTATTGAATTCTTCAGTTCAGTCATGGTATTCTTCAGCTTTAAAATTGCTATTTGCCTCTCCTTATATTTTCTGTTTGTCGAACTTCTCACTTGTTCTTGCATTATTCTCCTGATTTCATTACATTGCTTATCTGTGTTGTCTTATAGCTCTCTGATTTTTTAGAATAATTATTTTGAATTCTTTGTCAGGCAATTCATAGGTATCCATTTCTTTGGTTGGGGTCAGTTACTGGAAGTTTACTGTGTTTCTTCAGTGGTGTCATGTTTCCCTGATTCTTTATGATCCCTGTACCCTTGCATACGTGTCTGTACACTTGAAGAAGGAGTCAACTCTTCCAGACTTTATAGATTGACTTTGGTAAGGAAAGACCTTCACCTCAGGGTGAGAGCAAACTGGGGCATGCTGTGAACCTGGGTCAAGTGGTGCAGGGTACCAAGTTCAGGGGTGTATGGCAGCTACAGAACAGGGCAGGCAGCAGTGGTGGCCAGAGCTAGTGGTATGCACACAGCCAGCTGTGGGGGCCAGCTGCAGGTACCTGTGTAGTGGCAGGGGCCAGTTTCAGGCACACATATAGTGGTGGAGGCCAGGGCAAGCAAGGGCTGGGGCCAACTGTGGGTGCAAAAGCAGCTGAGGGGACCCTGATTGTCAGCACACTATTGTGACCGCTAGGTCTTGCCACTGGTGCACAGCAACAGAGGCTAGTGTCAGGAGTCAGGCCAGGGGCATGCAGGTGCACAGCTGGAGGGGCTAGCCCTGAGCATGTACATGTCAGTAGAGGACAGTTGTGGGGATCTAGGCTGTCATCCCACACTGGCACAGCTATAGCAGCCTGGGCTGGTGGCCAGTGTGAGTCCCAACTCTGGCAGGTGTGGGTGACTCCAAGTACCAAGAGGGACTGGGGCAGCTGGTGTATGTGAACCTGAATACCTGTGGGGCAAAATCCAGTGAAATCTACATGGTGGGTATACTGGCCATTGGCTTCTTCAGTGTAGAAAGCTGCTGGGGTCATCTGCAGAGCAGATCACAGGGAACCATGGTTATTCCTGCTGTTTGATTGATATTGGTAATCCCTGCTTTTCTCCCTTGTTCTTAGCCATCTCTATACATCTCTGCTTTTCTGATTCCTGAGTGGGGTGAAAAGGCTGAGGAAATTGGTCACTCACTCACCTCTCTCTTTCCCAGTGAGAGGAACTCTTTCTAGCTGAGGAGTTACCTCTTGGCACTGAGCAATGCTGGCCAGGGGAATAGGATGATGCAGGCAAAATAAACCTGTTTTCCTTCCAATTTTGTACAGTCATTCTCCAGTTTTTTATTCCACTGTGCTGCTGAAGTTTCTTAAGTGGACTCCAGATCTCTCCCAGAGCCATTTTTGTTCATGGACAGCTGACTAATTATTGATCTTCATGGGGAGATGGAGGCTGGGATCTCCTATGCTGCCATTTTGGTGACATCATTCTTAGTCCATTTCAGTTCTGTCTACTCCCCCAGGATGTTTCAATTGAATCAAGAACATCTCTGCACACATATAAAAGGAAAAACACACTTAACCAGGGACATAAAAAAATGGAAGAGGCCCATTTATTTGGGTATGGAGGACAAAAGGGAAACAAAAAAGGGCAACAGTACTTCACGGCTGGGAGCAATCTTAAGGTATGAAGCTTTTTCTGGAAGAGCAGGGGATCTGAGTGGGAGAGCTATGACACAGTAAGCAGCCTTGGAATCCAGCACAACCGAGATGAGTGTCATAATACCTGGCTTTGCTGTCTTTTAAAACCAATGGAGAATTTCACCAGAAAAGCTATCAACCATAAGAGAAAGAAAAGCCTGCTCTTAAAGGGCCCATGTAGATTCACCAGTTCCAGAAACCAACACTAAATCACCAGAAAGGTGCATAGTCCTTTGTTAAAAGAGACGCACTTGCTAAGCTCTGAGCACATCTCAGAGAGGCAGGAGGCAGCTGGACCCACCTCCCCAGAGACTGAGACACTGGTGGTAGCCAGTGACGTAGGACAGACATGCTGACACACATGCTGGAAGATGCCATTGGATTTCTCCTTCTGGCCTATTAGCCCAGGAGTCTGCCCCACTGACTAGAACACCAATTTAATCCAGCTCAGCCAGGGCAGGCAGCCCACCCTAGGGACTGTCCACCCCCACCAGCAAGCCCATGGGGGAACTGGTGGGTCTGCATTAGGCAGGGTGTGTGGGACCTCTGCAGGAGGGTGAGTGGGTCAGGCTCCATAGGGGAGGGTGTGCATGATGGACGGGCCAGTATTGGTGGGGTGTGTGGACCCATGGACAGTGGGTCTTATTGGATGCAGCAGACTTGTGCTGCTGGCCTTCTCAAATAGCCACATAGGGAATCTTCCCACCTTCCAACACCTGAAACAATTGTGTGCTGACACGCCTGGAGCCAGCCCCACCCAGCTGTGCTCCTGAGAGAGCTGAGAACAGCCTCTCAGCCCTGAGGCCTACAGCAAGTGTGAGACACTGAGCATAGCAATGAGCCACACTGGGGGTTTGACTCACTTAACAGCAAAACAGCAGCAGGTATGTACTATTACATTTTGAAGCTAGCTGTGCTGGGGCTTCCCCATCCCAAATAAAGTGACTATAGCAGCTGCACACAGCTAAGCCTACAACCAGCCAGCCCGGGGACCAGCCTAGCCTAACCATGCACCCACAGCAAGAGCAACTCCACCACAATAGGACACACATAGCCCACAGAGGGGACACTCCTGGAACATTTAGAACTGATTCCAAGAGGGAAGCACATTGCTGGGCTTCATAAGGTATCTCTTATAAGGCCAAATCTCCAAGCTTGGGAGATGTACCTGATCTACCTAATACATAGATATAAGCACAGAGAAGTAGGCAAAATGAGGAGACAAAGGAATATGTTCCAAATGAGGGAACAGGACAAATCCTTATAAAAAAGAACTAAATGAAACAGAGATAAGAAATCTACCTGATAAAGAGTACAAACTAATAGTCAAAAGGATGCTTACTGAACTGGGGAGAAGAACAGATGAGCACAGTGAGAACTTCAAGAAAGAACTGGAAAATATAAGAAAGAACCAATCAGAAATGAAGAATACAATAATGGAAAAGAAAAATTCACTAGAGAGAATCAACAGCAGAGTAGATGACACAGAACAGATCAGCCAGCTGGATGAAAGAGTAGAGAAAATCATTCAAGCTGAATGCAAAAAGAAAAAAGAACTAAAAAGAATGAGGACACTCTAAGGGACCTCTGGGACAACATCAAGCATACTAACACCCATATACCAGGTGACCCAGAAGAAGAGGAGAGAGACAAAGGAGCAAAGAATCTACTTGAACATAATAGCCAAAAATTTTCCTAACCTAAGGAAGGAAGCAGACATCCAGGTACAGGAAGCACAGACAGCACCAAAGAAGATGAACCCCAAAAGGCCCACACCAAGATACATTACAATTAAAATGTCAAGAATTAAAGATAAAGATAGAATCCTAAAAGCTGCAAGAAAAAGGAAACAAGGAAATCCCATTGGGCTATCAGCTGACTTCTCAGCAGAAACTTAAAGGGCTAGAAGGGAGTGGCACAATATATTCAAAGTGCTCAGAGGAAAAATCCTACAGCCGAGAATGATCTACCCCACATGGTTATCATTCAGAATGGAAGGAGAGAGAAAGAGTTTTAGAGACAAAAAAAAGTTAAAGGAGTTTATCACCAATAAAGGGATTTATTTAAGTGGAAAAGAAAGGACCACAAATAGGAATAAGAAAATTATCAAAGAAAAAAATCACTGGTAAAGGTAAATATACAGCAAGATAGCAGATCAACCACCTATGAAGCTAATATGAAGGTCAAAAGACAAAATTACTAAAATTATCTAGAGTGACATCAACAACATGGCAGAGTGAGCTGTTCCCTCTGTCTCTCCCCCTTTTGAACTACAACTATATGGACAATCATTGACCAACAGAAGAAGCCTACACAGCACAACAGGACGTCTGAGAGACACATGCAGCTATACATCTGAGGGTGGACGGAGTAACCCTCCAGGAAGTGGTGGAGGTAGGTGAGCACTCCCTACCCTCCCCAGACATCCCTGTGCACAAACAAGATCTCTTTCCAGCATGGTGTAAGCACCCCAAAAGTGGGAATGGAACATGCCCCAGAGTGACTGTAGGAAGAGACAGTGGCAGGCCTTAGCCTGCTGATGATTGCTTTCCCGGGGTGGGGGGAGCCCACTGTGCCCCTGCAGACCCAAGGAGTGACCCTGGCTGGGTCCCCACATGAAGCCCTGCCCACCAAGAACAGCAGCCTGTGGGACTGTAAGCAGAGTCTGAAGCAGAACTACAAGCACTGGGACAAGGAAACTCCAGGGCCATGCCAGAGCCCATAGTACAGCTGAGCCCTGAAAGAGGGAGTGCACCCTGGGATGACTGCAGAAAGAGGCAGAGGCTGCCCTTAACCCACTCGTGATTGCTTTCGCAGTAGGGGGGGAGCCCACCAAGCCCCTGCGGCCCCAAGGTGTGGCCCTGGCTGGGCCCCCACAAGAAGCCCCACCCAACAACCACAGTTCACACAAGTGCCTGAAAGCTCTCCAGACTGGTGCAAGTGCCCACAGTACCCACACAACTTCCAGCAGACAGGGTGGGACCAGAAACTCTGCTCCTGCTCCTCCTAGAGGTATCAGGTGGAATCTGCAAACTCATACTATGACAAATGCCCTGACAAAAGATTAGTTCATCAAACACCATGAGAAACTGTAGCAACAGTTCAGACCAGAAGGAAAATGACAATTCACCAGAAACTAACCCTGAAGACACAGAAATTTACAACCTAGATGAAAGAGAATTCAAAACAGCTATCATAAAGAAACTCAATGAGTTACAAGAGAACAGAGAAAAACAGTTCAGTGAGCTCAGGAATAAAATGAACCTCTTCACCAAAGAGATTGTAAAAAAAAAAAAAAGCAGAAATTCTGGATATGAAAAACATAATCAAATGAAACAAAAAATAATCTAGAATCCTTAAAGAATAGAGCTGATGTAATGGAGAAAAGAATTAGTGATTTAGAGGACAAAAGTATAGAAATGTTACAGGTGGAGGAGGAGACAGAAATAAGATTTTTAAAAAATGAAGGAATTCTTTGAGAAATATCTGACTCAAGTAGGAAAGGCAACATAAGGATTACAGGTATTCCAGAGGAAGAAGAGAGGGAGAAAAGAGCAGAGAGCTTGTTCAAAGAAATAATAGCTTCCCAAACCTGGGGAAGGAACTGGATTTACAAATACACAAAGCCAATAGAATGCCTAATTACATCAATGCTAAAAGACCTTCCCTAGGGCATATAACATCAAAGCTGGCAAAAGTTAATGACAGAGGCAAAATACTAAGGGCAGCTAGACAAAAGAGAATAATATACAAAGGAGCCCCTATGAGGCTTTCAGTAGATTTCTTGGCAGAAACTCTACAGGCTAAGAGAGAATGGAATGATATATTCAAAATACTGGAAGATAAAAACTTTCAGCAAAGAATACTCTATCCAGTGAAATTTTCCTTCAGATACAATGGGAAAAAAAAGCTTTCCCAGATAAACAAAAGCTGAGGGAGTTCATTGCCACTAGACCTCCCCTACAAGAAATAAAGACATACTCACACTGCAAACAAAAAGGCAAAGTGCTACAAAGGTTTGAGCAAGGAGATAATCAGACAAAATAAGAAAACTGCAGCTCTCTATCAGAACAGGGAAACAAATACTCAGTTATAACCTAAAGATAAATGGAAGTAAAACATAAAAGAAACTATAAACACTTCAACTTAGTCACAAACTCACAGCATTAAAAACAGAATAATTTGTAACAACAATAACTCAAAAGGGGAAGAGGTAAAGGATGGGATCTACTTAGGTTAATAGAGATAAGAGGCTATGAGAAAATGGACTATGTCATCTACGAGATCTTTTATACAAACCTTACGGTAACCACTAAAAAAAATCAGAACAGAGCCACAATTCACAAAAAGTGAGAAAACCTCCTCAGAAAACCACCAGAATGAAATGGCAGTCAGAAATACAAAGGAAGAGAAACAATGGAATTATAGATAAACCAGAAAACAAGAGATAAAATGGCAGCATTAAGCCCTCATATAGCAATAAACACTCTAAATGTAATTGGATTGAATTCTCCAATCAAAAGACACAGAATATCTGGATGGAGTAAAAAACAGGATCCAACATTATGCTCCCATCAGGAAACACATCTCAGGTCTAAAGACAACACAGGCTCAGAGTGAAGGGATGGAAGATGACACTCCAAGCTAATGGCAAACAAAAGAAAGCAGGCATTGCCATACTTATATCAGACAAAACAGAATTCAAGTTAAAAAAGACAATGAGAGACAAAGAGGGGCAGTATATAATGATAAAAGGGGCATTCCACCAAGAGGACATAATATTATTAATATATATGTACCTAACAAAGGGGCACCAAAATACATAAAGCAACTATTAACAGACCTAAAAGGAGAAATTAAAGGCAACACAGTAATAGTAGGAGTCATCAACACCCCACTTACATTAATGGACAGATAATCCAGACAAAAAGTCAAGAAGGAATATTAGATTTAAATGAATCACTTGATCAGATGGACTTAATAGATATATACAGAGTATTCCATCCAAAAACAGCAGAATACACATTCTTCTCGTGCACAGGGATCATTCTCAAAGACAGACCATATGTTGGAAAACAAGGCAAACCTCAACAAATTTAAGAAGACTGAAATCATCCCAAGCATCTTTTCTGACCACAGTGCTATGAAACTAGAAATCAACTACAAGAAAAAAACTGTGAAAGTCAGAATTATGTGGAAACTAAACAACATGCTACCGAATAACCATTGGATCAATGAAGAAATCAAAGGAGAAATTAAAAATAGCTGGAGACAAATGAAAATGAAAGCACAACATACCAACTTCAGTGGGATACAGCAAAGGTGGTCCTAAGAGGGAAATTCATAGCAATACAGGCCCACTTCAACAAACTAGAAAAACCTCAGATAAGTAACCTTAAACTGCACTTAACAGAACTAGAAAAAGAAGAACAAATAAGCCCAAAGTCAGCAGAAAGGAAATAATAAAAATTAGAGTGGAAATAAATGAAATAGACTAAAAAAAGAGTAGAAATGATTATTGAAACTAAGAGCTGGTTCTTTGAGAAGATAAACAAAATTGACAAACCCTTAGCCAGACTCACTAAGAAAAAAAGAAGGCTCAAACAAATAAAAATAGAAATGGAAAAGGAGAAATTACAATAGATTCTGCAGAAATACAAAGGGCTATAAGAGAATACTATGAAAAACTATACACCATCAAATTGGATAATGTAAAAGAAATGGATAAATTCTTTGACTTATACAATCTCCCAAAACTGAAGCAAGAAGAAATAGAGAATCTGAAAAGACCAATCACAAGTAAAGAGATTGAAACAGTAATCAAAAACCTCCCAAAAAACAAGAGTCCAGGACCAGATGGCTTCTCTGGAGAATTTTACCAAACATTCAAAGAAGAATTAATACCACTCCTTCGTAAACAATTCCAAAAAATTAAAGAAGACAGAATGCTTCCTAACTCATTCTATGAGGCCAACATTACCCTGACACCAAAACCAAACAAGGATAACACAAAGAAGAAAAATTACAGGCCAATATCACAATATCACTAATGAACAGATGCAAAAATTCTCAACAAAATATTGGCAAACTGAGTACAGCAATTCATTAAACAGATCATACACCATGATCAAGTGGGATTTATTCCAGTGCCACAGGGATGGTTCAACATCTGCAAATCAACCAATGTGATACACCACATTAACAAAATGCGGAATAAGAACCACATGATCATCTCAATAGATGCAGAGAAGGCATTCGACAAGATCCAACATCCATTTATGATAAAAACTCTCAAAAAATGGGTATAGAATGCATATTAACATAATAAAGGCCATATATGACAAATAGCCAACATCATACGTAATGGTGAAAAACTGAAAGCCATCCCTTTGAGGACAGGAACAAGACAAGGGTGCCCACTCTCCCCACTCCTATGCAGCATATTACTGGTGGTTTTGGCCAGAGGAATTAGGCAAGAAAAATAAATAAAAGGAACCCAAATTGGAAAGGAAGAATTGAAACTCTTGCTGTTTCCAGATGACATGATCCTATATGTAGAAAACCCTAAAGAATCCATCAGAAAACTATTAGAAATAATCAACAACTACAGCAAAGTTTCAGGGTACAAAATCAACTTACAAAAATCAGTTGCATTTCTATGCTCTAACAACGAAATAACAGAAAGAGAACTCAAGAATACAATCCCATTTACAATGGCAAAAAAAGAATAAAGTATTTATGAATAAACTTAACGATAGAGGTGAAAGACCTATACACTGAACACTCTAAGACATTATTGAAAGTAATTGAAGAAGACACAACAAAATGGAAAAATATTCCATGCCCATGGGTTGGAAGAATCAACACAGTTAAAATGTCCATACTATCTAAAGCAATCTACAGATTCAATGTAATCCCAATGACATTCTTCACAGAAATTGAACAAAGAATCCTAAAATTTATATGGAACAACAAAAGACCTTGAATAGCCGAAGCAACCCTGACAAAAAGGAACAAAGCTGGAGGCATCACAATCCCTCAGTTCAAAATATACCACAAAGCTATAGTAATCAAAACAGCATGGTACTGGCACAAAAACAGACACACAGATCAATGGAACAGAGTTGGAAACCCAGAAATAAAACCACACATCTATGGTCAGTTAATCTTTGACAAAGGAGCCAAGAATATAATGGAGAAAAGAAAGTATCTTCAATAAATGGTGTTGGTAAAACTGGACAGTCAAATGCAAAAGAATGAAAGTAGACCATTGTCTTGCACCATACACGAAAATTAACTCAAAATGGATTAAAGTCTTGAATGTAAGACCAGAAACTACAAAATTCCTAGAAGAAAATATAGGCAGTACACTATTTGACATTGATCTTAGCAGCATCTTTTCAAATAACATGTCTGACCAGGCAAGGGAAACAAAGGAAAAGCTTATCAAATGGGACTACATCAGACTAAAAAGCTTCTGCAAAGGAAAGGAAACCATAAACAAAACAAATAGACAATGCACCAACTGGGAGAAAATATTTGCAAATCACCTATCTGACAAGCGGTTGATCTCCAAGATATATAAAGAACTCATACAACTCAAGAACAAAAAACAAACAACCCAATCAAAAAATGGGTAGAGGGGGGCAGCCTGGTGGCATAATGGTTGAGTTCACATGCTCCACTTCAGTGGCCCAGGGTTCACCAGTTCGGATCCTGGGCATGGACCTACGCACCATTCTTCAAGCCATGTTGAGGTGGCGAGCCACATAGAGCAACTAGAAGAATGTACAACAATGACATACAACTATCTAATGTGGCTTTGGGAACAAAAAGGGAGTAAGACTAGCAACAGAGGTTAGCTCAGGACCAATCTTCCTAAAAAAAAAAGTGGGCAGAGGATATGAACAAGGATTTTTCCAGAGATGTACAGATGGCCAACAGACACATGAAACAATGTTCAACATCACTAACTATGAGGTAAATGCAAATCAAAACAACAATGAGATATCACCTTATACTAGTCAGAATGGGCATAATCACCAAGACAAAAAACAACAAATGGTGGAAAGGATGTGGAGAAAAGGGAACCCTCATGCACTGCTGGTGGGAATGCAAACTGGTGCAGCCACTATGGAAAACAGTATGGAGATTTCTCAAAAAATTAAAAACAGAAATACCATACAACCCAGCTATCCCACTACTGGGCATTTATCCAAAGAATTTGAAATCAATGATCCAAAGAGATCTATGCACCCCTATGCACCCCTTGGCCACCCAAGTGCCCATCAATTGATGACTGGATAAAGATGTGCTATATATATACAATGGAATACTACTCAGCCATAAGGAAACACAAAATCGTCTCATTTGCAACAACATGGATGGACCTTGAGGGTATGATGTTAAGTGAAATAAGCCAGACAGAGAAAGATGAATATTGCATGATTTCACTTATATATGGAACATAATACATGGATAAAGAGAACAGATTAGTTGTTACCAGACAGGAAAGGGGGTGTGGGGTGGGTGAAAGGGGTAAAGGGACTCAAATGTGAGGTGACGGACAATAAGTAGACTACTAGTGGTGAACAGGTTGAAGTCTACTCAAAAATTGATAAACAATAACGTACACCCACAGGGCCGGCCTGGTGGCATAGTGGTTAAGTTTGCACACCCTGCCTCGGCAGCCTGAGGTTCACAGGTTCGTATTCCAGGTGCCAACGGACATACCACTTGTCAAGCCACGCTGTGGCAGTGTTCCTTATAAAGGAGAGGAAGATGGCTACAGATGATAGCACAGGGCCAATCTTCCTCAGAGAGAAAAAAAGGAGGATTGGCAATGGATGTTAGCTCAGGGGTAATCTTCCTTACAAAAAATAAAAAAAATGTACACGTGAAATTTCACAATGTTATAGACCATTATGATCTCAATATAGGTACTGGAAAAAAAATTTTCTATTTCCATGACAAGAGGGTAACAGATACACACACACAAAAAGAGGTTAAATATGATATCAAAAACATAAAATGTGGGGTGAGGAAAGTAAAACTGTAGAGCTTTTAGTGAGAGGTCAAACCAAAGAGACCATCAACTAAATAAATATTGCTATCTACATAGGTTATTATATATGAAGCTTATGGTAACCACAAACCAGCAACCAGTAATAAATACACAAACAAAAAAGAATGGAACCCAAACATAATACTAAACAAAGCCATCAAATCATGAGAGAAGAGAGCAAGAGAAGAAGAAAGGAACAGAGAAGAGCTACTAAAACACCCAGAATAAAAGGAACAAAATGTCAAGCAGTACATATTTAAGAGTAGCTACTTTAAATGTCAATGGACTAAATGCTCCAATCAAAAGACATAGGGTGGCTGAATTCATAAAATAAAAAAGATGCATACATATGCTGAATACAGCAGGCACACATCAAACCTAAAGACACTCACAAACTGAAAGTGAAGGGATACAAAAAGGTATTCCATGCAAATGGCAATGAAAAGAAAGCTGGGGTGGCAATACTTACATCAAACAAAATAGACATTAAAAGAAAAACGGTAACAAGAGACAATGAAGAGCACTACATAATGATAAAAGGAACAATCCAGCAAGAGGACATAACAATTGTAAATATCTATGCACCCAACATAGGAGCACCTAAATATGTAAATCAATTATTAATGGACATAAAAGGAGAAATAGTACACAATAATAATTGGGGACTTTAACAGGCCACTTATACCAATGGATAGATCACCCAAACAGAAGATCAATAAGGAAACATTGGTCTTAAATGACACAGTAGACCAGATGGACTTAGTAGCTATATACAGAATATTCCATCCAAAAACACAGAATACACATTCTTTTCTAATGCACATGGAACATTCTCCAGGATAGATCACATATTAAGCCACAAAACAAGTCTCAATAAGTATAAGAAGATTGACATAATTCCAAGCATCTTTTCTGACCACAATAGTTATGAAACTAGAAATCAACCTCAAGAAGAAAACTGGAAAAGTCAAAAATATGTGGAGATTAAACAAAATGCTATTGAACAACTATTGGGTAAATGAAATCAGAGGAGAAATCAAAATAATACCTGGAGACAAATGAAAATGAAAAAATGACATGTCAAAATTGAGGGATGTAGTAAAAGCAGTACTATGAGGAAAGTTTATAGCAATAGAAGCCTACTTCAAAAACAAGAAAAATCTCAAATAATCTAAAAAAGTACCTGCAGAAACTAGAAAAAGAAGAATAAACAAAACCCAAAATCAGTAGAAGGAGGGAAAATATAAATCAGAGCGGAAATTGGGGCCAGCCCCATGGCCAAGTTTGGCACACTACATTTCTGCAGTCCAGGTTCACAGGTTCAGTTTCCAGGTGAAGACCTACACCACTAGTCAGCAGCCATGCTGTGGCAGTGACCCACATACAAAATGAAGATTAGAACAGATGTTAGCTCAGGGCAAATCTTCCTCAAGCAAAAAGAGGAAGATTAACAACAGATGTTAGCTGAGAGCAAATCTTCCCCAGCAAAAGAAAAAAATATCAATGTGGAAATAAATAAAATAGAGACTAAAACTCAATATAAAAAGAATCAATGAAACTAAGAGCAGGTTCTCTGAAAACGTGAACAAAACTGACAAACCTTTAGCAAGATTCACCAAGAAAAAAGACAGAAAGCTCAAAAAAATAAAACCAGAAATGAAAGAGGAGAAATTACAATGGACACCACAGAAATAGAAAAGATTATGAGAGAATACTATGAAAAGCTATAGATCTACAAGCTGGATAATCTAGAAGAAATGGATACATTCTTAGAATCATACAACCTTCCAGAACTGAATCAAAAAGAAACAATTTGAATAGACCAATCACTAGTAAGGAGATCTAAACGGTAATCAAAAATCTGCCAAAAAACAAAAATCCAGGACCCGTAGGCTTCCCTGGTGAATTGTACCAAACATTCTAAGAAGACTTAATACCTAGCCTTCTCAAAATCTTCCAAAAAATTGAAGAGGAGAGGACACTTCTTAAGTCATTCTATGAGGCCAATATTACCCTGATACCAAAACCAGACAAGAACAATGCAAAAAAAAAAAAAAAAGAAAATTACAGGCCAATATCACTGATGAATATAGATGCAAAAATCTTCAACAAAACACTAGCAAATTGAATACAATACATTAAAAAGACCATACACCATGATCAAGTGGGATTTATCGCAGGGATGTAGGGATGGTTCAACATCCATAAATCAATGTGACACACCACATTAACAAAGTGAAGAATAAAAATCACATGATCATCTCAAGAGATGCAAAGAAAGCATTCGACAAAATACAGCATCCATTTATGATAAAAGCTCTGAATAAAATGAGTATAGAAGGAAAGTACCTCAAAATAATAAAGGCCATATATGACAAACACACAGCTAAGATCATACTCAATGGTGAAAAACTGAAAGCTATCCCTTTAAGAACAGGAAACAGGATAGGATGCCCACTTTTGCCACTCTTATTTAACATAATCTTGGAAGACCTAGCCAGAGCAGTCAGGCAAGAAAAAGAAATAAAATGAATCCAAGTTTGAAAGGAAGAAGGAAAACTCTCCCTGTTTGTGGATGACATGATCCTGTATATAGAAAACCATAAAGAATCCACCAGAAAAGTATTAGAAATCATCAATGAATACAGTAAAACTGCAGAGTACAAAGTCAACATATAAAAATCAGTTGCATTTCTATACACTAATAATAAACTAGCAGAAAGGGAAGTCAATTGCAACAAAAAGAATAAATATCTAGGAAGAAATTTAACCAAGGAGGTGAAAGATCTATAGCCTGAACTATAAGACATTACTGAAAGCAATTGAAGAAGACATAAAGAAATCGAAAAATATTCCATGTTGATGGATTGGAAGAATAAACATTGTTAAAATGTCTATAGTACCAAAAGCAATCTACAGATTCAATGCAATCCCAATCAGAATCCCAATGACATACTTCACAGAAATAGAACAAAGAACCCTAAAATTTATATGGAACAAGAAAAGACCCCAAATAGCCAAAGCAATACCAAGAAAAAGGAACAAAGTTGGAAGTATTACACTCCCTGACTTGAAAATATACCACAAGCTATAGTAATGAAAACATCATGGTATTGGCACAAAAACAGACACACATCAATGGAACAGAATTGAGAGACCAGAAATAAAACCACACATCTATGAACAGCTAATCTTCACAAAGAAGCCAAGAACATACAAGGGAGAAAGGAAATCCTCTTCAATAAATGGTGCAGGGAAAACTGGACAGCCACATGCAAAAGAATGAAAGCAGACCTTTATGTTCCACCATACACAAAAGTTAACTCAAAATGGGTTAACTACTTGAATATAACACCTGAAACTATAAAACTCCTAGAAGAAAATATAGGCAGTACACTCCTTGAAATTGGCCTTAGCACTATCTTTTCAAATACCATGTCTATTCAGGCAAGGGATGCAAAAGAAAAAATTTTAAAAGGGACTATATGAGACCAAAAAGCTTCTGGATGGCAAAGGAACCATAAAGAAAATGAAAATACAACCCACCAACTGGGAGAAAATATTTTTAAATCATATATCCAACAAGGGATTAATCTCCAAAATATATAAAGAACTCATACAACAACAACAACAAAAATGAACTCCATCAAAAAACGGGCAGAGGATATGAAAAAACATTTTTCCAAAGAAGTCATCCAAGAGGCACAAAAAAAAATGTTCAACATCATTATCTATTAGGGAAATGGAAATCAAAACTAAAATGAGATATAGCCTTACACGTGTCAGAATGGTATAATTAACAAAACAAGAAAGAATAAATGTTGGAGAGGATGTGGAGAAAAGGGAACCCTCATACACTGTTGGTGGGAATCCAATCTGGTGCAGCCAGTATGGAAAACAGTATGGTGATTTCTCAAAAAATAAAAAATAGGAATGCCATATGATTCAGCTATCCCACTACTGGATATTTATCAAAAGAACATGAAATCAACAATTCAAAAGATTTATGCATCCCTGTGTTCATTGCAGCATTCACAATAGCCAAAACTTGGAAGCAACCCAAGTGCCCATCAACAGATGAATGGATAAAGAAGATGTGGTGTATATATACAATTGAATACTACTCAGTCATAAAAAAAGACAATGTTGTGCCATTTGTGGCAACATGGATGGACCTTTAGGGTATTATGTTAAGTGAAATAAGTCAAACAAAGACAAATATTGTATGATTTCATTTATATGTGGAAGATAAACACATGGATGAGGAGAACAGATAAGTGGTTACCAGAGGGGAAGGGGATGGGGGTAGGGCAAAAGGGGTAAAGGAGTACATATGTGTGGTGACAGATGGAAACTAAACTATCGGTGGTGAACATGATGCAGTCTATACAGAAACTGATATATAATAATGTACACCTGAAATTTACAGAATGTTATAAGCCACTATGACCTCAATAAAATAATTATAAAAAATATATATTGTTATAATGTCCATACCACCCAAAGTCATGTATAGATTCAAAGCAATCTCTATAATAATTCCAATGGGATTTTTCACAGACATAGAAAAATAATCCTAAAGTTTGTATGGAGCCACAAAAGACCCCAAATAGCCAAATCAATGATGGGAAAGAAGAACAATGAAGTGAGGCACTACACTTCCTGATTTCAACCTTTACTACAAAACTATAATAATTAAACCAGTATGGTACTGGCATAAAGACAGACATATTGGGGCTGGCCCCATGGACTAGTGGTTAAGTTTGGCATGCTCCACTTTGGCAGCCCGGCTTCACAGGTTTCGATCCTGGGTGTAGACCTACACCACCTGTCAGCCATGCTGTGGTGGCAACCCACATATAAATTAGAGAAAGAAAGTCACAGATGTTACCTCAGGGCAAATCTTCCTCAAGCAAAAAAAGGAAGATTGGCAACAGATGTTAGCTCAGGGAAAATCTTCTTCAGCAAAAAAGAAAAAAAAAAGACACATAGACCAATGGAACATAATAGCGAGCCCAGAAATAAATCCCCACATATATAGTCAATCAATATTTGACAAGGGAGCCAAGAATGCCCAGTAGGGAAAGAATATTCTCTTCAACAAATAGTGTCGGGAAAACTGGATAAACACATGCAGAAAAATCAAATTGGAGGTCTATCTTACACCAATCACAAAATTAACTTAAAAGGGATCAGACTTTATGATACCATAAAATCTTAGAAGAAAATACAGGGAAGAAGCTCCTTGACATTGGTCTTGGCAATGATTTTTTGGATATGACACCAAAAGCACAAAAAACAAAAGCAAAAATCAACAAGTGTCACTACATCAAATATAAAAGCTTCTGCACAGCAAAAAAAAAAAAACAACAAAATGAAAAGGCAACCAAAAATGGGAGAAAATATTTGGAAACTATATACTGGATAAGGTGTTAATATCCAAAATACATAAAGAACTCATATAACTCAAGAATGAACAAACAAATACAATCTGATTTAAAAATGTGCAGAGAAACTAAATAGCTAGTTTTCCAAAGAAGTTATTCAAATGGACAAGTGGTACATGAAAAGATGCTCAATGTCACTAATCATCAGGGAAATACAAATCAAAACCACAGTGAGGAGTCAGCCATGGGGTCCTAGTGACTAAAGTTTGGTGATCTCACTGCTTTGGTGTTCTGGGTTCATTTCCCAGTCACGGAACCACACCACCCATCTGTCAGTTGCCATGCTATGGTGATGGCTCACACAGAAGAACTGGAAGGACTTACAAATAGGATATACAACCATGCACTGGGGCTTTGGGGAGGAAAAACAGAGAGGAAGATTGGCAACAGATGTTAGCTCAGGGCAAATCTTTCCCTGCCAAAAAAATATTGGCCTTACGAAAAAAAACACAACAACCAAATATCACCTCACACCTTCTAGAATGGCTCTCATCAAGAAGACAAGAGAGTGACGTCAGCATCATGACAGAGTGAAATTCCCCCTTTGAATCTCTGCCCGATAAGACACAACAAAAACATTATTCACATACCAACAGAAGACAATCAAACACTACAACGGACTTTTAAGAGACCTGTGCCATTGTAAATCTGATGGTAGAGGCATGGGAAGCCCCAAAGGACTTGAGAGGTAAGGAGTTTTACTCCCCCTCTCCATTTGATCGGCAAAGACAGCGCAGCTCACAGAGAGGGGGGAGGGGTGGCCCACTATGGGAAAACTATAGTCCTCCAGGTGCTCCACAGACTGTCAAGAGATTCCCACCAGGAAGTAACAATGAACTGTTGTGGGGTGCACTCAATGTCCAAGCACCCCAGGAGAGCAGATAGCGAGGGAAGAAGGAAGCCCCCGGGATGGGTAGGTGAAAGAGAGAGCCACTTCCCCCCACACCCTGCGTTTCAGCACAGTCCCTCCAGGGACTGCACAGGGCTCAAAACACAGAGCTTGTGACCTCCACCCAGTGGTGGAAGGAGGAAACTGTAGGACCAGATATCCACAAGATGAGAAATAGCAAAGGAAAATCAGCAGGCTCTATGTAAAAGTATCTTAAGTCTCCAGACCAAGAGGAACATGACAAACACCCAGAAATGAAACCTGAAGGCACAGAAATCTATAACCTAAATGACAGAGAATTCAAAATAGATATCATAAAAAACTCAACGAGTTACAAGAGAACTCAGATGGACAATTCAATGAATTCAGGAATTTCTTCACAAAAGAGATTGAAACCATAAAGAAAAACCAATCAGAAATATTGGAGGTGAAAAACACAATGGGTGAGATAAAGGAAAGCCTGAAATCTTTAAAGAAAATAACTGACGATATGGAGGAAAGAATTTGCATTATCGAGGATAGCCATGCAGAAACACTACACATAGAGAAGGAGAGAGAACTAACACTAAAAAGAAATGAAGAAATTCTTGAGAAATATCAGACTCAATTAGGAAAAGTAACATAAGGATAATAGGTATTCCAGAAGGAGAAGAAAGGGAAAAAGGAGCAGAGAGTTTGTTCAAAGAAATAATAGCTGAGAATGTCCCAAACCCGAGGAAAGAGTTGGAAATAACACTGAACAGTCAATAGATCACCTAAATATATAAACAGGAAAAGACCAACTCCACAGCATATAGTAGCAAACCTGGCAAAAGGCAATGACAAAGAAAAATATTAAGGGCAGCTAAACAAAAAAACAAAATAACATATAAAGAAAACCCATCAGGCTCTCAGCTGATTTCTCGAAGAAACTCTACAGGAGAGACTGGAATGATATATTCAAAATCCTGAAAGACAAAAACCTTCAGCCAAGAATACTTTATCCAGTGAAAATATCCTTAAAATATGATAGATAAACAAAAGCTAAGGGAGTTCATCACCACAAGACCCCCACTACAAGAAATGCTCAAGAAGGCCATTATGCCTTAAAAAAAAGGAGAAAAGGGGATGCAAAGTCTTGAGTAAGGAAAAACAAGGAGACTAAATGAGAAAAATTGCAGTTGGAAAACATCAAAAATGAATTTAAACTCATCACTGTAAACACACACTCCCGGCACAAGATGGAATAAGTAGTGACTACAACAAATTAGAAGGAGAAGAGAAAAGGGATAAAATCGACTTAGTCTAAGGGAACAAGAGGCATCAGAAAATGGACTCTCTTATCCGGGAGAGCTTCTATATAAACCTCATGGTAACCACTAAACAAATAACCAGAAGAGAACCACACATGACAAATAAAGAGAAAACTAAGAGAATCATCATGCAGAACTACCAAACTGAATTGGCAGTCTGAAAAACATGGAACAAGAAATGAAGGAAATGGAAAAGAACCAGAAAATGAACAATAAAATGGCAACATTAAACCCTCACATATCAATAATCACTCTAAATGTAAATGGATTGAATTCTCCAATTAAAAGGCACAGAGTGGTAGGATGGATTAAAACCCAAGATCCAATAATTTGCTGCCTCCAGGAAACACATCTCAGCTCTAAAGACAAACACAGACTCAAAGTAAAAGGATGGAAGATGATACTCCAAGCTAATGGCAAACAAAAGAAAGCAGGAGTTACCATACTTATATCAGACAAAGTACACTGCAAGATAAAAAAGGTAATGAGAGACAAAGAGGGGCAATATATAATGATAAAAGGGACACTTCACCAAGAAGACATATCACTTATAAATATCTATGCACCCAACACAGGAGCACCAAAGTACATAAAACTATTAAAAAACCTAAAAGGAGATATTAACATCAACAAAATAAGAGAAGGGGATCTCAACACCCCACTTACATCAATGGATAGATCATCGAGACAAAAAGTCAATAAGGAAATAATGGACTTAAATGAAAAACTAGATGAGATGGACTTAATAGATATATACAGAGCACTCCACCCAAAAACAGCAGATTACACATTCTCAAGCACACATGGAACATTCTCAAGGATAGATCATATCTTAGGAAACAAGGCAAACATCTATACATATGATAAGACTGAAATCATAACAAGCACCTTTTCTGATCCTAATGCTATGAAACTAGAAATCAACTGGAAGAAAAAAACTGGGAAAGGGACAAAGATGTGGAGACTAAACAACATGCTATTGAACAACCAGTGGATCATTGATGAAATTAAAGGAGAAATCACAAACTATCTGGAGGCAAATGAAAATGAAAATACACCATACTAACTCATGGGATGCAGCAAAAGCAGTCTTGAGAGGGAAATTCATAGCTATACAAGCCCACCTTAACAAACAAGAAAAATCCCAAATAAATAACCTTAAACTACACCTAACGGAATCAGAAAAAGCAGAACACACAAAGCCCAGAATCAGCAGAAAGAGGGAAATAATAAAAATCAGAGCAGAAATAAATGAAACAGAAACCAAAAAAAACAGTTGAAAGGATCAATGAAACAAAGAGCTGGATCTTTGAGAAGATAAACAAAATTGACAACCCGTTAGCCAGACTCACTACAAAAAAAAGGGAGAATACTGAAATAAAGAAAATTAGAAACAAAAGAGAAATTATAACAGATACCACAGAAATACAAGGGATTATTAGAGAATACTATGAAAAACTATATGCCAACAAATTGGAGAACCTAGAGGAAAGGGATAAATTCTCAGACACATACAACCTCCCAAAACTGAATCAGGAAGAAATAGAGAATTTGAATAGACTAATCACAAGTAAAAAAGATTGAAACAGAAATCAAATCCTCCTCCAAAATAAAAGTCCAGGACCAGATGGCTTCCTTGGAGAATTTTACCAAACATTCAAAGAAGATTTAGTACCGATCCTTCTCAAGATATTCTAAAAAATAGAGGAAGATGGAATACCTCCTAACACATTCTATGAGGTGAATATCACCGTGGCACCAAAGCCAGACAAGGACAATACAAAAAAGGAAAGCTACAGGCCAATATCGCTGATGAATATAGATGCAAAAATCCTCAACAAAATATTGGCAAACCGAATACAGCACTACATCAAAAAGATCATACACCATGATCAAGTGGGATTTATCCCAGGGACACAGGGATGGTTCAACATCCACAAATCAATCAACGTGATACACCACATTAACATAATGAAGAATAAAAACCACATGATCATCTCAATCGATGCAGAGAAGGCTTTGACAAGATCCAATGTCCCTTTATGATAAAAACTCTCAAAAGAATGGGTATAAAAGGAAAGAACCTCAACATAATACGGGCCATATATGACAAACCTACAGCTAACTTCCTACTCAACAGGGAAAAACTGAATACCATTCCTTTGAGGACAGGAACAAGACCAGGGGGCCCACTATTGCTGCTCTTATTCAACATAGTATTGGAGGTTGTGGCCAGAGCAATTAGGCAAGAAAAAGGAATAAAAGGACCCCAAATAGGCAATGAATAAGTAAAACTCTCACTATTTGCTGATGACATGATCTTATACATAGAAACCCCCAAAAAATCCATTGGGAACCTACTAGAAATCATCAAAACTATAGCAAAGTGGCAGGGTATAAAATCAACTTAAAAAAATCAGTTGCATTTCTATATGCTAATGATGAACTAACAGAAAGAGAACTCAAAAAGACAATCCCATTTACAAATGCAACCAAAAGAATAAAATATCTGGGAATAAATTTAACCAAGGAGGTGAAAGACTTACAGAATGAAAACTATAAGACACTATTGAAAGAAATTGATGGAGACATAAAGAAATGGAAATATATTCCATGCAAATGGATTGGAAGAATAAACATAGTTAAAATGTCCATACTACCTAAAGCAACCTACATATTCAATGCAATCCCAATCAGAATCCCAATGTCATTCTTCACAGAAATAGAACAAAAAATACTGAAATTCATATGGGGCAACAAAAGACCCCAAATAGCTAAAGCAATCCTGACAAAAAAGAACAAAGCTGGAGGCATCACAATCCCTGATTTCAAAATATAGTATAGAGCTATAGTAATCAAAACAGCATGGTACTGGTATAAAAACAGACACACAGATCAATGGAACAGAATTGAAAGCCCAGAAATAAAACCACACACCTATGGACAGCTAATCTTTGACAGAGGAGTGAAGAACATACAATGGAGAAAGTGAAGTCTCTTCAATAAATGGTGCTGGGAAAATTGGACAGCCACATGCAAAAGAATGAAAGTAGACCATCTTCTATCACCATACACAAAAATCAACTCAAAATGGATTAAGGACCTCAAAGTGAGACCTGAAACTTTAAAATTCCTGGAAGAAAATATAGGCAGTACACTAATTGACATTGGTCATAAAGGGATCCTTTCGGATTTCATGTCTACATGGACAAGGAAAACAAAAGCAAAATAAATAAGTGGGACTTCACCAGACTACAGAGCTTCTACAAGGCAAGTGAAACTGGGATCAAAATGAACTGACAACCTCCCAGCTGAGAGAAAATATTCACAAATCGTATATCCAACAAGGGATTAATCTCCATGATATATAAAGAACTCACACAACTGAACAACAAAAAAACAAACAACCCGATCAAAAAATGGGCAGAGGATATGAACAGACAGTTTTCCACGGAAGATATACAGATGGCCAACAGACACATGAAAAGATGTTCGACATCACTAATCATCAGGGAAATGCAAATCAAAACTATGCTAAGATATCACCTGACACCCGTTAGAATGGCTATAATCACCAAGACAGAAAACAGCAAATGTTGGAGAGGTTTTGGAGAAACAGGAACCCTACTTCACTGCTGGTGGGAATCCAAACTGGTGCAGCATCTATGGAAAACACTCTGGAGATTCCTCAAAAAATTAAGAATAGAAATACCTTATGATCCAGCAATCCCACTATTGGTCATCTACCCAATGGACAAGAAATCAACCATCCCAAGAGGCTTATGAACCCCTATGTTCATTGCAGCTTTATTCACTATAGCCAGGAAGTGGAAGCAACCCAAGTGTCCCTCGAATGATGATTGGATAAGGAAGATGTGGTGTATATATATACAATGGAATACTACTCAGCCATAAAAAAGACAGAATTGTCCCATCTGCAACAACATGGATGGACCTAGAGGGTATTATGTTAAGTGAAATAAGCCAGAGGGAGAAGGACAGACACCACATGATTTCACTCATATGTGGAATATAAACTAACACATGGACGGAGAGAACTGGTTGGTGGTTACCAGGGGGAAGGGGGGTGGGGGTGGGCACAAGGGGTGAAGGGATGCATTCATATGGTGGCACACAAATAATAATGTACAACTAAACCTCACAATGTAATAAACTATTAAGACATCAATAAAAATTTTTAAAAAAAGAAGACAAGAGATAAGTGCCCTTGAGGATGTGGAGAAAAGGGAACACTTGTACACCATTGGTGGAAATGTAAATTAGTTCAGGCACAATGGAAAACAGTATGAAGGTTCCTATAACAATTAACAATAGCACTACCATATGATCCAGTAATTCCACTTCTGGGTATATATCCAAAAGAAATGAAAACAGGGTACTAAAGAGATATATACACTCCCATGTTTACTGCAGCATTATTCACAAAATCCATGATATATAAACACCCGAAGTTCCATCAACAGATGAATGGATAAAGAAGATATGGTATATATATTCAATGGAATATTATTCAGCCATGAAAAAGAAAGAAATTCTGCCATTTATGACGGCATGAATGGACCTTGAGGACATTATGCTAAGTGAGATGTCAGACAAAGATAAATACTGTATGATATCACTTATATGTAGTACTTCAAAGAGCTGAACTCATAAAAACAGAGTAGAATGGTGGTTACCAGGGACTAGGGCGTGGAGGAGTAGTAGAGATGTTGTTTCAGACTACAGACTTGCAACTAGTAAATAAATAAGTCCAAGATCTAATGCATATCATAGTGATTGTAATCAACAATACTGTAATATCAACATCAAACTTGCTAACAGAGCAGGTCTTAATTATTTCCATCAGAAAAATGAATGACGATTATGTGATGTTCTAGAGGTGTAGCTAACACTAACAATCATATTGGCGATCATCTTGCAACATATAAAGGTATCAAATCAACATGTTGACACTTTAAACTTACACAATGTTACACATCAATTATATCTCAATTTTAAAAAATGGGCAAAGAAGTTGAATAGACATTCCTCCAAAGATGATATACAAATGGCAAACAAGCATAGAAAAGATGTTTAACATCACTAATCATCAAAGAAACACAAACCAAAACCACAATGAGATACAACCTCACACCCATTAGGATAGCTATTATATTTTAAAAACCCAGAAAATAAGTGTTGTTGAGGATGTACAGAAATTGGAACCTTTGTTCACTAGTGGTGGGATTGTAAAATGGTGCAACTCCTATGGAAAACAGTATGGAGGTTCCTCAAAAAAATAAAAACACAAGTACCATATGATCCAACAATCCTACTTCTGGATATGCATCCAAAAGTATTAAAAGCAGCATCTCAAAGAGGTATTTTCATACTCGTGTTCATAGCACAACTATTCACAATAGCCATGAGGTAGAAGCAAACCAAATGTCCACAGACAGAGGAATGGAAAAACAAAATGTGGCTATATTAGTCAGGATTCTCCAGAGAAACAGAACCAACAGGACGGACAAATGGAACTGAGAGAGAGAGGTTGATTTATTATAAGGAAGTGGCTCATATGATTAAGGAAGCCAAGAAGTCCCAAGCTCTGCAGTCGGCAAGCTAGAGACCCAGGAGAGCCAATCTATAGTTCCAGTCTGAATCCAAAGGCCTGGGAACCAGAAAAGCTGAGGGTACAATTTCTACTCTAAAAGCTGGCAGGCTCAAGACCCAAGAAGAACTGATGTTTCAGTCTGAGTCTGAAGGATACAAAAGACCAATGTCTCAGCTCACGTAGTCAAGCAGGAGGAGATCTCTCTTACTCAGCCTTTTTGTTCTACTCAGGTTTTCAGTTAGTTAGATAAGGCCCACCCACATTAGGAGGGCAATCTGCTTTATGCAGTTTATCAATTCAAATGTTATTCTCATCCAGAAACACCTCCCACAGATACACCCTGAGGAACGTTTGGCCAAATGTCTGGGCACCTCATGGTCCAATCAAGTTGACACATAAAATTAACCATCACAGTGTATACATACAATAGAATATTATTGAGCCTTAAAAAGAAAGGAAATCCTGTCACATGCTATAATATGGATGAACCTTGAGGACATTATGCTAAGTGAAAGAAGCCAGTCACAAAAAGATACATACTGTATGATTCCACTTATACGAGGTATCCAAAGTAGTCAAATTCATAGAAACAGAAAGTAGAATGGTGGTCATCATAAAGGAGGAAGGGGAAAAAGGGGAGTTGTTTAATGGGTACAGAATTTCTGATTTAGAAGATAAAAATGTTCTGGAGATCTGTTTCACAACAATGTGAATATACTTAACACTACTGAACTGTACACTTAAAAATGGATAAGATGGCAAAATTTATGTCATTTGATTTTTATCACAACAAAAATAATATCCCAAACAACAAGCACTGTTTGAAAACTGCCAGATACTTCAGGGCAGGGGTGACATTCACCACTTGATGATGCAGCTGGTTCCATTTTTTACATTACATAGCTTCCCTTAATTCTTACTAGCCAGCATAAACTGAAGTGACTACAAGTGCCAGGCAAGCAATATATATGAGTGAATTGGCTGAGTGGGAGTTGTTGGAACTGGACAGTTCCTCTACCTCTTTAAAAGGGGTAGAGGAATACAGACCTGATGGGGCCAAAGAAGCTGAAAATCCTGATTTTTATATAAAATTTCTTGACTTTTAAATATTGGCAACTCATTCAAATAAAATAAAAACACTGATCTCTTCTAAAGCTCCGCAACTGATTTATTCAATCATTCAACAAATATTTCTTAATCAGCTATCAGATACAATTCTAGTAGCTGAGGATACAGAAGTGAGCATCCCTGCCTTGCTGTCCCTTACATTCTAGACATCAGAGACAACGTCTTGGTACAGAACCTAACAGAGTGCTGAACAAAATTGGGTGCCCAATCGGTACTTGAGCTTAATTAATTCCACAAACTGTACTTTCTCACTCTATTATTACTCTCATAAAACACTTTTTGTTTGCCCAATTGACACACCAGATAGCATGGCAATGTACTCCTAATTGCTTCCACTATAAGCTTTTCAATACACAGCAGTGAGAGCAAACCTTTAAAAACATTAAGTCAGATCATGTCACTTTTCTGCTTAAAACCCTCCTATGGCTCTCATCATATGTATAGTAAAGCCTAAAGTCCTTACCTTGGCTTACATGGCCCTTCATAACTTGGTCCCTGACTCTTCTCCGACCACATCGCCTACTACTATCTCACATGCAGCATTTCAGTCACACTGTGTTTCTTGCTATTCTTCAAAAACCCTTAAGCACCCTCTGCCTCAAGACTCTTCTGCTTCCTGTTCCCTCTTCCTATAATTATTTTCACCCAAGATCGTGGCATGGCTGGTTCTTCTTGTCATTCATGTGTCTACTCAAATATCACCTTTTCCCTTTCTAACAGCTTTATGGAGTTACAAGGTATGTACCATAAAATTCACTAGTTTTAAAAATACAATTCAATTTTTTAAAGTAAATTTGGAGTTGTACAATCATCACAACAATCCAATTATAGAACATTTACATCACCCCAAAAAGATCCTCACGTACTTTTGCAGTCAATCCCCATTCCTACTCACAGTCGTAGTCAACCACTTACCTATTTTCTGCCTCTATACATTTAGCTTTTCTGGAAATTTCATATAAATGGAATTATACAATATGTGGTCTTTTACATCTGGCTTCTTTCAGTTAGCATAATGCTTTAAGGTTCATCTTTTTTTATTACTGAGTAGTATTCTATAGTGTGTGTGTCACACAAAATATATATCACATTTTGTTCATGCATCCACCAGTAGATGAACATTGGGATTGTTTCTGCTTCTTAGCTATTATGATTAATCCTGCTATGAACATTCACATACAAATATTTGTGTGGACACGCATTTTCACTTCACTTGGGTAGATACCAACGGAATTGCTGGGGCCACATGGTAACTATGTTTCAACCTTCTAAGGAACTGTCAAACTCTTTTCCAAAGTGGCTGGACCATTTTATATTTCTATCAGCAGTGTTTGAAGGTAGTGATTTCTCAACATTCACACCAACACTTATTTTCCTTTTTGTCTAGTATAGTCATCCTAGTGGGTGTGAAGTGGTATCTCACTGTGCTTTTGATTTGTATTTGCCTAATGACTAATGATGTTGAGCATTCATTCATATGCTAGCTGACCACTTGAATATCTTCTTAGCAGAAATGTCTATTCAAATCCTTTGCCTAATTTTTAATTGGGCTTTTTGTCTTCTAATTACTGAGTTGTGAGTGTTCATTTTTTGTGTGTGTGTGAGGAAGACCAGCCCTGAGCTCACATCTGTCGCCAATCCTCCTCTTTTTGCTGAGGAAGACTGGCCCTGGGCTAACATCCTGCCCATCTTCCTCTACTTTATATGGGATGCCGCCACGGCGTGGCTGACAGGCAGTGCATCAGCGGCCGCCTGGGATCCGAACCCGCGAACCCCGGGCTGCCAAGCGCGGACTAAACTGCTGCGCCACCGGGCGGCCCCTGAGTTGTGAGTGTTATTTACATATTCTGGATATTAGACTCTTACCAGATGTATGATTTGCAATTTTTTTTCTAGTCTGTGTGTTGTCTTTTCACTTTCTTGATAGTTTCCTTTGAAGCACAAAAGCTTTTAATTTGGTAAAATTCAATTTCTTTACTTTTCTTTGTGCCATTGGTGTTGTATCTAAGAAGGCTTTATCTAACTTAAGTCACAAAGATTTACTCCTATATTTTCTTTTAAGAATTTTATAGTTCTAGCTCTTACACTTACCTCTTACATAATTTTGTGTATGGTGTGAAATAGGAGTCTAACTTTTCCATGTGGGTATCCAGTTATGTCAGCACCATTTTTTGAAAAAATTAATTTTCCCCCACTGAATTGTCTTGGCATCCTTCTCAAAAATCAATTGACAACAAATGTATTGGTTTATTTCTAGTCTCAATTCTATTCCTTTGATCTATATGTCTATCCTTGTGCCAGTACCACATTGTCTTGATTACCGTAGTTTTGTAGCAAGTTTTGAAATTGGGATATGTGAGCCCTTTAACTTCTTTTACAGATTGTTTTGGCTATTCTGGGTCCTTTGCATTTCCATATAAATTTTAGGATCATCTCACCAATTTCTACAAAAAAAAACCAGCTGTGATTTTGACAGAGATTATTTTGAATCTGTAGATCAATTTGAGGAAAACTGCCATTTATATATTGAGAATTCTAAGCCATGAACATGGTCATCTCTTCTTAGAAGCTTCCTCTAACCACTTTATTTACAATAGCACAATGGCGCACTTTCACCTCATTTCATTCATTCTGTATTCCTTTACTCTGCTTTAATTTGCCTCGAAGCACTTATCACCACTTAACATTATTTGTTTCTCTGATTACTTAACTATATGATCCACAAGAATGTTAGCTCCATGATGGCAATCAGGGACTTCGTCTTGTTCACTACTACACCAAGGTGTCTGGTACTTGGTAGGCACTCAAACAGCTATCATATCTACTGAATGAATTCCTAAGCCTTTGAAGTCAGGGGTACTAGAGGAAGTTGTCTTGCATAGTAGTTAGGGCACTGAACATAAACTGGGTGTGAAATCTGCCTTCATCACTTAGTTGTTATGAGTTTGAACAAGCCACTTAATCTCTGAGTCTCAGTTTTCTCATCTGAAATATGGGAATAATAATAATATCCATCTCGTAAGGTTAACTGAGATAAAGCCATTAATGCATTTAGCATAGTGCTTGGCCCACAGTAAAAAAAAATCGTTAAGTGTTTGTCATGTGGCTTAGAGGACATAAGTAAATATTAGCAGTAGTAGTGCCATAGTCATCATCAGTCCCTGTAGTAGGCTGAATGAGGATCTTCCAAAAAAGCCCACATCCTAATCCCTAATTCCTAATCCCAGCTGTCCTGCTGACACTTTGATTTTAGGCCTTCTGACCTCCAGAACTATAAGATAATAGATTTGCGTTGTTTTAAGCCACTAAGTTTGTGGTAATTTGTTATAGCAGCAATAGGAAATTAATACAGTCCTTTCCAATGTTTCCTGAATAAATGAATAAGTAAGTGATTGAATGAATCTCTTGGAGTCATAATAATAATTCTGTTATTAAAGAGCATTTTTCCCTCCAAGAAATAGATTACCAAATAATGCCAAGAAATGTTATTGATATAAATGGATGGATTAAACCACTCGGGGCTCCCCTAGAAACATGACTATACGGCATGAGTTTTCACCTTGGTTGCACATTTGAATCACCCGGGAAGATTTAAAACAATCTCAGTGCTCAAATTGCACCCCAGGCCAATTGCATCAGAATGTCTGGGGGTTGGGACCCAATCATCACTATTTTTTAAAGCCCCCTGCCAGGTGTTGCCAAAGATTGAGAACTACTACTCTATTTTTTTTACCAAATCTATCAAGGTCCTTAGGCAGTCCTAACCCCTCCAAAGCCACACCACGCACACCACTCATCAGCTACCCAGAAATGGAACTTTTTGAATCCTTATTCACTAGCCAAGAAAAAAAAATTCTTCCAGTCTGTCTTACTCCCTTTGGGCTGCTATAACAAAATATCACAGAACTGTGTAGCTTATAAACAATAAAAATTTATTTCTCAAAGTTCTGGAGGCTGAGAAGTCTAAGATCAAGGTGCCAGCATGATCAAGTGAGGGCCCTCTTCTGGGTTCATAGCCAGTGCCTTCTCCCTATGTCCTCACGTGGTGGAAGGGGCTCAGGATCTCTTCAGAGCCTCTCTTATAAGAGAGGTTCCACCCTCATGACATAAGTACCTCACAAGGGTGCCACCTACTAATACCACCACCTTGGTAGGTTAGAATTTCAACATATGAATTTAGGGGAGACACAAACATTCAGATGATAGCACACTCAGAATTGATGTCTCTTGTTCCCCCCACTCTTTCTCTCCTCTGGAGCTTTGCATACCCCCATGGACCCAGCACAATCTCTTACATATAACACCCTCAATAAATATTTCTTGAATTGACTTGGCGGTGTTTATTACCATTTTACTCTCTATCACCCACTGTGAGTCCTTCCTTAGAAACTCTGTGAACTCCCAACTTACATCTGTGGCAGATAATCTCTAACTATCAATGCTGGATCTCTGGAAAGAAGGGAGGTAAAGGCCAATAGCAGAGTTGCAACATGACACCAATTGCTGTAATTGTTTGAAAGTACATTTTAAATACAAACCAGTTCAATGTAATTCAGCTCAACAAATATTGAGCACCTACCATATGCAGGGCACTCTCTTAGCCTTTGTGGGAGGACTTATATACCATCCTTACCCTCAAGATGCTTTCAGTCTAGTAAGGAGGGATGAGGCAAGTATATTTATAATTGTAAGACAAAGAAAATTAGGATAAGTGCCATAAGAGAGATACAAAGTACCACCAGGGGATCACGAAAGGCTTGGAGACAGGCCTTACAGAATTAGTAGAATTTTTCAGAGCGGGGGATACTGGTGGAGGATCGATAATAACTATCACTTAGTGTTACTGTGCTAGGCACTTTTATACATTAGCACATTTAATCCTCACAACAGCCCCAATGAGTTAGGTACATTATCATCATCCTTCCTTTAGAGAAGAGGATACTGAGACTCTGAAAGGTTAAACAACTTGCTTAAGGTCATGCACAGAAAATAGCAGAAGCAAGACTTGAACCCTGGTCTGTCTGTCTTACTCCGGTACCTTTGCTCTTAACAGCTACATTATGTTGCTTCCCCTGATGCTCTAACTGACCCTATAACTAACTATACAAACTGCAATAGACCACTCTGAAACCTCCTCCTCTCTGTCAGAAATGACTCGTGACAACCAGCTCTACTTGGTGACCCACAGACCTCTCCATCAAATGAGCCACATGTTTCTCTAGCCAAATTCTCAGCTGAGGAGGTCCTCATGCTGGTGGGCAGCCTTTGACAGGCAGGGTTGCCCTGGAACACTGCATAAGGACATAGTGACTATTATTGGAGAGCCAAAACATGACAATTCCAAAATTAGAGTCTAGGGGGGTAGATATGTAAGCTACATTAGCTGAGTAAAGAAACTAATTATTTAAATCATACTTTAACGTCCCAGGGCTCAGAGATAGTCATCATTTCATAATAATAATTGGCATATTATTATGCTATTCAACCTTTAAAACACTTTACAAATGTCAATTACTTACTTCCTGGGAAGAAAGTTAAGTTTTGCCATATCCATCTTAAACATATGGATCCTGGAGCATTTCTGTGAGAGAGTACTGCAGAAGACACCAAAAGTTAAAACTTCATATTTCTAGTCTGTGGTCCAAACCAAATAAATGCTCCAGAAACCTGCCCCTTCCCAATTATTATTAACAAAGCACCTTCCACTCAAGTGAAATAACCAGAATAATTCTTTTTAAAGCATCTCTCCCCTCCATTTGGACACTGCCCTCCAACTTGGGGTAAAATATGAAAGGCTTACCAAGGTCAAAAATGGTAATGTCCTGGAAAAGTCTGCACTTGTAACAACTGCCCATGTGGCCTGGGAAATCAGCTTAGATTATTTAATTGATAGAATATTCAGGATATGATTGATTAATTTGACTCAGTAAACCACAGTATTTGCTCAAGCCAAAACTCAATGTCCTGATCAGTTTGCCTCATCCTGTAAAGCAAGAATTAGTCTAGCCTGACCAAAAGACACTCATCTAAGGCAAGCACCATAGAAGACAATTTATTTGAGAGTTTAAACACTAGATACATTTAAAAAATGGAACTTCTCTAAAAGGACTTTTCCATTGATGATCCATTAAAAAAATACCACTGTAATAATTGATGAATTACTTACGAGAAAAATAGCTAATGCCTATGGAGTTCTTACTAAGTACCAGTGTTTTATATGTAAGAAATCATTTTATAGATGTAGAAACTGAAGCATTGGGAAGTTTAGTAGATCATATAGCTAATAAACAAGTAACAGCTAGGATGCAAACTCATAGTTGTCTGGCTTCAAAGTCTGATCTTGTAAATGTTACACTAAACTGTCTCCCACTAGCCTGCGAGGGTGGTGATGGTGTGATCTAATGGGCTCCAATAACCTGTTGGTGATGTCTTGGTGGCCTCAATTGCCATGGAGTGGAACAGATTATAAAGGGTTATTAAACAATAATCTCCAGCCATGACTGCAGGATCACTGATGATCCTCCCATGTTGACAAGATCATTAGCTGTAATACACTTTGGCAAGTAACAACTGTTTTAAAGTATTTATTTGCAATTGTAAAAACTTCTTAATTGGGAATAAGTCAGGTCCCAGATACCCCAAGTAAAACAATCTTCTACAGCAGGGTGAGCAAACTACAGCCCATGGCCAAAGCCAGCTTGGCACCTAGTTTTATAAATAAAATTTTATTGGAACACAGCCATGACCATTTGTTTATGTATTATCTCTAACTCCATTCACTTTATAATGGCAGAGTTGAGTAGTTGTCATAGAGACTCCATGGCCAGCAAAGCCTAAATTATTTACTGCCTGAACATTTACAGAAAGTTTGCTGATTTCTCTTCTATAGTAACAACTTCTAGCATGTGCATAAGTGGTAGAAGATGTTAATCAGATTACCATTGGTACATTTCCTTAGGGAAAAGATAGGCTAGTTTAAAAAAACTTGTTAGGCTATCACATTTGCTGGCATACAAGTTGTACTTGCCAATTCCTACCAAAAACATATGAAAATACTTTTCTACACCTAATACAACCATATAATGAGTAAAAGATGCAAAATAATGGACTGGCTTATTGGCAAAAATAATTTCCCTGCATTTTATTGTACCTCCAGTAAAAATGTACACTGTATTTTCAAGAAAAAAAAGTTTTCCTCCTATAAACTACTTTAAATACATGCATGATTTTTTAAGTAAAATGTCCTTGAAACTATTGGTGTATGTATTATGCATCTAAGGATCTTCTACATTATAATATACAGTATTTATTTTGCAATGCTGCTTAGATGAGTTCTAGAAAGTGATGATGTGTTAGATTAATGTGCACAAAACTCAAAGAAAAAGTTTGATTTGATTCTACTCTGATTCTCAACATTCTAAGAAACTGCTCCTATGGAAGGAACATTTTATCAAAAACAAAACAAAACAAATGGTGAATTAGTGGTTAAGAATGCTATTCCTAGAGTTCAATTCATAATTTCCTCTGTGAACATCAAGATGTGGGCCTCTTGAAACCTGTACACCGCCCAGCAACTAGGCTCCATGTGTGCAGAGCAGATTAGGAATGAGATTCCAGAGACTAGCAGAGTTCTTAAGGAAAGGCAGGCGGTGGCAAACAGCAATGCTCCAAAGAAATTGCTTTTATTTATAGCCTCTCAGGCTGCAGCTGAAAGTCTAAAGCAGATGAAAACCAGAGCAGTAAGCCATTGACATTCCTCTGCAGCCACACACCCAGCTCCATTTGCATCAACTTAAGTTTCCACTCCCTGGAGTTTCCTCCAATTACAAAGCCCCTGCCCATTTCATTTCCTTACCAAGAGCTATTAGGAAGTCTTTGTGGCTATTTTCCTCACCAAGCATAATAAGTGAAATTTAAGGTTAAAATTCAGCTTCTAGTCATCAGAGACCTATTCACCAGCTATCCCTTCACCTCGCCCAGTGAATATACTCATCAAAGAAACCAGTGAGGGCTTCTCCTCTACCAGACCTCCTCTACCATACCCTTCAAGTATACCCTTTTCTTGGGTGATCTCATCCAATCCCACATTTTCAAATATTATCTCTATGCTAATGACACTCAAAATGCTGCTCCAGTGCCTTCACTTGTCTAATAAGCATTCTCAAATCCAATATGCCCAACACAGAACTCTTGATTTTACTTCCAAAACCCACCCCACTTCTTTCCCATTTCAACAAATAGTACCATCACCTACTCTGTCACTCATGCCAAAAATTAAAAATCATCCTTGACCCTTCTTTTTCCCTCACCTCCAACCAACATTTAGTCCATTAGCTAGTCAATTCTACTTCCAAAACAGATTTTGAATCTGTCCACTTTTCTGTCTCCTCTGCTGCCATCTAAGCCCAAGAATTATCTTTTGCTTAGACCACTGCAACAGTCTTTTACCAGGTCACAGGCTTCCAAAGATTAGACTGACAGGCTTATAATGTTTCAATGCTTCAATGCTTAAGGGCCTCTCAAAGCAATTCACCATGACTTGCTTGCTATGCACCAGCCACATTGAACTTCGATCAAAAATACAGAGGTGAGAATGGTTTCTGCCCTCTATTCCTCCAATAGTCTAAGCTTGCCTCCACTTCAGAGAATTTGTACTTGCTGGTATCTGTCTGGAATGCTCTTCCCCCAGATTACGACATGGCTGGCTCCTTCTCATTACTCTAGGAATCAGTCTAAAGATGACCTAATATAAGAGCTTTCGTAAGCACTCAATCAAAAGGATCTTCACTCCATAAACACTCTAGTCCCTTTCCCTTCATTATCCTGTTTTATTTTCATTATAAACACTTAACCATTAGTTGAAATAATCTTGACCACGTATTTGTTTATTGGATTCTTATAAATCTCTTACCACTAGAATGTAAGCTCCACGAGAGTAAGGACTTTTTTGTCTTGTTCACAACTGTGTCCCCATCTAGTATGTGCTCAATAAAATATTTGATGAATGGATATATGGACTTTAGGGCCTAGGGATCCACCTCACTAGTAGTGATACCAGAGGGGGGAGATGGTCATCAACCATAGATTACATATAAATAATAGATAATTTATTTACTTAACTGCAGGAAGGAAACTGAAAAGGTTCAGTATGTCTTAGGTACCTATGTTAATGAAGTCATGATACTTTTGCATTCATTTCTCTCTGGTAGGTCACTTGAAAAAGTATAAAGAATAAAAAAATGAAAACCCATATAACTACCCCCCCACTTTATCAAATTATAACATGCTGCTATATTTGCTTAAGCTCTTTTTTGAAAAACAAATAAAACATTACAAATATGCTTCAAGCCAACTAATAACCCTCCAAAATCCTGTTCCTCTCCTACCTAGAAGTAATTACTATCCTGAATTTGGTGGTTCTTATTCCCAGGCATGTTTTTATACTTTTAGTATATATGTATGAATCAGCATAGCTGATATGTTTTAAAGCTTTACATAAATAGTATCACATTATGTTTATCCTGCAATTTGCTCCGCCATCCCAATATTACATTTTTGAGATTTATCCATGTGGCCCTAGTTCATTATTTAGCACTGTTATAAACGGCATCAAAATATCATAATTATCTATTCTCCTATTTGGATCGTTTCTGTTTTCTTTCCCTATTGCAATGCTGTTATGAATATTCTTGATCAGGTCTCCTTGTGCATATGGTTGAGAGTTCCTCTAGATGTTTCTCAAACTTTAATGTGCATACAAATCACCTGGAATCTTATTAAAATTCAGATTCTGATTCTGTAGGTCTGGGGTGGGGCCTGAGATTATGCATTTCTAACAAGCTCCCAAGAGATGTTGTTAGAACTGGTCTGTGAACCATACTTGGAGTAGCAAGGCCTTAGAGAGTCCATACCCAGGAGTGGAATTACTGGTCTTCTACTTTCCTAGCAATGCCAAACTACTTCCAAAGCCCTTCTATCAATTTACACTCAGAGACTTCATTGTCCTCCACATCTTCACCAGCACTTAGTTTTATGAGACTAATTCTTCTGCTCTCCACTCCAATCTTTATCCCTGGATGCATATGTGGCTCCCCTTCAACTATAAAGTATGTGGCCACCAGAAGAGTTGGGTCCAACCACAACTCTAACAAACCCAGCTTCTTATGGTCCCCTATCCCCTTTCCTATGTCTTTCCCAGAGGGATCCCAGTGGCCCCAGGAACCTAAGCATGCCCTGCCAAGGGGGAGAATTAGCCAGGCAGCTGGATCATACAGTAGATGTGGGAAGTAGGATTTCAATCAGTTTGCACACTTTACTTTTCTTGACGGCATCATCCCATGCCCTTATAACACTGTGATTTTTGAGGGCATAATTAGTTAAAGCTATCAGCTGAAAGCTAACTAACTGATGGCTGAAAGAGAAGAGGGCCTTCTTAACTGTTAGACATTCTGGTTTTCACCACTGCATCTTTGTTCACTTTTGATGGAATGCTGTAAATCCTTGAGATCTTTAACTTTTCCTAGTTGTGGCCTTTTTCTGGTTAACCTGATTCTTTTCCTATTGTAAGTCTTTGGCTGCCCTATATGCAGCCCTATTACAGGTGCTAGGATGAGAAGACAGAAGAATTCAATTGAATTCCATTCACAAACATTTATTGAGCACCTTTTACATACCATGACTGTGGTAGATAACAGAAATACAGAGGTGAGAATGGTTTCTGCCCTCAGAATTCACAGACTAATGGCAAAAGTTACACATAGATTATCTAAGCCATCCAGCTAAACACTCAAAAGATTTTTTTAAAGTATATAATTTCTAAATGGATGAAGTAATATCATATTTCCTCAATTCTAAGATATACATTTTTTACTTTTTAACAGCTGTAAAATTAAGATTCATCTTATAATTGATATAAATTTATAATGTGGCATTTTTCCCATGAAAAGCTATTATCAATCCATGCTGCAATTTATGATTAGAAATGTCTTCAAATTAAGGCAATAAAGTAAATGTTACTGTAGTTCCCCATGGATAGGAGTGATTTGAGCTAGACCTTTAAGAACAGATAATATTTGGTAAATAGAAAGGAAAAGAAGAGAATTCCAGGTTAGAAGGTAACCACAGGCAAGTCACAATTATCAAGTCTCTCCTCTTCTCTCCCTAAGACAGAGAAAACTGGGAAGGCACAGTTCTACACACACATGCACATACTCATTAATACAAACAGAAAATTGTGTTGCATAAAAACAATGGCTGAAAAAAATAAAATTTTTAATAGAAATTCCAGTAATCCAAAATTTCAGGGCGAGGAGGATAACTCCTGGTCAAAATATTTTCTAAAGACTCTATAAAGTCACTGGATCATGGCAGTTAACACTGTCTCCTCTTAAATAGGTTGTTTAATAGCTGATCATTTTTAATAACATAACAGGGATACCCTCCTTGTTTGCCATTTTCTCCACTCTTGCCATAAAGAAACAGAGCTTTATTTAAGCAAGGGAAGCTTTCATAACATTGCCAGCCACTTATCTATCTAGGTAGAGAGGGCAAATCACTTTGGAATAGATATATGTTCTGAGAAGACTGGACCCTTTTGGTTGGGTACAAAGGCTAGTAAGGGACTATTTTTTTTAATGGTGATTAGACATCCATATAGTCATATGGGAAAAGATAAAATTAGACTTATACATCACACACAAATAAACTGCAGGTGCATTAAAAACCTAAGTATAAAAAGCAAGACTCGGGCCAGCCCAGTGGCATAGTGGTTAAGTTTGCATGCTATGCTTCGGTGGCCTGGGGTTCATGGGTTTGGATCCTGGGCGCAGACCTACACACCACTCATTAAGCCATGCTGTGGAGACATCCCACATACAAAATAGGGGAATATTGGCACAGATGTTAGCTCAGGGCCAGTCTTCCCCAAACAGAAAAAAAAAGAGGAAGATTGGCAACAGATGTTAGCTCAGGGCCAATTTTCCTCACCAAATAAATAAATAAATAATTTTTTTAAAAGTGAAACTTTTAGAAGACACAAAAGATTTCATTATAATAAGACAAATCAAAGCAAGGGAAGATTTCTTCAATAAGATATAAAATGCACAAAACATAAAGAAAAGGTTGATCTATTTGACTATATCAAAAATTAAAACCTTTGAACAATAAAATAGCATAAGCAGAATTAAAATTCAATCCACTAAAAAAGGGATGAGGGTATGTCAAAAGGACACAGAAACCAACCCAAAAGTTCCCAATGGCCAAAGCTGGAAACATTTGAGCAACAAAATAAATAACGCTAGTATTGGATTATAACCCAAAGAATAAAACAAATCTCCATGAGTCCACACTGATATACATAAATGATTGAATAAATAAATACATGGGACTGAAGGGACAAATATATCTTACAGAAAAATTCCAATTAACAAATAGAGAGAGAGAGATTTGAAGGTAAACAACCCAGTGTCCTCAGCAGATGAACAGATAAACTATATTCATTGGGTGGAATACCAGCAAGCAGTTAAATTGAAGAACTAGATTCATATGTATCAATAGGGATAAGTCACAGATCACATTTTTGAGTAAAACCAAGTTGCAAAAGGATAAATATAGTATGATACCATTTTATGTGAAGGTTTAAAACATTTAAAATAATACTATATGTTGTTTGTGGACACATTCATACGTAATAAAACTACTAACACATATATGGATGGGAATGATAAACACAAAATTTAGGATAGCGATTACCTCTTGATAGGCAGACAGGGAAAATGGATGGGGAAGAGTGGAGCCTTAGTTGTATCTGTAACATTTAAAAATTTTTTGAGAGCTCTGAAGTAAATAAAGAAAAATATTAAATTCTGTTTATTTTTGGAAAAAGACGCATGGATGTATTTTTATTATTGCCTATTTTTTCCAAGTTCAAATGCCCTTTGGTTTGAAGAGCTGACAAGGGAGATCAGGTCATAAGTATTTATTGATCTCCAAACAATCTTCAGACTATACATGGATGTTTTATGGTACACAGATATACATGCATCTTTTTATGGATACCCAAGTGTTATGAGTTGAATTGTGTCCTCTTCAAAAGATATGTTGAAGTCCTAGCCCCAGGTACCCGTGAATGAGGTGATCAACAGGGTTTATGAGAATTTTATACCAGCAGAAACACTACGAGCCTGGACTAAAAGGGACAGAAATTGGATGAAATGAAGGAAGAATGATTTCAAGAGCAGAGCCATGGATGCAGAGGCTTGGTCCCATGGGACCTCCTCAGGCAGAGAGGGCAGGACCACTGCCCTGGCGGGCTGAGAGCATGAGGCCATCAAGCCCAGAGTATAGAACATTGCACCACAGAGGATTATTCTCAGGCCATGAAATCTAATAAAATAGTCCCTGCTGGATTTTGGACTTGCTTGGGACCCATGACCCATTTGTTCCTTCCAATGCCTTATTTTTGGAATGAGAATGTCTATACTATGTCTGTCTCAACGTTGTATTTTGGAAGTAATTTCCAAAATAACCCATACCTAATTTAGATGGTTTAGAAGATGAGATTTGGGACTTTACGAGTTGATTACATTTAGTTAAGATTTTTGGACTTAGAATTGATGCTGGAACCAGTTAAGACTTTTGGGGATGTTGGGATGAGATGAATGTATTTTACCCATGGGAAGGACATGATTTATGGAGGGATAGAGGATGTATTGTTATGGGTTAAACTGTGTTCCTCAAAAAGATATACTGAGGTCCTAACCACTGGTACCTGTAGATGCAAATAATCCACAACCAATCTATAAATCAAAATTGGGTTGAGTTTATTAAGAACCAACCATGAGGACCATATAGTCTGTGAGAGTCCTTTCACAAAGGAAAGGAGCACTCCAAAGAAGTGGGGTGTACAGATTGGTTACATACCATCAAAGAGCATGCATCACATATGATAGGAATGTCCCCTTTACAGTAGTCATTAGATTGCTTTGCCAGCACAGCAATTCAGTGAACACAGCAGGTCGGTGGTCACAAGGTGGGTGATCACAAGGTGAGGGCAGCAGGTCAGCAATTAATCCTTAGTTTAGGGAGAGATGTTTAACCTCAAAGAAATACCAATGTAGGGGAAGTTACATCCTTATCTTTAAGGGCATTGTTCTTGTCTTTGGGACATAGTAAATATTTAAAGCAGATATACAATGTGTGCTCAACAGGCCACATCAGGCCCTTTTGGAAAAACAAGGTCAGGCCAAATTAGTTTTAACCCAATAGCTTCCTTATATACTCCAATATATCCTATTACTTATCATTTATTTATCATACCTGTGAATGTGACCTTTTTGGGAAATAAGGTCTTTGCAGTTGTAATCAAGTTAAGATTAGGGTGAGCTCTAATCTAAAATGACTGGTGTCCTTATAAAGAATTGGAAAATACCTTGTGAAGAGAGAGACACACACACAGGAAGACAGATATGTGAAGACAGAGGCAGAAATTAGAATTATGCTACCACAAGTCAAGGAATATCTGGGGTGACCAGAAGCTGAAAGAGACCAGGAAGGATCTTCCTCTAGAGGTTTTTGAGGGAGCCAGGCCCTGACAACACCTTGATTTCATACTTCTAATTACCAGAACTGTGAGAAAATAAATATCCAAAAGCCACCTACTTTATGGTACCTGTTACAGCAGCAAGAAACTAATACATTGAGTATTCACTTATATGGGGATGTATCTCCATGAGTCTGTGTATATCAGGATGGTAATTTCTGAATGAGTATGTGTATCTCTGTCTGGGTACCCATATATGTATTCAACATATAGTTGACCAGGAACATGTGAAAGGATATGTAATTTGTCAGGAAGTCTCAAAGTAGGTAGATAATTCCCCCAAACTCATTGATTCACTCATTCATTCATTCATTCAACAAATATTTTCTGGGCTCCTTCTATGTGCTATGCACTGGGGGATGACATGACTAAGACTGCTGAGTCTAGTGCTATGAGAGGCCAGAGGTAGAAACAACCTCCTTTATCTACCTACTTCTGTTCCAGGGCTCCTGTTATTTCTTTGATCTTATCCCCACTAGAGGTAAGACAATGATAAGGAGGATGAGAAGAATAGAATGGAAGAACAGAAGAATACTTATGAAAGAGGGCTGTGAAATTTGAGTCTGTCACCTTCCTAATGTAGGTACTTGAAGGCAACATGATAAGGCACTTAAGGGCAAGGGTTCTGGTGTCAGATCTGAGTTGAAATCTCAGATGCCAAATGCTAGCTGTGTGACTCTAAGTTATTTAGTTAACTTCTTTGATTCTAGATCTCCTCATTTGTAAAAAAAATAAAGGGGGGGGGGCAATAATATTTCATAGGTCTGTATTTAGAAGATTCAGCAAAATAATATTTATATCAGGCTAAAACAGTGCCAGGCACTCAGAAGCCAGCTCCCTTCTGCCCCTTGAATAAGCAGGAAGAGGCTGTTTTCCTTGAGTACTTTTTACACAATAAGGATGTACTGTTTCTGGCTGGCAGAAGGGTGCCCTGGGTCATAGGATCTGAAATGCAAATTTGAGATTCCCAAGATTACTCTCTGTTCAAGTCTACTCAGTTTATGAGGATGACACTTCTTGACATTGTTTTGAATCAAAACAGGACAAATTTAACACACCATCCCAAATCTGCATGTAAAGACAATATAGCCAGAGGAAGCTTTGAAGAAAGTTGGAGGTACCATTAGGCATCATTAACTCTTAAATGTTCATGGCTACTATTATATCCATAGCACAACTGTGAAAGAAGACCTCAACTGGATAGATTCCAGTGATGCTTAAGTGTCTGCTCCTGCAAGTTCTCAACTGTCAAGAGAGTCTCCGGGTATCAAGTTATAGCAAATTATTTGAGTTGTAGGGTCTAGCAAGACATCTTTTGAAAGATTTCTTTGTGGAAAGCCTTGAATCCCCTACTTCATCTAGCCAGTAAGTTGACATTGTGCCAACCCTCTTTAGACATAACTGGTGTGCTTCAGGCTTAGCAGTAAGAGTACATTTTGACCTTCTTTACCTCTCACTCTCTAACAACTCTGAACATTATACCCAAATATCTGAATCAGCCTCATTCCCTGCTTTGGACTAACAAAAACTTTATGAATGTTGGAATCTGTTGCTTTAGAGCTCTTCAAAGCTTTCATGTACTAATTATGAGACATTTCCAGCCAAAATAACCTAACATTATTTGCAATGAAACTTTAAAATAAATATAGTAATAATTCAGTGAAGCAAAGTCATATTCAGATCAGAAAAAAACTCCAAAGAAATCCCCATCAGCTGAGGTGAGGTAGAAAAAGCAATTCAACATTAAGGAATTGCTTCAAGAAACAATTGCAGAAGTGTAGGATATAAGTACAGCATAAAATAAGGGCTGGGTTCAAGTCTAGACTCTATACTTGCTAGCTGTATGACCCTGAGAAAATCACTTAATATATTTAAATCTCAATCTCTTCATCTGTAAAACAAAATGGGATTAATGAACTTTGATCTTCTTTAGATCCTTATTACATAAAATATTATCAACCCAGCAGTATCTGCAAGTATATTTGCAAGTATCTGCAAGATCCGCAAGTATCTTGTTATAAACCTGTTAGAAATGTAGAATCTCCTCAGGTCCCACCCTAGACCTTCTGACTCAAAATTTGCGTTGTAGGCAGATCTACAGTTGGTTTATATATGTTAAAGTCTGAGCAGTATTGACTTAGGTGAAGGGGGGGAGGGATGAGGGAACTTGTATAATTTCATCAACAAATTAGGAGGCCAGAGTTGGGGGTAGGTATGAATGAAGGCTTGAGAGATATAGAGAAGTCTTGGAACTGTTACTGTGGGGTTGGATGAAAGGATGGTGGAGCAGCCAGAATGTCCCCTCTGAGATTAAAAAGCATGTGCTTACAGTGAGCCTATCCAAGTATTTTTTAAGAGAGGAGATAGCAAATATACAAATACTACCATTTACTGACCGAACACTGTGTGCTAGGTACTTTTTATGTGTTATATAATCATGTAAATAATTTTACCAGATAGATGTTGTCAAGAATTTAGAACAGCTTCTTACATATAGTCATTGCTTAATAAATGTTAACGGTTATTGTCATTTGCAATAAATATTATCTTAACCTGCTCCTTCATGAGAGGATCAAAGTAACAGACCCATATTCACCTTATTGCAACTTTAACTTCATCAAAGAGGAAAGTGAAAGGAAACCAATGTTTGCCAAGATTTCAAATGCTCTAAGTAAAATTCCTCTTTCTAGGAAGTTGCCTGGCTTTGGCTCTGGCCTTTTCCCATTTCACTTTGAAGAGTGTACACTCTCACCCTGGCAATAAGCAACTCTTAGCTTGAGGAAGTCAGGATAATTCTATTCTATTTATAAAAGGGAAAGCAAATCTCAGAAGAGGCAGCAGGACTTAGACAGAGAGATTGGATTCCTTTGGAAGGAATTCATCCCAGGATCTTGAGAGAGGACAGTTTCAGCCACGGCAGCTTACTCTGGTGCTTTGGGGAGTAGGAGAAGCTTCCCTCTCAACACCCTCTAGGGCTAGCAATCCTTGTACTCCAAAGCTCTGGGCTGAGAGTGGAATCCTTCAACGTCAACCGCCACTTCCATAAGGAATATCAGGAGGGAACTTAGAAGGCACTGAAAAAAATCATTGAAACAATAAGTGTACAAAGCCTCATCTAGGAACCACAAAACTTGGAAAGCTCCTTTGAGTCAAGGGGATCCAAGAAGAGGAAACACAGTAAATCCCTGTCATCCTGTCTAATTCTAAAGCCCAGGTGATGCCAGCCCTGATATCAGTTCCCCTACATTAAACCCAGCATATATGGGGTTAAAACCAAAGGAACTCATATCTTTTCTCTGCTTCCCTAAATTACATTCACATGTAAATATCAGTTTCTTAAACCTTTGTATCCCTGAACTTCCCAAGGCAAATAGAAGTTACAGATTGTTAGAGCCCAGGTGGCCTCATGGTAATATTTTGGCTAGTTACATGTTCTTTGAAGTTTTGTTACAGAGAAACTGATATCCAGAGAATATCAAGAAGCTAGAGCTTCCCAGACCTCAACTCCCTGGCTTCCTGGCACCAGAACCCACCCTCCACCACAGAGACAGACAACCAAGGACACCCAGCTGCTATTCCCTTAACTCGCCATCCTCCTCCCTGCAAGCAGCCTCACAAGGCCAAATGCAGGCTGACGGGAAAGCACCAACCAGCAAGGCCACAGGCTCCTCCTCCCTACAAGCAGCCACATTCCTCACAACCTTTAAAAACCCCTTGCCTCCCATCTTTTGGGGAGACAGGACAAATTTGAGAGCTCTCATCTCCCAGCTGATGTCACCCAAAATAAAATCTCTTTCCTTGCCATAAGCCTGGTGTTCCAGTTTTATTTTGGCCCCTCTTATGTGGTGGGTAAAGATCCTGGGAGTGTCCGGTAACAATTTGGCGAGCCAGCCAGGAGGCTCTTTGTCCGTGGCTCCACAGCCCCAGGTCAACTGGGATTTCCTGGGAAGCAGTCCAGCAGCTGTCTAGGTGGTTTAACCTAGGGACTGTCCCCAGTACTTTCTGTCTGACCTGGCACCACTGGCCCTAGGCACATTTTCTTTTCTTTTGTGAGGAAGACTAGCCCTGAGCTAACATCCATTGCCAATCCTCCTCTTTTTTGCTGAGGAAGACTGGCCCTGGGCTAACATCCGTGCCCATCTTCCTCTACTTTATATGGGACGCCGCCACGGCATGGCTGACAAGCGGCGCAACGGTCCGCCCCTGGGATCCGAACCCGCAAAACCCCGGGCCACCAAAGCAGAGAGCGCGAATTTAACTGCCGTGCCACCCAGCCGGGCCCCCAGGCACATTTTCTTATGGCAAGGAAACAGGCTCTAGATTTGTTTGTTTTTGCTTCTGGTGTGTCGATGGACTCAACCTGGAGTAGGATAAGTCACTCAGGTGCACACCAAGAACTCCCTTCCCCTCCATCTGGGTTCCTATCTCTTTGAGAGGCAGGGCCATCTGGTTAATAAGGCACTGGACCAGAGTGGGAATAGTTGTAGGACTTTTACCTGGAATCTGTTGGGTGCACCTGTCTGTTCTGTTTGGGATCCCATCTGGTTGTCTGTTCTGTATGTTTGTAATTCTGAAATGGGGGGAACTCCATCTGTCCCCAAAAGCCCTGTGGGCCACCTCTTGGCTAAATGGACTGTATTCGGCTATGAGCCGATGTCCAACAAGATGGTTTTCTTTTGTGACACCACATGGCTACAATATTCTTTAGATTCCAGAGGAAACAAAATGGCCAAATAGTGGATCCTTAAGTTGGAAAAGTTTTAGAGAGTTCTCATCACAAGCAGCTGTTTTATTGGTACCTATGAAAAAGGAAATACAATGACTAGCCTCAAGAACTTAAATTTGGGGTTTCAGCTTCCTTTCATGGTCTTACAGATGCTAATGAAGGCATTGAGTTAACAGAGGAGTGAAGGAAAGCTGAGAAAAAAAGAAACTCTTTTCAACAAGGTGGAAATTTTTAGAGGAGTTAAAAAAAATAATAAGGTAAATAAGACAGTGGGTTAAATAAGACAAATTTTAAAGGGGGGAAAACAAAGAGAAATCAGAAAGGGAAAAGTCACAGGACTCATCCCAACAGGATGAAAATCTTTAACTAGTTATTAAAAAGGAAAACGGGATAAATAGAACAGACATGAATAAAATTAAAACAAAAGTTTTAATAAAACACTGCCTAAGGTTGGATGGGCTAAAAGGGACCCGCTACTGGCCCCCCAACATTAAAGGATCTCAGACAAGCCTGTTCTATTGACCCCAGTTTGAAAAATTTAAAGAGCCAGAAGGCAGATCAAAATGAGAAATCTGACCAACAATTGTTTGGGGCAACAGTTAACCATTAAGGTTGATAAAATTATAAAGATTAAAATGTTTAAGCTAATATTATATGAAGAGGTATGACAAATTTGTCTGGATGTGGTTTATTTGGAAATGAATGTTATGTCTGGCTGGGAATGCTTCCCCTACCTAGTAGTGTAATACTGAAACTTGTTAATGGAGTCCTAATAAAAGTAATTAGAGGTATAAGAGTTAATAAAATTGAGAATGAAGTTTTATAAAAGTTGGTATATTTAAATTGGCTTTATGTAAGATGATTGCATCTCTTCTGCCTAATTGTATTATAGATTGTATTATGGGGATAGACATTGTGTCTCACTGGGGAAAGGAAGCATTTCTCCTGCCTGACATTGTAAAAGCATATAAATCCACCCTTCAGGCAACGTTAATTAAACATGCTAAAGGAGATTTCACTTTAAAATGGCCAAAATGGGGCAATTTCAGTTTACCCAAACTGGTATATTTGTGTATGCAATTGGAAAAAGCCAGCTATAAAATTAAACAACCAATGGGAAGCCTATTTTAATCTTTTGAGGCTTCTAAATGAAATCAGGAATACTGTATTGCTGCTTTAAAAGAAAATAATTAAATAATTAAACATGCCAGCAGCCTTGAAGCCTAATCTGCTGCTCCTCTCTCCTCTCCAGCTGAGCTTCAGCGCTTCAATTCCCCAGAGATTCCTGACCTAAAATTAAGCAAGTAAAATAAGCAAACTTCTGAGATAATTTGGAATTGTAATGGCCATTCTGGGAAACTTCTGTTTCAGATGAGTTCACCTTAAAGGTCACCCTTAAAAGAGAGGATTCAAAACCTTACAGGATGGAATGCAGTTTTTGATTAATATACAGAAACTTCTAAAAGACAAAGTTATTTGAAAAACAACTGTACAAAGGCCTTACAGCAAAAGGAAAGAATATTTAGTAAATATTTTTGGCCATCTGAGCAGATCCACCTGCTAGAAAAATAGTTTGGATCTAACTATTTTGAGTTTTGCACCTGAGTCCTGGCTAAAATTTTGAAAATCTCTGTATGTGTTTATCTGTCTCTGTGTGTATTTGTTTGTCCCCAGATGGTACAGTTTCTAAAGGAGCTCTATTTAATTGGCTTGGAGTAAACACTTTTATAAGTTATTTCTGAATGTAATAGAGCTAGCCCAGATGTCTTTCAAGCTAACATGATATAAAATAATCCTTGTTAAATGAAAGCTTATTTAAGTTTGCTGGTTTGATTTAAAATAAATATGTTTTCAAAGTTATCAACATTGGATATGATGCAGACATGTTATCTCTGTTACAAAATTTATCATCAAAAGAAGTAACAGAATAATAACAGTTTCTGTCTGATGTCTCATGAGGTTTTTGTAGAAAACCTAATTATAATTATTAAGGACAGGTAAACTAAATAGAGGTATAAAAGATAAAAGTTTTTGGAAGAACTTTTTAACATTAATTATGTCTTATGGTATATGTGCTTGAAAAAACAGCCTCCAAATTCTTTCTGGTAACTTAAAACTTCAGAGTTTTGCTAAATTAAGTTAAATGATAAAAATCTGTTACGTTTCTGGGTCATTTCCAAACAAGATAAAATATTACAAATTGATTATTGGACACAGACTTGTCTGCCTTTGGTCTCTTATCTCAGAGAAACTGAAAGATGCTTAAGTTTATTGATAAACATGTTTTGTGCTTTCTAAGAAATTTTCTATGAGAAAACACATATTTCTGGAAAGTCTGTATACAAGGAGAGTAAAATGTATGTTTTCAGGAAAGAAGGTATAAGGAAAGGAAATAGTTTTTTGTTTTGTTAAAAAAAGGGTAAATTTGTCCCAAAGTACTACGAGGGGAAAAAAGAGAGACATGGGACAAATTCTGAATATAAAAAAAGGTTATAGAAGGTTTGTGAAAGAGGAATTCTGAAAAAAGAGTTTTGTACATGGTCAAGTTGGCTAAGAGTAAAATAAATCCAATTAAGCAAATGAGTTTTAAGGTCAAAAGTAAGCTGGTGCAAAATTAGAATTTGGTTCTCTCTCTCTTAAAACGATAATTATCTTGAACTTTAGTCTGCTTTTGGTAGAGAAGTTATAAAAGGTTTTTGTGTTTTATCAAAATAAATTTCCTGTATTGTTTTTATCAGGTCTTTAATCACAGGTGCTAAGGTTTTTCATACAGCCACTTAATTTTCTGCATTTGCCTGAAAATCTTTAATTGTCACCATGGTTAAATGGATAACTAAGGATTATTTCATAGGGACCTATGATATTATGGGGGTAAATGTTATTGATATAGGTGTTTTAAGGTTACATAACATTCCTAAAATTCTGATCTGTCCTGGTTATCAGTCATAATTCTGGTTATCATTTTAAAGTATTGTATGTCACAAAATTAACCAAATTTCTTTGTCAATTGACATTTTGGAGCCTTGTTGTTTACAGACCGTTATTTCTTTGCTCTGATGCTTTTGCAAAATATGTTTCATCTTCAGAGAAATTCACGGAAAGGACTCTGACACTCTAGAATACAGTTTTGTGATAAACTTTCAGATTGTAAAACTGAACTGGGTAAGAAATTACAGAATTCTAATGAAGAAACTGATGACTTTGTGAAACTGCTAACAAGAGTAAGATCAAGAATTGATTACACAGGAGTGATGAGGATGATTATAATTTATATGACTTTTTGTTTGAAATGTTGCTGATTTTTGTTTTTTCAGGTTTAAGGAAATTTTTTTCTCTTTTCTCTTAAGGAACTATGACTTATAACAATTTGTAAGCAGAACTGAAACATTTACCTTTTTCTCCCTACCTGATCCCTCCAGAATCTGGAAACTTAGTGAGTATTGTTTTCATGAAAATATAGTTATTTACATAAGTTCAATAAGAACCTGTTCTTCTTATAACAGGACGCAATTGAAAACATTGGTTATATTACCAAAACTTTGACTGGAACATTGTATTTGAGAAAAACATATACAGACTCAGATATGACCAGACTGTTTTTGAGGAATAAAGGTTGACTTTCTGGAATAAAGCCACTTGGAAATATTGGCCTGGTACCTTGTCTACACTGTTACAAAATAGCAACCTTATGGATAAGTAAGGAAGGTCACTTATCTGGCAGGTGCCTGGAACCTCAATATTTTGGGAAACCTCAAAAGAAGAGAGGAATTCATCCAAATCTGTAGGTATTGCAGGCAAGGTCTGATGACAAGTCCTTGGCTTGGCTTTCCTGGCCTCAAAAGGCCTTTAGAGTTCAATCTAAGATTCCTTATAAAAAGTTCCAGCAAAGCAGATTTAAAATAGCCTATACGATCAATTACTATTCTTGCTGTGCTATGTAAATAATTGGGCCTAGTTTATTAAAACCAGACTTATTTTACAAGCCACTGGGTCTTAATTTGGCTATCTTTGGTAAAAATGAGGGTGATTTTAGAGAGAAAAATTATGTTTCAATAGAAACTATAATACACATTTGTGGATGTTAAATTCTGGTTCTGTTAATTGTCTTGAGATTTTTTATTTTATATCTGTCAACTGGACTGGATCCTAAATTCTTCCAGTCTCCAGACATATCTGGCTACAAATCTCCAGACTAATGTTTTCAATTTTTTCCATCATTTTCACTTGGAATCACTGAAAACTGAATCTGCCCTTTTTCCTGAAGCCCTGAAAACTGAAGCTGGACATCTTGATATAAACTTGAGAGATTCATGCCTGTTGCTATGTAAGCCACTCAGAGAGGTAACTAAATACCCAATGACATCATCAGAGACATTTCAAACTCCAAAAGATGCTTTGACCCTGACTTCTAGAAATCTTGATCGGCTGCCCCCTGGGCTAAGAAACTTATTTATAATTTGCTCCAACCATTAATCTTGTTTTTTTCTTTTTGTTTATCTAGAAATACTTCTTATTAAATACCTGGTTACTTACACAATATAGGCCTAACTTTGGAAGCCCACCTGCATCACCGCCTGACTAAAAGACTGAATCAATAAGATGGAACAACCTACACCCCTTATCAGCAGGTATCCCCAGAGATAGCAGGTCCAGACTGGTTTTTAAAACTGTTTTCTTGGATTCCCCAAGGGATTAAGTCTCTTTTTCAGGGACTGCTAAAATTTGGGTTGTCTACACTTCTTATCCTTCTGGTCAGATACTTAATGTTGTCCCAAAACCGTTAAACAAGGCACAAAAGTTCTAATAATACAAAATGTCAACCTGAAGCCGGGAACAAAAAATATTTCCAAACGAGTGCTAAACAGTCTCATTCCTCTAACCCAGATCTATGCCCCGATTCAGCAGGAAGTAGCTAGATCAGTCATTGCCCCAAATCCCTAAAGATTGAGGAATGAACATAAAATAGGGGGGAATTGATGCCATTCCTGATATCAGTTCCCCTACTTAAACCCAGCACACATGGGGTTAAAATCAAAAGCACTCATCCTCTTTCCCTGCTTCTCTGGTCTTTGTTCAACTTTGTATCCCTGAACTTCACAAGACAGATAGAAGTTACAAATTGTTAAAAGCCCAGGTGGCCTCATGCTGGGCTCACATTGAAGTTTTGGCTAATTACCAGTTCTTCAGGTTTGTTACAGGAAAACTGATATCCAGAGAATATCAAGAAGCTAAAGCTTCCCAGACCTCAACTCCTTGGCTTCTTGGCACCAGAAACCACTGTCCACCAGGGAAACAATCAAGGACACCCACCTGCGATTCCCTTATCTCGCCATCCCCCTCCCTGCAAGCAGCCTCACAAGGCCAAAAGCAGGCTGGTGGGAAAGCACCCACCAGCAAGGCCACAGGATCCCCCTCCCTACAAGCAGCTGCATTCCTCACAACCTTTAAAACCCCTTGCCTCCCATCTTTTGGGGAGATGGGACAAATTTGAGAGCTCTCGTCTCCTGGCTGACATCACCTGAAATAAAATCTCTTTCCTTGCCACAAGCTGGGCGTTCCAGTTTTATTTTGGCCCCTCTTGTGTGGTGGGTAAAGAACCTGTGTATGTGTCTGGTAACACAGGCATTACATTTATGAATGAAACCCTTGCTAATTCTCAAGTCCTGGGAACATCGCCATCTGCTGCTCTCCTTCAGACTTCCCCCTTTTTCATCCAGAGCTGTTAACTCTTTTTAAGAATGCACTCATCAGGCCCCATTCACTGGCCTTTAGGTCATTATAATGGTTGATAAGGTAATTTTAAGGTACTGGAGGAAGGAAGCTCTGTGGGATTCGAAGTGCTAAAAGAAAGCTAAGGAGGGTGTTCTGGCAATTTTGGCCTCAAATTGCTTTGTACAGTAATAGGAACAGATTTATCACAGGAAAGGACCAGGCCACTGGAGGTGCACTGAACCCTGTACACTCCCAAAATAACAGGACTTAACCTGGCAAGCAGATCAGACAGACCAGGCCTGCAGTAGGTTGAGAGGCCTCCAAGAGAACACAAGAAGCTACCACAAAGTGAGTAGACTGAAATAATGCTTGGTACAAGGGATACATTTGGAAGTGTCTGCTTCACACATAATAATTCCCTTATAATTCCTCTCTGATTTCCAAAGGTGTGCCCCTAGCTTATATTAGACGACCCTAGCCTCCTGGTCAGAGCTGGTTTATCTAGGGGCAGGCAACTGACTCAAGCCAGGTCCATCAGTGCCCAGTTCCCTTTGACTTGGGAATTGGAACTAAGAAAGCATCAGTACCTTTCCATGTGACTGAACTGTAACATGAACTCAAGAGATGAAGGAGCTATCTCTTGCCCACTGTGAGCTCCAATCTGCTAAAAGAGAAGAAATAAGCAGATATGCAGAGGGAAGCAGAGATGAGAAACAGAAAGAAAACCAGCTTGGGTTCCCAACAACTTCCCATTTTAAACCCAGTTCATTCCCAAGATCCAGTCACATTCCTCTTGTGCTTAAACTAGCTCCAGCTGGTTTCCACCCTTTGCAACCAAAGGATACAAATGAATAAATAAAATGTCTAAAGGGGCAGCTGCTGCTCAGATCCTGGTGACTGCCACCATGCAACAGTATAGGCCCAGTGATGATAAGTTTCAAGTTTTTAAAGAAAGCTGCAAATCTATATTTCACATGAAATCTTCCACCTTTTATACACTGGTAACAAAATCAAATTTTGGAAAAGCATGGGTCAAGATAAAGTATATCTGTGGCCTGAATGTAGTTTGTAGGCCCTTGAATTGTGACTGAAACAGCACATACAACATTGACCAGCTTAAACGAGTTTTGCTTCCTTAAAACAGGTTGTTGATTAATCAAACCTTGCTCAATAACAGAGACAGCACCTGGCATGGCAGGAACCCATAGCCCTAGGATGACCCCGGAACCAAAAATCTTCAGAAATCTTGCCACCTGAGCCCTTTACAAAACGAGAAGTCCTTCAGGAAGGAAAATCTGCCTTCCAGCAGCTTGACTACCGTATATGGACTGATTTGAGACTAGTCAGCTTTTGCTCCTAACTCCTTAAATTTCCCCCCGAACCCTGGACTGAGGACAGATTTGAGAGTCTTGCCTCCTCTCTCCTTGCCAGTCGACCTTGTGTTAAAGCCTTTCTTTTCTCAAAAGCCAGTGCCATAGTATTGTCTTCTATGTGTGTGGGGCAGCAGGCCCTTGCTCAGTAACATGACCTCAGTCAGCAAGCTTTCTGTCTTACCTGTTGCTTCCTTCCTTCTCAGATCTTTTATCTATTACTATATTTTTCATATATACCCATTTGTGCACTGCATTATACTGCCCACAGGGCCCAAAGTTAGTGACCTAACTTGATCTATTTCCTTTCTGATCTTGCTGACTAGCTAGCTAAACACAGCATAATGATTAAAACTGTGGATTATGGAGCCAAACTATTTGGGTTCAAATTCAAGTTCTGCCAATTATTAGCAGAGTTTTTCCAGTTTCTTTACAGGTATGGTCAGAGATTTGGAGTGCTGTAGTTTCTCCACTTGTCAAATGGAAATAATATATTCAGTGCTTAGAGTAGCACCTGTCACTTTTATTATTGGTATTGTTGTTATTATTATTAATTGTTGCTTGATTACCTGACCAGTAGCCGTTTCTACTAGTCTGACCTCCCAGAAAATACAGATCTCACCCCTTTTCTCTGATCTGCAATGACTCTTGGGGCGCAATGAATGATCAGGTTTGTGTCTACCTTCTGGCCCCAGTAATTTTTCTGGTCTCTGTTGACTGACCCTCAGTGCCAAAGATGGCTCTAGTTTCTCTTGTTAGCACTGGGAGCAGCTCTTTATGTAATCCTTGAGGTTTTGAATAGTAAAGAATGGCTTTTGGGGAAAGTGCTCCTAATACTGTGCCTATATAAAACAGAGACTCCTTTATGTATGGTTGTGTCCTGGATTCTGTCTACCTCTCCTGTCTTTCTTCCGGCCACTGGCTCAGAACCTCCTTATGCTCCAGCCATAATGAAACACTCACTATTTCCTGAACACAACATCTCTTTGGAACGTCCATTCATTTACACATGATGTTCCTTCCATCTACAATGCCCTTCCTTTCTCTACTTGTCTACCTTGAAAACTCCTATTTATCCTTCAAGACTCAAACATCACCTTCTCCAGCAAGTCTTTTCTGACCCCTTCACCCCCAATGTCACCCACATTTTCCTGCTCATGTTAATGATTTGCTTACTTGTCAATTTGCCAATTCCTCCCTCCTTGAGTTTATTCAACCTCCCTTAAACCCTCAAGGCACTTCTCTATAAAGTGGGTATAAATTTATCGTGAATTTAAATGAGAAGCATGCAAAGGGCTAAGCATGGTCCCTGGCATATAGTAAGTGAGCAACATATACTAGATGTTAGCTAAAGCTTTGTCTGTCTCCCAGCTGAGCTCCACGGCAAGGTTAGAGTTTTATATTTTGTATTCTCAGCCTGTAGCACAGAGCTGGCCACATAGAGGGCATGTATGTTGAATGAGCAAATGAGATGAATGAATAAATGTTGCTTCCCCATTTCAAAACCATCTGCCTTATATAAGTGGAAATAGTTAAATATATATAGCCAGGTTTAAATAAGCCAAAGGTGCAGATTACATTCTGCTTCAGCAGAAAAGCACTCTGAACACCTCTGAATATTTTCTGCTCTACTACCGTGCCATTACTGACCAGCAAAAGTGCAAAGAATACTCTAACTTTACCCCTTCCGTAACCCTACTCTATCCCCCTCTAACCCATATTATGTTGATGATCATTACGTTATATGGTTATATGGTTCTTCCTGCTTAGAATACTTTTCCCCTCTACTCTGGCTATCCAAATCATACCTATACTTCAAGGTGAAGCTAGGCTTCACAGAGAAAATGACACGTGAATTGGGTATCGTGATGTGCATAGGAACTTACCAAAAAGAGAAGGATGGAATAGAAGGAAAGGTGGAGGTGGGATAGTATATGTTGTGAGAGGGAGAAGGACATTTCTGGAAGTCCTGATAGTATGAACAAAGGCATGGTGTTTGTGAAAGACGATGGCATGTTCAAGTAGTAGCAGTTAGTTTAATGAGGTTCCTGTGATGAGGAAAAGTCACAGGCAATAAACATGAAAGGTAGGTCAAGGACAGACTATGAAGTGTCTTACTAAAAGGCAGAGATTTAATCCTGTAAATTATAGCGAGTCTTTGAAGGATTCTGAACATTAGACTGGCAAGATAAGAACACATATTTTAGAAATATCCTAATATGTTGGAATCTGCATTAGTTTGCTAGGATTGCCACAACAAAGTACTAAAAACTGGGTGGCTTAAACAACAGAAATTTATTGCCTCACAGTTCTGGAGGCTAGAAGTCTGAAATCAAGGTGTCAGCAGGGTTGGTTCCTTCTGAGGGCCGTGAGGGAATAATCTATTCCAGGCTTCTCTCCTTGGCTTGCAGATGGCTGTCTTCTCCCTATGCCTCTTCATATCATCTTCCCTCTATGTGAGTCTGTCTTTGTGCTCAAATTTCTCCTCTTTTTAAGGACTTCTGTCATATTGGATTACGGCCTGTCCTAATGACCTCATTTTAACCTGATTACCTCTGCAAATACCTTGTCTCCAAGTACGGTCACATTCTGTGGTACCAGAAATTAGGACTCCAACACATTTTGAGGAACATAATTCAACCCATTAACAAAGGCCATAGAGATTAGGAGCTATTTTAACAGGCCAGGTCCAATGCGATGAAAAATTAAGCAAAGACACTACAAGTAGGGATGAAGAGGATACAAAGATTCAAGAAGCAGAAGCTGGAAGGTAAGGAGACTGAAGAGTCATAGATGACTCTAGGCTTTATTGTTTGGTTGACTATGTGACTGTTGGTCAGGAATAGAAATGGGAGTGGAGGGTTTGATGATGAATTCAGTTTTAGACATATCAAGTGTGAGATGTCAAGTTAAAATGTCCAGTTAACAGATGAATTGGAGGGTCCAGGCTCAGGAAAAACATCCAGCTTGGAGATATAGATTTGTCATACAGGTTGTCCTCAGCATATAAATGGCAGCTGAACCTCTCAAGTGGACGAGGTAACCCAAATAAGGATTATAGAGTGGCAAGAGAAGAGAATGAAAAGAGCAGTCAGAGAGGTAGGTGGAAATCCAAGATAAAGTAGTGTCATGGAAGACAAGGAAGGAAAGGTTTTAAAAAAGGAAGGAATGTACAACAGCCTTAAATGTGGTAGAGTCAAGTAAGTTGAAAACCTAAAGAGAGAGCTCTGGACATGACATTTAGGAGATCTTTAGGAAACTTTGGCAAGAGCAGTTTCAATAATGATTTAAATGCAAACCACAGAAGAAAATGGGGTGACAATTTGAGTGAGTGTTGTTTTAAAAATGATTGATTTAGACCAGGGAAAGAATATTTTTGCAAGCTGAAGATTAGGCAGTATAGCATAATAGTCAAGGTGTAGACTTCATAGACTGGATTCAAATCTCAGCTCTGCCACTTACTAGCTGTGTAAACTTGGGCAAGTTGCTTGATTTTTCTGTGCCCCAATTTCCCTAACTGAAAAATGGGTAAAATAATAGTACTTACTTCATAGGATTGCTGTGAGCATTATATGAATTGACACATGAAAAGTGTTCAATAGAGGGCTTGGCACAGAGTAGGTCTTCACTAAATGTTAGCTATATGAGGTGGGGATGGTTGGATAGGTAGGAGAACCAAGGAAGAAAAAGAAATTGAAGAAGATAGGAGAAAAGGAAACTGATGGAACAACTGTTCAGAAGGTATAAGAGAGAATGGATCCTCTTCTACTTCCTAGCTGTGTGACCTTGGATAAGGTACTTTACTGTGCCTCAGTTTCCTCATCTGTAAAACTGAGATGAGGGGGTCCGCCCGGTGGCGCAGCGGTTTAGTCCGCGCTTGGCAGCCCAGGGCTCGCGAGTTCGGATCCCGGGCACCCGCCAACGCACTGCCTGTCAGCCATGCCGTGGCGGCGACCCATATAAAGTAGAGGAAGATGGGCACGGATGTTAGCCCAGGGCCAGTCTTCCTCGGCAAAAAGGGGAGGAGTGGCAACAGATGTTAGCTCAGGGCTGGTCTTCCCCACAAAAAAAAAAAAAAACTGAGATGATAACAGTGTCTACCTCACAAGGTCATTGTGAGGATTAAATGAAATGATACATGAAACGCACTTCCCACTGGGAAGGACTTGGGGAGAAGGATAGTGAATAGCTTAGAAGAAATCATGTGTGCCAGCAAGACTGAAAGTTAAAAAAATGTTTCCAAGCGAACAATTTTCACAGTTTCATGATAGAGTCTATAAAATAGTTTCATGATAGAGTGCTATAAAATCTAGTGATGTTTTCTTAAAAAGGTTAAGCATTCTTCTAGTGCTAATAAATTTATTGTGATTTTTTATTAAAGTAGATTGAAAAGACTTTTGTATTTAAGTAGTTTCAAAAGTGTTTGAAACCTTTTTCAGATAATTATGTTATAAAACAATGGTTAGTATGAAATTAAATTCTATCAATTGACATGAATCCAGCAATAACCTTGCTAAGTTTTTCTTAAAGGAGCATTGTATCCAAAGCATAAAAACATAAACCATCTTGATTGTGTTAAGATGAACAATTGAAGATTCACCCTTACTAGAGTAGAATTTTAAATAAAATAATTGTTGATTATTTTCTTTAAAAATGGCTTCCTATCTCACTCAGAATAAAAGCCAAAGTCTTAACAAGGCCCTGTGTGATCAGGCCCTGTCTCTCTGATCTCATGTCCTACCACTCTTCTCCTCTCCACTCCAGTGATACTGGCCTTCTCGCTATTCCTTGAATACACCAAGCCTCTGCACATTCTATTTCCTCTGTCTAGAACACCCTTCCCTTAGGTATTCTCATGGCTGGCTCTCTCAGTTCATTCAGATATATTCTTAAATATCACCATACCAGAGAAGCTTTCCTTGACTGCTCTATATCAAACAACTCTCTCCAATCCCAAGTTTCTTATATCCTCTCTCCCACCTTATCCCACCCCAAAAATACCTTACTATTTATTGTCTTTCCCCTCCACCAAGACACCATCATTAGAATATAATCTCCAAGAGGGCAGGGACTTTGTTTTGTTTATTGCTATACATCCGCAGAGTCTTGTGCAGTGATGGCACAGAGTAGGCTCTCAGTATTTGTTGAATAAATGAATTAATGAATATCATAACACAATGTACTTTTGTGTTGATACCTTTGTCTATCACAGCTCCCTACCCTTGAAGGCTAAGCAACAACTAGGAAGGAACTCAGACCAAAGTACATGTAAGGGCAAGCTGTTTAGTCTAAGCAACAAGAGCCTAGCCCACCAGATCCAAGCATCCCAGAAGGGAAACTAGGGGTCAAAACTACTGCTAGTAAAACACACACAGAGAGAGCATAGTGTTCTTTCTGCAATTATTCCTCATGAAACCCTTTTGCTTCTGCATAGACAAAATTCTCTACAATCCCAGGAAGTAGAATGCATGACACCAAACAATTTAAATTACTCCGGAGGAGCCACTTGAAGCCCTTGGAGAAGGATTTCTATTGCTTGCCTGTAGTACTTGTTAGTGGGTTCACAAACCTTTCATTGTCCTAGAAAAGGAATAACCATATTTCAGCAATGGTATTTTATGACAGCTAAGAACTGCCTAGTTCCCATATCCTGCAACTAGAAATTTCCCCAAAGGAAAACAAACCAACATGAACACAAAGGGACAATCAAAAGTTAAAATAGAAGCACAGCAGTCCCTCACATGTTCCATGCATATCAAATACAGGAGGCCAGCTATGGAACCAGCACATAGTTCCTTCCCCACCTTCCATGTAAGGGGGTGGAGAGCAGAGTTCAGTGGATGTGACATGTACAAATAGCTGTTGGCTCTGGGACAAGGCTGTACTCCTACTGATGAAAGTAACGAGGAGAGTTCCAGCTGAATTCATGTTTCCTTTGTTTCTAGGAGCCCAAAAGCCAGGGACTTTAGGGAGAAAGAACCATAAGTGAGGTTTTATTCTTTAACTGAATCCAGTGGAGTCAATGATATGGCCATTCAAAATAAGGTCATTTTGAAGTTTGGAAAACCAATTGAGGAGAGAGGGGATGGAGAAAGGTGCTTTCGCTAAACGTTGCCTAGGAATCTAGAGCTGACACATGCTCTTGATGGGAGTTGTCACTGGGGATGCAGTGAAACCCAGCACATTAAAGAGGGGAGGGGCTCTGTGCCTTGCATTTAATATCAGAGACAGCTAAACTGGTAAACTGCAGAGCGCTGGGAGTTGTGGCATTCCACTGACCAAATAGTAACTTTCAAAGTGAAATACTAGCCCTAAAACCTCAAACAATACGTTTCCCTCTCTTTGACTTGTGAGATATCATTAGGCTCCACCTAGTCTTTCCACCCTCCCTAGGCAGAAACATGAGAGAGACAAACATGGAAGAGATGTCACTGGTCCATAAGAGGCCTTCTAACAAGTCTCCGCTACATCAGTTTTTGTTTTGTTGTGTTTTTTTTTTTTTTTCTGGAGGAGAGAGCTGGTGAAGCCCTCCTCCCCAACACAATCTTCCCAAGTGGACATGGACATGGAAATGACAGATCAGCCAAGGTGGCCTTAATTTCCCTTTAGAGGAGAAATCCTGCCCCTCTCTCTTTGCATGCCTTTTTGACTTGAGTTCCTATCTCTTCCAGCTGGATCTCCCAGTCACTTGGGCTTAGGCATATGGATGCCTGGTACTAGAAAAAAAAGACAATATATGTGAACCTTGTACCTCTCATGTGACAGAGGCTTGGTAAATGTTGGAATCAAATTCAACATTCATCTCCATATCCTAGGAAGAAACCTTGCCCACCAATCTCTTAAGAAAGGAGTCTGACACCACTCTATGTGGTCTTGACATATTAGACACCACTCAGCAGTAGGACCAGCTACAGGCAAAGAATCTGGCATTCAATAAATATTTGTAGAAAGAATGTTTTCAAGTCATCTGCACTGCCAAGGCGCCTCTCAGGAAACAAATGTTCCCCTTCAGCTAAAACTGCAGAGCCAACTGACTCTGCAGTTAACTAATGTGCAACTTCGCAACATTGTCCAGGGTGCACCTTCTGAGAATCAACTGGATATTAGAATCAAGTAGAGAGTCTGGTATGACGGAGAAAAAAACTGTCCTCTCCATACAAATTCCCCCAACACATGTAGTGTCTTAGTAAGGAGAGTCACTGCCATCCTTCTCGAAATTGAATTTCCAGTACCGATTTCCCTCAGTTGAACTAGTGCACTGCCCCTTTAAGAAGCCAAGCAAGATGGAGCCCTCCCAGATCACAGCGAGAGGCTTTAAGCAACCTGATAGGAATGCTGGAGTGTGACAAAAAGAAAGAACGCCCGGAGAGGGTAAGTCGCGGTTCTAAAGACAGAGGGGAAATCAAGGCTCTAACCATACAACATCAAACTCTAAGCACGTCTATCCCGCGGGTGGCAGCTCCCCTAGGCTCTAAAGCACCACCTCTCCTCCCCTCCCCTCCCCTTCTTACCCCACCCCACCCTATTTCACCCTCCGGATCCTCCTTTGAAACTCTCCTTCTGTAAGGTGGTTCCTTCGCTACCCAGAGGAGACTCCATTGAGGGTGGCAAAAGGAAGGGGAGGGGGTGGGGAGGGGAAATGAAAGGGACTTACTTTCGGATTCTGCGCCTCCGAAGGCATCCTCTTCTCTCAGCCTTGGGCCAGGGCCGACGGGGCGGGGCCGGGGTTGAGCTGGTGGACCCGGGGTCCTCACTCCCTCGTACTACAAACCTAGTTCAGTGGAGAGTTAGAGGCAATGCGCACCGACTAGGGCCGGTGTATACTCGATTTCAATTACCTCAAAAGGAGACATAAGGGTTTTAGGAAGTTGACCGAGGGTGGGAGTGGAGGTGAGCTCTAAAACCCTCCTTTTCCTCCCTTTCTAGCTAGCTTCCCCCACCCGGCATTAGCGATATCTGGGGCAATGGTTTTCTTTTTTTTTTCCTTGTGGTTTCTCCCAGCTGCCGGTCCCAGACCCCACCCAGCGGCTCCACCCCATCCACTGCTACACATTCTGTCAATCACCAGCCCCTTTAAAGCTGCACCGCACAACTTGGGGTTTTGTCCCTCTTTGGCGGGCAGACAGAATCACGGGGCTCCTGGCCTTTCCAACAATGCCTCCGACCTTTCTGCTGAGTTTGGGAAGCTGAGGTTAGTTGCTAGTGGCAGCCTCCCCTCCCCCTCTGTCTCGAAGCTAGCACAGTAGGCTCCACCCAAACTCCTTCTGGGCTGGCCAGGCCATGCCACACCCCACCCCATCTCTTTTCTTTACTCTTGTTTCTGGTAAAAAGTGGTTCCCTAGGCTGCCAGATCGCCAAGAAAGTTCCTACGGCGCCCTCTCCCGTACAGTTTCTGGACTGAAGCGGCTACAGCCAATCTCCTGTCCCTTGGGCCTCTCCGCTCTGCCTGACCCAGTATGCTCAGTCTTCTCTATTTCTCATCTGTGTAAGTCTCCAGGTTTCTGACTAGAATTGGGGGAGGGGGGGGGATTCCCAGAAATGTGCTTCATGCCTCTAACTCATCCAAAACAGCAGTCTCAAACCACTGCCCCACTTAATAACTAGGCAGCTCAAAGTCAGAGAAGGGCCCTGAGGTCCCATCCATAGGTATTAGTAAAACTCAAGAATGACCCACCAGAAATTATATTTAATGCCATTCTCCATTCCGGTTAATGGCAACATCTGGTTGCTCAGGCCAAAAATCATTGACTCCTCTTTTTCTCTCATACTTCACATCCAATTCCTCAAGAAATCCTGTTGGCTTTGTCTTAAAAATATGTCCAGAATCTGACCACTTCTCACTATCTCCACTACTACCACCCTGGCCCCAGCCACCACCATCTCTAGATCCAGCCTTTGCCTACCACTTTGACTTGATTTATAAAAACCTTGTTCACTCTCTAGCCCTGATCTCCTTTTTATTCCAACATGCAAAGATCTGCCTGATCTCAGGGACTTTGCACTTCTTTTTCTTTCTATCTGGTTCTACCCATGGTGGGCTCCAATATCCTTCAGATCTTAGGGAATCTTCCCCTGACCACCCAGATTAAAGTAACTCCCCATGGCCCAGGCACTCTCTGTGACTCTATCCCATTTTATTTTTATCAGGGTACTGATCACAATCTAAAACAATCTTATATGTGTGTTTGCTTCTATGGTAAAGTGTCTCATTAGAGTATAAGTTCCGTAAGAGCAGGAACTTCATCTATTTTGTTCTCTGCTCTATCCTCAGCATACTGAACAGTGGCTGCCATATATAGTAGGGGCTCAATTAATATTTGTTGAAAGAACAATTGAAGGTGATGTCTTCTGGGATCTATCTGAGTGTTATCTGTTTTTAAACAACAAACAAACCAAAAAAGAAGGCAGCAAAGAGAAACGCATCTGTTATGAAACATTTGCCTCATCTGTTCTCTCTTAGAACATCCATCTGGATACCTTGCCTCTGGGCTGAGTTAGCAATGGTAGTTGGAGCAGTGACCTAGTGGCTTTTGGGTTGGCTTTTAGGGTTTGCAGTTGATTGCTGGTGGTTGACATAAGTGTTCTTAGTTTTGTCAAGTCAGTGCTAGGGAGTATAGTTCTTGAGGGCCTGGTTCATCTGAATTTATAGAATCTTTATCTCTAGATGTGTTTCTTACTTTGGAGTCAGATTACCTATATAAGCTCTCTCATGCCCCCAAGGATGTATTAACTCATTTGATTCCCACAACCTCCCTATGAAGTAAGTTTTATTATTATTATCCTCACTTTACAGGTGAGAAAACAAAAGCCCAAGGAGATAGAATGACTTGCTGAAAATCACATCCCTAGGAACTGGTGAAGCTGGGATTTGAACCCAGGTGGTATGGCTCCAGATATACACACTTACCCACTATACTATATTTCCTAAACTAAACGTATAGTCAGCCATGATATTGGGAAGAGCAGACATCCCAGTTTGCTGGGTGTTAATTGGTTAAAGTTGAAGGGAAGCAGCTGAAACTAGGGACATTTGTTACATAAAGCAAGAAGGATGGTTTGAGCAATTCTGTAAGCTGTGACCTTGATATAAGGTCATACGAGGCAGTCACTTACCTTTTCCAGTGGAAGGACCTATAGCTGCTTAGCCTCAAGAAGAGAAAACTCAGGAGGGCAAGAATCCTGTCTTTTAGGCCTGTCTTAAGTCGTCATTGACATGTCCTTCATTGGTTATCCATCATGTGTCCGAACTTCAGCTGTCTGTCTACTCATAGAAGTTACTCAGCTCAGCCCAATTCTCTGGACTTCCGGCCATGGATAACAGATAGCTGTTGCTAGGTTGCTGCCTATACCTGAGCGTGATACCATGGGGAAGTTTAAAAGATACCATGGTTATGTTCTCAGCACAGTGCTAAACACTGTGGAGCATTGACAGAGAAAGGATCCACAGGATTAAAGGTCAGAAGTTTCCTGTATATACAATACTACCACTTATTTGCTGTGTGACTACATGTAAGATTGCATGCAAGGGCCTCATGTTTCTCATCATACAATGAGAATATTGAATTAACGCTTGCCAAGGACTCCTTCTATCTCAGAAATTCTCTGTCAGTTCCCACTGGTCAGTTCACTGATGTCAAAGTTCTTATGACAGGAAAAGGCTTGGAATATTAATCTTCTGGGGAAAGTGAACACATTCCCTTAATCTCATTCCTCTTGATATTAGATTTTAGTACATACCACATGGGATGGAATGAATGTCCAATTAATAAGGATTTACCTTCTTTGGAAATGGTTTGAAACCATAGATTACCTGGCTATGTCTGGTGTCTGTGATATGTGAACCTTCCCTATTCGCCATAATAGCTTATTCCAGGGAAAGATCCCTGGCCCGGATGGGACAATCAGTTTCTCTCTCCCAGGAATATGACATTTTGAGTTGAAACAGAGACCAGGGTTACTGGGGGGGAGGGAGTCTCATTAAAGCTGGAGAGAAAATCCATAAATTCATTCTGCCCTTGTACCCAGAGCTGACCTGGTCCCTGTCCTTATTTATTTTTGCAGTAACATTGGTTTAAAACATTATATCAAATTCAAGCATACATCATTATATTTCGACTTCTGTATGGACTACATCGTGTTCACCACCTAAAGTCTAGTTGCCACCCTACCATATACATGTGCCCTTTTACCCCTTTCACCCTTACCCCACCCCCTTGTCCTCTGGTAACCACCAATATATTCTCTGTATCTATGTGTTTGTTGTTTTTTTATTATCTTCTACACGTGAGTGAAATCATATGGTATTTGGCTTCCTCTATCTCACTTATTTCACTTAGCATAAAACCCTCAAGGTCCATCCATGTTGAAGCAAATAGCAAGATTTCATTTTTTTATGGCTGAGTAGTATTCCATAGTGTGTGTGTGTGTGTGTGTGTGTGTGTGTGTGTATACCACACCTTGTTTATCCATTCATCCATCAGTGGGCACTTAGTTGGCTTCCAAGTCTTGGCTATTGTGAATAATGCTGCAATGAACATAGGAGTGCATATATCTTTTTGAATTACTGTTTTTGTGTTCTTTGAATAAAAACCCAGAAATGAAATAGCTAGATCATATGATAGTTCTATTTTTAATTTTTTGAGGAATCTCCATACTGTTTTCCATAGTGGCTGCACCAACTTACAATTCTATCAGCAGTGTAGGAGGGCTCCCTTTTCTCTACATCCTCCCCAACACTTGTTATTTCTTGTCTTTTTTTTTTTTTTTTTTGCTGAGGAAGATTTGCGCTGAGCTAACATCTGTTGCCAATCTTCCCCTTTTTGCTTGAGGAAGATTCACCCTGAGCTAACATCTATTGCCAATCTTATTTTATTTTGTATGTGGGTCGCCACCGCAGCATGACTGCTGATGAGTGGTGTAGGTCCATGCCCGGGAACCAAACCCAGACTGCCGAAGTGGAGTGTGCTGAACTTAACCACTAGGCCACCAGGCCAGACTTGTCTTTTTAATAATAGCCATTCTGATGGGTGTGAGGTGATAGCTCATTGTGGTTTTGATTTACATTTCCCTAATAATTAGTGATGTTGAACATCTTTTCATGTGCCTGTTGGACGTCTGTATATCTTCTTTGGAAAAATGTCTGTTCATATCCTCTGCCCATTTTTCAATTGGGTTATTCGTTTTCTTGTTGTTGCATTGTATGAGTTCTTTATATATTTTGGATATTAACCACTTATCAGATATATGATTTACAAATATCTTCTCCCAATTGGAAGGTTGTCTTTTCGTTTTGTTGATAGTTTCTTTTGCCATGCAGAAGCTTTTTGGTTTGATGTAGTCCCATTTTTTCATTTTTTCTTTTCTTTCCCTTGCCTGAGGAGACATGTTCCAAAAGATACTGCTAAGACCAATGTCAGAAAGCATACTGCCTATGTTTTCTTCTAGGACTTTTATGATTGCAGGCCTTACATTCAAGTCTTTGATCCATTTTGAGTTAATTTTTGTGTATAGTGTAAGACAGTGGTCTACTTTTATTCCTTTGCATGTTACTGTCCAGTTTTCCCAGCACCATTTATTGAAGAGGCTTTCCTTTCTCCATTGTATGTTCTTGACTCCTTTGTCAAAAATTAGCTGTCATAAGTGTGTGAATTTATTTCTGGGCTCTCAAGTCTCTTCCATTGATCTTTGTGTCTGTTTTTGTGCCAGTACCATGCTGTTTTGATTACTATAGCTTTGTAGTATACTTTGAAATTAGGGAGTGTGATGCCTCCAGCTTTGTTCTTTTTTCTCAGGAATGCTTTGGCTATTTAGAGCCTTTTGTCATTCCATATACATTTTAGGATTCTTTTTTCTATTTCCATGAAAACTGTCATTGGGACTTTGATAGATGTTGCACTGAATTGCTAAATTGCCTTAAGTAGTATGGACATTTTAACTATGTTAATTCTTCCAATCCATGAGCACAGAATATCTTTCCATTTCTTTGTGTCTTCTTCAATTTCTTTCAACAATGTTTTATAGTTTTCAGCATACAATTCTTTTACCTCCTTGGTTACATTTGTTGCTAGGTATTTTATTCTTTTTATTGTGATTGTAAATGGGATTGTATTTTTGATTTCTCTTTCTGCTAGTTTGTTGTTAGTGTATAGAAACACAACTAATTTTTGTATGTTGACTTTGTACCTGCAACATTACTGTATTCATTTACTCTTTCTAATAGTTTTTTCTTGGATTCTTTAGGGTTTTCTATATATAAAATCATGTCATCCACAAATAGTGAGAGTTTTACTTCTTCCTTTCCTATTTGGATCTCTTTTATTTCATTTTGTTGCCTAATTTCTCTGGATAGGACTTCCAATAATATGTTGAATAAGACTGGCAAAAGTGGGCATCCCTTCTCGTTCCTGTTCTTAGAGGGATAGCTTTCAGTTTTTCATGATTGAATATGATGTTAGCTGTGGGTTTTTCATATATAGCCTTTATTATGAGGTACTTTCCTTCTGTACCCATTTTATTAAGGGATTTTTATCATAAATGGATGCTGAATCTTGTTGAATGCTTTCTCTGCATCTATTGGGATGATCTTGTGATTTTTATTCTTCATTTTGTTAATGTGGTGTATCACATTGATTGATTTGTGGATGTTGAACCATCCCTGCGTCCCTGGGATAAATCCCACTCGATCATGGTGTGTGATCCTTTTAATGTATTGTTATATTCTATTTGCTAATATTTTGTTGAGAATTTTGCATCTATGTTCATCAGTGATATTGGCTTGTGATTTTGTGTGTGTGTATGTCCTTGTCTGGTTTGGTGTCATGGTGTCATGGCCTTGGAAAATGAGTTAGGAAGCATCCCCTCCTCTTCAGTTTTTTGGAAGAGTTCGAGAAAGATAGATATTAAATCTTCTTTGAATATTTGGTAGAAATCACTGGGGAAGCTGTCTGGTCCTGGACTTTTGTTTTTTGGGAGGTTTTTGATAACTGTTTCAATCTCCTTACTAGTGATCAGTGTGTTCAGATTCTCTATTTCTTCTTGATTCAGTTTTGGAAGGTTGTATAATTCTAAGAATTTATCTATTTCTTCTACATTATCCAATTTGTTGGCATATAGCTTTTTGTAGTATTCTTTTATAATTCTTTGTATTTCTGTGATATCCATGGTAATTTCTCCTCTTTTGTTTCTGAATTTTATTTGAGCCTTCTCTCTTTTTTTTTTCTTAGTGAGTCTAGTTAAAGGTTTGCCAGTTTTGTTTGTCTTTATGAAGATCCAGCTCTTAGTTTCATTGATCTTTTCTATTGGTTTTTTGTCTCTATTTTATTTATTTTCACTCTAATTTTTATTATTTCCTTCCTTCTACTGATTTGGGGTTTCATTTGTTCTTTTTCTAGTTCCCTCGGTTGTAATGTTAGATTGTTTATTTGAGATTTTTCTTATTTTTTAAGATAGGCCTGTATTGCTATAAACTTTCCTCTTAGTACTGTTTTTGTTGCATCCCATAAGTTTTGGTATGTTGTATTTTCATTTTCATTTGTCTCCAGGTATTTTTTGATTCCTCCTTTGATTTCCTCATTGACCTGATAGTTGTTTAGTAGCATTGTGTTTAATCTCATATTTGTGAGTTTTCCAGTTTTCTTTTTGTAGTTGATTTCTAGTTTCATACTATTGTGATTGGAAAGGATGCTTGATATTATTTCAGTCTTCTTAAATTTATTGAGACTTGTTTTGTGGCCTAATATGTGATCTATCCCAGAGAATGTTCCACGTGCATTTGAAACAAATATGTATTCTGCAGCTTTTTCATGGTTGTTCTGTATATATCTATTAAGTCCACTTGGTCTAATGTGTCATTTTAGGCCAATGTTTTCTTATTGATCTTCTGTCTGGATGGTCTATCCATTGATGTAAGTGGGGTTGGTGTTAAATCCCCTACTATTATTGTGTTTTGTCAATTTCTTTTATGTCAGTTATTGTTTGCTTTATGTGTTTAGATGCTCCTATGTTGGATGCATAGATATTTATAAGTTTTATAGCCTCTTGTTGGATTGTTCCCTTTATTGTTATGTAATTCCCTTCTTCCTCTCTTGTTAGTTTTTGTTTTAAAGTCTCTTTTGTCTGATATATGTATTGGTACCTCAGCTTTCTTTTTGTTTCCATTAGCATGGTATATCATTTTCAATCCCTTTGCTTTCAGTTTGTGAATGTCTTTAGGTGTGAAGTGTGTCTCTTGTATGCAGCATACATACGGATCTTGTTTTTTTAATCCATTCAGCCACCCTATATCTTTTGATTGGAGAATTTAGTCCATTTACATTTAAAGTAATTATTGTAGGTACGTACTTAATGCCATTTCATTACTTCTTTTCTGCATGTTTTTGTAGTTCTTCTCTGTTCCTTCTCTTGCTCTCTTCCCTTGTGATTTGATGAGTCTTTAGTGTTATGTTTAGGTTCCTTTCTCTTTAATTTTTTTGCATTTATCATACATTTTGTTTTGTTGTTTCCATGAGGTTTATATATAATAACCTGTGTATATAGCAATCTGTATTAAGTTCATGGTCTCTCAAGTTTAACCTCATACTAAAACCCCTGCACTTTTACACCCCCACCCACATTTTATGTTTTTGACATCATATTTTACCTCTTTTAATTTTGTGTATCCTTTAACCTTTATTGTAGATATAGATGATTTTAGTACTTTTGTATTTTGACCTTCAGACTAGCTTTATAGGTGGTTGATCCACTACCTTTAGTATATATTTGCCTTTACCAGTGGTATTTGTTCTTTGATAATTTTCTTATTTCTATTTGTGGCCTTTTCTTTTCCACTTAATGAAGTCCCTTTACCATTTCTTGTAAGGCCAGTTTAGTGGTGATGAATTCCTTTAGTTTTTGCTTGTCTGGCATACTTTTTATCTCTCCTTCCGTTCTGAATGATAACCTTGCTAGGTACAGTATTCTTGGCTGTAGGTTTTTTTCCTTTCAGCACTTTGAAGATATCATGCCACTCCCTTCTAGCCTGTAAGGTTTCTGTTGAAAAGTTAGCTGGTAGCCCTATGTGGTTTCCCTTGTATGTAGCTTGTTGCTTTTCTCTTGCAGCTTTTAAGATTCTCTCTTTTGGGCTGGCCCAGTGGCATAGTGGTTAAGTTTGACTTGCTCCGCTTCAGTGGTCAGGTTCCTGGTTCAGATCCTGGGTGCAGACCTACACCACTCATTAAGCCACGCTCTGGTGGCATCCCACATACAAAATTGAGGAAGATGGGCAGAGATGTTAGCTCAGGGCCACTCTTCCTCAAGCAAAAAGGGAGGGTTGGCAACAGCTGTTAGCTCAGTGCCAATCTTCACCAAAAAAAAACAACCAAGATTCTCCCTTTATCTTTAATTCTTGTCATTTTAATTATAATGTATCTTGGTGTGGACCTCTTTGGGTTCATCTTTTTTGGTACTCTCTGTGCTTCCTATACCTGGATGTCTGTTTCCTTTCACAGGTTAGGGAAGTGTTCAGCTGTTATTTCTTCAAGTAGGTTCTCTGCCCCTTTGTTTCTCTCTTCTCCTTCTGGGATACCTGTAATGCAAATGTTAGTATGGTTGATCCTGTCTCTTAAACTGTTCTCATTTTTTGAAATTACTTTTTCTGTTCAGCTTGGGTAATTTCCTCTACTCTGTCATCCAGATCGCTGATCCATTCTTCTATGTCATGTACTCTGCTGTTGATTCCCTCTAATGAATTTTTACTTCCATTATTGTGTTCTTCAGCTTTGATTGGTTCTTTTTTATATTTTCTATCTCTCTGTTGAAGTTCTCACTGTCTTCATCTGTTGTTTTCCCAAGTTCAGTGAGCATCATTATGATCATAAGTTTGTACTCTTTATCAGGTAGATTGTTTATCTTTGTGTTATTTAGTTCTTTTTCTGAGGATTTGTCCTGCTGTTTTCTTTTTTGAACATATTCCTTTGTCCCCTCATTTTGCCTACTTCTCTGTACTTATTTCTATGAATTATGTAGTTCATCTCCATTTCCTGACCTTGGAAAAGTGGCCTTATTTAGCAGATGTCTTTTAGGGCCCAGCATGTGCTCCCCTCTCATCAGCCATGCCAGATGCTCCAGGGATGTTCCATGTATAGGCCACATGTGCCCTTCTGTTGTGGCAGGGCTGCTATTTCTGCAGGCAGACAGGTAGACAGGGCTGGCCCCTGGGCCATCTGGTTGCAAGGCCCAGCCATGTGCAGGTGCTACAGGTGTGTTACTGGGTGGGGCAAGCCCCTAGCACAGCTAGCTATGAGGCCTGGTAGCTCATGACACTGTGGGTTTGCTGGTGAATGGGTCAGGCCCCTGGTGTGGCTGGTGGTGTCCAGTGGCACATGACTGCTGCAAGCTCACTGGTGAGCTTGGCAGACCCCTGCTGTGTCTGGTTGCTAGCCCCAGGGGTGCACAACTACTGCAGTCCACAGGCGTGGCCGGCTGCACAGCCCAGAGGGACTTGGCTGCCTCAGGTACACTGGTGGGTTATGCAGGCCCATGGTGAGGCTGGCTGTGCCGTACATGGCTGTTGCTAGCTCACTATTGGGTGGGGAGGGCCTCAGGTGTGCTGGTGAGTGGGGCAGGCCTCTGGTGCAGCGGTGTGTGACTGTTTCAGGTGCTTTGGTGAGTGAGGCAGGTCCCTGGAGTGGGCTGCCTGCACTGTCTGGCTGCTCTTGATTGCCTTGGGTGTTCTAGTAGGCAGGGCAGGCCTCTGCACTGACCGGCTAGAGAGAGGATTCCATATGATGCCTGCCATCCTCTGCATCAGCACAGCTGAACTAAGTCACAAAAATGGCTGGCACCAGTGCCACAATCCCCTGACAGGGGGTTCCAAGCCACCTCCTGCCTCTCTGGGATGTGCTTCAAGCTCAGTGGGCTATGTACTTTTCTATCTGGTGTTTTTGTGCTGGTTTTCAGGTCAAGTGAGTCTGCATGTGGGCCCTTTAAGAGCTGATTTTCCTTTTCCTGAAGTTCTGTAGTTTTCTTGGGCATATTCCCTGTTGGTTTCCAAAGCCAGGTGTTCTGGGGTCTCATCTTTCTTGTGCTGTATCTAAGGGCTGTGATGTCTAATGTGGAGCTCAAACCCCGCACTCCTCTGGGAAAAACTCTGGAACTTTGAGATTGCTGCCAACCATGAAGCACCATGGCTAGGGTGTGTTTTTTTCCTCAGCAGGACTGTATCTCTACCTCTTCCACACCTCTCTGTGTTGTCTCTTGTTGTGGAGGTTCTTTTCATGGAGTTTCCATTTCTCTCTCAGAGAAAATTGTTCCACAGCTAGTTGTAGGTTTGTTGTACCCATGGGAGGAGGTGAGCTCAGGATCCTCCTACACCACCATCTTCTAAACCCTTGGTTCCTGCCCTTTCTGAGTCAACTTCGCCCTTAACTCTGTGAGATATCCCACTACCCTTCCAATAAGTTTCCTATTCCTCTAACTTTGTTTTTTTACTTTTATTACTTATGCTAGCCATCATCTACTTTCTATTTACTGCTATATTACCACTATATGTCTGGCAAAAAGTTGGTACACAATACTTGTTATAACAAGTATTTATTGAGCCCAACTTTTTGCCAGGCACATAGTGAGTATATAGCAGTAAATAGGAAAATGAACAAGCTCTCCCCCACCAAGTCATTGGTCCAGACCTAACTTCCATGTTGCTAAATCAGATGGCCACTTTTCAGTCCTTAATTCACTTTACCTTTTAGCAACATTTGGCATAATTGACCACTGCTTCTTTCTTGAAGCAGTTTTTTTTCTCTTGGCTTCTATGTAAAACTACTTGCATGGTTTTACTCTTACTTCACTGACTTCATTTTTAGTCTTCTTTTCTCCTCATCTAAGTCTAAATATCAGAGTTCCTCAAGGCTTCTCCTTAACTCTATTTTCTTTTCTATTTTCTCTCTCTACATGATCTCATTCAGTTCTATGGCTCTGACTATAAGCTGATTAATACCTGAATCTATGTCTCTGAACTCTAGATCCATCTATAGATCCTCTCTGAGCCTTAGTTTTCTTGTCTGTAAAATGAGAATAATAATAGCACCCACATCAGGATTGGATTATTGCTACCTCTTCTTCTCAATTCGTTCTTTATGAGTAGCCAGACTAATCTTTTAAAATGGCCAACCAGACCATGGCATTCCCCTTCCTAATGACTTCATTGCACTTAGGATAAAAGCTCAGATCCTTACCATGATTTACAAGGCCCTGTGTAGTCTGGCCCTTGGCTGCTGCTCCTAACAACTCTTCAATTACTCTTCCCCCAGGCCTCAGTACTCCAAAGTCACTGGTGTTCTTTTCTATAGTTCCCCAAGATTGGGATGCTTTTTCCCATTTCAGGGCCTTAACATATACTATCCTTCCACCATTCTTCTATTCACCCTTCATTTGTCCTGCTTCTATTAATTATTCAAGTGAAAATTAACTATAGCTTCATGCAACCCAATGGACAAATCTTAATAACATAATGTTGAATGAACAAAGCAAGTCCCAGAAGACAGCACATGGTTTAATATCAATCCATAAAGTTCAAAAATAAGTAGAACAAAGCAATACATTGTCTATTTATCTACATATATTCATGATATATATATATCATATATATGATAAAAGTATTTTTTAAGGCAAGGTAATGATAGGTACAATATTCGGTTTACTTCTGGGAGGAGGAAGGAGAATGAGATAGAAGAGACACCCATAGGTAGATATGAGTTATTGGTAATGTACTAGCTTTTGGGTTGAGTGGTGGATTCACAGATATTTGTTATATTATTAAATAAATAAATGACATAAAGGGACCAGTAATGATAGTGTGTCAAGAACCAAGGATCATCATTAATCCAATTCTACATAACTGAAGTCCATTAACAATGTTTTAAAAAACTATAAAGGACCAGAGGAGAATAAGTTTCTAAAATCTTGGAATGGGAAAGCTATCTTAAAACATGACACCAGTGGAAAAACCACAAAGTAAAAGATCAATAGGTTTATTAACAGACAAAATTTAAATCTTCCACCACATACCATAAGTAAAGTTAAAAGGCAAAGGGCAAATTGGTGAAAGTATTTGCAGCACATGCAGCAAAGGGTTAATGTCCTTAATATATAAAGTGCTCTTACAAAGATTAAGAAAAATTGCCATTAACATGGCAAAAGTGAGTCATCTTAAGGCAAATTTAATTTTTTTATTTTTATTAAGATCCAATTGACAAATAAAATTATGTATAGTTAAAGTGTACAATATGATGCTTTTATATATGTATATATTGTGAAATGATTACCACATCAAGTTAATAAACACATCCATCGCCTCATATAGTTACCTTTTTGTCCAGTAGTGAGAATGCTTAAGATCTACTTTCTTAGCAAATTTCAAGTACAGAATACAGTATTATTAACTATAGTCGCCATGTTGTACATTTGATCTTCAGAACTTATTCATCTTCTAACTGAAAGTTTGCACACTTTGACCAACGTGTCTCTATTTTCCCCACCCCCAGTCTCCTGGCAACCACCATTCTACTCTCTTTCTGTGTGAGTTTCACTTGTTTTTTTCAGATTCTACATATAAGTGATACCACACAGTATTTGTCTTTCCCTGTCTTGCTTAGCATAATGCCCTCCAGGTTCATCCATGTTGTTGCAAATGGCAGGATCTCCTTCTTTTTATGGCTAAATAATATTCTATTATTTCTATATATATGTACCCCATTTTCTTTATGCATTCGTCTGTCAACAGACACTTAGGTTCTTTCCATATCTTGGCTATTGTGAATAATGCTGCAATAAACATGGGAGTGGAGAAACATCTTTGAGATACTATTTTGTTTCCTTTGGATATATACTCAGAAGTAGGATTACTGGATCATATGGTAGTTCTATGTTTAATTTTTTGAGAAACCTCCATATTGTTTTCTGCATTGGCTATACCAATTAGCATTCCACCAACAGTATACAAGGGCTCCCTTTTCTTCACATCCTCACCAATATTTATCTCTTGTCTTTTTGATAATAGCCATTCTAACAGGTGTGAGGTGATAACTCATTATGGTTTTGATTTGCATTTCCCTGTTGATTAGTGATGTTCAGCATCTTTTCATGTACTTGTTAGCCATTTGTATGTCTTCTTTGGAAAAATTCAGGTCCTTTGCCCATTTTTAAAATCAGATTATTTGGTTTTTTGCTATTGAGTTGTGTGAGTTCTTTATATATTTTAGATATTAACCCTTTATCAGAAATGTGGTTTGCAATATTTTCTCCTATTCCATAAGTTGCCTTTTCATTTTGCTGATATTGTTTCTTTTGCTGTGCAGAAGCTATTTAGTTTGTTGTAGTCCCACATGTTTATTTTTGCTTTTGTTGCTTGTGCTTTGGGTGTCATAACCATGAAATCATTGCTAATGTCAAGGAGCTTTTTCTCTGATTTCTTCTAGGAGTTTTAGGGTTTCAGATCTTACATTTAAGTCTTTAATCCATTTCAAGTTAATTTTTATGAGTAGTGTTAGAAAGGGTTCTGATTTTATTCTTCTGCTTATGAATATCCAGTTCTCAAAAAAATTATTGAAGAGACTTTTTTCCCATTGTGTATTCTTTGCCCCTATGTCAAAGACTTGTTGACCATATATGGGTGAGTTTATTCTGTGCACTCTATTCTGTTCCCTTGGTCTATGTGTCTGTTTTTATGCCAGTACCATACTGTTTTGATTACTATACCTTTATAATATAGTGTGGAATCAGGAAGTGTGATGCTTCCAGCTTTGTTCTTCTTGGTCAAGGTTGCTTTGAGTGTTCAGGGCCTTTGGGTGTTCCATACAAATTTTAGGAATGCTTTTTCTATTTCTGTGAAAGTGCCATTGGAATTTTGATAGAGATTGCGTTAAATCTATAAATTGCTTTGGGTAGTATGAACATTTTACCAATGTTAATTCTTCCAACTCAAGAACACAGAATATCTTTCCATTTATTTGTGTATTTCTCAACTTCTTTCATCAATGTCTTATAGTTTTCAATGTACAGGTCTTTCATTGTCTTGATTAAATTTATTCCTAAGTGTTTTATTGTTTTTGATGCTATTGTAATGGAATTACTTTCCTAATTTCTCTTTCAGATAGTTTGTTACAAGTGTATAGAAATGCAACTAATTATTGTATGTTGATTTTGTATCCTTCAACTTTACTGATTTCATTTAATAGTTTCAACAGTTTTTTTTTTTCTTTTGGTGGAGTCTTGAGAGTTTTCTCTATAAGATCATGTCATCTGCAAACAAAGACAATTTAACTTCTTTCTTTCTGATTTGTATGGCTTTGTTTCTTTTTCTTGCCTAATTGCTCTGGCTAAGACTTCTAGTAATGTACTGAATAAAAGTGACAAGAGTGGGCATCCTTGTCTTTCAGCTTTTCAGTGTTGATTACAATGTTAGCTGTGGGCTTGTCATTATGGCCTTTATGTTGAGACACATTCTTTCTATGCTTAATTTATTGAGAGTTTTTATCATGAAAGGATTTGAACTTTGTCAAATATGGTTTCTTGCATCTATTGAAATGATCATATGATTTGTATCCTTCATTCTGTTAATGTGATGTATCACATTTATTGATTTGTATATGTTGAACTATCCTTGCATCCCAGGAATAAGTCCCATTTGGGCATGGTATATGATCCTTTTAATGTGCTGGTGAATTGAGTTTGCTAGTATTTTATGGAGGATTTTTGCATCTATGTTCATCAGAGATATTGGCCTGAATTTTCCTGTAGTATCCTTCTCTGGCTTTGGTGTTAGAATAATGCCAGCCTGGTCAAGTGAGTTTGGAAGTGTTCCTTCCTCTTCAGTTTTTTGAAAGAGTATGATAAGGATTGGCATTAATTCTTCCAGTTAACACCAATTTCTGATTGGCAGTATCAGTTTAATGTCTCCTCCTTTATTTCTGATTTTGTTTATTTTAGTCTTCTCTCTTCTTTTCTTATTCTAGCTAAGGGTGTCTTTTTTATGTTTTGAAAAAAACTGGCACTTAGTTTTGTTGATTTTTTGCTATATATATATTTTTTTTCATTCTCTATTTCATTTCTGATCTTTGTTGTTTCCTTTCTTCTGCTAACTTTGAGCTTAGTTTGTTCTTTTTCTAGTTTCTTGAGGTATAAAGTTAGGTAGTTATCTTCTTTCTTTCTTTCTTTCTTTTTTTTTTTGTGAGGAAGACCAGCCCTGAGCTAACATCCGTTGCCAATCCTCCTCCTTTTGCTGAGGAAGTCTGGCCCTGGGCTAACATCTGCGCCCATCTCCCTCCACTTTATATGGGACGCCGCCACGGCATGGCTGGCAAGCAGTGCGTCAGCAGGCATCCGGGATCTGAACCCGCGAACCCCGGACTGCCAAGCGCAGACTAAACCGCTGCGCCATTTTTCTTAATGTAGGTGTTTATTGATATAAACTTCCCTCTTAGAACTACTTTTGCTACATCCTGTAAGTTTTGGTATAGTGTGTTTTCATTTTCATTTGTCTCAGGACATTTTTTGATTTCTTCCTTGACCCATTGATTGTTCAGGAATGTGTTGTTTAATGTCCACATATTTGTGAATGTTTCAGTGCTTCTACAGTTGATATCTAGTTTCATACCATAGTGGTTGGAAAAGATACTTGATATGATTTCAATCTACTTAAATTTGTTAAGACTTGTTTTGTGACCTAACATATGATATATCCTAGAAAATTTTCCCAAGAATGTGTATTCTGCTGCTGTTGTATGTATGCCTTTTCTTGATCCTGCAAATCCAAGTGGAGTGCTAAGAGCCTCTTGTTTGTTTTCCCTAGGGAAATGCCCTTAAATGCTTAAGTTTGTGAGCCTTCTCCAAATCTGTCATAGCTAGATCCCTTGGCCTGCTCTCTGTGCTTGCTCCCTAGCCATCTGCAAAGACTAGCACTTAGTGTCTGCAGGAGTGCATGTCAGGATCCAGCCCCAGGAGGGGTGAAGGGAGTGTGGGTAAAGTGGGTAGAGCATTTGGGGTGCCTTTGTGCCAATTTGGGTGTTCTGCAGGTGAGACATCCCCAGTGGTTCATGAGCAGGATTCCTAATGGTGTCTGTGAATTGGTTAATAGGAAGAACCATGAAGTAGTTAGTAGTGTTCCTTTGGTGAGTTCTGAGCCCTTCCTGCTGTGCTCCCAGCCTCTCTTAACCCCTCAGCCTTTCAGATCACCTTAGTAATCTGGGTGAGGTGAGAAATAATTGAGCCTATTGGGTAGCATCCTACACATCTGGGAAAGCCAGATGCTCACCCACATGTCTCCCTTTGCTACATGGGAAAAATTGTGGGCTGAGGAAATCTGTCTTGGGGGCCTTGTCTGAGCCATGCTGCCTTGCAGGAGGGGTGACATGGGCAAAGTGAAACTGTTCCTCTTACCCTCTTCAGTGCATCTATTTTTGGATTTTTTTGCTCCAACAGTGTTCTGGAACTTCTCCAGTGGACTCCTTGGCTCCCATCTGTGGGTGATTGTCAAAATCAATGCTCTGTGGGGGAAATGACAGTAGAGAACTCCTCTTCTGCCATCTTAGTGACATCACTCCATTAATGCAATTTTTTTTTCCTGAAGAAGAGTCGCCCTGAACTAACATCCACTGCCAATCTTTCTCTTTGTTTTTTGTATGTGAGCTGCTGCCACAGCATGGCCACTGACAGATGAATGGTATAGATCCACACCTGGGAACTAAACCCGGGCCACTGAAGTGGAGCACACCAAACTTAGCCACTAGGCAACCAGGGCTGGCCCTTAAAGCAAATTTTAAAAGTCAATAATTTGGAAAGCACAGTCAATTCAATAATTGGTTCTGGGAAAGCTGGACATCCACATATAAAATAATGAAATTGGACATTTACCTTATACCATATAAAAAATTAACTCAAAATGGATTAAAGACCTAAATGTAAGAGATAAAACTATCAAACTCTTAGACTAAAACATGGAGAGAAAGCTTCATGAAATTGGATTTCACAATACTTTATTGGATATGACACCAAAAGCTTAAGCTACAAAAAGAAAAAAAATACATAAATTGGACTTCATCAAAATTAAAAACTTTTCTACATCAAAGGAAACTATCAAGAGAATAAAAAGAAGACCCACTGAATGGGAGAAAATATTTTCAAATCATATATCTGATAAGAGGTTAATATCCAGAATATATAAAGAAATCCTACAACTCAAAAATGGCAACAACAAAGCAACCCAATATAGGGGCTGGCCTGGTGGTGTAGCAGTTAAGTTCGTGCTCTCTGCTTCAGCAGCCTGGGGTTTGCAGGTTCAGATCCTGGGCACATACCAACGCACCACTTGTCAAGCCATGCTGTGGTGGTGTCCCATATAAAGTAGAGGAAGATGGGCATGGATGTTAGCCCAGGGCCAATCTTCCTCAGCAAAAAGAGGAGGATTGGCAACAGATGTTAGCTCAGGGCTAATCTTCCTCACACACACAAAAAAAAAACACAACCCAATATAAAAATGGACAAAAGATTTGAATAGACATTTCTCCAAAGAAGATATATAAGTTGCCAGTAAGCATATGAAAATATGCTCAACACTACTAGTCATTAGGGAAATGCAAATCAAAACCACAATGAGATACCACTTCACACTCATTAGGACAGTTATTATTTAAAAAAACAGAAAATAAGTATTGGCGAGGAAGTGGAGCAATTGGAAACCTTGTGTATTGCTGGTGAGAATGTAAAATGGTGCAGTCATTGTGGAAAACAGCATGGTGGTTCCTCAAAAACTTAAACATAAAATTATCATTTGATCCAGCAATTCCACTCCTAGGTATACACTCAAAAAGATTGAAAGTGGGGACTCTAACAGATACTTGTACACCAATGTTCATAGCATTATTTGCAATAGTCAAAAGGTGGAAACATTCCAAATGTCCATCAATGGATGAACGGATTAAAAAAATATGGTATATACATACAGTGGAATATTACTCTGTCTTAAAGAGGAATGGAATTTTGATACATGCGACAACATGGATGAACGTTTAACAAACACAAAAAGACAAATATTGTATGATTCCACTTATATGTTGTACCTAGAAAAGGCAAATTCATAGAGATAGAAAGTAGAGTAAAAGTTACCAGGGGATGAGAGTAGGGAGAAAAGGGAGGTATTGTTTAATAGGTAGAGAATTTCTGTTTGGGATAATTTAAAAATTCTAGGAATGTATAGTGGTGATGGCAGCACAACATTGTGAGTGTACTTAATTGTATTCTTAAAAATGGTTACTAAAAAAATCATATGCACATGGAGTAATATCGGTATTTGGCAGTACCCAACTGTGTGAAAAGACATTTGCAAAGATGAAATACATAAAATCTCATTATAAATCATCATTGACAGATACGTTTCAATCAATTTTGGTAACAGGGAACAATACATTTGAACCCAAGCTAAATTAAACATTACTTTAAAATTTTAATTCTTGGAGGAAGGTGGTCAAAAGGTACAAGCTTCCAGTTATAAAATAAATAAGTACTAGGGATGTAATGTACAACATGATGACTATACTTAACACTGGTGTATGATATATACAAAAGTTGTTAAGAGAGTAAATCCTAAGAATTCTCATCACACGGAAAAATTTATTTTTTATTTTACCAAAAGAGATGATGGATGCTTACTAAACTTATTGTGGTAATTATTTCACAATATATTTAAGTCAAACCATTCTGCTGTACAACTTAAACTTACACAGTGATGTGTGTAAATTATATCTCAATAAAATTGGAATAGATAAAATAATCAAACATAAAACATATATCATTTTAAAAAATTTAATTATTCTCAAGAGTAAACCTGTATTACAAAAAATTATATTCAACTATAATAATAATTGTATTATTATTAGAATTTCATCAATAAACATTTGTGGGAATAAAAGTCAATAATTTGCTCTTTATTCTCTCTGTTTAGAGAGCCAGTGAGCCCACAGGAAATATGGTGCTGCTCTTTTCTTTGCCATGTGATAAAAGAGGCCTGTCATCTATGGGAGAGAATAGTTTTTCAAGTACTGCCTACTTCTGAGTGGCCACCAGTACTTGGAACTCTCACCATTAGAAATCCAATCCTTCATGCTAAATCATGAAGTCTCTAAGTATAACCTGCTAAAAAGTAAATAACTGGGGAACTTCCAGTCTATACAAGATGATGTAGACCCATTTCTCCCTGCTCCAACCAACTAATCACAACTATAAACCCTTGAAATAATACAAGAGACAACCAAAGGAGAACTCTGTGGTAAGAAGGTAGTAAGAAAAAGGTGAACTGGTTTGTGATCTCAAGACTAGAACAACATGTCAGCAGGCCATCTTATGCCCCTCAACATACACACCACAAAAGAAGGTGACCCAGACCCAGCATTTCCTGACCCTTAACCAAGCAACAAAAGACAGCCTCAGTAAGCACATTCCTCCCCTGGATCAGAAGGGTATTCCTCTGATACTACCAGCAAGGAGGAATCCACTGGGAACCCCACCAAGTATAAGAGGCCAGGGGAAGTCCTCTCCTTCCCTGCAGGTCCTGAGACTGCTAAGAGACACCCAGGTGGACAGACTGAACTAGCATGAGAGACCTAGGCACAACAAGCAGCTTGGCCTGAGAGGCTCCTTTTCTCCCACTGGTCCTGAGACTCCCTTCACCCTGAGATTATTGGACCAGGCAAACAGATCCCTCTTTAACGCTATAGGCCTGAGAATTCCCTCATTTGCCCAGAGACAGCAGGGAAACTAAGGTGCACAAATAGAGGAATCCCACCACAACAAGTGTCTGGCTCAGAAAATGCACTTCATTACCCATGGTAGAGCATTGGTTCCTGCCACAACAAGTGCATGCCAGGGAAGCATCTTTTACCCTGTGGCCATGAGACTCCCCTTTTCTACCTGAAGATGCCAGCAAACCTAGAGAAACCCAGAGGCCTGGCCTGTGGAAACCCATTCACCACTTCAAGTAGCACCAGCAGGATCCAATGGGAGCCCTAATGGCACCAAATCAATCAAAATAAAACCAGAATGGCCGTGAAATTAAGCTGTCATTAAAACCTCAGCCAACCAAAGTAGGCCAAGATCTGCATGCTAACTCTAAAAAGAGTAACTGCCTCCTAATATAAAAAAATTAAATAAGACCTAGAGTCTATTAACCTAATAGACAAAACTTCAGGATCCAACAGAAAACCACCTGTCATGCCAAAAGCCAAAGAAAATCACAACTTGAATGAGAAAATGTAATCAGCTTATACCAACACTGAGATTTTGAATTGTTGAATTATCTGGCAAGGATTTTAAAGTAGCCCTTAGAAAAATGTTTCAATAATCAATTGCAAATTCTCTTGAAACAAGTGAAAAAATAGGAAATCTCAGCAAAGAGATAAAAGTTAGTAAAAAATGGAAATTATAGAACTGACATAATAACAGAAAATTTTAAATAATAGTAAGCTGTGTGGGCTCAGTAGTAGAATGGAGACAGCAAAGGACAGAATCAGTGAACTTGAGGGCAGATCAATAGACTTTACCCAATCTGAACAACGGAGAGAAAATAGAAAGTAGAGGGGGGAAAAAAACCATGATCACAGCCTCAGGGACCCGAGGGACAGTAACAAAAATCCAACATTTGTATCATTAGCATACCAGAAACAGTGGAGAAGCAAATGGGGCAGAAAGAGTATTTGAAGAAATAATGGCCAAACACTTCTCATATTTGACAAAAGATACAAATTACAGATTTAAAATGTGACTGCAACCAAAACAGGAAAAGCCCAAGAACTCCATGCCAAGGCAACATTATGATTAAATTTCTGAAAACTAAAGACAAAGAAAAAACCTTGATAGAAGCCAGAGAGAAAAAACACATTGTGTATAGAGGAACACCAATTCAAATGACAGTGAATTTCACATCTGAAACCAGAGTCCAGAAGGAAGTAACACTTCAACATTTTTCAAGTACTGAAAGAAAAGAGTTGTCAATCATGATTTCTATAGGTGGCTAAATTATCCTTTAGGAATTAAAGGGAAATAAAGACATTCTCAGACAAAGGAAAACTAAAAGAATTTGTTGCTAGCAGACCTACCCTTAAAGATTGGCTAAAGAAAGTGCTTCAAACAAAAAGGAAATAATAAAAGAAAGAATCTTGGAGCATCAGAAGGGAAGAAGAAACAACAAGAATAGCAGAAATATGGGTACATACAACAGACTATCCCTTTTCTCTTGAGTTTTAGAATTTATATTCAGTAATGAGATAAAATTTATAACACAATCTGATAAACAAGACAATAATATTTAAAGGTGAGGAAAGTAAAGGGCCTTAAATGGACATGAGGTTTCCACACTTCATTTAAAGTGGTAAAATATTGCTATCAGTAGAGACTGTGATAAGTCACTTACGTACATTTTAATACCCCAAACAACCACTATAAAAAATGTACAGAAAGATTCACTCAAAAACCTATAAATACATCAAGGTGGAATCCTAAAAAATTCAATTAACCCACAGAAAGGCAAGAAAAGATAAATGAGAACCAGGGGAAACAAAAAACAAATAATAAAATGGCAGACAAGTCATAATACATCAATAATTAGCTTAAATGTAAATGGTCTAAGTACACCAATCAAAACAGAGTAGATTGAAAAACAAATGACCCATCTATATGCTGTTTACAAGAAATTCACTTAAAATTCAACAACATAGGTAGGTTAAAAATAAAAGGACGATACTATGGGTTGAACTGTGTCCCCTAAATATGTTGAAGTCCTAACCACAAGAACATATGAATATAATCTTATTTTGAAATAGTGTCTTTGCACATGTAATCAAGTTAAGATAAGGTCATATGGGATTAGGGTGGGCCCTAATCCAATGACTGGTGTCCTTCTAAGAAGAGGGAAATTTGGATACAGACACACAGCAGAGAAGGCCATGTCAATATGGAGGCAGAGATTGGAATGATATCTACGAGCCAAAGAACACCAAGGATTGCAAGCAACCACCAGAATCTAGAAGAGGCAAGTAAGGATTCTTCCCCTAGTGCCTTCAGAGAGAACATGGCCCTGATGATACCTTAATTTCAGGCTTGTAACCTCCAGATATGTAAGAGAATAAATTTCTGTTGTTTTAGGCCACCCAGTTTGTGGTATTTAGTTACGGCAATCCTAGGAAACTAATACATATAGGAAAAGACATACCATGCAAACATTAATCCAAAAAAAGCAAGGGTAACTATATTAATATCTAACAAAGTAGAGTTCAGGGCAAAGAAAATTGGTAGAGACAAAAGAGGGACATTATATAATGGTAAGATGATCAATCTACCATAAAGACATAATGATCCTACATGTGTATGCAACAAAGAGCCTCAAAGCATATGAAACAAAACTAATAGAATTGAAAGGAGAAGTAGACAAATCCACAATTGTATTGGGGAACTTCAACATCCCCTCTCAGAAACTGATAGAACTACTAGACAGAAAATCAGCAAGGATATAGAAGAACTGAATAACATGATCAACCAGCATGATGATATTTAATTGACATATATAGAATATTCCATACAAACCCAGAAAAATACATATTGTCTTCAGTTATCCATGGAACTCTCACCAGGAGAGACTATATTCTGGGCCATAAAACTAACCTCAACAAATTTAAAAGAATTGAAATTGTATGGAATGTGTTCTCTGACTAAAAGTCAAACTAGAAGTCAATAATTGAAAGACAACAGGAGGGTCATAGACCTATGGAAATTAAACAAAACAAAACAAAGAGATGGTTTCAAAAGAAATGAAAAAATGCAGAGAACTGAATGAAATGAAAATACAGCATATTGAAATATGTCAGGGCTGGGAGAAAATTTTAGACCACTAAATGCTTACATTAGAAATAAGAAAAGGTCTCAAATAAAAAATCTACCTTAAGAAACTAGTAAAAGAAGAACAACATAAACCCAAAGCAAGCAGAGAGAAGGAAATAATGGCAACCAGGGCAGAAATCAATGAAATTATAATGGGAAAATAGATAAAATCAATGAAACCTTTAAAAGCTGGTTCACTGAAAAAAGATAAAATTGATAAGCCTCTAGAAAGACTGATAAAAGTTAAAAGAGAAGACACAAATCACCAATATCAGGAATGAAATGGGGGATAACACTACAGATCCTGCAGCCATTAAAATGATGATAGGGAAATGAATACTATGAACAACTTTACGTTCATATTTTTGATGACTTAGAAAAAATTGTATAATTTTTCTAAAACCACAAATTATCAAAACTCAACCAGATGAAGTTAGCAATATATAGCCTTATAATCATTAAAGAAATTGAACATGTAATTAAAATTCTTCAAAAAATAAAACATCTCCAGACCCAAGTGATTTTACTGGCAAATTCTATCAGTCATTGAAAGAAGAATAACAATTTCACACAATCTCTTCCAGAAAACCGGAGAGGAGGGAAATTTCCCGACTCGTTTTATGAGACCAGTCTTACTGTGATACCAAAACCAAAGACATTATAAAGAAAATAAAACTATAGACGAATATCTTTTATGAACTTAGACATAAAAAATTGAATCCAACAATGTATAAAATGAATATTCTGCAACCAGGTAGGATTTATTTCAGGTATGCAAGAACTGGTTCAATATTTTAAAAGCAAAAAATGTAATCCACCATATCAACAAGCTTTTAAAGAAGAAAATCATATGATCATACAAATTGATATAGAAAAGCATTTTACAAAGTCCAACATCCAGTCATGATAAAAAAATAATGAAACCTCCCAGCAAGTTAAGTATATGAGGGGAATTAACCCAAATTGGTAAAGAGTATGTACAAAAACCTACAGCTAACAGCATACTTAATGCTAAAAGACTGAATGTTTTTTCACTCAGATTAGGAAAAAGGCAAGCATGTCCACTCTCGCCACTCTCATTTAACATAGTGCTGGATAACATAGTTATATCCACCTAAGGCAAGAAAAAGGAATAAAGGGCATACAGATTTAAAAGGAAGACCTAAAACTGTCTATATGCAGATGACATGATTGTCTAAGTAGAAAACCCCAAAAAATCTACCATAAAAAGGGTTTTAGAACTAAAGTGAGTTCAGCAATTTACAGGTTAAAAGATTAACATACAAAAATCAATTGCATTTTTATATACTAAAAATGAACATGCATGAACTGAAATTAAAACACAATGTTTTCAATCACTCAAAAGAAAATTAAATACGTATACATTTAGCAAAATACATACAGCATCTGTATGCTGAAAAATACCAAATACTGATGAAATAAATCAAAGAATACCTAAGTAAATGGAGAGACAGACAGTGTTCATTGGATTGCAAGACTCAGCATAGTAAAGATGTCAGTTCTCTTCAAATGGGTCCATAGGTTTAATTGCATTCCTATCAAAATCACAGCAAGACTTTTTGTAGACATAGACAAGCTTATTCTAACATTTATATGGAATGATACAGGCCCTAAAATAGCAAAAAAAAAAAAAATCTTGACAAAGAAGAATAAAGTGAGAAGATCCATTCTATCCAGCATTAAGACTTACTATAGGATGCCAACATCATGGTGGTGTAAGTCATGCCTTTCCTCTTTTCCCTTTTTATAACAACTAATTAGACATCCATAACCAAACAAAAGTGCCTCTGTGCATTACACCAAGGGGCCCAGGAGGTTTCTAGTCCACCTGTGCATCCAAAAATAAACAAACGGGACCTTGGTGGGGGCTGCAGATCCAAGAGAGTTAGCAAACCTGCCCCACCCCACTCACCACAATGGAGAAACAAATCATCTGGAGAATGCAAAACTGGGCCCATACCCAGGGGTGAGAAAGAATTTGTGGAAGTACAGCCTGCCTGAGGGCAGAAGCCAGTGTGCCATTGGAGTGGGATAGAGAGGAATTTGGATGCAGAGAGGAAGAAACTCACCAAGGTGGCCGCCCTCCCCAGGGCAACACTGCAAGGGGTTGGGATTTTGGTGGCAGCAGCAACAACCCCTCCTATGGAGGAGATGGAAAGCGAAAAGTGGTGAGTGACTGCCTAACTACTTCACTTGTGTGGGTTGCAGCTGGAGAAAGCCGTTTCTCTCCAGCAGCACCCAGATTTCTGAGGAAAGGCCTCCATGACTGGGTAGAAGGAGAAAAAGGGAAGGAAGCAGATAAAAATATCAAAGGGCACTAAAGGAATGCATTTCTTGCTGTCTACTTTGGGACTTCACAGGAAGTCCATCCACAAACCTCTGGGAGTACCCACCTCGAGGAACCTTCTGCTGGCCCATGGTCACCCTCAAAGCCCAAAGTGCTGAGCCCACGCCTCTCTTCACTCTGCTGCCACTCCCTAGTGCATCCACCAGAGTGAGCCCTGGTAGACAGGAAACTTGCTCAGAAAATAAGTCAAGGTCCGTGGGCAATGGGAGAAAACACAAACTTGAGCTATAGTGCCACCTTCTGGAATACAAAAGAAAGGTTGCAAACAGTCAGCCTGGTAAATTGTACCAAAGATGTAAAATCTTAATTAAGCAGGTGTCTATTCTCCAAATGTGAAAGCAGACATTAGACAAAATGGATCTCAGAGACATATAGAAAACACTCCATCCAACAGCAGCACAATATACATTCTCCTCAAGTGCACACAGAATATTCTCCAGGATAGATCACATGATAGGACACAAAACGAGTCTTAGCAAATTTAAGAAGATTGAAATAATACCAACTATCTTTTCTGAACACAATGATATAAAATTAGAAATTAACACCAAGAGGAAAGCTGGAAAATCTACAAATATGTGGAAACTAAACAACACATTTCTGAACAACCAATGAGTCAAAGAAGAAATCAAAAGTGAAAAACGTATCTCAAAACAAATGAAAATGGAAACACAACATTTCAAATCCTGTGGAATGCTGCAAAAGTACTCCTGAAAAGAAAGTTTATGGTGATAAAGGCATAGAATAATTAGAAATATCTCAAATAAAGAACCTAACTTTATACCTCAAGGAATTAGAAAAAGAAGAACAAATTAAGCCCAAAGTTAACATAAGGAAGGAAATAACAAAGATAAGAGTGGAAATAAATGAAATAGCAACTAGAAAAAAAGAATCAACAAAACTAAGAGATGGTTTCCCAAAAAGATAAACAAAATTGACAAACTTTTAGCTAGACTAAGAGAAAAGAGAGAAGACTCAAATAAATAAAATTAGAAATGAAAGAGGAGACATTATAACTGATACTACAGAAATACACAGAATTATAAGAGACTGCTATACACAATTATATGCCAGTAAATTACATAACCTAGAAGAAATAGATAAATTCCTAGAAACCCACAGCCTAACATTGAATCAGGAAGAAATAGAAAATCTGAACAGACTAATAACAACTAAAGAGATTGAATCAGTAACCAAAAACCTCCCAACACAAAAAACTCCAAGACCAGATGGTTTCACTGGCAAATTCTACCAAACATTTAAAGAAGAATTAACACCAATCCTTCTCAAACTTCAAAAAAATTGAAGAGGAAGAAACACTTCCAAAATCATTCTATGAGGCCAGCATTACCCTGATACCAAAGCCAGATTAAAACACTACAAAAAATAAAACTATAGACCAATATCCCTGGTGAACACAGATGCAAAAATTCTCAACAAAATACTTGCAAACCGAATTCAAGAACACACTGAAAGGATTATACAGCATGACCAAGTGAGATTTTCCCCTGGGATGCAAAGATGGTTCAGTATACACATATCAATAATTGTAATGCATCACATTATTATAAAGAAAGATAAAAATCACCTGATCATTGCAAAAGATGCCAAAAAAGCATTTGGCAAAATACCATATTCTTTCACGATAAAAAACCCTCAGCAGATTAGGTACAAAAGGAATATACCTCATCATAATAAAGGTCATATATGACAAGCCCACAGCTAACATTATACTTAGGGAAAAACAGAAAGTTTTTCCTCTAAGATCAGGAAGAAGACAAGGATGCCCATTCTCACCACTATTATTCAATGTAGTACTGGAAGTCCTAGTAGGGCAATTAAGTAAGACAAAGAAATAAAAGGCATCCATATTGGGAAGGAAGAAATAAAATGTCACTATTTGCAGATAATATTATTTTGTATACAGAAAATCACAAAGGCTCAACCAAAAAACTGTTGGAACTTATCAAAGAATTCAGTAAAGTTGCAAGATATAAAATCAACATACAGAAATCAGTTGCATTTCTGTATACTAATAATGAAACATCTGAAAAAGAAATAAAACTATCCCATTCACAATAGCATCAAAAACAATAAAATACCTAGGAATAAATTTAACCAAGGAAGTGAAAAATCTGTACAACAAAAACTACAAGGATTTGTTGAAAGAAATCAAAGAAGATAGAAACAAATGGAAGACATTCCATGTTCATGGATCAAAAGAGTTAATATTGTTAAAATGTCCATACAACCCAAAATCATCTATAGATTCAATGCACTCTCTATCAAAATTCCAGTGGCATTCTTCACAGACAGAGAAAACAATCCTAAAACCTGTATGGAACCCCCAAAGACCCCAAATAGCCAAAGCAATCCTGAAAAGAGAAGAGAAAAAAAAAAAAAAACCAAAGCCAGAGCTATCACACTTCCTGATTTCTAACTCTACTACAAAGTTATAGTAGTTAAAATAGTATGGTACTGTCATAAAAATAGACACATAGACCAATGGAACAGAATAGAGATGCCATAATTAAACCCCCACATATATGGTCAACTAATATTCAACAAGGGAGCCGAAAACACCTAAAGGGAAAGGATAGTCTATTCAACAAATGGTGTTGGGAAAACTGGATAAACACATACAGAACAATGAAGTTGGACCCCTATATTACACCACTCACAAAATTTAACTGAAAATGATCAAAGACTTAAATATAAGACCTGATAACCATAAAACTCCTAGAAGAAAACATAGGAAAGAATCTCCTCAACATTAGTCTTGGCAATGATTTTTTGGATATGGCACCAAAAGCACAAACAACAAAAGCAAAAATCAACAAATGAGACTAATCAAACTTAAAAGCTTATGCACAGCAAAAAAAAAAAAAAAAAGTTAACAAAATGCAAAGGTGACCAAGAAAATTTTTGCAAACCAAATGTCACATAGGGGTTAATATCTAAAATATATGAAGAACTCATACAACTCAATAACAAAAAAATAACCCCACAAATAACCTGATTTAAAATGGGCAGAGGAACTAAATAGACATTTTTCCAAAGAAGACATACAAATGGCCAACATGTACATTAAAAGATATGCAACATCAGGAAAATGCAGATCAAAACCACAATGAGATAGCTCCTCACACCTGTTAGAATGGCTATCATCAAGAAGACAAGTGATAAGTGTTGGTGAGGATATGGAAAAAAGGGAACACTTATACACTGTTGGTGGGAATATAAATTGGTTTTGTAACTATGGAGAACAATATGGAGGGTCCTCAAAAAATTAAAAATAGATATACCATATGATACAGCATCCCACTTCTGGGTATATTCCCAAAGGAAATGGAAATAGGATACTGAAAAAATATGTGCACTCCCATATTTATTGCAGCATTATTCACAATAGCCAATATATGGAAACAACTTAAGTACTCATCAACAGATTAATGGATAAAGAATATGTGATATGTATCATATATATATATATAATAAACCCACAAAACAAAATATAGGTTAAGGACACCTGGATAATGTTATTCTAGGACAGTGGTTCTCAAACTTGAGCATGCATTAAAACCAATAGGAAGGATTATTAAAACACAGGTTTCTGGATCCCACTTCCAGAAATTCTGATTCAGTAGGTGTTGGGTGGGGCCCAAGATTTTGCATTTTTAGTAGGTTTCCAGATGATGTTGATACTGCTGGTCTGGAAACTGTACTTTGAGAACCACTTTTCTAGGTAAGTTGCTTAAGTGTCTGCTTGGCTTACTTCTTGGGAAAACAGGAATTATATTGTATATATACATATATACAGGAATTATATTGTATTTGGCTTAGAGCTAATGTACTGGGTGCTCTTATTTTCCTATAGGATCAGAGTCGTGTGATTTTTCCATTTATCTCCTGGTGTCTATTGGCCAGGGGTGGTGCTTGAAAATTTGCTTTATCACAACAGTGGTGGAGAGATCATATAGCTTAGTTCTATGCCTAAAGGAATTAATAATTCCATGTTACATGTGATGCAACTGTGACCCAGAGAAGTTAACTGAATGTATCCACATTTTGTTGATATATAATTTATTGAGTCTCTGTTATTTGCTAGGTAGGGATTAAGCAATAAACAAGACAAGATCTGCTGTCATGGTCTTTACTGACTTTCAGAGAAGTAAATAGAAAATGACCGAGTAGCATGATAGGTGAGTCTTCTGGTGGAAGGAGATATGGCTGAAAATTACCTACCTAACCTAACTTGGGTAAGGGAGGACAAGTGAGCAAGCTAACTCTTGAAGGACTCAATCATTTCAAACCCAATTAAGTCTCCCGATTCCTGGTGAAATATTTCTTTCCACCCGACCAGATTATATGATATTGATAACAATGAGTAATACTTGTATAGCACTTCCTATATGCCAAGTCCTGCTTTCTAAGTGTAACCCACCAAATTGGTAGGTACTATTATTATCCCCCAGTTTACAGATGGGGAAACTGAGTCCCAAAGTTTAGATAATTACCTTAAGATCATCTACTAACAAGTAGTATGGCCAGGATCTGAACCTAGGCAGTCTCATTCCAGGGCTACGCTCTTAACCATGATGCCATAACCACTCTCAAGGGAATTTATGATTGAAACTCAGTATGAAAATGCCACAATGTAACCTCATACTCTTGTTTTCATCTCAGATACATGCTCACCAATTATATCCATTAGGACAGAACCCTGATGGCTAATGGAATTGGCTTTAGAATAGCGACTGCTTTCAAAAGAATTCCTGTGGTACTGTTTAAATAGACTGCACCATTTAAAATGTAACATTTAGACAGGCAGTGTATATAAAATAAGGATCTAGTGATAAATAGGTCAGAATGATGAAACCTCCACAGTTCAAGGGCTGCCCCTCAGTTTTGAACCCTCAGAACCTTGATTTTGGCAATGCATTAGGCTCTGGGAAACCTATTTATCACAAACCAAGATCATCATGTCATTCCTGCCTTCACCCCAGACCTGCTGCTCCTGGATTCTTAGCAAATGGTGGCACCAACCACCCAGTCACCTCACCTATAAACATACCTGGAAGTAAAGGTCACTCCTCTTCTGCGTTATCCCCCACATTCAGTGAGTAACCAAGTCCTTTTGACACTACCACTTTAATATCAAGTCTGCATCATTTCTCATCTGAACTTAGCTATATTTAGTACCTTAGCTCCAGCCAACATTCCACAATGAAGCCACAACGATAATAATAACCACCATTTATTGAGTTCTTACTATGAACTGGGCACTAAGCTAATAGCATTACATGAATTATCTAATTTATCTCATTTAGTCCTCACAAAAATCTTAGGAGTTGGATACTATTGTTATGCCATTTTTTAGATTAAGAAACAGGCTCAGAGAGGTTATTTGTCAAAAAATTGCATCACTAGTAAGTGGCAGATTTATGACTCAAAACCAGTCTGACTCCAGTGCCCATGTACATAACCATTGTGTAACACTGCTTCCTAATATCATCCTAAAATACAGAAATGTTTTCCTGTTGCTCACTCACTTAAAAATCTTAAGTTGTTCACCATTGCCTTTAGAACAAAATCCAAACTCCTTAAATTTACACATAGTATTTGTCATTAATCTACCTTTCAACTCATATTTCCCTCCCTATTTTTTCCCCAGCTTTTGTGAACCCTATAATGTAGTTATACCTAATGTCTTGCTATTCTTCAAACATACTAGACACTTTTAGGCCTCTGTGCTTTTGGTTATGCTGTTTTCTCTTCCTCTGGTTCCCTTCACCTTTTCTTCGTTTGGAAAACTCCTGCTCATATGTCACAATTTGGCTAAAATGCTACCTCCTCTTTGATGCTATCCCATACATGGAGTTCTGCCTCCTTCTACCACAGGACTTCATACAGACCCATATGATAGTGCTTCTTATGTTATATTTAATTATTTGCAATTAGTTCTGCCTCTTAAGCACAGATAGAAATTTGAACTTGCATGCTCATATATACCTCTGAACATCTTGAAGCCAGGGAACATGTCTCATTTATATCTGTATTCTCATAACCTAGCAATGTTACTGACAGATATGTGTTCAACAAATATTAAATAAATGAATAGCACAAAATGGGAGCTTAGTGAAGGTTTTACTTGCCATTGAGAATTCTAGAGGTTTGCATGACCAGCTCAAACTCAGAGCAAAGGATATAGCATGGTCCTATAGAACATTTCATATAAGCTATGCCCGAACCCATTTTTGTAGCTCTAGTGACCAAATGTATACAGCTGCCAGACTTCAACGCATTTACAAACTCCAATGCCTCTTCTGTGTACTCTGTGCACAGCAACATCTTTATGCTTGTATGTGTCACTGTGATGACTCCCTTCTTCACTTGGGCAGATTTTCACTATTGCCCCTCACCATGCTCCAACACCTATCTCAGCTGTTCTGTATGTACACACAGTATCTGCAGACTGTGCCTCTCTCCTGAAGCCAATGAACTTGGCAGTAGACAAAACATGGTTGGGTTATGCTTATGCAGTTGAGCTACATTATGCCCTGCCTTCTATCTCTTACCCTAAGCTCCACCACTGCTCTTCAGTTATCTCATGGGCTTCCCCACCCTTCTCTAGGGCTCTAGTGCCTGAAGATGAGTTCTACCATGATTTCCATACAGCTGTCTGGCTGCTGTCTGGTTATGTTCCTGTCAGGCCCTAATGGGGTTGATTCTTGTAGTTGTATCATCCTTGGACTGAACTCCTGTCACAATCCTAATTTCTAACATGCTGTTTAACCAGTCTTTCTGTTTGGCATCCCCCAAACCATGACCCCTGGCATCTCCTGGTTTCAATTTCTCTTGATTATCCTTGGGTTGTTTCCATTGTGTCCTGATTTAGGCTTGGCTTCAGAACTGCTGGCCTTACTTTTGAGGAACCTAACAGCTTATTTTATATACTCCAGTGAGTTCAACCTAGTGGCTTCCCCCAATCCCAAGAATGCTGTGACACCTGCTGGGGACTAATTGTGGAATTCTTAGTATCTTGAAATCTCATTGTTGAAAGATTATTTATCTTACAGTATGTTAGTCCTCACCTGCCCTAGCCCTGCCCCAACCCTGCTCCAGTTCTCTATGATGATTAAAAATCTGCTATAGGCTCTGCCTAACCAGCAGTCCTGGAACCAGTAAGGGTCCACCCATCAAGACTTATAGAAGGTCCCTCCTCATTAGCAAGAGGGATGATTTGGGGCTGAGAATAGTTTGTGGTTGTCTTAGATGCAATGCCTGAGGAGTAAGTACGACCTGAGAGCCTGGGAGAGAATTGTGCTGCAGCCACCCACCTGATCCTCCTTCCCTTAAATATTGGGCTAAGAATCAGGAACTGGAGACTTAAGCTCTGAAGCCCTAATTCTGAATGTATCTAATACGTTTAGAAACTGGAATGTACTTATCTCAGTCCTGCCATCCTCCTCCACCTTGTGACTAGTATTTCTGAATTGGAGGCTAGCCCTATGTCCTGGCTGGTGAAATAGGATTGGGTTATGGGAAGTCCCAATGCTTAACAGAGATAGTAATGGTGATGGTGATGATAGTGGTGTATACAATGCTGGTGGCCATGGCCATGGCAGCAGTGGCTGTGGTGGCTGGAGATGGTAATGGCAATGATGGGAAAGTTTGCTTAGGCTTTTTGTTAAGTTCTTTGAACTCTAGTTCTCTTGAGTTGAGCTTTGTTCAGGCATTTCTCTTGTATGAAATTGACTTCTCTGTTAAAGATCCATTTTTCTCCTATGAGTACAGCTGTTTCACACAAATCCCAATACCATATTCTAAACTGCAGCTTTAGGCCAGGCCCTTTTTAATAGCGACATCTACCTGGATTGTGCCTGAGTTCTCCCCACAGTCCTTGGATTTGATTGTCCCTCTATTGCTCACTCTCCAAAGAGGAAGGTGGGACCTCCTATCCTCTTCTGAGTAGCAGCATTTCCAAATAACACTTAAGTTTAGGTCATCTCTGAGAATCCCCTCTATGATGGGAATATTCTTGTCAGAGGAAGGCTTATTAATCAACAGATACCCTCTAGTCTGTGAAAAAATCTGCATGCTTTTGCTTTAACATGGAAATCAACCAGATTATTGACTCAGCATTTTCCCAAACAATAATGGTTGTCTTCATCTGAAAGTTTCAGAAAAGGTTTACACATCATCAGTATAGGTTAAGGAAAGACAGGGAAACCCCACTGATGCAAATGGAAAAAAAAACATATTTATTTTTTAACTGGTAAAAACGTTTATTGAATGAATAAATGAAACCTGGTAGATTTTTCAAAGGGATGAGACATCAGCAATATAAATTATCTGTTTGTTCTGCAAGAGTGAAAACAGGGAAAAAAGTCTCATAAAAATAAAAAGTAATGATAAACCACATGCAGGGTTCCAGGTGACACTGGACAAGAGTCTCCTGCCTTCCAAAGTGAGGAACAACACTATGTCCTAGCCCAGTGGTGCCCATGCCTGATTGAGCAATTATTTGAGGTGTTATTTTTAAAATTTTTATTGAGGTAAAATTGACATGTAACATTATAGTAGTTTCAGGTTTACAACATAGTGATTTGATATTTGTATATATTGCAAAATGATCGCCACAATAAGTCTAGTTAACATCCATCGCCATACATAGTTACAAAAATTTTTTTTCATGTGATGGGGACTATTAAGATCTACTCTCTTAGTAACTTTCAAATATGCAATAAAGTATTATTAACTATGGTCACCATGCTGTACATTGTATCCCCATAACTTATTTATTTGATAACTAGAAGTTCACCCTTTTCTCCCCCTATCCCACCTGTGGCAACTACAAATCTGTTCTCTGTATCTATGAGCTTATTTTTTTAATTCCGTATATAAGTGAGATATATGGTATTTGTCTTTCTCTGTCTGACTTATTTCATTTAGCATAATGCCCTCAAGGTCCATCCTTGTTGTCACAAATGGCAAGATTTCATTCTTTTTGTGGCTGAATAATATTCCATTGTGCGTGTGTGTGTATGTATATATATATGATATATATATATATCATATTTTCTTTGTCCATTCATCCTTCAATGAACACCTAGGTTGTTTCCATATATTGGCTATTATGAATAATGCTGCAATAAACATGAGGGTGCATATATCTTTTCAGATTAGAGTTTTCATTTTCTTTGGATAAATACCCAGAAGTGGAATACTGGATCTTGTGGTAGTTCTATTTTTAATTTTTAAGTAAACTCCATACTGTTTTCATAGTGGCTGCACCAATTTACATCCCTACAAACAGTGCACAAGGATTCCTTTTTCTCTACACCTTCACCAACACTTATTTCTTGTCTTTTTATTAATAGCCATTCTAACAAGTGTCAGGTAATATCTCATTGTGGTTTTGATTTGCATTTCTCTGATGATTAGTGATTCTGAGCATCTTTTTATGTACCTATTGGTCATCTATATGTTGCTTTTGGGGAAATGTCTATTCAGATCCTCTGCCCATTTTTTAATCACATTGGGTTTTTGTGAGGGTTTTTTTTTTTTTGCTATTGAGTTGTATGAGTTTTTATATATTTTGGATATTATCCCCTTATCAGATATATGATTTGCAAATATTTTCTCCCATTCAGTAGGTTGCCTTTTTGCTTTGTTGATGATTTCCTTTGCTGTGCAAAAGCATTTTAGTTTGATGTAGTTCCACTTATATATTTTGCTTTTGGAGTCAGATCCAAAAATCATTGCCAAGACCAATGTCAAGAAGCTTATTGCCTATGTTTTCTTCTAGGAGTTTTATGGTTTCAGGTCTTACATTCAAGTCTTTAATCTATTTTGAGTTAATTTTTGTGTTTGGTATAAGATAGTCTAGTTTCACTCTTTTGCATGTGGCTATCCACAGTTTTCTCAACACCATTTATTGAAGAGACTATCCTTTCCTCATTGTATGTTCTTAGGTCCTGTTTTGTAAATTAATTGAGGATATATGTGTGGGTTTATTTCTGGGCTCTCTATTCTGTTCCATTGATCTATTTGTCTGTTTTTATGCCAATACCATACTGTTTTGATTACTATAGCTTTGTAATATAGTTTGAAATCAGGGGTCGTGGTGCCTCCAGCTTTGTTCTTCTTTCTCAGGATTGCTTTGGCTACTTGGGGTCTTTTGTGGTTCCATACAAATTTTAGGATTGTTTGTGCTATTTCTGTGAAAAATACCATCGGAATTTTGACAGGGACTGCGTTGAATCTGTAGATTGCTTTGGGTAATATGGACACTTTAACAATATTACTTCTTCCAATGCAAGAATACAGAATATCTTTCCATTTATTTCTGTTTTCTTTAATTTCTTTCATCAGTATCTTATAAAGTGTATGAGTCTTTCACCTCCTTGGTTAATTTTATTCCTAGATATTTTCTTCCTTTTGATGCAGTTGTACATGGGGTTGCTTTCTTAATTTCTCTGATACTATGTTATTAGTGTATAGAAAAACAACAGATTTCTGTATATTAATTTTGTGTCTTGCAACTTTGCTCAATTTGTTTATTAGTTCAACCTTGCCCTAACTCTCAGTTGTCTCTCAAACCTTTGTGATTGTCCTAAGCTGCCTATCTTATTTTTTTATGTATTTATTTATTTTGGTGAGGGAGACTGGCCATGAGCTAACATCCGTTGCCAATCTTCCTCTTTTTTTTTTTTTTTTTGCTGAGGAAGCCTGGCCCTGAGCTAACATCTGTGCCTATCTTCCCCTACTTTATGTGGGATGCTGCCATAGCATGGCTTGATGAGCGGTGCGTAGGTCCATGCCCGGGATCCGAACCTGCAAACCCCTGGCTGCTGAAGCAGAGTGTGCAAACTTAACAACTAAGCCACCAGGCCAGGCCATTGCCTATCTTATTTTTAATAGCTCCTGGTTGTTGAGGGTGTGCCAAGACCTGTCAGTGTCCCAAAAGGGGGGATCTCAGTCAGCTCCTAGATTCAGGCTGATTGGATGCCAGATCTTTGGGTAGCAGCTTTTAAAGTATGCAAATATATAAAGTCCTGTGAAACTGCAAGCATAAGCCCTGCTGGCCTCCAGAACAGGTAATCTGGAGGTGTTCCCTGGGTGACAGTCACAAAAACTGGGGCTCCAGGTGAGTGTTTAAGCTCCATTCTGGGAGATACTGGTGAGCTATAGTGAGACAGAGGGAAAGTGCAAAGATGGCATCCCCTGGCCTATGTTCCCTGAGAGCACCCATTGGTTTTCAAAGCCAGATGTTTTGAGGGCTTATCTCTCAGATGCAGGTCTTAAAAGTTGTGATGTCTGATGTGGGGTACAAACCCTGTGCTCCTCAAGGTGAAGCTCTGGGTTTGTGAGTTCCCTCTCAATTGTGGGTTGGCATGCTGGGGTGGGGTTTATGGCAAGACTACATCTCAGCCTCTCCTATTCATCTCAGTGTGGCCCTTTTCTCATTTGCCAATGTGAAGGAGCTGCTCAGCTGGTTTTCAGGGTTTTTTTTCAGAGGAAATTGTTCTATATGTAGCTGTAGATTTAGTGTTTCTATGGGAAGAAGTGAGTTCAGGATCTGCCTACAAAACCATCTTGGATCACCTGTCAAAAAAACAACACATTTATAAACCTCCTGTAACATTGAAGAGTCTCCCAAATGGTAAGTGTAGTAGAGGTATCAAAGGTACTACAAGGAAGAGAGTATAGATTATAACCTACATTTACTTGACTACATCTAAGGTTACCAGATAGAATACAAGATGACCATTTAAATTTCAATTTCAGAAAAACAATGATAATTTTTTAGTATAAGCGTTTCCCAAATGTTGCATGATGACATAGCCAAGTATACATTTAATGAGTTATTCCCAGCCAAATAATTTCAAAAGCAAAATTACAAAAAATATTTCAAGTATTTATGGCAAAAAAATTTATATATGATGAGAAATATGGTTACATTTGGGTATGTTTGGTATGATTTGGGGTGAGGGTCAGCAGAAGTAAGACCTTGGTCCCAAGGTTTTGCATGGATATGGTATATCTGGATTTCAAGCAAAACATTCGACAAAGCTTCTTCTGAGATACAAATGGAATAGATGAGGAGATAATGTTCAGGAGATAATTTAGTTAGGTAAAGTCACAACTGGTTGAGCAGGTAATGTCTTAAAGGCATGATTACAAATGGCCATATTCCAGACCATCTAAGGACCACTCACTTGATAGGCCAATTACATAGAGAATAGTTTTTACTCATTTCCCAAATGACCCCTAGTCAATTCCCCTTCAAAGTGTCTTGGCAGTTCTTACCAATGCTACACCTGATGCATTATTTCATTTCACAACTTATCTGTTGAGTTCATACTTGAGATTCAGTATAAACAAACCTACAGAGTTCCTTTTCTCATAGATATAATATTGTAGTATAGGGAGACAGATAATAACTGAGCTAATAAATATGGCATGGGGTAAAAAGGGCCATGAAAAAAAGGTAAAGAGGAGAAAGGGGGAGAATGAAGCTATATGTCAGTTTGTACAGAGTAGTCAGGGAAGGCCTCCCTGACAGGATGATATTTTGACTGACTTGTTCTGTATCTTCTGATTTGTAATGGAATTAATCACCAAGGGACAAATTCTTGTACTCATTCTTGTGAAAAGAGTGTTTTATCCAGGTAATCTTACTACCCTAGTTCATATCCATTCTTGACAAACAGGCCAAATGTCAGCCTTGAGGTCTGTGGAGAAAAGCACCCTTCCAACTGTACGAGTGTTGTAAGATACCTCCTTCCTATAGATGTATGACTGCCTGCTGTGATTCTTAGTAAATGTCTGTTACAATCATATTGAAATTATATCTACAGGGCTGCACTGTTTAGAGCAGTTCATGCACATAATCTTATTTGAACCTCACACAATCCTCTGAGATAGGACATTATTCTCCCCTCTAATCAGGTGAAGAAACTAGGTTGGTTGATACTTCCTCCTTTATGCCACCTTTGTATTTTTAATAGAATTCTTAACTGTGAGCTTCTGAAAGACAGGGAACATGTTTTATCCATCTTTTGTATTCCTACCAGCCAGCAGAGTACCAGGTCAATAGTAGACACTTAATAAATGATGAATAAACGAGTAGATGAAAAAGTCAAGCTAGATATTGGAGATGCCAACAGGGCAGAAAAGCATTACATATAAGTAAATTATAATAATTTCTAAGACTTTGGGGCTATATACTATAAGCACTTCTTTTACAACTCTCAAGGTAGGTATTACTATTCCTTTTTCACAAATGAAGTAACTGAAATCCAGAGATGTGAAGCAGCTCACTCAAGTTCACAGAGCTAGTAAATTATTAAACCAGAATTGGGAACTAGGAACGTCTCACTCCAAAACCCCTGTTCTTTCCACTTCTTCATGCTGCCTCTCCTGAAGTCTGACTAAATTTAGGAAGAGGTCAGGGGTACAATTTTAAAATGTCAGGAGGACATACCCAGGCATAGAACATGCTGTTGGCTAGTGCTCAGAATAAAGCCTTTGGACTAATGGTGAGGTATAAGTCATAGGGTCTTAAACAGGGAGAAACAAGAGTAGAATTGGAGTACCTAGTGGGTGAGATTCAAATAGGTGAGTGCTGGCAGGAGATTGGAGTTCAAAGACTGGACCTGAGAAAGACAGCACAGGTTGTAGTAACTGAGTTCCTAAGGAAAGGGTCAGATCCCAGAGAGGAATTCCATGCAGGAAGGCATGGGGAAAAATAAGAGCCAGCATGTGGAGATCTGGATCAGGGAAGAGGGCACATGCTGAATTGAAATTTAATTATACAAAATAGGCACACCATCACTTTTAATTTACCCTTAACTTTAAATTTTAATCACCCACAAACCCCTATACCATGAAATATGACTCTATTATCTCATTTAATCCGTACAACAAAAAACAAATTTTCATCGACCTGAAAGCACACTATTGAGTTCTCTAAAGATATCCCATTTTGACATTAGGAATTTGATGGTCAAAGATAAATAAGAATAAGAATAGGCATATGATGTGAATGACCAGACATCTGCATATAGACGTTCTTTCCTTTAGTCTAGTTGAGTGTTTCTCAAACCTTCGGGTACATGTGTGCTATTGTACAGGGCTGTATTCACAAGACCATATATACTATGCTTTATGGTTGAGTTAAGGTAGTTTCAAAGGTAACTGTGATTTATATGCTTTTGCATTTTGTATACAGATTTTATTATCTTACCACTTTATGAGTCAGAATGCAAGTAAACATACTGAATGTGAAGACACCGGCAAATGCAGAAACGATGAGTGAGGGAACCGATGATGTAGGCCAAACAGGAGGGTGTAGGTTGAGAAAGAGTACAGGAAATGGTTTACACTTAAAAGTTCAAACCAGCACTGACACAAGACAGACAGCGCTGAAATAGTAAAGACCATAAGAATGATGAAGGGACTGAATCCAGAGCTCCAGTTTGGGCGAGGGAGTACTTCTAGAGAGAGAATGCTAAAATGTAGAAATAGAAAGAACTGCTTAAAGTATCTTGGTGCCCTGTGTCCCAATTCCACCCCTCCCTGTAATTCCTGTTGGTCCTAGCAGTTTATTTTCTCTTGCCTTTCTCGGTATCAGCACTCCTATGTACTTATGTGTTTTCTCTGTTCTCCGCCCACAAGCACCCTGATGTAGAATTCAGCCCCTTCAACCAGTTTCCACAAGAAATCCACTCCATGTATTTTGTGATTTTTTTGAGCATTTACTGAGAATTATTTTGAGAGTATTATAAGGAGAATCAAATACTATCCTATCCTGCTGGATACAATCCCTACTCCCTCTGACATACATACATTCCAATTCTCTCTACCTATCTCCTCTCTCTTTTTCTTCTCCTCATTGCCAACATCACCACCTGGAAGCCTGGAAGAGACTAAGCATTTATTAGTCTTAGTGAGGGTCAAACACACTTGAAAACAATCAAGAACTTGATGCCAATTCTTAGATCAAAAAAGTGTATCACACTAGGAGATCGTGCTTTAGAGAGAAGCCAGTGAGCTTCATAAAAAAGAAAAAGGATTCCTATGGGATTATTGTGAAAGGATGCCAAATCATCAGCCTCTCTGGAAAAATGTGTTACTCCCTGCCTGAGGCCCACAGCTTGTACGCTGACAAAGAGCATGAGGTAAAGTTATTGACCCAACTTCGGAACACATAATGTGACAGAGCAAGAAACAGGGAGACGTAGCTTGAGTATGAAGTTTTAGGAATTTCTAAGGCATTTCAGTAGTTTAAGGGAACTCAAACTGGCAACTGCAGTTTATTTGTATTTGCATTAGGATAGGATATTTGAAATTGGGGCTCTCTCTAAAAATCTAGGATATGTGGTAACTAGAGGGTCTGTGATAAGACTGATATTTGGAATCACAGAGACTTCCGCATGGTCAGTGAAGAGAATCATAATGAGGCTCTTATCTCTGACACTAGAACTGAGGCCAGGGCTCAAGATCATGAGCTTTGGGACAGATGTCAAACTTAGGCAAAAATAAAGTCTAGAGACCCAAGCAGAAGAAGCTGACTTGGGTAACAATAACAACAATAATGAGAAGGAGAAGAAGTAAGTGAGTATCCCTTTCTGGTTGGGAGGGATCAAACAACTAATTCTGGTCAATAAGTTGTGAGCCAAAGTACATTTCAGTCCAGACTAGAGTGTGAGACTCTCCATAGTATCCCTCCCCAAGCCCTCCACCTTAGTGATTGTAAAAGCACATATCAAGAAGGGAACATTCATCCACTTAGGTCCCTGAGTGACTAAGATGAGCAGAGCCCCCTCAAATGACCCATGTTGGACATGTAGCATGAGTGGAAAATAAACTCCTGTTATAGTAAGCCACTGAAATTTTGAAGTTATTGTAGCAAACTCAGCCTATCCTGGTTACTCTTGGTGCAGAAATTTTCCTTAATTAAATAATTAGCTAATTCAACAAATATTGAGCTCCTACTATGATCCAGGTAAGGTTCTGGATGCTGGGGATACAGCAGTGAACATGACAAAATACCTGCCATCATGAAAGTAGGGAGATAGATATAAAAAATAAACAAATATATATTTTAATGCCAAATAATAAGTACTACAAATAAAATAAAGCAGGGTAAGGGAAGAGAGAGTCGTGGGGAGTGATATTTAGATGGGAGTGATATTTACCTAGGGTGGTCAGGGACTGCATCTCTGTGGAGATTAGATCTGAGCAGAGTTTTGAATGGAGTGAGGAAGTGAACCATGAAAATATCAGGGGAAAATGTTTCTAGGTAGAAGGCACTGAAAAGGTCCCAAGGAGGGAAAAGTGTTGATGTGTTCAAGAAACATCTAGAAGTCAGTGTGGCTGGAATGCAGTGAACAGGGAAGAGAGTGGAAAATTAGGTTGAAGAATTAGTCAAGGGGTCTGATCATGTAGGGCTTTGTAGGCCATAATAAGGACTTTGGATTTTATTATACATATTGAATTCTTATTATGTGCTGGGCACTGTACTACGACTTTACATGCTTTATCTCATTTAATCATGATAGCAACTCTATAAAACAAATACTGTTGCTATTCTAATTCTGGAGATAAAGAAGTTGAGGCTCAGAAGGGTTAAGTGATTTCCAAAAAACACAAGACAAGTAAGGGATAGACACAAGTTTCAAACACAGGCACTCTGACTCCAGAGCCCATACTCCTAACCCCTACCATATGCTGTTTCCTTATATAGACAGTCCAAATTTGTATCACAAAAGTGGAATCTGAGTATTCATGAAGGGTCCAAAGGTCTGGACCAGGCACCAGAGCCTGAACAGAAGCTGAATCCGAACATATAGCCTAAGGCCAAGTTCTAGAGTAATGAATTAGAAAAAATGATATGGGTATAATGGAATTCTGAGTACATAGTGATGGCATTAGTGTAAGAGCCTCTGCTTCCAGTTATTTAGACTAATGATGGGGTCCAGTTTACAGATATGAGTTAATGGGGAGATACTGGAATTAGGTAGGAGCAGCTCCAGCAAGGGATCACAGGCAGAGGGATTCACATGAAATGAAATTGGCCAGAAGGATCCATGTAGAAGCAGAGTGAGGTTAAGGTCTAGGGCACTTACTGGGCAAAAAATGGAGTCTAGACTAGGAAAGCAAAATATAGGTCATTATTTTCAAGTAGGTCTACAAGCAGCCTACTTAATGCTAACAGATACAGCTTAGAAGGATCTCATTGGTGGTTTGTCTGCCATCCTCTTTCCACCTGTCTTGCTTCCCACTTGTGACTTTTCCCTGTGCAGCCTGTCTACTCTGGCCATAAGTCCCAAATCCATTTTTTGAGTTTCTGCCTCATCCACTTGACCTACTCTTGATTTGGATTTCATCGGCTCTTCTCTTAGCCTTTATGGCCTAGAGCTTGCCAAACCCATGCTCTAACTCACCATACTCAACAGCCAGGCATCTGCCAACCTCATCCCCTAATTATTCCATTGTAGTCTGTAATAATCCAGGCCTGCCTTCCCCAGCCCGAGAAGAAGAGGCTCTACTATTCTTCTTTCTGATGGACTTCATCCTAGTAGTTTTACTTGGCCTTTGGGATGATAGGAAAAGCAGGGTAAGATTAGGCACATATTTGAGGTAAAGACTGTGCTGGATATCTTCTGTATGTCCCTCCAGATCCACTCTTCACTCTTTTCCACACTGCTCTGTGCACCCAGAGGCAGACCCTATATGGATCCTCATATCTTCTGGATTCCTGTTGGATCAGTCAGTGGGAACCACTGACAGGAAATCAGACAGCCAGCAGAAAGCAAAGTTGAAATATTTATTCCCCTGGCTCCCTTCCTACAGGGCCACAACTGGCTGGATGTTCTTCTCAACCAAAATATACAGCTCTGTCAGGTAACTCTCTCTACAAAGCTCCTCTGAATCCAGGTTCCAGTAACTGCTCCCTCCTCTTGACCAATTAAACCTAGGGATGATGATGACAACTCTTATGTTACTGGCTTAGAATACTGTACTATGCATTGTGGTTTCCCTAAACCATGTCCACACCTATGTTTAAGTATTAAAGCCTCTTATATAACCCAATTTGAGTGTGTCATCTGTTTCTTGCTGAGACCCTGACTGTTACACTGCCTTTAGGTCTTTCCACTACCCTGGCTCCCACATCCTGTTAAGCCTTTTTGTAGTAACTTGTGAGCTTTAGACTTCACTTCTAAAATTCTCCCCAATCCACAGCAATATAGTATCTTACTTCAGTGTTCCACTAAACCTGAACTGGTTAAGGTATGCAATGAGCTTCTAATTGTCAAATCCAATGAATATTTTCTAGTCCTGATCTTATTAACCACTGCATTTGTACCTGCTAAACATTCTCACTGCAAACAACTTCACCTTTGGGTTCCATAACACATCACAATCTAGTTTCTCCTCATATTTCTCTGGCCACTTCTTCTCTGTCTTCTATCTTCATGTGCTCTTTTTCGTCTGACTTACCATTAAATGTTGGTGTTAAGAACTCCATCTTCAGGCCACTGCTCTTTTCTCTATATATACTCTCTTTGGCTGATCACATTTACTTCCATAGTTTCAACTCCCATTTCTATTCTTATGAGTCCCAAATTTGTATCTCTAGCCCAGCCCTTTCCTCAAACTTCATGATGTTCATCTTCACTTAAATATTCCAAATTTGAAGGACAAACAGCTATAATGTTCTTACTGGGCCCCTGTGTGATATTTCATACAGTTGATTGCTTCCTTCTTCTTGTAACTGTTTCTTTCTTTAGCCTCTATAGCAATTTTCTTAGTCATTTCAGGCTGATAACAAAGTACCATAAACTGGGTGGCTTATAAAAACAGAAATTTACTTTTCACAGTTCTGGAGGCTGGAAGTTCAATATCAGGGTGCCAACATGGACGAGTTCTGGTGAAGGCCCTTTTTTGGGTTGCAGACTGAACTTTTTTGTATCCTCACATGGCAGACAGGAGGGGGAAAGCAAGTTCTTTCATGACTCTTAAAAGGGCACTAATACCATTCATGAGGGCTCCACCCTCGTCGCCTCATCTAATCTTTATTATCTCCAAAGGCCCCACCTCCTAATACCATCACATTGGTGTGTACAGTTTCAATATATGAATTTTGAGGGGACACAAACATTCAGTCCATAACAACACTAAAATTATTGTGGCAATCCTTCTATCTCTTTGACCATTATTTCTTGTCCTCCTTGGGGATTTCTCCTCTGCCTAATTCTTAAGGATTAGTGCTTCTCAGGTTTCTATCATTGGTCCATTACTCTTTGCTTCACACCACTTTTAAAGTAAACTCATTTATTCCATGGCTTCAGATATTAGTCATGTTACTACTTATATGTTTACACTTACTGAAAACACCTCCACCTGGTTATCCTGTAAGTAACTCCTGCGTATCTCATAGGAATCTCATGTATCAACACAACTAGACAGAAATCATCATCTTAAGCCTCCTCATTCATATATCTCCACTTGAATTCCATATTTCAGTTGGTGGCATCAGCATTTATTCAACTAGGCCAGAAATCAGGCACCATTCTAGATTCTATCTACTTTCACCCTCAGCAGTCAATGAATCACCAAGGTTTTCCAGTTTTCTCCCCTCATAGCTCATGCTATGCACCCTGACTGGAAGGAGATCTCTTCTCCCTCCCTTCTACACCTATTAACACCCTTCCTATACTTGATCTGCCTAACGACTGACGATGCATTCCTTAAAACTCCATTCAGATGTTACCTCCTCCAGGAAGCCTTATTTGCTTTCTCCAGTCTAAGTTAAGTGCCTCCTCTTTGGTGCTTCCAGAATACTCAAATAGCCTATGTGTATCACTTATCACTCTTGTTTTCTAACATATCAGGGATTTAGACAAGTCGAGAAAAGTGGTAGAATGGGTCTTGCAATAGTCTGTTGACATGAGGCCTAAGATCCTCCCAAGAATTCAACCTCATGGAAGAGTTAGCAGCCAAGATGAAAGGGCCAGGAACCTTATCAGAGTACCTAGCTCAATTCCTTATCACACCTGGATTACTCCAATAGAAAACCCAGTTAAAAATAACTGGTGGAATTTCTCAGAGGCATCCTATGAAGGGACTACTGTTCTCTTCTATCTCTGTATTGCTCAGATTCCCTACTTACCATTGTCTCTGCATGCTAGATTTATAGTAATTTGGTGGATAACCCAAATGCCTCTTCACATGTTTCTGCTGCCCATCTGCATTTTTACTTCAAAAATCTTGGACAAATATATATCCCCAATCACACACTCACATCTATTAGTTATCCAACAGGCCTCCAGCCTTGATTCCCTCCAAGTCTTGTCATGCCTATATCTAGTTTCTCCATCAAGAAAAACATTCTAAATCACAACTCAAGTCATCTCATTCTATTCAGAACCTTTTAGTGGATTCCAGTTACTCACAGCACTATTTCCAAACCTATTCTTGGTCTCTAATATCAGCAGATGCCCTCGGGATAGCCTATGACTTCAGCACTCCATAATCACTTTGCTTTCAGGTGCTTCTTTGTTTTTTGGCCTCCATAGATTTCTCTTACTTTACTGTAAGCTCAGCTGTGCATTATCGAGGTTGTTTGCTGCATTTTATCCATAGTTTTTAAGTGACTGTAGGGATTGGAGGAAGTTTTAAAAAGCATCTAGTTCATCATATTGTTGCAAGCAATTAAATTTTTTAGAAACAATCTCCAGAGGTAAAGAAAAAACTGAAAAGGAACACATCAAAATTTTATCAACAATTACACTTGGTGGTGGGATTATAGTAATTTTTATTTTCTTCTTTATATTTGTAAATATTTTTCAAAATTTTTACAATGCACCTGTATTATTTTAAAATCAAGAAAGACTATTTTGAAAACAAACTCACTTTGACTCAGTTATTTAAGGAATAGTAAAAAAAATTCATATTCAAGGAATAGTAAAAAAAAATTGGGCAGAGATTAATGTACAATGATGCAGGAAGTGTTTAGGGTAAAAATTTGGGAATAACCAATTTAACATAGGTTGGAATATTATACAGTCTTTAAAATGATGCTTAAGAGGAGGTTTTAATGAGAGAGAATTTCTTCTGATATAAAGGTAAACCAAAACTCTGGTTACAAAATTGTATCTGTAGTGTGGATTCAATTCTCTAATGTAAGGAAAAAAATACAGAGAAAAAAACTAGAAGAAAATATGTCTAAAGGCTGCTTAGTAGTTGCCTCTGAGTAGTGGGATTATATGTGACGTTTTTTCACCTTTTTATACTTTTCTGTATTTTCAAAATACTTTGATAATCAGGAGAAAAGTAAGATATGGGCAGTTGCCTCTATGAGACACTAGATGAGAATATAGCTTAGGGAATGAAGGGATATCTCCCTAAATTAAATAAAAACTGTGATGAAAATTTAATTTCAAAATAAAGGATTCACAAATGATGCTAGAGATGCTATATATGTTTTACACACCACCACCTCTAAAATTTATGAAAAATATTATATATTGCCATTTTGTCTCTTCCACTCAGGCAACTGCAAGTTACTGCAATGCTTGGGAGGAAAGGGAAATTAAATAATATGTGTTGAACATTTACTATGTGCTGTATATGGAGTTAGGCACTTTTCTACATTCTTTCATTGGATCTTTACCATCAACAACTTTTTGAGATGAAGTTATCACAATACAAGAGTGAAGTTGTATTGCACATAAGTTTAATTTACATAAATTTGAAATAGTTGCATATAAAAATGTTGATATGTATTAAATTTGAAATAATATAATAACCCCCAATTAAAAAACAAACAAACTTAAGCAAAAAGAAGAGTTTAATTTCAAAGTCAAGGGCTAAAGGAATTGTAAACTATTCCACACAGTAACTCCACTTTGGTTGGTAAACATGAGTACCTTTTATACTTTGTCTGTATCCTGTGACTTGTGTGTGCATTGAAACTTCTGAGAATGATCTTGGTGCTACTTTTCAGTGTTACTATTATTATTGTAAATATTTTAAATATCTTTTAATGTCATCTGAGTGTTCATCAAGTGCTAGTGCTAGAGAAAAATACATCTTAAAATCATTAACTTTATTGGAGTCAGAAGTGATTAGAAAAAAGAAAAGCTATGAAGAAGGCCAAAAACCATCATGATAGGCTACACTATTAATTGACAAAACAGTATACAGTGAGCTGTGAGAACCAAATGCTGAGAAAACTAAAAGTAACAATGCAAAAAATAGTCTTTATGGTTATAGATTTATGGGGCCCAAGGATGCACTCTCCCTACATTTACATTCATTCCTATCAGAAAATTAGTCTTGAATTATGCAATATCTTTAGCAATGCATCCTTTGCGTAAAATAGGATACCCTGTTATCTCCACTTTAAACATAAGGAAACTGGGGCTCAGAAAGTTTAAGAACTTGCCCACAATCACACAGGTAAAAATGGCCTGTGTGCTAGGTTTAGCTGATAACTGCTTCACATTGTCTTTTAAGAGTGGTAGTCCTTTTACACTCCTTTCCTTGATGATCTCACTCGCTCTCAGGCTTCAGTTAGCCATCCCTATATTTTATTTATTACCAAATCTACATCTTCTTGACCAACTTTTTTCCTGAACTCCAAATCTCTTTATGTACCTGCCACTCACCCAGTTGCCTATCCATAATTATGGGCATCATCCCATCTCTTCTCTCTCTCTCACCCCTTACATCCAATCAATGACAGAGTCCTGTTTACTTAACCTCCTTAATATTTCCGCTATCTAGTTCCTCTTTTTAATCCCTACTGTTATGATATTGATATAGGCCACCATCATTACTCTATTACATACCAAGACCTCAGCTCTATCTACTTCCCAGATCTCCTCTTTGGCCTAAACTACAGGAACATGAAATTGCTGTCTGTTCTTAGAAAGTGCCACAGAAGAGGTATTTGTTTCGTGCCTGTCTGTCTCTGTTATTTTTAAAATTATTTTATTGAGGTCATATTGGCTTATAACATTGTGTAATTTCAGGTGTACATGATTATATTTCAGTTTCTGTGTAGACTGCATCGTGTTCACCACCAATAGTCTAGTTTTATCGGTTAACATACATATGTGGCCCTTTACCCCTTTAACCCTCTCCCATCCCCTTCCCCTCTGGTAACAACGAATCTGTTCTCCTTATCTATGTGTTTGTTTGTATATCTTCTGCATGTGAGTGAAACCATATGGTATTTGTCTTTCTCTGACTTATTTCACTTACTATAATACCCTCAAGGTCCATATATGTTATTACAAATGGCACAATTTTGTCTTTTTTGTGGCTGAGTAGTATTTCAAATATATATATATATATACTACATCCTCCTTATCCATTCATCCATTGATGGTCACTTGGGTTGCATCCAAGTCCTGGCTATTGTGAATAATGCTGCAATGAACATAGGGGTGCAAATATCTTTTTGAATCAGTGTTTTCATGTTGTTTGGGTAAATACCCAGCAGTGGAATTGCTGCATCATACGGTATTTCTATTTATAATTTTTTGAGAAATCCCCATATTGTTTTCCATAGAGGCTGCACCAGTTTGCATTCCCACCAGCAGTGTATGGTATGAGGGTCCCCTTTTCTCCACATCCTCTCCAACACTTGTTATTTCTTGTCTTGTTAATTACAGCCATTCTAACAGGTGTGAGATATCTCATTATAGGTTTTTTTTTTTTTTTTTGCTGAGGAAGATTCACCCTGAGCTAACATCTGTTGCCAGTCTTCCTCTTTTTTTGCTTGATAAAGATTAGCCCTGAGCTAACATCTGTGCCAATCTTCCTCTATTTTTTATATGGGTAACTGCCACAGAATGGCTGATGAGTGGTATATGTCCATGCCTGGGATCCAAACCCATGAACCTGGGCTGCCAAAGCAGAGCATGATGAACTTAACCACTGCACCAAGGGGCCAGTCCCTAATTTTGATTTGCATTCCCTTAATAATTAGTGATGTTGAACATCTTTTCATGTGCCTGTTGGACATCTGTATACCTTCTTCAGAAAAATGTCTTTTCAGATCCTCTGCCCATTTTTTGATCAGGTGTTCAATTTTTTGTTGTTGAGTTGTATGAGTTCTTTATATATTTTGGAAAGTAACCCCTTGTGAGATATATGATTTTCTCCCATAATATTTTCTCCCATTAGGTAGGTTGTCTTTTTGTTTTGTTGATGGTTGCCTATTACAGGCAGAAACTATTTAGTTTGATGTAGTCCCATTTGTTTATTTTTTCTTTTCGTTCCCTTCCCCAAGGAGACATGGTATTCTAAAAAGTACTGCTAAGACCAATGTCAAAGAATGTACCGCCTATGTTTTAGTCTGAGAGTTTTATGGTTTCTGGTTTTATATGTTATGGTTTTCGGTTTTATATTCAAGTCTTTAATCCATTTTGAGTTATTTTTTTGTGTATAATGTGAGATAATGGTCTACTTTCATTCTTTCTCATGTGGCTGTCCAGTTTTCCCAATACATTTATTGAAGACACTTTCCTTTCTCCATTGTATGTTCTTGGCTCCTTTGTCAAAAATTAGCTGTCCATAGATGTGTGGTTTTCTTTCTGGGCTCTCAGTTCTGTTCCATTGATCTACGTGTCCTGTCCTGTTCATTTATTTGAAGAGTTTGAGAAGTATAGGTATTAAATCTTCTTTGAATGTTTGGTAGAATTCACCAGAGAAGCCATCTGGTCCTGGGTTTTGTTTTTTGGGAAGTTTTTGATTACTGTTTCAATCTCTTTACTTGTGATTGGTCTGTTCAGAGTCTCTATTTCTTTTTAATTCAGTTTTCAGAGGTTGTATGATTCTAAGAATTTATCCATTTCTTCTAGGTTATCCAATTTGTTGGCATATAGCTTTTCTTGGTATTCTCTTAAAATCCTTTGTATTTCTGTGGTGTACATTGTAATTTCTCCTCTTTCATTTCTGATTTTGAGTCTTCTCTCTTTTTTGTTTAGTGAGTCTGGCTAAGGGTTTGACAATTTAGTTTATCTTTTCAAAGAACCAGCTCTTAGTTTCATTGATCCTTTCTATTTTTTTTTTTTTTTTTAGTCTCTATTTCGTTTATATTTGCTCTAACTTTTATTACTTCCTTCCATCTACTGACTTTGGGCTTTATTTGTTCTTTTTCTATTTCTTTTGGGTAAAGTGTAAGATTAGTTATTTGAGATTTTTCTTGTTTCTTGAGGTACGTCTGTATTTCTATAAAATTCCCTCCTAGCACCACTTTTGCTGCATCTCATATGTTTTGGTATGTTGTGTTTTCATTTTCATTTTTCTCCAGGTACTTTTTGATTTCTCCTTTGATTTTGTCATTGATCCAATAGTTGTTTGGTAGCATGGTGTTTAGTCTACACATATTTGTGACTTTTCCAGCTGTTTTCTTGTAGTCGATTTCTAGTTTTCTACCAGTGTGGTCAAAAAAGATGCTTGATATGATTTTAGTCTTCTTAAATTCATTGAGTCTTGTTTTGTTTTCCAACATATGGTCTATCTTTGAGAACGTGCCATGTGTATTTGAGAAGAATGTGTATTTTGCTGTTTTTGGATAGAATGTTATATATATATAACATATGTGTGTGTGTGTGTGTGTCCATCTAGTCTAGTGTTTCATTTAAGGCCACTGTTTCCTTTTTGAATTTCTGCCTGGATGATCTATCCATTTACATAAGTGGGGTGTTAAAGTCCCCTACTATTATTGTGTCACTGTCAATTTGTCCCTTTAGGTCTGTTTTAGTTGCTTTATATACTTTGGTGTTCCTGTGTTAGGTGCATATATATTAGTAAGTGTTATGTCTTCTTGGTGGAATGTCCCCTTTATCATTATATAATGCCCATCTTTGTCTCTTGTTATCTTTTTTGTCTTGAAGTCAGTTTTTTCTGATATAAATAGAGCTACACCTACTTTCTTTTGGTTGCCATTTGCTTGGAGTATCATCTTCCATCCCTTCACTCTGAGCCTATGTTTGTCTTTAGAACTGAGATGCGTCTTCTGGAGGCAGCATATTGTTGGTCTTCTTTTTGTGTGTGTGTGTGAGGAAGATTAGCCCTGAGCTAACATCCATTGCCAATCCTCCTCTTTTACTAAGGGAGATTGGCCCTGGGCTAACACCTATTGCCAATCTTCTTTTTGCTTGAGGAAGAGTGGCCCTGAGCTGACATCTGTGTGCATCTTCCTCTATTTTGTATATGGATTACCGCATGGCTTGATGAGTGGTGTAGATCTGCACCTGGGATCCAAACCATCAAACCCGGGCTGCTGAAGTGGAGCACACTGAACTTAACCACTATGCCACCAGGCTGGCCCCAGTGCTCTGTGTTTTTTGATTGGTGAATTCAATCCATTTACATTTAGAGTGATTATTGATATATGAGGTCTTAATACTGCCATTTTATCTTTTGTATTCTGGTTGTCCTATATTTCCATTGTTTCTTTTCCCTTGTATTTCTGTCTGCTATTTCAGTTTGGTGGTTTTCTGTGATGGTTTTCTCATTATTTATGATTTGGAATTCTGCTCTGATTTTTTTGTGTGTGGTTACCATGAGATTTGTCTAAAAGATTTCATAGATGAGATCATCCATTTTCTGATAGCCCCTTGTCTCCATTAGCCTATGCAGGTTCCATCCCTTTCTTCTTCCTCTGCTATGTTTTTGTCACAAATTATTTTTTGCGTGTTGTGAGTTTGTGACCAAATTGAAGTAGTTTTATTAGTTTTGATGCTTTCTTTCCCTTTATCTTTTATATTATAATTATTTGCTAACCTATTCTGATATAGAGTTGCAATTGTCTGATTCTGTCTATTTATTTTCTTGCTCAAAGCTTTGTAAACCTTCCCTTTTTGTTTCAGATAGGAGGGCTCCTTTGAACATTTCTTGTAAGGCAGGTCTAGTGGTGATGAACTCCTCAGCTTTTGTTTGTCTGGGAAAGCTTTTATTTCTCCATCATATCTGAAGGATAATTTTGCTGGATAGAGTTTTCTTGGCTGATAGATTTTTTCTTTCAGTATTTTGAATATATCATTCCACTCTCTCCTAGCCTTTAAGGTTTCTGCTAAGAAATCCACTGAAAGCCTGGTGATTCCTTTGTAGCTTATTTACTTCTTTCTTGCTGCCCTTAATATTTTTTCTTTGTCATTGACTTTTGACAGTTTTAATATTATGTGCCTTGCAGAAAGTCTTTTTGCATTGATGTAATTAGAAGTTCTATTAGCTTCATCTTGTTGTATGTCTAGTTCCTTCCCCAGGTTTGGGACTTTCTCAGCTATTATTTCTTTGAATAAGCTCTCTGCTCCCTTTTCCCTCTCTTCTCCATCTGGAATACCTATTATCCTTATGATGCTTTTCCTAATTGAGCCAGATATTTCTCGATTTTCTCCATTTTTTAAAATCTTAATTCTCTCTCCTCCTCCACCTAAATCATTTCTAGATTTCTATCATTGAGCTCACTAATTCTCTCTTCCATATGGTCTGCTCCATTTTTAATGCTTTATACATTATTTTTCATCTCATTAATTGTGTTCTTCAGCTCCAGAAGTTCTGGTTTGTTTTTGTTTTTGTTTTTGTTTTGTAGCATTTCAATCTCTTTGGTGAACTACTCCTTCTATTCATTAATTTTATTCCTGAGCTCATTGAACTTTCTTTCTGAGTTTTCTTGTAATTCATTGAGTTTCTTCATGACAGCTATTTTGAATTCTCTGTCAGTTAGATTGTAGTCTTCTGTGACTTCAAGTTTGGTTTCTGGAGAGTTGTCATTCTCTTTCTGTTCTGCCATGTTACTGTAGTTCTTCATGGTATTTGATGAATTGATCCTCTGCCAGCACGTTTGTGCTAGTAACCGCCTTTCTTATTTGAGTACAGCTTTGGTTACTTTGGTTCTGAGCTGTTTCTTGTTGTATTTGAGAGTGTGCACTTTCCACCCTCCACTGCCTCTGCCAGAGGTGTCATCAATGCCCTCCCTCTGCTGCTTATGCCTCTGAGTTTGCTAGTGCCTTGCAGTTTATGATGTCACTACAGTGTCAGGTGTCACCACTGGGGTCACTAGGCTGTGAGCACTCTGCTGCTTCCTGGGTTGCCTGGGTCTCATGTTCCTGCACTGACTCTCCACAGGCTCTCCATGGGCTTGGATATTGCTGCCCCATGCACCAGCTGTGCTGCTGTTTCTGCATTGTCTGGGGCTGCTGGCTGCACTGCTGCCAGGGATGCTGTGTTCTTGGGTATCACTGTCACTGCCAGGGACTTGGGGACCCGGAGACTTGTGTGTAGCCCCCACTGCTGGTGTTGCTGGTGTCAGGTGTGCCACCACTGGGGGCTGGGTCACCAGTTCTGCTGTAGTTCCTGAATCCTCTGGTCACATGTTCCACCTGCCACCACTGGCAGGGAGCAGGGCCTAAGTAGGAATAGAGTTTTGCTCATGCAGCCTCTGGTCTCTGACACTAGCTGGTGTGTTTTGAAAACTCATGCCAGGGCACCCCACCCCAGCCAGGAAAATCCAAGTTTTGTGTATTGTCCCCACTGTTGGAAAGAACTGGCCACTGCTGGGGGAAGGGGAGTGCAAGGGCTGGATCTGCTGGGGGATGGTCAGGGAGCAAGCCACATCTATTTTTTCTGCCCCCACAATGTCCACTTGCAGATGTGTGGGTCACCTATTGTTTTTGCTGCCTCAGCATCCCCTCACAATCACACAAGCCAGACTACTGGGAGAGGTGTAGGGACCAAGTGTCACCTGCACTTTCAGCTCCCACAGTCTCTCTTTGCAGGCATGTATTCTGGATCCACTGAGGGACAAACAGAGAGCAAGCTGTGCCTTTTTTTCTGCCCCCAAAGCATCCACTTGCAGGCATATGGGATGAATCTGCTAGGGGATGGACAGGGTCACCTATTGTTTCTGCTCCTGTCCACTCACAGGCATGCACACTGGTGTGAGGATCCAGGCCCTGGATCACTGTTGCCATGGGAGGGGGCTACTCCCCTAGTTCCACTGTGTCCCAGGGGTCCAGTCCACCCTCCTTCAGATATATAGATGAATGGAACTCCTAGGCATCCTGTTTTGCTGTGTAGGGAATCCTCTGTTGGTCAACTCATGTCAAATTGGTTGTAACTTAGAGGGGGGAGACGAAGGGAATAACTCACTCTGCCATGGTGCTGATGTCATTCTCATATCTTTTTTTGTTCCCATAGCCTGGCCTTTCTTCTACCAATCCCAACAAGTACCACCTCCCCCTGTGTGAGATGATGGTTATGCTTAAGGTGGGACTTTAAAAAATGAGTCCTGTTGGGGCTGGCCTGGTGGCATAGTTGTTAAGTTCTCACACTCTGCTTTAGCGGCCTGGGGTTTGTGGGTTCAGATCCCAGGTGTGGATCTATGCACTGCTTATCAAGCCATGCTGTGGCAGGCATCCCACATATAAAGTAGAGGAAGATCAGCATGGACGTTAGCCCAGGGCCAATCTTTCTCAGCAAAAAGAGGAGGATTGGCAACAGATGTTAGCTCAGGGCTAATCTTCCTCACCAAAAAAAAATGAGTAGTGTTTATCAGTGAAGAATGTATATGTAATGATATGTAATAATGATATCTAACTCATAAAGTAGTTGTAAGAAATAATAGTATTAATACATGTAAATCACATAGAGCAGATGACACATCAAAAATCAACAAATATTAGCTCTTATAACTATTATTAGTGTTTTTGCAGTTGAGTCCATGTTCAGGAAGGATACATTTTGAGCTCTTTCCAAATACCCACATTTGCACATACTCCCAAATTTATGATTTCTTCATCTATAAAATGAGGATAATTTTTATTTCAGAGGAAAGTTGCCAAGAGGATGAAATATGATGATGAGTAAAATAAGAAAAATAAAGCCACATAGAGTTGTAGATGCTTAACATTTACTTAGGCTTACTCATGCTGAGTACTTATGATGCACTAGTAATAAATGCCATTTTACTGGTACACAGTTTGGAATCACATGTGTTGGAAGCTGCAGTAGGTCTTTGAATATGTTAAATCTGAAAATGTCAAGGGTGAGTCTACAGTATTTTGACTTCCTTAGCTTTAGGCAGCTAGGGAGCACTGGACTTGGAGATGATATGGGGTTCAACAGCTGTTTTATTCTCAGTATTCAATGTCAATAAGAAAAGTAACCAGACTTCTACCAATTTAGAGAAAAAGGTCTTTAGCTGATCATGACTGTTCCTTCTGTACTTCAGACACCATCTCTCAATCAATCATGATGTGACTTGGAAATATTATTATAAATGTTTGAAAAATGGGAGGGGCTTGGGTATTTAATTTCTCAATTTACAGATAGTAGCAACACCAAGAGAAGGCCCCCTTGACAATGTGAAATGAGCCACTTTATTTTTCCAATCCTTCTCAGTCCTTGCATCTGCTTTGAGTAAAGAAAATTAAGAAATACTGTGCAGATGAAACTGAATATTCAGATGCTTTGTATGCACGAAGGAGCTTACCTAATTCATGTATAGTAGATGTTTACTTATCATCAACAATCTTTCTTAATTGATCCTTCATAGGGTAGAATAGGAAATATTAGAGAAAACAGACTCATAAATCATTAAAGTTACAAGGGCCACAAGAGACCATTTGGTCCTATCCCCTGCCTTTAGACAGGTAAGTTATTATTATCTCAGCTTTCCAGTTATGGCAACTGAGGCCTAACAAGTGGTTCTTAACTCTGGCTAAACATCAAAATTACCTCAAATGATTTATAAAATGAAAACCTTCATCTTTATATGGGGATTTAATGTGCAATATATTTTATATTTTAATCAGTGGGGTGAAGGACAAATGATTCTTGGACAACTGGTTATTTATTTAAAAATATATTTAGATCTCTATTTCACTCCATTAACAAAAACTATTTCTAGGCACATTAGAGATCTAAATTTTTAATAGAGGGAAGGATAAAATAAATATAGAATAATATTTATGAATGTGGGTTAGGGAAGGCTTCTTAAGACACAAACTGAAAAATACAGAGAAGATTGATAAATTTGACTTTGTTAATTACAACAAAGACAGTATAAACAAAGTTAATAGACTAGTAAAAGACTGGGAAAAATATTTGCAACAGCCAATAAAGGATCAGTGTCCACATGCTCGTATATATATACTCACATAAAGTAATACATAAAACAAAAACAACTTAATCAAAAAATGGCCAAGTGGTGACATCAACAACATGGTGAAGTGAGCTGTTGCCTTTTTCTCTCCCCCTCTGAATTACAACTAAACAGATATTCATTGACCAATGGAGGAAAACCACACAGCACAACAGGATGCCTGTCAGACACATGCAGCTATATATCTGAAGGTGGATGGACTGGATCCCTGGGAAGCAGTGGAGATAGGTGAGTGATCATCTACCCCTCCTCAGCAGCAGCCAGGTTATGTGTCCTCACAGAGAAGCCAGCACTACTCTAAGAGGAAGTGGGGACATCCCAGACTGCACACAAACACTATCCCAGCTTATAGGAGTGCACAACATGCTTTGGCAGCCCTGCCAGTGGGAACACAAGTGGCCCTGACTTGGACCCCATGAAGAAGACCCACCCATGAAGAACAGCAGCCAAGATGACTGTGAATAGAGGTGGTGGCAGCCAGGTGTGCACACAAATACTATCCTGGCCTGCAGGAGTGCCCATCCTGCCAGCACAAGTTCCAGCAGATGGGATGGGATCAGAAACACAGCTTCTACTTCTCCCTAGTGGTAACAGGTGGAATCTGCAACATGATACTACCACAAATGTGCCAGCAAAGTATTAGTTCATCAAACAGAATGAAAAAATACAGTAAGACTTCAGAGCAAAAGGAAAATGACAAGTCTCCAGAAACCAACACTTAACCACAGAAATTTACAGTCTAAATGGTAGAGAATTCAAAATAGCTGTCATAAAGAAACTCAATGAGTTACAAGAAAACTCAGAAACACAGTTCAGTGAGCTCAGGAATAAAATTAATCAGCAGAAGGAATACTTCACCAAAGAGACTGAAACTATAAAAAACCCCAGAAATTTTGGATATGAAGAAGACAATTGAGATAAAAATAATCTAGAATCCTTAAAAAATAGAGCTGACATTATGGAGGACAGAATCAGTGACTTAGAGGATAGAAATATAGGAATGCTTCAGGTGAAGGAGGAAAGAGAACTAATATTTTCAAAAAATGAAAGAATTCTTTGAGAAATATCCAACTCAATTAGGAAAAGCAAAATAAGGATTACAGGTATTCTAGAGGGAGAAAGGAACAGAGAGTTTGTTCAATGAAGTAGTAGCTGAAAACCTCCCAAACCTGGGGAAGGAACTGGACTTACAAGTAAATGAAGCCAATAGAACTCCTAATTATGTCAATGCAAAAAGACCTTCTCTAAGGCATATAATAGTAAAACTGGCAAAAGTCAATGGCAAAGAAAAACATTAAGGGCAGCAAGACAGAAGAAAATAATCTACAAAGGAACCCCTATCAGGCTTTCAGCAGATTTCTCAGCAGAAACCTTACAAGCTAGGAGACAATGGAATGATATATTGAAAATACTGAAAGACAAAAACTTTCAGCCTAGTATACTCTATCCAGTGAAATTTTCTTTCAGATGTGATGGAGAAATAAAAGCTTTCCCAGATAAACAAAATCTGAGGGAGTTCATCACCACCCTTAGACCTCCCTTACAAGAAATGATGAAGTAGTCCCTCATACCTGAAACAAAAAGGCAAAAGTTTACAAAGCATTCAGCAAGGAGGTAAAAAAACAGAGAAAATCAGAAAGTTTCAGCTCTCTATCAGAACAGGTTAGCAAACAATCATAACATAAAAGATAAAGGGAAGGAAAGCATCAAAAATAACTATAAACACTTTAATATAGTCACAAACTCACAACACAAAAAAGAATAATTTGTGGCAACAGTAAGTCAGAAGGACAAGAGGTAAGGGATAGAACCTGCTTAGGTTAATGGAGATAAGAGACTATCAGAAAATGGACTATCTCATCTATGAGATCTTTTATACAAACTTCACAGTAGCCACTAAAAACAATCAGGAGCCAGCCTTGATGGCCTAGTGGTTAAAGTTTAGCATGCTCATCTTTGGTGGCCCTGGTATGGTTCTTTTTTGTGTGTGTGTGAGGAAGACCAGCCTTCAGCTAACATCTGTTGCCAATCCTCCTCTTTTTGCTGAGGAAGACTGGCCCTGGGCTAACATCTGTGCCTATCTTCCTCTACTTTATATGGGATGCCGCCATGGCGTGGCTGACCAGCAGTGTGTCAGCAGGCACCCAGGATCTGAACCCATGTACCCCGGGCTGCCAAGCACAAACTAAGCCACTGTACCACCAAGCCAGCCCCTGGTATGGTTCTTGGGCACAAAATCACAACACTTGTCTGTCAGTAGCCATGCTGTGGTGGCAGCTCACATAGAAGAACTAGAAGGACTTACAACTAAAATATACAACTATGTACAGGGGCATTGGGGACACAAAAAAGGAAGATTGGCAATAGATGTTAGCTCAGAGTGAAACTTTCACAGCAAATAAAATGTCAAAGCAGGGCCACAATTCATAAATAAAGAGAAAATTGAGAAAACCATCACAGAAAGCCACCAAATTAAAATGGCAGTCAGAAATACAAGGGAAGAGAAACAATGGAAATATAAAACAACTGGAAAACAGGAAATAAAGTGGAAGTATTAAGCCATAATATATCAATAATCACTCTAAATGTAAATGGATTGAATTCTCCAATCAAAAGACACAGAGTAGCTGGATGTATTAAAAAAGAAGACCCAACAATATGTTGCCTCCATAAAACATATCTCAGCTCTAATGACAAACATAGGCTCAGAGTGAAGGGGTAGAAGACAATACTCCAAGAAAATGGCAAAAAAAAGAAAGTAGGTGTTGCCATACTTAGACAAAGCAGACTTCAAGATAAAAAAGACAATGAGAGACAAAGAGCGGCAGTATATAATGATAAAAGGGACATTCCACCAAGAAGATGTAACAGCTATGAATATATATGCACCTAACACAGGAGTACCAAAGTATATAAAGCAGCTATTAACATACCTAAGGAGAGAAATTGACAGTACAATAACAGTAGGGGACCTCAACACCCCACTTACATCAATGGATAGATCATCCAGCCAGAAAGTCAACAAGGAAATACTGGATTTAAATGAAAAACAAGATCAGATGGACTTAATGGATATATATAGAACATTCCATCCCAAAACAGCAGAATATACATTCTTCTCAAGTGCACATGGAACATTCTCGAAGAAAGACCAAATGTTGGGAAACAAAGCAAGCTTCAATAAATTTAAGAGCAATGAAATCATATCAAGCATCTCTTCTGACCACAATGCTATGAAACTAGAAATCAATTACAAGAAAAAAGCTGGGAAACTGACAAATATTTGGAGCCTCAACAACATGCTACTGAACAACCATTGGATCACTGAAGAAATCAAAGCAGAAATTTTTGAAAAGCCTGGAGACAAATGAAAATTAAAATACAACATACCAACTCATGGGATGCAGTTCAAAGAGAGAAACTTATAGCAATACAGGCCCACCTCAACAAAAAAGAAAAATCTCAAATATGTAATCTTAAACTACACCTAACAGAACTAGAAAAAGAAGAAACAAAGCCCAAAGTCAGCAGGAGGGAAATACTAAAAATTAGAGATGAAATAGAATCTTAAAAAACAGTGGAAAGAATCAATGAAACTAAGAGCTGGTCCTTTGATAAGATAAACAAAATTGACAAACACTTAGCCAGACTCACTAAGAAAAAAAGAGAGAAGGCTCAAATAAATAAAATTAGAAATGAAAGAAGAGAAATTACAATGGATACCACAGAAATACAAACGATTATAAGAGAATACTTTGAAAAAATATATGCCGACTAATTCGATAACCTAGAAGAAAGGGATAAATTCTTAGACGCTTACAACCCCCCAAAACTGAATCAAGAAGATATAGAGAATCTGAATAAATCAATCACAAGTAAAGAGATTGAAGCAGTAATCAAAATCCTTCCAAAAAACAAACGGGACCAGATGGCTTCTCTGGAAAAATCTAGCAAACACTCAAAGAGGATTTATTACCTCTCCTTCTCAAGTATTCCAGAAAATTGAAGAAGATGGAATGCTTCCTGTCATTCTATGAGACCAACATTACCCTGATACCAAAAACAGACAAGGACAAAACAATGAAGGAAAATTACAGGCCTATATTGCTAACAAACATAGATGCAAAAATCCTCAACAAAATATTAGCAAATGAATACAGCAATACATTAAAAGGATCATACACCTTGATCAAGTAGGATTTATACCAGGGATGCAGGGATGGTTCAACATCCACAAATCAATCATTGTGATGCACCACATTAACAAAATGAGGAATAAAAATCACACAATCATCTCAATAGATGCAGAGAAAGCATTTGACAAGATCCAACATCCACTTATGGTAAAAATATCAATAAAATAGGTATAGAAGGAAAGTATCTCAACATAAGAAAGGCCATATATGACAAACCCACAGCCAACACCATACTTGATGGTGACAAGCTGAAAGCCATCCCTCTGAGAACAGGAACAAGACAAGGGTGCCCACTCTCACCACTCCAACTCAACATAGTAATGGAGGTTTTGGCCAGAGCAATTAGGTAAGAAAAGTAAATAAATGTTATCCACATTGAAAAGGAAGAAGTGAAACTCTCACTGTTTCAGATGACGTGATTCTATATGTAGAAAATCCTAAGAAATCCACTAGAAAACTATTAGAAATATTCAACAACTACAGAAAAGTGGCAGGGTACAAAATCAACTTACAAATCTCAGTTGCATTTCTATACACTGTTAACAAACTAGCAAAAAGAGAAGTCAAGAATATAATCCTGTTTACAATGGCAACAAAAGAATAAAATATCTAGGAATAAATTTAACCAAGGAGGTAAAATAACTATACACAGAAAACTGAGACATTATTGAAATGAAACTGAAGAAGACATAAAGCAATGGAAAGATATTCCATGCTCATGGATTGGAGGAATAAACATTCTTAAAATGTCCATATTGCCGAAAACAATCTACAGATTCAATGCAATCCCAGTTACAATCCCAATGACATTTTTTATAGAAATAGAACAGAGTCCTAAAATTTATAAGGAAGAACAAAAGACCCTGAATAACCAAAGCAATCCTGAGAAAAAAGAGCAAAGCTGAAGGTATCACAATCTGTGATTTTAAAATATACTTGTAACCAAAGTAATCAAAACAGCATAGTACTGGCAGAAAAAGAGACACAGAGATCAGTGGAATCAAGAGCCCAGAAATAAATCCATACATCTATGGAAAGCTAATTTTTGTCAAGGAAGTCAAAAACATAAAATGGAGAAAGGAAAGTCTCTTCAATAAGTGGTGTTGGGAAAACTTGATAGCAACATGCAAAAGAATGAAAGTAGACCATTATCTTACACAAAAGTTAGTTAACACCATACACAAAAGTTAACTAAAAATGAATTAAAGACTTGAATGTAAGATCTCAAAACATGAAACTCCTAGAAGAAAATAAGCAGTACACTCTTTGACATCAGTCTTAGTGAACAGACTGATGGTATTTTTGAATGCCGTGTCTACTCAGGCAAGGGAAACAAAAGAAAATTAAACAAATGGGACTACATCAGACTAAAAAGCTTATGCAAAGCAAAGGAAACCATGAACAAAAAGAAAAGACACCCACCAACAGGGAGAAAATATTTGCAAATCATATATCTGGCAAAGGGTTAATCTCCAAAAGATATAAAGAACTAACTACTTGGGGCCAGCCCAGTGGTGCAGTGGTTTAGTCCGCCCTTGGCAGCCCTGGGTTCACCGGTTCGGATCCTGGGCACCCGCCGATGTCAGCCATGCTGTGGCGGCGTCCCATATAAAGTAGAGGAAGATGGGCACGGATGTTAGCCCAGGGCCAGTCTTCCTCAGCAAAAAGAGGAAGATTAGCAGCAGTTGTTAGCTCAGGGCTGGTCTTCCTCACACACACACACAAAAAGAACTCCCTACTCAACAACAACAAAAAAACACAAAACCCAATCAAAAAATGGACAGAGGATATGAACAGACATTTTTCTAAAGAAGATATACAGATGGGCAACAGGCACATGAAAAGATGTTCAACACCACTATTTATTAGGGAAATGCAAATCAAAACTACAATGAGATATCACCTTACACCAGCACAATGCCTACAGTTAACAAGACAGAAAATAACAAATGTTGGAGAAGATGTGGAGAAAAGGGAACCCTCATTCCTGCTGTTGGGAATGCAAACTGGTGCAGCCACTATGGAAAACAGTATGGAGATTTCTCATAAAATAAAAAATAGAAATACCATATGATCCAGCTATCTCACTACTGAGTATTTATCCAAAGAACTTGAAATCAACAATTCAAACAGATTTATGCACCCCTATGTTCATTACAGCATTATTCACAATAGCCAAGATGTGGAAGCAACTCAAGTGCCCTTCAACTGATGAATGGATAAAGAAGTCTTTAAAGAAGTGTATACAATGTGTATATGTATACCATGTATACTATACACACACACACACACACACACACACACACACACACAATGGAATACTACTCAGCCATAGAAAAGGACAAAATCATCTCATTTGCATCACCATGGATGGACCCTGAGGGTATGATGTTAAGCAAAATAAGCCAGACAGAGAAAGACAAACACTGCATGATTTCATTCATATGTGGAATATAAACTAACACATGGAGAGAGAGAGCTGTTTGGTGGTTACCAGAGTAGGGGCTTAGGGGGTGGCAAAAGGGATAAAGGGGCACATATGTATGGTGATGGATAAAAATTAGACTATTAGTCGTAAGCACAATGCAGTCTATACAGAAACTTATATATAATAATGTACACCTGAAATTGCACAATGTTATAAACTATTATGTCCTCAATAAAATAATTGGGAAAAAATGGCCAAATTTTATGAACAGAATTGGAAATACAAAAGGCTAATAAACACATGAAAAGATGCTCATTTTCTCTAGTAATTAAGGAAATGCAGATGAAAATAATAATGAGATGACTTTTTTAACCCATTGGATTGGCAAACACTGACAGTTTGATAATATTCAGTAGTGAGAAGGGTATGTGGAAATAGGTACTCTCATACCATTATGGTAGAATATAGCCATTTTGGACAACAATTTGGCAGTATATCTTAAAACTTTAAATGTACATAGCTTATGATACTTATTACTCTTCTCCCCATAGTATATACCTTTGAGAAAATCTTGCCCAAGTGCATAAGGACATATGTACATTGTAGCACTTTTTAAAATAGCAGAAATTTGAAAACAACCTAAAAGAATAATGCAGCTCTGTATATATGGACAAGGAAAGATCTTCAAGATATATTGAAGTTCTTTTTTAAAAAAAGCTTCAGAACAATAAAGTATGAGATCACTTGTATTTTTAAGAAATTCCTCAAATGATACTGAGACACAGCCCTACTTGAAAACCACTGCAGTGAAGTAGAATCTTTCCAAGGGCTGGGAATGTAGCTTCCCATCCTTTAAATAAAATTATTTTTATTGTGGTAAAATATATGTAGCATAAAATTTACCATTTTAACTATACTAAGTGTATAATTTAGTGGCATTTAGGACACCTAAAATGTTTTGTAACCATCACCACTATCCATCTCCAGCACTTTTTTATCAGTCCAAACCGAAACTTTGTACTCATTAAACAGTAACTCCCCGTTACTACCTTACCTCAGTCCATGGTAACCACTTGTCTACTTTCTGTGTTTATGAATGTGGCTATTCTATGTATCTTATGTAATATTTGTCCTTTTGCCTCTGGTTTATTTTACTTAGCATAATATTTTCAAGGTTCATCCATGTTGTAGCATGTATCAGAATTTCATCCCTTTTTAAGGCTGAAAAATTCTCCATTGTATGTATGTACCACATTTTATTAATCTATTCATCTGTTGGTGAACATGTGGGTTGTTTCCACCTTTTAGCTGTGGCGAATAATGATGATATGAACATCGGTGTACAAATATCTGCTCAAGTCCCTGCTTTCAATTCTTTTGGGTAGATTTGGAATGACTGGATTATATGGTAATTCTATGCTTAATTTTTGAGAAAGCACCATGCTGTTTTCCACAGTAGCTGCATCATTTTACATTCCCACTAGCAATGCACAAACGTTCCAATTTCCCTATATGCTCACCAATACTTGGCATTTTCTGGGTTGATTTTTCTTGGGGTGAGAGGAGAGATAATAGCCATCCTAACTGGTATGAAGTGATATCTCATTGTGGTTTTGATTTGCATTTCCCTAATAAGTAGTGATGTGAAGCATCTTTACATGTGGTTATTGACTATTTATATATCTTCTTTGGAGAAATGTCTAGTCAAGTGTTTTGTCTATTTTTGAGTTGAGTTGTATACTTGAATTGGGTTGTTTTTGAATTGGTTGTTGTTGACTTGGAGTTCTTTATATGTTCTGGATGTTAATCCCTTATCAGACATATGATTTGCAAATATTTTCTCCCATTCCATGGAATGTCTTTTCATTCTCCAGATAGTGTCCTTTGATGCACAAAAGTTTTTAATTTTGATGAAGTACTATTTATCTATTTTTTTCTTTTATTGCCTATGCTTTTGGTGTCATATCCAAGGAATCATTGCCAAATACAATGTCATGGAGATTTCTTCTATATTTTCTTTTAAGAGTTTGATAGTTTTATCTTTTACGTTTAGGTCTTTGATCCATTTTGAGTTAATTTTTGTATATTGTGTAAGGTAAGGGTCCAGTTTCATTCTTTTGCATGTGGATATTGAGTTTTAACAGAACCAATTATTGGATCACCTGTCTTTTCCCTATTGAATGGTCTTGGCACCCTTGTCAAAAATCATTTGACCATATATACGACAGTATGTCTCTGGGCTCTCTACTCTTATTTCATTCGTCTATGTGTCTGCCTTTATGCTACTACTACACTGTTTTGATTAATGGAAGCTTGTAGTAAGCTTTTCTTTAAATTGAAGTATAGTCAACATACAATATTATATTAGTTTCATGTGTACAACATAGTGATTTGACGTTTGTCTGCATTGAGAATTTATCACCACAATGTCTATTACCATCTGCCACCATATAAAGTTAACACAGTATTATTGACTGTATTCCCCATGCTGTATATTGCATCATCATGGCTTATTTATTTTATAAGTGGAAGTTTGTACCTCTTGATCCCCTTTACCCATTTCACCCTCCCAATACCCCTTTCTTCTGGCAACCACCAATCTGTACTCTGTATTTATGAGTCTGTATTTTATTTTGTTTGTTTTGTTTTTTAGATTCCACATATAAGTGAAATCATGCCATATTTGTCTTTCTCTGACTTATTTCACTTAGCATAATACCCTCAAGGTCTGTCTATGTTATCACAAATGGTAAGATTTCATTCTTTTTTATGGCCAAGTAGTATTCCATTGTATATGCATATACATGTATATGAAATGTATGTATATGCTACAACTTCTTTATCCATTCATCCATAGATGGACACGTTGGTTGTTTTTATATCTTGGCTGTTGTAAATAATGCTACAGTGAACATAGTGGTACATATATCTTTTTGAACTAGTGTTTTCATTTTCTTTAGATAGATACCCAGAAGTGGAATTGATGAATCACATGGTAGTTCTATTTAAAAATTTTTGAGGAACCTCCATACTGGTTTTCATACTGGTTGCACAAATTTGTATTTCTGCCAATAGTGCACAAGGGTCCCCTTTTCTTGACATCCTTGCTGATACTTTTTATTTCTGGTCTTTTTGATAATAGTCATTCTGACAGGTGTGAAGTGATGTCTTATTGTGGTTTTGATTTGCATTTCCCTGATGATTAGTGATGTTGAGCATCTTTCCATGTGCCTTTTGGCTATATGTATGTCTTCTTTGAAAAAATATTTCTTCAGTTCCTCTGCCCATTTTTAATTGGATTGGTTTTTTGTTATTGAGTTGTGTGATTTCCTTATGTATTTTAGATATTAACCCCTTATTGGATGTATGGTTTGCAAATATCTTCTCCCATTCAATATGTTTTCTTTTTGTTCATAGTTTGCTGTGCAGAATCTTTTTAGTTTGATGTAGTCCCATTTGTTTATTTTTGCCTTTGTTGCCATTGCCTTTAGAGTAAGATCAAGAAAAATTTGCAAGACCAATGTCAAGGAACTTACCACCTATGTTTTCTTCTAGGATTGTTGTGATTTCAGCCCTTACATTCAAGTCTTTAATCATTTTTAGTTAATTTTTTATATGGTGTATGATAGTGGTCCAGGTTCATCCTTTTGCATGTAGCTGTCCTGTTTTCTCAACACCATTTATTGAAGAGACTGTCTTTTCCCCCATTGTATGTTCTTGACTCCTTGTCATAATTAACTGACCATGTATGTGTGGGTTTATTCCTGTGCTCTCTATTCTGTTCCATTGATCTGTGTGTCTGTTTTTATGCCAATACAATGCTGTTTTGCCTACTATAGCTTTGTAGTATAGTTTGAAATCAGGGAGTGTGATACCTCTGGCTTTGTTCTTCTTTCTCAAGATTGCTTTGGCTATTCGGGGCCTTTTGTGATTCTGTATAAATTTTAGAATTACTTGTTCTAGTTCTGTGAAAAATGCCTTTGGAATTTTAATGGAGATTGCATTGAATCTGTAGATTGCTTTGGGTAGCATGGACATTTTAATAATGTTAATTCTTCTAATCCATAAGCATGGAATATCTTTCCATTTATTTGTGTCTTCTTTAATTTCTTTCATTAATATCTTATAGTTTTCAGAATACAGGTCTTTCACCTCCTTGGTTAAATTTATTCCTAGTTATTTTATTCTTTTTGATGCAATTGTAAATAGGATTGTTTTCTTTTTTTTAAATTGTCTTTCCTTTTTTTGATTGAGGTAACATTAGTTTATAACATTCTATAAATTTCAGGTGTACATCATTATATTTTGATTACATTATGTTCACCATCCAAAGACTAATTACTGCCTATCACCAGACACATGTGCTCAGTCATGACTTTTACGCTCCTGCCTCCCCCTTTTCCCTCTGGTAACCACCCTTCTAATCTCTGTATCTGTGTGTTTGTTTGTTGTTGTTGTTTTTGTCTTCCATTTATGAGTGAGATCATACGGTATTTGACTTTCTCCCTCAGAGTTATTTCGCTTAGTATAATACTCTCGAGGTCCATCCATGTTGTCACAAATGGCAAGATTGCATCTTTTTTATGGCTGAGTAGTATACCATTGTGTATATATACCACATCTTCTTTATCCATTCATCCCTTGATAGGCATTTAGGTTGTTTCCAAGTCTGGGCTATTGTGAATAATGCTGCAGTGAACATAAGGGTGCATATATCTTTACACATTCATGTTTTCATGTTTTTTGGCTAAATACCCAGAAGTGGAATAGCTGGATCATATGGTAGTTCTATTCTTAATTTTTCTTCATACATTTCCATAGTGGCTGCACCAGTTTGCATTCCCACCAGCAGGGTATGAGAGTTCCCTTTCCCCACATCCTCTCCAACATTTGTTATTTCTTGTCCTGTTAATTATAGCCATTCTGATGGGCATGAGGTGATATCGCATTGTGGTTTTGATTTGCATTTCCCTGATGATTAGTGATGTTGAGCCTCTTTTCATGTGCCTGTTGGCCATCTGTATTTCTTCTTTGGAAAAATGTCTGTTCAGAAGTTTTGCCCATTTTTTAATTGGGTTCTTTTTGTTATTGTTGTTGAGATGTATGAGTTATTTATATATTTTGGATATTAACCCCTTATCAGATATATGGTTTGCAAATATCTTCTCACAATTGTTAGTTTGTCTTTTCATTTTGTTGATGGTTCCCTTTGCTGTGCAGAAGTTTTTTAGATTGATGTAGTCCCATTGGTTTATTTTCTCTGTTGTTTCCCTTGCACGGTCAGACATGGTATTTGAAAATATGCTGCTAAGACTCTTCTTGAAGAGTGTACTGCCTGTGTTTTCTTCTAGAATTTTCATGGTTTCAGATCTTATATTCTAGTCTTTAATGCAGATTGAGTTAATTTTTGTGTATGGTGTAAGATAATAACCTACTTTCATTCTTTTGCATGTGGCTGTCCAGTTTTCGCACCACCATGTATTGAAGAGACTTTCCTTCTCCATTGTATGTTCTCAGATCCCTTGGTGAAAATTAGCTGTCCATAGATGTGTGGGTTTATTTCTGCGCTCTAGATTCTGTTCCATTGATCTGTGTGTCTGTTTTTGTGCCAGTACCACGCTGTTTTGATTACTATAACTTTGTAATATATTTTAAAATCAGGGATTGTGGTGCCTCCAGCTTTGTTCTTTTTTCTCAGGATTGCTTTGTCTACTCAGGATCTTTGCTGTTTCATTTAAATTCTAGGATTCCTTGTTCTATTTCTGTGAAAAATGTCATTGGAACTTTGATAGGGGTTGCATTGAATCTGTAGATTGCTTTAGGAATTATGGACATTTTAACTATGTTAATTCTTCCAGTCCAAGAGCACGGAATATCAGGAAGGAATAGAGAATTTGTATAGACCAATCACCAGTAAGGAAATCAAAACAGTCATCAAAACCTCCCAAAATATAAAACTCTAGGACCAGATGACTTCCCTGGTGAATTCTACCAAACATTCAAAGAAGACCTAATACCTATCCTTCTCAAACTCTTCCCAAAAATCAAAGAGGAAGGGAAGCTTCCTAACTGATTCTTTGAGGCCAACATTACCCTGATATGAAAACTGGACAAGAACAATACAAAAAAGAAAATTATAGGTGAATATCACTGATGAATATTGATGCAAAACTCCTCAATGAAATACTAGCAAATCGAATACATTACATTACAACAAGACATTAAAATGATCATACACTACGATCAAGTGGGATTTATTCTAGGCATGCAGGGATGGTTCAACATTCACAAATCAATGTGATACACCACATTAACAAAATGAAAAATAAAAATCACATGATCATCTCAATAGATGCAGAGAAAGCATTTGACAAGACACAGCATCCATTTATGATAAAAACTGTGAATAAAATGGGTATAGAAGAAAAATAGCTCTACATAATAGAGGCCATATATGACAAACCCACAGCTAATATCATATTCAAAGGAGAAAAACTGAAAGCTATCCCTTTAAGAACAGGAACCACAGGAACCACTTTTGGCAGTCCTTTTAACATAGTATTGGAAGTCCTAGCCTGATCAGTTAGGCAAGAAAAAGAAATAAAAGCAATCCATATTGGAAAAGAAGAAGTGAAACTGTCACTATTTGTAGGTGACATAATTTTTTCTTTTTTGTGAGGAAGGCCAGCCCAGAGCTAACATCCATTGCCAATCCTCCTCTTTTTTGCTGAGGAAGACTGGCCCTGGGCTAACATCCATGCCCATCTTCCTCTGCTTTATATGGGACGCTGCCACGGCATGGCTGACAAGCAGTGAGTCGGCTGGCGCCTGGGATACAAACCGGCAAACTCTGGGCTGCCAAAGCATGAACTAAACTGCTGCGCCACCGGGCCGGCCCCAGATGACATGATTTTACATAGAGAATATCCTAAAGAATACTCCAAAACACTTTAGAAATAATAAATGAATACAATAAAGTTGTAGGGTATAAACTAAATGTATAAAAATCAGTTGTGTTTCTATACACTAACACCAAAGTAGCAGAAAGAGAAAATAAGAATACAATCCTATTTACAATTGCAACAAAAATAAAAAAAAAATATGCCTTGCTGAAGGTCTTTTTGCATTGAGATAATTAGGAGTTCTATTTACTTTATGGACTTGTATATCCAGTTCTTTCTCCAGAGTTGGAAGTTCTCAGCTATTATTTCTTTGAATAAGTTCTCTGCTCCTTTCTCCCTCTCTTTTTCTTCTGGGATATTATTATCCTTATGTTGCTTTTCCTATTCGAGTCAGATATGTCTCATAGAATTTCTTCATTAAAAAAATCTTAGTTCTGTCTCCTCTTCTACCTGAATCATTTCTACATTTCTATCTTTGAGCTAACTAATTCTCTCCTCCATATGGTCTTTTCTATTTTTAATGCTTTCTACTTTATTTTTCATCTCATCAATTGTGTTCTTCAGCTCCAGATTTTCTGTTTGGTTTTTTTTTACAGTTTCAATCTCTTTGGTGAAGTATACCTTCTGTTCATTAATTTTTTCCTGAGCTCATTGAACTCTCTTTCTGAGTTTTCTTGTAACTTGTTGAGTTTCTTCATGACAGCTATTTTAGATTCTCTGTCAGTTCAATTGTAATATTCTGTGACTTCAAGTTTGGTTTCTGGAGACTTGTCATTCTTTTTCTCTTGTGCCACGTTACTGTAGTTCTTCATGGTACTTGATGAGTTGATCTTCTACCAGTGCTTTGTGGTAGTAACCACGTTTCTTATTTAGGTAAGGCTTTATTTACCTTGGTTCTGAGCTGTTTCTGGTTGTATTTGAGAGCCTGCACTTTCCACCCTCCACTGCCTCTGCTAGATGTGTCATCAGTGCTCTCCTTGTGTCACTTTTGCCTCTGAGGTTGCTGAGGCCTTGCCGCTTGTGATGTCACTGCAGTCTCAGGTGTCACACCCAGGGTCACCAGGCTGCAAGCAGTTCTACAGCTTCTGGGGTCACCTGGGTCTCATGTTTCCCCACTAGCTCTCTGTGGGCTTTCCATGGGCTCAGATGCTGCTGCCCCATGCACCACCTTCACTACTGCTTCCAGGTTGTCTGGGGGTGCTATCATCACTGTTACAAGGAGGTCTGGGTTCATGGGTGGCTCTGTTGCTGCTGGAGACCCAGAACTCTTGCTCTTGGTATAGCTGGTTTTGGGGTGCCACCACTGGGGACTGGGTTACATATTCTGCTGTAGTTTCTGAAGCCTTGGGTTGCAGGTGCAATCTGTCACTGCTGGGGTTGGCAGGGGCTAAGCAAGGAATGAGTGTTGTTGCTGTTTGCTCATGCAGCCTCTGGTTGCTGGCACAAGCTGGTGTTTTACAATCTCAGGTCTGGGTGCCCCACCCCAGCCAGGAAAATCAGCACTTTGGATACTGTCTCCACTGTTAGAAAGACCAGGCCACTTCCAGGGTAGAGGGAGGGGCCTATTCAGTGGCTCCACTTTGTGTCCTAAATCCTCAGGACATGTGCACCACCCATGACCACTGGTGGGGGGCAGAGGCTAAGCCTTGAGTCCTGTTTCTTCCCCTGCATCCTCTGTCAACATGCACACTGGTATGTGGATCCATATTTTGTTTGCCATTGCCAGGGAGGAGGCTGGGTCACTGGCTCCACTGTGTGTCCTGGATCCTCAGGGTATGTGTGCTGCCCATCACCACTGGGGGTCAAGCACTAAGCCATGAGAGCCATGTCTTCCCCTGCAGTCTCTGCTCATAGGCATAAGTACTGGTGTTAGCATCCACATTTTGGATCCCTGCTGCAGGCAGAGGGAGAGGGAGCTGTTCCCCTAGTTCCACTGCCTCCCAGAGGTCCCGTCCACCCACCTTCAGATGTATAGGTACATGGATCTCTCCAGTGTTCTGTTGTGCTGTGTAGGAAGTCCTTTGTTGGTCTATGGATGTCTGATTGGTTGTAAATTAGAGAGGAGAGAAAAAGGGAATAACTCATCCCACCATGATGCTGGTGTCACTTCCTGTTTTATTTTCTTCATAACAGTTATCATTATCTGAAATATTCTTTTTTATTATTGTTGTTTATCTGTGTACTTCTCTGTTGCCACTAAAATGTAAACATTTATATCAGGAACCTTGACTGTCTTGTTCATTACTGTATCTCCCATGCCTAGAATAAAGCCTACAATAGGCAACTGATACATACTTGTTGAATGAGTGAACAGATAAATGAATAAATGTGTTGGAGGGAGTAGCCACTAGCCTATCATCTCAGGATGACTTCTATCATTCCAAAGATACCTGAATCACATTGCTGGTGCACTCTCCAATTATGCTGTCAACATGATCTTTTCTAAGAATTGGAAACATGGAACAAATCCAGGAGACTGAGGAAACATGGTATTCTCAGGGACAATCCCTTGACTAGCTTTCTGAGAACATAAGCAAAATTCTGGCTGCCGTCTCCAACCATAAAGAAGTTGAATAAATGAAAATGAAAATATTCTGTTTCTGACTGGGTAAGTAGGACCCTCTGTGAGATAATTATTTAGGATTTGTGGCCAGGTATCAATAAGCTGACCCAAGTATTAGCTACTCCAGCTAAATTTAAAGTAACTAAATGGGGATCTTATACCCTCCAGGACCTAAAGTCTCTGGAGGTGTGACAGTAAACACTGTTGTACATATCCAGGCCCTCAATATCCCCAAACCTCACCCTCTGTGCCATGCTTTTGGGGAACAAACTTGGTATGACTCTCTGACCTACTGGAATTATATTTAATAATTTATCTTATACACCTTCCAAATTCACAGTTTGTGCTCTCTTTTGAGCTCCAAAAGTTAAATATCCCATTGGACTAATTTACCTTGAGCTCTTAGTCCAAGACTAGGCTCTTCTATGATTCCTGATAAAGTAGTAGCTCCCAGGGCAGAGATGGGTTCAACACACTCCCTTTAGCTCCCACTGTGTCCTAAGTAATCCAGGGCTGTTGCTTCCAGGTGCAGAGGAAAGGGTCTCTGGTGCCTTCCAAATGATTATTCTTTCACAACCAATGTGAAACCATACATATTCTGACAAATGGCTTTTACACACTCTTGTCCTGAAACTGCTATAACAAAAACAATATGTACCTGATATATACCAAATATTTCTCTAGAGTGGTGTGTGTGTGTAGAGGGCAGTTAGAAAAGAGAATGCCTCCTTTTTTGCTATGCCCTTATGCCCTGCTATCAAAGCTGGAAGACAGAGCAGATGGTTATCTTTCAGGAGGCAGTGGCATAGTAACCAAATCTCTGCCTAGGTCCCAGAAAAGTGTAATACTCACTTGCTTCTAAGAGTATGTCTCTAATCCAAATCCAGAAACATTGATATGCACACTCTCACCAGAATCACACAGTGTATTAGCACCTAGCATTGCACACAAAGTACAAAGAGGAGTACTATGATAGGATTCACAACAAATCTCCCTTTAGCCAAAGGGATGGGGACGAAGGGAAAAAGGAAGAGTTAAGATAATTTTGGCTTTTCCAGTTCTATTTTTGTCATTCTGAGAAGTGCTTCAGTCTGCTCTGTGGGGATTTCAAACATGCAGTCTCGGACTTTTGCAGCAGTTCAGTTTAGATTCTGACTTGCTCCTACAGCACTCTTCCCCTGTGCTAGGCAGAAGTGTTGATAATTTGTCATCTCTCCAAGAACTTTATGTGAAGGGCATTCAGATCTTGGTGGTAATTGAGACTGCCCAGCGTATATTCAATTGGTGCTGGTTTGGATCAAGTGGAAAGAAGGAGTAACTTTTGGTTATGGAGTCTGGACATTTGGCTTGAAAAGTTGAGAAGTAGGCAGTGACTTTTTCTTTGAGATTGAAATGAGCTTGCACAGGCAGCTTGCCAGGCACCTTGGGATCACTTCATTGGAAATCACCACTACCCTATTAGTCAGTCAGTGATCCATCAGTGGCCCCTTGGCTTCTGTCACAGTCTTGTCTTAGAGATAAGGTGAGGAAGAAGCAGGAGAAGCATGCTACTTGATCTCCTCAGCTTGTTTCCCCTGAGGAGAAATGAAAATAGAAACATATATGGAAACACTATGAAGAACCCTCATTACATCAGGAGGGGTGTGAATTAGATGCAGATAAAGCCATTCAGCTTGACTCTATCCCTGTAGACCCTCTAAGGGAAGCCCTCAAACTAACCTGTCAGGAGAAGAGGTGAAATTAAAGCCTCTCGGAAGTCCTGGGATGACCACTCCCAGCATTCAGGGGGATCCCTGAATTCTATCAGTGCCATAAAGCAGGGGTCACAACTCAAATGCACGCAGAGGCCAGACAGATAACATATATGTGTGAAATGGGCTGAATGGGGATTGTAGCAAACTGAAGAGTGCATGCTGTATCTGAGGGGAAACTATTGCCATCCAACTCTAACAATGGCTGTCATGCAGATCAGTGGACACAGTGTGGCCAGACTTTTTGATGTTTTAAGGGAAGTTAAAAATCTGGATTTTTATGTAAATTTTTCTGTTGTTTTAGTGCTGAGAACTCTCTCTCTCTCTCTCATCTTTCTAATCACTATGAAAACCAAAAAAATAAAAATAAATAAATAAATTTAAGTCTATGGGCCACAAGAGGGCCGTTGGGCTACTGCTTGTGACTTCTGGCATAGAAGTCCTAGAAGAGTGGTTTTTCTGCAACGCAGATTCCTATGAGAATTTCACTGAAGATAAGAAAACTGTCTCCAGAAAACTACCCACACCCACACACAGATGTGTGTATACTTTCAGAGGGTTTATAAACTTTTGCTTAGATTCAGCTTGAGCATCATTTCCTCTATGACTCCTTCTCATCCTGTACATATATTTTTTCCACATTGAGCATTCTCTCATATATGCCCCGACTGTATCTTATACAGATGCAATAACACCCCCGGTGACACAATTCACTGCATATGTTACCCAGATGCCAGGTACCTAACCTTTGGTTGACAGTGAGTATCTGAGCAGTTCTCTGGAGAAGGGGAAAGCAATTAGGAGAATAAGGCTTACTGTTTTGCTTGGCTTGATGATTGCCTTGATAGCTTCTTTGTCCCCATAGTCCTCACTGAAGGTATGTCATGTGTCTGTTTGTTGACTCTGGTGCAGGTGGCAGATCTAGTCTTCATCCTTTGCTGAGTGAACACACAAAGACAAAAGCCCAAAGAAATTTCTATCAGTTTTACTTCTTGCTCCTAGTGAAAGAATCCAAATAATATAGAGTTGAGGTGGAGATGGGGTGAAAAGTCAAGCATTGTACTACTATTCTGTAAACTTTACATCTATTAACTTAATGCTCAGATTAGCCCTATCAGACATATACTCTTAATTATCCCTGTCTTAGAGAGTAGGAGACCAAGGGACAGAAACGTCAACCAACTTGCCTGTGGCCACACAGCTAATGATGTGTGGAGAAGCTGGGATTCCAACTCAGGCAGTCTGGCTCCAAAATCTGAGCACTTAACCACTAGCTATATTACATCTCAGCCACCTAATGAACTAACTCTGTACCTTATAATAGTGCTCCGTCTATGAATGTGGGGCCAGTAACTGTCACCAAACTACATACAAGATTTTTATTGCCATGATAGCATTATTTTTAAACCTTATTACAGAGAAAAAAAGTTTTCAGCCTCCTTCCTGACTTTGAGTTGCACTGCAAGGTTTTAGTCTATTAAATTAGCTATATTTCTCTACCCCCTTCCAGGGCACCAGTCTTATGAGACAGGATCTTATGGTTTCTGCCAGTAGGAAGTTATTCCCAGAGGGCTGGGTACTGCCTCCTTTTCCTTTGCCCTGTTTGCCTAGAATTTCTAAAATGAGCTCAACTGTAACTGGCTTCTTCCTGTTTCCACGCTTCTGCAAGTACCCTCAGCCCAATCCCTTGTAATTCAATTTCCCTTTGCACACTTGAGGCCAAGCCAGGATGTGTATAAGCTCACTGCACTCCCTTCAGGCTCAGTTTGCAGTTGTTGGCCCATCCCCAGGGGCCAAAGTTCTGCCATACTTCTCAGAACATTCCTGCTCTGTTAGCTCCTATTATTTCCCCTGAGTTTACTGTCTCTAGGGGATATCTGGTGTTTTTGCCTGCCCAGCATTCATCGCACCTTCAATTGGTAATAGCATTCTGATTTTATTCTGGGCAACTTCTCCTCCCCCCAGTCCTCCTTTTGACCCTAACATCTGACTCCCAGCTAAAGGAGTAGATGCATGACTCAGGCCAAGCCAATTTGTTCCTGTGGCCACAGAGATTTATATAGAAATAGATATGTGACTCAAGCCAGCCAATGAGAGCCAATCCTAGGATTGTTGGAAATACTGTGAAAGAGTTGCATGGAACTCACAGTTTAGTTTCCCCCTTCTCCCTGCCTCTGTCTTACTGCTCTTTGATCCCCAGTATATACCACTTATTATATGTTCAAAAGAGCTAATATTTTTCATAAATAAATGCTTTCTCTAATGCTTTAGTAAGTTTCTATTGGCTCTCCTACACAAGTGATGACTCCTATTCTAGGAGCTTCTTAAAATACCATGCCACCTCCAAGTCCACTTTGAATTTTTAACACATTCCTCTCCTTTCCCTCCTTAGCCAAGTCAGAGTCAGCTCTATGGAGTAGTGGAATGGATCATAACCAGTTGTGTTATACGGGCAATGTGTAGTTTACAGGTTATTTTTTGAGCCTATATCATTCCTAAGCCACCACATCCCTTGTGTCTGTGAAGATCCAATATAAGTCAGACCATGATCTTGGGCTTTCTTGTGACACCCTGGCACCAAGCAAGAAGTGGAACAAGTGTATAGTACTCAAATTTTCTGAATGAATTGTTGAACTAAAGATATCAAAAGGTGAAACACGTGCTTTCAACACCTCCCTTTCAACACTTTCATTGAACTGGTTCTTTTAATTGTTTTTTTCATTCTTTTGTTTCAGCCCCATCACCTTAGGGATCAGACACAGGTCTCTTGATGCTGGGTCAGAAGAAAATATGAGTAAAGACACTATACTTATCTTCCCTCTTTAACACTGATGCTTAGGCCAAATATGTTCATGTAGATTCTCTCCCTCATGGAGTGAGTACTTGACCAGATGCAGTTCCTTATGTAAATAGTCCCTGGAGGAGCCGCTTCTAGTCATGCCTAAATCCTAGGATTTACACAGTTTATTTTTCAATATATATTTTCATTTAAATTTTTATTTTTTTATTGAGATAGCATTGGTTTATAACATGATATAAATTTCAGATGTACATCATTATATTTCAATTTTTGTGTAGAATACATCAAGTTCACCACCCAAAGACTAATTACCATCCATCACAGTACACATGCGCACTATCACCCTTTTCTCCTTCCTCCTTCCCCCCCTCTCCTCTGGTAACCATCAATCTAATCTCTGTATCTATGTTTATTGTTTTTATCTTCTACTTATGAGTGAGATCATATGATATTTTACTTTTTACCTCTGACTTATTTTGCTTAGCATATGCCCTCCAGGTCCATCTATGTTGTCACAAATGGCCAGATTTCATCTTTTTTTATGGCTGAGTAGTAATCCATTGTGTATATATATCACATCTTCTTTATCCATTCATCCATTGATGGGCATTTAGGTTGCTTCCAAGTCTTGGCTATTGCGAATAATGCTGCAGTGAACATAAGGGTAGAAATATCTTTACACATGTGGGTTTTCTTGTTCTTTGGATAAATACCTAGAAGTGAAATAGCTGGTTCATATGGTAGTTCTATGCTTAATTTTTTGAGGAATATCCATACTGTTTTCCATAGCAGCTGCATCAGTTTACATTCCCATCAACAGGGCATGAGAGCTCCCTTTTCTCCACATCCTCTCCAACTCTTGTTATTTCTTGTCTTGTTAATTATAGCCATTCTGACAGATGTCCATATTCTCAGCCCATTTTTTGATTGGGTTGTTTGTTTTTTTGACATTGAGTTGTATGAGTTCTTTATATATTTTGGATATTAACCCCTTATCAAATATATGATTTACAAATATCTTCTCCCAATTGTTAGGTTGTCTTTTTGTTTTGTTGATAGTTTCCTTTGCTGTGCAGCAGCTTTTTTAGTTTGATGTGGTCTCATTTGTTTATTTTTTCTTTTGTTTCCTTTACTGGTGAGACATTGTATTTAAAAAGATACTACTAAGTCTGATGTTGAAGAGCACACTGCCTATGTTTTCTTCTAGAAGCTTTATGGTTTCAGATCTTACATTCAAGTCTTTAATCCATTTTGAGTTAATTTTCGTGTAAGGTGTAAGAAAATGGTTTACTTTCATTCTTTTGCATTGGCTGTCCAGTTTTCCCAACACCATTTGTTGAAGAGACTTTCCTTCTCCATTGTGTGTTCTTGGCTCCTTCATCAAAAATTAACTATCCATAGATGTGTGGGTTTATTTAGGGATCTCAAGTCTGTTCCATTGATCTTTGTGTCTGTTTTTGTGCCAGTACCATGCTGTTTTGATTACTATAGCTTTGTAGTATATTTTTAATTCAGGGAATGTGATACCTCCAGTTTTCTTCTTTTTTCTCAGAATTCCTTTGGCTATTCAGGGTCTGTTGTTGTTCCATATACATTTTAGGATGCTTTGTTCTATTTCCATGAAAAATGTCCTTGGAACTTTGCTAGGGGTTGCATTGAATCTGTAGATGATGTTATGAAGTGTGGACATTTTAACTATGTTTATTCTTCCAATCCATGAGCACAGAATATCTTTCCATATCTTTGTGTCTTTGATTTCTTTCAACAGTGGTTTATACTTTTCAGGTTACAGGCCCTTCACCTCTTTGATTAAATTTATTCCTAAGTATTTTTTTTCTTTTGGGGGGGACTGTAAATGGAATTGTATTCTTGACTTCTCTTTCTGCTATTTCGTTGTTAGTGTATAGAAATGAAACTGATTTTGCAGGTTGGTTTTTTACCCTGCAACTTGACTGTATTTGTTAATTATTTCTAATCATTTTTTGGTGGGTTCTTTGGGGTTTTCTATACATAAAATCATGTCATCTACAAAAAGTAACCGTTTTACTTATTCATTTACAGTTTGGATCCCTTTTATTTCTTTTTCTTGCCTGAGTGCTCTGGCTAGGACTTCCAGTACTATGTTGAATAAAAGTGGTGAAAGTGGGAATACTTGTCTTGTTCCTGTTCTTAGAGGGATAGCTTTCAGTTTTTTTACCATTGAGTATGATGTTAGCTGTGGGTTTGTCATATATGGACTTTATTATGTTGAGATACTTTCCTTTCATACACATTTTATTCAGAGTTTTTACCATGAGTGGATGCTGTATCTTGTCAAAGGCTTTCTCTGCATCTATTGAAATGATCATGTGATATTTATTCTTCATTTTATTAATGTGATGTATCACATTGATTGGTCTGTGGATGTTAAACCATTCCTGCATCCCTGGGATAAATCCCACTTGATCATGGTGTATGATGTTTTTAATGTTTTGTATTCAATTTGCTAGTATTTTGTTGAGTATTTTTGCATCGATGTTCATCAGTGATATTGGCCTGTAATTTTCTTTTTTTGTGTTGTCTTTGGTTTTGGTATCAGAGTAATGTTGGCCTCATAGAATGAGTTAGGAAGCATCCTATCCTCTTCAATTTTAGAAGTTTGAGAAGGATAGGTATTAAGCCTTTTTGAACGTTTGGTAAAATTCACCCACGAAGCTGTCTGGTCCTGGACTTTTGTTTTGGGGGAGGTTTTTGATTACCGGTTCTAGCGCCTTACTAATGATCAGTCTATTCAGATTCTCTGTTTCTTCTTGATTCAGTTTTGGAAGGTTGTATGACTCTAAGAATGTATCCATTTCTTCTTGATTATTCAATTTGTTGGCATATAGCTTTTCATAGTATTCTCTTATAATCCTTTGTATTTCTGTGGTATCCATTGTAATTTCTCCACCTTCATTTCTGATTTTACTTGAGCCTTCTCTCTTTTATTCTTGGTGAGTCTCGCTGAACGTTTGTCAATTTTTTTCATCTTTCCAAAGAACTGTTCTTAGTTTCATTGATCCTTTCTATTGGTTTTTTAAGTCTCTATTTCATATATTTCTGCTATTTTTATTATTTTCTTCCTTCTACTGATTTTTGGGCTTTGTTTATTCCTCTTTTTCTAGTTCCTTTAGGTGTACTGTTAGATGTTTGAGATTTTTCTTATTTTTGGAGGTAGGCCTGTATTGGTATAAACTTCCCTCTTAGTACTGCTTTTGCTGTGTCCCATAAATTTTGGCATGTCTATTTTCATTTTTCTCCAGGTATTTTTTGATTCCTCCTTGATTTCTTCATTGACTCAGCCTTGTTCAGTAGCATTTTGTTTAATCTCCACATATCTGTGGCTTTTCCAGCTTTCTTCTTGTAATTGATTTCTATTTTCATACTGTTGTGGTCAGAAAAGATGCTTGGTATTATTTCAATCTTCTTATATTTATTGAGACTTGTTTTGTGGCCTAAAATGTGATCTATCCTGGAGAAAGTTTCATGTGTATTCAAAAAGAATGTGTATTCTGTGGGTTTTGGATGGAATGTTTGGTATATATCTATTAAGTCCATCTGGCCTAATATGTCATTTAAGGCCAATATTTCATTATTGACCTTTTTTTGGATAATCTGTCCATTGATGGAAGTGGAGTGTTAAAGTCTAGTATTACTGTGTCAGTGTCTATTTCTCCTTTTATATATGTTAATAATTGCTTTATATATTTAGGTGCTCCTATGTTGGGTGTATAGATATTTAGAAGTGTTATATTCTCTTGTTGGATTGTTCTCTTTCTCATTATGTAGTGCCCTTCTTTGTCTCTTGTTACAGTTTTCATTTTAAAGTCTATTTTGTCTGATATAAGTATTACCACCTCAGCTTTCTTTTCATTTTTTCCATTTACATGGAGTATCTTGATCCAATCCCTCACTTTCAGTTTGTGAGTGTCTTTGGGTTTGAAGTGTGTCTCTTGTATGTAGCATATATATGAGTCTTGTTTTTTATCCATTCAGCTACTCTATGTATTTTGATTGGACCATTTAGTGCCTTGATATTTAAAATAGTTATTGATAAGTATGTACTTATTGCAGTTTTGTTACTTTTTTCTGGATGGTTTTGTAGTTCTCTGTTCCTTCTCCTTCTCTTGCTCTCTTCCCTTGTGATTTGATGGCTTTCTTTAGTATTATGTTTGGGTTCCTTTCTCTTTGTCTTTTTGTGTGTGTGAATTTATTATAGGTTTCTAGTTTTGATTACCTTGAGATTCATACAAAATAACCTATGTAAGTAGCAATCTATATTAAGTTGATGGTCTCTTAAGTTTGACCTCTCACTAGAAGCCCTACACTTTTACTCCCCTTCCCACACATTTTGTGTTTTTGATATCATATTTAACCTCTTTTGTGTGTGTATCCCTTAACTTCTTATCATAAAGATAGTTATTTTTAGTCTTTTGACAATTATACTAGATTTATAGGTGGTTGATCTACTACATTTACTGTATATTTGCCTTGACCAGTGATATTTTTTTTCTTTGATAATTTTCTTAATCTTATTTGTGGTCTTTTCTTCTCCACTTAAATAAGTCTTTTTAACATTTTATTCATACTTTCATCTTTTTTATGGCCTCCATTGCAATTATAATACCACATTTTCTTTATCCATACATCCATTGAAGGGCTCTTGAGTTGCATCCAAGACTTGGCTGTTGAGACTAATGATGCAATGAACATAGGGGTGTGTATATCTTTTCAAATTAGTGTTTCTGTGTTTTTTACATAAATACCCAGAATTTGAATAGCTGGATCATATGGTATGTTGAATTTTTTGAGAAATCTCCATACTGTTTTCCACAGTGGCTGCACCAGTTTGCATTCCCAACAGCAGTGTATGAGGGTTCCCTTTTATCTACATCCTCTCTAACACTTGTTATTCCTTGGCTTCTTAATAATAGCCATTCTGACAGGTGTGAGGTGATATCTCACTATGGTTTTGATTTGCATTTCCTTAATAATTAGTGACATTGAACATCTTTTCAAGTGCCTGTTTGACATCTTCTATGGAAAAATGCCTGTACAGATCCTCTGCCCATTTTTTGATCAGGTTGTTTGATTTTTATTGTTGAGTTAACACTTTAATTAATATATGATTTACAAATATCTTATCCCAATTGGTGGGTTGTCTTTTGTTTTGTTGAATGTTTCCTTTGATGTGCAGAAGCTTTTTAGTTTAATGTTGTACTATTTGTTTATTTTTCTTTTGTTTACCTTGCCTGAGCCATATATTCCAAAAGATACTGCTAAGATCGATGTCAAAGAGCATACTGTCTAGAAAGAAGTGACTTCAGCAACATGGTGGAGTGAGCTGTTCCCTTTTGCTTCCCCTTCAAACTACAACTAAATGGACATTCATTGATTAGTGGAGGATGCCTGAGAGAGTCATGCAGCTGTACATCTGAAGGTGAATGGACTAACCCTGGGGAAGTGTTGGAGATAGGGGAGCATTCTTTCGCCCCACCCAGCAGCCCTATACACTCATGTGACTGCCCTCCTGGCTGGAGCACCCATAGCACTGCTGCAGCCCTGAGGTTGGGAGTGCACCTTGGTGAAACTGTGGGAACAAGTGATGACAGCCCTGAGTTGCTGTGTGATCACTTTCCTGTCTTGGGGGGAGGCCCACAGTGCCTTCACAGTCCCCAGGGAGTGGCCCAGGCTCAGACCCAGTGGGGACGCCCTTCCCACCAAGCACAATGGCTGATGTGACCTAGAAGGAAGCAGTGGAGGATCTGTGTACCCAGATGAATGAGTTCTTGGCTTCTGTGAACACCCAAAGTACTGCTCCAGCCCCAACGTGGGGAGTGCATCTTGGTGGGACTGTGGAGGCAGGCAGTGGCAGCCCTGAGCCCCCCATGTGATCACTTTCCCATTCAGTGAGAGAGCCTGCAGGGCCACTGTGGTTCGAAGGAGTGGCCCAGGCTTGGAAGGCACATCTGACAGGGACCATGGTGGGCTCAGAATACACAGCTTCTCCCCGCCTCACAGTGGTGGCAGATGGTATCTGCAACCAGATATTATCACTATGCAAAGGCACAAATCCACCCCATCAAATAGTATGAAGAAGTATATTAATACTCCAGACCAGAACAAAAAAGGCAAACGTGCAGAAATCAACCCTGAAGGCACAGAAATCTACAATCCAAATGACAGAGAATCCAAAATAGCTATAAAAAAACTCAATAAGTTACAAGAGAACTCAGAGAGACAGTTGAATGAGCTCAGGAATAAAATTAATGAGCAGAGGAAATTCTTCACAAAAGAGATTGAAACAATAAGGAAAAACCAATCAGAAATGTTGGAGATGAAAAACACCAAGAATGAGATAAAGAAAAATCTGGATCCCTTAAATAACAGAGCTGATATTATGGAGGATAGAATTAGCAATTTAGAGGATGGGAATATAGAAATTCTTCAGATGGAGGAGAGACTAAAAAGAAAGGAAGAAATTCTCTGAGAAATATCTGACTCAATTAGGAAATGCAACATAAGAATTATAAGTATTTCAGAGGGAGAAGAGGGGGAGAAAGGAGCAGGGAGCTTATTTAAATAATAGCTGAGAACTTCCCAAACCTGGGGAAGGAGCTAGAATTACAAGTAAAAGAAGCTAACAGAACTTCTAATTACATCAATGTAAAAAGACCTTCTCCAAGGCATATATTAGTAAAACTGGCAAAAGTCAATGACAAAAATATTAAGGGCAGCAACGCAGAAGAAAATAACCTACAAAGGAACGCCTATCAGGCTTTCAGCAGATGTCCCAGCAGAAAACTTATATCCTATGAGGGAGTGGAATGATATATTCAAAATTCTGAAAGACAAAACCTTTCAGCCAAGAATACTCTATCCAGTTAAAATATCCCTCAGATATGATGGAGAAATAAAAACTTTCCCAGATAAACAAAAGCTGAGAGAATTCATTGCCACAAGACCCCCCCCCCCACAAGAAATGATCAAGAAGGCCCTCTTACCTGAAAAAAAAGAAAGGGCTTACAAAGCCTTGAGCAAGGACATAAATAGGCAGACAAAATCAGAAAGTTGCAGCTCTCTATCAGAACAGGTTAGCAAACAATTATAATAGTAAAGATAAAAGGAAGGAAAACATCAAGAATAAATATAATCACTTCATTTTAACCACAACACAAAACAGAGTAAGTTGTGACAACAATAACTTAGAAGGGGAAGAGGAATGGGATGGAACCTGCTTAGACTAAGGGAATAAGAGACTATCACAAAATGGACTGTCTCATCTACAAGATCTTCTATACAAACCTCACAGTAACCCTTAAACAAAAAAATCAGAACAGAGACACAAATGATAAATAAAGAGTAAACTGAGAAAACCATCACAGAGAGCTACCAAATTGAACTGGCAGTCCAAAATACATGGGACAAGAAACAAGGTAAATACAGAACAACTGGAAAACAAGTGATAAAATGGCAGCATTAAGCCCTCATGTATCAATAATCACTCTAAATATAAACGGATTGAATTCCCCAATCAAAAGACACAGAGTGGCAGGATAGATTAAAAAACAAGACCCAACAATATGCTGCCTCTGGTAAACACATCTCAGCTCTAAAGACAAACACAGGCTTAGAGCGAAGGGATGGAAGATGATACTCCAAGCTAATGGCAAACAAAAGAAAGCAGGCTTTGCCATACTTACATCAGACAAAGTAGACTTCAAGATAAAAAAGACAATGAGAGAAAAAGAGGGGCAGGATATAGTGATAAAAGGCACACCCCACCAAGATGACATAACACTTATAAATATATATGCACCTAACACAGGAGCGCCAAAGTACATAAATCAACTATTAATTGACCTAAAAGGAGACATCAACAGCAACACAATAATAGTATGGGATCTTAACACCCCAATTTCATCAATGGATAGATCATCTAGACAGAAAGTCAACAAGGAAATAGTGGAACTAAATGAAAAACTAGACCAGATGGACTTAATAGATATTTATAGAACACTACAACCAAAATCAGCAGAATACACATTCTTCTCAAGTGCACATGGAACATTCTGAAAGATAGACCATATGTTGGGAGACAGTCAAGCCTCAATAAATTTAAGAATATTGAAATTATATCAAGTATCTTTTCGAACCATAATGCTATGAAACTAGAAATCAACTACAAGAAAAAAGCTGGGAAAGTGACAAACATGTGGAGACTAAATAATATGCTACTGAACAACCAATGGATCATTGAAGAAATTAAAGGAGAAATCAAAAAATATCTGGAGACAAATGAATGTGAAAATATACCATGCCAACTCATATGGGATGCAGCAAAAGTGGTACTAAGAGGGAAATTCATAGTGATACAGGCCCACCTGAACAAACAAGAAAAATCTCAAATAAGCAATCTTAAACTACACCTATCAGAACTAGAAAAAGAAGAACAAACAAAGCCCAAAGTCAGCAGAAGGAGGGAAATAATAAAAATTAGAGTAGAAATAAATGAAATTGAAACAAACAAAAAGTGGAAAGGATCAGTGAAACTAAGAGCTTGTTCTTTGAGAAGATAAAAAAAAAAAAATTGACAAACCCTTAGCCAGACTCGCTGAGAAAAAAAGAGAGAAGGCTCAAATAAATAAAATTAGAAATGAAAGAGGAGACATTTTAATGGATTCCACAGAAATACAAAGAGAATACTATGAACATCTATATGCCCACAAATTGGACAATCTAGAAGAAATGGATAAATTCTTAGACTCATACAACCTCCCAAAACTGAACCAAGGAGAAATAGAGAATCTGAATAGACCAATCACAAGAGATTGAAACAGTAATCAAAAACCTCCCCCCCAATGAAAGTCCAGGACCAGATGGCTTCTCTGGAGAATTCTACCAAACATTCAAAGAAGATTTAGTACCTATCCTTCTCAAACTATTCCAAAAAATTGAAGAAGATGGAATACTTCATAACACATTTTATGAGGCCAACATCACCCTGATCCCAAAGCCAGACAAGGACAATACAAAGAAGGAAAACTACAGGCCAATAAAGCTGATGAACATAGATGCAAAAATCCTCAACAAAATATTGGCAAACTGAATACAGCAATACATTAAAAAGATCATACACCATGATCAAGTGGGATTTATACCAGGGACACAGGGATGGTTCAACATCTGCAAATCAATCAATGTGATACACCACATTAACAAAATGAGGAATAAACAGCATACTGTCCATGTTTTCTTCTAGAAGTTTTATGATTTCAGGTTTTACATTCAACTCTTTAGTCCATTTTGAGTTAATTTTTGTGTATGCATTGCTTTTTAATATTTTGAAAACTAGTGGTTTAGAATACGACCTTATACCAATAATTTTAATTCTTAAAGTTAGTTCTTCAATTGGCTTTGTCTTATGCTCCAATTAAGGTCTTGAAAGGACAGGGACAATATTTTCTCCTCTTTTATATGCATGCTGACTCAATTACAGTTTCCCAAACCTGTCATACTCCTTTATGATTCTATGCAAAAGTTCACAAACTCAAAATTCTACAGTGGTACGGTGAGTAACATGTATGAGGAAATCAGGCCAACTATAAGCAAGTGGAAGAGATGGAGACAGTGACAAACTGGAGTACTAAAATGGTCCTCTAAAGATGGCAGCCACTACTTCCCTTCAGCCAGTTGTTGTTATGTGGAATTACTGGTCTAGTGTCTCCAGATCTTCTAGTTATTCAAGAGAAGCCAGAAATCTAATTTTTATGTGTAATCTCCTGATTGTTTTATGTTGGCAAATAATTCAATTTTTTAAAAAAAATCTATGAAGTCCTAATAAAACACATCTGCAGTCTGAATTCTGCCCGAGGGAAGTCCATTCATAAGCTCTTCTTTTTTCCTTTGCTTATACTATTCCCTCTGCCTAAAATCTTCTGCCCTACTGACCCTAAAACCCTCCCCCCACTACTCCATCCATCAACTCATTATCCTTTAAGACTCAGCTCACGTGTCACCTCCTCTTAGAAGTCTTCCAACAATACTTTTACTCCCAGCCCCTTCCTTTGAAGGGTTTAGAGTCAAGAGTAGAATAGGGCAAATAGATGATTTCAATACAGTTCATTCGCTTACCTTGAGGGTGTGATCAGAGAAAACTTAATAGAGAATAGTGACACTTGAGTTGAGCCATGAAGGAAAAGCAGGAGGTAGCCAGATGAAGAATGAGGGAAAGAACGTTCCAGGAAAAAATAAGTTATAAGGAATGGTAGAGCACACTGTGTTCATGGAAGTGCATACCATTCAGGATTGCTAGAGTATAAACTGGGAAGCAATGAATGGAAAGCGATAAAGCAAGAGAAGTATAAAGGGGCATAGTATGCCATGCTAAAAAGTTTGAACTTTATCTACAAAGTAGTGGGAAGCTATTGCAGAATTTTGTAAAAAAAAAAAAAAAAAAAAGTTACAGGGTTTATTTGCTTTTTACATAGATTACTCTGGTAGCAGAATGAAAAAAATATTTTGGAATGATATAGTCAGGGAGGAAGAACAAGCCTGGAAGCTGGGTTACAAGTTAGGAGGCTAATGTAGTAGTGCAAATGAGGGGTTATGAAGGTCTAAATCAAGATAGCAATAGTAGAAATAGAGAAATATTTAGGAAATCCAAATGGGATGGTTTAGTGATTGGATGTGGGGGTAGGAGAAACAAACATGTTAGAAATACTTCCATGTTTTTGGCATTCCTAAAGTTATGGCTAAGCCACCAACCTCAGTTGGTGGGAAAGCAGGAGGAGTTGGAAGGTTCAGTTCTGGACATATTGAATTTAAGATATTTATGGTATCACCAGGCAGAAATGTCTAATAGGTAGTTTGATATCTTAGTCTAGATCTCATAGGAGAAAAGAGGACTGGAGATAAAAATTTGTGAATCATTATCAAATACAGAAGCACATATAGTTGTACAGGTTGTGTACTATGCAAGGTTCCTGGTTGAGGGGCTCACTTGAGACTGAAATTCAGTCTACATGCTGCTTATTAAGCTGTGCACCCCAACATAAGACTAAGTGTGCCTAGGAGAAGATGTGATTTAAAAAAATTAGCACAATGTAGCTGTTCACTAGCCAAGCAGTGTATGCTCACAGGAATGGGTCCACCAAGAGGGGGTACCTTTTTCATATTCTCACAAAGTTGCCATAAGCATTAGTGGCAGCCCTGAGCTTATTCGTGGTCATTAAAGCTAGGCAAGTGGGTGAACTCTTCCAAGGATAATTTGTAGTTCAAGAAGAGCAATGAGCTGCGGATGGAACCTTGAAGAAAGCTGACATTTAAGGCAACACGTAGTGGAAGTAGAATAGATGCATAAATAAATATTTAGTAAATGAATGAATGAATAAATTAATGAATGAATAAAAGAAACAGAAAAAAATGGTAAAGAGTTCTAAGAGAAGCAGGAAAGTATGTTATAATGGAAACCAAGGCAAGATAATTTCCAGACACATGTGGTATAGCTGGGTGAGTGTGTCCATAGATGTCTGTTACCTTATTTTCTACATTTTTCTTTCTTGTTTGATAATTTTAATCAAAATATGTAGAATTATAAATCCTATAACATATTATGAAGAGAGCTGGTAAGATAAGACTGAAACCATTACTTTTTTTTGCATTGTGTTCATGTTATCTGTTAAAATGAATGTCTCCTCCAGTAACTGTGAGCTACTCGAAGCCAGAGATTGGTCTTAGTCATCACTGTATCCCTGGAACCTAGAAGAGTGGCATAGAGCAGGCACTAAATAGTGTTTTCTGAACAAATAAATAAATGGCTGCCCTTAGTGTCTAACACAGAGCATTACATAGAATAGGCTCTCTAAGAATGCTTACTAATTGCTCAATTGATTGAATCAATGAGAAATAAGCTTCTTTCTCTAAGGGTTCAGGTGGATGAAAGACTATCTTTTTCCCCACTCTGGTAAGATAGTAGTGCTTGCATGTGCTCACTCAGGAGTCAAAACATCAATATCTAATTAACTCTACCAATTTGGAATTCATGATGATTCCAGCAGGAGCTGGGCTGTAACTTACCTTATGTGGAGAAAGGTCACAAAGAAATACCAGAGAGCACTATTCAGTGCTGAGTCACTATTCAGAGTTTGGTCCTCAGCTTTGTAGGCCCAGATGGACTTCATTCACTTACCCATATGATAAATTATCCCACAAAACCCAAATTTCCAATTATTAATTCAAATTAGGACTTAAGTTTTCTAATGTTTGTTATGTTATATAACTAGGACACAGCCTTTCCCAGTATTGGGGTGACTGTTATACGAAATGAGTGATCAGAAACTTGCTCAGAGATGAGGGAATTAGAGCAGAGGGAACTGGATAGCTTTGCCAAATGTTTCATTATGGCCATGGAAAAAACCTAGTGCGTGATCCCTGGCTCAGAAAAGAATCCATCTCTCCAGTGACCAGAATATACGTGTCTGCCAGCTCTCTTGGACAGAATGAAAGAGATGCTGCCAAATTCCTGCTCCTTTTTAGATGCAATATAGACCATTCATTTCTACTAACACAGATTTTTTTTCAGCTATATTAATACCATTGGTTGGCCCATACTTTTCAATTTTGTTAAAGTTTGAGGAGATTTCCAAACCTTATCGCTCCTGCTTTGACCAAGGAGACATCCTGATTTTTCAAAGTAACTTCTGCAAATGATTCATCTCACTTAATATGTGGTGAACTCATTAGCTTAACTCTAAGAAGGTAACATTTATTTCCAAGATCACTGTAGCTTCATATGCTCTCCACAGCCAAGGTCTACAACTTTGTTTAATCCATGTTTTGTTTGACTCATGAAGTCTTTAAAGAAATTAGTTTGCAACATTTTAAATTCTGAGGACTTTATACAATAGTAAGAAATTTGGGTTGCTCTTGAAAATTTGGCAACACAGAGACCACATTTCTTCATGGTAACAATTGGCTCAAGCTGAGAAGGGCTGCCCCATTTAGATGGGGCATGTGCATGTAGTTTGCCATGGTCCAGATGTCTCCATATTATCCCCTGACAATGAGGCCATGTGTCCATTGCCATTTTATCATACTTGTTTCTCTTAGTCTTGCCTGTTTCACTCATGTATACTACCTGCTTGGTCCCTCTAGAAATTTAAGTTTGCAAGCCCTGAATTACCTTTAAAGAAATGGCCTACTGTGTAAACAAACAGTGTGGGTATAAACAAGATTTCAGGGGAAAGATGTATCATGAACTATTGAAGGTAACTAACAAATCTCAAGCATCCAATGTTCCATTAAAAATAGTCCATAAAATATTCCATTTAGTGTAGTAAGAATGAATTATATATATTACTTCTATATTCCTTATAGTCATCTCTGTTGGAAAATGCTGCATTCTAGTTTCTGTATATATTTGAAGGTAATCAAACTATATTTCTTAAAAACAGCAGCTGATTCAGAGTTACCATTGACCTAGACTGGTTGTCATCCAGTTATTCTGCATTAGTGAGGTATGGAGTAAGTGTATGGAGCATGAAGAAAAATTGCTCTCTGGTCTGGCATATATTTCCATGCTTCCTCCTTTCCAGAAAAATATTTCTAGACCTGGACAGAATTCATTGAGTACATACTGATGCCATGAAAGAAGAGTTAGATACACTAAAGGTGAAGTTGGTACAGAAAATTTCAAGAAAGAACCACAAGATTTCCTGGAGATTTGTGCCTCCAGGAATGGATTAGAAAATTTTACTTGTGCATGTTAGCAAAAATTGTCCCATTCAGAAAACTCACTTTTGTTTTTGTTGCTTTTATATTCCCATTTTACTAAATTGAAGAGGATGCCCATAGCTTATCAGAAATCAATTTAACTTTGTTAATGACTTTTTAAAAAAGAGTTTACTCTCGTTGGTGAAAAATTTGGCCTCATGCTGGGTGGATTATACAGCATATGATTGTGAGTTATCTTCATTTAAATTTGGGATTAATCTTGGGTAGAGAAAGAGGATGGGGTTAATTGCTCTGAATCATGAGTGAAGTTCTTTTTTGAGATGTATGTGTGTTGTGTGAGTGGATGTGTCTGCATCTCTTTCTGTTGGGCATTTCTTGGTCTACCTTTGTCTTTTTCTTGTTGGTTAATAGCTAGTTATGAGCACTACTACTTCCTTATTGAAACTTGGGTCAGTCACTGAAACATAAACAAATTTCCTGATTCTAGTCCTCAGGGGAACATGGATGTTTTATGAGTTCAACTGACTCAGAGTCAGACTCAGGCTGGAGAAGAAGACCAAACCTTTCCTCATATCACAATCTTCTGAGCATAATGTGGGACCTGTTAGGTTCCTCTGCCAACTTTTGAAAGCCCTTTACAAGTGCTTTCTGGCTTTCCTCCTCCTCTGGGAGCACATAGGCCCATCCTCTGGTTAAGGCCAAAGCAGTAGCCTGAACACCATTGACCTTTTCCTGGCACTCGCTCAGCAGGACAGCAGGGCCTTCCCAGTCCATCAAGGCACGCATAGTCCTCTGAACATGAGCTGCCCTCAGACCTAGACCTCAGACCCACAGCAGTGTGAGATGCAAAGCTTCCTTATTTGCCCCAGGTGAGTCCATAATTTCTTCTTGAGTGGGGATTCTTAACCTGGAATCCATAGATGGGCTTTAGGAAGTCACAGATCCCATGAAACTGAAAAATATTTGGTATATGTGTACATTTTACTATGTAGATAATCCATGGCTTTCATCAGATCACCTAAGGGAGTCATGACCCAAAAATATTAGTAATTACACATCTAGAGAAAGGTCAAGGTGGGGAGGTACAACAGCAGTAAAGGAGTGGAGTCTGAAGGGAGGGATTCCACATTCTTGGGGAAAGACTCACAGTTTAATTTGCATTGTATTAGTCAGGCGCTAGCAAAATGAAGTGAAAACTTGTTCTCAACTACTCTCGATGCCTTTTTTTTTCATTACAAGTGTTTTGTTTAGTTGAATGACATTTCTTGAAGGCCTGCTACATGCCAGGCCCTGATGCTAAGTATTTGGGGCTACAGAGATGAATGAGGCACAATCTCTGCCACTGAGCAGCTCAAGTTCTGGTGGGAAAGATATAAATAGCTCATTTCAATATAACTTGGAAAGCACAGTGTTAGAAACACATAAATGGTGCTATGGGAATTCCCATAAAAGGGTAGGTGCAACAAGTCAATGAGATAGATATTATTATCCCAGATTTTCATATGAGGAAATTGAGGTTTAAAGAGGTTAAGTGACTTGCCCTTTATCTCTCAGTGGCATGACTGAGCAGGGCACTAGAAGCCAGGTCTTTTGACTATAAATATAGTCCATTTCCCTTTTTCCTATATTACAGCTCATGTCTATAGAAAAGTTGCTATTGGCGTGAAAGCAGTACCCCGGTGGCGAAAAAGGTAAGTGTGGTATTGATGTGGTAATAGTTAAACACTCCATATGTTCTACCTTTGAGAAATGGCTGTTGATCATAGGAACTCAGAATGAGAGTGGAGATGGAAAAAGTTGAGGCTCAGGGCAGAGTTCCTCAGTTTTTGAGATACAATGGGAAGCCTTCCTTGCCTCATCTTTTATTAACAGCTCTTTTTGGGGCTCTACCAGAGTTTTAGGCCTCATTGACCACATGTTGTATATTAGTTTGCCAGAGCCATATCTGTATGAGCACTGCAGTGTCAAAAGCATATATCATATACATAGTTTTAGACAACTCAGGTCTCAGCATGAGATTTTTAATTAGTGAAATGTGAATTGGTCTCCCTACTGCCTACTGCTGAAATAGAATGCACATTCAAATGGAAATTAAAATTTTAAAAAAGCTCACTCCTTATCAGCACCAGTTAATTAATCTCTGTTGAATAATTTTGTGACACACACTTGCAAACTGCAACGTGCAACTACAGTCATGCACCTCATAACGATGTTTTGGTCAACGACAGACTGCATATATGATGGTGGTGCCATAAGATTAGTACCATATAGCCTAGGTGTGTAGTAGGCTATACCATGTAGGTTTATGTAAGTACGCTCTATGACATACACATAATGACAAAATTGCCTAACGATGCATTTCTCGGAACGTATCCCCATCGTTAAGCAACACATGACTGTATAGGCTGGATCGCCAACCTGAGATCAATCAACTGAAAGTTGTCTGAAGGTGGTAGTCCAAGTCAGATGGAATTCTGAAACCAGTGCATGATGTATACTTTTTACTGAAAAAAGAGAGTTGTTTTATTAGCTGATTGTTATGTCTTTTAAAAATGTCTCCCAAGAAGTTGTCTGGTTTTAGAAAATCAGATGTAATAAATACACACGAAATCCTTTATTTTGAAATAAAGAGATATAAAAATTTACTAGTAGGAAAATTGATTATAATTTCAAAAATGCTAAAAACTAATGTTTGAAGAATATTGGCTTGGTGGGGAACTAAGTATTTACCTTGCCTGTGTTACACGTCTGCCTTTAGTCTGGCAGTAATATTTCCTGGGGCTTCACTTAAGGGCCATGACAATTACTTATAATTCACTTAGGTTCATTTAATGAATATTTGAGAACTATTATATTCCAGGGACTGTTTTAGGTGCTTAGGATATAACAGTGAACAAGGCAAAGTCCCTGTCCTCAGAAAAGTCACATTTTAGTGGGACAGACAAAACATAAGCAAGTAAACAAAAAATGTTTATTACCATTTCAGATAGTGATAAGCACTTTTTAAAAATTGAGAAACAGGGTAAAAGGTTAGAGAGTAACAAGTGGGAATGGGGCTTTCATCGTCAGAAGAGATCTCTCTGAGGAGGTGATACTTGAGCAGAGACCTGAATGAAATGAAGGAGCAAGGCATGTGAATATTTGAGAAAGGAGTGGTCCAGACAGAGAGAACATCAAGTGCAAAGCACTTATGGACAGGCAGGCTTAGCATATTCAAAGAACATAAAGGAGAACAGTATGGATGAAACTCTGCAGGCCAGGGGCAGAGTGGTAGAAAATGAGATCAAAACAAGTCCTGTAGGTCCCTTTATGTCTTTTTAAGCAATTTGGTGTTTTTCTAAGTATGATAAGAGGCTATCTGAATTTTTGTTTGTTTTTGTTGTGTGTATCTGTGTTTTCCTTTTCTATTTACTCTTTAAATTTTTTATTATGTAAATTTTCAAATATATACAAAAGTAGAGAGAATAATATAATGAACCCCTTGTACCCATCACCCAGCTTTAATAATTATCAAGTCATGGCCTCTCGTTTCATCTATATACCTACCTACTCCCAGCACACCTCCAGATAATTTTGAAGCAAATTTCACACTTCCTATCCTTTCATTGTAAGTATTTCAGCATTTACATCTGAAAGGTAAGGACCATCAGAGAGTTTTGAGCAAGGGAGTATTAAGTAAGTAAGATTACTTTGGGGATGAAACAAAATAATATAAGTAAAATGCCTAGTACACAGTAGGTGCTCTCCAAATTGCAGTTATTATCACTATTATTCTGGCAGGATGCTGAGTGACGTTGCAGTCTTGAGTGAGACTGAGACCAGAATGACTGAGAAAGGTAGACACAGAACTGGGGATCAGATTCAGGGGAAAGCCAGTTAGAAGCAAGATGGTAGAGACTGAATAGAGATGGATGTAGATTAGACAAAGGACCTATTGCCATCATTGTTATCAAATCAGAGCTAGGTCTGTAGAGAGAGCACATAGTCAGGCACATCTCCAAGCTAAGCTCCCTCAGTACCACAAGGAGTATCTCTGCTCATGTGAACCCTTAGGAAGGCAGGACCATGGAGCTTTCTAGTGACCCTGCCAGGCTCAATACTGCCAGAGATTTGTAGAGACTCCAATGCCTCATGATATTTCAGTGGTTTAGAACTTCAGTTTCTGGGGAGTTAATCAAGTCATCTCCTCCTTAACATTTTCCTGAGGCAGGTATTCCAGCTTCATCTCACCATGGATCTACTAACAGGATTAACTTTTATTGTTGCTGTCATTATCTACTGTTGCTGAGTACCAAATATTTGCCAGGCATTGTTAGGGAGCTTTAGACACATTATCTCATCTCATCTCATTCTTCATACAGCCTTGAAAAGCTGGTGTTGTTATTACCATTTTATTGATGAGGAAATTGAGGCTGGGAGAGGTTACGAGACTATCCAAATAATCCACCTAGAAAGAATAAACCTGGTTTGACTTTAATGCCCATCCTTTTACTTCTACACCAGGCTACCTCAGAGAAAAGTCATTATCTTCCATATTCGGACATCTAGGTAGGTCTTGGCAATCTGAGACACTGAAAGTTGTACCTCACCTATCCCACTGAGTAGGGGTCAAAAGGAAGACTACACATCTGCTTTTGGGGTTTGCAGAACCCAGTCCCTGAGAGTTCTAAGAAAGCATGACTGGAGGCAGAGAAAGTGTCTGGAGTGGAAAAGTATGAAGTATACATAACCTTGGCCATCCTTTTCCTCTTACATACCAATCAGAGAATAGCCTGATTTATGTCACAAAGTGTGACATGAACCGATCTTATTCTCAAAGGCCCACAGCTGCACAATACCTGTCTTGTTCAAAGTTTCGGGAGGTGTTTTAGCAGCCTGACTCAGAAAAACACCAAGCAGCTGGCTCAGGAATTTGACCCCCAGCCTCCAACTGACAACTTAAAAAACATCTGACTATACAGCAATCTAAAAGCTATTAACTAGAGCTAGATTTATTCTTGACCTCAATTAATCCAGCCAGCATTGCTTGCTCCCTCTCTAGAATAGAGACCATCTAGAGCAGAGGCTTTATTCATTCATTCATCAACTATTTATTGAATGCCTATGACATGTCAGGCACTGTAGTATGTTGGAGAGTCAGTGGGGAGGGAAAATAGACATGTTTATACCCTCAAGGAGTTTCCAGTATTATGGGAAGATCTTTTTTGCAAGCATATTTTTTTGTCCTCCCAACCACAAGGCTTAAAACAGAGCTATATACATAGGGCTGCTCAGTCAATGCTTGCTAACCTAAGAAGGGAAATTGGAATTGATACCCTATGGGGCTAATTTAGCTTCAACCTAGTCTAGAGATAGTGTCCACCCAGTTCTGTCCATCTTAATCTGAAGTTCCTGAGCTATACAGAGTGCAGGCATCTCCTTATCTAAAATCTTTTCTGCTATTCCAGCAATACAGCAGGAGAGGTTGGTAGCACACACCAGACTGCCTGGATTCAAGTCCCAGCTCTGTCACTCACGAACTGTACAAGTTGTGGGCAAGTAACCTAACCTCTCTGTGCCTCAGTTTTATCATATATAATAGTACTTAATGGAATTTTTGAGGATTAAATGAATTAATATATATAAATGCTTAGAAGAGTGCATAATATATGGTAAGTGATCAATAAATGTTGGAAATCATAATTGTTGTTCTGGAGCTAGAATGAAGGGAGCTATCAAAAGTTAGTTGTTGCCAATTGAGCTACTCCAAAGAAATTCAGTTTCCCGTTTTTATGGGGGTGAGAATTTGGCTGCTTTCTCTTCTACACTGCGTTCAGCCTTTCCAGTCTCAAGAAGCACTCAAGAGGAGCATCATGTGGTGTTGAAAATAGATTATATATGCGGCAATCTAACTCAGAAGCTGCTAGTCAGACTGAGAAATTTCTTTTGGGATGAGACGAGCCTAAGCAAGAAATTCTTAAGGAGTTATGAAAAAGTACTTCCTTGGACATTGCTGCCATCTTTTCTTTCCTGCATAACTATACTTCTTAAAGGAGGAGTTGTTACTTCTTTGGTTCATCACTGTCCATATACTCTTCATGCCCAGTGTAGTTTCTGCCTCCTCCACTCCAATGTAACCATTTGTAACAATGTCGCCATTTGTGACAACATGAATGAACCTGGAGGGCATTATGCTGAGTGAAATAAGCCAGACATAGAAAGACAAATACTGTATGATCTTACTTATATGTGGAATCTAAAAATGTTGAACTCATAGAAGCAGGTAGAATGGTGATTGCCAGGGGATGAGGGATGGGGAAAATGGGGAGATGTTGGACAAGTGGTACAAACTTCCAGTTATAAGATAAATATGTTCTGGGTATCTAATTACAGCATGGTGACTATAGTTAACAATACCATATTGCATACTTGAAATTTGCTAAGAGAATAGATTTTAAGTGTTCTCACCAGAACAAAAAAAGGTAACTATGTGAGGTGATAGATGTGTTAATTAACTTGATTGTGGTAATCATGTCACAATGCATACATATATTAAATCATCACATTGTATGCCTTTAAAAAGAGAAACATCACATTGTACAACCTAAATGTATACAATTTTTATTTGTCAATCATACCTCAATAAAGCCGGAAAAAAATGCTGATTGCATTCCACTAAATAACACACCGTGAGGACATTTACACGCAATGAGGCCAGAAATCTTGCTAGTGAAGGCTGCAGGAAGACACTGACTGCATTCCTTCTTTATAAGGAAGTCAGGAATTTAAGTGGGAAATCATCAACTGGCCTCTGCAAAGCATTGCTGTGGGAGACTTGAAAAAGTCACAAACTTCTTCTCTCCTGTTTTTAAAGGGCCCCAGAGAACCAAAGGCTGTAACTGCTTACAGTAGCCCAATTCTGGGGGGAAAACCCTACACACTGAAAAACTGCTTAGGTTTGATCTAAATCCTTCAAGCTGGAGGTTTTTTTCCTCCTGTTGACTCTGCTTTTCACTGCCTACTGTGGTAAAGCCTCTTATTCCATGTGGTAAACCCCCAGTGAAAACAGGAGTAAGATAGGTTCACGAGCATTTGGTTTACTATTTCCATAGTAGCCAACACAGTGGTAGTCTCACAGCAAGGTACCACACCTGGGTGCACCTCAAACTCTCCACCTGAGTAGGCCTGGGAACTGGTTAGAAATGCAGTCATGGGCCCCATCCCAGACCTACTGAATCTGAAACTTTCGGTGGTAGGGGTGGGTAGCAATGTGTGTTTTAACAGTCCCCCTCCAAGTGATTCTGATGCACGCTCAAGTTTGAGAACCACTGCCTTATCCTACTAACATAGCTAACATGGCCTATAAAAAGCATTTCCTTGTATCACTAATTCCATAATTTTCACATCTCCGGTTTTGATTTCTTCTCTCCATCTGTTTTTGTGTATGTGCCTTCAACGTCCACTTGCGTTTCCTTCAGTTTCTAAGTGGCTCTATCTTTGGACAAATATCTACCTCAAAACATTTTTTTTTGTCTTCAGTGACAAAGAAGACTGGCTGGTCATTACTATAAGAAGGACTAAGTGGAATCATAACTTTATTTTTCTAACCTTTCATCATCCTTTTATACATTCTCTAAGTCCAAGTTATAACTAGAATCTGAGCAAGAGTTGAACCAAGAGCAAACAGAGTAATGATATAACTTCATTTTTTTGTGCTCATCTAATTTAATGCCTGTATCTTTATCTGTATCTAGCCAACCACCTTCTAAAAAAAAAAAAAACACCACTTTCGGGTAGCTCCTTCAACTCCCAACTCAGATATTGAGGATAGTGAGAACATGCCAAGCCCCGACTCATATTATCACAGAACAGACCCCCCAGTTCATTTGCTCTTTTCGTTTTCCTAGATGTCAAAAGGATAAAGAATCTGAAACATCTACTTAAAAACTCTCCTTCTAAAATTAGAGGCCAATATCACTGATGTGACGCAAAACACTGAACAATGCAAAAACTGAACATTGATGTAAAAATCCTCCACAAAATATTAGCAAATCAAATATAACAATACATTAAAAGGATCACACATCACAATCAAGTGGGATTTATTCCAAGGATGCACAGAAGGTTCAACATCCACAAATCAATCAGTGTGATACACCACATTAACAAAAGGAAGAATAAAAATCACATGATCATCTCAATAGATACAGAGAAACCATTTGACAAGATCCAACATCCATTTCTGATGAAAACTCTCAATAAAATGGGTATAGAAGGAAAGTAGCTCAACATAATAAAGGCAGCTAACATCATACTTAATGGTGAAAAACAGAAAGCTATTCCTCTGAGAACAGGAACAAGACAAGGATGCCCACTCTCACTACTCTTATTCAACACAGTACTGGAAGTTTTAGCCAGAGCAATTAGGCAAGAAAAAGAAATAATAGGGATCCAAATTGGAAAGGAAGAAGTAAAACAGTCACTATTTGCAAATGACATGATTCTGTATATAGAAAACTCTAAAGAATCCACCAAAAAACTATTAGAAATAATCAACAAATACAGTAAAGTTGCAGGATACAAAATCAACATACAAAAATCAGTTACATTTCTATAAACTAACGATGAACTAGCAGAAAGAGAAATCAAGAATACAATACCATTTACAAGTGCAACAAAAAGAATAAAACACCTAGGAATAAATTTAACCAAGGAGGTGAAAGACCTGTACACTGAAAACTATGAAACATTATTGCAAGAAATTGAAGAAGACATAAAGAAATGGAAAGATATTCCATGCTCATGGATTGGAAGAATAAACATAGTTAAAATGTCCATATTACCTAAAGCAATCTACAGATTCAATGCAATCCCAATCAGAATCCCAATGACATACTTCACAGAAACAGAACAAAGAACCCTAAAATTTATATGGAACAATGAAAGACCCTGAATAGCCAAAGCAATCCTGAGAAAAAAGAACAAAGCTGTAGGCATCACAATCCCTGACTTCAAAATATACCCTGACTTCAAAATATACTACAAAGCTATAGTAATCAAAACAGCATGGTACTGGCAGAAAAACAGACACATAGGTTAATGGAACAGGATTGAGAGGCCAGAAATAAAACCACGTATTTATGGACAGCTAGTCTTCAACAAAGGAGCGAAGAACATACAATGGAGAAAGGAAAGTCTCTTCAATTAATGGTGTTGGGAAAACTGGAGAGCCACGTGCAAAAGAATGAAAGTAGACCATCATCTCACACCATACACAAAAAGTAACTCAAAATGGATTAAAGACTTGAATTTAATACCTGAAACCATAAAACTCCTAGAAGAAAATATAGGCAGTACACTCTTTGACATCGGTCTTTGCTGTATCATTTTGAATACCATGTCTACTCAGGCAAGGGAAACAAAAGAAAAAAATAAACAAATGAGACTACATCAGACTACAAAGCTTCTGTTGGCAAAGGAAAACATCAACAAGATGAAAAGACAGCCCACCAAATGGGAGAAAATATTTGCAAATCCTATATCTGACAAGGGGTTAATTTCCAAAATAGATGAAGAACTCATATAACTCAACAACAAAAAATGAACAACTCGATCAAATAATGGGCAAAGGATATGAACAGACATTTTTCCAAAGAAGATATACAGGTGGCCAACAGGCACATGAAAAGATTTTCAACACCACTATTAAGGAAATGCAAATCAAAACTATAATGAGATACCACCTCACACTTGTCAGAATGGCTATATTTAACAAGACAAAAAATAACAAATGTCAGAGAGAACATGAAGAAAAGGTAACCCTCATACACTGCTGGTAGGAATGCAAACTGGTGCAGTCACTATGGAAAACAGTATGGAGATTTCTCAAAAAATTAAAAATAGAAATACCATATGATTCAGCTATTCCACTTCTGGGTATTTATCCAAAGAGCATGAAATTAATAATTCAAGAAGATTTATGCATCCCTGGGTTCATCATAGCATTATTCACAATAGCCAAGATGTGGAAGTATCCCAAGTGCCCATCAATGAATGAATGGATAAATATGTGGTATATATATACAACAGAATACTACTCAGCCATAAAAAAGAGAAAATCATGCCATTTGCAACAACATGGATGGACCTTGAGGGCATTATGCTAAGCGAAAATAAGTCAGACAGAGAAAGACAAACACTGTATGATTTCACTCATATGTGGAAGATAAACAAACATAGATATGGAGAACAGATTAGTGGTTACCTGAGGAAAAGGGGGTTGGGGGAAAGTGAAAGGGCTAAAGGGACAGATATGTAAGGTGATGGATAAAAACTAGACTATTTGTGGTGAACCTGATGCAGTCTATATAGAAACTGATATATATTAATGTACACCTGAAATTTACAGAGTTATAAGTCAATATGACCTCAATAAAATAATTTTTAACAAAACTCTCCTTCTGAAGTAGATTAATACAACTTTGATAAAATTAGCCGCATGCGGTTCTTTAAAGACTTGAGATTTTTAATCTACATAATGTAGGCTACCTAAAAAACATGTTCTTTGCTGCTCAGTGAAAACTCTCTCAACTAGAGACCATTAAGATAGGGGAAGGTGAGGTTCTGGTGGTCTGGAAGAAGTTTGTTCATGACATAGAGACAAGAAAAATGATATGAGTTTACTTTGCTGTAGATTCCCTAAATGCTTTTGTGTTCTATTATCCTCTCTATGGAAAGTGAAAAAGTCAGGGCTTCGAGTAATTCTAGTTACTGTTGTCAAGTTCCATTTCTCCCAGTTCATAATGCTTCATCTTCTCCTTAGGGGATAAAGTCAAATACAATTCCCAGCTTGAAAAACGTTTTCATACTACTTGACTAGTATAATGAAGGCACATCCCATTAGGTGTTATGGAATACATAAAATTAACCATTCTCAGACCTCAAAGAAAGACTTAACATTTCATAAATCCTATCTATTTTCCCTCAACTTTTTATTCATTCCTTCTCCAGTTGCATCCTGGAACCGACTTTCAACACACCTCAGGCCTGGATTACTACCACAGCTTCCCCAACTGCCATCAGTCAGCCCATATAGTCTAGGTTAATTTTCTTTCAAGATTCCTTTCACATAATTTCCCTCCTCAAAAGCCTACAGTGGTTTTCTATTTCCTATCGCATTATATCTAAACTCTTCTGCCTAGCTTTAAGGCTATAATCTGGCTCCATCCTTCCCATGCAACTTTATTTTGTACTATTTCACAACCAACAGGTCCCCTTCCCCTAGGATAACTGTGAAATTCATTTGCTCTTTTTTAGGGAAAAGTTGAAGAAACAAGGAAAAGAAAAACAGACACTGAAATCCCTAACAGCAAAAGTTTATTTACAATTGATGTTAAGGATTATTTTTAATGCATGCTGAGAAAACAGTAATCTTCCAAACTTATAGGTTACTATCTGATAAGGAATACAAGACAATGTTGGGAAAGGCTTTGACATACACAACTACTGGAACCAGGTTATCAGAACACTTACACTATTAGAACCTTGTTATAAGAAAACTTACATATCACCTACTTTTATGGCACACCAACTTCATGGACAGCTCATCTTCTAACTCCTCACTGGCTATTTGAGTAATAGCATTCAAGGTTAAATGTCAAGACTGGGGAGTAGGGAAGAAATACAGAAGTGGTAAGCATCACAACATTTCAGAGCCTACCTATACGAATACAACATTAAGATTAATTAAGAAACAGTATTTCAATTTTTTTTCTGAAACAACATTTGGCAATGCTTAGCGCATGAGAAGACACTGCTTTGGTCCATCCACTCTTTCCAGCTTTTCAAAGTGTTTCCTGGCATTGCGGATGTTGATCAGAGTAGCTGCAGAAGCTAAGGGTAGGGGTGGGGGCAGATACCCAAACAGAATAAGTATGGGCAGCCAAAGGACTGTCTGACTAGTAAAAACAAACAAACAGAAGAGAGCCAAATCCCTCAACAACATATGTCACAGAGAACATACAGAAATAGGAGGTCCCAAGTTAACCAGAGTTTAATTTTTCTGAATAAGTAGAAGATTTGTTTATATTCTAAACACAAAATTTCCAAAATAAATTTTCAAAATCTTTGGGTTTGAAGCAAATAGTATAAAACCCATTAGCTTATGTTGTATTTTAATATTAACCTAAGGTAGGAAAAGCCAGTGGATCAGAGATAATTTAAACTTCTGGGAACATCCTGGAAATACTGCTAGAACCTTTATTTCAATGGTTGTGATGGATATGGCTATTATGGCATGGAAGCACCAAATATCTCCCTTTATGCCCATAACACAAATATGGGAATACGGTACTTAGGAACATACAATGACATAGAAAATGGTTCGATATTTAATAGTTCAGAGCTCAGATTGACTCCTCTTGTAAAAATCCATACCATATGGAGCATAAATCATACATTTTGGTTCTCTTTTCTTTAAAATCCCTAGATTTAATAACTTGGTTTTTGAAGTTCCCATGAAGAACACATAATACCCTAGAGTCTAAATTATTTTGAAGCTTCAAAGTATAAGTCTATTAAATAAAAAACTATTTACCACTAGTACTAAAATAGTTTTTTTTTATTGTGGTAAAATATACATAACAAGAAATTTACCATTTTAGCTATTGTGGCATTAAGTAGACTCACACTGTCGTGCAATCATCCCCACTACAAAACAGCTTTTCAGTATCTAATAAAGTACTACCTCTAGAGCAATTAGTTTAAAGAATATGTGGCTTTGAACCTATGTCAGCTAAGTTTAAACTTACGAATAGATGGATCAGACATCACAACCATCACATAAGTGTTGGATGTAAAGATGTCAATGAAAGCAGCAAAGTTAGAGTTCCTGACTTCCATGCTCTGGAAAGAGGCAGCCAGCTTGCTATAGGAGAAAAGTGAGTAAACATAAAATAATAGCAATATAAGAAATTCTTATCTTTTATGTTAAACATTTTCATAGCACTATGCCTCAATTCACCACTTCATTAATATAATCACTAACTCCTCTTTGTTTTCCAAGGAAACTCTAATGCTGAATTTAACATGTTTTGGAAAATGACTAGACAGAAAGTGGATTAAGACTGTGAAATGAAAGTGGGCTTAGACTTAGATCCATGTTAAAAATCAAGTTACAAAAATTTCTAATATTTAAGAATATTTAATATTTAAGTTGAAATTTCCCTATCATTGAGATTAATAATTATATCTTTTGAATGTCAGTTATATTGAAATTTAAGAAATGGTCCCATTTCTTTGAAAACGAACAAGGTAATTATATTTGAATGTCATTTGCTATTTCTTCTTAAAAATGTTAGCATAAACATGCCAGAAAGTCTCAAAGTGTGCTAAGGCATAAGAGGGGTAAACTTATACCTATTCTATTGTCTGGGCATCAAAGTTGTACCAGGATAAGAATTTTGATTATGAAATCTTTACTAAATTATGATGTTCAGCCATTCCTTCTTCCTATGTTCACAATGCTAAGATTTAAATTGTATTTAGTCAAAGCTCAGACAACATGATTAGACATTTCTAGACTCTCTATTTTGTACCATTCCTGAATCAGTACCTATTTTAATCACTGTAGTTTTACAGTAAATCTTGGAATTTGGTAGGGTAAATTCCCCTTCTTTCTTCTTTTTCAAAACTCTCTTGGACATTTCTTCCCAAATAGTATCAAACATCTTGAAAGGGTACTCTGCTTAGATATTTTTCACATGCTTCTTCTGTATCAGTTGAGTTTGCATTAAAGAACAGTGACTTTCACCTAAGCCAACTGTAGGCTCCCTTAGAGTTTAGCTTTCTTTTCAATTAAAGGAACTATTCCTAATATAGAAGTGCAGCCCACTATAGTTATTTGAATCTCTCATAAATGACAATAATTTTTTTCCAGGGATAAATAGATCACACAAGATCTCTTACCTGCAGCTCAGCTTAAACTGCTTAATAATGTTGCTGATTTTTTCAAATCTGTGAGCATCACGCTGCTCTTTACACTGATAGTGAGAAATCACCTATAAAAAAGAGCAATGCCCTTTACATCAGTGCAGTGTAGTCATATCACCTCTGTTACTCCTCAAGGCAGACATCTGTCAGTCTCTTGGACACCCTGATTTTTCAGGGTAAACTTAGCACCTGGCTTACTGTCCCTTTTCCTCTGTCCTATATCCTGCCAACATTTTGCATAATTTCAACATCCCTATGGATGACCCATCCAGTACCATTTGGTTATTATTTTATCACACCATTTAAGTATTACCTATTTTGGTTCACTGTTGTTCTTTCTCACTTACTTTAATCATTAAAATATTCATCTTATTTCAATATTTCACAGGATAGTCTTTGATTAAAAAGAAGTACAGATCAAAAAGGAAAAAGAAATAAAAATTCTTAGCTGTTCTTGAGGTGTACTTAATGTTAATTTTAATGAAGGCTATAACAAAGTAGCTTTTGGTATTATATTTAAAAATCTTAACTAAACAATTCCAACCTCTGAGGATTTACTATTTATAAATGAATGTATTCATGATGGACACCCACGCCAGCTGAAAATAATTCTCCTAACAATTTCAGATTTTAATAAAACCACACAAGTATTTCCTATAGGCTGAAAATATAGATGTAAAGTTTCTAGTAGGAAGCAAAACTGAGTCACTCATCAGAAGAAAATACACAGGGCATTTCCCTGAAACCATGTGAAACCTTAAAAACATAATTCCTAGACCAATGGTGGAACAGGTTCCCCTTGCTTGACTTCAACCCCCTCAGTGAAAATAGTCAATGACACCTAAACTTGGTCTTCAAGAGAAACCAAAACCACCTGTAACTCTTAGTGAAGAACAAGCAGCTTATATTAGATTAACCCCTATGATCACATGTGGTGGATATGGCAGAGGAATACTGCTGAAACAGGATTCTGCTATAGCATGTACATCAAGACAGACAGAATAGTTCACTTGCTTGTTGCTATTCACATTAGCAGGAAAAATAGGACTCAGGATAGCATAATTCCAAGCAAGTGACCCCTGCCAATAGGCTAAGACAGAAAGACATTGTGGTTAGGACTCCTTGTCTCAGCTGTACCAGCTAGCAGGAAGGATGATTTGTAAACACATTTACATTTACAAATGTTTTCACAAAGGAAGGAGGAAAAATTGCACACTGAATTCTCTGCCCTCTGTTGCTAGAATAGAAAAAGGAACCAATGTTTAATTAACATTGATAGCAACATTTAATATATATATATATATAATAGTTACATGCTCAGCTTTGTGCTAGGGCTTAACGTTACCTTGTCCCATTTTAATCTACACAACAAACCTATGATATATATAGCATTATCTCCATTTTATAGAAGGGGAACCAAGCTCAGAGAGATTAAGAAATGTGTCTAAATCATCAAGCATTGGTAGAGCTCAGAAAGAAATTGTTTACTGTGAGCTGATCTTAGAGTAACATTTACTAAGGTGATCAGCAATTACTTATTACTCAGCAGTGCTTTGTGACATCTCAAACTAGTTTCTACTACTGCTATTTAGAAATTTTACCTATAAATATTGGTTTTTGCATCCCCCCTCAGGGCCACACATACAGTAGGCTCTAATACAGTTGTTAAGTTGAATTTATAAGAAAAATAAAAATACCAACATGTCTCTGACTTCTTCCACCTCTCCATCTGAACTCAGCTATGTCACTGAGTAGACTGTTCTATCTCTTCCACGTTAAAAGTTTTCAACTCAGTCTTTTGGAGAAAGGAGGGGGATGAGAGTTTTCGCAAAAAAAAATACCCTTCATTTCATAATAAAAGTCAATAGGAATCCTTTAACACAAATGAACAATTATTAGCAGAAACAATCTAAACTCTATACTAAGGCATACCTGCAAAAATCTAAGTTTTACTAACTACTCAAGAGCTACACACCAAAGGACTTCTTTCAGGTCACTTGCTGACAAGACTACTTTATAAATAAGGCTACGCATGTGGAATTAATGACAAGAGGGAAAAAGGTTCTTCCTGAGAGTGGCAACATGTTGTTCCCTGTTGCTGAGTAGAAGAAGGTTAAGTGTGAAGTGCATGTGCAGAGCAGAAAGTTCTCACCAGAAAAGTAGCTCTCTCAAAGAGAAGCACTTCATCAGCCTCGATAATTTCAGCAAAATTCCTTAGGTTCATTTCCAGCTGCTGGACATTGGGAATCAGCTGATAAACAATGCTGGACCAAGCCTAACAGAACAGAAGCACAGTGTAATATTACTAATAGGTAGCCAGTCCCAGATCTGTGCAAATGAGTAAGTATACTACAACATATGGACAGCAAAATATGGTGATAATTGAGTCTAAAACAAATACTGAAAACAAATATGATATAACACAAATAAAATAAGAAAATGAAGCTAATATTTGATTTTTATCCTTCAGTTGGATTTTTTTTCACATTTTACATTTATTTACATTTTGTAAAATACTGGAGAAACTTCTTTCCATTGATAATTAAAACTAAACAAATAATTTAATTCCATCATGTTGCCTTAGGAAAAGTTGAAAACTCTGATCTACTGGGCTAAAAAGCTTCTAACCCAGCCATTCAACAAATATTTAAGTCCAATAGTATAGATTGCTTTAAGGTCAGAATCTAATAATGTTATATTTAACATACATCCAAGAATCAATTTTGTGAAAATATCAGAGCCACATGGACAAATGGCCCATTCCCTCAATGGGATAACACACAAGAGAAATTACAAGAGAAATTAGTGGCATTATCATTCCAAAAGACTTATTGTCAGCTGTATAAATTACTGATCCAATTGAATTAAAAATGGTCCAGTGTGTTTGCCTAAAACTGACTTCATCCAGAGGAGTATGACTAATGTAAGGAGTTGAAATTAACCATACCCTCCCTCTACTCTCTTAAGGCTCATTTATTTGAATTCCCATTACAATACTTCCTTCAATCTCATTCCAATTTGTCTGGTAGGGTGTACAATGTTCTTCTCTCCCCTACTAGAGGGCAGGAACCTGGTCTTAGTCATCTGTGTGTCCAACAGCATCAAGCAGATATGAAATGAGTGCTTGTAGAATAACACTTAATATAAAAATTTAAGTCAGCTCTATGCAACATTGATGTAAGAGATAGTAGCGTCATGTCTCTGTTTCAATTAGTTTTATTACTTAGGCATAGGGGTCCGGGTTCCAAGTTCCCAGGTCGGTGTTAATGTCACTGCTGAATTTACCTTGGAGAAGGCACCAAAGCTAACCACAGCAGAGACATTGTCACTCACAGCAGTGTTGTGATTAGCCAATTGTCTTTGGTCGTGTTATGTATTGCCATCCTTCACACCGCAGTTGGTTCTTATCAGTGCGTCATGTCCATCCTTATTCACGGTTACCTGTTCTATGGGAATAAGGCTTTGAGAGAAATTCGGCCCAAATTAATCTAGAACAGTATTTCCTAGACAGGCATCTCAAAATGATCTGTTATTAGAGTGAGGCTGGGTCAACATAATATTGGGGAAAAAATGAATTAGTTAAAAAAATAAATCAATGGCTATTTTTAAAGTCCAACAGTTTTTCTCCTTGGCAGGTCAGGTTTCTGTGCTTCTGGTTGTAGATACTTGTCAGATGCAGTTGATACTGAGGCTGTAGCTACCAGTGATGAAGAAAGATGCTTTCCCACCCAGAGTCAGACTTGTCAGTGGATACCAGAAGCAGTCTGAAGGAAAGGTCTGACCATAGGAGGACCCAAAAGGAGCCAGTCTTTCAAATCACTAGATCAGTAGAAGAAAGGGAGGAAGCAGGATAAGGAGCCTATGTGCCAATAAGGTAAGTTTAGCTTCATCCATAACACAGCTATTGTTGTAACCTCTACGACTACTGCAAGCAGTGTGGTATCCATTCCAGCAATGGGAACAATCTTTCTGGTTGAAAAAATGCCAGTCTCCAATTTGGCATGAAAGTTGAAGCTACCATACTCCAGGCGTAATATGACTCATTCTATGACTCCTTTCTCCAATTTCTCCCCTAAATATTGTTCTTCTATTGTCATCCAAACTTAGGCATAACAGCTTATATCCTATAGAGGTACCTGAATATTAGACAAGGCTCCAATCAGCATTGAGACCACAACAGGTCAAAATGGATGATGGCCAGTGAAACTTCTGCTGTCACAAAGACCAGTATCAAATTGATCGTCACCAAACTGGCTAATTCAGTGTGATTTGGTAGGTATGTCGACCCAATCTAAGATCAAAACCAAAATTTCTTAAGATTAAGTTTGATATTTTTCAAACAATTTCTTGTAGATTATTTCAATTTTTAGTTCAACACATCTAGATGGCTAGGAAAGAGTTCAAAATCTCTTACTTCTGATAATACCCTTCTAGATTTTTTTGTGCCCTTAAAATGAGGGAACTCAGGGAAACATACACACCTTATAGAGAGTTTCATCCCAGATAGATGTTCGGAAACAAGAACATTCCAATGGGCGAGACAAACGCCTCAGATCTTCTTCTCGCTCTTTAAAAATCTGAATTAAAAAGTGGAACATACTGATTAGCATACAACAGTTCTCCTCTTTCACTGCAAAATCTGAGATGTAATTATTTCAGCATATTTTAAACAGGAGCATACCCAAGATTTTGTAAATAAAAATACTTTAATCTTTGCAGATCTTTCTCTCTCACACACATATATGTATACACTATTTCTGTATGGACCATATTTATTTGGCTATATAGATATGATACCCCCCCACACACAAATATCTATCCATCTTGGATCTGTCTCTACGTATATATGCCCACATACACATGGAAAAATATCTATTTATATAAATATATATACACAGATATTTTCCATGACTGAGTGGGTCTGTAGTGAGTGTGTATATGCCGTGATGGTTAATTTTATGTATCAACCTGGCTAGGCCACGGTACCAAGACATTTGGTCAAACACCAGTTTAGATGTTGCTGTGAAGATATATTTTAGATAAATTAATATTTAAATCAGTAGACTGAGTAAAGCAGATTCCCCTCCATAATTTGGGTGGGCTTTATGCAATCAGTTGAAGGCCTTAAGAGAGAAAGACTGCCATCCCCCAAAAAGAGGGAATTCTACCTCCAGACTGTGTTCCAACTAGAGCTATAACATCAACTCTTTCCTGAGTCTCCAGCCTATTAGCCTGCCCTGCAGATTTCAAACTTGCCAGCCTCCACAACTGTATGAGTCAATTCCTTGAAATCAATCAATCAATCTATCTATATATAGATACAAATACACACACACACAGACACACACACACACAAACACTTCTTATTGGTTCTATTTCTCTGAGGAACCCCAACTAACACACACACACATAGAAGGAAACATCTATATTGCTTGAAATCGATAGTTAGGGAAGCATCCTAGCCATTTTTAGTTCAAAACTTCCAAGTCTGCATCTTTAATAAAATACAGTATACTTTTCTTTTGTCTTTGCTGGGAAAGATTTGCCCTGAGCTAACATCTGTTGCCAATATTCCTCTCTTTTTTCTTTTTTTTCTCCCCAAAGCCCCAGTACATGGTTGTATATTCTAGCTGTAAGTCCTTCTAGTTCTTCTATGTGAACCGCCACAGCATGGCTACTGACAGACGGGTGGTGTGGTTCTGAGCCCAGGAACCAAACCCGGGCTGCTGAAGCAGAGTGTGCTAAATTTTAAGCACTAGGCCATCAGGGCTGGCTCATCCTTTTCTTAATTAAGCTTAAAATCCCACAAAGAATATTAATGTAGCATTGGGGATATTTATATAAGCATTTAGAAAACAATAAGTTGATCACTAAAAATTAGAAGTTATTAAAAAATCCCTAAGGAGCTCATTGATTGGAATGCTCTAGGTTTTTCTATTGCAAATTGGGCCAGGGATTGAAGTGGGGTTTTTTTTTTTTGGTGAGGAAGATTCACCCTGAGCTAACATCTGTGCCAATCTTCCTCTATTTTATATGTGGGTCACCACCATAGCATGGCTGACAAGTGGTGTAGGTCTGTGCCCAGTATCCGAACCTGCAAACCTGGGCTACTGAAGCAGAACATGCCAAACTTAACCACTAGGCCATGGGGCCGGCCCCATGAAGTGATTTTTAAAGGAAACAAAACAAAAAATAAAAGAACAACAGCAAGAATAAGAATAACAAAACCCTTGCAATCTCAAGACCCAAGCTACATACAGGATTTTCTGCTGAATTAAAACAGAATTACTACTTAGTGAGAGAGAGAAAGGGAGAAGCAACTAAAAAAAATTAGATACTCAAAAGTAGCTTTTGGAGTCAAATACGGAACCCCATCAAGTGCTTTTTGAAAGCCTGTAAGCTAACCTAGAAACATCAAAACATACCCAACGCTGGAACACGGGAGGTAGTCCTGTAACTAGTTAAGGAAAAAAAAGTATTCCTGACCACAGCTATTACCAAAAAATCCTTTAGTTAAATAAAGGGTATCCTTACACTCCTAGGTTTCAACCCAAAGGGGAACTGTGCCAATCTTCCTCTACTTTATATGTGGGTTGCCACCACAGCATGGCTGATGATTGGTGTAGGTCCACCCCGGGATCCGAACCCATGAACCCAGGCTGCTGAAGCGGAGCACACGAACTTAAGCACTGCGCCACAGGGCCGGCCCTGCTGATAAGGTATTTTTTAATTAAGGTATGTACATTGTTTTTTTAGACATAATGCTACTGCACACTTAATAGACTACAGTATAGTGTAAACATACCTTTTATATGCACTGGGAAACCAAAAAGTTAGTATAACTCACTTTATTGTGATATTTACTTTATTGTGGTGGTCTGGAACTGAAACTGCAATATCTCCTAGGTATTTCTGTATTCTAAAACCGCTTCACTTAGCTTTACTCTTGGAAATAGAGGATCTTCTCTTTCAGCTTAGACTTTAAAATCCAATCTTATTTTATATCAAGCAAACTAAAGCTAGACTATATTTGTGACTTGCCAGTCCTGGGGTCTTATAGCTAGCTAGAAGTTTGACCTTTCTACTGTGTCTTCTCTGGTTTAAATTTATGTGCACTAACTCCCATGCTAGAAAGGAAGAGAAAATACCATATGAGGGAAGTTATGAGGGACCTGGCATTGTGCCTAACACAGTGTGGCTGGCACTTGAATTGGTGCATACCAGTTTCCTAGGTCAACCTAGTAACAGCTGTGATCTTACTTCATCTCACCCCTGGTGGGTCTTCTAGCCTTGATAGTAACTGCCAGCTTTAAAGATCAGTAAAACAGGGGTAGCAAACATATTTTAAAATATAGGCTGCTTAGTGATATCACCTGGTCAGGTTTCTTACCTACATGTGGAAATTATTTGCCAAATGAATATTATCTTTCCCTTACCATCGAAAATTTGTTTATGAGTGTTTTAAAAAACAAATGAGGGAATTTTATTTTGAAAGCTTGTGCTGAGAATTTTTTTCCTGAAAAAAGAATGGTACAAATTTATCTTTACTTCTACAAAAGAAGTTTACAAAGCACGTCAACCATTTGGTGCAGCACCCTTTCTTACCAGGTCCCGTTGGTCCTCCTGTACCAGATCCATTTTGTGCACCAGGCAAAAGATTTTGGCATCTGGAGAGTTCTGCAGAATGGCTTCCAGGCATGACTGGTAATAGTGCATGTCCTTTTCCAGTTCTCGGCTCTCCACATCAAAGACATAAATCAGAACCTCCACATTTCGGAAGATATTGTCTCGTTGGCTAGTGAAATAATTTTCCATGAAGGTGTCCTGTCTAGTAGGAAAAAAATAATCTAGGTAGTAAGCAAGTCCTCAGTTTAGTCACTCCTACTTACAATCTAGTTTTGTTGGCTTAATCAATGTGAAAGATAATCTTAAGGCTTCAAATTAGGGGGCAAATAACAGCAAATCAGTCTGGCCTAACCTTCTTACTTCTTGAGCTGCACCACCGTTTGTCCCTCTCTTTGTCTTCCAAATACACTTTGACCCTCCCTCAGTTCTAGTGGCCCATTATCTATCCACCAAGGGGCCTTACATGCTGTTCATTCTGTCTTACATGCTATCTTCCTACCTCTACATCTAATTAACTCCTACTTGTCCCTTTAGATTTCAGTTCAATCCATACTTCCTCACAGAAACCTTTATCCCTGTCCTCTCTGACTTGGGCAAATCCCATTACCATAGGCCCTTACACCAATACATTGTTCTTATTTTTAACACTTACCACAAGTGTGATATTATAAGTGTTTGTGTGCATTTTTCATTAATGGCAATTCACTTCCCTAGACAACAAGTTCTTTGAAGGCAAGGACCTTATCTGTTACTGTTTGCCATTGTTTCCCAGCTTTTAGCACAGAGCCTGTTATACAGTAGGTGCTCAATGAATATTTATTGAATGAGTAACTAGTAAAATATTCTAAACTATATGAAAATGACTCCAAGATAACTTTTTAGCGGAATGTTGCTCTTTGCCCCTTAGGCTGTGTGCTGCTTCCCAAGAAGTTCTCAATTACCAGCTGCCTAGCAGAAAACAGTAGAGTTTTGTCATGAAAAAGAATCATGCACCTAGCTTCTAAGTCCTGCACTTTGCTATTAATTAGCTGTTATGAGCTTAGGAGATTCACAATCTCACTTGACCTCAGCTGCTTATCTGTAAAAATGATAACATCTTAGTGCCTAAAAGCAAGGGACTTGGACCAATCTCTTGACACAGTTTACAGAATTGGAAGCAATAATAATGAGGAAGGATTTATATGGAGAGAGCTACTAGGGTGTTAATTGTTAAGTGATCCATCTGCTAGCAGTAATGGAATCATTTTCTGACAGAATATTTGGCTATTTTGTTATTCTTTCAACAAATATTCACTGAGCACCTATTCCAAGGCTGGTTGTATGCTAGGAGCTGGGAAAAACTAAGCTAACAATACCTATTTACTTTGTGAGGCAGTTTGCTATATATATATATTATATATATAATATATATATTATCTTACTTGATCATCAAAAACCCCTATGAATTGGTATCATCATTATCCCTATTGTACAGATGAAGAAACTGTGGCTCAGACAGTTTAAATGATCTACCCAAAAGAACACTGCTAACAAAGCTGAGATACAAACCCAGTCTAACTCCACTGTACACTACTTGCTGCTACTTCAGCATGGAGACGCAAATGGACATAGGGTAGGGAGTAATACCCACACACAAGCACAGTGAATGTGCATTTGTGATGATATATTCCAGAAGTGACTTGGCAATGAGAGGAAAAACTGTCTCCTACTCCTCCAACAGTAGGTAACTCAGCTGGAGAATATGTGCTCAGGTCCAATCTATAGTTCTTAGACTGCCTGGAGATAATAACTGAAATAACAAAGAATGGGGTGGTATGGTGTGATATGGCTAAGAGCTCAGCACTGGTGTTAGGCCATCTGAGATAGAAACCTAATTTCTTCACCTGCACAAGAGGGATAATCTATCCCATATTACAGATATCCAGGTTCAGCTTGTGTTAGTGCTGCTAAAACATGTCACATACAGAGGACATTTTCACAATTACATAAAATTCAGAGATCTTTATTTAATCAAGTACCAATTCTGAAGTAATTTCTATCCAACGTATCTATTACAAATGATAGTTACTCAAGCGTATTCTCTGTGCTGATATACTAGATGCCATGATTACTGCCACTGGCCTCATAAACAAGTAAGCAGATGATACTTACCCACCACAGTCCCACAGGTTCAATACCAGGTTTCCCAGAAATCGAACATGAGAATGTTCTACATCAACTGGAAGACAAATATGCCAAATCTAGTAATTGTAGCATGTGAGATGAAATTCAAAATAAGCAAAGCACTAACCCATGGAATTTAGAAGGACCAAAGTGGAGTGAAATGCTCAAAGCCACAACAAGAAGGTGATTTTCAGCTTAGTAGCATGGTTTAGTGGCAAGGTGGGCACCTAAACTACCCTGAGCTACAGAACTGGCTCTAATATAAGTCATTTTACTTTTAGTAGTTTCTAATAGTCAGTTTATAATACTAATGTTAAAATTGCAACATCTAAGACAGAGATATACACCATTTAACAGCTAACAGCTCTTCCCTGACCCACCTGCCCCCACCAACACCCTCCACCAAAAATTTAAAAATGACAACAAAAACCAAATACAAAACAAACATAAAACATAACCAGTCTCGCTCCCTCTATTTATTTCATTATTTAGGTTAATGATCCTACCATTTTCCCATTTTGTAGGGGGTCATTTTTGACTCCTCTGTCCACATTCAATTCATTGCTATTCCTTTGTAATCTCTCTCAATTCCATTCCTTGTTTTACAACCTTCCACTAACATTAAGGAAGGCCCTTATCTTCTCAACTACAATAGCTCCATAATTACCTCCCACCAGGAAGCCTTACCCACTTTACTTCATCCTATAGACTACTGCCAGGTTCATCTTCTTAACACTACTTTGAACATGTCACTCCCCATTCAAAAAACTTTCAATGGTTCCTCCATGCCTATAGGGGGGGCATTCAAGGTCCTTCAGAATTTGACTTCCAATCTACCTTTATACTCCCAAATGATTCACATTAATAAAGTCTTTTTCTCCAGTCCAATTTGGTTTATTCATAGTCCTCCCAAACCCCACTATCTTTCCCAACCCCCAAAATACCTTACATCAGGGGTCGCAAACTTGCTAATAGGGGCCAGGCCAGTAAACATACAATAGCAAAGTTGATCATGTATGGAGAGTAAACATCCACCCAAGGAGACGATGAAGTGGGTGGCAGTTACTCAACTGCAGCTCTTTTGCCATGCAGGAACGTGGGCTCAGGATTACCAGATCTTTAAATTTTTCAATAGTAGTGGGAAATCCAGATTTTTATGGAAACTTTTACATATTGATAACTAATTCCAAATTTTCTAAAACATGGCACAGGCCAAACAAAACACATCTACAGGCCTTATCCAGCATATAGGCTGCCTGTTTGCGACCTCTGCCTTATACTTCCCTCCCCACCCTATACTTTGCCTACTCTGTCCATCTGCCTAGATAGTCATCCCCACCTTTCTTTCAAAGTTAGATTCATCTTTTAAGACCCAGCTTAAATCCCACCTCCTCTAAAAGCTCTACCTGGCCACCCCCACTTACCGTCATCACTCCCTCTGAATTCATTTAAACACATATTAAGCATCTACTCTCTGCCAGGCACTAAAATTCACAAGGAGGAATAATGAAAATTCTTATCTGGAAATTTCTCAAAGTCTAGCAATTATCATCTTTACGATTTATGTAAGAATCAATCACACAGTGGTGTTTCTTCTATGACTATCATGAAGCTGTTGCTTAAATTGACTGCTATTTAACTTGTGCAATTTTATTTTCTCATAAACTAGATCACAAGCAGCAAAGCATTATTAAAAAAATAGGCATTGGAGTCAAATAGTTCTTAGTTCAAATACCAGCTCTACCTCTCTGTGTGACCTTGGGCAAGTCACTTAATCTCTGAGTATTAGTTTCCTCTTCTATTAAAAAAGGTGGGAAGCATACTATTGACCTCACAGGATTAGTGTGAGGATTAAAAGAGTTATACACAAAGTGCCTGGCACGTAGTAGGTGCTCAAACTACTTCCCTTCTCCCCTTTACTTCCCCCTCCTTGGAAAATGAATCATATCTTACATGTCTTTGTATTTCCAACAGAGTCTACGAGAGAGTAGGTGCTCAAACTGCTATTAATTTGAAGACTATGTAAACGGTCTAGTACTAAAAAAAAATGGAAAGAAGTGCTACTGAGAAAGGGAAAGACAATAACAAAAAAAGTGACAGGATTCAGTGACTGTTTAGATATGGAGCACATGGGATAGAAATCTGGTTTCTACTCGCATACCACAGAAATTGTTCTCATCAAGTGACCAACGGCCCCATTACCAAATCCAGTGGACTTTTTAGTCCTTGTCTTACTTCCTGCAGCATGACACTGTTGACTACTCTCTTCTCAAAAAATTCTCTTCTCTTGGCCTCTGATTTCATACCTACAACCTCTCTGGCAGATCCTCCTTCACAGGCTCCTATTCTTCTTTCTGTCCCTTAAATGTTGGAGTTCTTCAGTATTCCATCTTTGGCCACCTACTCTTCTCTCTATGTATTCTTTTCCTAGGCAAGCTAATCTATTCATATTATTTTATTTACCACTTGGATACTGATAACTTGTAAATGTGTATCTCTAATACAGATTTCTCTCCTCCCTTTCTGAATCATACATTGGACATCTCCAGTTGAATAAACCACAAGTATCCTGAACTCAATGTATACAAAAATAACTCATCATCTCCCCATTCTTCCCACAAAATCTATTCCTCCTTTGGTCTTCTCCATCTCAGTGGATTTAACCAGTTGCCTAAGCCAAAACTTTAGTTTCATCCTTCACTGCACTCTTTCCCCCACCTTTCCTCCAAAACTTATCAGCAAGTCCCACTGATGCTACCTTTTAAATATAACCCAAATCCATTTGTTTGTCACCATATCCACTACCACCACCCTAACTCGTGAGGCCCCCATCATCTCTTACCTGGACTACTAAATAGTTTACTAATTTATCAACCTGTTTCTACCCTTGCCCCTCTCCAATCTATCCTCCATATTACAGATATAATCTCTCCAAAATGCAGATTTTTATTTCATTCTTCTTTAAAAATATGAAAAAAAAAACCATGTCTCTGTATATATATGATTGTATACACTCAGGGAAAAAAGAGGCCAGAAGGATAACCTCAAACTACTAATGGTGATTGTCTCTAGGAAGTAGGCTTGAGAATGAGGGAAGGAGCACTTTCTACACTTCTGTAATGTTTGAATTTTTCACAAGTATTACTTTTCCAATTAAAATTGAAAATTAAAAATAGTAAAATCTGATCATGTTACTTTTCTGTTTAAAACTCTCTAGGGGCTGCCCTCTACCCTCAGTTCAAACTACGTGACTTGGCTTATAAGGCACTTTATCATCTAACCCCCACTTTCTGTCTCCCTCTTTAGTCTCATGTCTTCTATATGGCCCTCTGGCTCTCCTAGTCTTCCTGTCCTGCTGTCATAAGAGGAACTGAAAAGAACCAAGAACAGAGCTTTGGGGAATCACATACACTTATGGGGCAGAAAGAAGAAAATATTCTTTTTTTTTCCTTAAAAAAGGGGGGAGGGATGGTTAAAGATAAAGGAAGAAAACCAGGGTAATAAAGCATTAAATAAAAGCCAAGGGAACAGAGAATTTTCAGAAGGTAGGAAATCTCAGAGCCGTCAACAGTGTTTGAGACTAAAATTCTTCATAATCATATTTTTATTGACAAGTTTACTATTCCAACAAACACATTTTAACAGCCCCCTAATAAATTAATTATACCACCATTCTGTATCCTTACTTCAAATTTCAAAACACAGTAGGCTCTAAGTTTAACAAAATAAACCTGGACTTTTTTTTAGCAATAACAAACTATAGAAAAACACTAAAACATTAAAAGTGATGTAATATTTTAGAAGAAGTACTCTTTTACGACTTTTAAAGAAAATCAGCAACCGCATAAAAAGGAACAGCAAATAAAAATCAATGCACTATATGTTTTTTAATTAGTCTATAAGTTTAGCATTAGAACCCAGACCTTTCTTCATCAATGACAAACTAGCTAATGATATACTACAGCATTAAGGTCAACATAATCTTTTAAAGTACACTTTTATTACCTTTAAGGAAATACAGTAATTGTTAACAAAGTACTATCAATAAAGTTCCCACTTGAAATATCCTTAAGGGCAAGAGCCCTGTCCCATTCACGGTGCCTCGCACACAGGAAACTCCAGAAAAGCACTTGTTGAATAAATGGCTTCTTTAATGTATAGGGTTCATATAATTTGCAACATTCTGTTCGTAACTTTTTAATGCTGCTGCCAGATTATTTCAAAGCTATTTTAAGTAACTTGAATAGTTCTGAAATTTGGGTTGCAAGACTATTCACTACACCTAAGGTAGTAAATCAACTCTGCTGATTAGCTAAAAACAAAAATATTAATTGGATTAGAAAAAGGTGCTTCAATAAAATGCGCAGAATTTAAAACACAAAGAGAAAGAAGTCTGCCAGGAATTGTGGCTGTAGCATAATGAATAGAGCAGGAGCATAGATTGACATTCCAGCTCTAATGCTTACTAGTTCAGTGAGCTTAACTTCTAGGTGGTACTTTCTTCATCTACTAAAATGAAGTTAATATGAGGACTAACGTAAATAAAGCAGCATACAATAAATTTTAGCTTCCTCTAATCTAGTGAAACCATATGATTATTAGATCCAGATATTTAACTTGGAAAAGTAGAAAACAAATTAAAATCTGGCAAATCAAGACAGGGAGAAGTTTGGACAGGTAGTTTCTAGAAGGAAGTCTCTCAAGGCATGACAGGCCATAGGACCTTGTCCTGACCAAAATTTTTGATGAATGACTTAGATGAAAACTAGATGAGATGCTTATCAAATGTACAAACTTCATGGAGTTACGAAGGATAGCTAATATATCAGATGAGAGAATAAGTAGCTAAAATGAAGAGATCCAACCCCTTTTCTATGGACAAGGAACCTGAGCCCCAGTGAGACAGTGACTTGTCCTGGACTTCACAGTTCACAAACACTGGGTACAGGAACATATCATAGGCTAAAACAAACAAAATTGAATAATTTAATAGAGATAAGCATTTATTCTTAGGTTCAAAATATTAACTGCACAAGAATCAGAAGGAAGATATGTATTTTAATAACAATTTATGCGAAAAGGTGAAAAAGAATTGCTTTTTTTTTTAGTATGACTCAGTATAATAAAGGCCACTCCACAAAAGGAGAGTAGGGGTTAGACTGTGCTAACAGCATTGTGATTCCCGGAACAAGAGATGTAATAGTTCTACTCTGCCCTGATAAGACCACATCTGCATTCAAGTCTCAGCGCTTTAAGGAAAATGTAGACACGTTCAAACAAGTCTCTTAAAAATGCTTAAAATGATGTCAAATGAGGAACAGATGGAGGAACTGGAGATGTTTAACTTAAAGAAGCTAAGATTTAGGAGGCAAGGGATAGCTAGGATAGATTGAGACATTAACCATACTCAAATATTTATAGCGGCTCAAGAGAAGAGAAAGGGGACTAGCTAATAGAAATAGAGGAAAATAGATTTGGGGCTCTAACTAAGAAATAGCTTTCTAACCATTAAAGCTGCCCCAATTGTAAGAGTCTATGCTACACTCCAAGCACTTTAAGAACAGAAATGAGGTTTTATTCTCCTTTGTATCCTAGGATCTGGAACATAAGGTGTTTTAAAAATGTGTGTTGTTCCTGAAACCAGAGTGACAAACCTTATGAAGTAGTGAGTGACTTGTCCCTAAAAGCAGTCAAAATGCTAGAAACTCAAATCAGAAATCTTTGAAAGCCAGGTAGGGCAATGCTTTTGTCACCTAGAAGCCAAGGAGCAGGGCAGAATCCAGAAATGCTTGGATGCTGCAAAATGAAATTGCATTACAGCCTAGAGACAGAAGGGGTCTCCCAGAAGCATAGATCCACCGAACTGGCAGCCATGGCAGCCCAGCTAGTCTATACTAAGAAGCCAGATTTAATATTTAAACCCTAAAAGGAAATAAAACATTTCTCAAGTCAGAGCTGGAACTCCAATAAGAACATCTATGCATATCCAGAAAGAGAAGCATCAGAGCACAGATTAACCTCCCTCCCACATCTCCCCATCCCCAGAAATTTACCTTTTAATGAAGACTAAGACTAACTACTGCTTTAAAAATATCTTAGATTTTAGTGTTTTGCTTGTTAACACCTATCAGCTAATTTCCCTGTATATAGTAACAGTTAAAAATACCCCCCCAAAATGAACAAACAAAAGGGTCTCTGTGCTTGTTTAAGAAAAAGCAGGATAAAAAAGAAGTTGGACAAGGGCATCCCGCTTGGTAAGCAACCAAGAAAGGAAAGAAACTGTCCAAAAGAGCAAATAGCCACCAGAATTAGGCCATACTCCTCTGAGAAGGAATGAAAAAAGGGGAAACATGCTCCAAAAAAAATCTCTCAACCTCTGTATCCCCAAGTTACTTCAGCCAAGTGTGTTATGCAGATTAATAATAGTTAAGATCACCTGACTTTACAATAAGATAAAACATCTTACTTGTTGCACCAAGGCGACGTGTGTCTCTGGCAATGTAATTTGCAAATATAATAGACCTCATGCTGGTCTTACCAGACCCACTTTTACCCATCAGCAGCACCTAAGGACAAAGTGGGAAAAAAGAAAAAGAAGTTAGCAATCTACAGCAAATCAAGTCTAAAGGGATCTATTTCTCTCCTGTACTTGATGTTTTACTAGACTGACAGTACCAACACCCTGGTGTGGATACTTGTAACTAACTAGTTCCCCAGTCAACGGTGAATGCAGAGATACTTAGAATTCCAGGGGCTGGGCACTTACCTGTCATAGGTCACACATCCTCTTGGCAATAGAACTGCAGTTAATTTATTATGCTATTAATATACACTATCGTATCTTCAGAACTATGTTAAAGAAATACCAACTCGAGAGGAAATTTAATTCTGATCTCTCATAGTCTAATGTTTTATGCACTAAACTACCTGGCAGGGGATTTCAGCATAACTGAAAGTTCTTCCTCCTGCTCAAGATCACCCTTTCCACCTTTGCCCTTGATCTCATCCTTTCCACTTACCTCCATGATTTTGTTCCTTTAATTACTCTATCCTTTTTTGTTTTAAGTGTCCCATGGGCTAGAGGATCAAGTCCTTTAACTACATGTAAGACTCTTCTTGATCTGGCTTATCTACTCCTTTATCCTCATCTTCTGATCCTCCTAGCCTGGAACTTTTCGAGTCCAGCCATACTGAACTGAACTGCTTGTAGTACCTTTGACTGCTCCCAGATCTCCAGGGAGCCCTGCTCTATATCTTTGTTTCATGCTACACTCTCTGCCAGTAACTTTCCATTCCCTTTTATTCCTTCAGCTAAGCTCCACTCATCCTTCAAGACTTGGATTAGTAACCATCTCCTTAACAAGCATCTCTGACCCCAGTGCCCTAGGCTGGCTTAGGTGTGTCTCACCTCTGTCCTTCCACGGCACTCTTACAGTATTGCAAAGACCATAATGCACTGCAGTTACGTGTGTGTGTGTGTGTGTGTGTGTGTGTGGTCCGTCTCTCACAAGACTCTGAGCTCCTGAATGGCAGGGAGAATCCCCTTTGTATCTCCAGTGCCTAACATATAACAGATGCTCAAAATATGTTCTTCAAAGGAATGTGCAAGCTATCAAAACAAAGATACAAAACAAGCAAGTTTTTAACAATAAGAATTGTCCAATGGAAATGGTGGCATTATGAAGGTGAATAGCCTTCTTGTCAATGTCAGCATTTAACAAAGACAGAAAAACAACTATCAAAGATGCTGTAGATTCTTGCACTAGGAGGGAACTGGGTAAGGTGACTTTTAAGAGTCTTTTCAAACTTAAAATTTATGAAATATAGTTCTAATTTCCTTGCTTTTCCAATGAAGGGGGTATATGTTCTATCTTCAATCCCAAGACATTTTATAAAAATTTCTAATTACAAATATAGGGAGTATTAATGAAAGTGTACTGTGCACAGGCTCAATTTAATCTAGTTATTAAGCTATATAACTTAATCTCACTAAGGAAATATTACTGATGAGCCAGACTAAAATTGTTACAAAAAAGTTTTGTTTTTAATCTTAATCATATAGAAATTTCTGGTATTTTTAGGCTTCTTTACTGGTGGGAACTTCAGACAGGCTCATCAAGGACATTCCCTTAGCAAACTGGAGTCATATAACTGAATTATTAGATGAAGTTAAGGCTAGATATGGTGAATTTCTTGTTAAGACATCTTACCTCAATTGGTTATGAAAGACTTACCAAGGCTAAGTGTGTTAGGTACTAATCTAAGTGCTCTACATACATCTGCTCATCTAAACTTCACAACAATCTTAAGAGATAGGTAATATTTTTATCACCATCTTATAAGTGAAGAAGTTGAAAGCCCAAAATGTTCAGAAATTTGCTCCAGAGCTGTGCTCTTATTGATTCTGCCTAAACCCCAAGGTGCAGCACAGTACCTTGGAAGGAGTGTTAAGAGCACAAGGGAAGGAGTGTTCAATTCTATCTGGAGAACTCATATAAGACCTTATAGTGGTAATATTTAAGTTAGGTTTAACATAAATGTGCAGGCAGAGGCCTATGTAGTATGTGTGTGTGGCTTGCACAAAATGCAAATTAATTTTTAAATTTGGAGAAGAAACAGATTTTATGTATGGCTGCTATAGGGTGCATAGGTGTAGATGGTTTAGTCATGTATAAATTTTTAAAGGATATTCTATGCGATGAAGTCATTTGGATTTTATTCTATGGGCTTTGGGACGTTATGAAAAGTTCTTAAGTATGTGAATGACCCAGTTAAATTTATATATTAGAAAAACTAAAACTGATAGCAAAGAACAAGACAAACGTCAAGGAGAACACATAGAAGGTTCCAGCAACAGTCCAGGAAAGATGGTATATATACACCACAAATATATTTCCTCAATGGTAACTTCTTACCTTCACCTTCATGTTTTTGATGTACCTAACACGTCTTACCTTTTTCTTCATGGCTGTATTTGGTAGCACCCACCTGCAGATATAAACCAAAAGACAGAGTTTCCATGATCCAATTGCCTTAGAAATTAGAATTAAAGACATATAAATAAATGTGGAAGTGCAAAAGAGCATATTTAGTATAACAGCTGAGTACAGCTGTGTGTGGGACCTCAGTTGAGCAGAGGCCCTCATTTTCCTAAATTATAAAACTGACTTTATGCTCCCTATCCCCCAATTAGGTGCTCAGGAGATAGCTCCTAGGAAGATTTATTTAGGAATATAAATGAGCCATTAAAATTCAAGATTCAATTTTTCATCTTAAAAAATTCATCAAAACAACATATACCAGTGCTTTAACAAATCAAACAATACTGTCATATTTGAATGTCCTCTATTTTTATAGTAAGCCTCCTATTTTTAAAATCTGGAAGTATCTTTAGTCCTTCAGCTGTCATTCCAAGTCGTATTTCATTCATCACAGGCACAAAGTATATAAAATACAAGTCTCAAATTCAGGTACAAATTGGTACAAAAAGCACTCTCAAGCCACTGGTCCTGTCCAGGAAACTCTCAAGCCACTCTTCCTAGTCTACTTATCCTCAACAGGATGATGTCAAACCTCCTTTATTGATCATTCAAAGCAACTGAGAACTGCCTCCTCAATTCGACCACCCCCGCCCCCCGACTGATATCAGGCCCGTCCCAAAGGTTGTTTCTACCAACCAGTCCTCTTTCCAGTTTATCCTGTCACCAAAAGCAGGATACCAATCAACCTTACTGGTAAATCGAAGCAATTTATCATGGATGGGGTGTTCTAATTCACAATATTCTATTCAGTTGGAAGGCCCTCCCCCCCACTTCCAGGTTTGACATAATACCCTTCACCCACCCAAGTGATCCTTCCGGTTCCCCTATGGGAGGATCCATTTTCGGCCCCAGATTCTCTTTCTCCATCTTTTTCTCCGAGTCAGATTCTTCCATCGTGCAACAAGTCCTTTCCAGGCCCTTCTAAATCCGCAGTACTCTTTTCCTTGTTTTTTTCCCTTGTTCACCCCCTCAGCCGCCTATTCTCATCGCCTGCGGCCCTTAAGCCTGCGCTATTCTTGCCTCCGCCTTTGTCCACTGGGGGGCTGCTTTACCCACGGTTACCTTTACCGCCTCGAACTTGGCCTCAAGGCACCGCTGAGCAGGCCAGCTCAAAGGCTAAGTGTTTCGGTGGTGCAAAGGAAGAGATGGAGGATGAAAGGGAAAGAGCGGGGGGGGGGGGGGAGTTCGTCTCGAGTTTGGACCTCAGGCCCCAAGGTCTCGAAACTCAAAGGTGACTTCACCCGCAAAGAGGTGGGGACGACGAAGACGGAGGTGGCAGAAAGAGCAGACCCGTGCTGTAGGGCACCCGTGCTGTAAGCGGTGAACGCCTCAACTGGCTCGTTGTTCCCGAGACTGGCCGCCCGGGAGAGTCCGCCGTCGGCTAAGGTTACGACCTAACCGCCCGCCCTTCAGGAGCCCAGGTACCTCACCGCAGCCACCCAACTGCAGGCCAAGATCACGTGGGCACCTGCCGTAAACCCGGAGCCTGTCACGAGACTGCCGCTACCCAAGGGGCGGGTGGGCTGGGAAGAATACCATAGAGACTGCGCCGAGAAAGACAGAGTGCCTCCTGTCGCCGTCACGTGGCCCCGGCTCTCACTGAGCCTTGGGCCCAGTAGGGCGCTGTCCGCCATAAGGCGCTTTACCGGTGGGCCGGCCTGGCCCCACCCGCCAGCCACAGAGAATTAAAGGAGACGGTTGCAATTGCGGTGCCTCGAAACTATAGCATTTTTTTTAAACTGCTGTTTCACCCTTAGCGTTTTTCGGTGGAGAAGGCGAAGCATTGTCTTTGGCTTCCTGTTTTTTAAATCTTTGTTTATTATTAGTCCCCGTAACCGAGTTTGTAATTAATGAGTTAATGCATCCAAAGTGATTACAACTGTGTCTTCTACATAGTAAGCGCGCAATAAAAGATGTTTTATTGCTGGGACTAGGGATTCATCGGAGATTTTAGTACATGCACTCATCCCCTCACTTATTTAAAACTGGTAGTAAGGGAAATAAATTCTCATATACCATAGTAAGAAGACAATAGATAAAGTCTAGAATTGATAACTAAAGGACAACTGGTAGGTAAATACATACTATATCTCGATATAGAGACCACCAAAAAAACGGCCGAAAGAGTTCAGAGGGGTTGCTTCTGGAGAGGGACAGGGGATAGGAAGTGAGGGGACTGTTGCTTTTCATCTCGAGGCCTTTCGTACTATATACATATAGACCACGTGTATATATTACTTGATAAGAAAGAAAAGGAAGGAAAGAAGGATGAGAGGGAGGAGAGGAAAGGAGGAAAGAAGGAAGGGAAGGGAAGGGAAACTGGAGAGAAACAGGGTGCTATCTGCTCTCAAACTTTCCCATTTGCCGTCCTATGTGATCCCTTCTCACAACTGCCCTGCCTCAAGAAAAATTTATTCTATTCTGATTGCAGCTTCCTTAGCCCTATCACTCACTAATCTCTTCCCTCCTCCCCACCAGCTGCCCCCAAACCAGCTCCTGTTCTAGTTTTCCCTGTGTAATGAAAGACCCTGAGTCCCACACCAGGAAGTCACTTTAGATTCATTGCCCTCCATACAAACAGTGAGACTAAGCCATGATTAGTGTCAAGGATAAACACAGCCTGAGTTTAAAGCAGTGAAAACAGACTTTATTCAATAACTACTGACAGTGGGGGGAAAGCTGAGCTCCATTCCAATTTGTGCAAAGGTAATTGGGTGTTTTAAGGGATAATGAGGGAAGGGAGAGAGCTAGGGCTCAGTAGAGTCAGAGAAGTGAAAAATTACAGAAGGTTGGTTGGTGTAAATACTATTAAGCTAACTGTGTTTGCTAGCTGGCAGTTAACAAAGTTACAAAGACTGGGAGACAGAGGCCCTATCCTTCTGATGATTACGTTTCAAAGGAATCGCTCTCAGGTCCTTGAGAAAGACACTTCTGAAGTGTAAGAGATACATGTTCAAAATTGTAAACCCTTTTTAGTAAATGCTCTGAGAAAAGTAGGTCAGGAGCCTATCATCAGGCTAGGACAAACAGTAAATTCCCCTTGCAGTGTTGAGCTTTCTCAGGCAGGCATTTTAATGGGGGGTTGAGGTCAATGGGGAGCTGGGGGTAATCATAGGGGCATGACAAGTCTCTTGGTGCAGGAGTTTGGAGGGAGTTATGTGCTGAGAGTTCTGCAGTTCTCATTAGTCCATTTTCTACAGTGTATCTGCTCCTCACTATATTTACTGCTGCTGTTTTTGTACCAGCTATTATAATATCTGGCCTGGATAATTGTAACAGCCTGCTAAGTGACTTTCCTACAACGGCAGCTCCAAAGGAGTTGGGAGTGGGTGAAATAATCTTCATCAGTCAACTCACCCCCAAAAAGCATTCACTGTAAGTAATATGTACTTGTTATGTAAAGGCAGCTTTCAAACATATCCAACTTCCATTACCACCAAGCTTCACCAGCCAAATTCTTTCCTTAAACTGCTCTTTTATAGAAATTCACTGTCTCCCTATTGCCAGTCTCCTTTTCCCCCTCCAAACCATCACATTTCTCTACCCACTCTCACTACCTCCCCAAGGTCCGTGAAGAACAGATGAAGAAAGGCAGGGGAAGGGATGAAGAATAAAAGGAAGAGAAGGGGAGAGACAGGAAGAGGAAAGGGAAAGAGGAGAAAGGAGAAGAGGAAAGAGGGGAATAGGGGTAGGAGGATGAGAGTGGAAGAAAGGGATTTGAAAAAAATTGAGGACTGAACCAAATTAAGAGTTGACTCCAAAGAATGATGAATAAAACTCTTGGTACAATGCATTGCTATATGGTGTGAGGTTAAGGTTCTGGTTTCCACCCAGGTATCCTTGGCTGTTTATTTTTACATTTTCATTAAAGAATCTTGCATAGCTAGGAGATGAAGGTTGCTTTTTATTTTTGTCAAATTAATTCTTAAACTTTTTATTATAGGTTCTTTTCAGAAAGTGTTGATTCAACTCTGCAGAGTTATTTATGCATTCATTCAACAAATATTTATTGAGCAGCCATTCAGCACTAGGAACTGTGTTAGACACTAGAAATACAAACATCCCTCTGTTTCAGGTCCCACTGCCTGTCAGATGCTTCTGTCTAACACCTCAGCTCCACTATACTCATACACACACACATACAAATACATCAGCTTGCCATCTGTCCAGAACCCACCCAATATTTTTTTCAACCATCCGTCTCATCAAGAAAAAGTAATATAGATCCCTAAGATCCAATAAGATATATTTCCTTTTATTCCTTAAATTCATTCTAGTTGCCTTTTTCCTCAACCAGATCCACGGTCTTCAGTTCTCAAACTGTCCTTCATAACTTCCCTGCCCTTTTTCTCCTCCACCTTTTCTTCTTCCTCTGTTCCCATAGCTCATTGTTATTTCCCAGCGCCCCATGAGCTTATTTCTACATCCTGCTGGCAGCTCTTTCCTCCCCATTCCTACCCCTTTGCTTGAACTAGTTCAAACTAATTTCTGAAAGTCAACATAAGATTCCCTAATAGACAATGAGAAGATTTCTTAATCAAGTTACATAAGATAAGAAACTGGCTCTAGTCCTAAATACACACGAACTTGACTATATAAGATTTTTTTTATTCCTAACTGATTTCTTGAGTAAATTTTTTAGTGAATTTATAATTTGAAACCTCCCTAAGAGGAAAGGATTACATTTCCAGCTCTGCTTTATCTCATTTACTTTAGTAAAATTATCTTCTAATGTACTCTAATCATGGAAAAGCATCTCAAGTGGAGCCTATTTACTATTACTTTACACACTATTTTTTTTTCTGGTGAGGAAGATTAGCCCTCAGCTAATATCTGTTGCCAATCCTCCTCTTTTTCCTGGGGAAGATTGGCACTGAACTAACATCTGTGCCCATCTTCCTCTACTTTATATGTGGGACGCCTGCCACAGCATGACTTGATAAGCAGTGCGTAGGTCCACATCTGAACCTGCGAACCCCAGGCTGCCAAAGCAGAGTGTGCAAACTTAACCACTACGCCACCAGGCCAGCCCCATTTTACACACAATTTTAACAAGCTCGTTTATATAGTTTCTAAGCCTGTGACTATTAAAATCAACAAAATAGAAAGTGAATACAAGATTGTTAGAGGCAGCCAACACGACAGCAGCAAGAAAGGCAACTAAACACCAAAGAAGGATGCTGAAAACAAATGAGACATGTATTTAAAGAGAAATGGCAGACTGAGACCACTTAGTGAAGGAGCATATTGCCATCTCTTCCTTTAAGTTCTAAGATATCCTAGCAGGGAGGCTGTCTAAAGAACAATGATAGCCTCTAGATAGCTATCATAAAGGTAACGTTTTATTTCAAGCGATATCAATGAGTGAATGGTGTAAGCAAGTAGCAATAGGACATGTGGGCATTTGGAGTTTTGTAAGGCTAAACATGTCAGATTTTAAGATTAATAGCCATATGTACAGAACATATTTCTGGCTGTAATGTTCAACATTTCTAACCTGCTACTCTCCCCTGTTCCAAATCATTCCATGATTCCCTATTGCCTTCAGGATAAGAAGACTTAGAAGACCCTTCAAAATCTGGCCCTGCTTACCTCTACGGCCTCAGCTACTACCACTACCTCCTTTATGTCCCCTTACCCAAACATTCTTAAACTACTTGAAGGCTCCAAAAGAGTCTTGCTGCTTTTCATGCATTTGTGCTTTTGCACAAACTCTTTCCTCTACCTCGAATGTCTTAACTTTCTTCCTTCATATGGCTAACTCCTATTTGTACTTCAATATTCAATGGAGACATCACATTCTCCAAGAGGCCTTCTCTGACCTTCTCTGCCCAGCTCCCATACCCCAAAACTGTAGGCTGGTCTATATAATCTCCAAATGGGCTTAATCTAGATAAATCCAATATGATAACTATCTTTTTATGCCTGTCTCCCCAGTAAACTTATGAGATTCTTACCTAACAAACTTTACCAGAAACCTAGTAGCAGATGGATATAACACCTATGGAAGGTAAGAGATTCTGTTTAGTTATGGGGTGTATGGTGTTGACATGGCCTGAACCTCTCCTAAAGTTGATACTCAAGCAGTGGTAAAAGTGCTTTTGATATCTATAATCCCGCTTTATGCGTACTTGAAAATGCTGAATCCGACAGAGGAAGTCATTTTGTTTTCACTATCATTCAGTAATTATGCAATTGTTTGCAAATTCCTATAAGCTGTCATACTCCTGATCATCCTTTGTTTTTTGGACAAGTGTAAAAAAATGAATCAAACTAAAAAAAGAAAACACTCCAACTCATTGGCTAAAATTTAATAATATGTTGGGCTAAAATAGCTTAGATCTTTGCCACTAGACTTGTTAAAAATTATAATTTCTGTTTGGTAGGTCTATGAATATGGGCCTGAGACCATATCTCATGCCCAAATTAATTGAATCTTCACATAATCATGTCAATACTTAAAAGGGCTTTTGTCTCTTCTCTAGAAATCCTGGTACATAAAATCATAAGGACATGGAAGGCTCTGCCAGAAGAAATCTGCCTCCATATCAACCAGGAGACTTGATCTACATAAAAGTGTTCTGAAGAAGGGATGAACTGTCACCATGCCAGGAGTAAGCAATCAGGTGTTGCTGATCACTCATACCACTATTAAAGTGAAAGAAGAACCCAGCTGAATTCATGTTTTGCATGTGAAGACATTATCTTAAGTCTGTGACTTCCACAAAGGACTTGAAACTTAAGTTTTCTAGAATACCTGACATTGGTAATATGCTCAACTGAACAAAAGGTATTCTAATAGGCTTACTGCCATTCAAATAGATAGCTTTGCAGTCATGTTCAGATTACATAATTTCTTAGTTCATTCTATTGTAATTCTGATAATTGTTTTGCTTTGTATTTTACTATGGACTTGCTGGATATTTTGATGGTTACAAATAGCCCAGAGAAACATAAATGGGGCAATGGCAATAATTAGAAATTTGATATTAGTATAAAATAGTAACAAAGGGGAAAAATTGTGAGGGTAAATGATCAAGTTTTCAAATTTTAAGGGTAAGATGATGGACTGTTCTTTGTTTAATAAAGAGGAAGGAGGCCATTGCCTCTCCACCCTCCCTTTTTTAGGGTGTCTCCTTGAAACCTGGTAAGTCTAATAAGAGGCCTGACCTTTGAATTTTACAATGAATGGTCATGGATCTTCTGACTCTTGGAACTGTAAATATGTACCTCCAAAATTAACTCTCTCACAAGGTATACAGAAGACAGTTACAAGGTGCAACTATTTGTCTCTCAAGGAGGTAAGAAAGTTTTAGTTGTTTTATTGTTCTTTCTGCTGCTTTACTGTATAAATTTGTGTGAAATTCTATGCAGATATTATACAGATTTTCATGCTACATCTACATGCATGTAAATCTATAATGCTTACTCACTAATAAACTGTGTTGAAGGTCTTCTGTTCACAGGATTGTTTGTTTTATTTCCTCCACAAGCTCTGCTAATCTGCTGCAAAATGCTGGCGTGTGACAGTTCACAATTATCCACCTCCTAGTTTTCTCTGTGAAATAGATGTTAGTTACTTTGGTTAAATTTATAATTAATATGTGAATTACACTATATTTAGGTGCAATATTTTTATAGAAATACAACTGTGTGCATGTTCCTGTTTTTCAAGGAAGAGTAGTTTTGTCTTAAAGTAGTGATTTTTTTGGTCTCCAAACACGTTTTCACTCCTCAAGAGTATTGAGACCCTCAAAGAGCTTTTCTGTGGGTTATAACTATTGATGTTTACTGTATTGGAAATTGAAACTGACAAGTATTGTATTGTTTATTTGAAGATAACAATGGTGAATGATGAATACATTGCATTGTTAATAACATCTTAGTAATATGAAATTAGTTCTGACTGTTGATTCACTGAGATCGATCCTAAAATAAAGTATCAGTTCGTTTCAGAATTTGAAAAACTCTAATGAAGGACAAAATTTGAGTTAATTTTATTTACCTTAGTTTATAATACCTGAACTTGAAAAGCTATGAAATATATTAAAATCTTAGCTAAGTTTGCTCAATTCTGACGGCCTTATTTCCTTGGTTTACTGCCTTCAGCTACAATATCAAGGGTTATTCTGTTTCTTGGTGTAATCTGACTTGATAGCAAAGATTCTGTGTCTTTCCAGAATAACCCTCTATGGTTTATGTTGATTTTCTTATGTCCCTGATTATTTAAGAAAACAAAGGAAAGAGCTAATGTTCTTTACAATCGTGGTACCTTCTATGTTTATTTTAAAATATTTTATTGTTACTTTGAAATAAGTAGCCAAGTGTTGTTTATCAGGCAATCATTATCTGAGTCTCATCTTAAGTGTTCAAATCTCCTGAAAACTTTAGATTTTCACCTGCTCAAAATTGAATCCTAAATATGGAATAAAATAAAACTGTCAGGATATCTTTTGCACCTAAAACTATTGTTCTCTCATGTCATAAAAAAGAGAGATACTGAAAATAATTAGGTATATTTGATATGTTACTATCGATGAGCTGTATGGGAAGAGATGTCAGATCAGAAGTGTTGCCTAGTCTTCCCTAGGTTAAATGTGTATGGGTAAAATGTTATTAACATAAATATTTTAGAATTGTATGCCATATGGGAAGTTTCTAGATATTTGTCAATGCCTTCGCTGTCCATGATATGTTTCTATTTATCAGAGTCCTGGTGCTGTTTTACCTGATATTAGATAACAACAGTATAGTGTTATCAGTGTATTTATACACAGTTCTATTCCAGACTATCTTAATCTCTTTACTTGATATAGTTGATAAATTCTTGGTATATTCTAACTGTATTCTTGGTATATTCATGCTATATATGTCTCAGGATTATTGTAATTGGTACATTAAGATGTTTTTCTCTGTAAACATTGCTCATCCATTGAACAAAAATGTAATTGTGGCAAAATACTCATAACATAGAATTTATCATCTTAATCATTTTTAAGCATAAAGTTCAGTGGCATTAAGTGTATTCACATCCTTGTGCTACCATCATCACCATCTATCTACAAGACACTTTTTAACTTGCAAAACTGAAATTCTGTATCCATTAAGCAGTTTCTCCCCAGCCCTTGGCAACCACTATTCTACTTTCTGTCTCTGTGATTTTGACTACTTTAGATACCTCACATTTGTGGTCTAGTGGTTAAGATTTGGTAGCTCTTACTACTGCAGGCTGGGTTTGTTTCCTGGTCAGGGTACCACACACCCATCTGTCACTTGTCATACTGTGGGAGCTGCATGTTTCTGTGATGCTGAAAGCTATGCCATCAGTATTTCAAATACCAGGAGGGTCACCCATGGTGGACAGGTTTCAGCAGAGCTTCCAGACTAAGACAGACTAGGAAGAAGGACCTAGACACCCACTTCCAAAAAAATTGGCCACAAAAGCCCTATGAATAGCAGTGGAGCATTATTTGATATAGTGCAGGAAGGTGAGAGGATGGTACAAAAATACTGTGCAGGGTTCTGCACTGCTATACACAGGGTCACTAGGAGTCAGAATCAACTCAATGGTACTAACAATAACAGATACCTATATAAGTGGAATCATACAGTATTTGTCTTTTTTTTTTCTCAATTTAGCCATTCTTTATTTTTTATTTATTTTTTTATGGCAATTTTTTAATTGTGGTAATGTTGGTTTATAACTGTAAATTTCAGGTGTACCTCATTATACTTCTATTTCTGCATAGATTACATCATGTTCACCACCCAAAGACTAATTACAATCCATCACCACACACATGTGCCTAGTCATCCCTTTCACCCTCCTTCCTTCCCCCTTCCACTCTGGTAACCACCAATCCAATCTCTGTCTCTATGTGTTTGTTTCTTGTCATTTTTATCTTCTACTTATGAGTGAGATCATACAGTTTTTGTCCTTCTCCCTCTGACTTATTTCGCTTAGCATAATACTTTCATTGTCCATCCATGTTGCCACAAATGGCTGGATTTCATCATTTCTTGTGGCTGAGTAGTAGTCCGTTGTGTATATGTACCGTATCTTCTTTATCCATTCATCCCTTGATGGACCCTTAGGTTGCTTCCAAGTGGCTATTGTGAACAATGCCGCAATGAACACAGGGGTGCATGTATCTTTTCGTATTGGTGTTTTTGTGTTCTTTGGATAAATACCCAAAGTGGAATAGCTGGATCGTATGGTAGTTCTATTCTTAAGTTTTTGAGGAATCTCCATACTGTTTTCCATAGTGGCTGCACCAGCTTGCACTCCCACCAGCAGTGTATGAGAGTTCCCTTCTCTCCACACACCACATTAATAAAATGAAGAATAAAAATCACATGATCATCTCAATAGATGCAGAGAAAGCATTTGACAAGATACAGCATCTATTTATGATAAAAACTCTGAATAAAATGGGTATAGAGGGAAAATACCGCAACATAATAAAGGCCATATATGACAAACCCACAGCTAATATCATCCTCAATGGTGAAAAACTGAAAGCTATCCCTCTAAGAAGAGGAACCAGACAAGGATGCCCACTGTCACCACTCCTATTTAACATAGTATTGGAAGTCCTGGCTAGAGCAATCAGGCAAGAAAAAGAAATAAAAGGGATCCAAATTGGAAAGGAAGAAGTGAAACTGTCGCTATTTGCAGATGATATGATCTTATATATAGAAAACCCTAAAGAACCCACCAAAAAACTTATAGAAATAATAAATGAATATGGTATAGTTGCAGGATATGAAATCAACATACAAAAATCAGTTGCCTTTCTATACACTAACAATGAAGTAGCAGAAAGAGAAATAAAGAATACAATCCCATTTATAACTACAACAAAAAGAATAAAATATCTAGTAACAAACCAAAGAGGTGAAAAATCTGTACACTGAAAACTATAACACATTGTTGAAAGAAATTGAAGAAGACACAGTATTTGTCCTTTTCTGATTGGCTTATTTCACTCAGCATAATGTCCTCAAGGTTCATCCATATCGTAGTATGTGTCAGAATTTCTTTTCTTTTTAAAGCTGAATATTATTGCATTATAAGAGTATACCACATTTTGTTTATCCCTTCATCCATCATTGGACATTTGATTTGCTTCCACCTTTTGGTTATTATGAATAATGCTACTATGAACATGGGTAACCAAAAATCTCTTTGAGTCCCTATTTTCAATTTTTCTGGGTATGTATCCAGAAGTAGAATTGCTGGATCATATAGTAATTCTATTTTTAAACTTTTAAGGAACGGCCATATTGTTTTACATAGCAGCTGCACCATTTTACATTCCCATCAGCAGTGCACAAGGCTTCTAATTTCTCCATGTCCTCAGTAATACTTGTTATTTTCTGTTTTTTGGTAATAGTCATCCTAATGCATGTAAAATGGTATCTCATTGTGATTATGATTTTCATTTACATAATGGTTAGTGAGGTTGAGCACCTTTTCATGTGCTTACTGCCCATTTGTATATCATCTTTGGAGAAATGTCTGTTAGGATCTTTGCTCACTTTTTAATCAAGTTTTTTGTTATTTGAATTGAGTTCTAGGAGTTCTTTATATAGTCTTCATATTAACCCCTTGTCAGGTATATGATTTGCAAATGTTTTCTCTCATTCCATAGATTGACTTTTCACTCTGTTGACTGTGTCCTGTAATGCACCAAAGTTTTGAATTTTGATGTAGTCTAACTTATCTCTTTTTTTCTTTTGTTGTCTTTGATTTTGGTGTCACATCCAATAAATCACTGACAAATCCAATGTCATGAAACATTTCCCCTATGTTTTCTTCTCAGAGTTTTATAATTTTAGGTCTTATGTTCAGATCTTTTGAGTTAATTTCTGTATATGGTATAAGGTAAAGGTCCAACTTTATTTTTTTTTCATGTGTATATCCAATTTTTCCATCATCATTTGTTGAAAAGACTGTCCTTTCCCCATTGAATGGTCTTGGCATCCTTGGGAAAAATCATTAGGCCATTTATGTCAGGGCTTATTTCTGGACTCTCTTTTCTACTACATTGGTCTATACGTCTCTATGGCAATACTAAACTGCTTTGATTACTGTAGTTTTGTAGTGAATTGAAATCAGGAAGTGTGAGGCCTCAACTTTGATCTTCTTTTTCAAGATTGTTTGGTGATTTGGGTTCCCTTGAGATTTTAGCATGGAATTTTCTATTTCCAGAAAGAATGTTATTGAGATTTTGATAGGGATTGCAATGAATTCGTAGATTGCTTCAGATAGTATTGACATCTTTACAATATTAAGTCTTCAAGTCCATGAACACCAGATGTCCTTCTGTGTATTGGTGTCTTCTTTAATTTCTTTCAGCAATGTCTTGTAGTTTTCAGTGTATAAGTCTTTTGCCTCCTTGGCTAAGTTGATTCTTAAGTATTTTATTCTTTTTGCTGCTTTTGTTAATGGGACAGTTTTCTTAATTTCCTTTTCAGATTATTCACTGTTAGTGTATAGAAATACAATGATTTTTGTGTGTTGATTTTATAGCCTGAAATTTTCCTGAATCCATTTGTTAGCTTTTGTTTTGTTTTGTGGAGCTATTAGGTTTTTCTACATATAAGAAATACATGTCATCTGTGAAAAGAGACAATTTTACTTCTTCCTTTCAAATTTGGATGTCTTTTATTTCTTTTACTGGCCTCTTTGCTCTGGCTAAGACATCCAGTACTGTGTTGAATAGAAATAGTGAAAGCAGACATCCTTGTCTTATTCCTGATCTTAGAAGAAAAATTTCAGTTCTTCACCATTGAGTGTGATACTACCTGTGGGCTTTTTGTATGTGGCATTTATTATTTTGAGGGAGTTTCCTTCTATTTTTAGTTTGTTAACTATTTTCATCATGAAACGGTGTTGAATTTTGTCAAATGCTTTTTTCTGCATCAATGAAGACAATTATATGCTTTTTCCCCTTCATTCCATTAATGTGGTGTATTATATTGATTGATGTTCTTATATTTAACCATCTTTGCAACCCAGAAATAAATACCACTTGGTCATGGTGTATGACTGTAATGTACTGTTGAATTTTGTGTGCTAGTGTTTTGTTAAGGATTTTTGCATTAATATTCATCAGGGATATTGATCTGTAATTTTCTTATGGTGTCTTTGTCTGACTATGGTATCGGGGTAATGTTAGCCTCATAGAATGAGTTTGGAAGAGTTCCCTCTTCTGAAACTTTTTGGAAGAGTTTGAGGAAGATTGGTGTTAATGTTTCTTAAAAGTTTGGCAGTATTCACCAGTAAAGTCATATGATTCTGGGCTTTTCTATGTTGGGAGGTTTTGATTACTGATTCAATCTCCTTATTAGTTACAGGTCTGTTTGGATTTTCTATTCCTTCATGATTCTGTCTTGGTAAGTTGTATGTTCCTAAGAATTTGTCTGTTTCATCTAGGTTATCCAATTTTGGGCATACAATTGTTTGTAGTATTCTCATAATTCTTTTTAGTTAAGTAAATCAGTTATAATGTACACTCTTGCATTTCTGATTTTAGTTATTTGAGTCTTTCCTCCTTTTTTCTTGGTCAATATAGCTAAAAGTTTGCCAATTTTGTTGATCTTTTCAAAGAACTAACTCTTGGTTTCATTGATTTTCTCTAATGTTTTTCTATTCTCTATTTTATCTCTGCTCTATATTATTTCCTTCCTTATTCTAGCTTTGGGTTTAGTTTGGTCTTCTTTTTCTAATTCCTTAAGGTATAAAGTTAGATTATTGATTTGAGATCATTATTCTTTTTTATTTAAACACTCACAGCTATAAATTTCCCTCTTAGCACTGCTTTTGCTGCATCTCATGGGTTGTATGTTGTGTTTTTGTTTTCATTTGTCTCAAGATATTTTCTAATCCCCTTGTGATTTCTTCTTGGACTCATTGATTGTTTAAAAATGTGTTAATTTCCACAGATTGTAGTTTTCCAGTTTTTCTTCTGCTGTTGATTTCTAGTTTCAATCCATTGAAACACAAAATCCATTGATCACAATCCATTGATCACAAAAGATACTTTGTACAATTTCAGTCTTTTAAAATTCATTAAGACTTGTTTTGTGGCCTAACATATAGTATATTCTGGAAAATGTTCCATGTACACTTGAAAAAAATGTGTTCTCTCCTATTGTAGGGTGGAATGTTCTGTATTGTTTTTCCATCCTTATAAGTTAAATATAATGTTCACTGTCTTCTTTGAAAAAAGTTAATTTATTTTATTTGTAGATATTTTACTAAAATTTTTTTGGGTTGACTTTATTATCTTGTTTTGCATTCTATACAAACTACCAAATTGCCATTTCAGTTTCATTATTTCATTATGCACTCTCATCAGATCTTTTATTTTTGAAAATTATCAGCTATAGGCCTGAGTTCTTTATTTTCAACAAAGAAAATCTGTCTCAGAGCCCTGTGGAGAAAGGTACTCTTGGGCACAAGACTCTGATAGCATTGCTTATGCAACTTTGATAATATACCAGAGGATAAGTCAGGATTTCCAGAATTCTAGTAGAGAAGCAGATGGGTTCACAAGACTGCTAACCTAAGATCAAGCAGAAGAATTAATTGCATAGGACTGAATGAACTAATGAAGGATGATTGTGGATTTTGTTGAATGGAATATTGTTGATGTTTAGTGTTCTGTCTTCTGGATATATAAGGAATTCCTTTCTCTTTTCATATAACTCATAACAATTTACTAGACTATGCTTTTGTAAACAGAAATGAAACATTTGTAAGTGATAAATCTTTCTCTCTCCCTAACCCCTCCAGAATTTGGAAATTCTCATTGAGTATTCTTATCATCATGGCAATATAATTATTTTCATAGGTTCAATAAGAATCTATCCTCCTTGTTACCAGGATATAATTGGAAACAGTGGTTACACAACCAAGGCTTTGAATGGAATGTCATATTTGAGAATGATGCTCATTTAATCAGACATGATCAGACACTTTTAAGGATCTAAGGTTGACTTTACTGAGCCAATGCTTACAAAGTTCTGTTGGGAAAACTGTCCTGGCACCTGGTTCCCAGCCCTTTAAGTAAAGAAGGTCCCTTCCTGGCAGGCCTAGGAAATTTAGAATACTTTGGGGACCATGAGAAGAGAAGAATTTGCCCTTATTTTAGGTACTATGTTGAAATCTGGTAGTGAGTTCTTGTTTTGGCTTTCTAGCCTTAAAGAGACTTTAAAAACAAGTCCAATCTGGGGCCAACCCAGTGGCATAATGGTTAAGTTCACATGATCTGCTTTAGCGGCCCAGATTTGCTGGTTCAGATCCCAGGCACGGACCTACTCACCACTTGTCAAGCCATGCTGTGGCGGCCTCCCATGAACAAAGTAGAGGAAGATGGACACAAATGTTATCTCAGGGCCAATCTTCCTCAGCAAAAACAAAACAAAAACAAGTCCAATCTGGGATTCCAGTGAAGCAAATTTAGGAAGGCCTATATGGTATATTATCAATTCTTACTGCATCTTTGTAGATAATTAGACTAAATTTAATGAGCTCAGCCTTATTTTGTGAGCAGGAATAATCTTTCTTTGAGACTATTTTTGATCAAAGGGAGAGGGCTGACTCCCTTTTATAGACATTTTGTGTTTCAAGGGAAAATTATTCACTGTCGAAAGTAGGTCCTTGGGGTTGTCATAGACTGTCTTTACAATGCTGTGGTACCCTTTGACCCTCTTGCCTTTGTGGCAGGAAGATGTGCCTGTACTAGTGAAGTAACTTGCACTATTAGGTAACTTATAAATGCTCTATAAAGCAGGCTATAGGCTTGATTCAGAACCAGAAAAGAAAAAAAAAAAAACGTTAGGCAAGAACAAGTTTATTTCAAGAAAATATGAATTTCTACTTCAAAGGTATAATGACAGAAGAGTTGCCTGGAATGGGCAACTAGCAGTGAAACCTTTTCCCAGAAATGATACTGAAAAGTGACACAGAAATTGGAGAAAATTGATTACAACATCCTTCAAACTGCCTCCCCCACTCAAGTACTACATGATTTTGAAGTATATTTAGCAGCAAGGATAACAGTTCAAAAGCAGTTTGCTTACTGATACAGAAGAAGTGTGGGATCTTAAAGAATTAGAGAAAGAGGAAGATTTGATAGACGAGTTTGACAGAAATCCTCATACTGTGTTTACAGATGAAGAAGATGAAATCTCTTTGAAGAAGAAAGGCAGAGAAAAGAGATACGAAAATGTTACCTAAAGTAACTGACTTTCTTATTCAGCGCAGTTCTCAAATTGAGGTTCCAAATGCAGGGTGCAGGATCAACGGATGATGACACTAGCTGAGATAAACATAATCCAGTTCCATCCATATATTTTTCTCTTTCTGTTCAACCTAAAAGTTTCGGTCCAAATGTACACAGGAAAAAAATACCACTTACAAATTCAGTGGGAAGAAAGAAGGTGGCAAGCATAAGGGATAGAATATCTGTATCAACTGTATACCAGGTATGACAAATATCAAAGCACCTACTGCCATTTACAAAGCTTTCAGTTGATGTGGTGAATGGTGAATATCACCCCCTCCAGCAAAACTGATTTTGAAAACTCCCAAAGGAAAGATTAGTGACACTAGTGCAAGCACTGCTGCTGGCGTCAATGAACAAGGAAGAGCTCTGGAGAGCAGTAGCCAAAAAAAAGTCACTTGAAGTACCAGGATACAGGTGAAGAGGAAGAGCAGGAGCAAAAAATTCCTCTGAAGGAAGATCTGCTGTCAGCTGAATCATCTGAGATGACTGAAGAAGTGCCATGCCCAGCCACTGCTTTTTCCAACCCGAGCAAAAGAGGGTTCAAAAAAAATAAAGGGTTTCAAAACTCAAAGGTGTCAGGTTGCAGCAGAAAATTCAGGTTCAGTTCCGAAAATAAAACTCTGCACTGTTTGGAAAATTTGCAGACATATTAAATATATTAGAAATGTAGTTTGTGATAAAAATAGTCCTGCTAATTTTACAACAGGCTCTTTTACTTACAAGTGTTAATTTTGAAAAAAAGAGAAGCAAATGTTGAATACTTGTAGCCAGAATATTTTATTAATTCCAAGGTATTCTGTCAACTTTGTCTTTGCCTTATGATACAGAGGTAGCATCTACAATTATTTTTTTGAAGGATACTGTTTGAATGTTGCTTTTGCAATTCAATGTAAATATACAGTTTTTTAGGAGCTATAACAAACCATAACAAAAAAGTAAACATTTGAATTGATTTACAATTGTATTGAATTAATTGCTTTTGTATTTTACAGGCATTTTTGTATCCCCATTACTGAAGGTTTTGCAACTAAATGCATACTTAAAAATCTAATATACTTCTCCTGGATATTTCTTTAATAATATACTAATATAAAAGGCAGAAAGTGATGCTTAACTCTGATAAAGGAAAGTTTATTTGTATAGAAAAGATGTTAAAGAGAATTTTGAAATTAGAAAACCAAATGCTGAAATGTTCATTGTTTTTGTTTTGTAGTAAAACACCACTGATATCTCTTGGTTTCCCAATAGCCCACAGGATAAAGTCCAAACACCAAAGTAGTACAGGAAAAGACTTTTTTTTGGCTAAGGAAGATTCACCCTGAGCTAACATCCATTGTGAATCTTCCTCCTTTTCTGCTTGAGGAAGATTCACCCTGAGCTAACATCTGTGCCAGTCTTCCTCTATTTTGTATGTGGGTCACTGCAACAGCATGGCTGATGAGTGGTGTGTCAGTGCCTGGGATCTGAACCTGGGAACCTGGGCCAGTGAAGTGGAATGCACCAAACTTAACCACTACGCCATGGGGCCAGCCCCAGGAAAGGCCTTTTGCCTACCTTTCTTGCCACTCTTGGCCCTAATATAGTTAAGCCACGCTGAACTTTCTACCATTCCCCCAAACACTGCATTTACTTTGTTCACACTGTTGACCCTGTAATGTCTTTTCTCCAGTTTATATGCCCAGCAAATCCCTATATATTCTTCAAAACTAGCTCAAAAGGTACTTCCTTTTCAATGGCTTTCCCAGGAAAAATGTCTCCTCATTTCCATGGGAACCTTGCACATCTGTTCCATAACATTTATATCACAAATACCTGTTTATGTGTCTGTCTTCTCCTAAACTGTCAGCTTTTTATCTCGGCACCCAAGATGGACCTTGACACATTGGCATTTCCTCAATAAAGTTTTGATGAATGAAAGAATGGAAAGTAAAACTTTGTCATCAAAAGGCTTGCGGTTAATACAGGCTCAATTCAAGGGCTTTTAATATCCAAACTAAAAGTATTTGGGTGGAATTATTTGTCAGTACTGGAATTGGATGGCAACAGAACTGAGAAGTCCAAGATCAGAAAGAGAAAAGTGAGGCCCTGAAGGGTAAAATGGGTCACTTAAAAAAGAGTTATAGCTGATGAATGGTAGAAGGGGGACACTTGAATCTCCAGGCTTTGAACATCAAGCCCAGTTCTTTTTATACATATATACCTTCAAATGGCATTTGAGGCTCTTCAAGGCCTGGCTCCATCCTGCATTTTATGCTTTATACTCCACCACTCGCTTTCATGTGTGAGCATACTCTCTGGTAAAAAGAATTTTTCTTATAATTTTATAAGGGCATGTTTATGCCCTTCTCTCCTTAACTTCTATGCCATTACTCCTAGGATTTCCTGCCTCTGCTCAAAATGCAGAACACCTGCCACTGTCCTCATGCAACTTTCCATGATTCCTCACCTGAATTTAAGCTCTGCCTCCTCTGTACCCCTCTCACTTTTTTTTAAATACTATTCTTGTAGCAGTAGTTAAATACAGGCTTGGCACTTACCAGGCAGGGTAAGCTTAGGGATTAATGAAGACCAACTGGAACATGGGTAGGCACAGTAAAGAGGGCAGTGTTCCAGAAAGGGAGCAGTGGTAGTTCAAAGGTCAAAAAGGGAGGTCATCACATCTGGTTGGCTCATGCACTGTTGGATGCTCTCCCTCTGAGCGGAGGCTAAGGCACGAGTCTCCTCCTGAAAGAGGCGGTGTCCCTCCTCAGTAAGCCTCCAGAGGCCAGACCGTGGCTTTGCACTGGCCATGTCCTGAAGGCTGACTGGGGCCTTCTCAAAGCTGCCCAGGAAGCATAGATTGTGGCGGATGGTGTTCTTCCAGCCATCTGGAGCTGTCCAGAAAAAGGGGAAATGCTGTCGGGTGAAACTGTAGATCTCTTGCACATTGAGGCCACAGGGGGGGCTGTTTCTTAATGCCAGGGCAATTAGATGACTGTAATTGAGGGGGGGCCGGGGCCAGGACCTCCTCTCGTGGCTATTGCCTTGCCATAGCTTCTGGCTCTGGAAGCACTCACCTTTGTTAGGGGTTTGGAGGGTCATAGAGGGGTTGTCATCTTGTTCCTCAGTCTCCTCTTCTATGAGCTTCCAGTTGCTGGGGGAGGAGATGAACTGCTTCTGTGGGGGAGATTGCTCACTGGAGGAGGATGGCAGGGATTCCATCACTGTGGCCTCTGAGCAGTTAGACTCTTTATCCTTTGGGAGTGGCTGAGGGGAAGGAAGCATGCTTGTCAGATCCTTTTTCTTACTGGGCTTTGGGGCCTCCTGGCTGCCAAGGGAGAATGCGATGTTGGGATTCACCCACATCCACAGGTTGGGTTCAAAGTCAGGACCATCTTTGTCAAGGCTGGTTCTCCTCTCCTGAGGCAGCTTCGGGGGTTCCATTACTCGGAGTCTGTATTTAGCAAGGCTCTGCTCAGCTGAGGGGCATTGGTCTGTGGTGCAGGGCAGGAAGAATTCATTCCCCATGTCCCAGTCCACCAGCCCTGGGACCTGGCCATGGAGGCTGTACCAGAACTTGGGAGTTTTTAGTTTTAAGTCCATCTCTAGTGGAGAGACAGATGGTAGGAGACTTCCAAAAGGACAGAGGTTTCGGAGGCACTTCTCAAAGCCCTTGTTGGGGCACGTTTTGATGCAGCATATCCCATCTATGGAGTTTATCAGGAGGCCTGTTAGAAGTACTGGAAAAAGGGGCACATGTGCTTCATTGATTAGTAGTCAGAGTTGGAGAAATCTCAGTGTTCTGGAACAGAGCTCAAAATAGAGAAGTAACTAAAAAAGAGCTTTTGAGCAGGAAACAGAGATCTAGGTGGAATTCCTAAGCTTTCATTGGAAGCAGAAAGAGTCCCTACGTGATGACCTACAAATTTTGAATTATATGCAAACTAAGGTGACTTTGCATAGCAGGTGATTGTCTGGCATATCTTTCAACTCTCGCTGGGTTCATTTAATGAAGGATCAAACACGTCTACAGATCACATTGTATTTGAGTCATTCTTAATGGTTTAAAAATCACTTCATTTTTAAAGTGCCTTTTGTCAAGTGCTTTCACATAGATGATCTCAACTGATTCTCATGACAGCCCTGCAAGATAACATAGTGGGCATTATTAACCCTGTGTTACAGATAAGGGAACCTAGATCTACAGGATATTTAAGACTACATGTCTAAGTAAGTAGCAGAGCTAGATCCACAGCCCAGGTCTTCTGATCCTTTCTTTATACTCACTGTCGCTCAATCATATTCAACATACTGTATAAAGGAGGCAGCAATGTGTGTAACCTGAGTTTTACAGTAAAATGGTTACTAACTGAAGATGATCTCTGCTAGTCTCAAACCCACGCTAGAACTCAACTACGCTGTTATTTTCAATCATGTTCTGGGAAGCAGCTAGCTTCCCACTCTCCAGGTCACCATCTCAGGAACTAAGTTCTAAACTGTACTCTGAAGACAGTGGGACCAAATAAGGTTTAGCTATGACATGCAAATTCCTGAAAACTCCAGAGTTTGACTTTGCAGTAAGTTCATCCCAAGGGCATTCCTAGCAAAAACAAAATGGGAATGTTTTATTTAATTGAGTCTGCACAAAATCTATCTATAAAGTACGTGATTTCATTAAAACTATTTCATAGGACTATACCTCAAAAATATCCAATGGGAGCTATTGGGGGAACACACTAAACCCCTATTGTTTCCGCACCCACCTTTGTCCTATTCTACTCAAAATCATCCTCCATACAGACTGCCAGATTTATCTTTCTACTGTATAAATATAAACATCAGTAATAACAACATCATTGTCTACCGTTAATACTTATTATATGCTCTAAACACTATAGGTGATTTAGCTAAATCACTAATGAATCATTGATCCTCAAAACAACCTTACAAAATAGGTGCTTTTATTATTCTCCCTTTACAAAGGACACAAAAAGTCTAAGTCACATAGCTGGTAAAAGGCAGATCTTAGTTTCAAATCCAGGCAGCCTGGCTTTGCAGCATGTGCTTTTACCCATTAGAGTAATCTCTTCTGTTTCTCTACTCCAACATAAAACCCTATGATAATGCAGCATAAAAGGGCCCCCAGAATCCCACCCTTGTTTACTTTTCCAGGCTAAGTTATCACTTCAGCTTCCTTGCTTCATACTTCACATCCCACAAATACTGAACTTTGGGGATTTTCACCACACACATCCCCATCTTTTATCTATGTCCCTTTGCTCAAGTTTCCACCTCTACTTGGAATGGCCTACTCCCAGTTGCCTTGGCTTGGCTAACCCCTACTTATCTCTCAAGACTCAAGGAAGCCTTCTCTAATAAAAATGCGGCTTCCACCTCTCCATTGATCCTCTTCCAAGTGTGACACTGACCTTGGAGAAACAGGACTAACCCTGAAATAATCAGCTTATTACAACTCCAGAGAGCCTTTCCATTGTGTTCTGAGATACTTTGAAAGCCACAATCCTTTGTTCATTGCCACTCACTGCTTGTTTTCCTCTCCAAGGGTTTGATCTCAAGAGCCCAGGCAGGGGAAGGGAAATTTCTACAAGACAAAACAAAACATAACAACAAATAAAAACCTTGTCAAGATAGCTACATCCTGGGGTGAGTTTCACATAGCTTAAGGCAAAGAAACTGTTCTACAGTAAGGATTAAGTGACTTGTTAAGAACATAAAGACTACAGAGAGATTAGAGTCAGGAGTCTAGATAAAGTACATGTTTCACACCATCTCGGCTGTTTTTTTTTTTTGTTATTCTCAAGGGGACAATTCACACCAACATACATATATTAAACACATATTGTAGCCAGGTTAACACGGCACAGTGATTTCACATACTTTGGTAACCCTCCCCTCTTTGCTCCAAACATATAAAGAATAATGAATAAAATTACATAGAGGGACCATAAAAAATAGTCAAGCTCAAATACAAGCAAAATATCTAATTAGACTGGAAATACAAAATAATGAGTAGAACTGAAGCCATTGACTTGCTGGGCTCTGGATTATGAAGCAGGAACTGGAAATCAGGAATTTGATTTCTTTGGGGGAAAGGAGACCAAAAGTCAGGGACTAGGATGGAGCTATCTTTGCTTCTGAAAAGAAGCCAAGAAATATTGCTGCCAAACCTTGACAAACTGTAGGTCTAAGAAAGTAGAAAGTATGGGGCCAGCCCAGTGGTGTAGTGGTTAACTTTGCACACTCTGCTTTGGTGGCCCAGGGTTCACAGGTTCAGATCCTGGGCACAGGCCAACACACTGCTTGTCAAGCCCAAGTAGAGGAGGATGAGCATGGATGTTCGCCCAGGGCCAATCTTGCTCAGCAAAAAAAGAGGAGGATTGGCAATGGGTGTTAACTCAGGGCTAATCTTCCTCACAAAAAAAAAGAAAGAAAGAAAGCAGAAAGTCACAGGCAAAATCCTGCAATCAGATGCTGAGCCAAGCTGCCCACTAGCTATTGTAACTGGTTCTATTGGATCTCCTGGATCTGCGGTATCCTCAGTAACATCACGAGGCAGCAACTTGGAATTGCCATTCTGAGATCTGGTAGTGGATTGAAACCTGGAGGGCTGGAGGAAGCAACCAAAAAACCTCTGGATAGGGATGGGTAAGCATAAGCTAATGAATAGCGGTAGGTGAAAGGTAGAAAACAAAAACCTTCCATTCAAATTAGGCTGAAAATCAAAATCCTAAAATACATGAAGAAATTTAATAACAAGAAAAATTAACAACCAGATCATTGATTCACTCCAGATAGCAATAATACTATGGAGCTATCTGGAAAATGAAATGTGTGTTTAGGATATTTAAAGAGGTAAAGAACTAACATATTAAAAATGTATACAGTGAAAGGAACTGGTATAGATGGAAAGAGAGCAATTTAAAATTTTGAAGATGAAAAATGTCACTGAAATTTTAAATATGCAATAGATGAGACAAACTCAACTGGACATGATCAGAGCAAATTGGTGAATTGGAAGATATAGTACTAAAGAACTCACCCAGTATGCAGCAGATGGTAATAAAAAGATAAAAATACAAAAGAATACTTAAGAGACATGGAGAATATATTCATCTAATTCAGCTAATATAAGTTTCAAAAGAATATGAAGAGAATGGTAAAGAATCAATAACCAAAGATAAATTCCTAATTACTTTCCAGACATGAAAAAAGACATGAGTTCTCAAATCAAAAGTCCACTGAACAGGATAAATAAAAATCACTCCCAGGCATGCTGAATAAAAACTTCATAACAACAAGAATAAAGTGTCAGGAAACATAGGTGCTTGATACAATGATGATGTTGCTGAGTTAGGTGCTGGTGGAGGTGCATTGGCCCTCAGAATCTCTGAGAAGCCACTAGTACCTTCTGCCCTTGACATGCTTCTCATCTGAAATAATCTTCTCTCATTATTTCCAAGATTATTTCAAGTGTAATATGCCACTGAGATGATCAAGCTTTGTTCCATAGCCATTAGGATACAGACTTCAGAGGTGTGTGTGCCTAGCTATAAAGAAGAGAATTATGTCCCATTGCCCTGCAGCAGTGAGAAAGTTGTAGATATTGATGCTCATACAAACTGTGTTGAAAGTAACCTAATGGCTGAAGCTAAGACTTTAACTGATAAAGCCAGAGTGGAGACGCAGGACCTCTGGTTCACTTACAAAAAGATAATGATATTGAAGAATATAGCTAGTTTGAGTCAAACCTGGATGTGCAATTTGGAGAAGAAGATACAAGTCCAGATGCCAAGTTTCATTCCTTTGAAGTAACCCCAACTGTTTCATATGAACTCTCTGGGACCTTTGCACAGTACGATGGTGGAACAATTGGTTCTGCTTCAAAGGGTGCTGAGAGCTTCTTGCAGGAAGTTTACCAAAGTACTGAAGCCTTCTCACGGTTTTTTTTTTTTTTTTACTGAGAAATAATTTACGTACATTAAAATGCATAGAACATACATATTCAATTTGATCAATTTTGACAATTGTATACACCCATGTAACCACCATCCAAAACAAGATATGGAACATTTCTGTTACCTCAGAGGGTCTTCTCATCCACTTTCTAGTCAATCTTCACTCACCCTTGCAACTATTTTCTGTCTTCTATCACCATAGATTAATTGTACCTGTACTTGTACTTTATGTAAAAAGAATTATACAATAATAATAAATAATAATAAAGCAACAGTCTTAAGAGCCACTAGAAGGGAAGAATGTTTCTTTCTAAAGGAAGATGACCTAGACTGGGGGCAAGCAACAATGGATGTTAGAAATGTTTACACAGGCTGAAGTAAAGCTGTCAACCTGGATCTTTGTACTCAACTAACCAAGTATAAGGACAAAAAAAAGACATGCTCAGTCTTTAGTCAGAGTTAATTACCCACATACTGTCATTATGTACACAGGTAAACAATGTGTTGTAGCAATAAGAGAAGTTAGGCCAGAGAGAAAATATAGGGGGAAAAGAGAGTCAACGATGAGCAAAGCAACTGATAAACTATGTTTAATATAACTATAAAATTATAACAACTGATTTTTGTGTTTAAAAGGGCAATTTAAAATTTTATCCAAAAATAATAAGAAATGGTTCAATGGATAGTTCAAGCACACTAAAGCCCCTGCCATAGTTAAGAGGATAGAAATATTGAATAACTTAAGACTTCTTCGGAAATTTTATAGTTATGTATATATCCAAAATATTTAAGGACAAACAGTAAGAATATGAATATAATTTATAGCAGAAGTAATAGAGGGACAAAGAAACCAAGAAAGCTGATGTTAAACTGAAAACAAACAAAAAAAGACAGCAAATATGAGTCAAATATATCAATAAGCATAATAATTGTAAACAAATTAGCCTCACCTAACAAAGATAAGCTTGCTATAACAGCTTTTTTTGTAATGCAGTTATATACTATTTATAAGAGCTACATCTAAAACAGAACCACACCAAGATATTAAAGTATGAAGAATAAAAAGTTATAAACAATGCCAAAATAGAACAAATTGATGTGGTGATATTAATGTCAGAGAAAATACAATTAAAGGCAAAAAGCATCAATAATAAAGAGAGACATTCCATAACAATAAACGAAACAATGCACCATGGACTTGGATGTGTGGGTGGCAACAAATGTGTAAAGCAAAAATTAATAGAATTACAAGAGGACATTTATAAATACACAAACAAGACATAGAATTATGCTCCTCTCTATTATAAACAGATGAGGAAGAAAAAATAATAAGGATAAGAAGCTTTAAACAATGAAATTTAAAAGATAGACCTATACATATAGAGAGAAAACCCTGCACTCAAGAAATAGACAATATGCATTCTTTTCAAGAATTTATAAGAAATTTACCAGATAGGTCACAAAGGAAGTCTCAAAAACTTCAAATCATCTATATAATACAGACCTTTTCTTTGATCACAATGTAGTTAACCACAAAATAAGAATAAAGTAAAACATTGCTTAAAACCTTTAAAAATTACTCCTTAAAATATCATCAAAGAAGAGTTCAGAATGAAAATTACAACATATTCAAACCCAAACAGCAATGAAAACACTATATTCTGAAACTTGTGAAATGCAGTAAAGTGGTATTTGGAGGGGAATTTATAGCTGTAAATGAGCAATTTGATTGAAAAGTAAAAGGTATTGAATATAAATCTTTCGCAAAAGAAGATAGAAAAAACAAAAAAAAAAGAATAAAGCTTATTAAAGAATATAAAGGACAACCTTAATAAATGAAGCCATATACCATATTTATATATTGGATAGCTCAGTATTATAAAAATATCAGTATTCTGCAATTTACTCTAAAAATCAGTATCGTTCCAGTGAAAATTCCTAAAAGACTGTCAAAAAAGAAAAGCAACTTTCCAAGTTGATCCTCATAGGAAAAAGCAAAAAGCCTAGAATACCTAAGACATATTCAAGAAAATACAGTGAGGAGATTTGTCTTACCAGACACCAAGACTTACTATAAACCTGTAGTAAATTAAGACTATGCTAATAAAAGAGGGAAGACAAAAATGCCAAAGAACATAATAAAGTCTAGAAACAAACCCCAACGTCATTACTCTCTATTTGTCTTTGTTTTTCTCCTTAGCATTTACCATTCCTTAACACGCTGTATAATTCTTTTATTTATTTTGTGGTCTGTCTCTGCCCACTAAACTATAAAGTCAATTAAGACTGAGACTTTTGTCTGTGTTTGTGTGTCTGTTTGCATTCAGTGAAGAGTTCCTGGCTCAAAGTAGATGATCAATAGATGTTGGTTGAGTGAACAGAAGAAAACCTAAATGTGAAAATCAAAACTAGAATTTTTAAAGAAGGAAATCCAGGAGAATAAGTATGTTTATGTCCTTGGAGTAGGGAAGAATTTCTTAGAAATACACACCAAAAAAATACACACAAAAAATAGATCAAATAAAAATTTAAAACTGGTAGACACACACACACATGCACACACACATGCCATTATAAACAAAGGTTAGAGACAAGCCGCAATAGGCTAGAAGAAGATTTATGAGGCACACAAATAGGAATACGTAAGGAATTCTGACATATCAATAAGAAAAGGACAAATAACCCAGTATAATAGGCAAAGGATATGAAAAGGCCCATTCACAGTAAAACTCTGGTCAATAAAAACAGGAGAGATGCTCAACCTCACTAGTAATCAGAGAAATGAAAATTAAAACAAAAATAAGACGATATCACAACCCATCAGATTAACAATATCTCGTAAATTTGAAGATACTTACTACCTGAGAATTCTACTTTTAGGTATATATTCTAGAAAAATTCTTGCACATGTGCACACTGGGAAATACATAAGAGAAACAACACTGTTTGAAATGGTAAAACAAAGAAAAAATAGGTAACAACCTAAATGCCCGTAGTATTTTGAAAAAGGATATAAATTAGGGTATAATTATTATGGTGGATTACTCTAATATTAGAATAATGAAACAAAGCTACACATATCAATATGGATTAATTTCAAAAGTACAATTTTTAATGAAAAAATTGCAAGTGAATATATATTGTATGACATCATTTAAACGAAAGTTTAAAAGATACAATACAATACTATTTCAAATATCTAGATTCAAAAGCATCCAGAGAGTCGGGCCAGCCTGGTGGCATAGGGGTTAAGCTCGCGTGCTCCACTTCAGTGGCCTGGGGTTCGCAGGTTCAGATCCCTGGCGTGGACAGACGCACCACTTGTCAGGCCATGCAGTGTCCCATATAAAGTGGAGGAAGACAGGTATGGATGTTAGCCCAGGGCCAGTCTTCCTCAGCAGAAAAGTGGAGGATTGGCAACGGATGTTAGCTCTCGGTTACTGTTCCTCACACACAAAAAAATATCTAGAAAAAGTTTAAAACCATGCAAAGGGAGAAAAAAATAGGATTAGTGAGGAGTATACAGGGAGTTTCAACTGTGTCTGTAATGTGGGAAAAATAAATCAATTATGAGATACCAATTCACACCCATAATTTTGGCAGAAATTTAAAAATAACATCAAGCTTTGACAAGAAAGGTGGGAAATGCTTTCATTCACTACTTGTGGTAGCATAAATCGGTGCAGCCATTTTAGAGTGCAACTTATCAGTGTTTATTAAAAGTTATAATCTGACTACCTTAAGATTCAGCAATTTTTACTTCCATGTGTGTATCCTAGAAAATACTTGTAAGTGTGCTTAAGAAAACATGTAAGAGGGTGCTCCTCATAATACTGCTTGGAATGCTGAAAAATAGCTAAACGCCCATCAATATGGAAATAGGTGAATTAAATACAGTAAAAACCTCACAATTGAATACTATGCAGTTTTTACAAAGAACGAATTACTTGTAGGAAAATTGAACGCAATCCAGAATTGTTCGGCAATACTAAGAAATCAAGTTGTAGAAGGTTATGAAGGGCTGCTTGTAGTGAGGAGAGGACCCAGGTGTAGATAGTGATGACCAAAAGCCTACCTATAATGAGGAGGAGGAGCCTATGTGGCAGAGCTGACCAGAACACTGCCTATAGAGAAGGGAAATATCTACTATGACTGCACTAACTTGAAAATTCACTAATGCAAAAAACAAACATGTCATAAGGCGAGCTCTCCACGTGTCTTCCTGTATGATGAAGAAGCTGATATGAGCAAACTGACCCATGGACGACAGATCTATCATGTTGTGGGCAGGGCTAGCTGGAGGCCTGCCAAGAGAAATGAGACAGACCCTAGGGTGGGCCGCCTACCCATAGGCCTGCTTGTATGATGAAGAGGACCCTTATGTGGGGAAGGCTGTCCATAGTCTGCCTGTAAAGAAGAGAAACATCACTGCTATGGGCAGGCCTAATGAGAAGCCTCCAAATAGAAAAATAAGACCCTGGTGTTGGCAAGGATGAGCATAGGATTGCCTGCGTGATATGGAAGACCCTGGCATGTAACTGAGATGAATAGAGAACTGCTTGTAGAGAAGGATCCTGGTATAGGTAGAGGTATGCCAATAGAGAAGAGAAGAATATTTGTGTGGGTGGAACTGTCTGTTAATACAGAAGAAAAGGATTGGTTTGGGAGGGTATGACTAGAAGTTTTCCAAAAAAGAATAGAAGGAAATTTGATATGGGTGGGGCTAACCTGAGGCTGCCTGTGATAATAAGAAGGACTTGATGTAGGTGGGGCTGTTCAAAGACTTGCCTGTAATGATAATGAAGAAGACATTGTTGTGGTTGGAACTGGCTGAGGTTCCTGAATATATTGATGACAAGGATTCTGAATTGGTTGAAGTATTAGGGGCCCGTTTGAAACAATGAGGAAAACTCCTGTGTGGTGGGATAAAAGAGAAGCCTGACTGTAGTAATAAAGTGTATTAAAGACGGGCATGGCCATGTAGAAGTTTACAGGTGGAAAGTTGTATGCTTCTCTGGGGACTGAGTGTTAAGTAACAATGGAGTGGTAGTCTGGATCTGGTTCTATGGAAAAAGCAGCTCTGGAGCAGGTAAACCCAAGGCCTGGTTGGGGGAGTTGTCTTCAGGTATACTAGGAAGGCGAGAAGGGTAGCCTTGGCAGATGAGAGACCTGAATGAGGAGTGTAAGTCTCTGGGATAGGCATAGAAATGTGCGGAGCCGAAGTGAGGGGCTCCTGATAAGAGAATGGCACCAAGTAGAACTAGAGTTTAAGAGAAAATACTCCTGAGTTTAAATAAACAGTTCAAATAACAATGATCTAAAATTCCACGTGACAATAATTTCTGTTAAAGTTGCAGAGAAGACATGTAAGTGCTGTTTAACATCAAGAAATTGACAACAAGATGTCCACTTCCTGTAGTAACATGCATAATGAGATGATGAGAAGAAAGCAATTATATAAGTGGAGGTTGTACTGATGCACGTGAGGAGCACTTTAGAGCCAAGGTTGTATAGGCAGAGACTGGCTTAGGGAGTGAGAGTCCTATTCTGGGCAGGGTACTATTACTCTTGGCTGACATACTGACCATGAAATCCCCCTTTTCCTGCAGGGCTCTCCTCAGCTCAAGACCACAGCATATTTTTGAATGAAGACTTATCCCTTACAGAATTGGCCCCCTAAACACAGTTTTTAGTGTTAGAGCTCCCAGATTTTATTTGACTCTGGGACTTCTCATCAAGACACTTTTAGGATAGAGACAGGTCTTCACCATCCATTTACCTCAGATGATTGGTGCCGAAAGCGGTTGCTGCTCACATCCTGAAGGAATAAACCTCCTTCTGAGAATGAAGCCACCTACATTCTTTCTGTGATTGTTATTTACACTCAGTCGCTGCTTATTTCATCCTCCTCTTACTGTGGGGAATGTGTTTACACTTCAGCAGGAAGAGTGTTCTGGTCTTACTCTATCTAACCCCAGCCCCAGCTGGTCATCCCCCGCCCCAGGATGTTCAGACCTATACATAAATGAATGGTTGAATGGCGGGATCTGGGTGTCACCTTCAGATAGCTAAATAAAGGTAAACGGCCAAGGCTGAAAATCATCCAACAGGGCATGCCATCCAGCTGAGCAGGGAGCAGGGGATGGGAGTGGGGATGGGGGACAAGACTTTCCTTCCAACACATCTAGTACTCTTGATATAGGCAAAAAACAAGGAAAAACAAGCTTTGGGCTTATTCTGAGAAAAACAAACGAATTTGTAAGGTAATGACCTTGATTGGGCAGAAGGTGACTCGTAGTTTGTTGTGTATTATCTGGATAGTCTTTAAGTCTTTTGATGAAATTACCCATAGACCAAATTGGTAGAAACTAAATGATTTGTGTCATTTCTTTATGAATTCAATATAATTTAGAATTAATAAAGGAAACATTTAAAATTTTTATGTGGTATATATAGTTTGTATTCTGCTTTTCACAGGTTGGAAGCAGTTTTGGTTTAGTGACTTGGGCGAGTAATTTTATTTCTATTCTATTATAAACAATGTATTCTCATTCTTATCTTTCATGATGTATGCATTAATTTCTAAATTTAAAAATTGGTAGAAAATGAATTTTACCAACCCCTAAATCATTACTTTGTAACTCTTATGCATTTGATATTGATTAGTAAACCATTTTCCCCCTCTTTTGGCAATGTTTTGCTGAATTTTTCATCTTTCATACAGACACTCTATAATAATATCATTCTCCCCTTTCAGAATTGATCCAGACCTTGAAGGAGAGTTCCCAGCATTATTGCAGCTAATCCCCTCCCAAGAGTCAGTCTATGGGTTCCCTTATCCCTTTGGACATATACATGGAGGAGTTATACGGTGAACAGATAATTGGTAGTAGTCAATGGCCACAGGAAATTAAATGCCTAATCTTGCTAGCATCAAACAGCAGGACATGCCAATTGTGTCAGGGGACAAGTAGGAATCACTGAACCCAGAGCACCTGACACTGCACATTGAGTTGTGAGGGGATGGCCCTTGTACGGACTTGGGCTCTGTCTTTCTGTGGGTAGAAAGGTCTGGTCTGGCATGGTTTTAGAGACCATCTCTGCATAGACTTCAAGTGTTAAAATAGCAGTCTTTTAAAAGGAATGTATCATTTACTCAAGTAGAAAACAGCTAGGAAATTATATTTTTAAATATTGTTTTGTGATTTTTATGAGGTGTTTGATAAAATGTAGAGAAGGTTTTCAATTTTTTTGTATATATCTTTTTCTATTTTCAGAAGTAGGAGAGTTTTGTCTCTTTGGTCTTTTTTTGACACATTTTTATTTGCATTATACTTTAGAAGATTAATTCCTCTTTTGATATTTTAGCAATATGTTAATATATTTTTGTTTGCCTATTTGTTTGTTTACTTATTAATTAATTTGAAATTACCATCATAAACCTGCTACCTAACCTGAGAATTAGAACATTAACAGAAACTATTATCTGCCTATGTTGGCCCCTCCCTCATACACTTTGTCCCTTTCCTCCCCCAACCCAAGGTAATACTTATGCTGAATTTTGTTTTATAATTCTCTTCCTTTATTTTTTTAAATTGAGATGAAATTCACATAAGACAAAATTAACAATTTTAAAGTGTACAAGTCAGTGATGTCTAGTACGTTCACAATGTGTACAGCAATCACCTCTATCTAGTTCCAAAACATTTTTATCATCACGAGTAGAAACCCTGTACCCATCAATCAGTCACTCCCTAGAGTGTCCACATTCTTTGACTCATAGCTGCATCACTCTAACCTCTGCTTCCATCATCACATCTCCTTCTTGCTCTCTGTTTCTGTTGTCACATCACCTTCTCTGACTCTGACCCTCCCACTTCCTTCTTATAAGAACCCTTCTGATAACATAGGGCCCAGCTGGATAATCAACAATAATCTCCCCATCTAAAAATCCTTAACTTGATCACATATTCAAAGTCCATTTTGACACGTAAGATAAGATATTCACAGATTCCTGGAATTTGAATGTGGAGATTTCTGGGGGACCATTATTCAGACTAAGAGAGTTGGCCTTCTGGCCTCCAAAGATTTATGTCTGTCCCACATGCAAAATACATTCCTTTCATCCTAAGGTTCCCAAAAGTCTCAAAAGCATCAGCTCAAGTCCAAAATATCTAAGTCTCAACAGCTCAAAAGTCTCAAACTTCAACATGTAAATTTAGTATGATTGAGGCTCTGGATATTATCCATCCTGGGGCAGAATTTATCTTCATCTGTGGACCCATGAAACTGGAAAAGAAGTTATCATATTTTGAAATACAGTGGTGGAAGGGACACAGGATAATTGTTATAGATATTTCCATTTAAAACCGAAAAAAATGTAAGCATAAAAGGAGTCACCAGTCTCGAGCAATTTTGAAATCCAAATGGGCAATCTATGTTAGGTTTCAAGGATGATTTAAGATGGAATCATCCTCTGTGGCTCATGCTCTAACTTCTGAGTCTGTGTCTCCATCCTCTGGGCCTGTGGCTCTGCCCTCAGAGTCATATTTCCTTTGACATGAAAGGGAGCATGTGTTTTCAGCTAAACAGTTTTATCAGCCTGTTTCCTGTGTAGAGCTTTGGGAGTCCAACAGCCTTCTTTCATTTTATCCTTTATCCCATTCAGCCCAAAATGGCAGTGTGTCTGCTGGTATAACATTCTCAAACTCAAGAACTTTGTGAGTCACCTTTGTGTGTCATGGAGAGCCACTTCCTTAGACAAGACACTCTTCCACAGATTTTTTTTCTAGATAATTCCTTCTCTTTTCCTGATATCAGCTGAGATAGCTGAGGGTATCCATGAGTCACATGACAAATTTCTTCAAAAAGCTCTCTGTGTGATTGAATACTCTGACTTTTTGATATTTTTAAGGCATAGAAAAAGATTCCCCAGTCATATTCTCATCTTTCTCACCAAAGGACACTTTCTCCTAGTTGTATTTCCTATTTTTATTATCCTTTGCAATCTGGACAGTCTGATAATTTCCCAAATCATCAAGTTATGTTTCCTTGAGGCTCAATTTATCCCTTTCCTGTCTCATTTTACTATAAGCAGCAGGAAGAAACCAGGCCCCACCTTGAACACTTTTGTTGGAAATCTCCTCAATTAAATATCCAGATTTATTGCTTTTGAATTTTGATATCCAGATAACTACAGGACAGGATTCAGCTAAGCTTTATGCCACTGTAAAGCAAAAATCCCTGAGCAAAGTTGCAGGATACAAAATCAACACACAATTGGACAGAAATCATTTCCTCTAAAATCAAGAACAAGACAAGGATGCTGTATTCACCACTTCTATTCAAGGTAGTACTAGACATTCTAGCCAGAGTAATTAGACAAGAAAAAGAATTAAAAGGCATCCAAATTGGAAAGAAAGAAGTAAAATCATCTTTGTTTGCAGATGACATGATCTTATATGCAGAAAATCCTAAAGATTTCACAAAAAAACTGTAGAACTAATAAATTAACTCAGCAAAGTTATAGGATACAAAATCTACCTGCAAAAATTAGTTGCATTACTATATACTAATAATGAACAAACTAAAAAGGAAATTAAGAAGACAATTCCACTTACAATAGCATCAAAAAGAATAAAATACTTAGGAATAAACCTATCCAAGGAAGTGAAAGACATGTACACAGAAAACTAAAAAATATTGCTGAAAGAAATTAAAGAGGGCATAAATAAATGGAAGACATCCCACGTTCATGGATTAGAAGATATCAATAATACTTGTATTAGAGTTCTCCAGAGAAACAGAACCAACAGTATATATACAGTATAGATAGATAGAGACAGAGATAGACATATATAAATAGGTAGAGATAGAGAGAAAGCAAAAAGATATAAGATTTAGTTTAAGGAATTGGCTCACATAACTTTGGAGGCTTTGCAAGTCTCAAATCTGCAGGGTAGACCAGCAGGCTGTAGACCAAGGGAAGAGCTGCATTTCCAGTCAAAAGGCAGTCTGCTGGCAGAATTCCTTCTTGCTTGGGGAGAGTCAGTCTTTTTCTTTAAGGCCTTCAACTGATTGGATGAGGCCTGTCTATATTATGAAGGGTAATCTGCTTTACTCAAAGTCTACCAATTTAAATGCAAATCTCATCTAAAACATACCTTCACAAAAACATCTAGAATAATCTTTAACCAATTACCCGGGTACTGCAGTCTAGCCAAGTTGACACATTAAATTAACCATCACACTACCCAAAGTGATCTACAGATTCAATGCAATCCTTATCAAAATTCCAACAATGTTTTTGGAGAAACAGCAAAATCCACCCTAAAATTCATGTAGAATCTCAAGGTACCCTGAATAGCAAAAATAATCTGGAAAAAGAAAAACAAATTTGGAAGACACATTTCCAGATTTCAAAACTTACTACAAAGTATGTATCACATTTTGTTTATTCATTCATCCACTGAAGGACATTTGAATTGTTTCCACCTTTTGGTTATTGTGTATAATGCTGCTATGAACATGGGTGTACAAATATCTATTTGAGTCCCTGCTTTGAATTTTGTGTGTATGTACACAGAAGTGGAATTGCTGGATCATGTGGTAATTCTCTGTTTAATTTTTTGAGCAACTGTCATAGAATTTTCCACAGTGGCTGCACCATTTTACTTTCCCATAAGCAAAACACAAAGATTCTACTTTCTCCACAACTTCACAAACATTTGTTCTGTTCTGCTTTAAAAAAAAATAATAGCCACTCTACTGGGTGTGAAGAGTATTTCGTTGTGATTTTGATGTGCATTTCCCTATTGATTAGTGATGTTAAGCATCTTTTCATGTGCTTGTTAGCCATTTGTATATCTAAATTGAAAAAAATGTTTATTCCTATCCTTTGTCATTTTTTAAATTGGACTATTTTCTTTTTTGTTCTCAAGTTGTAGTTCTTTATATAGTCTGGATATTAATACACTATTAGATATAAGATTTGCAAATCTTTTCTCCAATTCTGTGCCTTTTCACTTTGTTGATAGTGTCCTTTGATGCACAAAGTTTTCAATTTTGATGAAGTACTGTTTAATTTTTTCTTTTGTGGCCTATGCTTTTGGTGTCATATCCAAGAAATCATTGCTAAATCCAGTGTTATGAGGCTTTTCCACTGTTCTCCTCTAAGAATTTTATAGTTTCACTTTGCATGTACACTTTGAGTTAATTTTTGTATATGGTGTTAAGTAAAGGTCCAACTTTATTTTTACATGTGGATACTAATTTTGAAAGCATCATTTGTTCAAAAGTTTCTTTCTGCATTTAATGGTCTTGGCACCCTTGTTGAAAATGATTTGACCATATATACAATTTTATTTCTGGGCTCTCTATCGTATTCCAGGTTGATATATCTGTCTTTATACCAGTACTACACTCTTTTGATTAGTATAATATAGCTATAATATAGTATAATATAGCTTTATAGTAAGTTTTGAAACCAGGAAGTATGAGTCTTCCAACCTTGTTCTTTTTGTTTTTCAAGATTGTTTTGGCAATTCAGGTTCCCTTAATATTGCATGTGAATTTTAGGATGGATTTTTATATTTCTGAAAAAATGTCATTGGGATTTTGATAGAGATTGCTATCTGTAGATCGCTTTGGATAGTATTGACTTCATAAAAATATTAAGTCTTCTAATCCATGAACTTCACCAAGGTTCTGTTTCTCTGGAGAACACTAAGACAGGTACATTACATTGTTTGATTTTCATATGTTGAACCACCCTTGCATTCCATGAATAAATCCCACTTGGTCATGGTGTATAATCCTTTTAATATGCTGCCGAATTTATCTTGCTAACATTTTTTGAGGATATTTGTTCAATATTTATAAGAAATATTGATCTGTAGTTTTCTTTCTTGTGCTCTTTGTCTGTCCAAAGTCAGACAAAGAGCTGTCCTGGCCTCATAGAATGAGTTAGAAAGTGTGCTCTCCTCTTCAACTTTTTGGAAGAATTTGAAAAGGATTGTTAATATTTCTTTAAATGTTTGGTAGAATTCTCCAGTTAAGCCATTTGATCCAGGGCTTTTCTTTTTGGTTTTTAGATTACTGATTCAATCTCCTTACTAATTATAGGTGTACTGAGATTTTTATATTTCTTCTCAAGTCAGTCTTGGTAGGTTGTGAGTTTCCATATATTTGTCCGTTTAATCTAGGTTATTCAATTTTTGGTCATGAAATTGTTCACAGTGCTTTTCATTTGTAGTCCTTTATTTTTGTAAACTTAGTAGTAATGTCCTCACTTACATTTTTTATTTTAGTAATATGAGTGTTGTCTGTTTTTTTAGTCAATATAGCTATGGTTTTCAATTTTCTTGATCTTTCTGGAAGATGAACTTTTGGTTTCATTGATTTTCTCTAATGTTTTTGTCTTGCGTGTATTACGTATCTCTGTCCTAATATTTATCTTTTCATCCTTCTCCTACTCTTGGATTTAGGTTTTTTTCCCTTAAGGTGTAAATTTAGGTTATTGATTTGAGATCTTTCTTATGTAAGTATTTTCAGCTATAAATTTCCCTCTTGCTACTGCTTTTGCAGAACCTCATAAGTTGTGGTATGTTATGTTTTCATTTTTATTTGTGTCAAGATATTTCCTAATTTCCTTTGTGATATCTTCTTTGATCCATTGGTTCTTCAAGAGTGTGTTATTTAATGTCCACATATTTATGGATTTTCCAGTTTTCCTTCTGCTAGTGATTTCCAGTTTCATTCCATTATCATCAGAAAAGACACTTTGCATGATTTCAATCATTTAAAATTTATTAAGACTAGTTTGTGGCCTAAGAAATGGTCTGTCCTGATCATTTCATAAAATTTTCTGTGTGAACTTGGAAAAAAATATGTATTCTGTTGTTTTGGGTTGGGTTGTTCTGTATATGTCTGTTAGGTCCAATTGGTGTATAGTGTTGTTTAAGTCCTCTATTTCCTTATTGATATTCTATGGTTATTTTATTCATTATTGAAAGTAGGGTATTGAAGTCTCTCACTATTATTTTGAATTGTCTATTCCTCCTTTCAATTTTGTCAATATTTGCTTCATATATTTTGGAACTCTGATGCTTAGTGCATATTTGTTTGTAATTGTTGTATTTTCGTGGTAAACTGATCTTTTTTCAATCTATAGTGTCTCTCATTGTCCTTTTTAACAGTTTTTGTCTTAAAGTCTGTTTTGTCTGATATTGGTATAGCCAGTCCAGCTCTTTTTGTTTCTACCTCCATGGAATATATTTTCCATCTTTTTCCTTTCAACATATACGTGTTTTTATAGCTAAAGTGAATCTCTTGTAGAGAGCATATAACTGGATCATGTTTTTTTAATCCATTCTACTTTTTGATTGGGCAGTTTAATCCATTTACATTTAAAGAAATTACTGATAGGGAAGGACATACTATAGTCATTTTGTTAATTGTTTGCTGTATATATTATATTTTCCCCCAGTTTTATAAGATGAGAGGAGTTCTGGAGATTAATGGTCATGATAGTGCACAACAATGTGAATGTACTTAATACCACTGAGCCATACATTTAAAAATGGTTCAGATGGAAAATTTTATGTTATGTGCATTTTACCCTTATTAAAAAGAAAAAAAAGAATTCGTACAATGCCTACCTCATAGGATTGTTGTGGTGATTAAATGAGTTTTCTGTATGTCATATAACTTTTTTGTCCTTCAGTTCCTCCATTATGGCCTTCCTTTGTGTTTAGTTGATTTTTTTTGTAGTGACACATTTTTATTTCCTTCTTATTTCTTTTTCTGCGGAATTTATAGATATTTTCTTTGTGATTTCCATGGGGATTATATATAATATCCTAAAGTTATAATAATCAATTTTGTATTGATACCAACTTAACTTCAATAACATACAAAAACTCTACTCCTTTACAACTCTGCCATCCAAATTTATGTTATTTACATCTTTAATTACATCTTTATATCTTATTGTGTACCCATTAACATAGATTCATTTTTAAGCACTTTTCTTTTCAATCCAGTAGAAAAAAAAATGTACAAACCAAAATTACAAAGTTCTGGTTTTATATTTGCCTCTGTATTTGCATTTACCAGAGATCAGCCTTAGGGGAAAGCTTATGGTCTTCTCATGTCTTTTCTGAATATATGTCTTTCTTGGGCCTGTACATGGATTTTTTTACTCTGATCATATTCATAGCTGCCTTTAAAAGTCTTGATTTCCCAAAGAGTTTTACCCCAACTTCTCCTTAGAGCCTTAGATGGTCAATTGTATGTCTCTATCCATAATCTCTTGCCCCAGGTGTCTGCAGATCTTTCATCTCCCTGTAGCTTTCTTGAGCATTTACTGCATCTCCCCACCTGAGATCCAAGTTAGGCAACACAGAGACCAGTCCTTCAGGCAGCCCCCAGGTAGGTGAGAATGTAGCAAGTAAGGTCGGCTCTGCCCACCACTCTGGTTTGAGGGAGGGAATTGGGAACTGTTCTGCAGCATCCCCCAGCCCAAGACTGCACCATACAGGGGAGGGGTGGGACAAGTGTGAACAAAAATATTGTGAAATTTCCTACCATTTTGAATGTGGCTTTTCCTTGATTGACCATTTCCTTGCTTGTTGTAAACCTTGACTGTTTTCCAGAGCCCCTATAAGGTTATTTAAGCCAGTTTTTGGCTGTTTATTTTTTAAGTCTCCATGGGAGAGCAGGAACTTGGAGCTTCCTAGTCTGCTCTCTTGCTGACATCACTCTCTGTAAATTTTTTAAGTTAATCTCTTTATATTGAGACAATTGTAGATTCCTATGTAGTTGTTAAAAAATCATAAAGACCTCCTGTAAACTTTTTAAGTTTCCCCAAATAGTAACATCTTGCAAAACTATAATACATTATCGCCACCAGGATATTGACATTGACACAGTCAAGATACAGAACTTTTCTACCATCACAAGGATCCCTTATGTTTTTCTCTTATATCCAAACCCACTTTCCTCCTACCCCTACCCCATCTTTAACCCCTGGCTACCACAGTTGTCCTCCATTTCTATAATTTTATCACTTCAAGAATGTTAAGAAATCTCTTCAAACAGTATGTTACCTTTTGGAATTGGCTTTTTTCATTCAACATAATGCCCTTGATCCAAATTGTATCAACTAATAATTTATTTCTATTTATGTTAAGTAGTATTCAACAATAAGGATGTATCACCATTTTTTCAATTATTCACCTGTTGAGGACATATGGACTGATTCCAGGTTTTCACTATTACAAATAAAGCTGCTATAAATATTTGTGTACATGTTTTTGTGTGAAAATCAGTTTTCATTTCTCAGTGATAAATGCCTAGGTATGCAATAGCTGAGTCATATAGTAATTTCATGTTTAATTTAATAAGAAACTGCCAAACTGTTTTCCAGCATAATTCTACCATTTTAATTCCCACCAACAATATTTGCGTGATACTGCTTCTCCGCATCCTTGCAACCATTTGTTGTTGACATTATTTTCTTTATACCCATCTGATAGGTGTATAGTCATCTCTCATTGTGGGGTTTTAATATAACAGACATATTGAGATATAATTCACATACTGTATAATTCACCCATTTAAAGTGCACAATTCAGTGGCTTTTAGTATATTCACAGAGTTGTGCAACCATCACCACAGTCAATTTTAGAATAATTTCAACAACACAAAAAGAAATTCCATACACATTAGCAATCACTCCCCATTTCCCTCACCCACCCTCACTCCAGTTCTAAGCAACCACTACTTTATTTTTGTCTCTACTGATTTGCCTATTCTGAACATTTCTTATAAATGGAAACATGAAATATGGTCTTATGCATCTGCTTCTTTCATTTAGCATATTTTCAAGGTTCATACGTGTTTTAGCATTATGAGTACTTCATTGCATTTTATTGTGATAAAACACAAATAACATAAAGTTTACCATTTTAACCATTCTAAAATATACATTTTAGTGGCATTAACAGCATTCACAATGTTGCACAACCATCACCATTATCTAGTTCCAGAACTTTTCATCAACCCAAATGGAAGCCCTGTAACCATTAAGTAGTCATTCCCCGTGCTCCTTTCTCCCCAGCCTGTGGAAACCACTAATCTGCTTTCTGTCTTTAGGGATTTGCCTATTCTAGATATTTCATGTAAATGGAATCATACAATATGCAGTCTTTGTGTCTGGTTCTTTCACTCAGCAAGTTTTCAAAGTTTATCCATGTTTTAGCATATATGAGTACCTTATTGCTTTTTATGGCTGAATGATATTCCATTGAATGGAAATACCATATTGTTTTATCCATTCTTCTGATCATGAACATTTAGGTTGTTTCCACCTTTTGGCTATTGTGAATATGAATGAACATTTGTTACAAGTTTTTGTTCAAAAACTTGTTTTAAAATCTTTTGGGTAAAAACTTAGGAGTGGAATTACTGAGTATAAGGAAATTTTAAATTTTAACTTGTTGAAGAAGAGCTGTTTACACAGAGATTGCATCATTTGACATTCCCACTAGCAATATAGGAGAGTTCCAATTTCTCCACATTCTCGTCAACACTTAATTTCCAATTTTTTAAATTATAGTCATCCTAGTGGATGTGAAGTGGTATTTTATTGTAGGTTTGAATAATGATGTTGAGCATCTTTTCATGTGCTTATTGGTCATTTGTATGTCTTCTTTGGAGAAATGTCTGTTGAAATCCTTTTCCCATTTTTAAATCAGATTTTTTTTTGTTGAGTTGTAGGACTTCTTTGTATATTCTGTATCTTAGATACATCAGATATCAGATATATGACTTGGAAACATTTTCTCCCATTATGTGGCTTATATTTTAAACTTATTGGTAGTGTCTTTTTGTGTACAAGAGTTTTTAAATTTGATGAAGATGTCCAAAGTCCAATTTTTTCCATTTTTTTCTGTGGCTCATGCTTTTAGTGTCATATCTAAGAATCCATTGCTGGATCCAAGGTCATAAAGGTTTACCTTTATGTTTTTAAGAGTTTTATAAATTTTCCTATTTATAACTCTGATACATTTTGAGTTACTTTTTGTATATGGTGTGAGGTCCTCACACCAACTTCATTGTAAAGAGTTCTGCATGTGGCTATGGCAGTTGTACAAAAACCATTTGTTGAATAGACTCTACTTTCCCCATTGAATGTTCTTGGAAGCCATGTCAAAAATCAATTGATCATAGATGTATGGGTTTATTTCTGGAATCTCAATTGTGTTCCGTTGGTCTGTATATTTACTTTTATGTCAGTACCACAATGTTTTTTGTTAGTCGAACTTTGTAGTAAGTTTTGAAGTGGGAATTTTAATCTTCCAATTTTGTTCTTTGTCAAATTGTTTTGGCTATCTGAGGTCCCTTGCAATTCAATCTGAATGCTAATGTCAGGTTTTTTTTAAATTTCTGCAAAGAGGCCATGGGATTTTGATAAGGATCGCATTGAATATGTAAATCAATTTAGGAAGTATTACCATCTTAACAATATTAAGTCTTCCCATCCCTGAACACAGGATATACTTCCATTTATTTCTTTCATTTCTTTTAGCACTCTGTGTATTTTTAAATGTATAAGTCTTGCATCTCCTTGGTTAAATTTATTCCTAAGTATTTTATTCTTTCTGATTGTATTGTAAATGGAATTATTCTCTTAATTTGGTTTTCTAATTGTCTATTTCTAGTATATATAAATACATTTTTTTGCTTGTGATCTCATATCTTTGAGATATGAGATGATTGACCTCATATTTTTGTTGAATTTATTAGCTCAAATAATTTTTCATGGCTTGTTTAGTATTTTCACCATATGAGATCATGTCATCTGCAAATAGATATTTTTTGCTTTTTTCTTTTCAATTTGGATGGCTTTTTTTTCTTGCCTAATTGACCTGGCTAGAATTTCCAATACATAGTTGAATAGAGTGATCAACATGTGTGCCCTTATCTTTTTCCTGATATTAGAGGGAAAGCTTTCAGGCTGTAATTATTGAGTATGACGTTAGCTGTGAAATTTTCATAAATGTCCTTTATTATGTCAAAGGAGTTTCCTTCCCTTTCTAGGTTGTTGAGCGTTTTCATCATTAAGGATGTTGGATTTTGTCAAATATTTTTTCTCCATCAATTGAGATGATCATATGGTTTTCCTCCCTCATTCTACTAATGTGGTATATTACATTGATTGGTTTTCATATGTTGAACTACTACCATCAACATGCTATCCCTACCATTCCTGGGATAAATCTAACTTGGTCATTGTTGAATAATTCTCTCAATTTGCTGCGGGATTTAATTTGTTAGTATTTTGTTGAATATTTTCACATCTGTATTCACAAGTGTTATTGATATGTCATTCTCTTTTCTTTTAATATCTTTGGCTTTAGTATCAAGGTAATGTTGGCTTTCACAGACTGAGTTAGGAAGTGTTCACATCTCTTTAAATTTTTTGGAGTTTGAGAACGATTGATAATACCTCTTCTTTAAAAGTTTGACAGAATTCACTAGTCGAAGCCATAGGTTCCTGGGCTTTTCTTTGTTGGTAGGTTTTTGTTTTTGTTTTTTGAGGAAGATTGGCCCTGAGTTAATATCTGTTGCCAATCTTTCCTCTTTTTCTTTTTTTTTCCTCCCCCAAGCCCCAGTACACAGTCATGTATCCTGGTTGTAGGTCCTTCTAATTCTTCTATGTGCAATGCCACCTCAGCATGGCTTGAGGAGCAGTGAGTAGGTCCACGCCCAGGATCCAAACCAGTGAACTTCAGGCTGCAGAAGTGGAATGTGCGAACTCAACTGCCATGCCACTGGGCTGGCCCCTGTTGGTAGGTTTTTGATTACTAATTCAAGCTCCTTACCAGTAATAAGTCTATTCAGGTTTTCTATTTATTTTTGTGTCAGTTTGGTATTGTGTGTTTCTTGAAATTTGTTCATTTCTTTTAAGTTATCTAATTTCTTGGTGTACAATTGTTCATAGTATTCTTTGTAATCCTATTTATTTATGTAAGTTTGATAGTAATGTCACCACTTTCATTTCTTACATTAAAACTGAGTCTTCTTTTTTCTTAATCAGTATAACAAAGGTTATCAATTCTGTTGATCTTTTCAAAGAATCAACCTTTGGTTTCATTTTTTTCTCTAATCTTTTTCTATTTTTCTGTTTCTTTTATCTCTACTGTAATCTTTATTATCTCCCTCCTTACACAAATTAGCTACTTGACTAGCTAATTTATTCTTCTTTTTCTATCTTCTTTAGTTGTAAATGTAGTTTATTATCTTGAAATCTTTTTGTCTTTTAATGTAGGCATTTACAATTATAATTTTCTTCTGAGCTCTCCTTCTGCTGCATCCCATAAGGCTTAGTATGTTGTGTTTTAGTTTTTATTCATCTCAAAGTATTTTCTAACTTACCTTATTATTTCTTCTTTGATCCATTGGTTGTTGGAGTGTTGTTTAAATTCTACCAATTTGTGAATTTTCCAGTTTTCTTTCTCTTATCAATATGTAGTTTCATTCAGAGAACACACTTTGTATGATGTCAATCCTTTTAAAGTTTATTAAGACTTGCTATGTGGCCTAACATTTGAATCTATCCTGAAGAATGTTCCATGTGCCCTTGAGAAGAATGTGTAGTCTGTCATTGTTGGGTACAGTGTTTTCTATACATCTGTTAGGTGTAGTTGGCTCATAGTGTTGTTCAAGTTTTCTATTTCCTTATTGATATTTTTTCTGGTTGCTCTATCCATTATTCAGTGGGGTGTACTTCTGTCTCCAGTTATTATTTTAGAATTGTCTATTTCTCCCTTCAATTTTTTGCTTCATATATTTTTGGGTTCTGTTGTTAGGTCCGTGAATATTTATAATTGTTATATCTTCTTGATGGATTGACCCTTTCATTGGTATATAATATCCTTTTTTGTCTCTTGTAGCAATTTTTGACTAAAGTCCACATTTGATTAATAGTATATACACCCCATCTCTCTTTTAGTTACTATTTCGATGGAATATCTTTGGACCTAAAGTGGGTCTCTTGTAGACAGCATATAGATGAATCATGTTTCTTTTAAAAAATCCATTCTGTCAATTTCTGTATTTTAATTAAAAACTTTAATCCATTTAAATTTACAATGATTACTGATTAGAAAGAATTTACTCTTGTCATTTTGCTATGTGTTTTCTATATTTCTCATATCTTTTTTGTTCCTCAATTCCTCTATTATTGCCTTGATCTGTGTTTAATTGATTTTTTTCTAGTGTACCATTTTGATTCTTTCTTTATTTTCTTTTTGTATTTTTTTGTTATTTTCTTAGTGGTTACCAAGGTATTAAAAATAACATCTTAAATGATAACAATCTATTTTGAATTGATACCAACTTACCTTCCATAGTCTACAAAAATTTTCCTCTATACATCTCCATCGCTCTTCATTTATGTTGTCACAAATTGTATCTTTATATGTAGTGTGCCCATTAACATAGATTTATAATTTTTGTTTTATGCATTTCTCTTTTCAATCATATAGGAAAAAAGGGACACTACAAATGAAAAATACAACAACGATTTCTGTATTTACCTACATATTTATCTTTAACTGTGTTCTTTATTTCTTCATATGGCTTCAAGTTACTGTCTAGTGCACTTCATCAACCTGAAAAATTCCCTTTAGCATTTCTCATAAGGCAAATCTACTAGTGATAAAACTTCAGCCTTTGTTTATCTGGAGATGACTTAATTTCTCCCAAATTTTTGAGGGAAGGTTTTTGACAGACATAGCACTCCGGATTGATTTTTTTTTCTTTCAGCACTTTAAATATGTTATCCCCACTGCTCCTTGGCCTTCACAGATTCTGACAAGGAATTGGCTGTTAATGTTACTGGGGACACCTTGTACAATGCAAGTTGCTTCTCTCTTGCTACATTCAGGATTCTCTTTTTCCTTTGGCTTTTGACAGTTTGATAATGTGTTTCGGTATGGATCTCATTGAGTTTATCCTACTTGGAATTCATTGAGCTTCTTGGTTGTATAGATTCATATCTTTTTATCAACCTTTTGAAGTTTTTGACTTTTATTTCTTCAAATATTCTCTCTGCCCCCTTTTTTTCTTTCCTTTCCTTCTGGGAATCCCATATGTATATATTGATATACTCAATGGTGTACCATGTGTACCTTAGAATCTCTTTATTTTTCTTCATTCTTTCTGCACCTTAGACTGAATAATTTTAATGACCTATTTTCACATTTACTTATTGTTTCTTCTCCTTGGTCAAGTACGCTGTTGAACTTCTCTAGTGAATCTCTCATTTCATTTATTGTACTTTTTGGCTTCAGAATTTTTATTTCATTCCTGTTTATAATTTCTATCTCTTTATTGATATGCTCTTTGGTGAAACATTGTTCTGCTGGATTCCATTAGTTATTTATGCCAGGTTTCCTTGAGCTCTTTGAGCATATTTAAGGCAGTTGATTTAAAGTCCTTTTCTAGTAAGTCCAGTGTCTGGGCCTACTCTGGTACAGTTTCTGTTAATTTCATTTTTTTTCTTTGAATGGGCCAGACCTTCTTGTTTTTTTGCCTACTTTACTATTTGTGTTGTTTAAACTGGACATTTTGAATATTATAATATTCTGGAATATTAATTCTGGAAGCCAGATTCTCCTCTCTTTCTAGGGTTTGTTTTTGTTGCTTGTTTAGGGTTAATTGTTTGAGCAGATTGTGTCTGAATTGGGGCACTCCAAAGCTTAGCCAGGCCACTTATAATTCTACTTCGGTCTTCACTGTGCTTACAGGGAGCCTAAAGATAAGCCTGAGGTAAAAACTTAGGGTTTTCTCAGGTATTTTCTAAGCATGCATCTAACTGTGGGCATAAGTATGTTCTTCTGGATTTCTTGGTATATGTAGGATCTTTTCCAAGCTCTTACTCCCCCATGCATCTCATTCTCCAGCTTCTTCTTTCCTAAGTTTTCGGTCTTTCTAATGCTTGCCCCCTGTGTTGTCCCTTACCTCAGAGAGCTGTAGCTAGTATATTTTCCTTTACATGATTTTTATCAATACATCCCAGGAGACTCCTTCAGCTCTGAGAGAGTTCTGAGGGGGTGATACTAAGCCAGGCCCCTGAGTCAATCTCTCAGGGGGCCACCAGGCAGGTAGAAGTGCACAACAACAATTTTTTGAGAACTGGGTCCATATTGTCCCTTCTGACACCAGTAAACCACACCAAGAAAGTAGGCCACTGTCCCCATGGCCACTGCTGGACTGAGGAGTACAGGATAGTAGATTGGTAAGTTAAAATACTCCAAGGCTCTATTATGACATTTTGCAGACTCTTTCTTCATTAAGCACTCCTCTTGTTGTTTTAATTTTTTCTTGTATTTTAGAGCTCTGAAAAAGTTGATTCTGACAGTTTTTGCTAGCTTATTGGTTGCTTCTATGATGGTACAGATCCTTGGAGCTCCCTGCTTCACCATTCTCAGTGTCATCACTTGCTCATTTGTTTTTAAGAGGAGTTAACAGTATTCAGAAGAAAAAAAAATTATTTACTTCTGCAGATAGATCCCTCAGCAACTGTATTGAATATCTATTTTTTTTTCTGAAAGTGCATGTAGTCTCTCCAAATGTTGAGTGTCCATCAACCGGTGGCCATAAAATATTTGAAGTCACAGTTGCAAAGGGACACAGATAAGTTATTCCTGACACCGGGCTAAATGTTTTAAAAAGTCTCCACCTTTAGAGACTCAGACTCATCTGACTGTCTCCATTTTGAATATTTCCTATACAGTGAATCAGGAAAACTTATAACTGGGTAAATCTTTTGTTGAGAATTGTTAAAACACCACAGAAGCTTTTTCACAAGGACAAAAATCACAAGATGTTATCAGAACACTACGACTCTTGACCCCATTCCCAAGTTCCAGGATATGTCAGTACTAGTCAAAGTGTAGTCATTGGGTCAGCTACATCATTATCACCTGGGAGTAAGAAGTGGAAATTTATGGGCCCCACTCCAGACCTACTGGAGAAGGGGACCAGAAATTTATGTTTTAATAAGCTCTCCATGTTGTTCTTAAGCACAGTAAACTTTGAGAAGTGTTGTAAAATATAGTATTGCTTGCACGTTTCCATTATTTGATCACCTACTGCTTCCCCAATCCCACCAAGCAGGCAATGATCCAGGCAAAAACATTGTCCTGGCATTAAATAATTTCCATTTGTTTACTCTTTTTACATATGTTACCAGTCAGAAAGTGCTGGAAAATTGTAAGAATTTGAGTTTACATCTAGAAGTTAATGTAGATTAATTTCATGTGGCTCTCTCTATAAGGGCACTCACTTTGTTTCTTAGTTATTACTTGTTGTTGGTATTTGTTGGTATCTCATAATTCCAAAAGTAATTATATTAGTAGGATAATAGTGGCTACTGTAAAAATATTTTAGGAAATTTAAAAAATTTTTCTTATCTGTAATCTTCCCTGACAAATCCCCAAAGAAGCTACTACTGGCCATTGAAATTTAGTATTATTTAAATATTTTCTAAATGATTCCAATATTATATGGCTAAGGTAAGTGATCTTAAACAGTTTTTTTTATGATATTCCCTAAACCTCTGGAGAACATTCGTGGGGAAAAAACTCTCAAGCAGAATTATACTGGCTCCTTTTTATATTCAATCTATTGTATGCATTGCATTTACATTAAAATCAGTTTGACTCAGACATGGGCTGACATTTCATTGTGTATTCCAACAGATGATTCCATCTTTGTCTGTGCATCTTACATACTCTGGGAAGGACTTCCCCCCTTTTCACTCAGGGAATGAAGGCTTTTTTTGTGAGAAGGGATGATAAAAGCATTTAAAAGGACAGATTGGATTCAGCACCAGTGATATTGTAACAGTATGAGAAATTGGCAAGGATGCTCAGCTGAAGCAGCAAAACTTGTGTTTGTAAAGGTAACTTACCAAAACTGATAGAGAACCTCCATGGGTATTTCATCTCCTTGGTTGTAAGAGAGCTGAGGACATGAAGAGTCTTTGGGTGTCTTCCATAGAAGCTGTTCCCTGTCCTTGGATATTGGTGAGTGACCAGATAATAAAGCATAAAGTTAAAGCCAAGAGTATAGGTCCGACTAGTTATCCATTAGGAAGGGGATGGCTTAAAAGGAAATAATGACCTCAGGAAGATCAATTATAAGATAATATGACATGCTGAGTGGTCCTGGGACTTTTCCCTTTTCTGGTTGACTATGGATGACCTAGATATCATTCTCTGTGATGTATATCTCTTCCATGTACTGCTCTGTGATTGATGTGATGGAGGAGGAGGCAGTGGGGAATACACAGGACAGATTACAGATGAGTGTAGTGGAATGTGGACACCTAATTTCCTGTATGAAGGAGTGTACCCTGTATTAGTTATCTATGGCTACATAATAAATTACTCCTAAACTTAGCAGCTTAAAGTCATAAACATTTATTATTTCATAGTTTCTGTGGTTCAAGAATTCAAGCATAGCTCCATGGGTGTTTCTGTCTCAAGGTTTCATACAAGACCACAGTTAAGGTTCTGGCTGGAGCTTCAGTCTCATCTCAAGGCTTGACTGGGGAGGATTTGCTTTGGCACTCACTCAAGTGGTTTTTGAAAAGATTCAGTTTGTTGCAAACTGTTAGACTTAGTGCCTCAGCTTCTTGCTGATTGTTTGCTAGAGACTGCCCTCATTTCCTTACAACATGGGTGTCTCCGTAAGGAAACTCACATCCTGGCAGATGACTTCCATCAGAATGAGGAAATCAGAAAGCAAGAGAGAAAGAGCAAGACAGAAGCCAGGGGCTCATTGTAACCTAATCTTGGAAGTGGCATCCCATTTCTTCTTCCATATTTTACTTATTAGAAGCAAATCACTAGGTCCAACCCATCCTCAAGTGGAGAGCATTACACGGGGCATGGAAGTCAAGAGGTAGTATCATTGGGGACCATCTTAGAGGTTGCCTACTACAACCCTCATGATGTGAGATAGTCCATCCATTTGCTCACAATTCTGGGCTTCACAGGTAGTGAAGAGGAGATCTGTACTAGACATGCCTTAATGGAGACAATTCTAGAAGAGTGCATAATGTCAGAACTTCTGATATGAAAGGCTGTTATTGTGTAGTCAATGAAAAGGAAAGGCATCACTTGGATATAGGGCCATGATGCCCCCCAGGCAGAAAGCATCTTAGAAGAGGAATTGAGCTGTCTTAATCAGCATATCAACCACAGATTATTCTCTTCTGAGAGTAGGTCACCACTAATACAGAAAGGGAGAATCCCCTCATGTCCTCACACCATCAGCTAGGCTTCAATTCTCATATTCCTATTCCATAAGTCAGCCTTCACTCAGATCAAACACCATCCCTCATATCTCCACATGAAGTGATAACCACTATGCCTATAAGGAACTTTACTTTCCATATTCATAGCATGAAGTAGTGCCTTTTGAAGTCAGTATCCTTATCTCTATTCTAAGGAAATCCAGGTAACCCCACACTGACAAGGTTGCAATGTGTTTTTAACAACAGGCAGAATATGCCAGATAATAGTAATATTGTGTTATTAATATATAAAAGTTACCCTAAATTACAAGAAATTAATCAAAACTACAATGAGGTAGCACCTCACACCCATCAGAATGGCTATAATGAACAAGACAAGAAATAACAAATGTTGGAGAGGATGTGGAGAAAAGGGAACCCTCATACACTGCTGGTGGGAATGCAAACTGGTGCAGCCACTATGGAAAACAGTATGGAAATTTCTCAAAAAAATTAAAATAGAAATACTATATGATCCAGCTATGCCATTACTGGGTATTTATCCAAAGAACATGAAATCAGTAATTCAAAAAGATAGATGCATCCCTATGTTCGGTGAAGTGAAATAGCCAAGATGTGGAAGCAACCCAAGTGCCCATCAACTGAAGAATGAATAAAGAAGATGTGGTATATGTATATATATATATATACAATATAACACTACTCAGCCATAAAAAAGGACAAAATTGTGCCATTTGCGACAACATGGAAGGATGTTGAGGGTATTATGTTAAGTGAAATAAGCCAGGCAGAAGAAGACAAGTACCATATGATTTTAATCATATGTGGAAGATAAACAAACACATAAATAACAAAAATAGATTAGTGGTTAGCAAAGGAGAAGGGAGTGATGGGAGCACAAAAGGGGTAAAGGGACACATATGTATGGTGATGGATAAAATCTAGACTACTGGTAGTGAACACAACACAGTCTATGCAGAAACTGAAACTTAACAATGCACACCTGAAATTTACACAATGTTATAACCCAATATGACCTCAATAAAATAATTTTAAAAAATAAATTAGGTATAAGACAAATTTAAATAGAAAATTAGGAACAAATAGATAAATTAATTTCTGGCTAAGAATGATTCTAAAATCTACAAATGCAAATATGATCCTGGAAAGCCAATAAAACTAAAATAAGTGAGTTAAAAAACATAAATTATGTGTTTGGGGATAAAATTCACATAAATATATACTGGCAACTTATTTTAAAACAATTAAAAAATAAAATTATGAAAACATTGGTGGGGTCAGCCCGGTGGCATAGTAGTTAAGTTCAGTGCACTCCGCTTCAGCAGCCTGGGGTTCTCAGGTTTGGATCCCAGGCATGGACCTACACCACTCATCAAGCCATGCTGTAATGGTGACCCACATACAAAACAGAGGAAGATTGGCACAAATGGTAGCTCAGGTCCAATCTTCCTCACCAAAAAAACAAAAGGCAAATAAACAGGATATGCATAATGGGCTTAAATGAGTCAGAAATAAGTAGGAAAAAAATCACAAATCATTCAAAGAATCCTAAATGATGAAAATCCTTTTGGTCTCATCAGAGTTTAGAAAGTCATCCTATGATACAGAAAAGTTACCAATGATTAACAAACCAGCCACAAGGAATACTTATTTTCTATAAATTGAAAGTGTTGATAAAATAATTTCTTTTAAATCACATTTTTTCTTTCCCAGTAATTCACATTGCTTGGAACACAGCAGAATCTAGTTCATTGTGTCACATCTGGAGGCTGCATCCCTCTCATCTTTATACTGCTCCACTTTGCACATACAAGGCATACATACACCCACATATGCACATGCACAATCTCACAAAGCCTTCAGAAATCAAAAACACAAAACAGAAAGACTCTACTTCTACATACACCATTCAATCATCACATCTCAATAGGATTTGAGGAAGCAGGTTTACTGGGGCCTAAAGCTCATACAATTTGGAGAGACTTCTTTAAGAAAAAAATACAAAGTTACAAATACAAAGTTAGGTATGAAAGTAAATATTTATTTAGAATGTTGTTATGGATTGAATGCTTATGTTCCTCCAAAATCCGTATGTTGAAATTTCCAACCCCCAATGTGATGGTATTAGAAGGTGAGGCCTTTGGGAGATGATTAGGTCATGAAGGTGGAGCCTTCATGAATGAGATTAGTGTCCTTATAAAAGAGACTCCAGAGAGCTCTCTCACCCCTTCTGCCATGTGAGAACACAGCAAGAAGACAGCCATCTATGAATCAGGAAGTAGGTTCTCACCAGACACCAAATCTGCCAGGATCTTGTTCTTAGACAGCCCAGGCTCCAGAACTGTGAGAAATAAATATTTGTTGTTTAGGCCACTCAGTCTGTGGTATTTGTGTTATAGCAGCCCAAATGGACTTAGACCAATGAGAAACCAACATCATAACACTTTACATTTTTTAAAGCTGACAAACACTGTAAATGTCACAAAGTCTAGAAAAAAATACCATATTTTTCATTATCTGACTCATCTCTATAATATTTTATCCTGCATTCTTTGGCTTCCTGCTCTTTTATTACTTCTTCATATGACAAGGAATTTGTAATATCATTTGTTTAATAAAATATTTTTTGGTTATTGATAGGGTATGTAAATAATGCAAATTCACAAATATGTATTTGCTGTCTGCTACAGGTCTTTGCCCTATGAACCCAGGGATTCTGATGAATTACTTTCACCCAATTCCTATTTAAAGCAAAAGAAAATGTGTGGTGTATGCATAACTGAATATGTTGTCTTTAGTATAGTATTTTTAGATGAGTCCTTCTGTTTTGTCTAGGCATTGATGAGAACCAAATTTTCCACTTATAATTTGGCATATCTGATCATTTGAAGACTTTTCCATAGACTACAATTTCATTTCATTAATACTTTTCAAACCTTGTTTCTCCTTCCTTACCCACCTATATGTCAAGCCAAGCACCTTTATGTCAGGGTATCAGATGAGTTGGCACAACCGGAAGTGGGAGTATTCCTGGAAGTCATGTCTACATTAGGACAGTTAGCAATGGATTAACTACATGGAAACAACTGCAAACCCCATGAACATATCCTACCAAACCTAAGCTAAATGTATCCAAAACTCCCTTTGCCCTTAACAGATCTCAAATATGCTTGTAGTCATTCCAGTACCACCTGACAGAAGAGGTAGTATGATGGAGGGAAAAGACACAATAGTCTTAATCAATTATTGTAAAAATAACTTACCTTCCAGAAGTTACAAAAGCATAAGATCACATGGACATGTTTCTAAGGCCTCTTCCAGGGCCTTGAAAGGGGCCAGTGCAGCTGACAGGCTCTGATGCTTAAGATTCCTTAGCTCCCGAGTAAATCCCCCTCTGCACCACACCTGATACCTCAGGTTGAGAGTGGACAAGGTCAGCAAGTGCTAAAAGCACAACTGTCACATCTATTTTGCAAACCTCCTAGCAGCCTTCCTTAGACAAGTTCAATCACTTCTCCTCAAAGGAAAATTTTTTTGATTTATCATTTAAGATGACAAAGATATTTATGTCTTTTATTTCTCCTGGGAACTGCCCCCAAACAAAAAGGAAAATGAGACTCAGAAATTTAAACTACAATGTCAAGGAAACAAGGATACATTTGTAATCTTGAACAACAATATATGTAGTAACAGTGAGAACAGAGGAAGTCGCTTACTTAGCAGAGCAATAGAAGGTAAAATTTAAGAGAGAGAAGCATAGAAAAAATGATGGAAGCTCATTTACTCCAAAAGCAATTAGAAAGGTTTTAGAAATGTGGGCACCAGGGACTGTGGAAGGTGGAAGTATGGCATGGGGATGAAAACTGGAGTGTTGCTGGAAAATCCAGCAGTTAGACCTTCACTATCCTCTAGTCATACCTGGACTTTCAGAGTGATCTTAGTTCCATGGCTCTTGTCCTCACTGCCCCTATGACTGCTCCAGCGAGTGGGGCCCTGGGATTCCTCCCAGAGTCCAAGACCTGGACCCTCTATAACCTTTTTGATAATGACATATGGTTTGCCAAGCCTTGGGTGTCCATCAAAAAAGGAGGATGGATGTCTGGAAATAGCCTTCAGACCCTTTATATCATTGCTATTCTAAACAATTTACCTTCCCAATGCTCTTTGATTAGTGAGATCAGCTATTTTGGAAGAGTTCTGTACCATTGTCTATGCCACTTAGTTTCCAAGGTTCATCAAACTTAACTGTAATTTCCAATTGTGACCTTCCAATTATAAGCATGGTGATGCCATTTGACCCCTGTAATGCTGAGGAGTTACATTTTATGTAGATATTAGTTTCAAAAGTCAGCTAGTAATACAAAAATCACATATAGACAAAATAATTCTGGACATCCATTAAATTGCAAGTAAGCACAATATACAAGATTTTGTGTATAAAAACATGCACAATAGTATGTATGTATAATTGAATAATGTATAATATCTAATAGAGAGAACACATTCAATTTATAGTTTAAAAGTATTTTAATTATATAGGGGAAAGAAAAGAATGTACAAGACAGTATTGTTAACTATAGTCATCATGTTGGACATTACATCCCCAGGACTTGTTTATCTTATAACTGGAAGTTTGTGCCTTTTGACTACTCTCACTCATTTCACCTACCCTGCCATCCCCCCATCTCTGGCAACCAACAATCCATTCTCTGTATTTATGGGGTTTTCTTTTAGATTCCACATATAAGTGAGATCATACAGACTGTCTTATTTCACTTAGCATAACACCTTCAAGGTCCATCCATGTTGTTGCAAATGGCAAGATTTCCTTTGGTTTTATGACTGAATAGTACTCCTTTGTTTATACATAGCACATTTTATTTATCCATTCATCTGTCAATGGACACATTTTTAAAGTCTTCAATGATATCTTTCATGACAATTTTGTAATTTGCAGCATACAGATCCTGTACAAGTTTTGCTAGGTTTATGTCTAAGTATTTAAATTTCTTTGGAGCAATTGTAAATGGCACTGTGTTGGAAATTTTGGTTTCCACATCCTCATTGTTAGTATGTAGAAATTCAATTGATTTGGGGTTTTGATCTTGAATACTGTGACCTTGCTGGATTCCCTCATAATTGTAGGAGATTTTTTGTAGATTCTTTGGGATTGTCTATATAGACCATCATATTATCTGCAAGTAGGGGCTCTTTTATTTCTTCCTTCCCAATCAGTATGCCATTTATTTGTTTTTCTTGCCTTATTCCAGTAATTAAAACTTCCAGTACTATGTTGAATAAGAATGGCAAGACCAGGCATCATTTTCTTGTTCCTGATCTTAAGGAAAAGAATTAAATGTAATGTCAGCTATGGACTTTTTGATGATATTCTTTTTGACTTTGGAAGACACCAAGCTTTTATTTTTTCAATTATTTTATTGAGGTCATAAAGGTTTATAACATAGTATATTTTCAAGGTGTATATTATTATTTTTCAGTTTCTGTACAGACTGTATCATGCTCACCACCAATAGTCTAATTTTTATCTGTCGCTGCAGATATGTACCCCTTTAGCATCTCACCCACCCATCAACCCCATTCCCCTCTGGTAACCACGAATCTGTTCTCTTTATCCATGTGTTTGTTTATCTTCCACATCTGAGTGAAATCATGTGATTTTTGTCTTTGTCTGGCTTTATTTTGCTTAACATCATACCCTCAAGGTCCATCCATGTTGTTGCAAATGGCACGACTTTGTCTTTGGTAATGGCCTAGTAGTAGTCCACTGTGTATATATATATATACACAACACATCTTTATCCATTCTTCAGTTTATGGGCACTAGGGTTGCTTCAACGTCTTGGCTATTGTGAATAATGCTGCAATGAACATAGGGGTGCATAAGTCAGTTTGAATTTTTGGTTTCATGTTCTTTGGATAAATACCCAGCAGTGGGATAGCTGGATTATATGGCATTTCTATTTTTAATTTTTTGAGAAATCTCCATACTGTTTTCCATAATGGCTGTGCCAGTTTACATTCCCACCAGCAGTGGATGAGGGTTCCCTTTCCTCCACATCCTCACCAACATTTGTTATTTTCTGTCTTCTTAATTATAGCCATTCTGTTGGGTGTAAGGTAATATCTCATTGTAATTTTGATTTGCATTTCCCTAATATGAGTGATGTTGAACATCTTTTCATGTGCCTGTTGGCCATCTGTATATCTTTTTTGGAAAAATATCTGTTCATATCCTCTGCCCATTTTTTGATTGGGTTGTTTGTTTTGTTGTTGTTGAGTTCTATGATTTCTTTAAATATTTTGGAGATTAATCCCTGGTCGGATAAAAGATTTGCAAATGTTTTCTCCCAGGTGGTAGTTGAATTTTCATTTTGTTCATGTTTTCCTTTGCCTTGCAGAAGCTTTTTAGTCTGATGTAGTCCCATTTGTTTATTTCTTCTTTTGTTTCCCTTGCCTTAGTAGACATGGTATTCGACAAGATGCTAAGACCAATGTCAAAGAATGTACTGCCTATGTTTTCTTCTAGTTTTATGGTTACAGGTCTTACTTTCAAGTCTTTAATCCATTTTGAGTTAATTTTTGTGTATGGTGTAAGATAATGGTCTACTTTCATTCTTTCATATGTGGCTGTCCAGTTTTCCCAACACCATTTATTGAAGAGACTTTCCTTTCTCTATTCTTTGTTCTTGGCTCCTTTGTGGAAGATTAGCTGTCCACAGACATGTGGTTTTATTTCTGGATTTTCATTTCTGTTCAATTGATCTGTGTGTCTTTTTCTGCCAGTACCATGCTGTCTTGATTACTATAGATTTGTAGTATATTTTGAAGTCAGGGCTTGTGATGCCTCCAGCTTTGTTCTTTTTTCTCAGGATTGCTTTGGCTATTTGGAGTCTTTTGTTGTTCCATAGAAATTTTAGTATTCTTCATTTTATTTCTGTGAAGAATGTCACTGGGATTCTGAGTGGGATTGCATTGAATCTGTAGATTGCTTTAGGTAATATGGACATTTTAACTATGTTTGTTCTTCCAATCCACGAGCATGGAATATCTTTCCATTTCTTTATGTCTTCTTTGACTTGTTTCAATAATGTCTTATAGTTTTCAGTGTATAGGTCTTTCACCTCCTTGGTTAAATTTATTCCTAGATGTTTTATTCTTTTTGTTGTGATTGTAAATGGGACTGTATTCTTGTCTTCTCTTTCGTTCAGTCGTTATTACTTTATAGAAATGCAACTGATTTTTGTAAGTTGATTTTATAACCTGCAACTTTACTGTAGTTGTTGATTATTTCTAATAGTTTTCTGATGGATTCTTCAGGGTTTTCTATAAATAGAATCATATCATCCACAAACAGCAAGAGTTTCACTTCTTCTTTTTCAATTTGGATGCATTTTATTTCTTTTTCTTGCCTAACTGCTCTGGCCAAAACCTCCATTACTACGTTGAATAGGAGGCACAAGAGTGAGCACCCTTGTCTTGTCCCTGTTCTCAGAAGAATGGCTTTCAGTTTTTCACCATTAGGTATGATATTGGCTGTGGGTTTGTCATATATGGAATTTATTATGTTGAAGTACTTTCCTTCCATACCCATTATTGAGAGTTTTTATCATAAGCAGATGTTGGGTCTTGTCAAATGCTTTCTCTGCATCTATAGAGATGATCATGTGATTTTGATTCTTCATTTTGTTAATGTGGTGTATCACATTGATTGATTTGTGAATGCTGAACTGTCACTGCCTCCCTGGTATAAATCTCACTTCATCATGTTGTATGATTCTTTTAATGTATTGCTATATTCAGTTGGCCAATATTTTGTTGAGGATTTTTGCATCCATGTTCACCAGAGATATTAGCCTGTAATTTTCCTTCTTTGTGTGATCCTTCTCTAGTTTGGGTAACAGGGTAACGTTGGCCTCATAGAATGACTTAGGAAGTGTTCCATCTTCTTCAATTTTCTGGAATAGTTTGAGAAGGACAAGTATTAAATCTTCTTTGAATGTCTGCTATAATTCTCCAGAGAAGCCATCTGGTCCTGGACTTTTATGGGGGGGGGGTTGATTACTGTTTCAATCTCTTTACTTGTGATTGGTCTGTTCAGATTATCTATTTCTTCTTAATTCAGTTTTGGGAGGTTGTATGAATCTAAGAATTTCTCATTTCTTCTAGGCTATCCAATTTGTTGGCATATAGTTTTTCATTGTATTCTCTTATAAGCCTTTATATTTCTGTGGTAGCCATTGTAATTTCTCCTCTTTCATTTCTAATTTTATTTGTTTGAGCCTTCTCTCTTTTTTCCTTAGTGAGTCTTGCTAAGGGTTTGTCAATCTTGTTTATCTTCTGAAAGAACCAGCTTTTAGTTTCATTGATCCTTTCTACTGTTTTTTAATCCCAATTTCATTTATTTCTGCTCTGATTTTTATTATTTCCCTCCTTCTGCTGACTTTGAGCTTTGTTCTTCTTTTTCTCATTCAGTTAGTTGTAGTTGAAGATTACTTGTTTGAGATTTTTCTTGTTTGTTGAGGTGGGCCTGTATTGCTATGAATTTCCCTCTTAGAACCACTTTTGCTGCATTCTGTAAGAGTTAATATGTTGTATTTTCATTTTCTTTTGTCTCCGGGTACCTTTTTATTTCTCCTTTGATTTCTTCATTGATCCAGTGGTTGTTCAGTATCATGTTGTTTACTCTCCACATATCTGTGACTTTCCCAGCTTTCTACTTGTGGTTGATTTCTAGTTTCACACCACTGTGGTCAGAAAATATGCTTGATATGATTTCCATCTTCTTAAATTTATTGAGGCTTCCCTTTTTTCCCAATGTGTGGTCTATCTTTAAGAGTGTTCCATGTGTACCTCAGAAGAATGTGTATTCTGCTGTTTGGGGGTGGAATATTCTATATATATCTATTAAGTCTTTCTCATCTAGTGTTTCATTTAAATCCACTATTTTCTTGTTGAGTTTTTGTCTGGATGATCTATCCATTGATGTAAGTGGGGTGTTGAGGTGCCCTACTATTATTGTGTTGCTGTTAATTTTGCCCTTTAGGTGTGTTAATACTTCCTTTATATACTTTGGTGTCCTGTGTTAGGTGAATGTATATTTGTGTGTTATGTCATCTTTGTGGAATGTCTCTTTTATCACAATATATTGCCCCTCTTTGTCTCTCATTGTCTTTTTTATGTTGAAGTCTGCTTTGTCTGATATAAGCATGGCAACACCTGCTTTCGTATGTTTGCCATTTGGTTGAAGTATCGTCTTCCTTCCCTTTACTCTGAGCGTGTTGTTGTCTTTAGAGCTAAAATGTGTTTCCTGCAGGCAGCATATTGTTGGGTCTTGTTTTTCAATCCATCCAGCTACTTTCTGTCTTTTGGTGAATTTGATCCATTTACATTTAGAGTGATTATTTATATATGAGGGCTTAATACTGCCATTTTATCTCTTGTCTTTGGGTTGTTCTATATTTCCATTATTTCTCTTCCCTTATATTTCTGACTGACATTTCAGTTTGGTGGTTTTCTGTGATGGTTTTCTCTTTATTTATTATTTGTGTCTCTGCTCTGATTTTTTGTTTAGTAGTTACCATGTGGTGTGTATAAAAGATCTCACAGATGAGATAGTCCATTTTCTGATATCCTTTTATCTCCATTAACCTGAGCAGGTTCCATTCTTTCCTCTTCCCCTTCTGAGTTATTGTTGTCACAAATTATTCTGTTTTGTGTTGTGAGTTTGTGACTAAATTGAAGTGTTTATAGTTATTTTTGATGCTTTCCTTCCCTTTATATTTTATGTTATTATTACATATTTGCTAACGTGTTCTGATGGAGAGCTGGAATTTTCTGATTCTGTCTGTCTGTTTGTCTCCTTGCTCAAGGCTTTGTAAACCTTTGCCTTTTTGTTTCAGGTATGAGGGCATCCTGACCTCCCTGTAAGGGAAGTCTAGTGGTGATGGACTCCCTCAGCTTTTTTTTTTTTTTCATCTGGGAAAGTTTTATTTCTCCATCATATCTGAAGGATAGTTTTGCTGGATAGAGTATCCTTGGTTGAAAGTTTTTGTCTTTCAGTATTTTGAATATATCATTCCATTGTCTCCTAGCTTGTAGGGTTTCTGCTGAGAAATCTGGTGAAAGCCTGATAGAGGTTTCTTTGTAGATGATTCTCTTCTGCCTTGCTGCACTTTATACTTTTTCTTTGTCATTTACTTTTGACAGTTTTAATATTATATACCTTGGAGAAGGTCTTTTTTGCATTGATGTAATTAGGAGTTCTACTGGCTTCATATGCTTGTAAGTTCAGTTCCTTCCCCAGGTTTGGGAAGTTCTCAGCTATTATTTCTTTGAACAAGCTCACTGCTCCTTTCTCCTTCCCTTCTTCCTCTGGAATACCTATAATCTTTCTGTTGCTTTTTCTGATTGAGTCCGATATTTCTTTAAGAATTGCTTCTTTTTTTAAACCTTAGTTTTCTCTCCTCCTCACTTGAAGCATTTCTATATTTCTATCCTCTAAATCACTAATTCTGTTCTCCATAACATCAGCTCTATTTTTTAAGGATTCTAGAGTATTTTTATCTCATTAATTGTGTTCTTCATATCCAGAATTTCTGTGTTTTTTATTCAATCTCTTTGGTGAAGAATTCCATCCTTTGTTAGTTTTATTCCTGAGCTCATTGAACTGCCTGTCTGAGTTTTCTTATAACTCATTGAGTTTGTTTATGAAAACTATTTTGAATTCTCTGTCATTTAGATTGTAAATTTCTGTGACTTCAAGATTGATTTCTGGAGGCTTGTCATTTTCCTTCTGCTCTGAAGTGTTCCTGTAGGTTTTCATGGTGTTTCATGAATTAATCCTTTGCTGATGCGTTTGTGGTAGTATCAGGTCATAGATTCCACCTGCCACTGATGAGGGGAAGAAGGAGCTGTTTTTCTGATCCCACCTTGTCTACTGGAACTTGTGTGGGTATGGTGGGCACTCCCACAGGCTGGGATAGCATTTTTGCATGCACCAGGCTGCTACCTCCTCCACTTACAGTCAGCAACTGCTATGCTTGGTGGGAGGGGCTCCTTCACACAGACCAAGCTGGGGCCACTCAGCACTGCTTTAGCAGCATCCCACAAAATTTGCCATGCTATATTTTCATTTAGTTTTATAGATTTTTGGATTTCCCTTGATCTTCCTTTTTGATCACTGGATTATGTATAAGTATGTTGTTTAATGTCCAAGTGAAAAGATTTTCCTGTTATCTTTCTGTTATTGATTTCTAGTTTGATTCAATTGTGATCAGAGAATACACTCTGGATGATCTAAATTATTTTAAATTTGTTGATATTTGCTCATGGCTCACCCAAGATGTGGTCTATCTTTGTGAATGTCCCATGGGTACTTGAAAAAAGAGTAATGTGCTGCTATTGGGTAGTGTGTTCTACATATGTCAATTAGATCCTGTTGGTCCATTGTGTTATTCAATTTTTCTATACCTTTGCTGATTTCCTGTCTAGTCGTTCTATTAATTTATGAGAGTAAGATGAAGTCTCCAACTATAATTGTGTATTTTTCTATTTCTCATTTCAGCTCTTTCAGGTTTTGCTTCACATTTTGCAACTCTGTGAATTTTTGCATACACATTTAGGATTGCTATATCCTCTTGGTGAGTTAATCCTTTTATTATTAGGTAATTTCCCATTCTGTCTCCTGTCCTTTTCTTAGTTTCAAAGTCCACTTTATGTGATATTAATATAAGCCACTCCTGCTTTATTTTTATTAATGTTTGCATGCTGTATATTTTTCCATACATTTTACCAACCACCTTACCTATGTCCTTGTATTTGAAGTGATTTTTTTGTGGACAGCAAATTGTTGGATCATGTTTGCAATCCATTCTGCCAACATCAGTCTTTTAATTGACATATTTTGTCCATTTACATTTAATGTAACTATTGATATATGATGGCTTTTTATTTTTTGCTTTTTATTTGCACTCTCCAGTTTTTGTTTCCCTGTTTTTCCTGCCTTTCTGTTGGTTTCTTGTATATGTTTTAGAATTACGTTTTGATTCATCTATGTTTTTATGTGTATCTCTTTTTATAATTTTGTTAGTGGTTACTCTAGGAATTACATTATATGTGCATAATTTATCACAGTCTACTGGTGTCATTTAATCAGTTCAAGTGTAGTATAGAAATCTTACCACCTTTTACATCCCTTTATCCTCCCCTGTTTATAAAATAATCATCTTAAATATTTCCTCTATGTACCTGTAGAACTGCATCAAATAGCATTATAATTTTTACTTCAACTATCAAATGTAATTTAGAAAATTCAGTAAGTGAAGAAAAGTCTATTGTATTTACCCATATTTTTGCTTACTGTATCCTTTTTTCCTTCCTTCATTTCAAGGTTCCTTCCTTTATCATTTTCTTTCTGTATAAGGAACTTCCTTTGGCCATTCTTTTAGGACAAGTATGCTGATAAACAATTTTATTAGTTTTCCTTCATCTGAGAATGTCTTCATTTCCCTTCCTTCCTGAAAATTTGTTTTTCAGGATATAGGAATCTGGCTTCACATTTCTTTTCTTTCAGCACTTGAAAAATGGTGTGCCACTTCCTTCTGTCCTCCATGGTTTCTGATGAAAACTCCACTGTCATTAAATTGATTTTCCCTTATAAGTAAGGTACCCTTTCTTCCTCACTACATTCAAGCTTTTTTTCTTTGTCTAGTTTTCAGATATTTGACTATGATGTGTCTTGGTGTGGATTTCTTTGGGTTTATGACATATGGCATTATCTCAACTTCTAGTATATGTAGGTTTATGTCCTTTTTCAAATTTGGGGAATTTCAGGCATTATTTTTTCAAATACCTTTAAGCTCTACCCTTTTCTATTCTTTTATGGGATTCCAATAACATGAATGTTACATTTGCTATTAGAGTCTTACAGGTCCTTGAGTTTTTTTTTTTTCAGTCTATTTTCTCTGTTGTTCAGCTTGGGTAATTTCTATCATTCTATCTTCCATGTTAGTGATTCTTTCTTCTGTCATCTTTATTCTGCTGTTCAACCCATCCATTGAGTTTTTAATTTTGGTTATTGTATTTTTCTGCTCTTCTTTAAATTATCTATTTCTTTGATGAGACATTCTATTTCTTTGCTGACACTTTCTATTTTTTCATTTGTTTTGAGTGTGTTAATAATTCTTCATTGAAGCATTTTTATGATGGCTGCTTTAAAAATCTTTGCAAGATAATTCTAACGTCTCTGTCATGTTGGTGTTGGTATCTGTTGTCTTTTTTCATTCAGGTTGAGATCTTCCTGGTTCTAAGTCTGAAAAGAATTTTTGATTGAAACTTGGACATTTGGGGTTTTATGTTATGAGATTCTGGATCTTATTTAAGCCTTTGGTTTTAGCTGGCTTTCTTTTATACTTCTCTAGCAGGGAATGATGGGGTGCCACCTTGTTGCTGCCAGGTCAGGGTAGAAGTCCAAGTTTCCTATTTGCCCTCCATTGACACTTGGTCAGGGGCTTCCCATTACTGTTGGTTGGGGTTGGGGGTTCCACTCTTCACCAAGACTCAATTTATATCTCACTGGCTGGGAGGGGTAGGAGTGCCTCATTACTACTCATCCCATGGCCTCCACTACACCACCAAGGAGTGGGGTGACTTTGTCACTGCTTGGTGGTTGTGACAGTCCCAATTCTTCACTAGACCTCCTGTGACACCATGGAAGTGAGAAGGAGGAGAGGTAACTTGGTACTGCTGAATGAGGGTAGAAATCCAGATTCCCCATGTAGTCTCTACTGACCCTGTGGGAGTGGAGGGGATTTGTTACCATCCTGTGGGAATGAAGGTCCTGGATCCCTACTCTGACTTGTCTGACACCACCCTGGTTATGGAAAGGGAGTTTGAGTTCCTGTTATAGCCTGCTGAGGGTGGAAGTCTGGGCTTGCACCCTGCCTTTGTTGGTGGGGATGGGAGTGGGGCCAGAGTTTTTTCTGTGGTTTGACTGGAGAAGAGCAATTACTACTAAAAATTTATGTTATGTTAACATTCCCATTTCCAGGTCCCTTGGCTAGAGTTAGCAGACTTTTCTTGGGACTCTTTTTGTGTGCATAGTTTGTATTTTCTAGGTTGCCACCTTTTCCAATACCCAGTCTGGGATATATCAGGCAAAAAGAAAACCCATGGAACTCATCATCATATTGTACTTCAGGACCTGAGGTCCATAACTGGTTTTCCTTCTTTTCTCCACCTTTCAGTCTTCTTATTTCTGTTTTGTACATAATATCCAGAGTTTTAGTTATACATAGCAGGAAGAATAGGAAAACGTATGTCTACGTTATCTTCCCAGAAGTGAAATTCTGGTAAATAATTTTTATGCTTGAAAATTTTGGGGAAAAACATGCTTAATGGAAAGATCTGGGGAAAATGACTCAGAATGCAAAATTATTATGCACTTACAATTTCAAGATGAAAACAAAAACAATCATATGTTACCTGTTTGTTATTTTCATGAAATTGTCTATTTTGACTATGGTCAATTTAACATCTTTATCCATGTTCTCAGCTTGAGGAAGACACGACTGCCATCTCTTCTCTAAAGACAAACAGGCAGAAACAACTGAGAATAAGGCAATACCTTAATCCCATACATGAGGTAGACCTTCCCTATAGCAGGACCCTCATTACCACCACACACACCTCAAGTCATCTTTGCCTAGATTGAGATCCTCATTTTTGACCCTCACAAAACATCAAACTAAGACCAGACCTCACCTCCTCAATGCTTTCTGGCTTACCTTAACAATACCAAGACGTAGCTACTGACTTTGTGGTTTGTGGATTAAGTACTGGGTGGAATATACAAGAATTGAAGTAGAAACTAAACGAGAACTAAATGTTTCTACACACAAAAAAAGTGAGAAATACTGAACAGATCCTGGAAAGATCCCTGAGGGGGAGATAAAATCCATTGAGTTCAGAAGAAATTCAGTGAAAAGATGGAGAAAGAAGAAAGATCTGGTGGCTGAAAGCTGAAAATACTTCAGAGAAGAGGTATGTCTAAGGGGGTTTCTGCTGTGCAATTCTGTGGGAATAAGCCCACTGACACTTGGGAGATGGCCCGTGTGGGTTATATGTAGTGGGTTATATGTAGTCTAATAAAATCACTCATATATAACTGAAAGAATATGTTTCCATGAAAATATCTCGTATTCCCAGTTTGAACAGGCAGTCCATTTTCATCCAAGACAAAGCCCTAACCCTTGGCCCTCAACAAGGAACCAGACCCTGCCCAGATCAGGGGATAACACTGCAGTTCTGAGAGCAAAAGATGAAAACTTTTGTGTCATGGAGTGATAATTATTTTGAGTAAAATCCTCTTAAATATAAAATGAATGAAAAATTGCAAAAGTAGGCTAAATATGTTAAATAAAAATTACCGGATGGAAAGGAGTTATAATAAAATAAAAGTATTAAAATGACTTGCAAAGTGTCTAACATAGGTGTAAACTCAACAAACAGCATTTAAGTTGTAAAAATATAACCTACAGCTTTTTAATTTGTAAAAATCATTTTTTTTTTCTCAGCAAGATTTAGGACAAACAGGCAGAAATAACTAAAACTAAGGCAAACCCTCATCCCTTTCATATATGAAGTATGCCTTTCCCATAGTAGGGCCCTCAGTGCCACTATACACACCTTCAGTAAACCCTGCTCAGACTCAGGCCCACATCATCATCCATCACACCAAGACAGAGCAGCTTCCCACACTAGATCCTTGCAATCACTCCTTAGATCCATTTGATCCACTAGAATACTGTCAAAAGTCAGCCACTGACCTTGTGGCAGAATAAAATGCTCCAGATGTGATGAAATGACAATTCCAAATCTTCCCAAACCTAGTTGATATTCCTTGCTGCAGATGTCTTGTCAGAAATGGCCATTTCCTTTTGCCATTGGAGATCATCTGTACATCCTGTACTTCAGCACATAGTTCCACCAAGGAAAAGCCCAAAGGAGGAGGTCAAGAAGGAGAGAAAGATTAGGAGTGGGGGATAAATTGAATAAGGATGGAAAATAGCCTTGCTGAGGTATGAGTGCCTGGTGAAAGGGGATGAAGGAAATTATGAATGACTGTAAACATTTTTCACAGTGGAAGCAGATTGCACTGGCTCTGTGGGAAGGCTCTCCCTGCAACACCTTTGCTACATCTGCCCTCCATGTGACTGCTGGGCTGGGATTCCTAAGCAATGGACACAGAGTTTTAATGGAATTGCCTAAAGAAGGGCCCTTCAGGATCAGTCCATGTTAGATGGAGGGGACAGCCTGGGATCTGAAAGGATGTAGTCAAAAATCAATCCAATAAGTGATGAGGTTTCACACAAAATATGGCCACATCCTTGGATGAAGCATTCCTGAAGTTAAAAATGAAGCTTCTGGCAAACAGGCCAACCAGAATTCATCCCTTGCCTGGAAAAGGCTACCCAAGTTTCTACCATATCTCTAAAGTATCCTATCCAGAATAGGGTCCTTATAGCTGTTCCACACAGCTCCATATAGTCTTAAAGCCTATCCAGTATGCATTGTCAATTCACACACCTTGAATAAGCTCTGCATACAGGTCCTCACTAACATGCCCCATACCTTCATGGTAGCCCTACCATGCAAAAGGGCCATCTCCACACTTAGTTAGCTCTTAGTTCCTTAGAACTAGGCCCTGTGTTACATAGGTCTCTCCCATGAGGTCTTCAGCTCAAGCCCCAAGACACATGTACTGTTCATGTACTGGAGTAGGTACTGCTCTGAGAGGAGGGTCATAACAACACTAAACATGCTGTTCATCTGCCAGCCATAGCACATATACCAAGACTTTCACCACCCTACTCAAATTCTAGTGAGCCCCACTGTACCATGGCCTATGGGTCAGTTCCACAAACCTGGATTGTACCCAAAATGGTACAGGTCCTCACCTCCACTGTCTTGCCTAGGCCTGCTCTACTCTTGAAGCCCACACAGAGACATACCATACTGCTTCCTTACTCAATGCAGTCCTCACAGTCAACGCCATCACAACAAAGGGTGCCATTTTGTCTACCTGAAGGCATATACCAGCCCCACTCCTAGTTTGAAAGAGTATGTGGTGGTCCTAACATGAGGGGAAAAAAAATCTTACCTGTTCCCCGCCCTGATGACACCCATTGTTCATGATGCTTGTTAGGTAAGGCCTTTTCCCTTCTCTGGCCTGTTGATTCTGTTGTGCAGCACATAACTCCTTCCTGGACAGGCCCATTGTCAGAGTGCTGGGGTGCAGATATAACTTAAATCTGGGCTTACTGAGTAGTAGACTAGTATGAGGATAAATATTGGAAGAGATTTCCTGAGGAACACCAAGATTTCTTAACTGATGTGGGGTCTCTGAAAAGATGTGGTCAGGAAGTCAGTCTGTGAATGGAAAAGGCCTCAAGTAGAAATAAGGCCTCAATTTCATTGGCTGAGGAGTTTCTACTGGAAAAAGGCAGCCATCTAAGACATTAGAAATTTCCTGCTTTACCTAGTATCCTTACTACAACTCCACAGTCACCAGTGTAGCCCACATCCTAATCCTCACCTCTAAAGCTTCCACCATTTATAGACCAAACAGAATATGGCATAAGGTCTTCAGTTCTGATAGCAGAAGTATATGGTATGAAAAATCATATTAAGGTTTGATACAAAGTTTCTTTACTAAAAGCTGGATAAGATATACGTGAAATACATAATTTAAAAATATTGTTGCTTTACTTCACTGTAAATGACAGACTAGGGAACTCTAAAACACTATCCCTCCACTAAAGCGAAGATCAGTCTGGCAAAAACTTGTCCAAACCAATGTTTTCAGAGCTCTGTAATCTAATAAAAAATTTACAATTACCAGAGGAATGATTAAATTTCAGTGAGAGAGCATTGTGGCATTTTAACTTACCTACCTACCATCCCTCACCTTCCAGCACAGTGGCAGATATGGAGATGGTGGCCTGTGTTCCTGGTGAAGCTTGCTGATGTCAGAAGGGGCAATATGGGACTTCTTCTTAAAGAACTGTAGTTGTGTGTTTTGACCTGTCTGGTGGCTCCCTGAGATATTGGCTCAAGAATGTTCTTAAGGCTGAAGTGGTGTCAAGGCAGCATTTGTTGAAAACATTTAAATTCAGTTATATAGCTAGTATAGCTGCAGCAGTCTGGGTCAAAGAATAAGAGTAGGCAAGTGGCAGACAGATTGAAAAGCCTGGGAAGGAATAGGCTGGGGAAGAAGATGTATGGAGTAATAAGTGCTTAGAAAAGCTCATACATATACCAGGAAATCTAGAAGTCCATGCCCATGACTGACATATACTCAGAAAAGACTTGAGAAGACCCTAAGCTTTCATCCCTGGCTGACCTTTAGGCTCCACACAAGTAGGAAGTGAAGACTAAGGTAGAGTTATAAATGGCCTAGTTAAACTTAAAGGAGCACTACTATGCAAAGCCAATCAGCAAAGAACAGGAAAGCATCTTTTCCCTCAAGGCATTTGTAGAAATCTCTGTCAAACCACTAGCTGACCATCAAGCTAAATGAAACAGAAACTTCAATGACCACACACGACAAAAAATATACAGACTTTACAAAATAGTTTAGAAAGTCATTAAACAAGCAAACAATAACAATAACCCCAAGCAAACAGCAACAACAAACCCTGGGAAGGGGGGAAAATCTTATTTCCAGAGTTATCACATAATAACAGTCAAAATGTCCAGTTTTCAACAGAAATCTAAAGGGCATGCAAAGAGACAAGAGAGTATGATCCACTCACAGGAAAAGGGGGAAATTGACAGAAAATATTCTTGAGGAAGCCCAGATAATCAATGAATTTGAAGATAGGTTAATTGAAATTTTCCAGTCTGAGGAGCAGAAAGAAAAAAGAATGAAGAAAAATGAACAGAGCCTAAGAGACCTGTGGGAAACCATTGAGCATATGAACATATGCATAATGACAGTCCCAGAAGAAGAGAGAGAAAAGGGGGCAGAGAGAATATTTTAAGAATTAATGGCCAAAACTTTCTCATAGGTTGTTCATTCTACCCAAAATACTCTTCTCCAGAGATCCTCATGTCAAAATCCCTCATTTCCTTTAACTCTTTGGTCAGATGTCACTTCAGTGATACCTACCTAAATACCCTTTTTAAAAATTCTGCCTCACTCCCGCTCCAGGACCTTACAGATTCCCAACACCTTCTACTTCTTTTCCCCTGTTAGCAGTAAGTGGCAGAGTAATGATTTAAGCCTAAATCTATCTAAATTCAGCCCTTACTTTTTCCCCAAAGTCAATGTCCAAAATGACTTTAGCGAACAAGCATTTAAAATGTAATAATGCTGACATATTTGTTCTTTTGGAAAATATTTTTTAAAGCATAACATTTAATTTACATTGAGGCCTTTGTGGGGAGATGAGAAAGAAAAGAGCATTCCCAGAGCACACCCCATGGGCAGGGGTGGGGGGACTCTAAAATTCCTCAATATGAGACTCTTCTCTCTTCAAAATTTCTCTTTAGGGAGCAGTTAGACTTACCAGACTCATGTCTTTTCTCTCTCCTCAAATACTCAACATTTACTAAATGTGTAACCATCTTTTCCTAACTTATTATCTCTATGTCTTACTGACATCATCTGTATAAGAATAGTAACAGAATCTATCTCATAGGACTATAATGAGGATTAAATGAGTTAACACATGTAAAGACCTTAGAGTAGTGCCTGAGTTATTGTAAATGTTATAATATGTGTTTATTTAGAAAATACTCCACATAAACACCTTTTTTTCCATAAAGTTACATAGCTGTCTGTCCTCTACTACATATATTTGCACAGATTTCCATTTCCTGCACAGCTTCCAGCTGCCCCTCCAACCTCTAGACTCCAGTTGCCGTTCCCCACCCCTTTTTATAAGCACGTCATTGTAGGTATATCTTGGCTCTCCATTTGTACTACCAGACAAAGAAACAAGCTCTTCTACAAAAGACCCTCTGCGGGATCTACACTACTTAGAAGGAAAAATTGAAATGGTAGTGACAATTTTCTCTCCTCAGAAAGGATTAAAATGAGTCATTCTGATAGAAAGGACCAGAAAATTAAATGACATTTCAAAGTAAAAAAAAAGTAGCATTTGGTTATTCTGGGCCTGTGGCCACAGGACCTGAAGAGAGATTTCTGGAATGAAAGCTACCAAAAGTGTTAGGTGATAGGATCAAACATATGAAGGGTTGAAAGAGAAAAAAGGAAGCAAGTGGAAATTGTGGGGAAAAATTAAGTTGGCAGTTTCTATTACTACAGGTATTTTAGACTTTCATGTCAAATAAATCCAGGTTGGAATCTTAACTAATCATGTCTATACAAAGATAAGCATATTTTATTTGAAGGTATGCTCTTAAGATCAACTGAAATAATGTGCATTAAGTTGATAGTATGATGGAAATCAATGAGATTTATTTTTGCCTGTATATTTTAACATCAATTTTAAATGTTTTAATTAACTTGTTTTATTTGATTGTATTTATTTTTTCACTTTCATTTAGAGCAAGTATTTTTTTATTTAAATAAAAAATCCTAAGCATAAAGCAGTACAAGTGCTATCTGGATATGATAAATACCTCAATAGTGACACAGAAATCACTGAAGTCTCAGAAGTTTTTCCTTAAATCAACATGTGAACTGAGTAGTCTGCCAGCCTCTGTGTGGAGTAGAAATCAGTCAAAGTTTTAGCACTCCAGTAGCAGAAGAAAACAGAATTCTCATCTCTCAGGTGTGAGAGAGCTCACCTGAATTGATATTTCACTGGTGATTGGGGTCATGTCGTTGATTCTGTCAACATCGCTGTGTATCTGGGAATCTTTCAGTGCTATACTCAGTGCAGTCCCACTGTGAGGCCACATTCCCGACTGGGGAGTAGCAGGGTGCTAAGAAGTCATCCATGCACTCATATTAGAAGGCTCCAAGCCAAGAGTGTAAATGAAACACAGAAACTTCCTTGAGGCTGAGACTGCTAATGTTCACTGACTACTCTGCTTCACACAGCCAAACACCATTTTCAAGCCCACTTTGTTTCTAGGGAAGACATTGTGGCCACATTCTGTCCAATGGAATGTGAGCACAAGTGATGTATGCTATTTCCAGTCTGGCCATGAAACATCCCACAGGACCACCTTCTCTCTCCATCTCCCAAGTATACAGTTGTCAGTAGGGTCAAATTTCTAAGGTAGTAGAGTCACAGGACGGAAGGAACTCAAGATACCAGTTTGCTGCTTGAAGAAGAGATATCCGGGAAAGCCTCCTGACAGAGAATATCCTCATGAGTCTTTGTATGAGTTAAAAATAAACTTTTTGTTACCAAGCCTTTGAGATTCATAGGTTGATTACTATAGCAGCTGGCTTTACTTTCTCTAATACATATTCTTATGAGTCAAAGGAGTTTAGAGAGTGAGGTGGTCTATCTTTACTCATTTATCCTACATTGTTATGAAGAACCAAATTAGGACCATGATAATTACTACCATTTTAAAATCAAAGAACTTGTGCCATCACCATTTTACTGAATAGCAGGTTTGAGGCTCTGCACCGGGCATAGATGACACAGATATCTTTCAGGTCCTCAGAACATGGAGCGACCTTTAACTATAGTCTAAGGAGTAAGGAAGCTTTGTAAACCATGTCTCATAATGAGTGATAGCTACATCTGAACCTCTGTCACATAAGTGAACTGTTGCCCCCATAGAGACTGGAAAGAGGGCTTGTTTTACTGTCAGACCTGGGTGAGAATCCCCACTCCACTACTTACTAGGCTTAGTTAATTAAACCCCTTTAATTCATTTTCTCATCTGTAGAAGGGGGATTTTGAAACTTACTTCTCAAAGTCTTTGGGAAGTAACAAGTGTGAAGAGCCCAGCCCACAGGTGATTATCCAAAAAGATCATCAATGAGACAGCCTGTCCATGTGTCTCCCCACTTGCACATTGTGAGATCCTTGAGAGCAAGGACCCTGTCATTATCATCTCTGTGATCCCCATGCATCCTGCACAGCATCTAGCAGTTGGTCAGCGCTGGTATCAATAAATGCTTATGGAGCAGATCTGAACCAGGCCTTAGTCTCTTCCATTTAAAAACTGAAGTGTTCAACTTGGAGATTCCTTGCAACTCTGACACCTTATATTTCTATGGAAATTGATCGTATGGTTATATTAATATCAATCTCCTTTACACAGAAAATTAAATTTATTGCATTGTGATCATTGCCATAATGGTTTTTTATGTATGTCTTCAAGCTGCATGTGACAGCTTAGGTCAGATACAGTTTCTTGCTCTCCATTAGGTTGGATGGCACAGACACAGAATTATTTTATAAACAATAGATCTGGTATCATAATAAAAGTATTACCTATGAAAAACAACATTTAATAATTTATGAAATGCCAGTTTTTTGGAAAAATAATTGCAAGTATTCTTGAAAATGCTTTATATGATCTTTGCTAAATTTCATCATGCATTTTTATTTCCGTGAGTATTTTTCCAGAACATACAAAAAGGCATACAATAGAATATTACTTAACAAAAAAAGAATGAACTATCAATCCATGCAACAACATGGATGAATCTTAAATATATATTGCTAAGTAAAAGAAGGGAGTCTGAAAATTTACACGCTGCATAATTCCATGTATATGACTTTCACCAAAAGACAAAACTTTAGTGATGGAGTAAAGTTCAATGGTTGCCATAGGTTAGGGGCAGAGAGATGGTGTGACCATGATGTGATAGCATAAGGAAATGTTTGAGGGTGATGTAGCTGTTCCATACTGCAATTGTGGTGGTGCCAACACAAATCTATACACATGTTAAAATTCATGGAATTTTACTCTAAAATAAATCTATTTTACTGTATAAAAATTTAAGAAAGGAAAAAGTCTGTGGAATGTCAGTAAGGCAGTACTTAGGGGAACAATTATAACAGTAAACATCTATATTAGAAATAAAGAATGGTCTCAGTATAAAGGTCTCAGCTTCTACCCTAAGAAACTAGAAAAAGAAAAGCAAATTAAACCCAGTAGGCACAAGAAAGAAAATAATAATGATTAGAGAAAAACATCAATGAAATAGAAAGCAAAAAACAATACAGAAAAGTCAATAAAAGAAAAAAATTAGTTCTTTGAGAAGTCAGTAAAACTGGTAAACTTCTCAGATGATCAGGAAAATAAGACATAAGGCACACATAATATCAGGAAAGAGAGAGATGGAATTACTACAGATTCTAGAGATATTAAAAGAATAAGGGAATATTCTGAAGAACTTAATGCCAATAAATTACACAACTTACATTAAATGGACAAATTCCTTGAAAGGTACAAACTACCAAAGCCCACTCAAGAAGAGACAGATAACCTATATAATCCTATATCTAATGAAGAAATTGAATTTATAGTTTAAAACCATCCCACAAAGAAAACTACAGGTCCCAATGGCTTCACTATTGAAGTCCACCAAATATTTAAGGGAGAAATAATGCCATTTCTATAAATTCTTCCAGAAAATTGAAGAAGAAGGGCTACTTCCCAACTTATTCTAATCCTAGGTTAGATAATAATTTCTTGGATATGCCACCAAAGGCATTACCCATAAAAGGAAAAAAAATGGTAAATTGGCCTGCATCAAAATTGAAAGCTTCCTATCTTTAAAAGACATTAAGAGAATGAAAAGACAAGCCATAAACTGGGATAAAATATTTTCAAATCATATATATTATAAAGCATTTTCATCCAGAATATATACAAAACACTCAAAACTCAATAATTTAGAAAACAAGCTACCCAATAAACAAATGGGCCAAAGATTTGAACACACACTTAATGAAAGAAGATATATGGATGGCAGCTAGCACATGAATGCAAGGTCAACATCATTAGAAAATACAAATCAAAACTACAATGAGATACCATTTTTCACCCACTAGATTAGCTATAAATAACAGGAAAAAAAGATAGACAATAACAAGTATTGGCAAGGATATGGAAGACATAGAATTTTCATATACTGCTGTCGGAATGTAAAATTTTCCCACACATTTGGAAAACATTTGGCAATTTGTTTAAAAGTTAAACGTACACCTGCTATATGATCCAGTCATCCCACTCTTCGTTATTTACCCAAGAGAAATGGAAGCATATGTCCATTCAACGGCTTGCAGACAAATACTTACAGCAGTTTTCTTTGTAACAGCCAAAAGCTGCAAACAATTCAAATGTCCATCAACAGGTGAATGGATAAACAAATTGTGGTGTTGCGGTATGTCCATACAGTGAGATACTACTCAACAAAAAATACTATTGGTACACACAGCATGGATGAATTGCATAATAATTACGCCAAGTGAAAGAAGTGAGACCGAAAAAAAAGAAAAAACGAAACAGTACTTTTTGTATGTTTCCATCTCCATAAAATGCAGGAGATGTAGTATAATCTATTGTGATAGAAATCAGATCGATCTTTACCCAGGGATGAGGGAGGGGTGGGGAGGGGCTGTAGGAGGAGTTTACAAAGGGGTATGACAAAACTTTTGGTGGTGAAGGATATGATCACTATCTTGATTATGATGAGGTTCCACAAGTATATACATATGTTAAAACTTATCAAATTGTACACTTTAACTATGTGTAGTTTATTGTATGCCAATTACATCTCGAAAAACTGTAATAAAAACAACAAGAATATATGGTATTTCACCTATCAGATTGCTAATTTGTAATATACTTGACAATGCTTAGGGCTGTTGTTAGATATGGCAGAACAGTTACTCTTCACACACTACTGGTGATACTTACTATGAAACGACACAATCCTTCAAGGGAGTCAGGCTAGATATATGCATAAAAGTAAACTGTGCAAAACTATCTGAACCTGAAATTCCATAACTGGGAATATATCCTAAGTAAGTGCATTTGGGTACAAATGTCTACGGACAGGATGATGATAACAGCACTGCTTCTAAATGTGAGCAAATACTCTACATATTCAGCAGTAGGATTATGATGGAATAAATTATGATGCAGCTATACAATGTAATATTATGAACTAAAAACTCAATGTGTGCCTTGAGATCCTCAAGTCATGCATATAAAGGCAATAAAACTTGGCCCCTGGAAAGAATGGTTTAGAATAACCAAAATCCCTGTAAATACCAGTGTTCATTTTGGCTTCCATATTTTAAATATACTGTTCCATTTGTATGCAACACTTTTCCTGACTTTTCCTCTGCCTAATTCCTACTGAACTTTCAGGTCTCAGTCTAAAAGTCACTTATTTACTCAGAGACATCTTCCCTGACTACACTAAATTAGGCTGATTTCCCCTGCTTCATGCCCATATACCTCATCCAGAATTCTTCTAATCAAAGATGGCACCAGTCACACTGAGTTTTTTTCAATTCTCTGTATCCACTAATAGACTGTGACCTCACCCTTAAAATCCCAGTGAGTAGACTGGTGCCTGGCATGTAATAGATGTTCAGTAAATATGATTCCTAAATGAATAAGGTGCCTGGCGCATAGTAGGTATTCAATAAATAGTCACCATTGCTATTGCTACTACTATTTTACTCTGGACTAGGTGCTATGGGAGGAAAGGATATAGGAAGTCAATGAAAATATGACAAGTTGTTGAACAGCAGGGAAATTTTATGTCAAGGGCGAATACTGAGAATGGTGCTAAATTTTTAGATGTGACTGGAGACGCTTTAGGGGAACACCTTCTCAGCAGCCCAGAGACAGCTATCATTAGTTGTACATGTACCACAAACCAGACTTTATTCTAAGTGCTTTACAAGTATTAACTCATTTAATCCCCAAAACAAGAGCTCTACCAGAAAGGTATATCCTTACATGATTTCACAAATGAGGACACTGAGGCACAGAAAGATTCAGTATCTTTCCAAGGTTGACAGCACCATGTATGGTAGAATTCAGAATTGATCCCAGGTAGTCTCCCTTCAGAGCCCTTACCTACAGGCACTGTGCATTACTGCCTTCCCCTAGATGACCAGGAGACGAGACACTGTGGAAATCCTTTTTTTACGGCTAAGGAGAGATGTGTTGTATTACACAGTTTCATAGATGAAGCAGGGAGAAAAGGAAACCTGTGAAAGATGATGTAGTGAGTAAAGGATCTGGTACTGGGGTGCAGATATCCTGACTGATACTCCAGTGTTCTCCTCCATGGAGCTATCACTGTGCCTGTTTCCTTTGGTGTTTCTCTTTCTGCAGGACAGTGTGTGGGCAATTATTCACAGTTAATCTAAAAAGTAAGAGAATTGTAAAGAAAGCATGAACTTTCATGTGGAATGGGCATGAGGGTTTTTTTTCACAAAACAGGATATCTGTCAAAGTTTGGAATAGAATTCTATATAGCCATAAAAATGATTATATGCATGAAATTTTTTTTTTTTACCATGGGAATATTGTCTGGGAAAATTGTGAAAGATTGAAATGAGCTTTGGAAATTTGAGTACATTTTTCTCTTTTATTTGTACTGTCAATTGTGATCACATAGTACATACTATATAGCAGAAGAAAAATATATAAAACTCCAAAATTGTCACAAAATCTGTAAGAGGAAGGAAAGGTGAGAACTCCCAGCCTTTTATTCCTCCAGGGACAGTCTCAGGACCTAATTTTTGGCTCCAAGCTCAAACTCCCTTCCAAATCTTCCTCCTCACTGGGGTTACCAGCTTTAGTCTTTTGATCTCTCACATCCTGGCTATAAAACCCTCACCTGCTTAGCAGCACTCCCATCAGTTAATCAGCGGTGCTTGAGTTGAAGATCTGTCATGTGACATGGAGATCATATAATCTAAAGAGAGTGAACCTTTGTGAGTGCACAGACACCTTTGTGTGTAAATATACAGAAAAAGGTATGAGAAAAAAACTACAGAAAATTATTAAAAGTAGTTATCTCTGGGCAGGTTGGTGAAACTATGTGAAGTCTATTTGTTTAGGGAGCACAGATGCTCAAAGTTCATGACAAAAAGTAGCCCCTCAAAAATCTCAAATGCCACAACCCACCTTTGGCATATGATTGCATGCTCACATGACCACAAACAGTTCTGTCTACAAGGGGAGGTGAAAATCAGGCTTGCATGGAAACTGGAATTTGTAAACAGAGGTATCTCTGAGAAGAAATACTGGATGTAATGGATAGAGGTTAGAGTGTAATTGTAAACTAGTTGAGAGTGGGAGAGGCAGAGAACAGTTTGGAACCTGGTACAGCTTCTGCTTTTCCCACTTCCTGACACCTTTCCTGTTAACCATTCTCCTACTGATACAATTCTATGTGTGTTTGTTTCTGGGAGGTAGGATGTCTGAAGGGGTTGAGTATAGGTGTTATGGGCAGAACATTTGTGTTTTCCCAAAATTCATATGTTGAAGCCCTAACCCCCAATGTGACTGTGTTTGGAGAGGAGGCCTCTAAGGAAGTAATTAAGGTTAAATGAGGTCATAAGGGAAGGTGCCTTGATCCCATAGGATTAATGTCCTTGTAAGAAGAGACACCAGAGACCTTGCTCACTCTAGTCATGTGAGCACATAGAGAGAAGGTAGACATCTGCAAGCCAGGAAGAGAGCCTTCACCAGAAAGCAACCCTACTGGATCTTGATCTGGGACTTTTACTCTCAGAACTGTAAGAAAATAAATTTCTGTTGTTTAAGCCTCTCAGTCTGTGATATTTTACCCTGGCAGCCCCACCAGACTAAGACAACGGGGGTTGGTAGGTGCTGTCTAAGAAGAACAATCACGATTTAGAAATGTCTCATATTTGTGGGCCTGAACCAAGGAATTTCTCACTATTGGAAACAAAGAGTTTTACTCACTTGAGTACAGAATAACAGTATAATATTGCCTTACTAAAACAAAAGTCACTTGGAGCTGGCCCGGTGGTGTAGTGGTTAAGTTCAAGCGCTTTGCTTTGGCAGCCCGGGGTTTGCAGGTTCGAATCCCAGGTGCGGACCTGCAGGTTCAGATCCCAGGTGTGGACCTGTGCACCACTTATCAGGCCATGCTGTGGCAGGGGTTCCACATATAAAAAGTAGAGGAAGATGGGCAAGGATGGTAGCTCAGGGCCAATCTTCCTCAGGAAAAAGAGGAGGATTGGCAATGGAGGTTAGCTCAGGGCTAATCTTCCTCACACACACACAAATTTAAAATTTCATATATAAAAAAATAAAATAAAAGTCACTTGATTTTTTTCAAGATTTTCAAAGCCAAGTCCTAAAATGATTTTCTGCACAGCATCTTACTGAGAGATTACTACTTGAGTACTAAAATAAAATTGACACTTTTTTAAATGCAAAAATGACTTTTAAATCTATTTTCCTCTTCACTTAATAGGATTTTAATGTCCTGCAATGATTTCTAAACTCCATGACCTCTCATTTTCTTCTGAATCCCTAAATGTTAGGCTTACTCATGCCTATATTATTTCACTTGATGCATTAACTCTGGGTGAAATCATCCTCCTTCTTTGATTTATCATGTATGTGTTGGTGATTCCTGAGTCTCTAACTGTAGCCTGGATGTCTCTAGAAATTCCAGACTCCTTTACCCAGATGCTTATTTAGTGACTATCTCCACTAAGCTGTTCCAGTGTACCTCAAACTCATAATGTCCAAAATTGAACTAATCATCATTTCCCCTTGCTAACCTGTTCCTCTTTTTTTATTATCTGTCTCAGGAAATGGTACCACACCTGACTGATTATCCACAGCAAATTTTAACAAATAAACATACATCTGGCTCATCCTGGACTCCTCCATTTTTCCTACTTTCCATATCCAGTAGGACACTAAATCTGGTCTATTTCACTACATGCATATCTCGAACACTGTCCACAACTCTCCATCTCTACTGCCACCATTGTAATCCAAGTATAAGAGGACATTAAATGGGATATTTACAGTTGACCATGAGATTCTGATTGTAGTCACTAAGCACAAATATCTAGGTGTTAGTCTAAAGAAAGCCATCAACAATTGTAGCCTGACATTACCTCAAGAACTTACTATGAGCTGGCAGAATTGCAACTGCTAACTAGAAATTTCGTAAACCACACAATCCCTTCTAGGCAGGAAACTTGTCTATTTAGTCCTAGATCACTGACAAACAAGAGGTATGTTGTGATGAGGGACTTGATTCTCTTTTGTTGCTTCCAAGGCTATTAAGGATACTATGAGTCATAAAGCATTAACTGCTGGCAACTGAGGAGGAGGTGAAGATGGCCTGTAAATAAGACCCAGTCTCAGAGCCATCCAAGATTCTGAGTGCTCTGGGGCGAGGGAGGAGGTTACCCTCACCTGGGATTCCCTCAGTTGCTTTGTAACACCTTCCAATGCTTCACACAAGCAGTGCTTGCTCCTTCAGTCCATTCCCACACCTCAGTCCTGGTTTTGTGATCAGGGCTTGGGCTATAATATCGAACAAAGCCGGGTTTGAATCCAAGTCCCGCAACTTAACTCTGACATTGAGCAAGTTGTATACTCCCGTTGTGTCTAGCATGCCTCATCTGCAGAATTATGGGCATAATGTAACTACCTTGTAGGGTTACCGTGGAGATTACGTGGAATAATGTATGCAAAATGCCTGGCACAGAGAAGCTGCTCAAGAAGTGGTCACCATCATTATGGATACCCTACTCCCATTCCTCTTCTGTGTCCATGCCTATGTAAGGAACCTGTGATTCAGGCTTCCACATCTGCAAGATGGAAATGAGAGTGCTCACTCTTCAGGAAAGTTGTGAGAATTAAATGAGATAATGTATGCCAAGTCCTGACCAGACAGGTGCTGAGTAGATGTTTTAATTGAGAGGGATCAATGTCAGAAACTCCACACAGAGCCAGAAGCAAGCAGAGAGGTGAGCAAGCAAACGCTGGTGCACATGTGAATAGGTGGACAACTACATGCCTATGTGCACAAAGGCATGCATATGCGCCGAGGGGCTGAGTCCACAGGGTCCCGTCCCCGCCCCACCACCACCGCCGCCGCCTGGTAGAGAACAGCTCAGGACCTAGGAGAACCTGGGTCTGAATGTCAAGCACACTATGGCTCCAGCTGAGAGATGCTGAGGAAGAAACATAGACTGCTTCATTTCAACATTCACTCATTCGTTCGATCTATCAGGTCTCACTTTTGGAGGACTTTCTACGGGTTTCCAGGCCCCGCTGAGCTAGCAAAGAGCCTGATGCAACACCTAAAGAGTATAGTCTGGTGGTGGACAATGAGTGGGGCCCCCCTCAGGAGGAAGTCCTTGTGTCCACATGCAAGGTACAGCGGATGAGGAGAGACTAGAGGTGGGGTAAAGCCAGGAAAGAGCCTGCTGCATAAATCTAGATAGGAAACCCTGTAAGTCAGTGTGGTGGTAATGGGAAGAGCATCATTAATGACTCAGAGGGGGAAAGAACAATGCCTGTGGTATCAGGGGAAGTGGGTCAAAAAAACCTGACTCCACCATGTCAGGGATTTGGTATCAGGCCCGTCACAGCCTCAGATGCCTTGTATCTACATTGGGCATCCTAATGAGAGCGACCACCTAGAGATAATGTACGTTAAGAATGGCAGAAGGAAGTTACTTATTATTGATATTATGAATAATAAGAGACAGGGTCTAAGGTAAATGTTGAGGAAAGAAATGCAACAATTGTCAATTGGCTAAGAAGAGGTGACATTTCAGTTAACAGCTGGGGGGACTTCAACGTGCTTGTGTACTTATTTTATTTTCAGGGGGCAGATATCCCACCTCCCCTTCAAAGTCATTCCTACCTGTAAACAGAAAGCATGAAGGACTGGGATTCCCAATGGAAAAAGGTTTGGGCATGTCCAGGAATAGCCAAGGAGGGACTCTAAAGCCTACCAGTGGTATGCACCTAGGGTCCACAAGAGCACAGGGGCTGATTTCATGGATGTAATATTTGGCACCTTTTGTTCATATTACCTCTGATGTCGCTGGAGGTGAGTCAGCACCCTGAAGACCCCAGGGAACCTCAGGGTGAAGTTTAGGAAGTGCCCTCACTCCTGTGATGATGCAGAGTCGGCTAATGGGCTCTCTTTGGGGTTTTGTGGGGGCTTATGATTCTGAGAAGAGTCTTTGGGAAACCCAGTATGGGATTACCCTTGATTAAAGAGAGAATCTCCTTCAAGACACAAATGCCGTGGACAATATCCAGTCTTCCCACAATTCTGAGGGCAGGCTGCACCTCGTGTGCTGGGAGAGACTGAGCATTAGCAGGGCTTCTGCAGGCATTTGAAGTCCAGTGATCCTGCAGAGAGTGGAACAAACAAAGGGCCTCTCCAGAAGGCCAAGGTATCCAAGAGAAAAGCAACGCAGCCAACCTGCTCCTCCTCCTGTAGCCCTAATCTCATCACCTACCCAAGCCAGAATCGTGGGAGGTTCACTTAACCTGTTTCTTCTCCTCACTGCCCAGATCCAGGCAATCCCCAAGGCTTGTTGATCCTGTCTTCTAATTAGCTCTGATATTCATTCCCTTCTCTCTGTCTTCACTGCCATCTCTCTATTTCAGGCCACCACTCTCATTAGCCTAGATGAGGACAACAGCCTTTAATCAGGTCTTCCACGCAACCCAACCCTCTCCCCTCCCCCACAGCCCATTCTCCACGCTGCAGCCAAAGAGGCTTTGCCAAACCACTAATCTGACCTTATCAGTCCCTGCTGGAAACCAGTCAGTGGCGTCCCATTCAGTGACTTTGGGATGATGTTCAACCAGCCTCATATATAATAGAATTATTTAATCAGGCAAGCCTTTGCTTCCTATTTGAGATGCAGGAAAAAGTTATGAATCACCTTGAACTCAACTGACGTTGAAGGGAAATTTTTAAATCATCCATCAAACACCCCGAACATAAACTTGGCTCTCATACTCGGCTGGATATACATTGCTCATTTTAAAAAAATCCTAGTAAACTAACGATTGACCTTTTACTGCAGCATTGTTTGTAGAGGGGGAAATAATTTGGGAATACAGTGTACCCGGCCAATAGATGGATGCCTGAAGAGATTATGGCAAAACCACTGCAAGGAACATCATTCAGCCGTTGTAATGAAAGGATTAGAGTCATGAGTTGAGGAAATTTTATTGTTGATTAGGAAAAACAATGAAGTGGAAATTGTGTATAGAATGATTCAATTTTTATAAATGAAACAAAGCAGAAATCCATGTGGTCTATCCAAATACATCTGTGCAGACATACCCAGTAACTCTAATCCTAGATGGTGATCCTAGAGATCCATGCACATGTTCTTAGGGGACAGGTACAAAAATACTAATAAGAGCATTATTTGCTCTGGAAAAATGGAAACTGCAGAAGTCCACATCATCAGGAGAAAGATAAATTGCAAATACTGAAAGAAACAGTATACACAAATTAAAATGAATTAGAGCTACATTTGTCAACTTGAATAAACATCAAAACGTTCTATATAATGTGTATGGACACAGAAATAGGTAGCAAATATATACAACTCTTCGTGGGTATAATAATTGCTGAATTCACGATGGCAGACCCCTCTGAGGAAGGAGAGAGTGGAGTGAGTCTGGGAAGAGGTAAACAGAGGGTTTTACCATATCTGTAATGTAAAAGATAGGCTGAGTTAGGGCCTAATTTTTAAATTTGAGACGGCAGAGCATTGGTTATGCAGCTGTTTGTAATATTAATCTTTATTCTTGTCCCTGTGTTTGAGATTAATCAGCAGATACCTCATACTAAAACCCAGCAAACAAACCTCAAAAGTAATCACATGGCTTTTGTTTCATCACGGTAAGAGTGCACATGCTATAGACTTCCTTGCAAGACGCTAATTCTTGGAAATTGTAAAATAAGTCCATATCTGCCCTGTGAAATGACTCGGAGGAATCATCAGTAGACTAGAAATAGTGAGGAGTCCCTGCATGAGAGACAGCAGATCGGGCCAGTCTCACTTGTTCGAGTAAGCTGTGGCCCACAGTTTGTGCAAAGGCTGTTGCAAATGGAGGGACTGGCCCAAGAGTGCTCTATGCCCTGGGGAGGTGCTTGCTGGAATCAGAACAGGGCCCACAGGCAACTGAAAGGTGATTAGTTGGTGTACTGCAACACAAGTAGTGTGGACTGACCCCTGCATTTCCCTCCCTATCCCACCCCCAGCACTTACCACCAGGTGGTGGCTACGGCAGTTTCTGCCCAGGCGAGAGTAATGCCTATGGAAACTTGGGCATACAGCCATGACAGTGCCTGGGATAGGTGGGTTAGTAGACAACCCCAGCGAAGAACGGGGTACGTCAACACCTGCAAGAATTGCTGCCAAGGTATCCAGCCCAGTTTCATATCCCAGCCCAGCCCTCCCAGAACTTTCACTGAAAAGGCAGCAATAATATAAATTCACCTCAACGGTAAGCATGGCTCTTATTCATTAGGCACTCCCCATGAATGAGGCACACATATGCCTTGCGTATCAGTTTCCTTTTGCTGATGTAACAAATTACCACAAATTCAGTAGCTTAAAGCAACCAAATTTATTATTTTACAGTTCTGGAGGTCAGAAGTCTAAAATGTGTCTGCAGGTTTGTGTTCCTCCCGGAGGCTCTAGGGGAGAAACTTTTCCCTTGTCTTTTCCAGCTTCGAGTGGCCCCCTACGTTCCTTGGCCCTTCCTGCATCTACAGAGCCAGCAGTGTAGCATCTTCTTTCCCCTTGATCTCTGCTTCCATCCTTAGATTTTTCACTGACTCTAACTCTACTGCTTCCCTCCTATAAAAGTTCTTGTGTTTGCCTTGGGCCCACCCAGATAGTCCAGGATAATCTCCCCATCTAAAGATCCCTAACTTAATCACATCTGCAAAGTTCCCTTTTGCAATATAAGGTAACATATTCACAGGTTCTGGGGATAGGAATATGGACATCTTCGGGGTCTGGGGGAAATTTTTCAGCCTACCTCATCTTGCATGAAGTATTTCCCTTTAACCTTCACACCACCACCGATATACCCGGTCACAGATGAAGAAACTGAGGCTTAGAAAGGTTAAGTGACATGCTGGACTTGGCACAGCTTGGAAGGGACAAAGCGAAGCATGGAAAGCCTGGTAAAGTAAGGATCCCTGACTTGCTCTTCCCCACATCTGCCCCTTTTCTCATCTCTTTTCCTTCTGCTCCTATCCCAAGGGAGCAAGCACGCTCCCTTCCATGTTAAGCCTCCTTGCACCACCAAATGTGCACTCAACTGGAGAAGCTGTGAGGTGTGTGATGGAAAAAGCCAGGGCTTGGAAATCTGAAGATGCGAGCCTAAATATTGACATTTGCCAGCAGCGCTATGATCTTGGGCAAGATCGTTAATCTCTCTCTAGCTTCATTGGTAATCAAAGCTTGTTGTAAAGATTCCGGTTTGGAGGTAGTTTAGGCACATAGCCTACCACAACAATGTTGGTTTCCCTCCTCTCTTTGCGCTCCTTGGGCCCTCACAAGTCAGTTGCCCTTCCTTTGTCATAAACTATTTACTCCAAATAGACCTAGGGTCTGCAACGTTCCAAGGCATGGTTTGATGATTTCCTCCTGTTAACCCCACATTAAATACAACGTGTTTATTGACTAATAACCTCCGTGGCCTGTCTTACATAAATGTGATCTCTGTTAAGCTTTTGGGAACACTGAGAGTAGCTCATAACCTAAACCCTGTTCCTGATTACTCCTCCTTTGAAGGAATTGGTCAGAAGCCGCAGCCCTAGGTTGTACATTGCTGAAGGATAAGCTCGGATCTACTCAGGGTGCTATGCAGAGCTGCCTTGGCCTTGTTGTGAAGCGGAGCAAACGTTCACTCAGATGAAGGCAGTGACAGAGAAATGGCACCCCCTCCTCAGTCAGCTGGTTGGGGGGCAGAAGGCAATGCAGCAACAAGCATGCACTGCCCCAAATTGGTTTATGGCTAGGCTTCCCCAACAGGAGGCCTTGGTAGGCTATGGGTATAAAGACAATTTCAGTTAGAGAGTGACCGTTGGGAAGACAATTAGATTGCTGGACTGCATTCCCATAAAATCCTATCAGAATGGAGAAGCTTTTTTAAAGAATGTAGGTGATTTTGCTGTCCCCTAGGCACACAGACTCACAAAGAGCAAACAGAAAACAAACATCAAACGAAAAAACAACTGAACTCAGAAGAACCTGCTCTAACCCAGGATCGCTGGTATGCGCTGTTAGATTTCCAGAGAGCCTCACGACAAGTTGGCAGACAAGGCTGGAGAGATTAGCCTGTTCTGCTTGCTCAGTGGACAAATCACAGGACACAGATGTTAGGGAAACTAATCAAGGTCAAAGTGCTTGTAAGTGACACGGGCTGGGCCAGAACTTATGTTCCCAGGTCTGAGTTCAATGCTCGTCTCTCTATACCAGGCATCCTCTTTCTACCCATGCACAGAGGACGGGCCTTGTTGGGTGCAATTCAGCTGGCAATTCTGCTTTCCGAATGGGACACATTGCCCCACCCCAGAACTTATTCACCAGGCATAGCCATATCCTATTTCACAAACTCTACCAAGGGCTAGGAGACATCAAGGGACTAGACAGGGCCCCTTTCTTCAGTGGGATTACAGTCTGAGGTCCTGTCAAGCAAGCATTTAATCTCTTCCAGCCAAACAGGTATAAAGTACTCACTTGCTTTTAAAAAGTTGATTTTAAAACGTGCAAAATCTTTTCCATCATGTATTCCTTCAACATGCATTTATCAAATGCCACTCTCACACACTGCTTGAAACACCTTGAGAGGCAAAAGCTGTGCTTCCTCTGTGATAAGCGCTTTTCATTTATTATCTCATTTAATTCTCACAACCCTATGAGGCCAGTACTTTAATGAACCCCACTTTATAGATGAGGAAACACGGGCTCAGAGAGGTGAAGCGACTTGTGCAAAATAGTATCTTTGGAATGACCTAAGAAAGATACAGAGTGCTTGCTATAGAGACTCCTCCCTCGTGGGAGCAAAACTTGACTCATTACCCTTTGGGGCAGATCAAGACAAGCTTCAGGGAGGAAAAGGTCTGTGAGCAGGCAGATGGAAGTTAGTTGGAGATGAGAGGAAAGGCAATTCAGGCAGAGGAAACAGTGAGCAAAGACCCAGAGTGGATAAAGTTCAGAGTATGCTCCGAATTATATTCGGATTACCGCATGTAAGAAAAAAGCAAAATAAATTAGGTAGTCAGGTAGACTGGAGCCTAGAAACCTGGGAGCCAACCTGCACTCCACCACCCTCTCCCCATTCTCCACTTCCACTCAATCAGTTTCTAAAGCCTGTCAATGATCACCCTTACAATGCCTTTCTGCCTCTCCATCCCCATGGCAACCACCTTAAGGCTCACTTTCATTCCCTCTTGCTTCTTATTCTAATTGATTCCTAAGTGACCTGCTAGACAGTAGTCTGCTCCTCTGTGAGGCTGTACAAATGCGACTCTGATCCAGTCAGTGCCCTTCTTAATAATCCCGTGAATATATAACATTTTAAAGGCTCTGCACCTCTTGCACACTTCGCTTTTGCAGTCCCATCTCCTCTCATCACCCAGACTTCAGCCATAGCCATCTTATCTGGCTCCCAGATAGGCCCACGAATTAATTAGTATACACACAAACTCCTTCTGAAAACAGGGCGAGTGATGAATGCGCTGTGTAAGCCAAGACAGGAAAGGAGAGCTGGGACTAGGTGATTCCTTCCAAGAATGCGCTCCCCCTCCCCACACACACACACCCAGCCCGCCTTGAGTTGGAATTGATTAGAGACGCACTGCTTCCCAAAGCCTATCAAATACAGGGATCCTACGGTATTGGTTTCTCCTCTGCATACCCCTGTCCTGGCCAACCCTTAGCCGTCATTTCTGCCCTAGCCCCACCCCTGCCGCGGCCTGCCCCCTTTCCTATCAGACAGTGGAAGTCTGGGTGAAGGAACCGCCCACTTCCTCTCTGGAGTCGGGCGAGTGCGTGGCAGTAGAGGCGGAGTCAGTTCTGCCCAGCATTCTCGCGCGCGCTTGCAGCTGGGGCGAATGCAGGGGGCGGTTGCTCACGCAAGTAGGCTGGCATCAGAGTGAGCTTTGTCGCTGAGAACGTGTGGCTTGTTGCTACAAAGACTCTGTTGAAATTAGTGGCTTCAGCGGCGGCCCCTTCTTAAGGTGGAGAGCGTTGCGTTTTGAGGAGGTTACAGGCATCCTTCCCTAGAACTGCTGTAGGCTCGGCGCCCCTAGCAGGAGATATGCCTCGGGGACGCAAGAGTCGGCGTCGCCGTAACGCAAGGGCCGCAGAAGAGAACCGGAACAGTCGTAAGATCCAGGCGTCAGAAGCCTCCGAGACCCCGATGGCCGCCTCTGTTGTCCCAAGTACTCCCGAGGACGGCCTGAGCGGCCCAGAGGAAGACCCGAGCACTCCGGAAGAGGCCTCCAACACCCCTGCGGAAGCCTCGAGCACCGCTCAAGCGCAAAAGCCTTCGGTAGCCCGGAGCAATTTTCAAGGGACCAAGAAAAGTCTCCTGATGTCCATATTAGCCCTCATCTTCATCATGGGCAACAGCGCCAAGGAGGCCCTGGTCTGGAAAGTGCTGGGAAAGTTGGGGATGCAGCCTGGCCGGCAGCACAGCATCTTTGGAGATCCAAAGAAGGTCGTCACAGAAGAGTTTGTGCGCAGAGGGTATCTGATTTATAAGCCTGTGCCCCGTAGCAGCCCCGTGGAATATGAGTTCTTCTGGGGGCCTCGAGCACACGTGGAATCTAGCAAGCTGAAAGTCATGCATTTTGTGGCAAGGGTGCGTAACCGATGCTCCAAGGACTGGCCATGTAATTATGATTGGGATTCGGATGATGATGCAGAAGTTGAGGCTATCCTCAATTCAGGTGCTAGGGGTTACTCCACCCCTTAGAAAATATGGGGCAGACCCTTTAGATGGGTTGGGAAGAGCGTCAAAGGTACCCCAAAGAGTAGATTACCTGGGTCCTGAGTTGAATATGATGGGGAAGGGGGGCACTGTATTTAGTATTTGTGATCAGTGCTAATTGTTTAAACTGCGAAATAGAGGATTTGCTTTGGATATTGTGAAATGTTATTCATTTTAATACGGTGTTTTAGGTCACGATATGTTTAAAAATGTGATTGAAGAAAACATGTTTTTCTTTATTTTTTCTGCCATGGAGATTTAGTATACAGTTTTGCTAACATTTTAAAATGACGTCTTTCCATCATATTTTGTGGTCAGGTACATATTTTATATCATTGAAATAGGCTGTTCTTTGAAAGTTTGAAATAACCAGTAAAATATGAGAAAAGGATGGGGGAATTCTTTTATGTGTGACCTTCCTGAAAACCTTTGTGTCTGCTGTTGTGTAAAGACTGACAACTACCATGATGTTCTTTAGTTACTGCAAAACATAGAAAAAATAAAAGCGTAATGACAAGGACACCTTGTTATTTTATTGACCAATGGTTATGTGTGAGGAAGAAGTCTAGGTTCAGAGGATACTCAGCACACAACCATCAGTGCTAAAGAATGTTCTAGATTACGTGGGAGAGACAAATATGTAAACTGGCCATTTGATAAATGCTGTAATAGGGAGTGATCCCGGGGCGCAATGAAAATGTAGAAAAGCTTATGCGACCTGTCTTGGGGGGTGGGACAGGAAAAAGGACATCATAGGGTGCTATCAAAACCCAAGAGATGCTTAAATAAGCTTGGGGGGATTTGAAAGGGGCATCAGAGCATACTATGAAAATATTTAGTATTAGGTACTTTTTGGATACTTAACCCAGGTTGGGGGAGGAGGCGTTGGCAAAGGGAAGGGAACAACTTAGGGTGGTGTGAAAATAGAAAATACACGTAAATCAGCTTGAGAGGAGGGCAGAAGAGAGAGGGGTGGTTGCAGGAAAGAAAAAGGACATTGTAGGGGTACTACAGAAATTTAAAAGATGGGACTGTCAGAAAATTACTGGTGAGATGACAACTTGAGGTCTGAAAATAATATTGGAGATGGGGAAGGGAGTAAATATGGAGGCACTAAAAGCAGCATGGGACATTAGAGAAAAAACAGAATCTTCACTGACCTATAAGGTTCTGTCAAGGGGAAAGTGGAGAAAAAGAAATGAGGTGGGAAGAGGAGCAGGGGCTAGAGTCTCAAAGGGTGGGAGTTATGGCTGATTTTGATGAGAACAAAAATGATTACATTCTTAATATAATGATAAATCCTGGAATAATGAAAAAAAGGGTCCCAAAAAGCAGAGCCTCTTTGGATGAGCCAGAGAGAAGACTTGACCTGTGGCACCTCTGAAAGGTAACCTGGCACTTCTCTCAGGAACTATGGTTTATTAGGGCTCATAGATTGTTTTAAAAGTCACGTGTGTGTGTGTGTGTGTGTGTGTGTGTGTGTGTGTGTGTGTGTCTGTGTTCGTGTCCACGGGGGTGGGGCAGAATTAGCACTTTGACTCTCTCCTTCAGCAGTGTAGTAAGTCCAGAGGGCTACCTGGCATGGTGGCCCATGGTGTACTAAGTCATGTGGTATCAGGTTTCTTCCCACCTCCAGGAGCTTTCACACTTTCTTGCCTCATTGTACCAAGGAGCTCAATGCCCTTGCCATCCATTCTATCACCAGGGGCTTCTGAATCCTCTTCCTCACCCTGCAGCAAATCTGTAGATATGGGAGTCACCTCGCATTCATATTAGCTACAGGCAAAGAACACACATAAGAAGCTCTGGCCACCCCAAAAGCCTACCACACTTACCCCTAGAGCTAATCACTGCATGAAGTAAGTTCCCTAATAGGGAGCACCAAGGAAGGGTGCCTCACCTAGCCTTGTGGGGCTCAGGGGGAGCAGCTATCACACACAAAAGAGTGGCCAGGGTACCTTCTTCTTTCTTTGCCTCCAGTCAGTCTTACCCGCTTCCAGTTGTGTGCAAGATAAAGTCACTGGGGCCAGAGTAGGCTAGCAAATGACTTTCTGGCAAAGGCCCAGGGACCCATAAACATCAGCCTGCAGGCAAAGGAGGCTTCAATCAAAAGTAGGCGTTATTGCCCTCAGCAGCTTCAAATTCATTCAGCAAACAAGAAAATAGTGAGAGCCTTCTATGATTCAGGTAGTGGGACAGAAACTGGGACTGCAGAAAATCAAAAGGCATGTTTCTGACCCTGGAGGGGCCATATTTGTCAATACCACCCCCAGAGGTAGGCAAGGTGTGAACCTGAGGTTCAGATTACTAAGTGACTTTGGTATCTAGAGCCGCATGGGTGGCGACTGACAGATCTTACACAAGACCCCATGTCCGTTCCCTGCAAATCCAGAATGCTTTTCTACTGGCCACCCTGCTGGCCATATCTGCCTGCCAGGGTACTCACAAGGTCTCTGTCTTCAAAAGAAACGTGTGAAGTCAGTGGGACAAGTCTCAGTAACCCCGACTGCAGCCTCAAATCCTTTTGGGGATAAGGCTGACTTTAAGTCCTCCCCTTTTTACAGAAGGGGGCTCGTAGAAGTCAGTCAGCTAGTAAGTGGGAGAGCCTGCAGAGCAAAGATTTATTGAGTGTCTCCTCTGTACCAGGGGCTTGCCACATATTATCTCTGCCAGGTCGGTAAGATTACCTCCCATTTTACAGGAAGTGCCAGCTAGCTCAAGGGAAGAAATAGTGTCCTTCCAAAACCTGTCTGAATCCGTGTTTTCTTTGGCTCTGGTGGGGAATAATCATCCAGTTGTCTAAAATGGTTATTTGCAAGTGTAGGCCAAGAAGCTTAATTCAGTCAGAGAACCAGTAGTACCCAATACAAAGGGAGAAAGAGTGGGAGTATACTGCAAGCTGCACTATAAAAGAAAGGACTGCTGGAATCCTGAAGGCCTCAGGCAGGAGGCTCCACAGGGATGCACAAAGGATTGGGTGACCTGCCCTAGCCCACCAAGGAAGCAATCAATGGCCCAGGCTTAGTCTCCCCTTGGCCTGAAGGTTTAGTGTGTCTCCCACCCCTCCAGGCCCCCCAACACACTACATTGGTACTGCAAAGAGTTAATCTTCATTTGATTAAGTAAATGCTGAACAAGGGCAGGATTTCCGGTGGCTGTGAAATGAATGACAGGGCTGGGGGAAGAGACAGGGAAGGGGGCTTCTGGAAGGTGGTGAGAAAAAGAGAATATTCATTGTTTCATTTACATAAATTCTTTGAGCTCTGAGCAGCTTTGAGCTTTGAGCCCCTTATCCAGATGGGACACAAACTGGGAGCCTCTTGCTGTATCAGTCCGAAACCTAAGCTGGCCCCACCCCAGCAGTTTTCACAAAGTGAGTGGAAAAGCTGCAGTTTTAGTTGCCAGGATACCTCTGAAGTGGATTGAGTTTCTGGGTCCTAGAACACTCCGTTTGTTTAGGGAGCTCAGGGATAGAGTCCACAAGTCCCTAATGCACAGCAAGAGTGGCAGCTGCCATTTCCCGAGCGCCTAAATTGTGCCAGGCACTTTGATGGCTGTTTTCATACGTCGTTTCTAACTTTTGCAACAGTCTGGCAAAGTCGGCACCACCAGGCCAAGTTTACAGAAGACGAAACTCAGAATCAGATATCAGAAGCAAGTTGCTAGGGTCACCTGGTTGATCAGTGACGGCCTTGGACATCAACCCAGGCCCAGCCAAGTCTAAAGCCCACGCTCTTATACTAAAACAACAGGCTGCATCACTGGGACACCTGGGGCTTCATCCAGCCTTGAGGAAGTCTTCTGTCTTCAAACTCCACCAAAACCCAGGGCAAAAGTGAGAAGGAGCATGCTGGGGTGGGGTGAGGAGGCATGGGAAAATAAGGTTAATAAGACATTTGGGGATTAGCTGTGGACGTCCCTTTATTCTGATTTGTTGCGGCCCCAATCGCCAGGCATCCTTGAGGGATTGCTATGTGTAGAGTGAGTATTTCCTTCCAGGACAAGTGTGTCTTCCCCCAAGTGTGTCACAACACATTGCTCAGAAACTTTGCCACCCTGAACACTCCATCAGTCCTCAAATCCTAGGCCCTGGCTGTCACACAGTAGACCAACTCAACAGCAACCTTTCTGGGCCTGCAACATTGTTCGCTGACGCTGTTTCCAATCCAGAAGGTACAATGGGCCGGCAGAACTCTTACCATGAGCAGAGTAGAGTTCCTGGGGTAAGACACAGGCAGCAAGCAGTGAGTATCTGCCTATGCTAAAAAACAGGCTGAGGGATGTCCTCCTTGGGCCCAGTGTTGTGGCCATGGCCTCAGCAGTCATGTGCAGAGCAGACCATGGTCATGGTGAAAGACAGATATGGATTCTGCCTGGGCTCACATTCACCCCCGTGAAGTGCGTAGTGTTCAGAATGCCTCTGTCTCCTTCCTTTGGCAGAAGCATAGAATTCTAGCTTTCTGAAGGAAGTGATTTTGAAGCAGTGGGGGTAGTGAAGAAGGGTGATTGGTATGAAGATGTACTGAGACCTGTATATAGGTTACTCCAGGGCTCGCGAGCCGTGAAACAGGTAAACATCAAACAGCTAATGGAATTTCTTTGAAAATTTGTGTGAGGACACTTGCACAAAGGAAGGTCTCAGCTCAGCCAAAGCTATGTAGAAGAATAACTCTGGAGCAATCCGGGAATTGAAGAACAGGTTTGGGGAGGAAAAGTGGACTCTAGGCTTGTACTGCTCATCACCCAACAGGCATAAAGCTCACACAGGGTGGTTTGGAAGGGAAGGTAGAGCCCATAACCAGCTGGTGAAAATCAGGCCCAGTTCTTGACTGATCAACTTCTGCCTCAGTTCCTGTGACAAATGACACCCTTGCAAATGTTATCTCAAAATGTGCAACACACGAGAAGTGCCTGAAATCCCTCCTGTAACTCTGACCAAGGAGACTCTTGATTCATTCTGTAAAGTCTCAAAAATAACAGGGCCTACATTATTTTGGATGTTGTGATTATCTAACAATTCATCCATTCACTCATTCGACACATATTTACAAAGGTCCATTTGTGCCAGTCATGGTTCCAGTCACCTGGGATACATATAGGAACCAATCACAAGCTCTCTTGCATGAAAACAGAAAATAAAAGGTAAGCCTTTTAAATAACAGATTATACAGTACCTTAGGAGGTGATAAGTACTCTGGTTGGGAGGCAGTGGGGGGGGGGCAGTGGTAAGCTCACACAGAACCGGTGAGGTAGATCAGAAATGCCAGGAAAGAGGGGGAGCATTAAATTCAATACTAAAAAGTGGGCAGGGTAGTCCTCATTGGAGGGGTGACATTTGAGCAAAGAAATGAAGAAGGTGAGGGAGTTTGCCTTGCTGACATATAAAGGAAGTATTGTTCAGACAGAAGGACCAGTTAGTGCAAAGGCTCCAAGGCCCGGAAGTGTCTAGCACATTTGAGGAAGGGAGGAGAGGCCAGTGTGTCTGGCATGGAGTGAACAAAAAGGACAAGTGTTGGAGATGAGGTCAGAGAGATTAACAGAATCCCACATTACGTAGGGCCTAGTAGGCCATTTTAAGGAGCTCGGCTCTTGTTTGCAGTGCAGTGTGAAATGTAGGGGACAGGAGGAGGAAGGCAGTGAGGGATTGAGCAGAGGAGTAGCACAATGTGACTTACCTTTTGAAAGGATCACTTTGACTACTTACTATGTTGAGAATAGAGTGAAAACAGGCAAGGATGGGAGCAGGGAGACCAGGTAGGAAGCTATTGCTATAAGCCAGGCTAGAGATGATGGTGGTTTGGATCATCCTGGTAACAGCAGATATGGTGAGACCTGCTCAGTTTGCGGATTTCCTGATGGTTTGGATGCGGAGTGTCAGAGAGGGGTCAAGGCTGACTCCAGAGTTTTTTGCCAGAGCAACTAGTAGAATGGAATGGCTGTCAACTGATATGGGGAATGCTGTAGTTGGAACAGGTTTTATAGGTGGGGGAGGGGATCAGGAATTCACTTCTGGACATGTTGAATTAAGACGTCTCTTTGACACTCGTGTGAGTTGAGTAGGCAGTTGTTTAGAATTCAGTAGTATAGAAGTCAGGGATTTCACTGAAAGGTTGCACCTAAGATGTGTAGATGGCGTTTAAAAGCCATGAGACTATATGAGATCAGTTAGGGAGGGAGTGTACATAGAGAAGAGCGGAAGATCATGGACAGAGACCTGTGGCATAAAGGGATCAGGGAGAGGAGGAGATGCCAGCTGAGGAGACTGAGAAGTTGTCACCAGTGCTATAGACCGAGAGTGTAGTGTCTCAGGAGCCATGTGAAGCAAAGTGTATCAAGGGAGAGCCAGTGGTCAACTATGCTCAAAGTGCTGATGCCAGGTGAAATAAGAGGAGGAGTGAGACTTGACCACTGGATTTAGCAATGCAGAGGTCCCTGGTGACCTTGATGAGAGCAGTTTCATTGGAGGATTGGGTGATCGAGCCTGCTTTGGACAAGTTGAAGAGAGAATGGGAGGTGAGGAGTCAGTGAGTTTAGACAAGTCTTATAAGGAGTTTTGCTGCAAAGGGGAGCAAAGAAATCGGGCAGCATCTGGTGGAGGAAGAGAGAGTCAGGAGAAGATTTACTTCAGATGGAAGGAATAGCATTGTGCTGAGGGGAGGTACTCAGCAGAGAGGAGCAAAATCAATGGCACAGGGGAGGCAGAGAGAATTGTTGGGGCAGTAACTTCGAGTAAGCAGGAGGGCACTTGGACCTTGCATAAGGAGGAGGGCTAGAGCATGCACAAGGAGCTGCAAACCGTGTAGTTACTGGATTGGGTAGAGGTCAGCCAGGTTTTCTGCCCCCCTCCCCACCCCAAACTCCTCTAGTTGAGGTAAGGCACCTGCCTATTTGTTGAGCCTCCATGTCTGTTGAGCATCTACTATGTGCCAGGCACACTTCGGGCACCTTAGTAACATTTAGTACTCCAAACAACCCAATAATGTAGGTTATATTGTGATTCCCATTTTACAAGTTAGAGATGTGCTGCACAAGGTGGTCAGATGGACTGGCCAAGGACGCTTAGCAAACAATTGGAGGAGTAAAGTTTCGAGCCCAAACAGTCTGACTCTCAAGGCAGTCTTGTAACCATAGGTTCAGACCTGCTGGCAAGTCAGAATGTGGAATTACTCTTGCTGCCCCTCACACTGGTACCAAGCCTCCCCAACTGAACCACAGCTGCTTCGAATGACTACATGATAGCCACAGTCTGTATGTTCGAGCACCTGCCTCAGTTTCCTGTATGACACTGCTACTTCAGTGCTGGAGCTCTATTCTGAGCCTGAGGCTGAGTGGCAGAGCCCCTGTGATCTTGACTTGCTTAAAACAGATCGCCCCTCTGAAGGCTGGCCCAGCTTCCAGTGGAACAGACATCCCAGAACCATAGAACTATCCTCTCCTTGACTTTTAGAACATCCTTAAAACCTGAAGGCCTGACCAAGCCAGAACAGTACCTCCCTGGGGACATTAACAACTCTGATCAAACTAAAAGGCCACCATGCCATTTGGAACACTATTCTCTAGACTGTTGGTCTCTCTCTCTCTCTCACACACACACACACACACACACACACAGACACACACATACACGGTCTGTTTGTTCTCCTTGGGGCTTCCTCCAGTTGGCTTCATTCTGTCGTCTTCCCACTCCCTACCAAACTTGTCTGGCAAAAGTTCCCATCTGACAGGACCCCAAGGAATGAGCTTCACGGTGAAGTGGAGCCTCATCTGCAGGGTAAGCCTGAGGCCAGATAAGGCTTTCACAGGATTGGGTCTCAGGTCATAGGGCCCAGGCCTATCCCAGGAAAAGAATAATCATATGGCTGATCTGAGCCAGTGAGATCGAGTTCAGACTCCATGAGAAGAAAGGAACAGAGGAAGAAGAGAGGGGACGGGGCCATTGGAGACCCAGATTTGGAAGGCGGCTTATTTTATAGATGAGCTCCTCCAGGGCACACACCCACCTTCTACCCACTCCAATAGCCCTGACCCAGAAATGGTGATCAAGGCCTTTAGATGTCCACTCCTCTGCAAATGGACACTTAGTATCGTTTTACTCTGTTTTCCCTTCAAACAATGCTTTAGTTAACATGCTTGAAACTGTGTCCCTCTTTTCAGAGATGAACTCCTCCAAGATGCCCCCCATCCCTGCTGCAGTGCCTGCAATAGAGGCTGTCATCGAGCTGGCCTGGAGGCATCATTGGCCCATATGATGCCGTGAGGTGGAGAGCAGCCACCAGGATTGTGTGATCGGCACTTCTGAAGTCCTGATAAGACAAGCAAGTGCTGGGCACCAGTGGAGTAGCAGTTGAGGTAAACTACGCAAGTTGAGTGGAAACGTGCTGGTCCCAAACACAAGGTGTCTACACGATAGCTTGGGGAACTAGCAGAAGTTATCTAACTTGTGTCAGCCTCTGTGTACACCACCAAGAACATGAATAATGCCTCCTCCTTTATAGACGTGTTGTGGAAAATAAATCAGCTGATCCTCACAAATCCCCTAGACTACCGCTTCTCAAACTATCTGTGGTGAAGGACGAGTATTTGTTTATTTCTAAGCCAGTCACTCATGGATCAATACATTTGTATAACACAAGGAAAATGAATTAATACAAAGAGGAAAAATGGCAAAAACACACAAAATGCAAGCCCCGATTTTAAAAAACATCATAGAGACTCTCGCCATATGCTATAGAACTTTCTAAACATGTACTCTCAAATTATGCACTTACCGCAGATCGGTGACACACTTTTGTGAAGCAGCAAGTGTCCACAGACTGCAGTTTCATCCGTTCTGCTCTGGCACAGTGCCTAGCCCATCAGAGACATTCAATCAGTGGTTGCTGTTTCAAGGGAATTATTACAAAATATGGTTCTTATCGTGAAGGAGATTAAATAACAAGAAATTGCAAGTAAAAAGAGGAAGAAATACCAAATGATTTGATTGCTGACAGAGTGTCAAGAGAGTTGTGTGAACAAGAAGCAGTAGAGGAGTTCAAAAGAAGATATCACAGTGCTCAAGACTTCCGCTGGGCCTTAACAGTCAAGGAAGGATGGAACTTACTTTGTAGCTTTTTGTACTTTATGATTGTAGGAAAGCTCCATGCTCGTTGCACACATTTCTGCAAGCCCTGAAAGTGTAGGGTTTGGGAACTATTTAGCCTTAATCCCACCATCCGGAGGTTATCTGTGCTAACATTTGTGTGTACATTTTCAATGCATAGTCAGGAAGATGACAATAATAATGAATATGATAAAAATTATAACAACTATATATATGTGTGTGTATATTTATATATGTATAGATATATACTTAATGCTACACACAGACATGTATTTGTAAACATTTACACCAGTTTTCTGTATGTCGATACAAACATGTACCATGACTCAGAGCCCCCTCTATTATCACTGTTGATCTCATCAGCCCCCTTGGCAAAGATTCCCACACTTGTTGCATCTGGGAGTCCCAAAAGGGTGACACTATCAAGACCTATCTGTTCACTATAGTCTCCAACAAGCAATCTTGAAGTTCCCTGAGACAGCTTCAGTGTAGCCTCCAAGTAAGATGATGACCCTCACGATGTCAACATTGCCCCCAAGCAGTTCACACAGCTGCCAGGGCCCAGGTGCCAGAGTCAAGCTGCATTCTGTGCAGAGGTGCGTGGCACGTCCCTATCCACAACCCTGTACAAAAACGTGGACTTTGAAGCAGCTCTGCCAAACCCACACTGCCCTTCTCAGGATACCAGTCCCCTTTACCTCCTTCCCTCCAATCATAGTTACCTGCAAACAAGTCCCCAGTCTCCAATACAATGCACCAGGCACTTGGAAGCTCTAAAACTCTGATCTGGGCAGTTTACAGCATACACACACACACACACACACACACAAACACACGTACTCTCACACGTACACATATTAATGCATTGCTGAGGAGGAACTGCCTAGTTGGGTAGAGAACAGTTATCACAGCTACCCCTCTTTTGTGCATCCGGGGCATTTCAGAGGAACTGGCTGCTGCTGAACCCTGGTCTCCACACCCTTGTTGTGGAGGAATTCCCTCACTCCTCAGGTCATACGGGACAAAATTATGATTTGTCTCAAGGGACTGTACTAAGGGGCAAAAAGAAAGACCAACCAATGAGCAAAATAAGGCCCTACAAACATCAGGATAGAACTGCTCTTTGTCCCAAGGCTGATCATCAGAATCAGTCTACACATCACCTTAGGCTGGTGAACATCTCAGCCACACAGACCCTAGGGCTTGGCTTGGGGCTAGTCCATGCAAGTTTGACCCTCAGGCTGAAGTAAGTGGAAGGTGGCACCACAGCCCAGCCTGTCGGGGGGTGGGGGGATCTCCTTTTCCTCAGAACCTGTTTCCTTTTCTGCTCTCTGGTAGGGCCCACCCTCCCCCCATGCTCCTCTGCACCTTGGCTACAGCACATCTTCCTGTTGTCCTCTGCCCATGTCTGATCTTTCATCTGGGCTGCCCCTCTCACCCTAGTCCCTGAGGCAGCTCACAGAAGCCAGGGTACCATGGGCCATCCTAGCACCCTCAAGTTTGCTCTTGATGTGGTTGCTCTGTGTTCTCAGTCCTGGAAGCCTGTCTGACTCCTCCGACTTTTACATGCTCCTCTGACCCTCCTGACCTCTGTGCTGTCCCTTCCTCTTTCAACAGCTCCGGCTCTCATTCTCAGTTCATTGACCGAGGAGATCTGGCAAGCGTGTCCTGGGCCCCAAAAGTGATAAAGTAAGTTGCTCTCCCCCAGCAGGTGACAACTCCACCTTGCCTCCCAAGTTATATAGAAAGACATCAACCTCTCCCTAAAGGTGCACACACAGACCCCCATACCCACAGGCAGACGCCTCACACCTGTTCAGACTCTCCCAGATGGGACATCATTCCAGTCTTTACTTCTGAGTGTGTGCTTATTGGCTTACATTCCCAGGCAGACAGACACACACCCAGGAATACACACACAATCAGGTGCCCACTCGTCATATGTACACCCCGTAAACACACCACATACACTTCCACACTCACAAACATATCTAACAATGTATAGGCACCTTAGAGTCACACAGGCCACACACAAGTACACAAATACATGCATATGTACACACAAGGAGAGAGAAAATCTCAGAGGGGGATATGGAGGCCAGAAGTAGGCATAAATGCACACATGTGCACATACCTAGAATCTAACACACATTACAAAAACAGGGACATTCACTAAGACAAACACACATGCATATATATGTGCATGCGTGCATGTGCACACGCGCACACACACACACACACACACACACGAGAAGGAGAAGCAAGTTATGTCTACCAAAACTATCCAAATCTTGAGAAAGAAAGGTTAAAGATGCATTGCTAAGACTCTGGTTCTTACCTCTTCCCAGGCCTAGAGTACATAGATGTGAAGCTAATGGTCTGACAGGCTTTCTCTCTCTCTCTCTCACAAACATACACGAGCGCACACAAGGACACACACACTCAAAACTCAAACACACACATATTTACTCTCTCTCTCACACACACACACATGCGCGCACACACCTGCCTCAGAAATGGTAGAGCGGTAAATTTGAGAGTGGGCAACATGGTTCCAGGTCCTGAGCAGCAGTTACTGTGAGTGGGTGGCACCTACAGCCTCCCTAGAGCCCTGGAGGACAAAGAACCCAGTTCCTGGCACCCAGCCTGGACAGCTCGAAAGGTCAGAGACATGGCAGCCTGATTCTCAGCTCCTTCTGTCCACTGTTGCCTGCTTCCTTTCCCTGCTGTGAGTCCTCCTTCCCCCCTGGCATGACCCTCTTGAAATGTGGCTGCGAAGAGAAAGCAGATATATCTGCTGTTCTCTCCAAACACTCGTCTCAAGAATCCCGCCTCAGAAAGAAGAAGACAGAGTGCACGTGTGCAGGGTGTGAGGAAGGAGTACAAACAACCTACACGCCAGGACAGGGAATAGGAGATCAGCGTGCAAAACATCAGACAGGTATGTGGGAGGAAAAAGAGGAGTGAGGAGGGAAGGCAGTGGAATCCTACCCTGTGACCCCGAGCTGCCAACACAGCGAAGATTCCCTCAGAACTCCCAAGGGGTCTCCCGGCACCCCCCCTCCTCCCTCCAGCTCTGTAAAATCAGACTGATTCCCTGAGAAAACCTTGGTCCATGACATGCTGACCTTTGATATGAGGCTTGGGACCTGCCTGTAACCAACAAATACATAGACTGAAAACTCCTGAAGAACGTCAACGGCAGAGGGCCTCAACACAGGGTCATCCAGTTCATGCTGCCTGCAGAGGAGGAATGGCCCCCCTCCTTCCCCTCACCATGTGGCTGATGCCCCCAAAGCCCTCTGCCGTCTCTCTGTAGATTCCCACAGGGCAGGGTACAGAACTCCAGTGGCTGGGAGCGGGGCTGCCCAGGCCAGACCCTGAGGCCCAAGGACCAGGAAAACCGTGATGTCCAATATTTCCTAGCCAGGCTTCTAATCCGGACCCATGTGCCTCTCCAGTCCTGGCAAGAAGTGTGTGGATGAGTGATGAGATTATGTGAGAATAAAACCAGGAATTAGATTTTGAAAACATCCCTCTGGATGATCAGTTTTAAGAAAATTGTCAGAACTGGGCAATGCAGGAGAGTGGAAGAAGCTGTACCTACAGCAGGGACCCAGTTAGACTTCTGTGCTGGAGTTTTCACTGAAGTAGCCCACAGTCTATCCACACCAGCATCTGTGTTCCCACCTGTATGCTGAAAACAGTTCCATCGGTGCAGCTGGCACCAAAGTGGAGACGGGAAAGTCACGGGGGAACTAATGGGATGCACCATATTTGCCATGCCAAGAACCCATGGACTGCAGTAGCCTTCCCCTTCCACCGCACCCTACTGTGTACCGCTTTGTTGGAGGGAGGAATCACCAGCCGAAAGTCATGGTCATGGCTTTTGGACACCAATGGTGGTAGCAAACTCTGGGGCTGTCGTGGCCCTCTCCTAAGGCAGAGAAGTCAAGGTTGGACTAGCTGCTGTGAGCTCCTTCACCATATCTATCCCCAATCCCACTCCAGTTCTGGCAGACTATAGAGGGTGCTCATCTCTTAATGAGGATATGGATAGGAAACAGCAATCTTTCCCCGTGCCACGTGATCGAGAGTGTGGCCCTTGCTGCCAGTGAGCTCTCTGCACAGTCAGAATAAGCCTTGTGGTGCTTGGGGAGGGAGGACGTGGGCCATTCATCCTCAGACCGGTCAACCAGCAGCCGGTCAACTATGGTACTAACTCCTTGGCTGTGGGTGGGAGGCCCCAGGGCTAGGGGAGCATCACTAATCGCACTGAGGCCATTGTCTTTCGTTCCTTTGATAAACACTCTTTCAGTGAACACACACACACACCCTGCCCTGCACTCCCTGGCTTATGATTATCCATTTTCTCAATTCTCGCGGGTTGGGGCTGCTTGTACTACTTACACCCCTGAGAATAGAATGGGATTTGGAATCAGGAGGTTTGACTTCCTCACTTTGGCTGGGCTCTGTGACAGTGGACAAAGCCTTTTACTTCTTTGAGTCTCAGCATCCTCAACCGTACACTGGATGTAACAATGATAATACCTACTCAACAAGATAGCTAGGAAGAGTAAATGAGGTACAGTGTGTGCAACTGCTTTGCAAAGTGCAAGGGGGGGGCGCTAAGCAGATATTATGATTCTTACCATTGCTAAGTATAATAATAGATAGGAGAGTGTACTATGAAGCTGGTCACATTCCCACCAAGGTGGGAAAAAAAAAGCTTCTCTGCCCCGTCTGATTTCTCTGGAAATCACAGCAGAATCTGTGGCCAGAGCGTCAGTCCAGGGGTCAATCCTCTCATCATCATTTTACTAGAATGCAAGCTCCATGGGATCAGGATTTTGTGTGTTTGTTTGCTTGCTTCGTTAGCTGATATCTTCCAGGTGCCTAGAATGGTACCTCGTGCCTATTAAACAGTCAAAAAATATTAGGTGTGTGAACAAATGAATCTTTTTGAGCATCTAGTGGAAAAGATGCCAGTGATGGTGATGACAAGCACTTTCAAGTTAGCGAGGTACTCCCACAAAGAAATCAGCTTACAGCAGAATATTGCCCCACTCATCTTTAAATGAAGGATACAGAATTATTTTAAAATATGAAGACCACCGAAGCTTAGGCGGCACGTGCAATGAATCATTAAGCTAAGGGTAAATTGTGCAATAGCAAAGCCAGAAAAGTTGCTAGGATGTTCCGAAGGTGGTACAAGATTCTCCCCCTGATCCTAGTGCAGATTCCTGAATGAGGAAGGAATGCCACTCATAGCTACAGCTTATATTAGTTGAGCACCTACTACATTCTGGGCGTGTATTTATATTACATAATTTTACCCCAGCCGGAACCCTTCGCGATACGGGTTATAGTCCCCCATTTTCCAGATGAGATAACTAGGAGTCAGAGAGGTTCGGTAGCTTATACAGGGCCACGCAAGGTCCCTATTAAATGGAAGAACAAGATTTGAAACCGGGTCTCTGAAAGTCCAAGATATGCACTTTACTCTTAAATATTAAATGGCACCGCCCTCCATTATCTGTGAGCTGGTTCAAAATGCTAATATGGGATATTCCAGTTTTTAGGTGAAGTTTGAAACCACTAGAGGGATGTAGGCACCATAAATTGACAGGGAGGCACATTTACACAGACTATCTCTTAACAGAATCCCAACATTCAATACAGTACACTCCGTTGTGCTAAGACCGAACGACTTCTTTGTTTTCCATAACTGATCCTGTTTTTCAAATACACACTCCAATGGGTACTAAAGGTGGACAGAGGGTGACCACTTACATTTCATGATTAAAGATTCTTCTGGCTCTTCCAGTTTGGCTGCTTCATTTCAGGCAATTATTGGGTCAATTCTAAGTTCTACTTACTTCTCCTTCTCCTCTATAAAATGATGTCTGGGGATTGGAAGAGAGGGTGCGGCTTAAGTGATATCATGGTGGCAGTACAGAGGCGTCCTCAGTCTGACTGCTATTCTTTGGATTCTGCTTATGTGGCTATGCAACTTGAATGATGATTTCTTACTGGACTGTTCTCTTGCTAGACTTGAGGATCCCCTTGGGATTTGGTTGCAACTCAAAGTTGACTCCAATGTGGGTAACCAGGGTAACTTTTGCTACAGCAATGGTCTCTGATCATTTTCCGCTACACATCCTACTGGGTTGACTAGTGTATCCCCAAGATTCACGTCTACCCGAAACCTCAGAATGTGACTTTATTTGGAAATAGCGTCTTTGCAGATGTAATTAGTTAAGATGAGGCCATACTGGATTAGGGTGGACCCTAAATCCAATATGCCTTGTTGTCTTCATAAAAAATAGAGAACACACAGAGACACAGACTCATGTGGAGGAGCATGCTATGTGAAGACGGAGGCAGAGATTGGAGTGATGCATCTACAAGCCAAGGAACTGCAAGGATTGCCATAACCACCAGAGGCAAGGAAGGATCCTCCCCTGGAGGCTTCAGAGGGAGTGTGGCCCTGCCAACACCTTGCTTCAGACTTCTAGCCACCGGAACTGTGAAAGAATACATTTCTGTTGTTCTCAACCACGCAGTGTGTGGTAATTTGTTACAGCAGTCCTGAGAATCTAATACACCCACCAGTACTAAAAGATTTTGAGCACACATCTCCAATAGACGTATATTTATTAATTTATTATATTTATTAAATTATATGCTAGTGACACTGTATTAGTGTGCAATAGTCATCACAAAACATACACTAAAATTAGAAATTTAAAAGGATGTGATTAAAAAATAAATATGCTTAGAATTTCTAATGTTTCCTTTCCGCACCTCAGTAGCTCTTCTTACCAACCTTGTGTGCGGGCACACCCCACTTTGTAGACCAACGTGCTCCAAGACCCCTTCATTCCAGTTAGAGTGACTCTGATGTGCTCAACAACAAACATTCAGCTGCCCTCTGCACTTTCCCATGAGGCTGGTGAGATATTCTTGATCTCTTCTAAAGCACATGGGAGCTGAGGAAAGTTCAGGAGTGCAGACACGGGTCTGATCTCTCCATGTCCACTCTGAGTGAAGCATCTTCACGGACTGCAATAAAGCTTTCATCTTCCAACAGTCATAATGGCCCCGGTGTTGTTGGCACATGCTGCCTCTATATTCAACTTTGCCATCCGTCTAATACCACTTACAGGATTTTGCGAAAGATGATGCCCGGACACACGTCTAACTAATTTTCTTCTCTCTCTCCCTCTCTCTCTCCCCTCCCCTTCCCACACTTCTTCTGAGAAGAAAACACTTTATTTTAATTCTTCTTTCTAAGGGTCAGTGACCTAATTCTCCTATGTCATGTCATCTTTCTTTCCAAGGGGACATACACACTTTCTCCCACCCCAGTGCCATTATGACTGTTGGAAGGTGAAAGATTTACTGCAAAAATAAGCACAAATACGTACATTTATTATTTCAAACTAGTATCCCCATTATACAACTTTGCTTCTGGAAATTACCCAATCCTAAAAGCAGCAGATGGTGAAACCATCACGCACACTACTACCCCTGGCCTCTGTCACCTCTACTGACCCTACTTAGATGAGAAGTGTCAAGGTGGGACTGCTCCTTTCTTGAATATAAAATGAGAGGAGATGGCAGGAAGCCGCAGAGGTGAAGATGAGAGCTGATACACTAGTCTCCAATTTCTACTACTATTCCCTGGAGAACCTAGTAAGGTCTGAATGGAGTGGGTCCAAGGGGCCTTTATTTCCTGGGAATATGCTGGGATGTGTTTCCTCTTGGGTAGAGGAGAGAGACCTTTCCAAGGGATCCTGCTAATATTTACCCCAGTTCTTCTGGTGCACTAGTGGTAAGGAGGGAAAGTAACTGACTGAGACAGTTCCCAGGACTGGTGTGTATGTTTGCGAGTCAAAATTTGACGGGGAGAGATGAGCCCTAATTCTTACGAATGGAATGTGGAATATGTACTCATTCCACAATGACAATAAAAACCAGGGCACATGGTCCGATGAAGCAGCTTTGTTTCTATTTACATTTCTATTTTTCACTATAAAAGTTATACACATTAAGCACATTAAAGCAAATTTTTAAAGTAGAAGAAAAGAAGAAAGGAATGACCCAAAAGCTGCCTACAAGGTCTACAACCCTCTGGCCCAAGGACCAGGAAAACCGTGACTGCCATTATGCCTCAGCTGGGCTTCTAAACCAGGACTCCTTTGTTTCTCCGGTCCTGGCAAGAGGTGAGCAGATTATATTTTCTTCAGCAAATAAATGGCACAGAAATGATGAGGTGAAAATGTAATATATTAAAAGACTCTAAGCAACATAACCACATGCAATGTGTGGAACTTTTCAGATCCTAATTTGATCAAATGAAATGTATAAACACATTTTTGAGACAAATGGGGAAATGGAAAAGTTTATTGGGAAATAGGTGACGTTAAGTCAGTCTTGGTCATTTTCTTGGATATGATATTGTGCCGTGGTTATGTTAAAACTGGTGGATAGATAGATAAATCTATTTGGATAAAATAAATTTATCTAATACACTTATCTAAAGTGTATTTCTGGATGAAATGAATTGATGTCTACACTTTGCGTGGCAATGCTCCCGGGGAAAAAATGATTTTTTTAAAAGTATGATGGGGGATAGGATGAAACAAGGATTGAAGAGAGTTAATGATTGTTGAAGTTGATGGTTCTTGAACTTAATGGGTACACAGAGTGCATTGTACTATTCTTTCTGCTTTTGTGTCTTTGAAATTTTCCATAATAAAAATTAAAAACAAAAAATAAAATGCTTGGATTACAGAGGGTAATGTGGGGGCAAGAGATGAGGAACACAAAAAGTAAGAAATAGTCACGTTCATGGGAACAATAGCAAGTGAAATATGAAAAATGCCTGTGAAGTATCAGTCACATAGCCATAGACGTCATGCCAATTGTAGATTCTGGCAGAAATAAGCCATCTTTAAGCAAACGGTGCTGGAAATGGCTCTGCAATTTGAAACAATGTTTATTTACCCAGAGAAAGTACTTTGAAAGAAGGGGATGTCTTCCTGAATTTTTAAACATATTTTATTTTTAAAAAATCACTTTTTTTGTTCTTGTTGAAGGACGTATAGCAAATTACGTACACAATAATACGCACCTCTGGTAAGAATGTTGAGGGTGGTGTGCTTGAAATTTTCTTACCTAAAAGAAACCAGGTGAAAGGAATTATTAACTCTCTCTCATATATAAGCTTGGTAGAGAAAATAACTGAGGTGCAGAGAGGTTTTTAGGGGTCAGAACCAAGGGTACACCTCTTAACCAAAGTCAGCACCATCTGCAAAGCAATAGCAATACAAAAAGGAGCCTTGCACTCTTTAGGAACTTCTGCCTAGGGGATCCTCTGTCCCTGGGGATCCATTACTCTGGGACAGGGAGTGGCAATCTTTCCATGGTGCCCCACCAAATATCACACCTCTGTTCATTGCTGTGCTAGTGGTAGAAGAGGGTGCTAACTGAGACAAGTTCCCAAAATTGTGTGTGTCTATGTGCACCTGTCTGTATATGCCAGTGTGTGTGTGTGTGTCTGTTTGTGTGTGTGTGTGTGTGTGTGTGTGTGTGTAGATGGGATGGGTCCTCGCTGGAAAGGGGAGGTGAGAAGCTGTCCCATTCTACAGAAACTATATTTTGAAAGCGAAATTAGAAAAAAGTGATGTGAAAAAGGTGTTATTACTTTCAGATCTTCCACTGAAAACATAACATAGGCACATGATAACAGTTTGTGGAAACAAAGAAAGAGGAAAGAAAGTCGAATGTTATCTCATCACCATAAATCCCACTGTATTGCAATGTATTTGCTCCCCTCTTCTCTTCTGTGTATATGCATGTTTTAGATGGCTAAGATTTTTATGTCCTGGGGTGTTTTTTTTTCACTTGACTTTATTTTGATTTGTGAATGTAGGCATATGAGTCCTCATAAAGATATAAGAACTGAATCACATTTGCCCACACATTAAACAAATTGCAGTTTTCAAAATGATAAAATTTAGATGTAATCAGACCTGTCCCTGGAAATCCAGAGCATTTGATCTCCATTGGTCTGATTGACTCTGATGGCAGATGGAAGGAGCCTCAAGTCTCTCAATCACTGGCAAACTGTGAGGTGGGGGCTGGCAGGAGGAGAGGAAAAGAAGATGGTCTAGGGTCGCCACCTAACGCTGGAGTCACTTGCCCTTCTTACCATCCAGCTCATACAGAGTGGGCCAACCCCTGCTCCTGGCCACTCAATGTGGTTCAAATTGGAGCTGCAATAGGATAAATCCTAATGAAGCATCAGGGAAGCAACTGAGAGCTGAAGAGAATCTATCCTGATTTCCAGAACCCCTTCCACTTCTAAACGAGGGCCTGCATGGGAAAGAAACCTTGAGACCACACACATGCAAAGATGATATTCAAAATAATTTACAAATGGTACGGTCACTTAAATCAATATACACATCAGCATAGAAATGAAAAATTTAAATATATTCCTTTTTGTCCCCTGAATAAACTATTTATGATCAAACTATTTAACACATGCTAGAAGTTTTAGCCTAACAGCCAATTTCTATTAAAGTATATAGACATCGCTTGATATAATTTCTAAGCTCTTTTGTAGCTCCATCGCTATAGGGAGACTGTCGAGGTCCAAGTATTCTTCCTATTATCATTGTTTCAGTGTCTAGTTATTTGAGTGAGGTGGTAAACATAAAGTTTAATGGGAAAAGACTTCTGAATATCTACTTTACATCTGTTTGTGCACCAGCCAGAGATAATTGAACATGATGACTTATCACCAAAGTAAAACATTTGGGGAATTATCTGACATGTGGGCTGAAATTCCAGACTTTCTCCCTAGCGTTACACTGGCAACATTTTTTCAAATCCTAATACATGTTCACCTGAGTATTTTCTCATTAAGTCCATCCTCTCAAGCACAGAAAATAAAGTTTGGTAAATTATTTCAGATGGTGTCCCTTCCAAATTTCACATTTTAAGTAAAATTTTACAAAGCCTTTTGGTTGAAACAGTTGAAGGGTGACCAAGGGACCGGTTGGCACAGGACTATCCCGATTTTAGCTCTGAACGCCCCATGTCCCGGGAAACCTCTCATGGGGAGGTGACATGAAAAGTCCTGGTTTTCACAGAGGGACGTGGAAAGTTGCAGGGGAAAGTAGAGAACTCTTGTGGCAGCCCCCAAAATGGGGGCTGAAAGCAACAGTGCTTTTAGTGTCAAATGGGTACCGCATGGATTATAGCCTCCCCTAGTTGCTGTGGCTGTTTTGACCCCTGACTGTTGATATTGACAACCATGATTTGGGGTTCACAACAATGGATCATGCATCGTTGCATCACTTTGTGTGATGCAACTTGAGTGTGCAACTTAAGCATGTTGTAATCCTGAGCATGAGTCCTCAGCCTGGCACTCGGTAGACATTCAGGGAACAGTTTTTGAATAAATTTCCAGGTATTCGTCCCACTGAAAGACACATAGATGTGTGAAATGACATTGTACAAGTGTATTCTTGGCAGCATTGATTGCAATGATGAAAAGTAGGCTATAACCAAAATATCTACCATAAACGAACTGGTTACAATTATCAAGGTCAGAAATCTTATGCAGCCATTGAAATATAAAGCAACTCTTTATGTTCTTTAAAAAAGAAAAAAAACCTAAAATCACCATATCGCACTTTTAAAGAATGATTTGTCAAATAAATATTGTATATATTTAAGGTGTAGAACATGATGGTCGATATACATACACATGTTGAAATGATTACTACAGTCAAACTAATTAACATATCATCTCCTCACGTAGTTACCATTTTTTGTGTGTGTGATGAGAGCACCTGAAATCTGCTCTCTTAGCAAATTTCCAGTATTTCATATAGTATGATTAACTATAGTCACCATGTACATTAGACATGCAGACTTATACCTCCTACACAACCGTAACTTTGTAATTCTTTATATTCTGATGTGGAATGCTCTCTAGGATATATGTCAGTTTAAAAAACACTGGGAGGCACAATGCTTATATTATTGCCGCCATTTGTGTTAAAAAATGAACTAGACAGGACCCATTTAGATTTGTATTTCCGTAGAATAATTCTGGAAAGATACATATGAAACTAGGAACAGTGGCTGTCTCTGGCAGGGAGAAGCTGGAGGCTGGGGTCAGGAGAGGGAGGGAAATATTTCACTATATACAATTTTGTACTTTTTGAATTCTCTGCCTTGTGCATATCATCTATTCAAAATATAAATTAAAAAACCTGGTACATGAAATAAACCACTTCTTCCTAAAATTAAATAATCGAGTGGATTTTCACGTCAGATGCATACTTTGTCTTATTTTTTACAGATTCTTACACTATTCAAAAGATGATATAGACTATTCTATTTGTTTCACAATGCTATGAGATGGGCCAGGCAGCAGTTCATTTTTATTATAAAATCTCTTTTGTTCTCCCGGAGATTCAGAAGATTCATGGCTCTTCATACTTAACATAAAAGTAGAGATAATTATCCAAAATTGGTGGCCTCTTGATTCTGCATGTTTTTGCTTTTTTTAATTTAAAAATCTTAAAATTTTAGATATCAAAATATTGTGCCCATTGACAAGAACTGACTATTCTTCAACGAGAACAATAACTGAAAAGAAAAAATCAACATAAAAAACCAATGTATTCAGTAGCAGTACCAATTATGTAAATTACAGATAATGATGAAGTAGAGACTTGTTCTAAAGCATTGAGTACTTCATAAAAAATGGAAAACACAATTGCACTGGCTACCATGAGACAGGTCAAACCTGTAGTCAATAAGCGCCGTGGATGTTTCTCAGGTGTCACTGCAATAGGACACCCATTTAGCAGTGGTCAGCATGACATCCAATGATTTGTGTGAAAATTTATGTCATTACTTTAGAACTTCTCACGGGTACTATTATGTATACTTACTGGCAGGGAAATATTTCAGTGCTAAAAAAAAATTTATGGTTACTGGTGTGTACTGTCTGAATATCGACTCCACATTCGTGCCCTTCTGCTGAGCCTCCAGGCAAGCCCCTCTTTCAGAGTCCCTGCATAGTCAGACCTGAGGGGAATCCTCCAGTTATAGCTCCAGCATCCTCACCCCTCCCCTACTGGGACACACAGTCTGTTGGCTTCTTCAGTGAATGGGGGTTTCCTGACTCCCTCACACAAAAGCGCGGTAATTTACTCAGAATTGTTTGGAAACGTAGCAGACTGAGCCACATGCTCCAGTTACATTCTACCATCTAAAGAGCTGAAGCGAATACATGATAAGGAGACAGAATATAGCACTGTGTCAAAAGTTCTGAAGGCTCCAGGGCCAGCACTCCCCATTCTCATCTGTGTGATCTTGAGTCAACGTGAAATGATCCCTCTGTTTTCCCAACTGTCAGGTGTGGATAACGATACCTACCTTGCACTACAACTGATAGGATACATTTTAATGGGTGTAGAGAAGAGTACCTAACATGCACTTAATAAATGGTTTGTAATACATCTGCCCACTCAGCAGACAAAGTGCTCGGGGCATCATGAAGCAAGAGCAGCCAGAATATGGAATTTGGAGAGGTCTGTGCATACGGATGGTAAAAAGACCAGCGTCTTTGTTTTCACCTGCCTCCACCTTAAATTGAGCATGGCTTCAATTATGAACCTAGGCAAGAGACCACAGTAATATTAGTAGTACATGTGACAATGTCACCAATAAAGATTTTCATATCACATCACATTTGTTTTGCACTTCTCAAAGTATTGTTTATGCTCATCACTACTTGGAAATTATGGTAGTTGCTATGTCAGTATCACTAGATACTGTTACTTAATGCGTTAATAAAGACGCACTTATGTTATCAAATCACAGTATTATTTTTAAAAATTCAAAACCATATTTCAGTTTAATAAATTTGTCATAATCCTGTGCATTTAATTTTATGCATTTATTAAAAACAAACATTATTCTCTTAAGGAAGCCACAGGCTACATCCAGCTGCCAAAGAGTCCCATGGCACCAAACGTTTGAGAATGCCTGTGCTAGGAGATGTTTTTAAGTGGGAATCCGTAGGGAAGGGAGGGATTGGGCTGACATGCTGGGTATTTTCATCTATGTTATCTCACAGACAGGGACAATACAGAGGCTTCTGCGGTTGAAGAACTGGAGTCATGGAGGGCAGAAAGTGAAGGTGGGGTTGGGCATATTTAGGGTGGGGGGAGTTGGAGTAAGTTAGGCAGTTTCCATTTTAAAAAACCAAGAGGCCACAGGGAGTCACCGTGGATCTGTGAGCAGGAGAGTGCACACAGCAGTGATGTCTGAGGCTGTTGCCTAGCTGGAGGCAGACCAGCTAGGAGCTGGGGCACAGGGAAGAAAGGGAGCAAAAGAAGGGATCCAGTGGGGGAGGGGGCAGGAGGCTGGCAGGCAATGTGGGTCCCAAAAGACCTAAACCCAGTTCACAGCACTCTCTCTGCAGACTGAGTCAGGGGCAGGCAATGGCTGCAAGTCTGCCTTTTGGGATGCTGGCCTCAGAGAAGTGAGGTGATTGAGGAGAAGAGGCCCAGGTTGGGAGAAAGATGCTGTGTGAGGTGGCAGGGGGCCCGTTTTAAAGGTCCTGGGGCATCAGGAGTGCAGATGCAGGCTTCTTCCAGATCCCTCTCTTTCTTATTCCACTCCACCCCAAACCACCCCCAACACCTGCTGCAGTTAGAAAACCATAAGAGAAGCCAAAATGAAATAGTTCTGGGAAACCAGCCACATCAGAAAGGGTTCCTGCTACTAAGGCCAGATGGCCTTGACCTGTGGTTCTTTATACATTAACCCACAGCAGTGGTTCTCAAAGTCCGGTCCCCATACCAGCAGCATCAGCATTCAGCACCAGCATTAGCTGGTAAATTGTCAGAAACATAAATTATTGTACCTCACCCTAGTTACACAGCTAGCAAATGACTGAGTCAACATTTCCATCTAGGTCTGCTAACCCGGAAGTGAGCAACTCTTTTGTTAGCTGTGGCTGAGCAAATGCCCTTACTTGGGGGCAGGGGTGGGTGGGTAGTATTTTCCTTCTAAGTTCGTCTACAATTCCAAAGAGCTTTCCCTCCAGGTACTTCTACGTGATTGAGATTTGGACATGTTTTCCAGCTACACTGCCACAGGACACCTTCTTTCTTTGTGGGCAGTCTCTTCATGCAGCCCTCCCTCTGCTGACAAAGGGGCAGGGTTAGGAGAGGGTGAGGGGCTGGGGCAGGGTCCAAACTGAGGAACCCAACAGGATTCTCCTTAGAGAGGCTGGGCCCAGCAGGGCCTTGCCTCTGTAGTGCTGCTGTACTCTGAGGGACCCCCTCCAGATCTGGGGGATCAGAGAAGGCCTCCTGAAGGAGGGAACACTTGAACTGGGTGGAAAGCAGGGGGAAACCAGGAGGGAGGCCAGATCCTTGGAGATCGGTCCAGACCGAAGACAACTCTGGGGATGCAGCTCGGGCAGGACCTCTGGGGTGACTTTGGAGTCACCCTGGAATCTTGAAGACCTGTTCCCTCTCCCTGTTGTAG